>CP125976.1:508602339-509997339 GCA_030063025.1 Avena longiglumis | reverse complement strand
GGCGGTCTCCGGCGGAGGCTGAGGGCGGGACGGCGTCAGCGGCGAGTTGGCGATGCTCCTCGAGGCGGCGGTGTCGGTCGGCGAGTATGAAGCGGCGGCGTGGTGGCGCGGCGGGGTCGGCCTCGGGTGGTGTCGTCGGCGTGCTCCTGCGGGGAGAGAAGGGAGGCGGTCAGCGGGCGAGTCACGGGTCGCGAGGCGGCGCGCGAAGCTCTTACCACGAAGGCGGCGGTGGTGGTTAACCCCGGCGAGAAATCGCCGGAGATTGGGGGCGCGAGAGAGGGCGAGGGTTTAGGGGTTGCGTAGAGGAGGGGCTAGGGTATAAGGGAGGAGGTCACGGGGCGGCGCGCGGGGTCATGGTCGCGGCCTAGTTGGCCTCGGCGTCTCGGCCGGCTCATTGACAGCGAGCCCGGTGGCGGTGGCTATGGCAGTGTGGCGTCTGCGTCTTGGCTGCATGGCCGTCAATGCTGGCGCTGGGTCAGTGACCCAAAGAGGTCGCTGGCTGCTTCTCTTTTTTTCCTTTACTTTTCTTTTTCTCAGATGAATTTCTTAACTGAAATTTGACAGAAACTGTCCAGATTTTTAAGCAAGAATTCAGATTCGCATAACTTTTGCTACGGAGCTCCGAATTGGGTGAATCAAAGTGCTACGGGTTCGTGGCGGAACCTTCTATGCACCTAAGCCATCCATACACACAAAATATATAGTTTTTGATAGAGTCATGGTAAAAACAAGCGTCCAAGTGTAGGTGTCAAGACGCAAATGCAGATGGTGTGTTTTGCCAAAATCTTTTCAAACTAAAATTTTGCAAGGATGATCATGATGCAATGCCATGAATGTTATGCAGTACCAAATATAAAATTTGGGATGTTACAGAGGGCCGCTCCGCATGCTACTCAACTTTAGTTACCTGTAAGTTCTTGTCATTGTAAATACATGCATATCATAGAGAACCGCCAACGGGGTACCCCTTGCACATGATACAAGAGCTATCCCGCTATCAAAATGACAAGGCAAGCAGACAATGAGCATCTCAGCGATCTTTTTATTTACTATGTGCATAGCTTTTTATTAAGGATGCTTCACAGAATTCTCATTATGGTGATGCTGCAAGTTTCCACCATGATTAGGCATGGCTTAGGCTAGCGGCCCAGGCATTTCTCTAACAGATATATATACTCCATGAACTCCCAAGCTCCTCTTTTATTTCACACCAACGACATCCGCAAACAAAAGAGCAATGTATAAACTGGATATGTATCCATAAGTGTTGAAAGCATTTCCCGTGACAGCACTGTTCTGCTAACTCCCAGCCTATAATTTAAAAGCATATAACTTTCATGGACAGGTCAAATGGTTTAGGATTATTAAGCGTAGAAAATAAAGTGTGCCATCAAGTTCGTGAGAGCTTTACTAACTAACTTTCTTAAAGCAGTCAAACATTTTATTTGGAAGAAAACAAGGCATATAGAATATGCACTAAAATAGCAAATGATGCTAATAGGTAGGTATCATGGACACTGTTGGCAAAATTGGTTTTTGGGAGTTGGATGCACAAGTAGAGCTCATACTCAGTGCAAGTGAAGGCTAGCAATAGAGAGGGAGCGACAAATGAGAGAGCAATAACTGTCATAATCATGCTTGCAACAAAACATGACTAATTATGGCATGAAGGTGATACAAGAACTCTGAGGCAAAATAAATCATTGAGGCTTACTGACTATTGGTTAGTCATATGCATGCGTGATCATGTGCCCAGTCGATTCACATGAAACATTCATAAGAGGTGTCACATCCCAAAAATATAAAACAATGATCATCAAACTCTAACCACTAAAATTAGGGTTAACAAAAACTTTGATTAATGAAAATCATATGAATGCATGTGTGAATGAGATGATTTGATAAGTGCAGGAATGAACTTGTGTGATTAACCTAAATAGCAAGAAATGGGTTAAAGAGGAAAATAACATCATATAAAACATTTCCATGCAGAAACAAATCAAGAGAAAGTCAAAAACAAATCAAATAAAGCAAATGGTCATTTTTGCCAATCTTGCTCACTAGGTCACTTTGAGTGTTTCTAGTCCAAGATTTCAAATAGAAACTTTCCCAATTTTTTTTACCCCTTGCTAGAACAAGTAAAAGTGAATCAAAGCCCACCCTTCAAACTTACATAAACATTTGGCAACCTCATTCAAATCACATTTCAAAATTTAATCTTTATCATATGTGAAGATCACCCATTTTCAAAACCTAACCAAACCAGTCCCCCTTGACTAATCCAACTAACCAAACACTCCCTAGTATGTGCCTAGCAAACGCACCAAGTTTGAATCCAAAATTCAAATTTGAATCTCTTGCGGCCATTTTAGCAAACACCTTGCAGATATAAATCAAACAAACATCAAACAGTATAGTGTGCAGTAATTTTGGCCTAACTTGTTCCCTATCTAGCTCACTCTACACCCTCAGTAGATCATCTAACTTGTTTAAACCCTCTAGATCACTGTAAACCAGACCATGCCATTAATGGCAAGCATGCCGAGCCTCACCTTGCCACCCCATTGTCTACAGCAAGCTAGGAGCAGCACCAAGCCTAGCAAGCATGTCTAGCAGGCACTCCACCGTCCATCGCCACTCCCTGTCCCAGCCCCAAGCACTGCCAGCCCCTGGACCACACGACAAGACCATGCCAAACCTCTCTACGTGTGAGCCGAGAGCACGCTAGTGCGCCACCCTCGACCACCCCCGCATCGCCACCCTCGCCAGCGTCGTGCGTGATCACCATCAAAACCCCTTGAGACATGCGCGTTCGCCGTCGCGCGAACCACGCACGCTGTGCGCCATTAAAATCACCGTCGGACCCGCCTAGAGCATCGACGTGTTCTGACCGATCAGCATCGCCCCACGCCTCGCCACCACACCGTTGAGCTTCGCCAAGGAGCACATCACCGCCCCTACCATCGCCCATGCCAGTAGCACTCTATGCCGTCGACCACGACGAGCTCAGCCCGCGCCCGTCGGTCCCCTTCAGCCACTATAAATAGAGGCCTCCACCGCTCGTTTTCTTCACACCAGTTCACTCCCCTCTCCCACAGAACCACCCCACCTCACTCCCAGAGAAAGACGAGCAGCGCATCGTCGGAATTTGGCCGGAGCCCGCCGCTACTGGAGGAGAAGGGAGCCATCGATTGGAGCCGCACCATGAGAAGCTGCCGGTACCAGGAGGATCGCCGTCGTCGACTTCGTCATTCGCCCCCGTCGCCGACCATCGCCTGAGACCCGGTGAGCCTCCCACGGCCCCCACCTGCCGCGCTAGGGTTCTGTCTCGCCGGCGCTGCCTGACGTGGACGATGAACCAGAGCCGTTCGATTAGAACTAGATCCCACGGTCCACATTGCCCCGTACCGCTTTGCCCCTCACCGTCTCACTAACGCGTGGGGATAGCCACTTAACCAGCCCGCTCGTGCGCTGTGTGTAGTGGGCCGGCCCAGTAAAACCTCCCGCGCGACCCAACAATTCAAATTTAGTTTTATTCATTTAATTTCAAACACAGGTCTGTACATAGATTTAAAAATCAACCCAACTTGATTCACTGAACCAAAATGCATGAAACTAATTTTGTTAGAAAGGAACTGAAATGCTTAATCCAAGCCCGTTGGATTCAAATCATTTGGATGTATAGATCAACCATGGTAAAAATAATAAGGCAGAAGCTTTTCTGCATTCAAACATTTTTCAAAATTCAACCATAAGAGTTTTCGAGTTGATTCCAACTCTCAAAAATCACATTTGATCATACCTTTCAGAATATATAGAAACATATGGGTTTACTTGCAGAGATAATGTTCAAGTAATAAAAGAATGCCCCATAGGCATTTCTAGTCATTTTAATTAATTAAAATAAAAAGGTTAAACCTTATTAAATTGTGACACCACTTTAAATCACATTCCCATGTACTGAAATATGTGGTGATGACATGTGTCAACATGATCCCATGTTTGAGTTGGAGAATATTAAATCTTAAGTAGTCTTTCAATGAGTATAAATTACTTTTCTAAAATAAAATAAATAAGACAAGTGTTTTAATCCTTGTAATGCTAGTGTTGATGATAGATCATCTAGTGTGAACCTTTGTGTGATGATTAGAAATAGTTAAGTATTGTTTGGTGATTGTGTACCTCGTATCTATTTATAGACGCTAGTACCGACCAAGGATACGAGGAGGAAGGAGGATACTACAAGGAAGAAGCCGAGGAGAACTTCAACCACTGCTCTGCACAAGGCAAGCCAATACTTGCAACCTTGCAAGCTAACACTTGCAAGATACCCTACTTATGCAAGCCTAATACTACTAGTTGAATGAGCAAGCTATTAACTTAGCAAGCTTACAACACTTGATATCCGATCCTAGTTTTACTTGCAAGCTTAATACTTTATTTTCTTTATCACAGCTTTCTCTTAGAGTTTACATAGTGACTTGTAGATTCTAGAAAGATAACTAAATTTAGCATAAAGAGCATAAACTTTGGCCTAAGTTAGATAATCTTGATGTCATCCTAAGGCATGAGATTGAACTTAGTAAATCCCCACTTGTTTACCACCCCTCATAGGTCTTTACCCCCACTTATAGATGCTAGTGCTAAGCATAAAACTTTATCAACTTTAGATGGTAATACTTGGTGAAAATGGTTATGAAAACCTTAGAATGATGAGTCATTCTACTGAAATTTTTTGACATGTGTTCTTGAACACCAGATGATTCTGATGATGAAAATGTTGAGGCATGAGCCTTATCCCTTTATAAAACTGATGGTTGTCTGGATGCGATACCATTCCAATTTTACCGTAAAACCACAATACCCGAAATTTGGGTAGGGCTTAACTGGAAATTTATATACCTTAGTATGGGTTCCCTTGCGGCCAAGGTCTGAGCCGAGGCTACCTTGTGAAGATTGTCCACCTGTGCAGTACCCAAGATGATAGTTGGTCATGGTTGGGAGGCCAAACTCACAGGAGAGGTTCCTATACTAGGGCGTGTAATTGAAAGGTTAGGATTGATTATCTGCATATTGAGTATGGTGAATTCAGGATTGTTCCTGACGGATGTATCGAATGTTGTGGTGAAAGTGTACAATCTCTGCAGAGTGTCAAACTATTCGAATAGTCGTGTCCGTGGTTATGGACAGTTGGAGTGGCCATACTGTGCCCCCGTCAAATGTTTTCAAACAACTTATGAAATGATTTATGACTTTGACTTGACCACAACAGAGTTGTGACATGAAATGCAAGTTCCCACTTAGGTGTTATAAAACTTCCAACTGGTTTTCTTTGCTTCTGAACTTAGTAGAGGTAAATCTGGATTTTTGCAAAACAACCCTAGAGCTTAGTATCCTACTACAAACCCCCCCTTAACTTGTTAGTATTAGTTTGCGAGTACTTCAAGAGTACTCATGGATTTGTCCCTGGCTATTCCCGTGGCTAGACTATGAAGAGGAGTACCAGGATGATGGACCGCAAGAAGGTTACGACAACTATGATCATCTCCCATCGTCAGCATTGCCTGTGACCCTGAAGATGGAGCTTCGCCTATGCTATCGTTATCTTTACTTTATTCCGCTGCTTGAGTTGTATTAAGAACTGGATCATGAGATCCTTATTTGTGTAAGACCTTATGTATGGTTTGTAATGGATGATGTACTATGATATCCAAATATGTTATGTCTCGCAAAAATGGTAATCCTGGGATTGCGATGTATGGCATAACAGGCATCTAGGATTAAAAATCCGGGTGTTGACAAGTTGGTATCGGAGCCATCTTGACCATAGGAGACCCTAGTTAGAATGGACGTTTGAATCAAAAACTTAGTTTCAAAAACAAAGGAAGTGAGTATTTACAAAAACCTGTTCTCATTCTTATCACTTGGATTCTTTCCTGAAAATTTCAAAAATTCTTGCAAAATACATAAAATTTGACACACTTGATCACTCTACTAACTTACTCATCCTATATTCTTACAGATGGACGTGAAGTACAACAAGTTTTATCAGTTGGGGAATGGAGGAGACCTCATCTTTGAGCGTGACTTGGACCAGCTGTCAGAGATGCTGGAGCGTCCACACCCCGAGTTCTTCGGAGCTCAGCTCAATGATTAGGAAGGAGAAGATCTACAGTGGCTAGTTGTGGCAAGTCTCCAAGGAAAGATTGAACCTCCCACTGCAGAGGGAATTTAGTTCACCTTAAGAGAGAACAACTGGCTCAATGGACTTGCTAGGGTCATGCAGGAAGATCTTGCGCATCTGTGTGGGCAGAGTATCAATCAGATCAAGGGTACCCGTTTTGAGTTCTACCCAAGGCGTGATGTTATGGGACAGCCACTGGAGGCCCCATATCACCCCGAGCTGAAGAGTCAATTGGACCACCTTAGCTTCATGATGTACGACCGTCAAAAGGAGTTGGACAATGCCCGTTCCTATGCCAACCACAAGTACGCCATCGCCAAGAAGAAGGATCAGACCCTCGCCATGCTAGTGAAGGATGGCAAGTCTCGTCGCCGTTAGGTCGATAAGAAGGAGCGCATCATTGCCCGTCTTCGCCACCGGATCACGGATTTGGAGGAGACCATCCATGAGAGAGATATGCAGCTGGAGGAGAGGGAGAATGCCGGGGAAGACCTTCATGGAGACCCCTACTCCTATCTCAGCGATGATGATGACTTTCTGTAGGATCATGCCATGGACTTCTTCACAGATGAGGATGATTTCACCTTCATCGATGATGATGATGATGATGAGGATGATGAGGACACTGACTCCAAGGAGTAGTAGAACTTGAGCACTAGTGTTAGTGAGTTGTAGTCGGTCCCATTGTATCGTAGTTTCCAGAATGGTTCGTAAAACTATCTGTTTTTCCTTGTTGTGGTGTGTGTTTGTATTATGTGCTATGAATGAATGAAAAGCAAGTTGCTAGAAAAATCTGAGTCAAACTTCAAAAACTTTTTAAAAACCCCTAAACCTTAGAAATTTCCCTCTTTTCTCATGATCTATCTCAATCTTCAGATGCCTCGTGGAGGAAGCGGTTCATCCCCGGACCCGATGTTGCAGATCTTGCAAACGTTGGTTTCTGACCGCGAAGCTGAACGAGCCGAACGTCAAGCCAAATTAGCCACCCTTCAAAACATCCCCCAGATGGCCAACAATAATCAAGGCCATGGAAATCAGGACAACCATGGATCTAAGCTCAAGAATTTCCAGAACACCAATCCACCTATTTTCACTAAGTCAGAAGAGCCCCTAGATGCAGATGATTGGCTGCAAACCATGGAGAACAATCTGGAGGTCGCAGGAGTGGAAGCTAACGAGGAAGTTCTGTTCGCCACTAACATTCTGGCCGGAGATGCAAGAGCATGGTGGAACAGCGTTTGTGCAATGACCGGAGGTCAGATGATGACTTGGGATGAATTCAAGGTCAAGTTCAGCAGAACCCATGTGCCACCAGGTTTAATCAAGAGGATGAGAGATGAATTAAGGGAACTGAAGCAAGGAAGTATGACCGTAGTGGAATACCGTGACAAATTCTTGTCATTGTCTAGGTATGCACCAGATGAGATCGACACTGAAGCCAAGGAGAGATTCTTGAATGGTCTGCATGATGAGATGCAGACAGTGTTACTCAATATCCCCTTTGCTGATATTCAAGCCTTAGTTGACTCTGCCATTTATATGGAAGGAAAGATCAACCAAGCCAATGAGAACCGCAAGCACCGCATGATGCATCAACGAGGAACACACCATACACCAAAGTATCACCCCAACCCATCTCCAGGATTTGCCCCAAGAAACAACAGACCCCCGATGAACCGTGTTACCTATCCCAACCGTGGAAACCCAAGGCCCGAAGGAAACCACAACAAACTAGGCAATCCTAGCAATTTCAACCGTGCACCACCCAAGTTCAACAACAACAGTGCCGCCACCAACCCCAAAACTGCCCCGAGGACTGGAAGCAATGCTGTGCCTGTTGCAGCAAAGGACAAGTCGCAAGTGACTTGTTATGAATGTGGAACCAAGGGTCACTACTCCAATGAGTGCCCCAAGAAGATTGCCGCAACCCCCAATGCAAATGCCCCAGCTCAGCAGTAGCGTCGTGTTCAGCCCGAAAGAAGGTTTGCCCCAGGGAACTCGCTCAACCGCAACGGCCGTCTTTTTCTCATGCATGCAGAAGAAGCCCAAGAAGCGCCAGGTATCGTTCTGGGTATGTTTTCAGTTAACTCAGTACTTGCAAGAGTGTTGTTTGATTCTGGAGCATCGCACTCATTTGTCACTGAAGAATTTGCATGCACTAGTAAGATTCAACCAACCAAATTGAAGCATGTTATGATTGTTCAAATACGTGGTTCAACCACCAAAGCTAGGCAAATTTGCAAAGCCGTCCCTATCCGAATCCATGGCATAGATTTTTATGCTAATCTAATAGTACTCGGAACTAAAGGTTTGGAAGTACTACTAGGAATGGATTGGATGTCCAAACACAAAGGATTAATTGACTGTGCCAAGAAAGCCATAACCATGACCAGTACAGCCGGAATATCAGTCGAGCATGTATCTGAAACCTTGCCCTGTCAATTCAAGTGCAACAAGAGTATAGCCCAGCCAACCAATGACCAAGTTCGGATAGTCTGTGAATACCCTGATGTATTTCCAGATGTTTTGCCCGGTATGCCCCCAGATCGGGATATCGAGTTCATCATTGAACTAATCCCTGGACCGGACCCATAGCCCATAGACCATATAGTATGAACGCGTCTGAACTAGCAGAACTAAAGAAGCAACTGGATGCCATGCTGGAAATTGGACTGATTCAACCAAGTACGTCACCTTGGAGATCACCTGTTTTGTTTGTGGACAAGAAAGATGGAGGTAACCGTTTGTGTACGGATTATCGGAAGTTGAATGATGTCACTATCAAAAACAAGTACCCATTGCCGAAGATAGAAGATCTGTTTGACCAGTTGACTCGTGCCAAAGTGTTTTCTAAGATTGATCTTAGAACTGGCTATCATCAACTTAAGATTCGCGCAGAGGATATTCCAAAGACTGCCTTTACCACTAGATATGGATTATACGAGTATACTGTCATGTCTTTTGGATTAACCAATGCCCCCGCTTATTTCATGAACCTCATGAATAAGATTTTTATGGACTTCCTGGATAAGTTTGTCGTTGTTTTGATTGATGACATTCTAATTTATTCCAAATCAGAAGAAGAACATGAGCTACACCTAAGGACCATCCTTGGAACCCTTAGAGAGCATCAACTATATGCCAAGTTTAGCAAATGTGAATTCTGGTTACAAGAGGTAGGATTCCTCGGACATATTGTATCGGCCGGAGGAATTGCCGTTGACCCTGCGAAGGTGAAAGAAGTTGAAGATTGGCAAGCCTCGACCACTCAAACCCAAGTTCGTGCATTTCTCAGATTAGCGGGATACTACCGCAAGTTCGTAGAAGGATTCTCGAGTATCGCCAGACACATGACCCAATTGCTGAAGAAGGACAATAAGTTTGAATGGACTGACAAATGTGAAGCGAGTTTTCAAGAACTCAAGAAGATATTGATTTCAGCCCCAATCTTGGTCATGCCGGATATCACGAAGCCCTTTGATGTGTATTGTGACGCATCCAAGATCGGTCTCGGATGTGTGCTAATGCAAGAAGGCAAAGTTATATCTTATCTATCCCGACAATTGAAGCAGCATGAACAGAACTATCCAACCCATGACCTTGAACTCGCAGCCGTAGTTCTCGCCCTAAAGACATGGAGGCATTACCTCATGGGAAACCGTTGTGAGATTTATTCGGATCACAAGAGCCTGAAATATATATTCACTCAGAAGGAGATGAATATGAGACAGAGAAGATGGATTGAACTAATCAAGGACTATGATCTGGACATTCACTATCACCCCGGTAAAGCCAATGTGGTAGCAAATGCCCTTAGCAGATTGCCGTGCCGCTTGAACTCCATGATTTTGAAGGAGCAACCAAGTTTGCAAAAAGATATGGAAGATTTCCGAATGGAATTAGTGAGTGAAGGATTTCTGACTAGCATAGAACTTCAACCCACTTTGATCAGCCAGATCAAAGAGGCATAGAGAGGAAATGCTAGTATCGATGGAATCAAACGTCGTATCGGTACAGGCAAAGTACCCGGATTTACCGAAGACGAAGAAGGAGTTATGTGGTGCAAAGGACGTCTTTGTGTACCAGCAGATTCGGAATTGAAAGAAGTGATTTTGAAAGAGGCCCATGATACTCTTTATTCTATCCATCCCGGAGGAACCAGGATGTATCAGGATTTGAAGGAACAATTTTGGTGGCATAAGATGAAGAGAGAAATCGGAAGCTATATCGCCAAGTGTGATATCTGTCAGAGAGTCAAAGCAGGACATCAAAGACCCGCAGGACTGTTGCAACCATTATATATTCCGGAATGGAAATGGGATTTAGTTGGAATGGACTTTATCACCGGATTGCCTACTTCTAGTAGGGGAAATGACTCTATCTAGGTCATAGTGGACAGATTGTCCAAAGTCGCCCATTTCTTACCAGTCAAGACCACATACCAGAGTTCGAAGCTAGCAGAGTTATACATCACTAGAATCGTCAGTTTGCACGGAGTCCCCAAGAACATTGTATCGGATCGAGGAATTCAGTTTACCTCGAGATTCTGGAAGAAGGTCCAAGAAGGTTTAGGAACCCGACTAGATTTTAGCACAGCGTATCAACCTCAGACCAATGGACAAACATAACGAGTAAATCAAATTCTCGAAGATATGTTGAGAGCATGTGTGCTAGAGTATGGATCTAAATGGGAAGACTGTCTGCCTTTCGAAGAATTTTCATACAATAACAGTTACCAAGCTAGTTTGCAAATGGCCCCATTTGAATTCATGTATGGAAGGAAGTGTCGCACCCCTTTGAATTGGTCGGAAGTAGGAGAAAGTCAGATTTTCGGACCCGACATCCTACGAGAAGCAGAAGAGAAAGTCCACAGGATTCGTGAGCACCTCAAGACCGCCCAGTCAAGACAGAAGAGTTACACCGACAAGAGACGTCGAGACCTCACTTTCAATATCGGAGATTTCGTGTACCTTAAAGTGTCTCCTTCGAAAGGAATGCAACGTTTCCAGCTCAAAGGAAAGTTAGCCCCCAGATATATCAGACCATTCAAGATTCTGAATCGTCGAGGAGAAGTATTATATCAATTGGGACTGCCAGAGGAAATGTCAGCAATGCACAATGTGTTCCATATATCGTTACTTCATAAATGCCTTGAAGTTCCGGAGAAGACCGTAGTTTTCAAGAACATTGATCACCAGAACATAGAGATCAACGATGACCTGACCTATCCTGCAGTACCCATATGTATTTTGGAAGAAGCTTTCAGAACCACCAGGACCCGAAGCATCAAGTTTCTCAAGATTCAGTGGAGCAACCACACTGAAGAAGAAGCTACCTGGGAGCGCGAAGATCACATCAGGACGGAGTTTCCCGATCTCTTTAAATCCTAGGTAATCTTTTTCTTCCTTTTGCAAATCTCGGGATGGGATTTTGTTTAAGGGGGGAAGGTTTGTAACATCCCAAAAATATAAAACAATGATCATCAAACTCTAACCACTAAAATTAAGGTTAACAAAAACTTTGATTAATTAAAATCATATGAATGCATGTGTGAATGAGATGATTTGATAAGTGCATGAATGAACTTGTGTGATTAACCTAAATAGCAAGAAATGTGTTAAGGAGTAAAATAACATCATATAAAACATTTCCATGCAGAAACAAATCAAGAGAAAGTCAAAAACAAATCAAATAAAGCAAATGGTCATTTTTGCCAATCTTGCTCAGTAGGTCACTTTGAGTGTTTCTAGTCCAAGATTTCAAACAGAAGCTTTCCCAATTTTTTTACCCCTTGCTAGAAAAAGTAAAAGTGAATCAAATTCCACCCTTCAAACTTACAGAAACATTTGGCAACCTCATTCAAATCACATTTCAAAATTTAATCTTTATCATATGTGACGATCACCCATTTTAAAACCCTAACCAAACTAGTGCCCATTGACTAATCCAACTAACGAGACACTCCCTAGTATGTGCCTAGCAAATCCACCAAGTATGAATCCAAAATTCAAATTTGAATCTCTTGCGGCCATTTCATCAAACACCTTGCAGATACAAATCAAACAAACATCAAACACTATAGTGAGCAGTAATTTTGGCCTAAATTGTTCCCTATCTAGCTCACTCTACACCCTCAGTACATCGTCTAACTTGTTTAACCCCTCTAGCTCACTGTAAACCAGACCATGCCATTAATGGCAAGCATGCCGAGCCTCACCTTGCCACCCCATTGTCTACAGCAAGCTAGGAGCAGCACCAAGCCTAGCAAGCATGTCTAGCAGGCACTCCACCGTCCACCGCCACTCCCTGTCCCAGCCTCGAGTACTGCCAGCCCCTGGACCACATGACAAGACCATGCCAAACCTCTCTACGTGCGAGACAAGAGCGCGCCAGTGCGCCACCCTCGACCAGCACCCACAGAACGCGTGCCGCCCTTGCCGCGTGCGTGCGTAATCACCACTGCCCCAGCAACCCAACAGACCTGACTGTTCTCCGCTGCGCGGACCACACACGATGTGCGCCATTAAAATCGCCGTCGGACCTGCCCAGAGCCTCGACGCGTTCCGGTCGATCAGCACCACCCCACTCCTCGCCAACACGTCGTTGAGCTTCGCCAGGGAGCACAGCATTGCCCCTTACCGTCGCCCATGCCAGTAGCACTCTGTGCCATCGACCACGACGAGCTCAGCCCGCGCCCGTCGGTCCCCTTCAGCCACTATAAATAGAGGCCTCCACCGCTCGTTTTCTTCACACCAATTCACTCCGCTCTCCCTCAGAACCACCCCACCTCACTCCTGGAGAAAGGCGAGCAGTGCATCGTCGGGAATTTGGCCGGAGCACGCCGCTTCTGGAGGAGAAGGGAGCCGTCGATTGGAGCCGCCCTAGGAGAAGCTGCCGGTACCAGGAGGATCGCCGTCGTCGACTTCGTCATTCGCTCCTGTCACCGACCATCGTCTGAGCCCCGGTGAGCCTCCCACGACCCCTACCTGCCGCACTAGGGTTCTTTCTCGCTGGCGCTGCCCTACGTGGATGATGAACGAGAGCCGTTTGATTAGAACTAGATCCCACGGTCCACATTGCCTCGTACCGCTTCGCACCTCACCGCCTCACTGACGCGTGGGGACAGCCACTTAACCAGCCCACGCGTGCGCTGTGCGTAGTGGGCTGGCCCAGTAAAACCTTCCGCGCAACCCAACAATTCAAATTTAGTTTTATTCATTTAATTTCATATACAGTTCTGTACATAGATTCAAAAATCAACCCAGCTCAATTCACTGAACCAAAATGCATGAAACTAATTTTGTTAGAAACGGACTGAAATGATTAATCCAATCCCGTTGGATTTAAACCATTTGGATGTATGGATCAACCATGGTAAAAATAACAAGGCAGAAGCTTTTCTGCATTCAAACATTTTTCAAAATTCAACCATAAGAGTTTTTTAGTTGATTCCAACTCTCAAAAATCACATTTGATCATACCTTTCAGAATATATAAAAACATATGGGTTTACTTGCAGATATAATGTTCAAGTAATAAAAGAATGCCCCATGGGCATTTCTAGTCATTTTAATTAATTAAAATAAAAAGGTTAAACCTTATTAAATTGTGACACCACTTTAAATCACATTCCCATGTACTGAAATATGCGGTGATGACATGTGTCAACATGATCCCATGTTTGAGTTGGGGAATATTAAATCTTAAGTAGTCTTTCATTGAGTAGAAATTACTTTTCTAAAATAAAATACATAAGACAAGTGTTTTAATCCTTGTAATGCTAGTGATGATGATAGATCATCTAGTGTGAACCTTTGTGTGATGATTAGAAATAGTTAAGTATTGTTTGGTGATTGTGTACCTCGTATATATTTATAGACGCTAGTACCAACCAAGGATACGGGGAGGAAGGAGGATACTACGAGGAAGAAGCCGAGGAGAACTTCAACCAGTGCTCTGCACAAGGCAAGCCAATACTTGCAACCTTGAAAGCTAACACTTGCAAGATACCCTACGTATGCAAGCCTAATACTACTAGTTGAATGAGCAAGCTATTAACTTAGCAAGCTTACAGCACTTGATATCCGATCCTAGTTTTACTTGCAAGCTTAATACTTTATTTTCTTTATCACAGCTTTCTCTTAGAGTTTACATAGTGACTTGTAGATTCTAGAAAGATAACTGAATGTAGCATAAAGAGCATAATTTTTTTCCTAAGTTAGATAATCTTGAAGTCATCCTAAGGCATGATATTGAACTTAGTAAATCGCCACTTGTTTACCACCCCTCATAGGTCTTTACCCCCACTTATAGATTCTAGTGCTAAGCATAAAACTTGATCAACTTTAGATGGGAATACTTGGTGAAAATGGTTATGAAAACCTTAGAATGATGAGTCATTCTACTGAAATGTTTTGACATGTGTTCTTGAACACCAGATGATTCTGATGATAAAAATGTTGAGGCATGAGCCTTAGCCCTTTATAAAACTGATGGTTGTCTGGATGCGATACCATTCCAATTTTACCGTAAAACCACAATACCCGAAATTTGGGTAGGGCTTAACTGGAAATTTATATACCTTAGTATGGGTTCCCTTGCGGCCAAGGTCTGAGCCGAGGCTACGTTGTGAAGATTGTCCACCTGTGCAGTACCCAAGATGACAGTTTGTCATGGTTGGGAGGCCAAACTCACAGGAGAGGTGCCTATACTAGGGCGTGGAATTGAAAGGTTAGGATTGATTATCTGCATATTGAGTATGGTGAATTCAGGATTGTTCCTGACGGATGTATCGAATGTTGTGGTGAAAGTGTACAATCTCTGCAGAGTGTCAAACTATTCGAATATCCGCGTCCGCGGTTATGGACAGTTGGAGTGGCCATACTGTGCCCCCGTCAGATGTTTTCAAAACAACTTATGAAATGATTTATGACTTTGACTTGACCACAACAGAGTTGTGACATGAAATGCAAGTTCCCACTTAGGTGTTATAAAACTTCCAACTGGTTTTCTTTGCTTCTGAATTTAGTTGAGGTAAATCTGTTTTTTTTTGCAAAACAACCCTAGATCTTAGTATCCTACTACAAACCCCCCTTAACTTGTTAGTATTAGTTTGCGAGTACTTAAAGAGTACTCATGGATTTGTCCCTAGCTATTCCCGTGGCTAGACTATGAAGAGTAGTACCAGGATGATGGACCGCAGGAAGGATAAGACAACTAGGATCATCTCCCATTGTCAGCATTGCCTGTGACCCCAAAGATGGAGCTTCGCCTACGCTATCGTTATCTTTACTTTATTCTGCTGCTTGAGTTGTATTAAGAACTGGATCATGAGATCCTTATTTGTGTAAGACCTTATGTATGGTTTGTAATGGATGATGTACTGTGATATCCAAATTTGTTATGTCTCGCAAAAATGGTAATCCTGGGATTGCGATGTATGGCATAACAAGCATCTGGGATTAAAAATCCGGGTGTTGACAGGAGGATACCACAATATCATACCAATTTATGAATAAAACAATGCAAGCAAACATTCATAAGACATGCTACAAACTATTAGCAAGCTGGAGGTAATCACAAGAAAGCAAGAACTAGTAAGCATCCATAATAACATACACCTTACATGAACAGACTAAGCATGCTCACAATGATGAGTATATGTACAAAAATGAAAACAAATAGAGTTTGTTACCAGCCTCTTACCACGCCTCAAATTGTCTTAATCTTCATTATTGCCCTTCACTTGTATGACTTGAATAATAACATGAAACCAAAATCCACTGAGGACGGATGAACCCTGCAAAGAACTCACAAAACCAAAGAGGAGCAAAAAATATTTTTGGTGTTTTTGATTTTTAACGCAAGACAAACAAAGCAAAAACAAACCAAGCAAAATCAAACAAAGCAAAACCAAAAAAGCAAAATCTTTTTGGGTTTTTCTTTTAAGGCAAACCAAAGCTAAAAATCAAAGAAACAAACCAAGAGAAACAGCGAAAATATTTTTGGTATTTTTGAGAAAGGAGCAGCAAGAACCAAAAATAAAGCGAAACAATGGATATAGAAAGGACCGAACAAACATGATATATAGATGAGTGTGATGTCGGTATACCTCGCCCAAGCTTAGGCCTTTGGCCTAAGTGGGGCTCAACTCCATGGTGACCAAGTAGGTGCACCTCCGTAGTACGTCGAGTAGGCCCCTTTGTCCTGGTACGACCTCGAGGACTCCCCTGTGTAGTGCATAGAGGGGTCGTATGAGGGTGCGTCCCCCGGATAGTGTCCATGGAAGACAAGAATGCGCAGCTTGTCATCAATCTCCTCCTTGGAGCATGACAAAGGTCCTTGAGAAATACTGAACAAAGTAGTTTGGGGTTTAGAGGGATCTCTCTCTTCCCCGTTAGTAAACAACATTCTATAAACCAAGATCTCAAGGGTAGAGCCAGCAGTGACAAAGTGATGCGCTTTCATAGCAGCAAGATCAAGCCTCTGAGGAGCTAAAACCGTATCATTTGGATCAACAACAAGGTCCAAGGCAGCAACAACACATGCATCAATAATTCCCCCATAAATGGGTCCCTTGGCAGCTAAGCGACGAGCAATGAGAGAACCAAGATTGTACTTAGTTTCATTCTTGAGCGCATCAGCTATGAAGTCCAAATGATAGTTGGAAATATTACTAGTGTTCTCCCTACCAAGAACATTAATGGCAAGATATTAAGCAAAGTACCTGATGGCTGGGAGTTGAATACTTCTTATCTTTCCCCGTTGGGCTCTACGGTCACCATCATTAGTTATCCCGTGGTAGAGCTCCAACAAATCAGCGGGTTGAGCTGGAATATTCTACACCGGCCCAGCTGTACCAAGGCCCAGGGCCTCACAAAATTTCTTCAATGTCATGGTGTAAGGCCTGCCATAAACTTTGAAAGACACATTTGGTTTGAACATGCTGTTAGAAAAAGAAAATCTCGCCACAAATGTTTTAGTGAGCGTAGCATATTGTACGCTCTCATCCTGCATATAGCTTGTTAGTCCAACCCTCCGAACCAAGGTTAGAAAATCCTCAAGAATCCCAGCTTCCCGCAAAAAGGTTGGGCAAGGAAAGGTGGAAGGGTGTGCATCCCCCTCATCTCCCTCGTCGCCAAATCGCGGTGTAATGAGAACCTCATTATATGAGGGCCTAGATCGGGAGGATGATCTTGAAGGCCTTGCCCTTCTAGGTGCATCACTCTCAAATATTTCACCAAATGTGTGGTTGTCCATGACTTCTTTTTTCTGAAATTTTTAGACAAACATCAAACCAAGTGATTTCCAAGTTGATAAATGATAAGAAACTACTATAGGAACTTGCTAGAGGGCTACACATGCATCAAAATGTAATCTCTAATCATAGAACAAGCATGCAAGCTCACACAACCTGACACCTATAGCAGCAAAATACTCAATATACAATCTACCAATCACAAATCTAATTGGACAAGCGAAGGAGGAACATACCAAGGAGCAATCCCTCCAAAAATTAGTAGCAAAGATGGGCTGAGCAAGGAGATTGAAAATCGCGAGCAAGAACAACAAGAACTCAAGCTTGAGAAAGTTTTTCGGTGTTTTTCGGGAGAGAGAAAGAAGATGGTTGGGAGGAGGCATCTTGGAGGGCCCCAGGTGGGCCACACCTCAGCCAGGCGTGCCCTGGGGGCTTGCCGCGCCCACCAGGGGTGTGATGGCCTGGGGTGGCCCCCTGGGTCACTCCAGGTGTCCCTCAGCCCCTTTTTTCAAGGAAAAATTTATTTTGAATTTTTTGGAACTTTTCGGGAAACTTTATTTTTGGCCAAGTTTCAGGGTATGAAAATTGATTTTCTCGCAGAAAAGACTTTTTTAGAAGAAGGAAAAGCAAACAAAAACCAAACTACAGAAGTTCTAATCACTCTAACAAGCAAGCAACTATCAAAACTAAAGCTAACAAGAGAAAGAGCAAAGACTAGGAAGGAGAAAAGTAAAAGGGAGCAAGTATAACCACAGTGAAAACATTATTTTGTTCATTAAAATCCTTTTGTTAGCAAGGTTGATCAAGTCTTGTTACCAAAACAATCTTATATGAAACAAAACTTTGCATTCCGCAAGGTGATTATGTTACCTCAAACTTGATAGCAATGGTCCCAATCATAATAGTTTCAAAATTTTCTTGTGGAATGGGACAATATATTTCTCCAACCTTGATGCTTTCAATATTTTCAATGGAATTCAAGCAATAGCTTTTAGCAACCTTCTTGGGGAAATAGACAGTATGCTCTTTGTCATTAATATTATAAGTTACTTTTCCTTGATTACAATTGATGATAGCACCTGCAGTATTAAGAAAAGGTCTCCCAAGAATAATAGACATATTATCATCAACATGCATTTCAAGCACAACAAAATCAGTTAAAACCAAGCAATTATGAGCCACTTGAACAGGAACATCTTCACAGATACCAATAGGAATTGTAGTTGACTTATCAGCCATTTGCAAAGATATATCAGTTGGTATCAACTTTTCTAGCTGGAGTCTCTTGTAGAGCGAAAAAGGCATAACACTAACTCCAGCTCCCAAATCACATAAAACAGTTCTAACATAATTATTCTTAATAGAGCAAGGAATAGTTGGTATACTTGGATCATCAAGTTTCTTTGGAACCTTACCATTGAAGGAATAATTAGCAAGCAAAGTAGAAATCTCCTCATTAGGAATCTTCCTTTTATTAGAGACAATATCCTTCATATACTTTGAATAAGGAGGCAACTTAATAGCATCAGTCAAAGGAATTTGCAAAAATAAAGGTTTCATCCACTCACAAAACTTGTTGTAGTGCTCTTCCTCCTTTGACTTGTGTTTCTTACCTGGAAAAGGCATAGGTTTCTTCACCCAAGGTTCTCTCTCTTTAACATGTTTATTAGGAATAAAATCTTCCTTAGTGTACCTAGTGTTCTTAGTGTGCTTCTTAGGTTCTTCCTCAACTTCCTCCTTATCAGGAGCATCATTTTTATCATTAACATTCTCAGTTTCAACATCAAAGACAGATGTACTATTAGGATCTATAGCAGGTTCAAGGGGTTCCTCAACTATTTTATGTTTCTTTTTCTTTCGCTTACGAGGACTACCACTATCAACTTTTTGAGAATCCTGCTCAACTCTTTTGGGGTGTCCTTCAGGATATAAAGGATCTTGAGTGGTTATACCACTCCTAGTTCTAATTCCATAAGCATGTTTATCTCCTGAGGCATTATGTAAGATCCCTCCCTTTTAAAGGTAAGGATCCCTATGATAGCAATGCTAGTCCCTGGATCAATGCTAGCATCCACAGTTTAAGATGAAGTACACAGAAACAAAGGTCATTATTACATATCATTCCAGAGACAAACATAGTCTTTTACAACTCCATGGCCATAGGCCTAATACAAGAGTTTAACTATAACAATATAAATAAGTCTTCATCTTCATGTGCCACAAGCAAGCATGTTGAGTGTAGACTCATAACCCCCAATCATCATCAGAATAACCTACAACATAACATGTTACAGCCACAGTGGGTCAATAAGTTGGAATAGTATTGGCAAGTGATACCTTAGTAGAATATTAACATCTAGCTGCTACATGAATTTGGCTAAGTGTAGCTTAGGCTTGCTTTGCTCAAAATAGGTTTTACCTATTAGTTGAAAACACTAAGTTTTTCTTTGACAAAACTTTCCCAAGGAACCACCAATAGAAATTGGTGAACCTTCACCCTTGTTCAATCCCCAAGTTTGAACTTAGAAAATTGGGATGAGGAGATTCTTGATAGCATCCATGTCTTGATGCTCAAATTGTCCAATACCAGGGACATGGCTAAGTACTTAGATTCTTCCATCTGTAGAGGTTGTGCACTTTCCCCACAATACTTGATTTTTCACCAAGACAGGAACTTTCATAAGCCTTCCCTTAGACCAAATGGACGCGTTCCAACCTATCATCCCACTACCACCAACTATCCAAATGGCTAAGTTATTGCAACCTATATGATCCAGGCAGAGCCCATAATGCCATGTGGCTGCACTAGAAGCTTCTTAACATTTGGCATCTCAAATCCCTTTGTTCCTGGGTGGCTTTCCACAAGTGTGATACACAAGGTAAACAATAGAAATGGGCCTTGTGTAACCACTCAACACAAACCAAACCTTCCATTCCACCCAGGTGTTTCATTCACTTAGTTGTTTTATTAAGCAAAACACAAGTCAATGGCTTAGAAATATTTCTCATAGCATGAATATATAATCCACCCTTGGTTTCTACTAGCTAGGCTAAGCATGGCAATAGCATGTATCTTACTTAGAGGAATTTCTAACATTTCTACAACTACTAGGATTTCCCAAGCATAGCATATAGATACTTAGCAAAATAACCATGCAAGTCCTATACAAAATATTTCTAATGCATAGGTGAAAATATTGGGATAAAAAGATGAAGCACCACTTGCCTTGGTAGTTTGGGGGATTAGCAACAATCTTCACAACCATAATCACTATTAGCACCAAAATCTACACATAAAATAATGGCACCAAAATCACATAACAAAATATACAAGCAAAAATATATGAATGCATGCAAAATTCCATGTGATGATTTTTCTACACCAAACAAGACAAGTATACAGTACTGAACATAAACAAGACCAAGATACTCAAAATAAACTTTATTTGATCTTTAAAACATTTTTCAAATAATTTCTATACTCAAATTAAGCCTATAAATGTCTCTGCAAAAATAACCAATTTTACAGAATCAAAACATTAAAACCATTGCATATAGATAGCATTCTTTCTCCTGATTCCAATGATATAAAATTTACAAAATTTGAACGTATGGATCAAAAGTTATGAATTTTACAACTTTGAAACACTAATAGATCTAATTCAGATTTTTAAAACAAAGAACTGGCCACGCGGCAGCGTCTGATTGGCCAATACCATTTCGCACCGAATCACACTCGCGGGCCGTTAGATCTAACTTACAACGCACGACTCAGATCAATACATACCGCTTCGCTACAGATCTAATCCTAAGCGCTGGATCTAGATCCTACGGCTGCTAAGCATGCGGCCATAGTTGGGCGGCGCCAGCGGCGACAAGTGGCGGCGGCGCGCTCTGTCAGAGAGGTTGCCGGCGATTTAGATCGCGCGGGGAGGATTGGAGATGCTTACTGGGTTCGCGTGGTCGCTGCGGTGCTCGAGGTGGTCGAGGGAGAGACAGGGCGCATGCACACGGCTGTGACCTCGCCGAGTTGGCGGCGTCGGGTGTTTGCGGATGGAGTTGTTGCCGACGATGTAGTCCGCCCTAGCACGAACCAGTGGTGTCAGAGGATGCACAAGGTTGTGGCGAACATGACAGGGTCAAAGAGGAAGCAAGGGACGCTAGGAGGTTACCGGTATTCCTCGTCGGAGTTGAGCGGCGGCTCTGTTGCTTGAAGAAGTGGACAGAGGCGACGACCTAGGTCACGAGAAGGCAAAAGAAAAGCATCAGGAGATGCGCCAGAACATGCTGGTCACGCTTGTTTGAAGAAGAGGCAAAGGGGCGCTTGCGTCTCACCGAAATCAGTCGTCGGAGCTGGTTCTATCTGCAGCGATGCAACGCGGAATTGAGGCAGCCTGGTGGCAGAGCGAGCGAGTGGGGTGAGGGGAAAGGTGCGGAGAGGGGAGGGGTTTAAGTAGCCAGAGCAGGTGGAGAGATTACGCACGCATTCATCGCCATTTAAGCAAATTGAAAATGCGGTAGTGAAGGGGGAGGAAACGGGCGGCGACGGCGTCTGCGCGCGGAGTTTGGGGAAGAAGGTGCTGACGTGGAGAGGGTCCACCGATCAGTGACTGCGGGGTAAGTCTGCGTTGCATGAGAGAGATAAGACCTCCAGGTGGGCTTAGTGGGCTGGGTCTGCTGTTGGGCTGAAATGCTAGCGCAAGCCCTTTTCCATTTCTTTACTCTTTTTATTTTTCTACTTGATTTTCCAGGAATCAAATTCAAATGGTTTCAAATGTGTTTGATTTCAAGATTGTTCTAGATTTTTGTAAAATTAAACCTGCACATTTTGAGTATAAAACCATGCTGTCTCACCATACTTGCTTGGTTCCTTTGGAGTTTTACAAATAAACAGTGCCTTTACACAAGTTTTAATAAAGATATGAAAATGGTTTTAAAACCATATTTTGTTTTGGAATTTTTTTCCAAGCCTTGGAACACAACCAAACCAACTCATGAACAAACAATATTGGTTTAAAACAAATAATCCCTCACTAGAGAGTAGCATTGGATCAATGCTTTGCTTACATAAAATAATAAGCATACAAATGCTTCTATTTTGTAAAACTTTGAAAATGTTCCTAAAATGCTCATGGATGCATGGATGATATGCAAGACTTTGAAAACATGATTTTAGGGATGTTACAAATCTAACCCCCTTAAGGTGAATCTCTCCCTCGAGATTCGGATTGGCTAGCAAATAGGTGAGGGTGGTCTTTCCGAAGATCATCTTCTCTTTCCCATGTTGCTTCTTCTTCAGAATGATGGTTCCATTGAACTTTGCAGAATTTGATAGTCTTAGTCTGAGTAACTCTTTCTGCAGTCTCAAGAATCTTGATAGGTTTTTCCTCATAAGTGAGATCACTTTCCAATTGAACCTCCTACAAAGGTATAGTATCCTTCAAAGAAGTCTCTTCCATCTCTGGATGGTATTTCTTTAGCTGACTCACATGAAACACATTGTGAACGGCAGACAATAATTCTGGCAATCAATCTCATAAGCTACTTCTCCTTTACGACTAAGAATCTTGAATGGTCCAACATATCTTGGGGCCAATTTTCCTTTGACTCCAAATCTCTTCACTCCACGAAGTGGTGACACTCTAAGGTAAGCTCTATCACCCACTTCATAGGTGACTTCTCTACGCTTAGGATCTACGTAGCTCTTCTGTCGGGACTGTGCTATCTTCAATCTGTCTTTTACAAGCTTGACTTTCTCTTCAGCCTCTTTGATTAGTTCTGGTCTGAACAAATTTCTTTCTCCCACACCATTCCATAGTAATGGGGTGGTACACTTTCTCCCATAGATAAATTCAAATGGTGCCATCTCAATACTGGCTTGATAGCTGTTATTGTAAGAGAATTCTGCGTAAGGCAGACTTTCATCCCAACTGGCTCCATAGTCTAGGGCACATGCCCTCAACATATCTTCAAGGATCTGGTTGGTCCTTTCTGTCTGTCCATCAGTCTGAGGATGAAAAGCAGTGCTGAATTCCAACCTCGTTCCCAATGACTCATGCAGTTGCCTCCAAAAATGAGAAGTGAACTGAGTTCCCCTATCAGACACAATATTCTTGGGTACTCCATGCAGACACACAATCCTACTCATGTAGATCTTGGCCAACTTAGCACTTGTATAGGTTGTCTTCACGGGTATGAAATGAGCCACTTTAGTTAGGCGATCCACTATTACCCAAATAGAGTCATATCCTGACCCGGTCCTTGGCAATCCAGTGATGAAATCCATGCCAATCTTGTCCCACTTCCAATCAGGAATAGGTAGTGGTTGTAGCAATCCTGCTGGTTTCTGATGTTCCGCTTTCACTCTACTACATACATCACACAAAGCAATATGTTCGGCGATGTCCTTCTTGAGGTTATTCCACCAAAATCTTTCCTTCATATCCATGTACATTTTGGTGTTACCCGGATGAATGCAATATGGTGAGTTGTGTGCTTCTTGTAAAATCAATTTCCAAAGCTCCGGATCTTGCGGAACACAAATACGTTTTCCATACCATAAAGTACCATGTTCGTCTTCATGGAATCCTTTGGCTTTTCCCTTGACAATCTTTTCCTTAATCTCTTCGATTTCCTTGTCTGAATTTTGGGCTTCCATGATCTTGTCCAACAATGTTGGTTAAACATCCAATGTCATGAGATGTCCCTCAGGCACAATCTCTAATCTAAGGTCTCTAAACTGGGCACACAGATCATCTGGCAACTCTCCCTTAGTAAGGCCATTCACAAATACCTTACGGCTTAGAGCATCCGCCACAACATTTGCTTTACCAGGGTGGTATTGCAAACTCAAGTCATAGTCCTTGATGAGTTATAGCCATCTTCTTTGTCTCATATTGATTTCTTTCTGGGTGAAGATATACTTCAAACTTTTGTGATCTGTGAACACATCACATCGCTTTCCCAAAAGATAATGTCTCCATGTTTTGAGTGCATGGACAACAGAGGCTAACTCTAAATCATGGGTACGATAATTTACCTCATGAGTTTTGATTTGTCTCGAGGCATAAGCCACAATTTTCCCTTCTTGCATTAGAAATGCACCTTATCCATGATGAGATGCATCACAATACACTTGGAAATCTTTCTCTAAATCTGGCAGACATAAGACTGGTGCTGTCACTAGTCTCTTTTTCAATTCTTGGAAACTAAGCTCACATCCTTCAGACCAAACAAATTTCTTGTCTTTCTTTAGTAACTCAGTCATTGGCTTAGCTACCTTGGAGAAATTCTCAATGAATCTTCTGTAGTATCCTGCCAAGCCAAGGAAACTACAAACCTCTTTTACTGACTTCGGAGATTCCAATTCAGTTACAGCTGACACTTTTGCGGGATCAACTGCTACACCATCTCCTGACACAACGTGTCCAAGAAATCCAACTTCATTTAACCAAAACTCACACTTGCTGAATTTGGCATACAACTTATGCTCTATAAGCTTCTCAAGTATCAAACGCAAATGTCCTTCATGCTCTTCTTTGCTTTTGGAGTAGATCAAAATGTCATCGATGAAAACGACAACAAACTTGTCAAGAAACTCCATGAACACCTTGTTCATCATATTCATGAAGTAAGCCGGTGCATTGGTCAAACCAAAGGCATCACGGTGTACTCATACAATCCATACCTAGTGGTGAAAGTTGTCTTAGGTATGTCTTGTTCTCTTATCTTGAGCTGGAAATAACCTGACCGGAAATCAATCTTTGAGAACACACAGGCTCCTTCTAACTAATCAAACAAGTCATTGATTCTAGGCAAAGGTTATTTGTCCTTGATAGTCACCTCATTGAGTGAACGGTAATCTATGCATAACCTTTGACTTCTATCTTTCTTTTCCACAAACAAGACTGGTGCTCCCCAAGATGAAGAACTTGGTTGAATGAATCATTTCTGCAACTGTTCTCCAAGTTGTTTCTTGAGTTCTTTCAACTCATCAACTGACATCTTGTAAGGTCTCTTTGCTATTGGTCCTGATCCTGGTAGCAAATCAATCAGAAATTCCACATCTCTATCTAGTGGCATTCCCGGCAATTCTTCCGGAAACACATCCGGATATTCACCCACAATTGGCACACTATCTATGCTAACCCCCTTAAGAGAATTTAGCTTACTCCCTTTCAATTCAAAGTTAGTCTTGAATCTAATCCTTTTATTTTCTAGGGCTGTGAGTGTGACGGTATGGTTGGCACAATCTAGCATTCCCTTGTGCTTAGTCATCCAGTACATTCCCAAAATGACATCCAATCCTTGGGAATTTAGGATTATCGGATTAACGGGAAACTTATACTTCCCAAACTCTATGACTAGATCATGACTTCCCGAGTTCACTATCATTTCTCTGCCAGGAGAACTTACTTTTATAGGACACCCAATAGTTTCTACTGGAAGTTCATTTATTTCAACAAATGCGATGCACCAGTATCAAAGAAAACAAATGCTGGAACAGAATTGAGTTTGAAGTTACCAGCAACAACATCAGGTTCCTCATAGATTTCTTCCACATTGATGTGGTTCACTTGTCCCTTCTGGAAAGGGTTGGGCTTGTTGGGTCCTTCAACCTTATTTTCTGGGCATTAATTTGCATAATGCCCCATCTTCTTACATTTGAAGCATTCAACCTGACTGAGATCCTTCTTGTCAGGCTGGCTTCCACTACCACTACCACTTCCACTTCCATTGTGGTGGCTCTTGTATCCACCCTTGTGATTCTTGTACTTCTCATTGTCATGACTACGGTGATGCTTGTTGTCATGATGGTTGTGGTTGTGGTGGCTGTTGTACTTTCCATGCTTGTGGGATCCAGAACTCCCACTATCATCATAATGGGAACGCTTGTGAGACGATCCCGAGTTGTGCTTGTCAGAGTTGTGTTTCCTCTTTTTGCTTTCAACTTGTTTCATCTTGCTCTCCAAGATGGCAGCCTTGTCACAAAGGGATTGGTAGGTGGGGACATAGGCCACAGATAACTGCAGATTCAGTTCATCGTTTAGTCCTTCGAGGAACTTCTCTTTCCTCTTGGCATTAGTATCCACTTCATCCGATGCATAACGCGCCAGATTGTTGAACTCTTCAATATATTCAGCCACGTTGCGGTGGCGCTGTTTCAGATTATGAAATTGCTTCTTCTTTAAGCTCATCATTCCGGATGGTATGTGAGCTGTACGGAAACCATCTTCAAAGATAGCCCATGTCACATCCTCAATGGGAGTGGTGATCTGGAAGTTATTCCACCAAGTAGCTGCTGGCCCTTCCAACAAGTGTGCTGCAAACCTGACTTTCTCCGCGTCGGTACAACCGACAGTCACCAAATTCTTGTTCACTACACGTAGCCAATCATTGGCCACCATGGGATCAGTAGTTCCTGAGAACTTTGCAGACTTCAGTCTTAGGAATCTGGTGAGCATGTCAAATCCTGGTGGATTGTTCTGATTGTTGTTGTTGTTATTATTATTATTATTGTTGTTGTTATTCTGATTCTGCATGAAAGTGGTCATCATCTGCATCAGCTGTGTCCGTGCTGTCATCAGCTTCTGCATCTCGGGGGTGACATTGTTGTTGTTTGGGTTGGGGTTGGCACGTCGAGGAGGCATCTGTAGTTTTCAATAAGGATAAGAATGAGATACCCATAGATTCTTAACATGAACAATACATCACATAGACAATCACCAAACAAGCATCAAAATAACAAAAAGTTCAACAACCTAGACAACAAGTTTGAAAAGCAAACACACCAATAGCAAGCCATCCACATGTTGTATGGTCATTGCGACTCAATAATCAAAAGCATGGTAAATGATAAATCAATGAGTAGTCATTACTACTCCTCTGCATCAACAAGTGTAAGACCGGCATTCTCCATAGCGGTCTTGTATTCCTCGACATTGGTAGTCAGTGCCTCTACCTTGGCTTTGAGAGCCCTCTTCTGTGAACGAAGTCTCTCAATCACACCCTGCTGATGCTCGAGCTCGAAGTCCTTGGCCTCTAGTTCTGTAGTCATCTCTCGAATCCTCTTGTTCCTATCTTGGACACTTTTCTCTTGACTCTTGAACTTCCTATCCTGACTCTCAAAATTGGCCTCCATTTCCTTGACTATCTCGTCTTGCTCCGCGAAGAGCTTGTCCTTCTCACGAAGTTGCACCTGGAGCTTGTCATTGCTAAGCATGACGTTGGTCCTATCAGTATCTAGGTGCCTAAGAAGAACCTCTAGGTCCTGGAGGTATAGAAGAATCGGCTCTGCCATCTCTCTAGCAGTATCCTCGAACTCAATAGCCTCACCATCCTCATCACGTCTTCCGAAGGCGTGGAAGTGAGTGCCTCTAATCTCCCGAGAGTTCCTCCCTAACAAACGCCCAAGTAAATCCTGCATGACTACCTCTAGGCCTCTCTCCTTGTCGTCATGCATAAGCTTGAAGGTGATGGCCTCCGTGGCTGGCTCAGTCTGGCGTCCTGGCTGGGTAACATTGAAGCCCCAAAGGTCCTTCCTCTCAAACTTGGTGAGGGGAAGCATCATGATGCTAGGGAGTGGAAGATTGTGCACACTAGTGAGCTCAATAAGACGAGTGCCAAAACGAGTTCCCTTGAAATCTTCAGCCGTGTTGATAGTAACATTAGGCATCTATTTTATAAGATAGAGAAAAGTTAGAATCAACAACCATAGAAAAAAAATCTCACGACAAAGCACCAACACACATGTCATGGCATACACAAACTCATTACAAGCATTCCAAGGTTCATCAAGAATTAGACAAAAAATTTGGAAGTAAAATGATAAGTGTGGTGGTCCAACTAACGAAGTACATTACAACTCTCACTCTCTAGACTAAAGGCTATCAAAGCATTCCTTCTATCAATAGAGATGGGAAGGAAGATTAGATAAGTTTACGAGAAGAAAAGACAAGTGGAGAAAATTTTCAAAGTGTTGAAATTTTTCCTTAATGGTTTCTAATCCAATCCTAGGGTTATAATCCTATAGGCAACACAGTGCTCTGATACCATCTATAAGATCCCTCCCTTTTAAAGGTAAGGATCCCTATGATTGCAATGCTAGTCCCTGGATCAATGCTAGCATCCACAGTTTAAGATGAAGTACATAGAAACAAAGGTCATTATTACATATCATTCCAGAGACAAACATAGTCTTTTACAACTCCATGGCCATAGGCCTAATACAAGAGTTTAACCATAACAATATAAATAAGTCTTCATCTTCATGTGCCACAGGCAAGCATGTTTAGTATAGACTCATAACCCCTAATCATCATCAGAATAAGCTGTAACATAACAAGTTACAGCCACAGTGGGTCAATACATTGGAATAGTATTGGCAAGTGATACCTTAGTAGAATATTAACATCTAGCTGCTACATGAATTTGGCTAAGTGTAGCTTAGGCTTGCTTTGCTCAAAATAGGTTTTACCTATTAGTTGAAAACACTAAGTTTTTCTTTGATAAAACTTTCCCAAGGAACCACCAATAGAAATTGGTGAACCTTCACCCTTGTTCAATCCCCAAGTTTTAACTTAGAAAATTGGGATGAGGAGATTCTTGATAGCTTCCATGTCTTGATGCTCAAATTGTCCAATACCAGGGACATGGCTAAGTACTTAGATTCTTCCATCTGCAGAGGTTGTGCACTTTCCCCACAAGTCTTGATTTTTCACCAAGACAGGACCTTTCAGAAGCCTTCCCTTAGACCAAATGGACGCGTTCCAACCTATCATCCCACTACCACCAACTGTCCAAATGGCTAAGTTATTGCAACCTCTATGATCCAGGCAGAGCCCATAATGCCATGTGGCTGCACTAGAAGCTTCTTAACATTTGGCATCTCAAATCCCTTTGTTCCTGGGTGGCTTTCCACAAGTGTGATAAACAAGGTAAACCATAGAAATGGGCCTTGTGTAACCACTCAACACAAACCAAACCTTCCATTCCACCCAGGTGTTTCATTCACTTAGTTGTTTTATTAAGCAAAACACAAGTCAATGACTTAGAAATATTTCTCATAGCATGAATATATAATCCACCCTTGGTTGCTACTAGATAGGCTAAGCATGACAATAGCATGTATCTTACTTAGAGGAAATTCTAACATTTCTACAACTACTAGGATTTCCCAAGCATAGAATATAGATACTTAGCAAAATAACCATGCAAGTCCTATACAAATTATTTCTAATGCATAGGTGAAAATATTGGGATAAAAACATGAAGCACCACTTGCCTTGGTAGTTTGGGGAGTAGCAACAATCTTCACAACCACAATCACTATTAGCACCAAAATCTACACATAAAATAATGGCACCAAAATCACATAACAAAATATACAAGCAAAAATATATGAATGCATGCAAAATTCCATGTGATGATTTTTCTACACCAAACAAGACAAGTATACAATACTAAACATAAACAATACCAATATACTCAAAATAAACTTTATTTGATCTTTAAAACATTTTTCAAATAATTTCTATACTCAAATTAAGCCTATAAATGTCTCTGCAAAAATAACCAATTTTACAGAATCAAAACATTAAAACCATTGCATATAGATAGCATTCTTTCTCCTGATTCCAATGATATAAAATTTACAAAATTTGAACGTGTGGATCAAAAGTTATGAATTTTACAAGTTTGAAACACTAATAGATCTAATTCAGATTTTTAAAACAAAGAACTGGCCACGCGGCAGCTTCTGATTGGCCAATACCGTTTCGCACCGGATCACACTCGCGGTCCGTTAGATCTAACTTACAACGCACGGCTCAGATCAATACATACCGCTTCGCTACAGATCTAATCCTAAGCGCTGGATCTAGATCCTACGGCTGCTAAGCATGCGACCATAGTTGGGCGGCACCAACGGCGGAATCACGCTCTATCAGAGAGGTTGCCGGCGATTTAGATCGCGCGGGGAGGAGTGGAGATGCTTACTGGGTTCGCGTGGCTGCGGTGCTCGAGGTGGTCGAGGGAGAGACAGGGGCGCACGGACACAGCGACATGACCTCATCGGAGTTGCTGGAGGCGTCGGGTGTTTGCGGATGGAGTTGTTGCCGACGATGTAGTCAGCCCTAGCATGAACTAGTGGTGTCAGAGGATGCACAAGGTTGTGGCGAACAAGATAGGGTCAAAGAGGAAGCAAGTGGCGCTCGGAGGTTACCGGTATTCCTCGTCGGAGTTGAGCAGCGGCTCTGTTGCTTGAATAAGTGGATGGTGGTGACGACCTGGGTCACGAGAAGGCAAAAGAAAAGCATCAGGAGATGCGCCAGAACATGCTGGTCATGCTTGTTTGAAGCAGAGGCAAAGGGGCGCTTGCGTCTCACCGGAATCAGTCGCCAGAGCTGGTTCTGTCTGTGGCGATAAAACGCGAAATTGAGGCAGCCTGGTGGCGGAGCGAGCGAGTGGGGTGAGGGGAAAGGTGCGGAGAGGGGAGGGGTTTAAGTAGCCAGAGCAGGTGGAGAGATTACGCACGCATTCATCGCCATTTAAGCAAATTGAAAATGCAGCAGTGAAGGGGGAGGAAACGGGCGGCGACGGCGTCTGCGCGCGGAGTTTGGGGAAGAAGGTGCTGACGTGGAGAGGGTCCACCGATCAGTGACTGCGGGGTAAGTCTGCGTCGCATGAGAGAGAGAGAGAGAGAGAGAGAGAGAGAGAGAGAGAAGAACCCCGGGTGGGCTTAGTGGGCTGGGTCTGCTGTTGGGCTGAAATGCTAGCGCATGCCCTTTTCCATTTCTTTACTCTTTTTCTGCTTGATTTTCCCGGAATCAAATTCAAATGGTTTCAAATGTGTTTGATTTCAAACTTGTTCTGGATTTTTGTAAAATGAAACCTGCACATTTTGAGTATAAAACCATGCTGTATCACCAGACTTGCTAGGTTCCTTTGGAGTTTTATAAATAAACAGTGCCTTTACACAAGTTTTAATAAAAATATGAAAATGGTTTTAAAACCATATTTTGTTTTGGAAATTTTTGTCCAAGCCTTGGAACACAACCAAACCAACTCATGAATAAACAATATTTGTTTAAAACAAATAAACCCTCACTAGAGAGTAGCATTGGATCAATGCTTTGCTTACATAAAATAATAACCATACAAATGCTTCTGTTTTGTAAAACATTGAAAATGTTCCTAAAATGCTCATGGATGATATGCAAGACTTTGAAAACATGATTTTTGGGATGTTACACATTAACTTGCATATCCTTTTGCACCTTAGCAAGTTGATCAATTTGGGTTTGAACCATTTGAAAGTGTTTACAAAGCATTTTAATATCATTAGAAGTTCTTTCCACAATATCTTTCAACTCTTTAATAGCTCTAGAGTTTTCCAATAAATGATTCTGAACTTGTTTATTAAAAGTACCTTGCTTAACAATAAAAATGTCAAGTTCCTCTAAACATTGATCAGGAGGCTTACCATAAGGAATATCACCTTCATCAAAGTGTTGGAGAGAGTGTACGTCAATAGTAGATGAGTGGGGAATTGGCTTACATAATTATTCTATATGAGGTAGATTCTTTACATCTTCAGCTCTAATACCTTTCTCCCTTAGATACTTCTTAGCTTCCTTCATCACTTCATCATTTAATGCAATAATTCCCCTCTTATTTGGTGTTTGTGTTGGATCTGGATCAGGCACAACTGGTTCAGGAGTAATAGGCTCATGTGTATTTAGCTCAGTTGAAGTCCAATCATCATAATTCTTGCTTATTTTATCCATTAATTCTTCAGCATCTATAGGAGTTATTTTCCTGAAAACATAATCTGCAAAGCTATCTAGGTATGTCCTAGAATCATCAGTTAGTCCATTATAATAAATATCAAGAAGCTCATTTTTAGGTAATGGACATCTAGGATGTGCATGAATCAAGGCACAGAACCTTGTCCATGACTAAGACAATTTCTCTTCTTCTCCCTGTTTAAAATCAAAAAGTCTCTGCAAAGCAGCATGTCTAGCACTAGGAGGAAAATATTTTTGGAAGAAAGAAGCAATCAAATAATCAGGGTTATCATTGGAACCGGGAGGTAATCTATTAAACCAAGCCCTAGCTTCTCCTTTTAGTGAAAAAGGGAAGATCTTAGTAACAAAGTACTTGCGCATCTTAAAATCATCAGAGAATAAAGCACTCATAGAAGAAAGCTCATTCATATGAGCCACAACACTCTCATTTTTAGTCCCACAAAAAGGTTCTTTCTCAACAATGTCTAAATAGGATAAATCAAGAGAGAAATCATAATATTTATATTTAATATCTATGGGAGAAGTGGCAAACTTAGGATCAGAGGACAACTTAGGAATAATGGTACGTCTCGCAAGGAGACTCTTAATAGCACTCGTACCATGTGTGTTTCGGCACTCTTCAACAAATTCATCAGTGAACTCAATGTAACCATCATTAATATCGTATCTCTCTCTAGACTCAGGTGAGCTAATAGGTGTAACAATGTCTTCACTAGGAGTTTCAGTATTTCCTAGACTAGCCATAGTAGCATCTAGAAAAGGACCTAATGAACCACTCTCATCAAGCACAGTAGAAGTAACATCATGAGTATCAAAAGCAGTTTCAGATTTAGCAGTAGTAGCAGTGTGTGTGGCTTGAGTATGTGGTGGTGGTGTAACAAGCTTACTTATAACAAACGGTGAATCAAGAGCAGAAGAGGTGTTTAGGACTGTACCTCTTCTTGTAGTGGATGGTAAAATAGGGAACTTTCCATCACGAGACTTCCCCATGAAGAAAGAAGTAGCAGTGAACAATAATAGATCCAAGTGAACTTACAAATAAAGCTATGATCCCCGGCAACGGCGCCAGAAAATAGCCTTGATGACCCACAAGTATAGGGGATCGCAACAGTCTTCGCGGGTAGTATTCCCCAATTTATTGATTCGACACAAGGGGAGCCAAAGAATACTTGCAAGCCTTAACAACTGAGTTGTCAATTCAGCTACACCTGGAAATAGTTTTTGCTCACATAAGTTTATCAGTAGCAACAGTTTGTGGTAGCAACAGCAGCAATAAAACAGGAGCAATAGTAACAGCAACAGTAAACGATAGGATATGAGCCCAGTAGGCATAGGGATGGATGGACAAGTGTTGCATGGACGAGTCTACACATGTAACTTCAAGATCTAGGGCATTGCGGATAAATAAGAACAAGCATCCAAGTACCAAACAATCATAGGCATGTGCTCCATATATAGTCATGCGTGCTTGCAATGAGAACTTGCACAACATATTTTGTCCAGCCAGCCCGTTGCAGCGGGGCCTCAAGGGAACTACTGGCAATTAAGGTTCTCCTTTTAATAGAGCACCGGAGCAAAGAATTAACACTCCATGAACACATGTGATCCTCACACCACAACCATCCCCTCCGGTTGTCCCAATTTCTGTCACTTCGGGGCCTTTGGATTCAGACAATGATATGTGTACACAACTTGCAGATAAGACCACAAACAATACTATCATAATGATTCAATAATAAGTTCAGATCTGAGATCATGGCACTCGGGCCCTAGTGACAAGCATTAAGCACAACAAGTTGCAACTAAGTCAAATAGCACTAATAGAGATACTAGGGACTATGCCCTAACAATCTTATTCGATTACATGATAGAACTCATCCAATCCCTACCATCCCCATAGCCTACAACAGGGGATTACTCACTCATGGATGAGGGAAACATTGATGTTTGATGGAGAGGCGTTGGTGACGATGATGCCGATGATCCTCCCCAAATTCCCCATACCAGAATGGTGCTAGAATGGAGTTTCTGGATCTGAATCTTGGTTTCTGGTGGTGGCGGTGCAGCGGAACACTTCTTCGGAAAACGTCGAACCCCCCTCGGTTTTTAGGTCAAGAGGCTTCTTATAGGCGCAGAGGGAGGCCGAGGGGGTGCCTGGGGTGGACGCACCCCTAGGCGCGACTAGGCCTAGCCCGCGCCAGGCAGGGGTGTGGGCCCCCCAAACCTCCACTCTGTCTCGTATTCTGGCTTCGTGGATCTTCTGGTGACATAGGATTTTTGGCATATTTTCCGGGATTTTTCCTGATAGTTGGTTTTCTGCACAAAAACTAGACACCAAGGTAATTCTGCTGAAAATAGCATCAGTCCGTGTTAGTTGTATCCAAATCACACAAGTTTAAAGGAGAAACGATAGCAAAAGTGTTCGGGAAAGTAGATACGTTTTGGACGTATCAACTACCCCCAAGCTTAGCTTATTGCTTGTCCTCAAGCAATTCAGTTGAAAACTGAGTGCGATAAAAGAACTTTCACTAACACATTTTCTTAATATGATGTATATATTCTCAGCACAGGATTAGATACTTAGACAATTCATAATAAAGAGTATGCAACTAAGTCTACTCAATAGTCATTGCAAGTTATGAATAGAAACCAACTCAATAATGATAAGTAGCATGAAACATAAACATAAGCAACATTGCAATGCTCATAATAAGGTATGATAGAGTGGTATCTCACTTTCCTTTGTTTGTAGAGCACAATATAAATGCCAAGGCACCTCTGAAGTTCAAGTGAAGACTATAAGTTAAGATATCAGATATACAAGCATCAAAGTCATGACATAATTAACCAAGTTTTGAGACAAACACAAGAATGACAATTATGCTCTCAAGAAGGTGCTCATAGAATAGGTCGTGACTCAACCAGGAAGTGAAAAGGTTTTGAAAAGTTTGAAAGGCTTCCAAATTCTAAAAGTAAGGTACTCATTAGCTTTGAGCTCTCATTGCCCCTATCATAGGCATCTTCATGTGGTTAATGGTGAAAGTGAGGTCCAATCTGAGTTATATGCTTGAAAGAACATAAACTGGAAATCCCATGTCCCTTGAGTACGAGGGCCGCTCCGCATGCTACTCAACTTTAGTTACCTGTAAGTTCTTGTCATTGTAAATACATGCATATCATAGAGAACCGCCAACGGGGTATCCCTTGCACATGATACAAGAGCTATCCCACGATCAAAATGACAAGGCAAGCAGACAATGAGCATCTCAGTGATCTTTTTATTTACTATGTGCATAGCTTTTTTATTAAGGATGCTTCACAGAATGCTCATTATGGTGATTCTGCAAGTTTCCACCATGATTAGGCATGGCTTAGGCTAGCGGCCCAGGCGTTTATCTAACACATATATATAATCCATGAACTCACAAGCTCCTCTTTTATTTCACACCGACGACATCCGCAAACAAAAGAGCAAGGTATCAACTGGATATGTATCCATAAGTGTTGAAAGCATTCCCCATGACAACACGGTTCTTCTAACTCCCAGCCTATAATTTGCAAGCATATAAATTTCATGGACAGGTCAAATGGTTCAGGATTATTAAGCGCAGGAAATAAAGTGTGCCATTAAGTTCGTGAGAGCTTTACTAACTAACTTTCTCAAAGCAATCAAACATTTTATTTGGAATAAAACAAGGCATATAGAATATGCATTGAAATAGGTAGGTATGGTGGACACTGTTGGCAAAATTGGTTTTTGGGGGAGTTGGATGCACAAGTAGATCTCATAATCAGTGCAAGTGAAGGCTAGCAATAGAGATGGAGCGACAAACGAGAGAGCAATAACTGTCATAATCATGCTTGCAACAAAACATGACTAATTATGGCATGAAGGTGATACAAGAACTCTAAGGCAAAATAAATCATCGAGGCTTACTGACTATTGTTTAGTCATATGCATGCGTGAGCATGTGCCAAGTCGATTCACATGAAACATTCAGAGCAGGATACCACAATATCATACCAAGTTATGAATAAAACAATGCAAGCAAACATTCATAAGACATGCTACAAACTATTAGCAAGCTGGAGCTAATCACAAGAAAGCAAGAACTACTAAGCATCCATAATAACGTACACCTTACATCAACATACTAAGCATGCTCACAATGATGAGTATATGTACAAAAATGAAAACAAATAGAGTTTGTTGCCAGCCTCTTACCACGTCTCAAGTTGTCTTAATCTTCATTATTGCCCTTCACTTGTGTGACTTGAATAATAACATGAAATCAAAATCCACCAAGGACGGCTGAACCCAGCAAAGAACTCACAAAACCAAAGAAGAGCAACAAATATTTTTGGTGTTTTTGATTTTTAAAGCAAGACAAACAAAGCAAAAAAAACCAAGCAAAAGCAAACAAAGCAAAACCAAACAAAGCAAAATCTTTTTGGGTTTTTCTTTTAAGGCAAACCAAAGCTAAAATGCAAAGAAACAAACCAAGAGAAACAACGGAAATATTTTTGGTATTTTTGTGTTTTTGAGAAAGCAGCAGCAAGAACCAAAAAGAAAGCGAAACAATGGATATACAAAGGACCGAACGAACATGATATATAGATGAGTGTGATGTAGGTATACCTCCCCCCAAGCTTAGGCTTTTTGCCTAAGTGGGGCTCAACTCCATGGTGACCAAGTAGGTGCACCTCCGTAGTATGTCGAGGAGGCCCCTTCGTCCTGGTAAGACCTCGAAGACTCCCCTGTGTAGTGCACAGAGGGGTCGTATGAGGGTGCGTCCCCCTGATAGTGTCCATGGAAGCCAAGAATGCGCAGCTTGTCATCCATCTCCTCCTTGGATCATGACAAAGGTCCTTGAGAAATACTGAACAAAGTAGTTTGGGGTTTAGAGGGATCTCTCTCTCTTCCCCGTCAGTAAACATCATTCTATAAACCAAGCTCTCAAGGGTATAGCCAGCAGTGACAAAGTGATGCGCTTTCATAGCAGCAAGATCAAGCCTCTGAGGAACCAAAACCGTATCATTTGGATCAGCAGCAAGGTCCAAGGCAGCAACAACACGTGCAACAATAATTCCCCCATAAATGGGTCCCTTAGCAGCTAAGCGACGAGCAATGAGAGAACCAAGATTGTACTTAGTTTCATTGTTGAGCGCAGCAGCTATGAAGGCCAAATGATAGTTGGAAATATTACTAGTGTTCTCCCTACCAAGAACATCAGTGGCAAGATAATAAGCAAAGTACCTGATGGCTAGGAGTTGAATATTTCTTATCTTTCCCCGTTGGGCTCTACGGTCATCATCATTAGTTATCCCACGATAGAGTCTCTGGTCCACTTGGTCGGGAAACTTTGAAGAATCTCCGGAGGAGTCTTTCCCAGGAGTGCTGGGACAGTCCGATGGGTGGTCCGGAGGTCGGTCCAGATAATGACCGGAGTCTCCGGTGTAGACCGGAGTCCCCGGTCTGCACACCGGAGTCTCCGGTCTGGCAAGTCCTCCAACGGTCAGAAAACGGTTCAGTGGAGGGACTGCTTATAAATAGAGGACCTTATCCCCTTCCCCAAGCTGATCGATCCACTCAAGAACACCATCCCCATTTGAGCCACCAAATCAACAAGATCTCTTCATCCAACGATCCAAAGTCATTGATCTTTGGAGAATCGAAGGAGAAGGCCTTTATCTACAGCTTCACCACGAGAGATCTTCATTTCCCCCTCATTCACTTGAGGGCCCCCTTGCTCTAGTGTTTCTTTGGAAACCCTAGCTTTTGATTTGGTTCTTACAAGCTTGTCTTTGATTGTTTGACATCTTTCTTGTATTCATGAGCCTCCAATTAAGTTGTGGATGTGTGCCTCGAACTTGTTGTAAAGGTGTCGGCTTCCACCTCGAAGGTTGCCGATATAGTGGAAGAGGTGAATCGAACCCTTTGGGGTGAGTTTCATTGGGGAACAAGGGAGGCCTCTCGTGGTGTTGGTGGTTTGAAACCACCCTCTCTCCAAACGTAGACGTACTTCCTCTCAAAAGGAAGGAACTACAGGAAACAAACCCTTGTATCTCCGTGTGCTCCACTTTGGTTACTTCTATCCTTTATCGAACTTTACTTTACTTGTTCTTGCTTCGTGTATGTGGTAGTTTTACATATAGGTAAATTCACCTTAGTTGCATAATATAGGTAATTTACCTATCTTGTCAAACCCTAATTTGAAAACAATAAAATTTGAAGTAGCACCTATTCACCCCCCCTCTAGGTGCCCATACGATCCTTTCAATTGGTATCAGAGCGTCGGCTCTTTATTCGGGCTTTACCGCCTAAGAGTATATGTGTATCCTATTAGGAGAAGATGATGGTGAACCTAGTCACACGGTGACCATGGAGGATCTCAATAACTTGGAAACAAGATTGAGCTCCACCCTGGGCAACGAGATCAAACAATTGCAAAAGTTACTTGAGCAACTAGTTAAAGATAAACATGCCTCATCATCACCTTTTCCTCAAGCGAAACCTCTATCATTACCCAAGGTGAATGCCCCGACATCACCCAGGGTTGTGGAGGTTGGGGATAATCCAAACAACACTAGTTCTTCCACAAAAAGGGATGGTGGGAAGGAAGAGCACCATGAGTCTCAAGGATGGTACTCACCCTCATATAAACAATAGAGGAGACCCACCAAAGCTTGTTGCGTCTACTTTTGCTCAACGACAATCACTAATGAAATCTCATCTGCGTAGCTCTTGTATTGAGTTATGGAATATAATTTTAGAAGTTGTCACATCCCAAAATTTTCCAAATTTTGAAATGTGAAAAATAAATAAACAAAATAAATAATTGTTGAAATATAGGGTGAAAAGAAACTTTTTGATTCCAAATGGAAACATCAAAACCCATCTTGAACAAACTTTGAACAAAAAGGATTCCAACAAAAATTCAAATCAAGTTAAATGCATTCATCAAGAATGAATCTTAAAATTTAAACACTTGGAAAAGTAAACCAAAACCCTAATGGAAGAAAATCATTCCAAGATTACTCTAAGACTATGGATTTGTTCCATACAAAAATTTTCAACAAACATTTATAAATGATAAAGAATGATAAATAAAAATATTATAAAACCATAGAAATTGATTTCATTCAATTTAGAACCATAGATAAAATCTTATGAAGCTATTAAGATAAAAGGAATTTATTTTCAAAGCTGATAAAGCTCCTATCTAAAAATCCATACCAAAGTGTGAGCAAAATAATCCTAAGATATTTAAAAGGATAAAAAAGTATTGAATAAAATTCTACAAATTGGAATCACCAATTTTGGATCTATAAATAAAAAGATATGGATTTTATAAGATAAAGAAATAAATAAGGAATATTTAAAAGCCAAATTAGAAATGAAAGTTTATTGAATGGTAGAAAGGAATAAAAGATTATTTAAATAAAATCATAAGGATTGAACAATATCCAATTTTATTTAAATAAAGACAATTTGCCTAAATAATAAATCCCAAGAAAATTAATTGGAAGATAATTTAAATCTTGAGTTAAATCCATAAGCAAATGAAATAAAGATATTCCAATTAAAATGAAGAAATAAAGAATATTCAAATAAAAGTATATGGGACTAAAACCATATTCTAATTATATTTAAATGGAGACAAAAATCCCTAATAGAAATGATTAATTAAATCATGAAAATATAATAAATTGGAGTTTCCCCAAATGAAATAAAATTTATTTAATTAACTTAAATGGAATAAAAGAACCATTTAAATAAAATTTATACGGAATTAAAACCATATTTGATTTTGTTTGATTAAAGACAATTTATCAATTTAAATGATTAATAAATCATATTAAAATACTTTAAATAATTCAAAGTGAATTATTTACACTAATGAATAAATAAAACCTACTGAAAAAGGGTTGGTGAAAATTTAAATTTAAATAAGAGCTTAAAAATATAATTATAGTCCTATTTAAAATAAAGGCAAGTGCCTATTTTAAATAAATAATAAACCATATGTAAATAAAATAATTATTCTAAAATGGACTTTAAATACATATTTAAAACAGTATAGAAACATACTGAATGTTTGGAAAAGATTTAAAAAGGAAATCTGAATGCAAATGGTGGTTTGAAATTCAAAACAGAAAATCAAAATAGAAAAGGAAAAAGAAACAAAATAAAAAAAGGAAAAGGGTCCAGCCCACCTAACCTAGCCCATCAGGCCCAGCTAGCCCATTTCCCCTCTCCCCCGCAGATAACCGGTTCACACCGCAAACTCGACCCTCTCAGACGCTGACTACCCGACCCCACCGAACCCCCCTTCCACTCGCTGACAACATAGCCCCACTGCCCCGTCATCGTCATCAACCCCGCGACCCCGTCATCCCCAAATCACGCCGACTATTTTTGGTCAATTAAAACTCGCTTGAATTCGAATCAATGTGCCAGTAATTCCTCCCCCTGATCTTGCGTACTTAATCGACCGCGTCTCCTCTATCTTCCCCCCCTAGATCCCACTCCACGAACGCCACCTGGCCGCTCCGATTTTTCCCGAAACTATCCTCTGCTCCGACGAGCCTCCGAGAAAATTCCGGCCAGACACCGCATCCCTTGCACCCTAGCCACCATGAGACTACTCCCCATCACCAGGTTCACACTCCAGTACCACCAGCTCACTCGCGCGCGCCCTGAAACCTCGACTACGTCTTCGCCAGAGCAGTGCTACCGTCCGCCTCCTCTCCGACGAGCTCCCTCGGTACTTTCTGACCGTCCTCTCACATCTCGTTGACACACATATGTTATACTCTCCCGTGTGCATCTAACGCGACTAGTTTTGTGTCCTAGCGCACTTCGTAACCTCGCCACCGACGACACCAGAGCGTGCCCGACGCCAACGACGACTCCGACGAGGAATTTCCAGCAGCACCGTGCACCCCTTCGATGATGGCGACCACCTCGAGCATCCTCTCGTCACCATGAACTCAGTGAGATACTCCACATCCTTCCTCGCTTCCTGTAATCACCGAAACGCCTCTGGCCGAGCGTCGCTGCCGTGCGCCGTCATCGAGCGCCACCGGTTAGTGGTCGCTTGATCATCAGCCGTTAGATCTAGATCGGATGCGCGAGAATAGAATTAACCCGAAGGGGTAAGAATCCATCTGATCTGCACAAATCAACTTAAATCCTATGGCGTGTAATGCACGATCCTGCCGAAATGGTATTAGCCAGTAACGCTTTGACAAGTGGCTCAGACTTTGATTTAAAACAGAAACATTTCTATTAGATATGTGATTTTATAAAATTCATAACTTTAAATCTACACGTCCAAATTTTACAAATTTTATATCACTGGATTCAGAAAAAGGTGAACTTTCCAACCATGCTTTTTTTAATGTTTTGCTTCTGCAAAATTAGTTGTTTTTGCAGAAACTTGTTTAGGCCTAATTTGAGTATAAAAATTATTCTAGAAATATTTTTGGGGTAAAATCTTTTGTAAATGGATTGTTTTGAACCTAGTGACCATAGAAACCTACTTGTAGATTTAAAAGTGTATTTTGTGAAGCTAAAGAATAAATATTCGAATAAAAGCATTTATAGTTAAATAAAAATATTGTTTATATTTTAAAAAATGATTTTTGAGTAAAACCTTTTGGAAATGGTTTGAATTGAATTCTCTGACCCTAAACACCAAGTTTTTGGATTTAAAAATATATTTGGTGAACCCTAGAAAATTATTACCTTGTTTAAAGGCATCTCCAACCAAATAGAATATGGCTTTGATTTAAAAGTGGTTTATAGGTAAAACCTTTTGCAAATGGTTTAAATACTAAACACTTGACCTTAAAACACTAACATTTGTGTTTAAAATATATTTGGCAAACACTAGAAATTATTACTTTGATTTAAATCATTTCTAGCAAAACAAAAATGATTTAAATGGCCATTTTCACTAACTTGATACCAAATGGTTTTGCCACATTTGTAAATGACCAATAGGTGTTTTAAAATTTTTATAACCTATTATAAACCACCTTTACAAATAAAACAATCTTTTGCATGTTTGCATGCATTGTTTTGTTTACCTTATTTTTTGTGATGAAATGCTTGAATGGTAGATTGAATTTTTGCCTTGATTGAATTGTAGTGAAATTTGAAGAGTGTGACTATTGAAAGATCAAGGAGTGAACTTATATTCTCTACCAAAATGGCAAGTGGTGATTCATATTTTTTTCCCATTATTTTCACTATGCATTAGTGATATTTCTAAGTAAGACTTGCATGAAATTTTTACTAAGTATGCTATGCCATGGGAAATCCTAGTAGATGATGCCTTAGTAGAATTTCCTAAGTTAAGATTCCTACTATTATCATGCTTAGCCTAGATAGTAGATAACAAGGGTGGATTATATTCATGATATGGAATATTTCTAAGTCAAGGACTTGTGTTTTGTTTAATAAAACAACTAAGTGAATGAATCACCTGGGTGGAATGGTATTGCTTGGATGGATTTTTGTTGAGTGGTTACACAAGGCCAGGGGACTGGTGAACCTTGTGTATCTCACTTGTGGAATGCCACCCAGGAACAAAGAGATTTGAGATGTCAAATGTTGAGAAGCTTCAAGTGCAGCCACTTAGCATTATGGGCTCCGCCTGGATCATATAGGTTGCAATAACTTATCCAAATGGACAGTTGGTGGTAGGGGATGATAGGTTTGGGAACGCGTCCATTCTGGTCTAAGGGAAGGCTTCTGAAAGATCTTGTCTCGATGCATGTCGAGCCTTGTGGGGGAAAGTGCACCACCTCTCGAGAGAGTAAAATCTAAGTACTTAGCCGTGTCCCTGGCAGTGGACAATTTGAGCATCAAGACATGGAAGCTATCAAGAATCTCCTCATCCCAATTTCTAAGTTAAAAACTTGTGGTTGAACAAGGGTTAAAGGATCTTCAATCAATGATTGGTAGATGCCTTGGGTGATTTTGACAAACAAAAACTTAGTGTTTTCAAATGATAAGGAAAATCTATTTTGAGCAAAGCAATCCTAAGCTCCACTTAGACAAATGCATATAGATGATAGATACCACTATTCTACCATAGCATCACTTGCCAATACAATTCACATGTATTGACTCTTGTGGTTGTAACTTATTATGTTGCAGGTTTGTTTGATGTTAATGAAGTGTGTTGATTTGGATTACAAGTCTACAACCAACATGAATTCCTGTGGCACTTTGAAGATGAAGGACTCCATGCTATATAGTTATTCTGCTGCATTGTAACGAGATAGCCAAATGAGCTATGTAAGATTTAATGAATTATTTTATTCCTGGTTATAAAGTTGTATTATGACCTTTGTTTCTTGAAATTACATCTTAACTGTGGATGCTAGCTATTGATCCAGGGACTAGCATTGTAAACACTGGGATCTCTACCTTATTAAAGGTTGGGACCTCTACAGAAGTACTTCGTATTGTGTATCCAACCAACTTGACAAGAAGAGAATTTTCAATAGTCAACTCAATGCCACTGCTTTGCACATGATTCAACAAGGATTGGGTACAAAATATTACCCTCACATTGAAAACCTCAATACCGCCAAGGAAGCTTTGGATGCTTTCACGGAGTTATATGTTGGAAATGAGAGCATGAGAAGGAACCGGTATGATGCACTAAGAAATGTAGTCGAAGGTGAAGGTTTTCGCAGCATAGTAAATCAAAATTTTCTACGGATACGAACGGGGAAAGCCAAGATGTAATCTAGGAGATGCAAACAACGAGGGGGATTAGATGAGATCTTCATACCCTTGAAGATTCGCACAGCGGAACGTTCGATGGAACGTGGGTGATGTAGTCGTACTCGCTTCTCCTCCTCGCGATCCGATCCGATCTAACACCGCAAGTGGCGATGCCTCCAAGAGATGCACATGTGCGGCACCTCGATGTCTCCTCCTTCATCGGTCCAGCAAGTATGGTGGAGGGACGGATTGGATCTACAACGCGACGGCGCGGTGCAAGTGGTGGAGAGTTTCTGTAGCAGGGCTTCGCCTACGTGTAGTCGGGAGGGAGAGAGAGAGGAGGGAAGCAGGGCGGCTAGGGTTGTGGAGGAGGTGTGTGGGGAGGGTGCGCCACAGCCCTAGCCCCTCCCCCAAGCCCTAGGCTGGCGGCCTAGGAGGGAGGAGTGGGGGGGGCAAGTTCCCCCCTTCTAGAAGCTTTCCTAGGGTTTGCCCTAGATCTGGCCGGCTGGGCCCTATGGGGCCTTGTGCCCCTGGCCCAATGCGGCCAGGGCACTCCCTCATAGGCCCATGCCCCATCCCGGCAGGTGGGGCCACGTTGGTCCCCCTCCGGAAGGTTCTAGAAGCTTCCGGTACAATACCGATTAACCCGAAACAATTCTGAACTCCAAAAACTGCATTGCCTTATATGAATCTTATTCTCCGGACCATTCCAGACCCTCTCGTGATGTCTCGGATCCCATCCGAGACTCCGAACAAAAACTCATAAACCAATTATCCAATCTATCCTAGCGTCGAGACACGTTAAGTGTGTGACCCTTCGGGTTCGAGAACATGCAGACATGATCTTATATCAATAATCAACAGCGGGGTCTGGAAACCCATATTGACTCCCACACATTCATCGATGATCATATCGGATGAACCACGATGCCAGGATTTAATCAATCCCATATATATATTCCCTTCGTCTCGCGATATTTTACTTGCCAGAGATTTGATCGTCGGTACCGTCATACCTAGTTCAATCTCGTTCACAGCAAGTACTTTACTCGTTCTGTAATCCGATATCACTTTGTGACTAACTCCTTAGCCACATGCTTGCAAGAGGTGTTGATATCGATTACTGAGGGGACCGTAGTATATCTCTCCGACTTGGGAGGGACAAATCCCATCTCGATACATACAACCCAACAGGTACTTTCCGATCACCTGAGAGACACCTTTATGATCACCCTCTTATAGGATGACGTTTGATGACCTCAAAGCTTTCTTCCGATACCAGGGAGTTGTATTATCTCATGGTCTAAGGAATACAATATTTGACATAAGAAAAGCTTCGCAAAGATGAACATGATAACACGATCTAATTGCTCCGCTTAGTTTGGGTCTGTCCATCATATCATTCTCCCAATTATATGATCTCATTATTAATCGACAACTCATGTATATGGTTAGGAAACCTTAACCATCATTAATCAATGAGCTAGTCCATAGAGGCATACTAGGGACACGGTGTTGTTTACAAACCACACAAGTATTAAAGTTTCCGCTTAATACAATTCTAGCATGGAATATAAACTTTATCATGAATAAGAATTATAATAATAACATCTTTATTATTGCCTCTAGGGCATAATTCCAATAGTCTCCCACTTGCACTAGAGTCAATAATCTAGTTTACATTTGGCAAAAATCTCACACCCATGGCACTAAGGTGCTGATCATGTTTTGCACGTGGAAGAGGTTTAGTCAATGGATCTGCGACATTCAGATCTGTATGTACTTTGCTAATCTTTAGATCTCCATCTGCTAATAATCTCGGATTATATGAAACTTGCGGTTGATATGCTTGGTCTTTGGATGATATCTTGGTTCCTTAGCGAGTGCTATTGCGCCAGTGTTGTCACACAATATCTCCAGTGGGTCCAATGCACTTGGAACCACGCCAAGCTCAGTGATGAAGTTCCTGATCCAAACTCCTTCACTTGCCGCTTCTGAAGCAGCCATGTATTCTGCTTCTACTGTAGATCCCGCGATCACGCTTTGCTTGCAGCTTCTCCATCTCAAAGCTCCTCCATTCAAAATATAAACGTATCCTGTCTGAGATTTAGAATCATCCTTGTCGGTGTCGAAACTAGCATCGACGTAACCCTTTACGACGAGCTGTTCATCACCTCCATAGACTAAGAACATTTCTTTAGTCCTATTTAGGTACTTTATGATGTTCTTCACGGTTGTCCAGTGTTCCACTCCTGGATCACTTTTGTATCTGCTCGTCAAACTAAGAGCATTGGACACATCCGGTCTAGTACACAGCATGGCATACATGATAGAACCTATGGCCGAGGAATAAGGCACTTTGCTCATAGCTTCTCTATCATTTACCGTAGCTGGACACTGAGCCTTGCTCAATATCTTACCTGACAACATAGGCACTGAACCTTTCTTTGCCTTATCGATTCTGAACCTTTTCAGAACTTTGTCTAGGTATGTACTCTGGCTTAAAGCTATCAGGCGTCTTTGTCTATCTCTACAGATTTTGATGCCCAATATATAAGCATCTTCACCTAGGTCTTTCATTCAAAAACACTTGTTCAAATAACTCTTCACGTCGTTAAGCATGTTAATGTCATTTCTGATAATCAATATGTCATCCACATATAGTACCAGAAATGTCACCGAGCTCCCACTCACTTTCTTGTAGATACAAGCTTCGTAGCAATTTGGAACAAATCCAAAGCTCTTGATCACTTGATCAAAATGAAGGTTCCAACTCCGAGATGCTTGCTTCAGTCCATAAATGGAATGCTGAAGTTTGCATACTTTATCAGCATCCTAAGGATCGACAAAACCTTCGGGTTGCATCATATACAACTCTTCATCAATGTTTCCATTGAGGAACGCAGTCTTGACATACATCTGCCATATTTCATAATCATGAAACGCAGCAATTGCTAATAAAATCCGAATGGACTTAAACATCGCTACGGGAGAGAAAGTCGCATCGTAGTCAACACCTTGAACTTGTCGAAAACCTTTTGCGACAAGTCGTGCTTTATAGACGGTAACATTACCATCCGCGTCTGTTTTCTTCTTGAAGATCCATTTGCACTCAACGGCCTTTCGGTCGCTAGGAGGGTCCACCAAAGTCCATACTTGGTTTTTGCTCATGGATCCCAATTCGGATTTCATGGCCTCTAGCCATTTCTCAGAGTCTGGGTTCATCATCGCTTCCTCATAGTTCGTAGGTTCACTGTCTTCTACCAACAAGACAGTCAAGACAGGGTTGCCGTACCACTTAGGAGGGGCACGCGACCTTGTCGACCTGCGACGTTCAGTAGCAGCATCGTCCGAAGCTTCATGATCCTTGTCATTAGCTTCCTCTATTGTTGGTGCAGGCGGCACTAGAACTATTTCAGGTGCTACGCTACTCTCCAACTCAAGAGAAGGTTCAACAACCTCGTCTAGCTCTACTTTCCACCCACTCACTTCTTTCGAGAGAAACTCCTTCTCAAGAAAGGAACCGTTCTTTGCGACAAACACTTTGCCTTCGGTTCTATGATAGAAGGTATACCCAATAGTTTCCTTAGGGTATCCTATGAAGACGCATTTCTCCGCTTTGGGTTCGAGCTTGTCCGGCATCAATTTCTTGACGTAAGCTTTGCATCCCCAAACTTTAAGAAATGACAACTTAGGTTTAGCACCAAACCACAGTTCATACGGTGTCGTCTCAACGGATTTAGATGGTGCCCTATTTAAAGTGAATGCAGCGGTTTCTAATGCATAACCCCAAAATGATAACGGCAAATCAGTAAGAGACATCATCGATCGGAACATATCTAATAGGGTTCGATTCCGGCGTTCAGACACACCATTGCGCTGTGGTATTCCGGGTGGCGTGAGTTGCGAAACGATTCCGCTTGCTTTAAGATGCGTGAGAAAATCATAACTCAAATATTCACCTCCACGATCGGATCGTAGACTCTTAATCTTTCTGTTATGATGGTTCTCCACTTCATTCTGAAATTCCTTGAACTTTTCAAATGTTTCAGATTTATGTTTCATTAAATAGATATACCCATATCTACATAAGTCATCGGTAAAAGTGAGAAAATAGCGATATCCACCGTGCGTCGAAATACTCATCGGTCCGCATACATCGGTATGTATGATTTCCAACAAGTCCGTTGCTCGCTCCATCATTCCGGAGAACGGGGTTTTGATCATCTTGCCCATGAGGCATGGTTCGCATGTGTCAAATGATTCAAAATCAAGAGACTCCAAAAGTCCATCAGAATGGAGTTTCTTCATGCGCTTTACACCAATATGACCTAGACGACAGTGCCACAAATAAGTAGTATTATCACTATCTACTTTGCATCTCTTAGCCTCAATGTTATGGATGTGTGTTTCATCCCTTTGGAGATTCAGAAGAAATAAACCATTCACAACTGGTGCATGACCATAAAAGATGTTACTCATATAAATAGAACAACCATTATTCTCCGATTTAAATGAATAACCGTCTTGCAATAAACACGATCCAGAAATAATGTTCATGCCCAACGCAGACACATAATAACACTTATTAATGTTTAAAACTAATCCCAAAGGTAAAACTAAGGAGAACATGCCGACGGCCATCACATCAACTCTTGATCCGTTGCCAACGCGCATCGTCACCTCATCCCTCGCAAGCCGCCGTATATTCCGTAGCTCCTGTTTCGAGTTACAAATATTAGCATCTGAACCAGTATCAAATACCCAGGCACTACAACGAGGGCTAGTGAGGAAAACATCAATAACATGTATATCAAATATACCTTTGATGGTGCCAGCCTTCTTGTCCGCTAAGTACTTGAGCGATTGCGCTTCCAAAGGACCCTTGTCCTTGCAATAGAAGCACTCGAGGTCCGGCTGGGTCGGACTTAAGCTTCTTCTCGGCGGGGCAACTTGCCACCGCCTTTCTTGAAGGGCTTCTTTGCACCCTTACCTTTCTTGAAGGTGGGGGGCTTGTTGACCATCAACACATGATTATCCTTTTTGATGTCCACCTCCGCAGCCTTCAGCTTTGCGAAGAGCTCGGTGATCTTATCAGTGGAACCAATCTGATTATGAGTCACTACAAAACTTTTGTAGATGGGAGGGAGTGATTGCAGAACCCTGTCAATCTTGAGCTCCTCTAGAATCTTGCAGTCAGTTGCTCAAGGCGTTGAGTGTAGCCCGACATCTTTATGGCATGATCACTAACGGAACTCCCTTCCTCCATCTTGCAGTTAAAGAATTTCTCAGAGATCTCATATCTCTAAGAACGGGCCTGAGTCTGAAACATAACTTTTAGCTCCTTAAGAATCTCAAAGGGCCCGGGATAGTCTTCAAAACGATTTTGAAGGTCTGATTCCATAGCAAACAACATGGTGCTCTTAATCACACCATAATCATATTTGCGCGACTGATAGACAGCTTTCTCATCAGCCGGCGCATCTACAGCAGGGGCGTCACCTAACGCATTCTCAAGGACATAGTCCTTTTGACCGCCAGCGAGAATGATTCTCGGATTGTGGAACCAGTTGGTGAAGTTAGACCCATTGTTTCTAAGCTTTTATTTCTCAGCGAAAACGTTGAAGTTGAAGTTGGACTTATCCATTTGATCTACAATATTTGCAAGTACAAATTAGACTATGTTCATGATAACTAGTTCAACTTTTAATCAAATTACTAGATGAACTCCCACTAAATTCAACATCCCTCAAGTTGTTTAGTGAACATGATCCAAATTCACCACACCTAATCCGATCTTCACGAGAAGAGATGTGGTTTCAATGGTGGACAACGAAGTGTCGATCATATCATTCATATGACTCATGCTTAACCTTTCTGTTCATGTGTTCCGAGGCCATGTCTGTACATGCTAGGCTCGTCAAGTCAAACCCAAGTATTTCCGCATGTGCAAAACTGGCTTGCACCCGTTGTATGTGAACGTAGAGTCTATAGCACCCGATCATCACGTGATGATTGGACACGACGAACTTTCACAACAGTGCATACATGGGGAGAACACAGTTTTATCTTGATCTTTAAGTGAGGAAGCATCTTATAATGCTACCGTCGCGATCTAAGCATAATAAGATACATAAAAGGATAAACATCACATGCATATAACTTTATGTGACATGGTATACCCAATCTTCGCGCAATGATCTCCATCTTGTGTGTGTCGTCATGATCTCCATCACTCCACCATGATTGCCTCCACCATCAATAGCAACTACAACTATTGCCAACTACTTAGCGATAAAGTAAAGCTATTACATGGCGTATAAGAAGTTGACACACAGGTCATACATGATTATAAAGACAACCATATGGCTCATGCCGGTTGTGTACTCATCGACATGCAAGTCGTGAAACATTACAAAACATGATCATTGCATACAACATACACATCACATCTTGGGCCATACCATATCACAGAAAACACTCCCTGCAAAAACAAGTTAGACGCCTCTACTTTGTTGTTTCATGTTTTACGTGGCTTATGGGAGTAGCAAGCTAAGAACGATTCTTACCTACGGAAAGCCACAACGGTGATATTATGGTTGCCAAACTCCGGTGTAAATCCCATGACAACTATAGTGAGAGAAACTGGCATCCACCAGCCGCATGTGTGGAACAAGCCACACGTCAAGTACGGAGCCGGTCTCGCGAACGATGTCGCGTAAGGTTGGCCTGGACCGCTTCAATCTCACTATCCCGCGTCATAAGAATAACACAAACAAGAGGCTTGCAACAGAAAACATCAACGCCCGCAACAACCATGTTGCGTTCTACTCGTGAAACACATCTACGCATAGATCTAGCTCTGATACCACTGAAAGGTTTCGCAGCATAGTAAATCAAAATTTTCTATGGATACGAACGGGGAAAGCCAAGATCTAATCTAGGAGATGCAAACAACGAGGGGGATTAGATGAGATCTTCATACCCTTGAATATTCGCACAGCGGAACGTTCGACGGAACGTGGGTGATGTAGTCGTACTCGCTTCTCCTCCTCGCGATCCGATCCGATCTAACACCGCAAGTGGCGATGCCTCCGAGAGATGCACACGTGCGGCACCTCGACGTCTCCTCCTTCCTCGGTCTAGAAAGTATGGTGGAGAGATGGATTGGATCTACAACGAGACGGCACGGTGCAAGTGGTGGAGAGTTTCTGCAGCAGGGCTTCGCCTACGTGCAGTCGGGAGGGAGAGAGAGAGGAGGGCAGCAGGGCGGCTAGGGTTGTGGAGGAGGTGTGGGGGGAGGGTGCGCCCCAGCCCTCTATATATAGAGGGGTGGGCGCCAGCCCTAGCCCCTCCCCCAAGCCCTAGGCCGGCGGCCAAGGAGGGAGGAGTGGGGGGCAAGTTCCCCCCCCTTCTAGAAGCTTTCCTAGGATTTGCCCTAGATCTGGTCGGCTGGGCCCTATGGGGCCTTGTGCCCCTGGCCCAATGCGGCCAGGGCACTCCCTCATAGGCCCATGCCCCCTCCCGGCAGGTGGGGCCACGTTGGTCCCCCTCCGGAAGGTTCTAGAAGCTTCCGGTACAATACCGATTAACCCGAAACAATTCCGAACTCCAAAAACTGCATTTGCCTTATATGAATCTTATTCTCCGGACCATTCCGGAACCTCTCGTGATGTCCCAGATCCCATCCGAGACTCCGAACAAAAACTCATAAACCAATTATCCAATCTATCCTAGCGTCGAGATACGTTAAGTGTGTGACCCTTCGGGTTCGAGAACATGCAGACATGATCTTATATCAATAATCAACAGCGGGGTCTGGAAACCCATATTGACTCCCACACATTCATCGATGATCATATTGGATGAACCACGATGCCAGGATTCAATCAATCCCATATATATATTCCCTTCGTCTCGCGATATTTTACTTGCCCGAGATTTGATCGTCGGTACCGTCATACCTAGTTCAATCTCGTTCACAGCAAGTACTTTACTCGTTCCGTAATCCGATATCACTTTGTGATTAACTCCTTAACCACATGCTTGCAAGCGATGTTGATATCGATTACCGAGTGGGACCGAAGTATATCTCTCCGACTTGGGAGGGACAAATCCCATCTCGATACATACAACCCAACAGGTACTTTCCGATCACCTGAGAGACACCTTTATGATCACCCTCTCATAGGATGACGTTTGATGACCTCAAAGCTTTCTTCCGATACCAGGGAGTTGTATTATCTCATGGTCTAAGGAATACAATATTTGACATAAGAAAAGCTTCGCAAAGATGAACACAATGACACGATCTAATTGCTCCGCTTAGTTTGGGTATGTCCATCATATCATTCTCCCAATGATATGATCTCATTATTAATCGACAACTCATGTCTATGGTTAGGAAACCTTAACCATCATTAATCAATGAGCTAGTCCATAGAGGCATAATAGTGACACGGTGTTGTTTACAAACCACACAAGTATTAAAGTTTCCGCTTAATACAATTCTAGCATGGAATATTGTAAGGGTCCCAACCTTTAAATAAGGTAGAGTCCCCTGTGTTTACAATGCTAGTCCCTGGATCAATAGCTAGCATCCACAGTTAAGATGTAATATCAAGAAACAAAGGTCATAATATAACTTTATAACCAGAAATAACATAATTTTATTACATCTTACATAGCTCATTTGGCTAATACATTACATTGCAGCGGAATAACTATAAGCATGGGGTCCTTCATCTTCAGAGTGCCACAGGCAAACATGTTGGTTGTAGACTTTGTAATCCTAATCAATCAATCTTCACTAAAATCAATCAAACCTGCAACATTACAAGTTACAGCCACAAGGGTCAATACATTTGAATTGTATTGGCAAGTTTCACTACTATGTGGAATATAAGTGGATCCTATCATTACATGCATATTTGGCTAAGTAGAGTTTTGGGCTCATTTGCATAAAGCAATAGTTTATCCTATCTTTCAAAATGGTTTTGATCTTTTGGCAAATCTTTTCTGAACTCCTTGGAATCCACCAAGTGTCTTTGTCAAAATCTCTTGAGATCCTTGGTACCCCCAAGTACTTCAAGTTTTTATCCAACTCTCTTGAGCTCCTTGGTACCCCCAAGTGCATCAAGTTTTTATCCAAATATCTTGAGCTCCTTGGTATCCCCAAGTGCATCAAGTCTTTTGCTGTCACTTAAAAGTTTTTCTTTTAGAAATTAGAATGTCGAGACTTCCCATATCTTCAAGCTTTAGTTGCTCAGTATTGTCCATAACCGGGGACACGGCTAAGTACTTAGATTTTTATTATCTTCTGCAGAAGTTGTACACTTTACCCACATGTCACAATCTCATCTTGTTGCCACCAGTGGCCGCTGGATTGGTACTCACCAAGATGGAGTACTGGCAGATTGAGAATGTGACGAAGTCTTTCCAGAGGGTCCTCCCATACACCATTGCTAGCTTGTCTTCAGTACCCATGTAAGATTCTAGGTCCCTTATTTTCAGTAACCTGAAGACAATGTATGGGTCTTCCCAATGTAGTTGACCAAGCCCGAGCCATATGTAGCATGTGGTTGCACACGAAAGCCACAATTGGAGAAACATGTTCAATCTCTAAGTTTCCTGGGTGGTTTTCCTTTGGAGCACAACACAAAGAGTTTGCCATAGACATGGTTCCTTTTGTTGCCACCTTCTCCAAAACTCAAAGTATCCTTGTCCACCTAGGTGGTTCATTGAGTCCTTGTTTTATTATATAAAACATAAGTCTTTTCTCAATCTCATAAAATCTCAACATGTATCTCTTTTCAAAATATAGCATGGCTAAGCATGTAACAACTACATTGTTTTCATTAAGGAATGTATAGGGTATCCTATTAGGATTTAGCATAGCATAAGTATAGAAATTCTTTTCATGCATGTTTCAAAATCCACTAAGTATAATGAAAATAGTAGGACTTTAGATGATAGTGTCACTTGCCTTTCTTTTGGTAGGGAATGTTGGTTCACTCCTTGATCTTGATAGTCTCACACTTTTCTAACTTCGCTACAATCAATCAAGCAAACACAATATCAACTAGCATTCCAAACCAATAATCAATCAAACAATTCACACACATAAAACAATGGGATCTAAGTCATGCATGTAAGCATGCAAAAGATAGTTTTATTTGCAAAGATGGTTTCCAATAGGCTCTAAACTTTGTAAGGTTCAAAGTGGTCATTTTTTTCAAAGTGGCAAAGTCATTTGCAAAAGGGTTTTATCTACAAACCATTTTTATAACCATTCAATATTTCATGTGGTGGAAAATGTTTTTATCAAATCAAAAACTTTATTTTGTTCACCAAATAAGTTGTTAATTCTCAAAACTTGGTGTTTAGGGTCAATAGGTTTGATTCAAATCATTTTCCCAAAGTTTTCATTCCAAAATCATTTTCATAACAAAAGCAATATTTTTATTTGACTAGAAATGGGCTAATTCAAATAATCCATCCTAAACTTCACCAAATACATTTTTAAATCCATGGGTTGGTTCCTAGGGTCAGTAAGTTCACCACAAACTAATTTTCCAAGATTTCAACCTCAAAAAAAATTTTGAACAATTTTTCTAATCTAAACAAGCATACAAATGTTTCTACAAAAACAAACAATCTACCAAAGGCTTTTTACTAAACAAATTGTATGGTTGGCTAGGGTTTGTTCCACTGATTCCATTGATATAAAGTTTGTAATTTTTGGACGTGTGTATCAAAAGTTACAAGGGTTTCAAATTTGCAAACAAATCTGTTTTCAAATTCTGTTTTAAATCACCCAGTGCCACGCGGCGTAATATGACTGGCTGGTACCGGTTCGCACGGAACGAGCGATGCGGGCCATTGGATTAAGTTTCATCGCACGGCGCTGAGATGATACTTACCGCTTCGCCTAGTTTCTATCGTGTCCGTCCGATCTAGATCCTACGGACACCACTACTTGGTCAACAATGGGTGGCGCTGTGCAGCGGCCGGCGGCGGCGACGCTCAGACGGTGGGCTAGCGGCGGTTCTTGGAAGCAAGAAGGGAAGGGGAGGTGCTCACCGGGTTCAGGAGGTCACGGTGAAGCTCGAGGTGGTGTTTGTCTGGCGAGGGGCGCTCTGGTTCCAGCGGAATTGCTCGTCGGAGTGGGGATCGGCGTCGGGCGGCTCTGGTTGTTGTCGAGGGCGGTGCTGTGGTTCGCCCCGAGGGAAAACAAAGGCGCGGTTAGATGCAGTCGAGTGCGGCGAGTGCAAGAGCATGAACGAGAGGGCGTGGGGCGGTCTGTGCTTACCAGGGGACGACGCCGGAGAAGTTGCAGACGCGGCGACGCTCAGAGCTTGTCAAGACGACGTTCTGGGGAACCCGCGGTTGAACAGATGGCACAGGAAGAAGTGCTTGGGAGTGGGGAATGTGTGTGCTTGGTCAGGGAGGCAAGGAGGTGGCTGGTCTCGCCGGGATTTGCTGGGGACGGTGGTCGGAGCAGTGGCGTTGCTGCTTCGATTCAGGGCAGCCTGGTGGCGTTCAGGGCGTGGAGTCTGAGGGGAAAGGAAGAGGAGGAGTGGGCGCTTTAACATGCGTGGTCGCAGCGAGTAATTGCGAAGGCGTTAAGGCGAATTTAACCGTGGCATCAACGGCAGGAAACGGCTGGCGTAGTCGTCGCGGGGAGGAAGAAGATGAGCTGGAGAGGTGGGGCATGCCTGTCATCGAGAAAGAGAGACAGGGGAAAGGGCCACCAGTCAGTGTCTGCGCGGGTTCAAAAATGAGTGTGAATCGTTTTCTTTCGGGAGAGAGGGAGTGGGATGGTACTGGGCCTTGTTGGGCTTGGCCAGTTGGGCTGCTGTCTGGTTCCATTTTTTTCTTTCCAAATTTTTTATCTTTTTCCAATTCTATTTTCTGTTTTGAAAATCAAACAACAAATCAAACATTCAAATTAATTCAAACATTCACCAAACATTGCAACTGAATTTGGTTCTGTTTAACAACATAAACCCAAGTCCAAAGATCAAAATAATATTTTTACTTTAGGGTCCATTATTAATTAGATAAATAGTCCATGTTTAATAAATCAAAATAGAATTTGTTTTATTTAAAATCTCCATTTAAAATTTAATTATTTTCAAAACCAAATCAGTAGGTTTTATTTGAAACTAAAGAATACTTGGAAAGCTTGTTTAAAATAAAATAAATAGTTTTGATGTTTAATTAAAATAATAAAACCTTTAATAAACATTGGATATTAAATCCTTATTAAACTTCTTCCTTTTTATTTTAAAAACAAATCTTTTATTAAAAGATTCAAAATAGTAATTTCCAAATATTTTTATTTTCCTTTATTAAATGTTTATCTTTTTAAATCCCTTCAGGATTTTATTTGATCCAAATAGGTTTTAAGGTTTCCAATTGGATTCAAAAAGTTTCTTCTCACCCTGAAAATCAACAAAGTTTTATTTTATTCATTTATTTTTCACATTACAAGATTTGGAAAATCATGGGATGTGACAGGCTACCACCCTTAAATAAATCTCGTCCCGAGATTTGAGAAGGCTAGGGTTACAAGTAGGCTCAAAACATCTAGGGTACTACCACCCTTAAAAAATTTCCAACTAAATTACATGTTGGCTTGCTTGGGATCTTGGGGAAACTTCTCTGGGCAAACATCTGCATTGTGTCCTTGTTTCCACACTTGACTCATGGGCCAAGGCTGAGATCCTTCATAGGCTTGTTTAACTTGTTCTTCATCTTTTCTAGACAATTGCTTGCATAATGTCCTGGGTTTTTGCAATTGAAACAGTTGATATCTTTGAGTTCTTTACGTGTCTCTTGTGGACAAGTTGCTACATAATGGCCTAGCTCTTTGCATTTGTTGCACCACACTTGGCCAATCTCCTTATTCTTCTGGTTCTCTGGGCATTCACTGGAATAATGTCCCATTTCTTTACATTTATGACATTGCACATGGCTTTTGTCCTTCTTTTTCTTTTTGGGTTTCTCCAAAGCTAGGAGTGCATCCAGTTCATGTTGTTCATATGTTATCTGATAGGTAGGAATGTCTACATGTTTCTTGGACCTTCCATTGCTCTTTGGATAATTCATATTCCCTTTCTTTGGTCCTTTGAATTGGGTTGTTTTGTTTGGAGGTATAAGTGGACCTTTTCCTTTGTCATCAACCTTCTTGGTAGACTTGGATCCTTCTGGATGGTTTGCAATCATTTGTTTCACTCCACCTTGTTTCCTTTGTTCAACAATGGAATAGATGGGGCATTGGATAGGGACATGGTTGTTTCCTTCACATAGGTAGAAAGTAGCTTGAGAGGAGGGACATTGGCCTACTGGATGTTTCTCTTGACAGTTGGGGCATTGATCTCCATGCTCCTTGGAAGTATGATCCTTGTCTCCACAAATAATGCAAGCGGGGACTCCATCTAGAATAACATTTCTGTCATCCTTGTTGTCACAAACTCTTTTGGAATAGTTGTTTTCCATGTTGATCATTTGATCAGTCACCTTAAGCATCAATTGGGCTTGAGTTTCCAAAAATACCTGCAGTGTTGGATCTTCCCCACTGGTGTTGGCTATGAATTGAGCTGTCATTTGGTTCAACTGGTGTTGGGTTGCTATGAGCTCTTTCATGATGTCCTCTTGGTTGGTGTTGGTGTCATCAACCTTGATGTTGGAGTCTCCTGGAGTAGTCATCTGTTTGGGTTGAATGGAGATTAGAATAGACAAAATATTTCTAAGGAAATAGTTCTAATTACACACTTTACAATTCACACAAGCAAGGTACAATCAATCACAAACAACTTTTCACTCAAACAACAAAGTTCAAGCACATACTTCGACAACAAAATATTTTTGTTACACCACATAAGTTGGTGGGTTTGACTTAACTAAAATATGGTGGTCCATCTATATGGTTCACTTGTGATCTTTCCATCCTTCTTTTGTTGATTCTTCTTGCATGAAGTCATGGTTTCCTTGAGAAAAACTCTTGGTTACAATACCTCAAGTGAGGTGAATTCCTTCAAATTTTGCATTTCCTCAGTCTCCATATTTTGAGCAAGGTTTCCTTCTCTCACTTGTCCTTAGTGACAACCTTGGTTGAAGTCCATGGTGAACATAATGAAGATGTTGAAGTTGTTGGAATTATGCCCTAGAGGCAATAATAAAGATGTTATTAGTATAATTCTTGTTCATGATAAAGTTTATATTCCATGCTAGAATTGTATTAAGCGGAAACATTAATACTTGTGTGGTTTGTGAACAACACCGTGTCCCTGGTACGCCTCTGAGGACTAGCTCATTGATCAATGATGGTTAAGGTTTCCTAACCATAGACATGAGTTGTCAATTGATAATGAGATCATATCATTGGGAGAATGATATGATGGACAGACCCAAACTAAGCGAAGCAATTAGATCATTTCATCGTGTTCATATTTGCGAAGCTTTTCCTATGTCAAATATTGTATTCCTTAGACCATGATATAATGCAACTCCCTGGTACCGGAAGAAAGCTTTGAGGTCATCAAACGTCATCCTATGAGAGGGTGATCATAAAGGTGTCTCTCAGGTGATCGGAAAGTATCTGTTGGGTTGTATGTATCGAGATGGAATTTGTCCCTCCCAAGTCGGAGAGATATACTTCGGGCCCACTCGGTAATCGATATCAACACCGCTTGCAAGCATGTGGTTAAGGAGTTAATCACAAAGTGATATCGGATTACGGAACGAGTAAAGTACTTTCTTGAACGAGATTGAACTAGGTATGACGGCAGACGATCGAATCTCGCAAGTAAAATATCGCGAGACGAAGGGAATATATATATGGGATTGATTGAATCCTGGCATCGTGGTTCATCCGATATGATCATCGATGAATGTGGGAGTCAATATGGGTGCCTGCACCCACTGTTGATTATTGATAGAAGATCATGTCCAGATATTCTCGAACCCGCAGGTCACACACTTAACGATCTCAACGCTAGGATAGATTGGATAATTGGTTTATGAATTTTTGTTTGAGTCTCGGATGGGATCCGGACATCACGAGAGGTTCCTAATGGTCCGGAGAATAAGATTCATATAAGGCAAAGGCAGTTTTTGGAGTTCGAATTGTTCCGTTAATCGGTATTGTACCGAAGCTTCTAGAACCTTCCGGAAGGGGACCAACGTGGCCCCACCTTCCGGGAGGGGCATGGGCCTATGAGGGAGTGTCCTGGCCGCATTGGGCCGGAACAAGGCCCCATAGGGCCCAGCCGATCCTAGAGAGTTTAAATCGTTTAAACTAGAGATAGGGTTTCTAGAAGAGGGAGAGTACATGCCCCACTCCTTATCCTTTGGGCTTGGGAGGGGCTAGGCTGCGCCCTCTATATAAAGAGGGTGGGCGCACCAACCCCCACACCTCTCCTCCAAACCCTAGCCCTTGCTAGCTTTCCTCTCTCCTCCCGATCGCTTGTAGGCGAAGCCTGCAGAAATTCTCCACCATATACACCACGCCGTGTTGTAGATCCAATCTATCTCCACCATACTTGCTGGTCCGAGGAAGGAGGAGACGTTGAGGTGCTGCACGTGCATATCATGGAGGCACCGCCACTTGTGGTGCTAGATCGGATCGATCGCGAGGAGGAGAAGCGAGCACGACTACATCACCCACGCTCGATTTAACGCTCACTGCAGCGAATCTTCAAGGGTATGAAGATCTAATCCAATCTCTCTCGTTGATTGCATCTCCTAGATTAGATCTTGGCTTCCCTCTGTTCGCATCCGTAGAAAATTTTGATTTACTATGCCGCGAAACCCTTCAGTGGTATCAGAGCTAGATCTATGCGTAGATGTGTTTCACGAGTAGAACGCAACATGGTTGTTGCGGGCGTTGATGTTTTCTGTTGCAAGCCTCTTGTTTGTGTTCTTATTATGACGCGGGATAGTGAGATTGAAGCGGTCCAGGCCAACCTTACGCGACGTCGTTCGCGAGACCGGCTCCGCACTTGACGTGTGGATTGTTCCACATATGCGGTGGATGTCGCCTCTCACTATAGTTGTCATGGGATTAACACCGGAGTTTGGCAACCATAATATCACCGTTGTGGATTTCCGTAGGTAAGAATCGTTCTTAGCATCTACTCCCATAAGTCACGTAAAACATGCAACAACAAAGTAGAGGCGTCTAACTTTTTTTTGCAGGGAGTGTTTTCTGTGATATGGTATGGCCCAAGATGTGATGTGTATATTGTATGCGATGATCATGTTTTGTAATGTTTCACGACTTTCATATCGATGAGTACACAACCGGCAGGAGCCATATTGTTGTCTTTATAATTGTGTATGACCTGCGAGTCAACTTCTTATACGCCATGTAATAGCTTTACTTTATCGCTAAGGAGTTAGCAATAGTTGTAGTTGCTATTCGTGGTGGAGGCAATCATGGTGGAGTGACGGAGATCATGCCGGAACGCACAAGATGGAGATCATTGCGCGAGGATTGGCTATACCATGTCACATAAAGTTATATGCATGTGATGTTTATCCCTTTATGTATCTTATTATGCTTAGATCGCGATGGTAGCATTATAAGATGATTCCTCACTTAAAGATCAAGATTAAAACTGTGTTCTCCCCAAGTATGCACCATTGCGAAAGTTCGTCGTGTCCAAGCATCACGTGATGATCGGGTGCTATAGACTCTACGCTCACATATAACGGGTGCAAGCCAGTTTTGCGCACGCAGAAATACTTGGGTCTAGCTTGACGAGCCTAGCATGTACAGACATGGCCTCGGAACACAAGAACCGAAAGGTTAAGCATGAGTCATATGAATGATATGATCGACACTTTGTTGTCCACCATTGAAACCACATCTCTTCTCGTGATGATCGGATTAGGTGTGGTGAATTTGGATCGTGTTCACTAAACAACTTGAGGGATGTTGAATTTAGTGGGAGTTCATCTAGTAATTTGATTAAGTTGAACTATTTATCATGAACATAGTCTAAATTGTACTTGCAAATCTGTAGATCACATGGCCAAATCCAACTTCAACTTCAACGCTTTTGCTGAGAAGGAAAATCTTAGAAACAATGGGTCTAACTTCACCAATTGGTTCCGCAATCTAAGAATCATTCTATCCGCGGACAAAAGGACTATGTACTTGGGAAAGCGTTAGGTGACCCCTGCAGAATCTACGATCGATGAGAAAGCTGTCTATCACAAGAAAGATGATTATGGTGTGATTAAGAGCACCATGTTGTTTGCTATGGAACCGAGCTTCAAAATCGTTTTGAAGAGTATCCCGCCCTTCGAGATTCTCGAGGAGCCGAAAACCATGTTTCGCACTCAGCCCGCTCGAGAGATATGAGATCTCCGAGAAGTTCTTTAACTGCAAGATGGAGGAAGGGAGTTCCGTTAGTGAGCACGCCATTAAGATGACGGGCTACACTCAATGGCTTGAGCAACTGGAATGCACGATTCCAGAGGAGCTCAAGATTGACAGGGTTCTGCAATCACTCCCTCCCAGCTACAAAAGTTTTGTAGTGACTCATAATCAGTTTGGTTCCACTGATACGATCACCGAGCTCTTCGCAAAGTCAAGGCTGCAAGTGGACATCAAGAAGGATAATCATGTGTTGATGGTCAACAAGCCCTCCTTTAAGAAAGGTAAGGAGCAAAGAAGCCCTTCAAGAAGGGCGGCGAAGCTTAATGCCCCCGAGAAGAAGCTCATGTCCGGTCCTAAGCCCGACATCGAGTGCTTCTATTGCAAGGACAAGGGTCATCGAAGCGAATCGTCCAAGTACTTAGCGGACAAGAAGGTCGGCACCATCAAAGGTATATTTGATATACATGTTATTGATGTTTTCCTTACTAGCCCTCGTTGTAGTGCACGGGTATTTGATACCGGTTTGCTAATATTTGTAACTCAAACAGAGCTATGGAATAGACGGCGCTTGCGAGGGATGAGGTGACGATGCGCTGGCAACGGATCAACAATTGATGTGATGGCCGTCGCACGCCTCCTTAGTTTTACCTTCGGGTTAGTTTTAAACCTTAATAAGTGTTATTATGTGCGTTGAGCATGAACATTATTTCGGATCGTGTTTATTGCAAGACGGTTATTCATTTAAATCGGAGAATAATGGTTGTTCTATTTATATGAGTAACATCTTTATGGTCATGCACCTCTTGTGAATGGTTTATTTCTTCTAAATCTCCAAAGGGATGAAACACACATCCATAACATTGAGGCTAAGAGATGCAAAGTAGATAGTGATAATACTACTTATTTGTGGCAATCGTCTAGGTCATATTGGTGTAAAGCGCATGAAGAAACTCCATTCTGATGGACTTTTGGAGTCTCTTGATTTTGAATCATTTGACACATGCGAACCATGCCTCATGGGCAAGATGATCAAAACCCCGTTCTCCGGAATGATGGAGCGAGCAACGGACTTGTTGGAAATCATACATACCGATGTATGCGGACCGATGAGTATTTCGACGCACGGTGGATATCGCTATTTTCTCACTTTTACCGATGACTTATGTAGATATGGGTATATCTATTTAATGAAACATAAATCTGAAACATTTGAAAAGTTCAAGGAATTTCAGAATGAAGTGGAGAACCATCATAACAGAAAGATTAAGAGTCTACGATCCGATCGTGGAGGTGAATATTTGAGTTATGATTTTCTCACGCATCTTAAAGCAAGCGGAATCGTTTCGCAACTCACGCCACCCGGAATACCACAAATAAGAATGGTGTGTCTCGAACCGGAATCGAACCCTATTAGATATGGTCCGATCAATGATGTCTCTTCGATTTGCCGTTATCATTTTGGGGTTATGCATTAGAAACCGCTGCATTCACTTTAAATAGGGCTCCATCTAAATCCGTTGAGACGACACCGTATGAACTGTGGTTTGGTGCTAAACCTAAGTTGTCATTTCTTTAAGTTTGGGGATGCGGCTTACGTCAAGAAGTTGATGCCGGACAAGCTCGAACCCAAAGCGGAGAAATGCGTCTTCATAGGATACCCTAAGGAAACTATTGGGTATACCTTCTATCACATAACCGAAGGCAAAGTGTTTGTCGCAAAGAACGGTTCCTTTCTTGAGAAGGAGTTTCTCTCGAAAGAAGTGAGTGGGAGGAAAGTAGAGCTAGACGAGGTTATTGAACCTTCTCTTGAATTGGAGAGTAGCGCAGCACCTGAAATTGTTCCAGTGCCGCCTGCACCAACAATAGAGGAAGCTAATGACAAGGATCATGAAGCTTCGGACGATCAAGCATCTTGAACGTCAGAAGTCGACAAGGTCGCGGCCCTCCCGAGTGGTACAAAGAACCCTATCTTGACTGTCTTGTTAGTAGAAGACAGTGAACCTACGAACTATGAGGAAGCGATGATGAGCCCAGACTCTGAGAAATGGCTAGAAGCCATGAAATCCGAATTGGGATCCATGAGCGAAAACCAAGTATGGACTTTGGTGGACCCTCCTAGCGACCGAAAGGCCGTTGAGTGCAAATGGATCTTCAAGAAGAAAACCGACGCGGATGGTAATGTTACCGTCTATAAAGCACGGCTTGTCGCGAAAGGTTTTCGACAAGTTCAAGGTGTTGACTACGATGAGACTTTCTCTCCCGTAGCGATGTTTAAGTCCATTCGGATTTTATATGAAATATGGCAGATGGATGTCAAGACTGCGTTCCTCAATGGCACCATTGATGAAGAGTTGTATATGATGCAACCCGAAGGTTTTGTCGATCCTAAGGATGCTAGTAAAGTATGCAAACTTCAGCGTTCCATTTATCGACTGAAGCAAGCATCTCGGAGTTGGAACCTTGTTTTGATCAAGTGATCAAGAGTTTTGGATTTGTTCCAAATTGCTACGAAGCTTGTATCTACAAGAAAGTGAGTGGGAGCTCGGTGGCGTTTCTGGTACTATATGTGGATGACATATTGATTATCAGAAATGACATCAACATGCTTAACGATGTGAAGAGTTATTTGAACAAGTGTTTTTCAATGAAAGACCTAGGTGAAGCTGCTTATATATTGGGCATCAAAATCTATAGAGATAGACAAAGACGCCTGATAGCTTTAAGCCAGAGTACATACCTAGACAAAGTTCTGAAAAGGTTCAGAATGGATAAGGCAAAGAAAGGTTCAGTGCCTATGTTGTCAGGTAAGATATTGAGCAAGGCTCAGTGTCCAGCTACGGTAAATGATAGGGAAGCTATGAGCAAAGTGCCTTATGCCTCGGCCATAGGTTCCATCATGTATGCCATGTTGTGTACTAGACCGGATGTGTCCAATGCTCTTAGTTTGACGAGCAGATATCAAAGTGATCCAGGAGTGGAACACTAGACAGCCGTGAAGAACATCCTAAAGTACCTAAATAGAACTAAAGAAATGTTCTTAGTCTATGGGGTGATGAACAGCTTTTCGTAAAGGTTACGTCGATGCTAGTTTAACCGACAAGGATGATTCCAAATCTCGGACGTGATACGCTTATATTTTGAATGGAGGAGTTGTGAGTCGGAGAAGCTGCAAGCAAAGCGTGATAGCGGGATCTACAAAGGAAGCGGAATACATGGTCCGCAGGTTGCCAAGTGAAGGAGTTTGGATCAGAAACTTCATCACTGAGCTTGGCGTGGTTCCAAGTGCATTGGACCCACTGGAGATATTGTGTGACAACACTGGCGCCATAGCACTCGCTAAGGAACCAAGATATCATCCAAAGACCAAGCATATCACCCGCAAGTTTCATATAATCCGAGATTATATTGTAGATGGAGATCTGAAGATTAGCAAAGTACATATAGATCTGAATGTCGCAGATCCATTGACTAAACCTCTTCCACGTGTAAAACATGATCAACACCTCAGTGCCATGGGTGTGAGATTGTTGCCAGCTGTAAACTAGATTATTGACTCTAGTGCAAGTGGGAGACTGTTGGAATTATGCCCTAGAGGCAATAATAAAGATGTTATTATTATAATTCTTGTTCATGATAAAGTTTATATTCCATGCTAGAATTGTATTAAGAGGAAACATTAATACTTGTGTGGTTTGTGAACAACACCGTGTCCCTGGTACGCCTCTAAGGACTAGGTCATTGATCAATGATGGTTAAGGTTTCCTAACCATAGACATGAGTTGTCAATTGATAATGAGATCATATCATTGGGAGAATGATATGATGGACAGACCCAAACTAAGCGAAGCAATTAGATTGTTTCATCGTGTTCATCTTTGCGAAGCTTTTCCTATGTTAAATATTGTATTCCTTAGACCATGAGATAATGCAACTCCCTACCTAAGAAAGCTTTGAGGTCATCAAACGTCATCCTATGAGAGGGTGATCATAAAGGTGTCTCTCGGTGATCGGAAAGTATCTGTTGGGTTGTATGTATCGAGATGGAATTTGTCCTCCCAAGTCGGAGAGATATACTTGGGCCCACTCGGAATCGATATCAACACCGCTTGCAAGCATGTGGTTAAGGAGTTAATCACAAAGTGATATCGGATTACGGAATGATTAAAGTACTTGCTGTGAACGAGATTGAACTAGGTATGACGGCATCGACGATCGAATCTCGCAAGTAAAATATCGCGAGACGAAGGGAATATATATATGGGATTGATTGAATCCGCATCGTGGTTCATCCGATATGATCATCGATGAATGTGTGGGAGTCAATATGGGTGCCTGCACCCGCTGTTGATTATTGATAGAAGATCATGTCGCATATTCTCGAACCCGCAGGTCACACACTTAACGATCTCGACGCTAGGATAGATTGGATAATTGGTTTATGAATTTTTGATCGAGTCTCGGATGGGATCCGGACATCACGAGAGGTTCCGAATGGTCCGAGAATAAGATTCATATAAGGCAGTTTTGGAGTTCGAATTGTTCCGTTAATCAGTATTGTACCGGAAGCTTCTAGAACCTTCCGGAAGGGGACCAACGTGGCCCCACCTTCCGGGAGGGGGCATGGGCCTATGAGGGAGTGTCCTGGCCGCATTGGGCCAGGGGAACAAGGCCCCATAGGGCCCAGCCGATCCTAGAGAGTTTAAATCGTTTAAACTAGAGATAGGGTTTCAAGAAGAGGGAGAGTCCATGCCCCCCAATCCTTATCCTTTGGGCTTGGGGGAGGGGCTAGGGCTGCGCCCCCCTCTATATAAAGAGGGGTGGGGGCGCACCAACCCCCCACACCTCTCCTCCAAACCCTAGCCGCCTTGCTAGCTTTCCTCTCTCCCTCCCGACTGTTTGTAGGCGAAGCCCTGCTGCAGAAATTCTCCACCATATACACCACGCCATCGTGTTGTAGATCCAATCTATCTCTCCACCATACTTGCTGGTCCGAGGAAGGAGGAGACGTCGAGGTGCTGCACGTGTGCATCTCACGGAGGCAACGCCACTTGTGGTGCTAGATCGGATCGGATCGCGAGGAGGAGAAGCGAGTACGACTACATCACCCACGCCCGATTTAACGCTCAGGGTATGAAGATCTAATCCAATCTCTCTCGTTGATTGCATATCCTAGATTAGATCTTGGCTTTCCCTCTGTTCGCATCCGTAGAAAATTTTGATTTACTATGCCGCGAAACCCTTCAGAAGTCATTAGAGTTGAAGATGTTGAAGTCATTAGAGTTGAAGATGTCCCCTGCACATGGTGTAGTCTTTGGCCATGAGGTAGGTTTTTCCATCCAGTTTGAAAATAGATGAGATGTAGAGTCAAAATCAAAGTGGTTGAGGAAAGAGTTTACAAGATTGTTTGTAAATAAGTTTTGGAACAGATACAACTCCTAATTTTCTAAGGGTTTTTGTCCAATCCTAGGTTTACAAATCCTACAGGCAACACAATGCTATGATACCATCTGTAAGGGTCCCAACCTTTAAATAAGGTGGAGTCCCCTGTGTTTACAATGCTAGTCCCTGGATCACTAGCTAGCATCCACAGTTAAGATGTAATATCAAGAAACAAAGGTCATAATATAACTTTATAACCAGAAATAACATAATTTTATTACATCTTACATAGCTCATTTGGCTAATACATTACATTGCAGCGGAATAACTATAAGCATGGGGTCCTTCATCTTCAAAGTGCCACAAGCAAACATTTTGGTTGTAGACTTTGTAATCCTAATCAATCAATCTTCACTAAAATCAATCAAACCTACAACGTTACAAGTTACAGCCACAAGGGTCAATACATTTGAATTGTATTGGCAAGTTTCACTACTATGTGGAATATAAGTGGATCCTATCATTACATGCATATTTGGATAAGTAGAATTTTGGGCTCATTTGCATAAAGCAATAGTTTATCCTATCTTTCAAAATGGTTTTGGTCTTTTGGCAAATCTTTTCTGAACTCCTTGGAATCCACCAAGTGTCTTTGTCAAAATCTCTTGAGATCCTTGGTACCCCCAAGTACTTCAAGTTTTTATCCAAATCTCTTGAGCTCCTTGGTACCCCCAAGTGAATCAAGTTTTTATCCAAATCTCTTGAGCTCCTTGGTATCCCCAAGTGCATCAAGTCTTTTGCTGTCACTTAAAAGTTTTTCTTTTAGAAATTAGAATGTCGAGACTTCCCATAGCTTCAAGCTTTAGTTGCTCAGTATTGTCCATAACCGGGGACATGGGTAAGTACTTAGATTTTTATTATCTTCTGCAGAAGTTGTACACTTTAACCACATGTCACAATCTCATCTTGTTGCCACCAGTGGCCGCTGGATTGGTACTCACCAAGATGGAGTACTGGTAGATTGATAATGTGACGAAGTCTTTCCAGAGGGTCCTCCCATACACCATTGCTAGCTTGTCTTCAGTACCCATGTAGGATTCCAGGTCCCTCATTTTCAGTAACCTGAAGACAATGTATGGGTCTTCCCAATGTAGTTGACCAAGCCAGAGCCATATGTAGCATGTGGTTGCACACGAAAGCCACAATTGGAGAAACATGTTCAATCTCTAAGTTTCCTGGGTGGTTTTCCTTTGGAGCACAACACAAAGAGTTTGCCATAGACATGGTTCCTTTTGTTGCCACCTTCTCCAAAACTCAAAGTATCCTTGTCCACCCAGGTGGTTCATTGAGTCCTTGTTTTATTATATAAAACATAAGTCTTTTCTCAATCTCATAAAATCTCAACATGTATCTCTTTTCAAAATATAGCATGGCTAAGCATGTAACAACTACATTGTTTTCATTAAGGAATGTATAGGGTATCCTATTAGGATTTAGCATAGCATAAGTATAGAAATTATTTTCATGCATGTTTCAAAATCCACTAAGTATAATGAAAATAGTAGGACTTTAGATGATAGTGTCACTTGCCTTTCTTTTGGTAGGGAATGTTGGTTCACTCCTTGATCTTGCTAGTCTCACACTTTTCTAACTTCGCTACAATCAATCAAGCAAACACAATATCAACTAGCATTCCAAACCAATAATCAATCAAACAATTCACACACATAAAACAATGGGATCTAAGTCATGCATGTAAGCATGAAAAATATAGTTTTATTTGCAAAGATGGTTTCCACTAGGCTCTAAACTTTTTAAGGTTCAAAGTGGTCATTTTTTTCAAAGTGGCAAAGTCATTTGCAAAAGGGTTTTATCTACAAACCATTTTTATAACCATTCAATATTTCATGTGGTGGAAAATGTTTTTATCAAATCAAAAGCTTTATGTTGTTCACCAAATAAGTTGTTAATACTCAAAACTTGGTGTTTAGGGTCAGTAGGTTTGATCCAAATCATTTTCCCAAAGTTTTCATTCCAAAATCATTTTCATAACAAAAGCAATATTTTTATTTGACTAGAAATGGGCTAATTCAAATAATCCATCCTAAACTTCACCAAATACATTTTTAAATCTATGGGTTGGTTCCTAGGGTCAGTAAGTTCACCACAAACTAATTTGCCAAGATTTCAACCTCAAAAACATTTTTGAACAATTTTTCTATTCTAAACAAGCATACAAATGTTTCTACAAAAACAAACAATCTACCAGAGGCTTTTTACTAAACAAATTGCATGGTTGGATAGGGTTTGTTCCACTGATTCCATTGATATAAAGTTTGTAATTTTTGGACGTGTGTATCAAAAGTTACAAGGGTTTCAAATTTGCAAACAAATCTGTTTTCAAATTCTGTTTTAAATCACCAAGTGCCACGCGGCGTAATATGACTGGCTGGTAACGGTTCGCACGGATCGAGCGATGCGGGCCGTTGGATTAAGTTTCATCGCACGGCACTGAGACGCTACTTACCGCTTCACCTAGTTTCTATCGTGTGCGTCCGATCTAGATCCTACGGACACCACTACTTGGTCAACAACGGGCGGCGCTGTGTAGCGGCCGGCGGCGACGACGCTCAAACGGTGGGCTAGCGGCGGTTCTAGTCAGAAACAAGGGAAGGGGAGGTGCTCACCGGGTTTAGGAGGTCACGGTGAAGCTCGAGGTGGTGTTTGTCTGGCGAGGGGCGCTCTGGTTCCAGCGGAATTGCTCGTCGGAGTGGGGATCATCGTCGGGCGGCTCTGGTTGTTGTCGAGGGCGGTGCTGTGGTTCGCCCCGAGGGAAAACAAAGGCGCGGTTAGATGCAGTCGAAAGTCGGCGAAAAAGAGCATGAACGAGAGGGCGTGGCGGTCTCAGGCTTACCGGGACGCCGGAGAAGTTAGACGCGGGCGCCGTAGCTTGTCGAAGACGACGCCTGGGCGCCATGTTGAACGGATGGAACAGGAAGAAGCGCCTGGCAGTGGGGAATGTGTGTGCTTGGTCAGGGAGGCAAGGCGGTGGCTGGTCTCGCCAGGATTTGCTGGGGACGGTGGTCGGAGCAGTGGCGTTGCTGCTTCGATTCAGGGCAGCCTGGTGGCGTTCAGGGCGTGGAGTCTGAGGGGAAAGGAAGAGGAGGAGTGGGCACTTTAACGTGCGTGGTCGCAGCGAGTAATGGCGTAGGCGTTAAGGCGAATTTAACCGTGGCATCAACGGCAGGAAATGGCCGACGTAGTCGTCGCGGGGAGGAAGAAGATGAGCTGGAGAGGTAGGGCATGCCTGTCAGCGAGAAAGAGAGACAGGGGGAAAGGGCCACCAGTCAGTGTTTGCGCGGGTTAAAAAATGAGTGTGAATCGTTTTCTTTCGGGAGAGAGGGAGTGGGCTGGTACTGGGCCTTGTTGGGCTTGGCCAGTTGGGCTGCTGTCTGGTTCCTTTTTTTCTTTCCAAATGTTTTATCTTTTTCCAATTCTATTTTCTGTTTTGAAAATCAAACATTCAAATTAATTCAAACATTCACTAAACATTGCAACTGAATTTGGTTCTGTTTAACAACATAAACCCAAGTCCAAAGATCAAAATAATATTTTTACTTTAGGGTCCATTATTAATTAGATAAATAGTCCATGTTTAATAAATCAAAATAGAATTTGTTTTATTTAAAATCTCCATTTAAATTTAATTATTTTCAAAACCAAATCAGTAGGTTTTATTTGAAACTAAAGAATACTTGGAAAGCTTGTTTAAAATAAAATAAATAGTTTTGATGTTTAATTAAAAAAATAAAGCCTTTAATAAACATTGGATATTAAATCCTTATTAAACTTCTTCCTTTTTATTTTAAAAACAAATCTTTTATTAAAAGATTCAAAATAGTAATTTCCAAATATTTTTATTTTCCTTTATTAAATGTTTATCTTTTTAAATCCCTTCAGGATTTTATTTGATCCAAATAGGTTTTAAGGTTTCCAATTGGATTCAAAAAGTTTCTTCTCACCCTGAAAATCAACAAAGTTTTATTTTATTCATTTATTTTTCACATTACAAGATTTGGAAAATCTTGGGATGTGACAAATATAAACTTTATCATGAACAATAATTATAATAATAACATCTTTATTATTGCCTCTAGGGCATAATTCCAACATAAGGCTTCTATATGAAGGATGGTGAACATCATGAAGACATGTATCGTAGGCTCAAGTCCACCGCCACCGCCTTTAGGAATGTGGGTGCCTCACATGTGGATGATGCTTGGATAAAAAGGAAATATGTGAGTGCACTCATGCCCTTTGAGCCTGATGACCCACAAGTATAGGGGATCGCAATAGTCTTCACGGGTAGTATTACCAAATTTATTGATTCGACAGAAGGGGAGCCAAAGAATACTTGCAAGCCTTAACAACTGAGTTGTCAATTCAGCTGCACCTGGAAATAGTCCTTGCTCACAAAAGTTTATCAGTAGCAACAGTTTGTGGTAGCAACAACAAAGCAACATCAGCAGTAAAACATGAGCAATAGTAATAGTAACAGTAAATAGTAGGATATGAGCGCGGTAGGCATAGGGATGGTTGGACGGGCGTTGCATGGACAAGTCTAAACATGTAACTTCAATATCTAGGGCATTGCAGATAAATAAGAACAAGCATCCACGTACCAAATAATCATAGGCATGTGCTCCATATATAGTCATGCGTGCTCACAATGACAACTTGCACAACATCTTTTGTCCAGCCAGCTCGTTGCAGCGGGGCCTCAAGGGAACTACTGGCAATTAAGGTGCTCCTTTTAATAGAGAACCGGAGCAAAGCATTAACACTCCATGAACACATGTGATCCTCACACCACATCCATCCCCTCCGATTGTCCAAATTTCTGTCACTTCGGGGCCTTTGGATTCGGACAATGATATGTGTACACAACTTGCAGATAAGACCACAAACAATACTATCATAATGATTCAGTAATAAGTTCAGATCTGAGATTATGGCACTCAGGCCCTAGTGAAAGCATTAAGCACAACAAGTTGCAACAAAGTCAAATAGCACTAATAGAGATACTAGGCACTATGCCCTAACAATCTTATTCGATTACATGATACAACTCATCCAACCCCTACCATCACCATAGCCTACAACATGGGATTACTCACTCATGGATGAGGGAAACATTGATGTTTGATGGAGAGGCGTTGGTGATGACGATGGTGATGATCCTCCCCAAATTCCCCATCCTAGAATGGTGCCAGAACGGAGTTTCTGGATCCGAATCTTGGTTTCTGGTGGTGGCGACACAGCAGAACTCTTCCTCGAAAAACGTCGAACCCCCCTCGGTTTTTAGGTCAAGAGGATTCTTATAGGCACAGAGGGAGGCCGAGGGGGTGCCTGGGGTGGACGCACCCCCCTAGGAGCGGCCAGGCCTAGGCTGCGCCTGGCAGGGATGTGGGCCCCCAGGCCTCCACTCCGTCTCATATTATGGCTCCGTGGATCTTCTGGTGACATAGGATTTTTGGCATATTTTCTGGGATTTTTCCTAATAGTTGGTTTTCTGCACAAAAACTAGACACCAAGGTAATTCTGCTGAAAATAGCATCAGTCCGTGTTAGTTGTATCCAAATCACACAATTTTAGAGGAGAAACTATAGCAAAAGTGTTCAGGAAAGTAGATACGTTTTTAACGTATCAACTCCCCCCAAGCTTAGCTTATTGCTTGTCCTCAAGCAATTCAGTTGAAAACTGAGTGCGATAAAAGAACTTTCACGAACACATTTGATTCATATGATGTATATATTCTCAGCACAGGAGTAGATACTTAGACAATTCATAATAAAGAGTATGCAACTAAGTCTACTCAATAGTCATTGCAAGCTATGAAGAGAAACCATGTCACATCCCAAAATTTTCCAAATTTTGTAATGTGAAAAATAAATAAACAAAATAAATAATTGTTGAAATTTAGGGTGAGAAGAAACTTTTGGATTCCAAATGGAAACATTAAAACCCATCTTGAACAAACTTTGAATAAAATTTGAATCCAACTAAATTCAAATCAAGTGAAATGCATTCTTCATAAATGCATCTTGAAATTTAAACACTTGGAAAAAAACCAAAACCCTAAAACCCTAATGGGAGATTTCCAAGATATCTCTAAGACCATGGATTTGATCCATATAAAATTTGTCAACAAACATTTATAAATGATCAGCAATGATAAATAGAAATATTATAAAACCATAGAAATTGATTTCATTCAATTTGGGACCATAGATAAAATCTTATGAATTTAGTAAGATCAGGAAATTGAATTTCCAAAGCTAATAAATCAACTATCTAAAAATCCATACCAAATGGTGAGTAAATAATCCTAAAGAGATTTAAAAGGATAAATAAATATCAAATAAGATTTTACAAATTAGAATCACCATTTTTGGATCCTTAAATAAAAAGATATGGATTTTATAAGCAAATAAAGAAATTAATAAATAAATAAATAAGGACTATTTTAAAAAGCCAAATTAAATCTTGGACAAACAAATGAAATAAAATATTTTTTTAACAAAGAGAGTAAAGGATTATTTAAATAAAATCATAAGGATTTGTTAATATCCAATTTTATTTAAGTAAAGACAATTTCCTATTTTGAATGAATATTAAAACTTAATTAATTGTTTTAAATATAATTCAAAGTGCTTTTTTTAAAATAAAACCTACTGAAAAGATTTGGTAAAATTTAGATTTCAAATGGAGATTGAAAACATTAATAAATCTTATTTGAATTAATACAAGAGCCTATCTTAAATAATTAATATACCCTAAAAAGAATAAAAGAGATATTCTAAATTTGACTTTAGAATGTATTAATAAACAGTATTTGAATATACACAAAGTTTGGTAGAGGTTTGAATTTAAATGGAGTTTGAATTATTTGAATAGAAATCAAAACAAAATAATAGAAAAAGAAAAAAGAAAAGAATCAGCACAAAAAAAGGGAGTTGGACCGAGCCCAGCTAACCTGGCCCATCTAGCCCAACTAGCCCCCCTCCCCCGAATAGTTTTTCACCCAGCCACTCACCCGCACCCTCTCTGACGCCTGGACCCTACTTTACCCCTCTATCTACCACGACCACTGTGTCCCACCGCCTCACAAGATCTTCAACCCCGCGCACGACCTATTCTTCCTCTCTCCCCCGTTTCTGCCGTTGAATTCCTGTGTTTAATTCACATCAATGCCGCGTGAATCTTGCCCCCTGACCACGCACACTTATTCGCTCTCACCTCCTCTATCTTTCCCCTCAGACCTCATTCCACGAGAGCCCCAGGCTGCCCCTAATTTTTTCTCAAGCTCTCACTGCCTCCGGCAAGCTCAGGTAAAGATTCCGGCGAGCTTGACCCTTCCCTTACCCACTGCATGCAAGCTCACTCCCCATCGACGTGCGCATCTGCCCATAGCCCCAGCTTGCCTGCGGGCGCCCCAGAGACTCGACAACAACGGCACCTTCTCACCACCGTCGACTGCTTCAACTCCGGCGAGAGGTTGCCGACGATTCATCGCGCCCCTGGCCCTCTGGTAGGTTCCCTCGCAACCTCTGCAACCGTGCGCATCTCTTTGACCTTCTGCCTTGCTTTCTTATGCCCAGGAGCTCGCCCCCGACAACGACAGTACATGACCCGACGCTAACGCTAGCTCCGGTGAGTAATCGCCATCAGCTCCGTGCGCCCCTGTCCCTCATGTGGCCACCTCGAGCATCACCGTGACCTTGCGAACCCAGTAAGACCTCCCACTCCTCCTCTCGCTTCCTAGATTCACGGTACCACTATCACCTGAGCGCCGCCGCCACGCGTCAGACGCCAGCGCCGCTGGTTCTTGGTCGATGCGTTGAGGACCGTCGGATCTAGATCGTAAGGATGCAATAGAATGACTTAACCGAAGGGGTACGAAACAATCTGTACCGCACGATTTACTTTAGATCCAGCGCATCACACTACTCGATCCGTGCGAACCGTTTTTGTCCAGTAGGATTGCGCCACGTGGCCACTGTTTTGTTTAAATAGACAGAAATGTACCTATTAGATATTCAAACTTGCAAAATTCATAACTCTTAATCCACATATCCAAATTTTGCAAATTTTATATCAATGGAATCAGCAAAACAAGTAATTTCCAACCATGCACTTTGTTTAATGAATTGCTTCTGTAAAATTGGTTATATTTGCAGAAACATGTGTAAGTATATTTTGAATATAAAAATTATTCTAGCAATATTTTTATGGTAAAATCTTTAGCAAATGGATTGTTTTGAACCTGCTGACCATATAAACCAACTTGTGGAAATAAAAGTGTATTTTGTGAAGTTAAAGAATAAATCTTTGATTTATAACATTTCTAGTCAAATAAAAATATTGTTTATATGTTAAAAATGCTTTTTAGAGAAAAACCTTTGGTAAATGATCTAAATTAAACTCTCTGACCTTAAAACCCAAGTTTTGAGATTTAAAAATATATTTGATGAACCCTATAAATTATACTTTGCTAAAAATCATTTTCAACAACATAAAATCGTGATTTGGTATAAAAATGGTTTATTGGTGAAACCTTTTGCAAATGGTTTTTATATTAAACACTTGACCATAAAACACTAACATTTGTGTTTAAAAATGTATTTGTCAAACACTAGAAAATGTTACTTTGGTTTGAACCATTTCTAGCAAAACAAAAATGACTTAAAATGGCCATTTTCACTAACATGATATCAAATGGTTTTGCCACATTTATAAATCACCTTGCCACTTTTATAAATGACCAAAAGATATTTTATGATGTCTATAACCTATTAGAAACCACTTTTCCAAATAAAACAATCTTTGACATGTTTGCATGCATTGCTTTGTTTTTATTATTTTATGTGATGGTTGCTTGAATGGTAGATTGAAATTATGCCTTGCTTGATTGGATTGTAGTGACATTTGAAGAGTGTGACTATTGCAAAGATCAAGGAGTGAACTTATAATCTCTACCAAAAAGGCAAGTGGTGCTTCATATATTTTTGTCCCAATATTTTTACCTATGCATTAGAAATATTTTGTATAGGTCTTGCATGAATATTTTGCTAAGTATCTATATGCTATGCTTGGGAAATCCTAGTTGTTGTTCAAATGTTAGAATTTAATTTAAGTTAAGATACTTTTTATTTCCATGCTTAGCCTAGCTAATAGCAAACAAGGGTGGAATATAATCATGCTATGGAAAATATTGTTAAGTCTTTGACTTATGGTTTTTGCTTAATAAAACAACTAAGTGAATGAAACGCCTGGGTGGAATGGAAAGAATGGTTTGTGTTGAGTGGTTACACAAGGCCCATTTCTATGGTATACCTTGTGTATCTCACTTGTGGAAAGCCACCCAGGAATAAAGGGATTTGAGATGCCAAATGTTAAGAAGCTTCTAGTGCAGCCACATGGCATTATGGGCTATGCCTGGATCATATAGGTTGCAATAAATTATCCATTTTGACAGTTGGTGGTAGTTGGATGATAGGTTGGAACGCGTCCATTTGGTCTAAGGGAAGGCTTCTGAAAGGTCCTGTCTTGGTGAAAATCAAGTCTTGTGGGGAAAGTGCACAACCTCTGCAGATGGAAGAATCTAAGTACTTAGCCATGTCCCTGGTATTGGACAACTTGAGCATCAAGACATGGAAGCTATCAAGAATCTCCTAATCCCAATTTTCTAAGTTAAAAACTTGTGGTTGAACAAGGGTGAAGGTTCACCAATTTCTATTGGTGGTTCCTTGGGTGATTTTGTCAAACAAAACTTAGTGTTTTCAAATGATAAGGAAAAAATCTATTTTGAGCAAAGCAAGCCTAAGATCCACCTAGCCAAATGCATATAGATGGTAGACTCCACTATACTACCATAGTATCACTTGCCAATACAATTCAAATATATTGACCCTTGTGGCTATAACTTATTATGTTGTTGGTTTGTTTGATGTTAGTGAAGTGTGTGTTGATTAGGATTACAAGTCTACAACCAACATGATTGCCTGTGGCACTTTGAAGATGAAGGACTCCATGCTATAGTTATTTCTGCTGTATTGTAATGAGATAGCCAAATGAGCTATGTAAGATGTAATCAATTATTTTATTCCTGGTTATAAAGTTGTATTATGACCTTTGTTTCTTGATATTACATCTTAACTGTGGATGCTAGCTATTGATCCAGGTACTAGCATTGTAAACACAGGGATCTCTACCTTATTAAAGGTTAGGACCTCTACAGATGGTATTAGAGCACTGTGTTGCCTGTAGGATTGTAACCCTAGGATTGGACAAAACCCTTTATAAAAATAGGAGTTGTATTTGTTCCAAAAACTTATTTACAAACAATCTTGTAAAACTCTTTCCTCAACCATTTTGGTTTTAATTCTACATCTCTTCATTTTCAAACTTGATGGACAAGGACCTCACCCATGATCAAAGACCTCAATAAGGACTTGAAGACTAAGGAAACACAACTTAGAAGGAACTATCCTCATCTTTGAAGTTTTGTGACCAAGATGCAAGAAATTCTCCAAGGATACAAAAATCTTGTTCATGAAGAATCAACTAAGAAGGATGGAATGATCACAAGTGAATCGCAAAGTTGGACCACCATATTTAGTTTAGATCACACCCACCAATTTATGTGGTGTAGCAAAAATATTTTATTGCCTAAAAATGTGCTTGAAACTTGTTGTTTGAGTGGAATGTTTGTTTGTGATTGCTTGCACATTGCTTGTGTGAATTGTGATGTGTGTGATTAGAATTATTTCCTTAGAAATCTTTTTCCTATTCTAATCCCAATCCAACCCAAACAAATGACTACTCCAAGAAACTCCAACATCAAGAATGGTGACAACAACAACCAACAGATGCACATGAGAGAGCAACTACTAGCAAACCAAACAAAGTTGAATCAGTTGACAACTTAGTTTTTAGCTGTAACATCCCTAAAATCATGTTTTCAAAGATTGCACATCATTCATGCATGCATATCATTTAGGGATCATTTTCCAACTCATTTCAAGAAAACAAAAACACTTAGTGCTATTATTTTATGTGAGCAAACATTAATCTAATGCCACTCTCAATTGAGAGCATAATTGTTTTAAACCAAGCTTTGTTTGTTCTCATGTTGTTTTGGTTGAATGTTGGAGTTTGGACAAAAATTTACAAAACAAATATGGTTTTAAAACCATTTCTAAATCTTCAGCAAACCATGTGCTAAGGCACTGTTATTTTTAATCTTCAAAGGACCATGCTAGTCCAACAAGACAGCATGATTTTATACTCAAAATTATACAATTTTCATTTTATAAAAGGCCAGAAAGGTGTGGAATTCAAATGATTTTGAATTCATATGAAAAGGTTTCCCTAAAAATCATTTTAGAAAAATAAAAAGAGATAAGAAATACAAAAGGGCCGGCGCTAGGCTTTCAGCCCATCAGCAAACGCAGCCCAGCAAGCCCATCCGGGGTTTTTCCCTCCTTCTATCACGCGGCACAGACCCACCCCACAGTCACTGATCGGTGGACCCTCTCCACGTCAGCACCTTCTTCCTCAAACTCACAGACGCCGCCTGCTTCTCCCTTCACTGCCGCGACTTTAATCTGCTTAAATGACGATGAATGTGTGCGTAATCTCCGCCCCTGCTCCGGCTATAAGAACCCCTCCCCTCTCCGCTCATTTCCCCTCACTCGGCGCACCATTTCCGCCACCAGGCTGTCCACAATCTTGCTCGCACCGCCGCTGTACCGACGACCTCCGGCGACCAATTCCGGAGAGCACCGTCCGCCCCCTGTCTCTGTTTCATGCGAGCATGATCAACATGTTCTTGCGCATCTTCTCATGCCTTCCTTTTCCTCTGTATCATCCTAGAACATCGTCACCGTCCACCTCTGGAAGCAGCCCAAGCACAGCACAACTCCGGCGACCCTTCCTGGTAAATTCCGACCGCCCCCGTCCCTCTTATTGACAGTCACGTTTTCTCCAGAGTCGTGCGCACCTAACCCAGCGCTTGTTTCACTCTGGCATGATCTACAACTCCGGCAATGACGACGAACAGCCACACCCGACGTTTGCCTCTACTCCAACAAGGAATCCCCACTGTGTCCGCGCGCCCCTTGACAAGCCACTGCCGCGTTGAGCTCTAGCACACTTCTGCGATTCTGGTAAGCCTCTCCGACGACCCCAGCCCCCTCTGTAGCCACCGCGACGCCGTAGACAGAGCGCGCCGCCGCTCACCGTCGCCGCGCGCCGCCAGGCTTTGGTCGTTTGATCGGCCACCGTTGGATCTAGATCCAACGTGTTAGATAGAACACTTAAACAAAGGGGTATGGATTAGATTTGGCCGTGCGATTTAAATTAGATCTGGCGGTCCACGTTAGTCGATCCGCATGAATCGGTATCAACCAATCAGAACACGCCGCGTGTCTGTACGTTTGATTTAAAATCAGAATTTAGATCTATTAGATGTTTAAACTTGTAAAATTCATAACTTTTGATTCCCACGTCCAAATTTGACAAATTTTATATCATGGGAATTAGGAGAGCAAATCCTTTCCATTTATGCAATGTGTTTAATGTTTTGCCTCTGTAAAAATGGTTGTTTTTGCAGAAACAAGTGTAGGCATAATTTGTGTATAGTAATTATTTGAAAAATGTTAGATTATTCAAATAAGATTTATTTGGAAAGTTTTGAACTTTTTTAAGATTCAGTACTGTGCACTTGTCTTGTTTGCTGTAGAAAATCATCACATGGCATTTTACATGCATTCATATATTTTTGTTTGTATATGTTTTGTATGTGATTTGGTGCCATTATTTTTATGTGTAGATTTTGGTGCAAATAGTGATTGTGATTGTGAAGATTGTTGCTACTCCCCAAACTACCAAGGCAAGTGGTGCTTCATGATTTTATTCCTATGTTTTTCAAATATGCACTAGAAATATTTTGATAGACTTGTATGAATATTTTGATCTATATGCTATGCTTGGGAAATCCTAGTAGTTGTAGAATTGCTAGAAATTTCTAAGTTAAGATGCTTATCAATGCCATGCTTAGCCTAGCTAGTAGCAACCAAGGGTGGTTATATATTCATGTTATGAGAAAATATTTCTAAGTCTTTGGACTTAGGTTTTGCTTAATAAAACAACTAAGTGAATGAAACACCTGGGTGGAATGGAAAGAATGGTTTATGTTGAGTGGTTACACAAGGCCCATCTCTATGGCTTACCTTGTGTATCTCACTTGTGGAAAGCCACCCAGGAACAAAGGGATTTGAGATGCCAAATGTTAAGAAGCTTCTAGTGCAGCCACATGGCAATATGGGCTCTACCTGGATCACATAGGTTGCAATAACTTAGCCATTTGGACAGTTGGTGGTAGTGGGATGATAGGTTGGAACGTGTCCATTTGGTCTAAGGGAAGGCTTCTGAAAGGTCCTGTCTTGGTGAAAATCAAGTCTTGTGGGTAAAGTGCACAACCTCTGCAGATGGAATAATCTAAGTACTTAGCCATGTCCCTGGTATTGGACAACTTGAGCATCAAGACATGGAAGCTATCAAGATATCCTCATCCCAATTTCTAATTAAAAAACTTGTGGTTGAACAAGGGTGAAGGTACACCAATTTCTATTGGTGTTTCCTTCGGAAAGTTTTGTCAAAGAAAAACTTAGTGTTTTCAACTGATAGGTAAAACCTATTTTGAGCAAAGCAAGCCTAAGCTACACTTAGCCAAAATGCATATAGTATCTAGAGAACTAATATTCTACTAAGGTATCACTTGCCAATACTATTCCAATGTATTGACCCACTGTGGCTGTAACTTGTGATGTTGCAGGTTATTATGATGATGATTAGGGGTTATGAGTTGAAAGAACATTTCTTAATCCCTAGTGTTTTGTGTGTTAGATAACAATACCAAGGATCATTTAATGTGTGTTGAAGTGTTGCAGCTCAGAAATCTACCTTTGGGGGCGGATAATCCGGCCCCACCAGGGGCGGATAATCCGCCCCACTCGGATAATCCGCCTCCCTCCCAAGCCCGGAAGGCGGAACATTGGCGGACTTTCCGCCAGCCGATAATCCGCCCCGGGCGGATAATCCGCCTCCCGCTCTTCGCCAAGGCGCAAGCCCGCAGAGGGCGGAGTTTTGGCCGGACTTTCCCCACGCGGATAATCCGCCCCACGGGCGGATAATCCGCCCCAAGATCTTCTCCAAGTTTCACCAAGGCGCAAGCCCCTGAGAGGCGGAGTTTCCCGGAGATTCCGCCTTGGCGGAGTTTTGGGGCGGATAATCCGCCCCAAGTGGGGAAGCGGATAATTAGCCCCAAAGTTGTGCAACGGCCAGATCGGGGAGGGTATTTAAGCCGTAAATCCTCTCCGCCAGACTCTTGATTCATCTCGAAAAGAACAGATCAGATCTCAAAAGTTCATACAAGAGTGCTCCACCTAGATCCATCCAAAGGCCCCATCCTTTGGGAATCAAGGAGGAGAACTCGACCTTCATCATCAAGAATCAAGCGTTTCATCTCCTCTCCATTCATTTGGAGAACCTCCGATCTAGTATTCCTTGCAAAGATCTAGATCCTTGTTTTTGTTTATATTGATAAACCTTGTTTTTGTGACAGCTTGTTTTCATCCCGGGAGCCCCCAATTCGGTTGTGGGTGTGTGCCCGATATTGTTGTAAAAGGCACGCCTCTCAAGGGATCCAATAGTGAAGGTGGATCAGGCCTCTCGTGGCGAGATCCATCGGAGAATAGGGTGAGGCCTATTGTGGCGTGGTGGTCTTAGAACCGCCCACCCCTCCAACGCAGATGTACTTCCCCTAACAAGGAAGGAACTGCGGTAAAACAAATCCCTGTGTCTCCGCGTGCTCCACTACGGTTTCCTCGCTCCTCTTTTACGTGCTTAGTAATTAGGGTTACATATAGGGAAATTCTCGTAGTTGCATATCTAGAGAATTTACTTTGTGTCAAGCCTAAAATTGAAAAAGTATATTAAAATTGGTTAGCACCTATTCACCCCCCCTCTAGGTGCCCATACGATCCATTTCAATTGGTATCAGAGCCTCGGCTCTTATTTCGGGCTTAACAGCCTAAGAGAAGTATGGGTTCCAAGGGAGATGGGAGTGATGCTCCGGAGGTAGTCACCATGAACGATCTCAAGATGTTGGAAACAACCTTTGTGAGTTCTATGGAGGCTAAGATGGAAGAGATGCGTCAATTGATAATGCGTCTCTCCACATCCGCAGCATCACCTCCATCTAACTCTGAGGATACCACTCCGCAATCCAAGGAAACGGGTAAAACTTTTTCCAAAGATAACGAAGTGGTAGGTGATGATACAAGTAAGAGCTCCTCCTCGAAAAAGGATAGCGGTAAGGATGGATACAATGAGGTTTCTCATGTGTATTCCCCTGATCCGCCTATTCCTCACCCACATATACATAATAGGGGTGATCCACCCAAAGCTGCCTTCTACTTTCTCTCAATGGAAATTTTGATGAAATCTCATGTGTGCGTTCCTCCATAGAGTTGTGGAAGATCATCGAAAATGGTCTTCACGTTGGAAATCCTAACAATCTCACAAGGAGAGAAGTGGTCGATAGCCAACTCAATGCTACTACCCTACACATGATATAGCTTGGTGTGGGAGATAAAGACATGCACACATTCAAAGATCTTAGCACAAATAAAGAAGCTTGGGATGCTCTCACCGAGCTCTTCATCGGAAATGAAAGTATGAGAAGGAATAGATATGATGCCTTGAGCAATGAAGTCAAGGATTTTATATGCTTTGGATGGAGAAGACCACGAGGACATGTATAGGAGGCTCAAGGCAATAGCTACTACCTTCGTAAACCACTGCTGCTTATGTTGATGATGCTTGGATCAAGCGCAGTATGTCGTGCTCTTATGCCATTTGAGCCCACAGATTTGAAAAGTCTCCAAGGTAGGCATAATTATCACCTCATGTCATCCAATGAGGTAATGCAAGAAATGGCCGCATTCAAAGTGGTCGCCAAGAATGTCAAGATGCTCGTTTCGAGCTATGGGGATGCAAAAGGGGTAAACATGGCTTTGAAGACTAGTGTGATTGATCATGATGAATATGCGGTAGAAGGCCTAGACTGTCCGAAGATATAAAAAGGATCCACGGACAATACTTGGCTCTTTATGCAAGAAACTTTGGAAAGATCCAGCCAAGGCTAAAGCTGAACTAGATCGCAAAAGTGGAGCCTATGGAAGAAAAGAAAATGGTCCCAAGTCGAGAACTTGCTTTAATTGTGGTGACGGTTGCACTTCAGCTGAGTGTCCATATCAAAGTAGAGAGGATAATGGAGGAAGACTCATTTTCAAGGACAAATCAAAAGCTCCACGTAAGAAACAGTTTGTAAAGAAAATGCTCCTTTCAAGAAGCAACCAAAGATTGTTCTAGTAGCTCAAGAAGAATATTCATCGGGGAGTGAAGATGAGGACGAGGACGATAGCTCTCAAGAGGTGGCTGCTATAGCCACCACATCTACATCAACATCACTCTTCGACTCTCCAAACGAAAACATCATCAACAAGAATCCTACTTGTCTCATGGCAAGAAGCTCCGAGGTAACTTCTTCTAACTCTTCCTTTCCCAAGGCTATGATAGACATGGATGATCCTGCTAGTCTTAAGGTTAAAGAAGAGATTATTGCCTTGGATTATTTCTATACTAACTTGCAAGGTGAGCACAAAGTTCGTTTTGAGGCTCTTATGGATCAGTTGGCCCAAAACGAAGCACTCCTCGAAGAAAAGGGCAGAATTGAAAGGGAGGATGCAATGGAAATTGCATCCCTAAAAAATGCTCTTGAAGAAGAAGAAGAAGCTCGGGTCTCTCTTGAAGAGAGGCTTGAGTCTATGGAAGAGTCACATGAAGAAATTGTGACTAAACTCAAGGAACGTGACAATGCGGTCACCAAGGCAAAGAAGTTAAAGAAGGAAAGGATTGACTTTGGGGCTGCTCATGATAGACTCTCCGAGGAATTGGAGAAACTTGACAATGCTCACAAGGCGTTGAAAAACGAGTTCTCTATCCTCAATGAGTCACATGATCAGCTTCAAAGTCGACACATATATGATACTCCTAGCTCGTCCAACTCAACATATAGTAACAAGAAAATGCTAATGTGGAAAAGGAGTGATCAAGGACATCACTACAAAGGACAAAGGTGTGCTTAATGAAGTCCTTGACAAGCAAAGGTCAAATCATGGTAGAGAGGACTTGGGTATGTCACCAAGTCCAAGAAGAAGAAAACCAAGAAGAACAAGACCAAGAATGTGCAATTAAAGACAAGCACGGCTGAGAAGGTTGTCACAAAAGACAAGACTAATAATATTGGTTTTGGGGTCTCACAATCCAACTATGAACTCTTTTGTGATGATTATGGCGATGTTTATGCTTATTATGTTGGTCCTTTTGATGAATTTATTGCTTGGTCTATTTGGGTCCCAAAGACCCTTGTTACTAACATGAAAGGACCCATTGAAAATGGGTACCTAAAACCAAGAAGTAATTTTCTTGCGGTGGCTATGCTTCCTGGGTCGAAATGGGTGCTGGATAGTGGATGCACTAGTCATATGACCGGAAGCAAGGAGATCATCACGAGATGCGTTCAAATCTTGATAATATCACGTCTCCTATGGTGATAAGTCTAAATCTCGGTATTGGGTCTTGGCAAGGTTGGTTGCCCACGATATCTCTCTCTCGTGGACGCCATGCTTTTTGAGACCCTTGGCTATAATCTTCTTCTGCTCCTTGGCAAGATGGGTTTTGTTGTTTTTATCGATGATGATTTGGTGGTACTCTTATGGAGCAAGTCTCTAAAGGTCGCTTTCGTTGGATACGTCGAAAATGACCTGTATGTGGTGGACTTCTCGGGGAAAACCACTTCGGGTCCGATGTGTCTATTCGGAAAGGCCGACGTGGGCTGGCTATGGCATCACCGTTTAGCCCATGTCAACATGACAACTTTGCAAAGTATTCAAAAGGGTGGCCACATTCTTGGACTAAAAGACAATGTCTCTTTTGCCAAAGATCGTGTTTGCAGGGCCTGTGTTGAAGGAAAAATGCATGATTCTCCCCACAAGAGGAAGACTATTGTGTCATCGAAGAGGATCTTGGAATTACTCCATGTGGATTTATTTGGACCTCCTTCTCATGCAAGTCTTGGTGGGAAGAAATAATGCTTGGTCATCGTCGATGATTACTCAAGATATACATGGGTATATTTCTTCAAGCTGAAAAGTGAGACTCAACAAACTGTCATCGACTTTGCCAATGAAGTTCAACGTCAACACAATGTTCCCATATTGGTAATTAGAAGTGACAATGGCACAGAATTCAAGAACTACACTTTAAACGAGTTTCTTAGCGAAGAGGGGATTAGACACCAATATTCCGCTGCGTACACCCCTCAACAAAATGGTGTAGCCGAGAGGAAGAACCGGACTTTGATGGATATGGCAAGATCTATGCTAGCTGAATTTAAGTCTCCTTATAATTTTTGGGCTGAAGCCATATCCACTGCTTGTCACTCATCAAACCGGCTTTACCTTCGGAAGATCTTGGACAAGACCCCATATGAAATACTTACCGGCAACAAACCCAACATCTCATACTTCAGGGTATTCGGGTGTAAGTGTTTCTTTTTTTATTAAAGTTGTCCGTTTGTCAAAATTTGAATCCAAGGCTTTAGAGGGTATATTTGTTGGTTACGGTGCCGAATCCCACACTTATAGAGTCTACAACAAGCTCACTGGGATTGTTGTAGAATCTTGTAGTGTGGAGTTCGATGAAAATAACGGCTCCTTTGTAGGGCAAGTTGATGTTTGTGATGCAGATGTTGAAATACCCCAAGATGCCATAAGAAGAATGGGCGGATTTTTCCCCATTGAGGAACCCTTGTGGCGGATCGGGAAGGACAATGCTGCACTCAAGTGGAGCCCTCATCTTCACAAGATCAACAAGCTCCCTCCGTTGGAGAAAATCCTGCACCAACACCACAATCTGTCAAGACCATCATCCCTGGACAAGCCGGTAGTCCCAGCGGACTATCCGCCTCCAAGGGGCGACGATCCGCCTGGCACTCCAACTTGTTCGAGGATCCGGGAGAAGTCAACAACTCGAAGCTCCTGTGCCGGATTCTCCCCGAGGCGGATTATCCGCCCTGTTTCCAAATCCAACGGGCTTTCTCAGAAGATGGTTCGGTATTTCACGCCCAGCAGATAGTCCGCCCTCCAAGGGGCGGATTATCCGGCCCAAGAAAATATTCAGCAACAATCGTCGATGACGGTGACCAAGATCAAGGACAAGGCAGTAATCAAGACAAGGATACAACAATTGAATCCACTCCTTCAAGAAACAATAAGGATATTGAGGCTCGCAAGGCTCGTCCGATCGCAACCTTGAACTAAGAGGTCACACTCTTGACAAGGTAGTTGGTGATCTACGAAGGGTATCCACTCGAAGAGAGCTTGCTAGCTTCTGTGATCATCAAGCTCACATTTCCATGGTTGAACCAAAGAAGGTTTTGGATGCTCTTGAAGACCCCGATTGGGTTGTTGCAATGCATGAAGAATTAAACAACTTCGAACGCAACAAAGTGTGGAAGCTCGTAGAAAAGCCAAAGGATTGCCGCAATGTTATCGGCACCAAGTGGATCTTCAAGAACAAACAGGATGAAAATGGCATTGTTGTGAGGAATAAAGCACGACTCGTGGCTCAAGGATTCTCTCAAGTAGAAGGGATTGATTTTGGCGAGACCTACGCTCCTGTGGCTCGCCTTGAGTCCATCCGTATCCTTCTTGCATATGCAGCTCTTCATAATTTTAAGTTACAACAAATGGATGTTAAGAGCGCTTTCCTTAATGGTCCTCTACATGAGTTAGTATACGTCAAGCAGCCCCCGGGGTTTGAGGACCCCAAATTTCCGAACCATGTCTACAAACTCGATAAGGCGCTCTATGGCCTTAAAGCCCCACGTATGCGTGGTATGAGCACCTTAAAGAGCTTTTGCTAGACCGTGGATTCAAGTTGGGCAAATCGATCCCACTCTTTTTACTAAGAAGGTCAATGGGAGCTTTTGTATGCCAACTCTATGTAGATGACATTATTTTGGCTCTACTAACCAAGCTTTTAACGATGAATTTTCAAAGCTTATGACCGATGTGTTTGAGATGTCCATGATGGGTGAGCTCAGTTCTTTCTTGGATTTGAAATCAAACAACTTAGAGAGGAACCTTTATTAATCAAGCTAAATACATCCAAGACATGCTCAAAAGGTTCAAAATGACGGATCTCAATGGCGCTATACCCCAATGCAAACAAAGTGTCATCTTGAGCTCGATCCCAAGGGTAAAGATGTGGATCAAAAGGTATACCGATCCATGATCGGCTCTCTCCTTTACCTCTCGCATCTAGGCCCGATATCGTGTTAAGTGTAGGAGTGTGCAAGGTACCAAGCCGCTCTAAAGAAAGCCACTTAGTGGCGGTCAAGCGAATCTTCCGATATTTGGTTCATTCCCCAAATTTTGGGTTATGGTATCCCAAGGGTTCAAGTTTCTCTCGTGTGGTTACACCGATTCAGATTAATGGTGACAGATGATAGGAAATCAACCTCCGTGCATGCCAATTCTTGGGCAGGTCTCTAGTGTGTTGGTCATCAAAGAAAGAATTGTATTTCACTCAACCGCCAAGTTGAATATGTTGTCGCTGCAAGTGCTTGTACTCAATTGTTATGGATGAGGCAAACTTTAAAGGAATATGGTGTCAATTGTGACAAAGTGCCTCTTTTATGCGACAATGAAAGTGCTATCAAAATTGCTTACAATCTGCAAAGATACACGAACAAAACATATAGAGATTCGCAACCACTTTATTCGGGATCATGTTGCTCGTGGAGATATTGCTCATCATTTGTGAGCACGAAGAACCAACTTGCTGATATTTTCACGAAGCCCCTCGATGAAGCAAGATTTTGTTATTTGGAATGAGCTAAATATCGAGATTCAAGGAGCTTGGCTTGACTATTCTTGCACACTCACTTGCTCTTATTCATGTATTTGGTTTAGATGTGGGCATAGACATAGGGGAGTGTGGTCCTAATTGATTGGGCCAACCTCCCCCATCATGCCGAAAGCAAGTAAAATCATTTCCTTAATATCATTTTGTGATATGTGGGTCATCGATGAGCATTGGTTTTGAACTCAAGATACATCTTCGCGGTGTCATGCCATGCGCTCCAACATGGTGGCTTGCCACCGCCTCTTCCTCGAGAAGAGTTGGTTTTCATGGGTCTCATTGGATTTTCTTGCATACCTTTTGTTCTTATGGAAAACACACTCAAATTTGGCTTTTGATTGATTTGATTCTTGCAAATTTGGGTGTGTAGTACCATCTCGTTGATTCTCTCAACCCAAGCCTTTCCTCCTCCTTGAACCATCTATTCTTGCACACAAGTCCTCTAAAACACCATCGAGAGATTTGTTAGGGTGCTCGTCTGATTCTGTTTTCCGAATTTGGGGCGGATTATCCGCCTAAGTGGGGCGGATTATCCGCCCGGTAATCAGCCCCTTATAGGCTGGTCGGGAGGCGACTCAAACCGAGCAGCCAGCCTCCCCAACCCTACCTCTCACCGCCACGGAGCATCCGCCTCTCCGAGTCGATTTGACCACGGATTCTCCTGCCTCCCGGATCTTCTTCACCTCGCCTCGGGTATCTTCTCCTCCGATTTTCCTCCAATGAGTGAGGGTAACTACCTCATCTCTATCCTTTTGTATGGAAAGTATTCTATTTGGTGGAAATCTCGTTGTAGAAGGTTCTTGGTGTTGTTTCTTACATGCTAGAATCAGTAGCCTTGCAACCCTAGTACTCGATCTGTTTTGCCATGGTAGATCTGAGCCAATCCAGAATTTTTTTGCGGGGGGCGGATTATCCGCCCCTGCCAGGGCCGGATAATCCGGCCTGGAGGGTTACACTCTGGTCTGTTTTGGTTCTGATTCTGCTCATGCACATCATTGGTTATGGGGTTGCATTGTTACTCTTTCTCCATGTTTTCTTTCTCCTGGACTTGTGTGTATGCTCATCTCCTTGCTACCTCTCTCAATGCTTTTCACAGGTGGTTCCAAGCCGACCAAGACCTTCGTCCGTCGTCCCCGTCCCCGTTATCTCAAACCCACTGCAGAAGGGAAGTTTATTGACGAAACAGAGGTCCACAGGGCAGCTAGAGAGGCTGCAAGGATGGCTGAGGCAAGTAAGAAATCTAAGCGAACCGCTTCTCGCAAGGGCAAACAGTCTCGGCCCAATTACAAGTCTATGGACAACATTCAGTATGCCACCATTCGCCAGACAGACTACTATGATGATGTTGACAGTGATGGCCAACCCGAGGACAGTATGTTTTGGAATGCTCACTTTCGGGCTATCCATGATGATGTTTATGCTTCTCTCAAGATTCGCCCGATGCATCCCATCAACTTGATCATGCTCAATCCAAGGCTAGGCTCCTTGAGGCATTGGATGTGACCAATAAGATGGGGCTTCACCACCTCATGACCATTCAAAGGCGATTATGACTCTTCCGTGGTGCCAATTCTTTTCTACTCTTGTGATCTGCGGTGATGAGCGCCGACTATGAAGTGGATGATGACTACCATGCTTCATCAGACTTTCGATTTTTGGGCAGGTTATTGGGTATGCTTTCCATGGCCGTGACACTCCCGCTGGTCACCGCATCATTACTCCCTTGAAGCCATCCAAGGACACTGCTCTGGCTCCCTGTCTTTCTCCTGATGGTGTTGCTGGTACTTTCGCTGGTCTCTCTCCCTTGTATGCCGCTCTTGTTGGCATGTTTCGGGACTGCATCGCGCCTAGTGGTGGCAACAATGACAGGATCCGTGGCCACCTTGTTCCTCTCCTTGCATTCGCTCACGAGTGTGCCACTAACTCTGGATCAGCCACTGGTTACAAACTGGATGTCATGGACTATATTTTTCATGAGATGACGGATGTTATGATCAACCGGCTCTCCATTCCTTATGCTCCGTTCATTATGATGCTTGTCAAGCATATGCTACCCCATGAAGAGTTTGGCACTGCTTTGGATGGTGTTCATAAGCCCAAGAAAATATATAACAAGGCTCAGAAGACTCATCACCCCTCCACTGCCCCGGAGTCCTTCATGCGTGATGCTCGGGCTAGTGGTCGCTGCTCCACGGTCCCCAATGGCACGTGAGGTCAAGCAGCTTAATTGGTTCCAGCGGAACATTCTTTGCATGGGTATTGACATTCACAAGGGCCAATATGAGGCGTACCGCAGGGATCATGAGAGGGATCACACGCAGCAGCTTATCCTCCAACATGTCTCAGGTGCCACTGGCAATCCACCTCCACCCACTGCTTCGGATCCGTACGCTCAGTGGAACACTTCAGGGATCAACTATGGCGAGCTCGAGAGTTGTCTCTTTCCTCCTCCACCAAGGGAACCCACTCCTCCAGCTGATGACGATGATGATGAGTATGATGAAGAGGAAGGGGACGAGAATGACTACGACGAGGATGAGGCGGAGTGATCTCCAGGGACGTTAGCATCGCTCTTCTTCCTTTTTGGCGTTTCGATGCCAAAGGGGGAGAAGTAGTTCTATTAGGTCTCGTGGATTTGCAAGGGTCGGGCACAAGCTTTTCGTTTTTAGTCGTTTTTCATTTGCTTGCTTGTGCCTTTTCTAGCGTGAACTTGTTTGCTATTTGTGGTTGTTTGTGTAAGACTATGTCGTACTCCACAGTTTGGTACTATGTTTGGTATTCATGGATTTCTGGATTTATCTATCATGGACCCCATGGAATTATGGAGCATATTTGATGACATATGGATTCATGGAATTTTCTATGTATGCCTTGGCTATAGATTCTGATGGTATGACTTTTCTCTCCAAACCTTAAAAGTAGTGTTCTACCTAGTGTGTGTATTTGTATTCAAATGCAAATCTTAAATATGCACACATCTAGGGGGAGCGCCTTTCATTATCTAAGGTGGCACTTGCTGGTCTCTTTGCAAATCCTAGTATTGTCATCTAACACCAAAAAGGGGGAGATTGAAAGAACATTTCTTAATCCCTAGTGTTTTGTGTGTTAGATAACAATACCAAGGATCATTTAATGTGTGTTGAAGTGTTGCACTGAAATCTACCTTTGGGGCGGATAATCCGCCCCACTGCGGATAATCCGCCTCCTCCGCCAAGCATGCAAGCCCTGTAAGGCGGAACATTGGTCGGACTTTCCGCCAGTCGATAATCCGCCTGTGCGGATAATCCGCCTCCCGCTCTTCGCCAAGGCGCAAGCCCTGAGAGGGCGGAGTTTTGGCGGACTTTCGGCCACGCCGGATAATCCACGGGGGATAATCCGCCCCCAAGATCTTCTCCAAGTTTCACCAAGGCGCAAGCCCAGAGGGGCGAGTTTCCCGAGATTCTGCCTTGGGCGGAGTTTTCCTTGGGGCGGATAATCCGCCCAAGTGGGCGGATAATCCGCCCCAAAGTTGTGCAACGGCAGATCCGGGAGGGGTATTTAAGCCAGCAATCCCTCCCGCCAGACTCTTGATTCATCTCGAAAAGAAGATCAGATCTCAAAAGTTCATACAAGAGTGCTCCACCTAGATCCATCCAAAGGCCCCATCCCTTTGGGAATCGAAGGAGGAGAACTCGACCTTCATCATCAGCAATCAAGCGTTTCATCTCCTCTCCATTCATTTGGAGAACCTCCGATCTAGTATTCCTTGCAAAGATCTAGATCCTTGTTTTTGTTTATGTTGATAAACCTTGTTTTTGTGACAGCTTGTTGTCATCCCGGGAGCCCCCAATTCGGTTGTGGGTGTGTGCCCCGATATTGTTGTAAAAGGCACCGGTTCCCGCCTCGAAGGGATCCAATAGTGGAGAAGGTGGATCAGGCCTCTCGTGGCGAGATCCATCGGAGAATAGGGTGAGGCCTATTGTGGCGTGGTGGTCTTAGAACCGCCCACCCCTCCAACGCAGATGTACTTCCCCTAACAAGGAAGGAACTGCGGTAAAACAAATCCCTGTGTCTCCGCGTGCTCCACTACGGTTTCCTCACTCCTCTTTTACGTGCTTAGTAATTAGGGTTACATATAGGGAAATTCTCGTAGTTGCATATCTAGAGAATTTACTTTGTGTCAAGCCTAAAATTGAAAAAGTATATTAAAATTGGTTAGCACCTATTCACCCCCCCTCTAGGTGCCCATACGATCCATTTCATGAGTCTACACTCAACATTCTTGCCTGTGGCACATGAAGATGAAGACTTAATTATCTTCTTATATATTTGAACTCTTGTATTAGGCCGGTGGCCATGGAGTTTGTCTCTGGAATGATATGTAATAATGACCTTTGTTTCTATGTACTTCATCTTAAACTGTGGATGCTAGCATTGATCCAGGGACTGGCATTGCAATCACAGGGATCCTTACCTTTATAAAGGGAGGGATCTTATAGATGGTATGAGAGCACTGTGTTGCCTGTAGGATTATGACCCTAGGATTGGAAACCACTAAGGAAAAAATTTCAACAACTTCCACACTTGTCTTTTCTTCTCGTAAACTTTTCTAATCTTCTTTCTCATCTCTATTTGTAGATGAACTCCATCAACGAAGCCGTGAGGACGGGACCACTCATGACTATGACTTTGGAATGTGAGACAGAATTCCCCAAGGCTCTCAAGGACCTCATGGTTGCCATGGGAATACCTGGTGCAGCTGTGTATAAAGGTTTTCCTGTGATGGATGAAGGAGTTGAATACTGGTGGGTGCAACTTCACTTGTATAAAGACAAGGAAGACAACCACAAGGAATCAGGATTCTGCATGGTCACCAACTCAGTGATGCACACCACATTCTTTGATTCAGCATGGGATGCAACTTGGAAGGCCATCAAAGAACTTGGTGATAGAATCAAGTGCAGAACTTTGTGAGGAGAAAATATTTGAAAAAAGGTGGGATTAGTAATGTGAAACACAGGCAAAATGACTCTCCATGTTGGCATGATTTGATTAAGCTTAGGGGGTTCTATTTGGCTGGGAGGAGAATGAAGGTTGGTAATGGGGAATTGACTGATTTTTGGCATGATGCTTGGTGTCTGGACGCGTTTTGAAAGATAAGTTCCTGATTTATTTGATGTATGTCGAATCGAAAGTCACAAAGGCGTATATGGCGAAAAAAGTTGGGGTTTATCTTTTAGGAGATGGTTGGATAGTGAAGGGTTAAATCATCGAACAGCTATGATTTTGTTATCCGGGAGTGTCGACTCGGAAAAAGGATGTACCAGTGTGGATGTGGAGTAAATCTGGCAAGTTTTCTGTCAAGTCCATGTATAATCATCTGTCGAATGTGGGGATTGATAGAAGTTTTAAGCATTTGTGGAAGGCAAAAATTCCTTTAAAAATTAAGATTTGGTTGTGGCTTATTTGGCATAATGCAATCCTCACCAAAGACAATATGAGGAGAAAGAAGTGGGTTGGAGATTTTGCTTGTCGGTTTTGCAGGAAGGATGAGAGCATTGGACATTTGTTCTTTTCGTGTGTGGCTGCTAGATATGTTTGGGGGGTGGTTGCCAGAGCGGTTGGTGTTGCTCATAGACCTGGTTCTTTCTCTCAGTATTTTTGGTGGGCTTCTCAGTACGTGGGGGTTAGTAGGAATGTGCGATTACGGTGGTGGCGGCTATTTGCTGGGCTATGGAAACTTAGGAATAGAGCTTGTTTTGATAAAAGCTCATTAACTCACCTGTTGATCTGATTTTATATGCTTGTGTTTTCATTCGTTATTGGGCAGGTTTGCATGGGGAGGATGATCGTGTGGTGCTACATGCTGGGGCAGACACCCTCCAGCAGAATGCGTTGGCTGATGCGGCAGCTATGGATGTGGCGCATGTTCCTTTCTTGGGGCTACCTGCAGTTCCTGGAGATCGTGGTCGTGAGGCTCCGGAGCTGGAAAGAGGAAGGGAGAAAAGAAGGAGAACTGGGAGATAAACAAAAAGGGTTTGAGGGCTTGGCAAAAAGAGTTAAGTTGTCTGGCGCTGGTGTGGTCCTCAGTACTTGTGCTCTTTTGGGGCTGTAATATTTTGGAATAGTTTCTCACTAGCTCAATGGTGTTCTTGCGTCTCCACCTTCCCTTTTTCTCTTTTAGTCTGGTTGGTTTGTAAGGTGTTTTTCTTCTGACAGTTTGACCCCCTAGGTGGGTCAGTATTGTGAATCTTGTTTGTGGTTGTTGTTCCGTTATCTGATGATAGTGGAACCCGATCCCTCTTTTCTGGGGGATTGTATGGAAAAAAAAGAATGACCTTAGGGAAGAAAAGAAGCATATCCAAGAGTTAGAGGCTACCAACCAACGTTTAAGAATTGACCTCATGGACTCTAGAGATGCCCTGTTAGCCAACATGGCAAGTGAGATGGAATTGTAACGTACCTCGTTAGTTGGACCACCACACTTGTCATTTTTTTTATTTTCCAAAGTGTTGTCTAAAATAAGTTGAACCTTGGATACTTGTAATGGATTTATGTATGCCATGACTTGTGTGTTTTAATATGCCAGTGATGCCTTGTCTTGGGTTTTATATTCAATTGTGTTGATTCTAACTTTTTCTATCTCATAAAATAGATGCCTAATGTTACTATCAGCACGGCTGAAGAGTTCAAGGGAACTCGTTTTGGCACTTGTCTTATTGAGCTCACTAGTGTGCTCAATCTCCCACTTCCTACCATCATGATGCTTCCCCTCACCAAGTTCGAGAGGAAGGACCTTTGGGGCTTCAAGGTTACTCAGCCAGGACGCCAGACTGAGCCAGCCACGGAGGCCATCACATTCAAGCTCATGCATGATGACAAGGAGAGAGGCCTGGAGGTAGTCATGCAGGATTTGCTTGGACGTTTTCTAGGGAGACACTCTCGGGAGATTAGAGGTACTCACTTCCACGCCTTCGGTAGACGTGATGAGGATGGTGAGGCCATTGACTTCGAGGATACTGCTAGAGAGACGGCAGAGCCGATTCGTCTATACCTCCAGGACTTAGAGGTTCTTCTTAGGCACCTAGATACTGATAGGACGAACGTCATGCTTAGCAATGACGAATTCCAGGTGCAGCTTCATGAGAAGGACAAGCTCTTCGCGGAACAAGATGAGATAGTCAAGGAAATGGAGGCCAAGTTTGATAGTCAGGATAGAAAGTTCAAGAGTCAAGAGAAGAGAGTCAAAGATAGGAACAAGAGGATTCGAGACATGACTGCAGAACTAGAGGCCAAGGACTTCGAGCTTGAGCACCAGCAGGTGGTGATTGAGAGATTTCGTTCACAGAAGAGGGCTCTCAAAGCCAAAGTAGATGCCTTGACCACCAATGTCGAGGAGTACAAGACCGCTATGGAGAATGCAGGTCTTACACTTGTTGATGAGGAGGTTGATGCAGAGGAGTAGTGATGACTACTCATTTATATTTTATTTACCATGCTTTTGATTATTGAGTCGCAATGACCATCCAACATGTGGATGGCTTGCTATTGGTGTGTTTAATTTTCAAAACTTGTTGTTTATGTTGTTGAACTTTTGTTATTTTGATGCATGCTTGGTGATTGTCTATGTGATGTATTGTGCATTTTAAGCATATATGGGTATCTCATTCTTATACTTATTGAAAACCACAGATGCATCCCTGACGTGCCAATCCCAACCCTAACAACAACAATATCACCCCTGAGATGCAGCGGATGATGACAGCTCAGACGCAACTGATGCAGATGATGACCATGTTCATACAGAATCAGAACAACAACAACAACAACAACAACAACAACAACAACAATAACAACAACAACAACAATCAGAATAACCCACCGGGTTTTGACATGCTTACCAGATTCTTAAGACTGAGGCCAGCAAAGTTCTTGGGAACTACGGATCCTATGGTGGCCAATGATTGGCTACGTTCTGTGAACAAGGATTTCTTAACTGTTTCCTGTACTGATGAAGAGAAGGTCAGATTTGCAGCACACTTGTTGGAAGGACCAGCAACCACTTGGTGGGATAACTTCTAGATCACCACTCCCATTGAGGATGTGACATGGGCTATCTTTGAAGATGGTTTCCGTACTGCTCACATCTCATCCGGAGTGATGAGTTTGAAGAAGAAGGAATTTCATAACTTGAAGCAGCGCCACCGCAGCGTGGCTGAATATATTGAGGAGTTCAACAATCTGGCGCGTTATGCACCGAATGAAGTTGACACTAATGCTAAGAGGAAAGAAAAGTTCCTTGAGGGATTGAACGATGAGTTGAACCTGCAGTTAGCTGTGGCCTATGTCCCCACTTATCAGTCTCTTTGTGACAAGGTTGCTATTTTGGAGAGCAAAATTAAATAGGTTGAAAGCAGGAAGAGGAAGAACTCTGACAAGCACAGCTCGGGATCGTCTCACAAGCGTTCCCATTATGATGATTGTAAGATCCCTCCTTTGTAAAGGAAAAGGATCCATGTGATTGCAATGCTAGTCCCTAGATCAATAGCTTGCATCCACAGTTAAGATGTAATATCAAGAAACAAAGGTCATAATACAACTTTATAACCAGGAATAACATAATTTTATTACATCTTACATAGCTCATTTGGCTATTACATTACATTGCAGCAGAATATCTATAAGCATGGGGTCCTTCATCTTCATAGTGCCACAGGCAGACATGTTGGTTGTAGACTTTGTAATCCTAATCAATCAACTTCACTAATATCAATCAAACCTGCAACATACAAGTTACAGCCACAAGGGTCAATACATTTGAATTGTATTGGCAAGTGATACTATGGTAGTATAGTGGAGTCTATCATCTATATGCATTTGGCTAAGTGGAGTTTAGGCTTGCATTGCTCAAAATAGATTTTCCTTATCATTTGAAAACACTAAGTTTTTGCTTGACAAAATAATCTTTCCCAAGGCATCTCCCAATCAAAGATTGAAGATCCTTTAACCCTTGTTCAACCACAAGATTTTAACTTAGAAATTTGGATGATGAGATTCTTGATTGCTTCCATGTCTTGATGCTCAAATTGTCCTTTACCAGGGACATGGCTAAGTACTTAGATTTTACACTCTGCAGAGGTGTGCACTTTCCCCACAAGACTTGGTTTCACCAAGACAAGATCTTTCAGAAGCCTTTCCTTAGACCAAATGGAAGCGTTCCAACCTATCATCCCACTACCACCAACTATCCAAATGGCTAAGTTCTAGCAACCTATATGATCCAGGCAGAGGCCATAATGCCAAGTGGTTGCACTTGAAGCTTCTCAACATTTGACATCTCAAATCTCTTTGTTCCTGGGTGGCAATCCACAAGTGTGATACACAAGGTAAACCATAGCCATGGGCCTTGTGTAACCACTCAACCAAAAACCACCAAGCAATTACCATTCCACCCAGGTGATTCATTAACTTAGTTGTTTTATTAAATAAAAACACAAGTCCTCAGACTTAGAAATTTTTCCATAGTATGAATGTATATTCCACGCTTGTTTTCTATTAGCTAAGCTAAGCTTGATAGTAGTAGGAATCTTAACTTAGGAAAATTTCTACTAAGGTTTCATCTACTAGGTTTTCCCATAGCATGGTTATACTTAGCAAAAATTCCATGCAAGTTTTACTTAGAAAAAAAAATCACTAATGCATAGTGAAAGTAATTGGGACAAAATTATGAAGCATCACTTGCCTTTTTGGTAGAGGGTATAAGTTCACTCCTTGTCCTTGCAACAATCACACTCTTCAAGTCACTACAATTCAATCAAGCAAGGCACAAACTCAATCTACCAATCAAGCAAAACATCACATAAAATAATAAACCAAACAATACATGCAAGCATGCAAAAGGGTTGTTTTATTTGTAAAAGTGGTTTCTAATGGGTCATAAACATTTGAAAACACCTAATGGTCATTTTATAAAGTGGCAAAGTCATTTGCAAAAGATTTCACTTCATAAACCATTTTCAAAACAAGGTATCATTTTATGTGGTGTAGAAATGTTTTCAATAAGGAATTAATCTATAGTATTCACAAAATGTGTTTTCAAACCATAAAACTTTGTGTTTAGGGTCAGAGATTTTAAAACAAAACATTTCCTAAAAGTTTTCCTTCAAAATCATTTTTAATAAATATACCATATTTTTATTTGACTAGAATTGGTTTTAAATAAAATAATCATTCTTTTTCTTCACCAAATACATTTTTGAAACCACAATTTGTTTCCTAGGGTCAGTAGGCTCAAACCAAACCATTTCCCAAAGATTTTATCCCCAAAATCATTTTTGAACAATTTTTACAATCTAAACAAGCATACAAATGTTTCGGCAAAAACAAACAATTTAACAGAAACTTTTTACTAAACAAATGGCATGGTTGGCTAGGGATTGTTCCACTGATTCCATTGATATAAAGTTTGCAAATTTTGGACATGTGGATCAAAAGTTGTGCAATTTACAAAATCGCAAATCTAATAGATTCAAATCTGTTTTAAATCGAAGCCTGAGCCAAGTGGCGCCTTTCTATTTGCTAATACCGTTTTGTCTGGATCACTCACTGAGGATCGTTGGATCTAATTCGAATCGCACGGCTCAGATGCTCCCATACCCATTCGCTTAAGTCGTTCTGTCTACGCCACAGGATGATGATCTAACGGCTCACGTGTGTTTGACCAAAGGCGGGCGGCGCAGCGACGGTGGCTGGCGGCAGCACGGTCGGATGGTGGCGGTGCTGGTGAAACAGGAAGAGAGAGAGGATGGGAAGATGCTCACCGCGTTTGCAACGTCGTGGGGAAGCTCAAGGAGGTTGTCGTTGCTGAAGGGGCGCACGGAGGTGAGGGTAATGGCTCGCCGGAGTTGCTCCTGGCATCGGGTTCGCTCGGGCGTCGTTGGAGGCGGGGCTATGGTTCACGAGGAGACAAATGGGAAGCACAGTTAAACGCACAAGGTCACGGCGATGATGTGTGCGTGAAGGAGAAGGAGAGGCGCGGCCAGAACCTACCCGTGGAGCTCGTCGGAGTTGGAGCGGACGGCGGCATCGTTCAGTCGAAGACGAAGTCGACGCTGCAGAGCATGCGCAAGTGCGGGAAAGGCACTGGCAGGTGCAGGAGATGATGTCGAGCAAGCTAGTGTGCTCTGGAAGCAGTGGGGCTGGCGGTGGTGGCCGGAATTTGAACGTGAGCTCGCCGAAGACAGTGGGGTTCAGGCTTGCGATTCGAGCAACCTGGTGGCGATGAGGAGTTGGCGTTTGAGGGGAAAGGTAGAGGGAGGAGAGGCGATTATTAGGGCGAGGTCGCGACGAGATTAAGGCGAGGCATTTAGTAGAATTGATAGCAAGAATTTATCGGCAGTAAACGGCTAGGGCGACGGGGTCGTGCTTGAAGACGATGAACAGGAGGGTGGGGCATGCTTGTCAGTGAGGAAGTGAGATAGGGAGAGGGGGTCCAAGAGTCAGTGACTTAGTGGGTTTCTTTCGCGGTGCGAAGCGTTTTTCTGCGGGGTGAGAGGGAGTGGGTTAACTGGGCCTAGTGGGCTTGCTGGGTTGGGTCGAGTCCAATACATATTTTTTTCTTTCTGATTGCTTTTTCCTTTTTCTGTTTGAATTTCCTGTTTTGAATTTCAAACAACAAATCAAACATCCAAAACAATTCAAACCTCCTCCAAACTTGTATTGAGTTTTGGTTCTGTTTAACAACATAAACCAAAGTCCCAAAATAAAATAATATTTTTATTTTTGGATCTATTTAATAATTAATTAAAATAGACCTTAGTTATTGATTCAAATAGGATTTGATTATTAAAATCTTTATTTTGAAATCTAAATATTATCAAAACCGAATCAGTAGGTTTTATTTGAAAATATAGAATACTTGGAAAACTTATTTAAAATAATTTAACAAGTTTTGATGTTTTAATTAAAATGGTAAAAACTTTGTTTTAATAAAATTAGATATTATAAATCCTCATTATTTTATTTAAATAAACTTTTACTCTTTTAATCAAAGAAAAACATTTTATTTCAAAAGCTTTGGCCAAGGTTTAATTTGGCTATATAAAATAATCCTTATTTATAAATCTACCTTTTCCTTTGAAAACCAAATCTTTTATTAAAAGATCCAAAAAATAGTAATTTTAAATATTTTGAAGTTTATTATTTGTTTAACCTTTTAAATCCCTTTAGGATTTTATTTGATCCAAATAGGTTTTGAAAGTTTCCAATTGGATTCAAAAGTTTCTTCTCACCCTGAAAATCAACAAAGTTTTATTTTATTCATTTTATTTTTCACATTACAAGATTTGGAAAATCTTGGGATGTGACAGGCTACCACCCTTAAAATAAATCTCGTCCCGAGATTTGGGGAGGTTAGGGTTTCAAGTTGGCTCAAAAGCTTCTAGGGTACTACCACCCTTAAAATTTTTCCAACTAAATTACATCTTGGCTTGTTTGGGATCTTGGTGTAACTTTCCTGGACAGAAGTTTGCATAGTGGCCTAGTTCCTTGCATTTGAAACACATCACTTGGCTGATATCTTTGTTTTCCTTTGGTATCATTGCCTCTTGTTTGTTTCTTTGGTTCTTCTTCTTTTCTGGGCATTCACTAGCATAGTGTCCCATCTCTTTGCAATTGTAACATTGCACTTGAGTAATATCCTTCTTGTTAGGGTTGGGGCATTTCTTCTTCTTGGGTCTCTCCAAAGCTAGGAGTTCTTCTAGTTCATGCTCTTCATATCTCACCTCAAAGGTGGGAAATCTTTCTCTCTTCTTGGGGCAGTTACTAGAGATATGACTTTCTTCTTCACAATTAGGGCATTGATCTTCATGCTCCTTGGATGTATGATCCTTGTCTCCACAAATATTGCATGCTTGGGTTCCTTCTAGATTAACATCTTTGTCATCCTTGTTGTCATTAGCTCTTTGGGAAAAGTTTTCTCTCATGTTGATCATTTGAGTAATCAATCCTTGCAACAATTGGGATTGAAGTTTCAAAATCCTTTGTATGGCTGGGTCTAGTCCATTGTTGTTGGCTAAAAGCTGAGTTGTCTCTTGGCTCCACTGGTTTTGGGTTGCTATAAGTTCTCTCATGTTGTCCTCTTGGTTGTTTTTGGTGTCACCATCCTTGATGTTGGAGTCTCTTGGAGAAGTCATCTGTTTGGGTTGAATTGAGATTAGAATAGGCAAAAAGATTTCTAAGTAATTAATTCTAACTACACACATCACAATTCACACAAGCAATGTGCAAGCAATCACAAACCAAACATTACACTCAAACAACAAGTTCAAGCATATCTTTAGGCAACAAAATATTTTTCTTACACCACATAAGTTGGTGGGTTTGTCTTAAACTAAATATGGTGGTCCATCTATATGGTTCACTTGTGATCTTTCCATCCTTTTTGGTTGATTCTTCTTGCATGAGATCATGGTTTCCTTGGGAAAAACTCTTGGTCACAAATACTTCAAAGGTGATGATGGCTTCTTCTAAGTTATGTTTACTTAGTCCTCAAACCTTGAGCAAGATTTCTTGTCTCACTTGTAGTCCTTAGTGATATCCAAGGTTGAGGTCCTTGGTGAAAATGCTGAAGATGTTGAAGTCATTAGAGTTGAAGAAGTTGAAGTCATTAGAGTTGAAGAAGTCCTTTGCACATGGTGAAGTCTTTGGCCATGGGGTAGGTTTTTCCATCAAGTTGGAAATAGCAGAGGTGTAGAGTCAAAACCAAAATGTTTGAGGAAAGAGTTTACAAGATTGTTTGTAAATAAGTTTTGGGACAAATACAACTCCTATTTTTCTAAGGGTTTTGTCCAATCCTAAGGTTTACAAATCCTACAGGCAACACAATGCTCTGATACCATATGTAAGATCCCTCCTTTGTAAAGGAAAATGATCCCTGTGATTGCAATGCTAGTCCCTGGATCAATAGCTAGCATCCACAGTTAAGATGTAATATCAAGAAACAAAGGTCATAATACAACTTTATAACCAGGAATAACATAATTTTATTACATCTTACATAGCTCATTTGGCTATTACATTACATTGCAGCAGAATATCTATAAGAATGGGGTCCTTCATCTTCATAGTGCCACAGGCAGACATGTTGGTTGTAGACTTTGTAATCCTAATCAATCAACTTCACTAATATCAATCAAACCTGCAACATACAAGTTACAGCCACAAGGGTCAATACATTTGAATTGTATTGGCAAGTGATACTATGGTAGTATAGTGGAGTCTATCATCTATATGCATTTGGCTAAGTGGAGTTTAGGCTTGCATTGCTCAAAATAGATTTTCCTTATCATTTGAAAATACTAAGTTTTTGCTTGACAAAATAATCTTTCCCAAGGCATCTCCCAATCAAATATTGAAGATCCTTTAACCCTTGTTCAACCACAAGATTTTAACTTAGAAATTTGGATAATGAGATTCTTGATTGCTTCCATGTCTTGATGCTCAAATTGTCCTTTACCAGGGACATGGCTAAGTACTTAGATTTTACACTCTGCAGAGGTGTGCACTTTCCCCACAAGACTTGGTTTCACCAAGACAAGATCTTTCAGAAGCCTTTCCTTAGACCAAATGGACGCGTTCCAACCTATCATCCCACTACCACCAACTGTCCAAATGGCTAAGTTCTAGCAACCTATATGATCCAGGCAGAGCCCATAATGCCAAGTGGTTGCACTTGAAGCTTCTCAACATTTGACATCTCAAATCTCTTTTCCTGGGTGGCAATCCAAAAGTGTGATACACAAGATAAACCATAGCCATGGGCCTTGTGTAACCACTCAACCAAAAACCACCAAGCAATTACCATTCCACCCAGGTGATTCATTAACTTAGTTGTTTTATTAAATAAAAACACAAGTCCTCAGACTTAGAAATTTTTCCATAGTATGAATGTATATTCCACCCCTGTTTTCTATTAGCTAAGCTAAGCTTGATAGTAGTAGGAATCTTAACTTAGGAAAATTTCTACTAAGGTTTCATCTACTAGGTTTTCCCATAGCATGGTTATACTTAGCAAAAATTCCATGCAAGTTTTACTTAGAAAAAAAATCACTAATGCATAGTGAAAGTAATTGGGACAAAAGTATGAAGCATCACTTGCCTTTTTGGTAGAGGGTATAAGTTCACTCCTTTTCCTTGCAACAATCACACTCTTCAAGTCACTACAATTCAATCAAGCAAGGCACAAACTCAATCTACCAATCAAGCAAAACATCACATAAAATAATAAACCAAACAATACATGCAAGCATGCAAAAGGGTTGTTTTATTTGTAAAAGTGGTTTAAGTTGGGTCATAAACATTTGAAAACACCTAATGGTCATTTTATAAAGTGGCAAAGTCATTTGCAAAAGATTTCACTTCATAAACCATTTTCAAAACAAGGTATCATTTTATGTGGTGTAGAAATGTTTTCAATAAGGAATTAATCTATAGGATTCACAAAATGTGTTTTTAAACCATAAAACTTTGTGTTTAGGGTCAGATATTTTAAAACAAAACATTTCCCAAAAGTTTTCCTTCAAAATCATTTTTAATAAATATACCATATTTTTATTTGACTAGAATTGGTTTTAAATCAAAGAATCATTCTTTTTCTTCACCAAATACATTTTTGAAACCAAAATTTGTTTCCTAGGGTCAGTAGGCTCAAATAAAACCATTTTCCAAAGATTTTATCCCCAAAATCATTTTTGAACAATTTTTACAATCTAAATAAGCATACACATGTTTCTGCAAAAACAAACAATTTAACAGAAACTTTTTACTAAACAAATGGCATGGTTGGCTAGGGCTTGTTTCACTGATTCCATTGATATAAAGTTTGAAAATTTTGGACGTGTGGATCAAAAGTTGTGCAATTTACAAAATCACAAATCTAATAGATTCAAATCTGTTTTAAATCGAAGCCTGAGCCACGTGGCGCCTTTCTATTTGCTGATACCGTTTCGTGTAGATCACTCACTGAGGATCGTTGTATCTAATGCGAATCGCATGGATCAGATGATCCCATACCCATTCGCTTAAGTCGTTCTGTCTATGCCACAGGATGATGATCTAACGGCTCACGTGTGTTTGACCAAAGGCGGGCGGCGCAGCGACGGTGGCTGGCGGCGGCGCGGTCGGATGGTGGCGGTGCTGGTGAAACAGGAAGCGAGAGAGAATGGGAAGATGCTCACCGTGTTCGCAACATCGTGGGGAAGCTCAAGGAGATTGTCGTTGCTGAAGGGGCGCACGAAGGTGAGGGTAATGGCTCGTCGGAGTTGCTCCTGGCGTCGGGTTCGCTCGGGCGTCATTGGAGGCGGGGCTACGGTTCACGAGGAGACAAACGGGAAGCACAGTTAAACACGCAAGGTCACGGCGATGATGTGTGCGTGAAGGATAAGGAGAGGCGCATCCAGAACCTACCTATGGAGCTCGTCAGAGTTGGAGCGGACGGCGGCGTCGTTCAGTCGAAGACGAAGTCGACGCTGCAGAGCATGCGCAAGCGCGGGAAAGGCACTGGCAAGTGCAGGAGATGATGGCGAGCAAGCTAGTGTGCTCTGGAAGCAGTGGGGCTGGCGGTGGTGGCCGAAATTTGAACGTGAGCTCGCCGGAGACAGTGGGGTTCGGGCTTGCGATTCGAGCAGCCTGGTGGCGATGAGGAGTTGGCGTTTGAGGGGAAAGGTAGAGGGAGGAGAGGCGCTTATTAGGGCGAGGTCGCGGCGAGATTAAGGCGAGGCATTTAGGAGAATTGATAGCGAGAATTTATCGGCAGTAAACGGCCAGGGCGACGGGGTCGTGCTTGAAGACGATGAACAGGAGGGTGGGGCATGCTTGTCAGTGAGGAAGTGAGATAGGGAGAGGGGGTCCAAGAGTCAGTGACTTAGTGGGTTTCTTTCGCGGTGCGAAGCGTTTTTCTGCGGGGTGAGAGGGAGTGGGCTAACTGGCCTAGTGGGCTTGCTGGGTTGGGTCGAGTCCAATATATATTTTCTTTCTTTCTGATTGCTTTTTCCTTTTACTGTTTGAATTTCCTGTTTTGAATTTCAAACAAAAAATCAAACATCCAAAACAATTCAAACCTCCTCCAAACTTGTATTGAGTTTTGGTTCTGTTTAACAACATAAACCAAAGTCCCAAAATAAAATAATATTTTTATTTTTGGATCTATTTAATAATTAATTAAAATAGACCTTAGTTATTAATTCAAATAGGATTTGATTATTAAAATCTTTATTTTGAAATCTAAATATTATCAAAACCAAATCAGTAGGTTTTATTGGAAAATATAGAATACTTGGAAAACTTATTTAAAATAATTTAACAAGTTTTGATGTTTTAATTAAAATGGTAAAACCTTTGTTTTAATAAAATTGGATATTATAAATCCTCATTATTTTATTTAAATAAACTTTTACTCTTTTAATCAAAGCAAAACATTTTATTTCAAAAGCTTTGGCCAAGGTTTAATTTGTCTATATAAAATAATCCTTATTTATAAATCTACCTTTTCCTTTGAAAACCAAATCTTTTATTAAAAGATCCAAAAAATAGTAATTTTAAATAGTTTGAAGTTTATTGTTTATTTAACCTTTTAAATCCCTTTAGGATTTTATTTGATCCAAATAGGTTTTGAAAGTTTCCAATTGGATTCAAAAGTTTCTTCTCACCCTGAAAATCAACAAAGTTTTATTTTATTCATTTTATTTTTCACATTACAAGATTTGGAAAATCTTGGGATGTGACAATGACAGTGGAAATTCTGGATCCCACAAGCATGGGAAGTACAACAAGCACCACAACCGTCATCATGACAACAAGCACCACCGTAGTCATGACAATGACAAGTACAAGAATCACAAGAGTGGATATAAGAACCACCACAATGGAAGTGGAAGTGGTAGTGGAAGCCAGCCTGTCAAGAAGGATATTAGTCAGGTTGAATGTTTCAAGTGCAAGAAGATGGGGCATTATGCAAATGAATGCCCAGAAAAGAAATTTGAAGGACCCAACAAGCCTAACCCTTTCCAAAAGGGACAAGTGAATCACATCAATGTGGAAGAGATCTATGAGGAACCTGATGCTGTTGCTGGTAAGTTCAAACTCAATTTTGTTCCAGCATTTGTTCTCTTTGATACTGGTGCATCTCATTCATTCATATCAAGACCATTTGTTGAAAGAAATGAACTACCGGTAGAAACTATTGGGTGTCCTATAAAAGTAAGTTCTCCTGGCGGAGAAATGATAGTGAACTCAGGATGTCATGATCTAGTCATAGAGTTTGGGAAGTATAAGTTTTCCGTTAATCTAATAATCCTAAACTCCCAAGGATTGGATGTCATTTTGGGAATGGACTGGATGACTAAGCACAGGGGAGTGATAGATTGTGCTAACCATACAGTCTCACTCACAACTCCAGAAAACAAAAGGATTAGATTCAAGACCAACTTTGAATCGAAAAGGAGTAAGCTAAATTCTCTTAAGGGGGTTAGCATAGACAGTGTGCCAATTTTGAGTGAATATCCGGATGTGTTTCTGGAAGAATTGTCGGGAATGCCACCAGATAGAGATGTGGAGTTCCTTATTGACTTGCTACTAGGATCTGGACCAATAGCAAAGAGACCGTACAAGATGTCCGTTGATGAGTTGAAAGAACTCAAGAAACAACTTGGAGAACAGTTGTAGAAAGGATTTATTCAACCAAGTTCTTCATCTTGGGGAGCACCGGTTTTGTTTGTGGAAAAGAAGGATAGGAGTCAAAGGTTATGCATAGATTACCGCTCACTCAATGAGGTGACTATCAAGAACAAATACCCTTTGCCTAGAATCAATGACTTGTTTGATCAGCTAGAAGGAGCTTGTGTGTTCTCAAAAATTGATCTCCGATTAGGATATTTCCAGCTCAAAATAAGGGAACAAGACATACCTAAGACAACTTTCACCACTAGGTATGGATTGTATGAGTACACCGTGATGCCTTTTGGTTTGACCAATGCCCCAGCTTATTTCATGAATATGATGAACAAGGTGTTCATGGAGTTCCTTGACAAGTTTGTTGTCATATTCATTGATGAAATTTTGATCTACTACAAGAGCAAAGAAGAGCATGAAGGACATTTGCGTTTGATACTTGAGAATCTTAGAGAGCATAAGTTGTATGCCAAATTCAGCAAGTGTGAGTTTTGGTTGAATGAAATTGGATTTCTTGGACACGTTGTGTCAGGAGATGGTGTAGCAGTTGATCCTGCTAAAGTTTCAGCTGTAACTGAATGGGAATCTCCTAAGTTAGTGAAAGAGGTTCGTAGTTTTCTTGGCTTGGCAGGATACTACAGAAGGTTCATTGAGAATTTCTCCAAGATAGCTAAGCCAATGACAGAGTTACTAAAGAAAGACAAGAAATTTGCTTGGTCTGAGGGATGTGAACTCAGTTTCCAAGAATTGAAGAAGAGGCTAGTGACAAAGACCTCTTATGTCGCAGATTTGGAGAAGGATTTCCAAGTGTATTGTGATGCATCTCATCATGGATTAGGTGCAGTACTTATGCAAGAAGGGAAAGTCGTGGCTTATGCCTCGAGACAACTCAAAACTCATGAGGTAAATTACCCTACTCATGATTTAGAGTTAACCTCTGTTGTCCATGCACTCAAAACATGGAGACACTATCTTTTGGGAAAGCGATGTGAAGTGTTCACATATCACAAAAGTTTGAAATATATCTTCACCCAGAAAGAAATTAACATGCGACAAATAAGATTGCTAGAACTCATCAAGGACTATGACTTGAGTTTGCAATACCACCCCGGTAAAGCAAATGTTGTAGCGGATGCTCTAAGCCGTAAGGTTTTTGTGAATGGCCTTACTAAGGGATAATTGCTAGATGATCTGTGTGCCCAATTTAGAGATCTCAGATTGGAGATTATGCCTGAAGGACATCTCATGTCATTGGATGTTCAACCCACTTTGTTGGACAAAATCAAAGAAGCCCAAAAGACAGATAAGGAAATTGAAGAGATTAAGGAAAAGATTGGCAAGGGAAAAGCCAAAGGATTCCATGAAGATGAACATGGTACTTTATGGCATGCAAAACATATCTGTGTTCCACAAGATCCTGAGCTTCGGAAACTGATTTTACAAGAAGCACACAACTCACCATATTCCATTCATCCGGGTAACACCAAAATGTACATGGATATGAAAGAAAGATTTTGGTGGAATAATCTCAAGAAGGACATCACCGAACATATTGCTTTGTGTGATGTATGTAGTAGAGTGAAAGCGGAACATCAGAAACCAGCAGGATTGCTACAACCACTACCTATTCCTGATTGGAAGTGGGACAAGATTGGCATGGATTTCATCACCGGATTGCCAAAGACCAGGTCAGGATATGACTCTATTTGGGTAGTAGTGGATCGACTAACTAAAGTGGCTCATTTTATACCCGTGAAGACAACCTATACAAGTGCTAAGTTAGCCAAGATCTATATGAGTAGGATTGTATGTCTGCATGGAGTACCCAAGAGTATTGTGTCAGATAGGGGAACTCAATTCACTTCTCATTTTTGGAGACAACTACATGAGTCATTGGGAACGAGGTTGGAATTCAGCACTGCTTTTCATCCTCAGACCGATGTACAAACAGAAAGGACCAACCAGATTCTTGAAGATATGTTGAGATCATGTGCCCTAGACTATGGAGATAGTTGGGATGAAAGTCTGCCTTACGCAGAATTCTCTTACAATAACAGCTATCAAGCCAGTATTGAGATGGCACCATTTGAGTTTCTCTATGGGAGAAAGTGTACCACCCCATTACTATGGAATGGTGTGGGAGAAAGAAGTTTGTTCGGACCATAACTAATCAAAGAGGCTGAAGAGAAAGTCAAGCTAGTTAAGGACAGATTGAAGATAGCACAGTCCAGACAAAAGAGCTATGCAGATCCTAAGAGTAGAGAAGTCACCTATGAAGTGGGTGATAGAGCTTATCTTAGAGTGTCACCACTTCATGGAGTGAAGAGATTTGGTGTCAAAGGTAAATTGGCCCCAAGATATGTTGGACCATTCAAGATTCTGAGTCGTAAAGGAGAAGTAGCTTATGAGATTGAATTGCCAGAATCTTTGTCTGCCGTTCACAATGTATTTCATGTGAGTCAGCTAAAGAAATGCCATCCAGAAATGGAAGAGACTACTTTGAAGGATACCATACCTTTGGAGGAGGTTCAATTGGAAAGTGATCTCACTTATGAGGAGAAACCAATCAAGATTCTTGAGACTGCAGAAAGAGTTACTCGGACTAAGACTATCAAATTCGGCAAAGTTCAATGAAATCATCATTCCGAAGAAGAAGCAACATGGGAAAGAGAAGATGATCTTCGGAAAGACCACCCTCACCTATTTGCTAACCAACCCGAATCTCGAGGGAGAGATTCACCTTAAGTGGGTTAGATTTGTAACATCCCTAAAATCATGTTTTCAAAGATTGCACATCATTCATTCATGCATATCATTTAGGGATCATTTTCCAACTCATTTCAAGAAAACAGAAGCACTTAGTGCTATTATTTTTTGTGAGCAAACATTAATCTAATGCCACTCTCAATTGAGAGCATAATTGTTTTAAACCAAGCTTTTTTTGTTCTCATGTTGTTTTGGTTGAATGTTGGAGTTTGGACAAAAATTTACAAAACAAATATGGTTTTAAAACCATTTCTAAATCTTCAGCAAACCATGTGCTAAGGCACTGTTATTTTTAATCTTCAAAGGACCATGCTAGTCCAACAAGACAGCATGATTTTATACTCAAAATTATACAAGTTTCATTTTATAAAAGTCCGGAAAGGTGTGGAATTCAAATGATTTTGAATTCATATGAAAAGGTTTCCCTGAAAATCATTTTAGAAAAATAAAAAGAGATAAGAAATAGAAAAGGGTTGCCAAAGCTTTACCCATCAAGAACGCAGCCCAGCAAGCCCACCCGGGGTTTTTCCCTCCTTATCTCATGCGGCACAGACCCACCCCGCAGTCACTGATCGGTGGACCCTCTCCACGTCAGCACCTTTTTACCCAAACTCCGTGCGCAGACGCTGTCGCCGCCCGTTTCCTCCCCCTTCACTGCCGCGACTTTAATCTGCTTAAATGACGATGAATGCATGCATAATCTCCACCCCTGCTCCGTCTATAAGACCCCCTCCCCTCTCCGCTCATTTCCCCTCACTCGGCGCACCATTTCCGCCACCAGGCTGCCCACAATCTTGCTCGCACCGCCGCTGTACCGACGACCTCCGGCGAACAATTCTGGTGAGCACCATCCGCCCCCTGTCTCTGTTTCATGCGAGCATGATCAACATGTTCTTGCGCATCTTCTCATGCCTTCCTTTTCCTTGGTATCATCCTAGAATGTCGTCACCGTCCACCTCTGGAAGCAGCAGAAGCACAGCACAACTCCGGTGACCCTTCCTGGTAATTTCCGACCGCCCCCGTCCCTCTTATTGAAACTCACGTTTTCGTCAGACTCGTGCGCACCTAACCCAGCGCTTGTTTCACTCTAGCATGATCTAAACTCCGGTAACGACGACGAACAGCCACACCCGACGTCTTCCTCTACTCCGACGAGGAATCCCCACCGTGTTCGCGCGCCCCTTGACAAGCCACTGCCGCGTTGAGCTCCAGCACACTTCTGCGATTCTGGTAAGCCTCTCCGACGACCCCAGCCCCCTCTGTAGCCACCGCGACGTGACAGAGTGTCTTTGCGCACCGCGCGCCGCCAGTCTTTGGTCGTTTGATCGGCCACCGTTGGATCTAGATCCAACGTGTTAGATAGAACACTTAAACGAAGGGGTATGGATTAGATCTGGCCGTGTGATTTAAATTATATCTGGCGGTCCACGTTAGTCGATCCGCACGAAACGGTATCAACCAATCAAAACACGCCGCGTGTCTGTAGGTTTGATTTAAAATCAGAATTTAGATCTATTAGATGTTTAAACTTGTAAAATTCATAACTTTTGATTCCCACGTCCAAATTTGACAAATTTTATATCATGGGAATCAGGAGAGAAAATCCTTTCCATTTATGCAATGTGTTTAATTTTTTGCCTCTTTAAAAATGGTTATTTTTGCAGAAACAAATGTAGGCATAATTTGTTTATAGTAATTATTTGAAAAATGTTAGATTGTTCAAATAAGATTTATTTGGAAAGTTTTGAACTTGCTTAAGATTCAGTACTGTGCACTTGTATTGTTTGGTGTAGAAAATCACCACATGGCATTTTACATGCATTCATATATTTTTGTTTGTATATGTTTTGTATGTGATTTGGTGCCATTATTTTTATGTGTAGATTTTGGTGCAAATAATGATTGTGATTGTGAAGATTTTTGCTACTCCCCAAACTACCAACGCAAGTGGTGCTTCATGATTTTATTCCTATGTTTTTCAACTATGCACTAGAAATATTTTGCTAGACTTGCATGAATATTTTGATCTATATGCTATGCTTGGGAAATCCTAGTAGTTGTAGAATTGCTATAAATTTCTAAGTTAAGATGCTTATCAATGCCATGCTTAGCCTAGATAGTAGCAACCAAGGGTGGTTATATATTCATGCTATGAGAAAATATTTCTAAGTCTTTGGATTTATGTTTTTGCTTAATAAAACAACTAAGCGAATGAAACACCTGGGTGGAATAGAAATAATGGTTTATGTTGAGTGGTTACACAAGGCCCATCTCTATGGCTTACCTTGTGTATATCACTTGTGGAAAGCCACCCAGGAACAAAGGGATTTGAGAGGCCAAATGTTAAGAAGCTTCTAGTGCAGCCACATAGCAATATGGGCTCTGCCTGGATCACATAGGTTGCAATAACTTAGCCATTTGGACAGTTGGTGGTAGTGGGATGATAGGTTGGAACGCGTCCATTTGGTCTAAGGGAAGGCTTCTGAAAGGTCATGTCTTGGTGAAAATCAAGTCTTGTGGGTAAAGTGCACAACCTCTGCAGATGGAAGAATCTAAGTACTTAGCCATGTCCCTGGTATTGGACAACTTGAGCATCAAGACATGGAAGCTATCAAGAATCTCCTCATCCCAATTTCTAATTAAACACTTGTGGTTGAATAAGGGTGAAGGTACACCAATTTCTATTGGTGTTTCCTTGGGAAAGTTTTGTCAAAGAAAAACTTAGTGTTTTCAACTGATAGGTAAAACCTATTTTGAGAAAAGCAAGCCTAAGCTATACTTAGCCAAAAATGCATATAGTATCTAGACAACTAATATTCTACTAAGTTATCACTTGGAAATACTATTCCAATGTATTGACCCACCGTGGCTGTAACTTGTGATGTTGCAGGTTATTCTGATGATGATTAGGGGTTATGAGTCTACACTCAACATGCTTGCATGTGGCACATGAATATGAAGACTTAATTATCTTCTTATATATTTGAACTCTTGTATTAGGCCTGTGGCCATGGAGTTTGTAAAAGACTATGTTTGTCTCTGGAATGATATGTAATAATGACCTTTGTTTCTGTGTACTTCATCTTAAACTGTGGATGCTAGCATTGATACAGGGACTAGCATTACAATCACAGGGATCCTTACCTTTATAAAGGGAGGGATCTTATATTAGCCAACAATGAGTTAGACCCAACCATGCAAAAGTTTTTGGAAATTCAATCTCAATTGTTGCAAGGGATGACCACTCAAATGATCAACATGAAAGACAGCCTTTCCCAAGGAGATGGTGACAACAAGGATGTCAAGGATGATATTATAGAAGGAACCCAATCTTGCAATATTTGTGGAGACAAGGATCACACTTCCAAAGAGCATTAAATTCAATGCCCTAATTGTGAATAGAAACATCCAACCAATCAATGCCCCACATCTCAAGCTACTTGTTTCCTATGTGAAGGAAATAATCATGTCCCTATCCAATGCGCCATCTATTCCATAGTTCAATAAAGGAAACAAGGTGGATTGCATCAACAGTTTGTAAACCCCCATGAGGGAACAACTTCTACCAAGAAGGATGAAGACAAAGGAAAATCTCAGCTTGCACCTCCATGCAATATGACTCAACTTGATGGATAAAAGAGGAAACATATGTATTATCCAAGGAAACGATTAAGGAGACCAGGAGACTTTCCCACCTTTGAGGTGAGATATGAAGAGCATGAACTAGAAGAACTCCTAGCTTTGGAGAAACCCAAGAAAAAGAAGGACAAAAGCCTAGTGCAATGTTACAATTGCAAAGAGATGGGACACTATGCCAATGAATGTCCAGAAAAGAAGAAGAACCAAGGAAACAAACAAGGATTAATGATCCCAAAGGAAAAGAAGGATAATAGCCAAGTGTGGTGCAACAACTGCAAAGAGCTAGGCCATTATGTATCAACTTGTCTACAGAAGATACGTGAATAACTCAAACTTATCACATGTTACAATTGTGGTGACCAAGGACATTATGCAAGCAATTGTCCAGAAAAGATGAGATATAAAACAAGCAAGCCTATGAGAGATCTTAGCCTTGTCACATGTTTCAAGTGTGAAGAAAAAGGACACTATGCAGATGTCTGTCCAGGGAAGTCTCATCAAGATCCCAAGCAAGCCAAGATGTAATCTAGTTGAGAAACTTTTAAGGATGGTAGTACCCTAGTTGTTTTGAAGCTAACTTGTAACCCCTAGCCTCCCCAAATCTCGGGACGAGATTTCTTTTAAGGGTGGTAGCCTGTCACATCCCAAAATTTTCCAAATTTTGTAATGTGAAAAATAAATAAACAAAATAAATAATTGTTGAAATTTAGGGTGATAAGAAACTTTTTTGGATTCCAAATGGAAACATTAAAACTCATATTTAACAAACTTTGAATAAAATTTGAATCCAACTAAATTCAAATCAAGTGAAATGCATTCTTCATAAATGCATCTTGAAATTTAAACACTTGGAAAAAAACCAAAACCCTAAAACCCTAATGGGAGATTTCCAAGATATCTCTAAGACCATGGATTTGATCCATATAAAATTTGTCAAAAAACATTTATAAATGATCAGGAATGATAAATAGAAATATTATAAAACCATAGAAATTGATTTCATTCAATTTGGGACCATAGATAAAATCTTATGAATTTAGTAAGATCAGGAAATTGAATTTCCAAAGCTAATAAAGAACCTATCTAAAAAATCCATACCAAATGGTGAGTAAATAATCCTAAAGAGATTACAAATTGGAATCACCATTTTTGGATCCTTAAATAAAAAGATATGGATTTTATAAGCAAAGGAAGAAATAAATAAATAAGGACTATTTTAAAAAGACAAATTAAATATTGGCCAAACAATTGAAATAAAATATTTTTGTTTAATAAAGAGAGTAAAGGATTATTTAAATAAAATCATAAGGATTTATTAATATCCAATTTTATTTAAGTAAAGACAATTTCCTATTTTGAATGAACATTAAAACTTAATAAAGTATTTTAAATAATAATTCAAAGTGTTTTTTTAAATAAAACCTACTGAAAAGATTTGGTAAAATTTAGATTTCAAATGGAGATTGAAAACATTAATAAATCTTATTTGAATTAATACAAGGGCCTATTTTAAATAATTAATATACCCTAAAAAGAATAAAAGAGATATTCTAAATTTGACTTTAGAATGTATTAATAAACAGTATTTGAATATACACAAAGTTTGGTAGAGGTTTGAATTTAAATGGAGTTTGAATTATTTGAATAGAAATCAAAACAGAATAATACAAAAAGAAAAAAGAAAAGAATCAGAACAAAAAAAGGGAGTTGGACCCAGCCCAGCTAACCTGGCCCATCTAGCCCAACTAGCCACCCCTCCCCCGAATCGTTTTTCACCCAGCCACTCACCCGCACCCTCTCTGACGCCTGGACCCTACTTTACCCCTCTCTCTACCGCTGACCACCAGGTCCCACTGCCCCGTCAGCATCTTCAACCCCGCACACGACCTATTCTTCCTCCCTCCCCCGTTTCTGCCATTGAATTCGTGTGTTTAATTCACATCAATGCCGCGTCAATCTTGCTCCCTGACCACGCACACTTATTCGCCTGCACCTCCTCTATCTTTCCCCTCAGACCTCATTCCACGAGAGCCCCAGGCTGCCCCTAATTTTTGCTCAAGCTCTCACTGCCTCCGGCAAGCTCCGGTAAAGATTCCGGCGAGATCGACCCTCCCCTTACCCCCTAATGCATGCAAGATCACTCCCCATCAACATGCGCATCTGCCCATAGCCCCAGCTTGCCCGTGCACGCCCCAGAGACTCGACAACAACGGCACCTTCTCATCACCGTCGACTGCTTCAACTCTGGCGAGAGGTTGCCGACGATTCATCGCGCCCCTGGCCCTCTGGTAGGTTCCCTCACAACCTCTGCAACCGTGCGCATCTCCTTGACCTTCTGCCTTGCTTTCTTACGCCTAGGAGCTCGCCCCCGACAATGACAGTACATGACCCGACGCCGACGCTAGCTCCGGTGAGGAATCGCCATCAGCTCTGTGAACCCCTGTCCCTCCTGTGGCCACCTCGAGAATCACCATGACCTTGCGAACCCGGCGAGACCTCCCACTCCTCCTCTCGCTTCCTAGATTCACCGTACCACTGTCGCCTGAGCGCCGCCGCCGCGCGTCAGACGCCAGCGCTGCTGGTTCTTGGTCGATGCGTTGAGGACCGTCGGATCTAGATCGTACGGATGCAATAGAATGACTTAACCGAAGGGGTAAGAAACAATCTATACCGCACGATTTACTTTAGATCCAACACATCACACTGCTCGATCCGTGCGAACCGTTTTTGTCCAGTAGGATTGCGCCACGTGGCCACTATTTTGTTTAAATAGAAAGAAATGTACCTATTAGATATTCAAACTTGCAAAATTCATAACTCTTAATCCACACGTGTTTTGAACCTAATGACCATGGAATCAGAAAAACAAGTACTTTCCAACCATGCACTTTGTTTAATGAATTGCTTCTGTAAAATTGGTTATATTTGCAGAAACATGTGTAAGTATATTTTGAATATAAAAATTATTCTAGCAATATTTTTATGGTAAAATCTTTGGCAAATGGATTATTTTGAACCTACTAACCATAGAAACAAACTTGTGGAAATAAAAGTGTATTTTGTGAAGTTAAAGAATAAATCTTTGATTTAGAACATTTCTAGTCAAATAAAAATATTGTTTATATGTTAAAAATGCTTTTTGGAGAAAAACCTTTGGGAAATGATCTAAATTAAACTCTCTGACCCTAAACAACAAGTTTTTAGATTTAAAAATATATTTGATGAACCCTATAAATTATACTTTGCTAAAAATCATTTTCAACAACATAAAATAGTGATTTGGTATAAAAATGGTTTATAGGTGAAACCTTTTGCAAATGGTTTTTATATTAAACACTTGACCATAAAACACTAACGTTTGTGTTTAAAAATGTATTTGTCAAACACTAGAAAATGTTACTTTGGTTTGAACCATTTCTAGCAAAACAAAAATGACTTAAAATGGCCATTTTCACTAACATGATATCAAATGGTTTTGCCACATTTATAAATGACCTTGCCACTTTTATAAATGACCAAAAGATATTCTATGATGTCTATAACCTATTAGAAACCACTTTTCCAAATAAAACAATCTTTGACATGTTTGCATGCATTGTTTTGTTTTTATTATTTTATGTGATGGTTGCTTGAATGGTAGATTGAAATTATGCCTTGCTTGATTGGATTGTAGTGAAATTTGAAGAGTGTGACTATTGCAAAGATCAAGGAGTTAACTTATAATATCTACCAAAAAGTAAAGTGGTGCTTCATATATTTTTGTCCCAATATTTTTACCTATGCATTAGAAATATTTTGTATAGGTCTTGCATGAATATTTTGCTAAGTATCTATATGCTATGCTTGGGAAATCCTAGTAGTTGTAGAAATGTTAGAATTTCCTTTAAGTTAAGATACTTGTCATTTCCATGCTTAGCCTAGCTAATAGCAACCAAGGGTGGAATATAATCATGCTATGGGAAATATTGTTAAGTCTTTGACTTATGGTTTTTGCTTAATAAAACAACTAAGTGAATGCAACACCTGGGTGGAATGGAAAGAACGGTTTGTGTTGAGTGGTTACACAAGGCCCATTTCTATGGTTTACCTTGTGTATCTCACTTGTGGAAATCCACCCAGGAACAAAGGGATTTGAGATGCCAAATGTTAAGAAGATTCTAGTGCAGCCACATGGCATTATGGGCTCTGCCTGGATCATGTAGGTTGCAATAACTTAGCCATTTGGACAGTCGGTGGTAGTGGGATGATAGGTTGGAACGCGTCCATTTGGTCTAAGGGAAGGCTTCTGAAAGGTCCTGTCTTGGTGAAAATCAAGTCTTGTGGGGAAAGTGCACAACCTCTGCAGATTGAAGAATCTAAGTACTTAGCCATGTCCCTGGTATTGGACAACTTGAGCATCAAGACATGGAAGCTATCAAGAATCTCCTCATCCCAATTTTCTAAGTTAAAACTTATGGTTGAACAAGGGTGAAGGTTCACCAATTTCTATTGGTGGTTCCTTGGGTGATTTTTCAAACAAAACTTAGTGTTTTCAAATGATAAGGAAAAATCTATTTTGAGCAAAGCAAGCCTAAGCTCCACCTAGCCAAATGCATATATATGGTATACTCCACTATACTACCATAGTATCACTTGCTAATACAATTCAAATATATTGACCCTTGTGGCTGTAACTTATTATGTTGCAGGTTTGTTTGATGTTAGTGAAGTGTGTGTTGATTAGGATTATAAGTCTACAACCAACATGATTGCCTGTGGCACTTTGAAGATGAAGGACTCCATGCTATAGTTATTTCTGCTGCATTGTAATGAGATAGCCAAATGAGCTATGTAAGATGTAATCAATTATTTTGTTCCTGGTTATAAAGTTGTATTATGACCTTTGTTTCTTGATATTACATCTTAACTGTGAATGCTAGCTATTGATCCAGGGACTAGCATTGTAAACACATGGATCTCTACCTTATTAAAGGTTGGGTCCTCTACAAACCAACTCAATAATAATAAGTAGCATAAAACATAAACATAAGCAACATTGCAATGCTTATAATAAGGTATGATAGAGTGGTATCTCGCTTGCCTTTGTTTGTAAAGCAAAATATAAATGCCAAGGCACCTCTGAAGTTCAAGTGAAGAATAGAAGTAAAGATATCAGAGATACAAGCATCAAAGTCATGACATAATTAACCAAGTTTTGAGACAAACACAAGAATGACAATTATGCTCTCAAGAAGGTGCTCATAGAATAGGTGGTGACTCAACCATGAAGTGAAAAGGTTTTGAAAAGTTTAAAAGGCTTCCAAATTTTGAAAGTAAGGTACTCATTAGCTTTGAGCTCTCATTGCCCCTATCATAGGAATCTTCATGTGGTTAATGGTGAAAGTGAGGTCCAATCTGAGTTATATGCTTGATAGACCATAAACTGGAAATCCCATGTCCCTTGAGTACGAGGTCCACTCCGCATGCTACTCAACTTTAGTTACCTGTAAGTTCTTGTCATTGTAAATACATGCATATCATAGAGAACCGCCAACGGGGTACCCCTTGCACATGATACAAGAGCTATCCCGCGATCAAAATGACAAGGCAAGCAGACAATGAGCATCTCAGTGATCTTTTTATTTACTATGTGCATAGCTTTTTATTAAGGATGCTTCACAGAATGCTCATTATGGTGATGCTGCAAGTTTCCACCATGATTAGGCATGGCTTAGGCTAGCGGCCCAGGCATTTCTCTAACACATATATATACTCCATGAGATCACAAGCTCCTCTTTTAGTTCACACCGACGACATCCGCAAACAAAAGAGCAAGGTATCAACTGGATATGTATCCATAAGTGTTGAAAGCGTTCCCCGTGACAGCACGGTTCTGCTAACTCCCAGCTTATAATTTGCAAGCATACAAATTTCATGGACAGGTCAAATGGTTCAGGAATATTAAGCGCAGGAAATAAAGTGTGCCATCAAGTTCGTGAGAGCTTTACTAACTAACTTTCTCAAAGCAGTCAAACATTTTATTTGGAAGAAAACAAGGCATATAGAATATGCACTGAAATAGCAAATGATGCTAATAGGTAGGTATCATGGACACTGTTGGCAAAATTGGTTTTTGGGAGTTGGATGCACAAGTAGAGCTCGTACTCAGTGCAAGTGAAGGCTAGCAATAGAGAGGGAGCGACAAATGAGAGAGAAATAACTGTCATAATCATGCTTGCAAAAAAACATGACTAATTATGGCATGAAGGTGATACAAGAACTCTGAGGAAAAAATCATTGAAGCTTACTAACTATTTTTTAGTCATATGCATGCGTGAGCATGTGCCAAGTCGATTCACATGAAACATTCAGAGGAGGATACCACAATGTCATAGTTATGAATAAAACAATGCAAGCAAACATTCATAAGACATGCTACAAACTATTAGCATGCTGGATCTAATCACAAGAAATCAAGGACTACTAAGCATCCATAATAACATACACCTTACATGAACATACTAAGCATGCTCACAATGATGAGTATATGTACAAAAATGAAAACAAATAGAGTTTGTTGTCAGCCTCTTACCACGCCTCAAGTTAACTTAATCTTCATTATTGCCCTTCACTTGTGTGACTTGAATAATAACATGAAACCAAAATCCACTGAGGATGGCTGAACCCTGCAAAGAACTCACAAAACCAAAGAAGAGCAACAAATATTTTTGGTGTTTTTGATTTTTAAAGCAAGACAAACAAAGCAAAAACAAACCAAGAAAAGCAAAATATTTTTGGGTTTTTCTTTTAAGGCAAACCAAAGCTAAAAAGCAAAGAAACAAAACAAGAGAAACAACGAAAATATTTTTGGTATTTTTGTGTTTTTGAGAAAGCAGCAGCAAGAACCAAAAAGAAAGCGAAACAATGGATATGCAAAGGACCGACCGAACATGATATATAGATGAGTGTGATGTCGGTATACCTCCCACAAGCTTAGGCTTTTGGCCTAAGTGGGGCTCAACACCATGTTGACCAAGTAGGTGCACCTCCGTAGTACGTCGAGGAGGCCCCTTCGTCCTGGTACGACCTCGAGGACTCCCCTGTGTAGTGCACAGAGGGGTCGTATGAGGGTGCGTCCCCCTGATAGTGTCCATGTAAGCCAAGAATGCGCATCTTGTCATCCATATCCTCCTTGGAGCGTGACAAAGGTCCCTGGGAAATACTGAACAAAGTAGTTTGGGGTTTAGAGGGATCTCTCTCTCTCTCTTCCCCGTCAGTAAACATCATTCTATAAACCAAGCTCTCAAGGGTAGAGCCAGCAGTGACAAAGTGATGCGCTTTCATAGCAGCAAGATCAAGCCTCTGAGGAGCCAAAACCGTATCATTTGGATTAACAGTAAGGTCCAAGGCAGCAACAATACATGCAACAATAATTCCCCCATAAATAGGTCCCTTAGCAGCTAAGCGACGAGAAATGAGAGAACATAGATTGTACTTAGTTTCATTGTTGAGCGCAGCAGCTATGAGGGCCAAATGATAGTTGGAAATATTACTAGTGTTCTCCTACCAAGAACATCAGTGGCAAGATAATAAGCAAAGTACCTGATGGCTAGGAGTTGAATATTTATTATCTTTCCCCGTTGGGCTCTACGGTCATCATCATTAGTTATCCCGCGGTAGAGTCTCCGGTCCACTTGGTCGGGAAACTTTGAAGAATCTCCGGAGGAGTCTTTCCCAGGAGTGCTGGGACAGTCCGATGGGTGGTCCGGAGGTCGGTTCGGAGAATGACCGGAGTCTCCGGTCTGGCAAGTCCTCCAACATTTAGAAAACGGTTCAGTGGAGGGACTGCTTATAAATAGAGGACCTTATTGCCTTCCTCCAGCTGCTCGACCCACTCAAGAACGCCATCCCCATTTGAGCCACCAAATCAACAAGATATCTTCATCCAACCATCCAAATTCATTGATCTTTGGAGAATCGAAGGAGAAGGCCTTGATCTACAGCTTCACCACGAGAGATCTTCATTTCCCCCTCATTCACTTGAGGGCCCCCTTGCTCTAGTATTTCTTTGGAAACCCTAGCTTTTGATTTGGTTCTTACAAGCATGTCTTTGATTGTTTGACACCTTGCTTGTATTCGAGAGCCTCCAATTAAGTTGTGGATGTGTGCCTCGAACTTGTTGTAAAGGTGTCGGCTTCCACCTCGAAGGTTGCCAATATAGTGGAAGAGGTGAATCGAACCCTTTGGGGTGAGTTTCATCGGGGAACAAGGAAGGCCTCCCATGGCGTTGGTGGTTTGAAACCACCCTCTTTCCAAACGTAGACGTACTTCCCCTCAAAAGGAAGGAACTACGGGAAACAAACCCTTGTGTCTCTGTGTGCTCCACTTTGGTTACTTCTATCCTTCGCTGCACTTTACTTTACTTGTTCTTGCTTTGTGTGTGTGCTAGTTTGACATATAGGTAAATTCACCTTAGTTGCATAATATAGAGAATTTAACTTTCTTGTCAAACCCTAATTTGAAAATTAATAAAATTTGAAGTAGCACATATTCACTCCCCCCCTCTAGGTGCCCATATGATCCTTTCAATTGGTATCAAAGTCTCGGCTCTTTATTCGGGCTTTAACGCCTAAGAGTATATGGGTAGCCGGTTAGGAGAATATGATGGTGAACCTAGTCACACTTTCGCCATGGAGGATCTCAATAACTTGTAAACAAGATTGAGCTCCACCCTAGGCAATGAGATCAAACAATTGCAAAAGTTACTTGAGCAACTTGTTAAAGATAAACCTGCCTCATCATCACCTTTTCCTCAAGCGAAACCTCTATCATTACCCAAGGTGAATGCCCCGGCATCACCCGGGGTTGTGGAAGTTGGGGATAATCCAAACAACACTAGTTCTTACACAAAAAGGGATGGTGGGAAGGGAGATCACCATGAGTCTCAAGGATGGTACTCTCCCGACCCCCCAATTCCTCACCCTCATATAAACAATAGAGGAGACCCACCAAAGCTTATTGCGTCTACTTTTTCTCAACGGAAATCACTAATGAAATCTCATGTGCGTAGCTCTTGTATTGATTTATGGAATATCATTGAAGAAGTACTCTGTATTGTGTATCCAACCAACTTGACAAGAAGAGAATTTGTCAATAGTCAAGTCAATGCCACTGCTTTGCACATGATTCACCAAGGATTGGGTACAAAATATTACCCTCATATTGAACACCTCAACGCCGCCAAGGAAGATTGGGATGCTTTCATGGAGTTATATGTTGGAAATGAGAGAATGAGAAGGAACTGGTATGATGCACTAAGCAATGAATTCGAAGTCTTCTATATGAAGGATGGTGAAGATCATGAAGACATGTATCGTAGGCTCAAGTCCACCGCCACCGCCTTTAGGAATGTGGGTGCCTCACATGTGGATGATGCTTGGATAAAAAGGAAATATGCGAGTGCACTCATGCCCTTTGAGCCTGATGACCCACAAGTATAGGGGATCGCAATAGTCTTCACGGGTAGTATTACCCAATTTATTGATTCGACACAAGGGGAGCCAAAGAATACTTGCAAGCCTTAACAACTGAGTTTTTAATTCAGTTGCACCTGGAAATGGTTCTTGCTCATAGAAGTTTATCAGTAGCAACAGTTTGTGGTAGCAACAACAAAGCAACAACAGCATTAAAATAGGAGCAATAGTAACAGTAAACAGTAGGATATGAGCACGGTAGGCATAGGTGTTGGAGATATTCCCAAGAGGCAATAATAAAGTGGTTATTATCATATCTTCATACTTATGATAAATGTTTACATACCATGCTATAATTGTATTAATAGGAAACATTAATACTTGTGTGATTTGTAAACATAAAAGAGTCCCTAGTAAAGCCTCTTGTTAAACTAGCTTGTTGGTTAATATATGATCATGGTTTCCTGATCATGAACATAGAGATGTTATTAACAACAGGGTTATATCATTAGGAGAATGATGTGATGGACATACTCCTATAGTTAAGCGTAGCATAAAGATCAAGTCATTTAATATAGTTCATTTGCTATAAGCTTTCTGATACATAGTAACCTAATTCCTTCGACCATGAGATCATGCATATCACCTTTACCGGATGGATGCTTTGATGACATCAAACACCACACCATAACTGTGTGGCTATAAAGGTGGCATTGAGTGTTCGGAAAGTATTGGTTCAAACACATGGATCAAGAGTGGGATTTGTCCATCCATATGACAGATAGATATACTCTGGGCCCTCTCGGTGAAATGTCATCCAATTAGCTTGCAAGCATGTGACTGTCTCACATGGGATCACATATCACGGGAACGAGAAAAGAGTACTTATCAGTAACGAGGTTGAACTAGGTATGCAGAGATACCGACGATCATAACCTCGGATAAGTAAACTATCGTGAGACAAAGGGAAATTGGTATCGTATGTAAGTGGTTCATTCGATCGCAAAGTAATCGTAGAAATATGTGGGAGCCATATGAATTTCCAGATTCCTCTATTGGTTATTGTTCGGAGAAGTGTCTCGATCATGTCCGCATAATTCACGAACCGTAGGGAGACACACTTAAGGATTCGACGTTGTTTGAGTAGTTATGGTATTATGAGAAAGAGACCGAATGTTGTTCGGAGTCTCGGATGGGATCCGGGATATCACGAGGTGATTCGGAATGGTCCGGAGAATAATATTCATATAAGGAAAGTCCCGTTTCGGAGTTCGGGAATGATTCCGGTGTTTTCATCGGGAATGTTCTAGAAGGTTCCGGAATGTCCGGCACTCCGGAGGGGAAGGGGTACATGAATGTGTCATTGCATATTGAAATGATTGCATCATGTACTAAGTGTTCTCGCTGTTCCAAATAAAGGATTAAATTGAATCCCAAACTGAAAAGTCAAACGGCCAGTTTGAAAGTCAAACGGCTAAAACAAGAAAGTGAGGGAAAGAGGAAAGAGGAGGTTGAAACCGACTTGGGGGAGGAGTCCTCTCCAAGCCAAGACCACCCAAGTCCGAGTTGGGGAGGGACTCCCTCCCCTTGGCCGCACCTCCCACCTATAAAAGGAGGGCCCCCTCCTCTAGACACACAAGTTCTTATCCTCTAAATCTAAACCCTAGCCACAGCCTCCGGTTTAGAGCCGTTTTGGTTTAGAGCTTCTAATTGCCCTAGCCTTCGGTTTAGAGCCTTCTAATTGGTGTGTCTAATCCCTAGACCACTAAAGCCTCTCATACTCCACCATACTCGCCTCCGCTTAAGGCAAAGCCTCGCGAGATCTCCCTCTACTTCCTACGCCACGGAATCGCGAGGAGAGTGCTACAACCTCCATTTGCTTTGGAACAAGGGAGAGGAAGGTCTTCGCCGACACCGAACGTGTGACCGATCAAGGAGCACTGCCGAACGCATAGCCGGAAGGATCGCTCACGCGATCTTGAGATCGGAAGTGTCTGACTACATCACCCACGAGAATCCGCTCTCGTTAACCGCTTTGGAATCTTCGAGGGTAAGTTATTCCATCGACTCGTTGCTACAATCTAGTAGATAGATCTTGGCTTGTTTGTTTGTATGCGATAGAAAATTTTTGTTTTCCATGCTACGAACCCCTACAGTGGTATCAGAGCCGTGTCTATATGTAGATCTGTTGCACGAGTAGAACATAATGGTCATTGTGGGCGTTGATGCTTTTATTGTCGATTGCTTCTTGTGTACTTTGCATCTTGCGGTATGTTGGGATGAAGCGGCCCGGGCTAACCTTACATGACATCATTCATGAGACTTGCTCCACGCTTGACATGCAACTTGTATTGCATAAGTGGCTTTATGGTGCCTGTTTCTCCTAGCATAGTTAAGATCCAATTTACAACGGGTGATTGACAATACTAGTATCAATGTTGTGGTTCTTGTTCGTAAGTTAGAACGACACTTATTGAAAGCCCCAAACCACGTAAAATATGCAAAGAAAGTAGAGGCGTCTAAACTTTGTTTTGCAGGGGTGTGTAGTGATGTGATATGGCCATGATTGTGATTATATATGATGTATGAAATGTTCCTTATTGTAAGTCGGCAACTAGAAGGAGCCATATGGTTGTCTTTAATTTCTGTTAAAGACCCGCGTGTCTATTCGAGGTAGTTGTAATAGTTGAAGCCGGTGGACGACAACCATGGAGAAGCATCATTGACCTTGATGCAATGTCGGTGATGATGGAGATCATGTTCGTGCTAGAAGATGGAGATCGGAAGCACAAAGAAGAAAGGCCATATCATATCACATATTACAAATTGCATGTGATGTTAATCCTTTATGCATCTTGTATTGCTTAGTAGACGACGGTAGCATTATAAGATGATCCCTCATGCACATGAATTTCAAGTCATAAAGTGTTCACCCTTAGTTAGCACCGTTGCTAAAGCTTGTTGTTTCGAAGCACCACGTGATGATCGGGTGTGTTAGATTCTACAAGTGTATACAACGTGAGCAAGCCAGATTTGCTCATGCGGAAACTAAGGTTTGATCTTGACGAGCCTAGCATGTACATACATGGCCTCGAGACACGGATTACCGAAAGGTAGAGCATGAGTCATATAGTAGATATGATGAACATGTTGATTGTTCGCCATTGAAGCTATATCAACTCTCGTGATGATCGGTTTTGATGTGGTGGATTTGGTTCGTGTGATCACTAAAACAATGTGAGGGATATTGTTTTGAGTGGGAGTTCACCTAGATTAATTTAATTATTAATTAGAACTCAATTTATCATAAACTAAATCAAAGTGAATTTGCATAGTTGTTGTAGTCATTGGCATCCGTTTACCACCTTGCGCTTAGTTATAATTGAGATGATAGAACTATAGAATTCTGGTTAGTCACTTTACGAACTGGTATCGTATTGTTTTGAAGTGTTAATCTAAAGTTTAAAAGTCCTATTGCAAACTTTCAGTAAGTTCCGGTTACTCCATGAAGTTTAATAATTAGTATTAAATCAAGAGTAATAATTCCAAGTGTTAGTTTATAAGTATCATGTTTGTCTCCATGATTCTTGATATTCAAAGGATTCTCTTAATATCAAGGTTATCTAGGATCTGAAAGAGTTGTTTCAGAAACCATGATGTGTGGAAGATATTGTGATATCTGAAACAAAGTATTGGTTACAACATGATAGAGTATAATATGGCAAAAGTCATGTTCTCATATTTGATGAGAATTTGCAAAAGGTTGGAGACACTAGTTGTCCTAATCCTCCAAGAGGTTTTGGAGAGCAACATTATACTTGCGATTCACCGTTACAAGCTAAAAGTAGCTTGATCATGAATAAATCCATGATGAGGGTGAATATTTGATGTAGGTAAAATAATTACTACACCAAGAGATTACTAAAGAAAGGAATTTGAAAGAACACCAAACATTTGATGATGGTGATCTACTTCAAAGTGCAAGTTCAAAGACATTGGTATTTAATTATACATGCTTTGGATTATGTGTCATATGTATGACTCCACTATTGATGTTGATAGATTCTTTCAAACAGAAAAGGAAATACTGAAAGAGAATCTCATAAATATATGGCAGAAAAGAAAAGACTAGAATTGTTCAGCTTAAGTATATAGATGATATACATGTTATGGCTATATTCTTTACTTATTAAACAATGTGGTTCTTAAGTATTTGATACTGAATTTGTTGGTGTGAATCTTCATACGAAACAACACAATTCATGAACTACAATGGCCTAAGTAACTAGCAAAAGAATATGTGATGATGTTCATCGAGAACAAATAAAGGGTTATTGTGTTGCTCATTAAACATCAAAGCTTGCCTTTAAGATTTGTTTTATCAGGTATTATGAGAACAAAAGGGTTGTTCAAATAATTGCCGTAATCCATAAAAGATGGATGATTCACAAATCTCGTTGGAGAAATCACATCCATAAAACTAGTGCTAAAAATGTCGAAAGACAAATTGATTGAAAGATCACTTAGGAAGTGACATCGCCGCTTAAATTATATTGGAAAGAAAACATGAAGAAAATCCATATGGATGGAATTTTGGAGTCTTTGATTTTGATCAAATGACGCTTGTGAAACTTTCCTAGTGATAATTAAAACTTCGTTCATAGGCAAAAAGGGAACGAATGGCTAGCTTATTGGAACTTGTACATATTGTTGTACGAAATCCATTATGTGTAGTCAAGAGCGATGGATTTCAACTTCATATGCTTTCTCCAAAAATTTGAGTGAATATATGAATATTTACTTAATAAGGATGAAGTGTGAAATATTTGAAAAGTTCAAAGATTTTCAAGATGAAGTGCAAAATCATTGTAACAAGAATATAAATAGTTTATGATAAGATCATAAAGGAAGATATTTGAGTTACAAGTTTAGCATAATACCTAAGATTTAAGGAATCGCCTGCGGATTTGCATTTTCCCGAAACACCATAAGAGTATGGAGCGTTCGAGATATGTAATTAAACCTTGTTTGACATGGTAAGATCAAAGGTGTAATTCATAAAACTGTCATTGTATTTTAAAGATTAAAAGCTTTAGAGATTACCGTTCTCCACTGAAAAGAGCTCCATCATAATCCGTTGAAATGACACCATATGTTATGGTTTGGGATAAAACCCAAGTTGTCCTTTCTTAAAACATTGGTATGCTTTGCATAAGAAAGATGTTTGCAACCAAAGTCGGATGAACCTGTCTTTGTATGATTATTTCGAATAACTGTTGAGTATTCCTTCATAACACCAGAGACAAAAGTGTTTGTCGCTTAGAACGTCAAGTTTCTTTGGGAAGGAATTTTTCGTGAAAAGAAAAGTGGGAGGACAATAGAACTTTGATAAGGTTAAAAGAACCTTAGCTATATGTGCAGAGTTGCACAGCGCCGAAAAGTGTTCCGGAGGAAGCAACAATGCTCATGGCTCACGTGCCTCAAAGGTTGTGGTCACAGAGATCTAAGTTCCTATTGAAACAAGTAGGTCGAGTAAACAATCAAATACCAAGATTTGAGGGTTGAATCATTATTTGAGAATAATGAACCGACTACATGCAAAGAAGCGATGATGGACCCTGACTCCGTAAAATGGCATGAAGCCATAAAATCCGTGATAGTTCCATACACGAGAAATCAAGTTTTGAACTTGAAGGACCCTCGAGAAAGGTGTAAGACCTTACAGTTGTGTTTGGATCTATAAAAGAAATATACATGGATGTTTCACATCTATGAAATAGTCGACATGTTGGGTAAGAGTTCACAACAATGTTCAAAGGTTGACTGTGACAAGATCTGATCTTTCATAGCAATTTAGTCTAGACGGATAAATGTAGCAACCACTACATATAATTTTGTTATATGGTAGTAGAATAAACAAAACAAGTTCTTCTAATAGAATTGTTACCTAGGACGTGTGCATGACACGGTCCATAGGGTTTTGTTAATTCAAAGGATGCTAAAAGCATATGCAAACTTCAATGGTTGAAGTGAGCATCGCGGAGTTGGAATCTTCACTATGATGAAACTATTAAAAGAGTTTAATTTCATAAGAGACAATGAAGATGCTTGCATTTGCAAGAAATTAAGTGGGAGCGCTAAGACATATTTCTAATACATTGTGTAGAAGACATATTGTTGATTGGAAGTGATGTATCTTTTTATTAACACAGGATAAGAATTTCATCTCGATGAAAGACTTAGGCAAAACCCAAATAATTGGCATCAATAGACACCAATATGGTTGTGCCAGAAGTACATAGACAAGATATTGAATGAGTTCAATATAGAAACTACAAGAGAGGTTCTTGTCACACAGAAAGGATTGAATGAGTTCAATGTTGATGATATATTCAAGTGTATTGACGCTTGGTAAGTGAAACAAAGATTCAAGTATAGATTGATACTTGATGTATGAAATCACAAAGAGTATTTATATCAATCATACTGTGATATGTACAAATCCAGATATGTCATATGCTCTAAATGTTGTGAGCATATACCAGAATGATTCGTAAAATGATCATTGGACAATAGTAAGGATATTCTTATGATCTTTTGGAAGAACTAAGAATATATTGTTTGTAGAAGTGACAAATAGATGGTTAGTTCATTGTAAAAGTACTACATTGATACTAGTCTTGTCACAAAGTACAAATTAAGTTTATCTCAATCTAAACTAAGGGTGGCACAATATAATGGAAAGTAAGTTCCATAATGGATTTGGATGAGTTCCAAAGTTAAGACATTGTGACAGATACTACAACAAAAGGCTAAGTATATGACTGCTATTATAGCAGCTAAAGAGGGCATTTGTGTCAAGTAGTTTGTTATCAAACTAGGTGTAGTTCACAGCGGGATAATACTATGAAGATATATTGTACGACAATATTATCAACATGTTTTAACCCCAAAGAACTAAAGGTCACACCAAAGGACCAAATTTGTACGAAGCCATCTCATTAGAGAATGAGTGATGCGTAGAGACGCAAAGACATGCAATTACACACGGACCTGGAAGTGTCAGATCCGGAGATCAGTTGACCACTAGCAATCGTGTACATACAACACCGGAAAGCCATAGGTGTTGAATACACAAAGGTTTGAAACTAGATTATTGACTCTAGTGCAAGTGGGAGACTGTTGGAGATATGCCCAAGAGGCAATAATAAAGTGGTTATTATCATATCTTCATACATATGATAAATGTTTACTTACCATGCTATAATTGTATTAATAGGAAACATTAATACTTGTGTGATTTGTAAACATAAAAGAGTCCCTAGTAAAGCCTCTTGTTAAACTAGCTTGTTGGTTAATATATGATCATGGTTTCCTGATCATGAACATAGAGATGTTATTAACAACAGGGTTATATCATTAGGAGAATGATGTGATGGACATACTCCTATAGTTAAGCGTAGCATAAAGATCAAGTCATTTAATATAGTTCATTTGCTATAAGCTTTCTGATACATAGTAACCTAATTCCTTCGACCATGAGATCATGCATATCACCTTTACCGGATGGATGCTTTGATGACAAACACCACACCGTAACTGGGTGGCTATAAAGGTGGCATTGAGTGTTTGGAAAGTATTGGTTGAAACACATGGATCAAGAGTGGGATTTGTCCATCCATATGACGGATAGATATACTCTGGGCCCTCTCGGTGAAATGTCATCCAATTAGCTTGCAAGCATGTGACTGGATCACAAGGGATCACATATCACGGGAACGAGAAAAGAGTACTTATCATTAACGAGGTTGAACTAGGTATGCAGAGATACCGACGATCATAACCTCGGATAAGTAAACTATCGTGAGACAAAGGGAAATTGGTATCGTATGTAAGTGGTTCATTCGATCGCAAAGTAATCGTAGAAATATGTGGGAGCCATATGAATTTCCAGATTCCTCTATTGGTTATTGTTCGGAGAAGTGTCTCGATCATGTCCGCATAATTCACGAACCGTAGGGAGACACACTTAAGGATTCGACGTTGTTTGAGTAGTTATGGTATTATGAGAAAGAGACCGAATGTTGTTCGGAGTCTCGTATGGGATCCGGGATATCACGAAGTGATCCGGAATGGTCCGGAGAATAAGATTCATATAAGGAAAGTCCGTTTGAGTTCGGGAATGATTCCGTGTTTTCATCGGAATGTTCTAGAAGGTTCCGGAATGTCCAAGACTCGGAGGAAGGGGTACATGAATGTGTCATTTCATATTGAAATGATTGCATCATGTACTAAGTGTTCTCGCTGTTCCAAATAAAGGATTAAATTGAATCCCAAATAGAAAAGTCAAACAACCAGTTTGAAAGTCAAACAGCTAAAACAGGAAACTGAGGGAAACAGGAAAGAGGAGGTTGAAACCGACTTGGGGAGGAGTCCCTCCTCTCCAAGCCGGGCGCACCACCAAGGCCGAGTTGGGGAGGGACTCCTCCCTTGGCCGCACCTCCCACCTATAAAAGGAGGGCAGGGCCTCCTCCTCTAGACACACAAGTTCCTATCCTCTAAATCTAAACCCTAGCCACAGCCTCCGGTTTAGAGCCGTTTTGATTTAGAGCTTCTAATTGCCCTAGCCTTCGGTTTAGAGCCTTCTAATTGTTGTGTCTAATCCCTAGACCACTAAAGCCTCTCTCATACTCCACCATACTCGCTCCGGCTTAAGGCGAAGCCCTGCGAGATCTCCCCTCTACTTCTGATACCACGCCGTTGTGCTGCCGGAATCGCGAGGAGAGTGCTACAACCTCCGCTGCCTGCTGGAACAAGGGAGAGGAAGGTCTTCGTCGAGTACCGAACGTGTGACCGACTGCGGGAGCGCTGCCGGAACGCAGCGCCGGAAGGACCGTCTACGCGATCTTGAGATCGGAAGTGTACGACTACATCACCCACGAGAATCTGCTCTCGTTAACCGCTTTGGAATCTTCGAGGGTAAGTTATTCCATCGACTTGTTGCTACAATCTAGTAGATAGATCTTGGATTGTTTGTTTGTATGCGATAGAAAATTTTTGTTTTCCATGCTACGAACCCCTACAATAGGTATGGATGGATAGGCATTGTAACTTCAAGATCTAGGGCATTGCAGATAAATAAGAACAAGCATCCAAGTACCAAAAAATCATAGGCATGTGCTCCATATATAGTCATGCGTGCTCGCAATGATAACTTGCACAACATCTTTAGTCCAGCCAGCCTGTTGCAGTGGGGCCTCAAGGGAACTACTGGCAATTAAGGTGCTTCTTTTAATAGAGCACCGGAGCAAAGCATTAACACTCCGTGAACACATGTGATCCTCACACCACAACCATCCCCTCTGGTTGTCCCAATTTCTGTCACTTCGGGGCCCTTGGATCCGAACAATGATATGTGTACACAACTTGTAGATAAGACCACAAACAATACTATCATAATGATTCAATAATAAGTTCAGATCTGAGATCATGGCACTCGGGCCCTAGTGACAATCATTAAGAACAAAAAGTTGCAACAAAGTCAAATAGCACTAATAGAGATACTAGGCACTATGCCCTAACAATCTTATTCGATTACATGATAAAACTCGTCCAATCCCTACCATCCCCATAGCCTACAACGGGGGATTACCCACTCATGGATGAGGGAAACATTGATGGTTGATGGAGAGGCATTGGTGATGACGATGTCGATGATCCTCCCCAAATGTCCCGTCTCAGCAGGGTGCCAGAACGGAGTTTCTGGATCCGAATCTTGATTTCTGGTGGTGGCGGCGCAGTCGAACTCTTTCTCGAAAAACGTCGAAGCCCCCTCGATTTTTAGGTCAGGTGGCTTCTTATAGGCGTAGAGGGAGGAGGGTGCCTAGGGTGCACCCCGTGCCAGCCGCCCGCTACTGGAAGGGTGTGGGCCCCTGTGCCTCCACTCTGTCTCGTATTATGGCTCCATGGATCTTCTGGTGAAATAGGATTTTTGGCATATTTTCCGAGATTTTTCCTGATAGTTGGTTTTCTGCACAAAAACTAGACACCAAGGTAATTTTGCTGAAAACAGCGTCAGCCCGTGTTAGTTGTATCCAAATCACACAAGTTTAGAGGAGAAACAATAGCAAAAGTGTTCGGGAAAGTAGATACGTTTTGGACATATTAGAGCCCACCTACTTGAAGAGCCTATAAGGAAGACACAACTACCACCTCATGACCTCCAATGAAGTTATGCAAGAGATGGCCTCTTTCAAGGTTGCCGCCAAGAATTCCAAAGATGCCCGTTCTCGAGCCCTTGGAATGAGCAATGGTGTCAACCTTGCATTAAAGGCAAAAGTTGTGGAGCATGTGGATGAAGATGATAGTGATGAAGGCTTATCCATGAGCCATCCCGATGATGTCAAGATTGCTCATGGTGAATATATGGCCTTCTATGCAAAGAACTTTTGGAAAGATCCCGCCAAGTCCAAGATGGAAATGCAACGAAGAAGCAATCCGAATGGAATAAGAGACAATGTCACTAAATTGATAACTTTCTTCAATTGTGGTGACCGCTATCACTTCGTGGCGGGTTGTCCCTATGAGAAGAGAGAAGATCATGGGGTTAAACTTGTGTTGAATAAGACTTCCAAAGCTCTTTTCAAGAAACCCTTCATCAAGAAGAATCCCATCAACAAGAAGTCGGGTGAAATTGTATTGATCACTCATGAAGAATTCTCCTCCGACAATTGTGGTGACCGCTATCCCATCAAGCAGTGTGGCTTCTCTTGCCACTACTTCTACTCCCACATTCTCCCTCTTCGACTCTCCAAATGAGAATATCTCCAACAAGAACGTCACTTGCCTTATGGTAAGAGGAACAAATGTATCATCATCATCACACCCTTCCCCCTTTATTAATGATGAAATTGACGATGCGATGTCTCTTGAGGTCAAAAATGAGATAATTGCTTTTGATGAGTTCATGAATAACTTGCAAGGGGAACACAAGAGACATTTTGTGGACCTCTTAGATCAACTTTCTCACACACAAGAGCTTCTTGATGAGAGATGCAAACTAGGGAGAGAACACATGATTGAGGTAGAAGCTCTAAGAACAAGAGACTAGGATGTCCCTTGAACTAAAACTTGAAGGGCTTGATGGGGCTAATGACATAATTGTTAATAGACTCGTTAAGGAACGAGACCATCTATTGCTACATATAAAAAGGCTAAAAAGGACAAGATTGATTTTGGTGTTGTTCATGGAAAACTTGCCGGTGACTTTAGGTTTCTTGACAAGGCTCACAAGGCCTTGGAAAGTGAACTCTTGTCACTCGTCCCATGAAAAGCTTCAAACTCAATTGACCAATATTCCTTCACCTAGTAACTTCATTCCTTCTAGTTGTACAAATATTCTTGAAGAAAATGCTAGGTTGAAGGGGGAGCTAGCTAAGGCCACCTTTCCAAAAGGAAACAAGTCCATTGATGATATCTTGAGTAAGAAAAGGCCAAATGGTGAGAAAGGGGGAATTGGATTTGTCTCCAAATCCAATAAGAAGAACAACAAGAAGAAGGCCAAGCCCGCACAAGAAAAAGACAAGGCCATTGTGGGAAGTAAGACCACAAGTGGCAAAACTATGTCTCATGATGATTTTGTGGGAAGTCCTACCCTCACTATGTTTTAATGCGTGATTATTATGGTGATGTGTATGCGCAATATGTTGGCCCATTTGATGGGTATATTGCTTGGTCTATTTGGGTTCCCAAGACCGTTGTTGCTAACAAAAGAGGACCCATTGAAAAATAGGTACCTAAAAACTAGCTTGATCTTTTGTAGACCTATGCTTCCGGAGGGTCAAAGTGGGTGCTTGATAGTGGATGCACAAGTCATATGACCGAAAGCACATATATTGTCAAGGAGTTGAGACCAAATGATGATCAAATATCCGTGACATATGCCGATAAGTCCAAGTCTAAGGTAATGGGTTTCGACAAGGTTGTGGTTGCCCACGACATTACACTTGTGGACGTCATGCCTGTTGAGACCCTTGGCTATAATTTACTTTCAGTCTGTGCTCTTGGAAAGATGGGCTTTGCCGTCTTTATATATAATGATATTGTGGTCCTCATGTGGAGCAAGTCTCTAAGGGTCGCTTTCGTTGGGTACGTCGAAAATGACTTGTATGTGGTGGACTTTTCGGGGCAAACCACAACAAGTGCGATGTGCCTATTCGGAAAGGCCGATGTGGGTTGGTTATGGCATCTCTGTCTAGACCATGTCAACATGAAAACTTTGCAAAGTCTCCACAAGGATGGCCACATTGTTAGACTAAAAGAAAATGTTTGCTTTTCCAATGATCGTGTTTGCAGGGCTTGTGTTGAAGGAAAGATGCATGATTCTCCCCACAAGACGAAGAACTACATCAAGTCCAAGAGGATCTTGGATCTCCTTCATGTGGATATCTTTGTTCCTCCATCTCATGCAAGTCTTTGTGGGAAGAAATATTGTTTGGTGATTGTTGATGACTATTCAAGATACACATGGGTATATTTCTTCAAGATGAAAAGTGAGACCCAAGAGAACTTCATCGACTTCATCAACATGGTTCAACATCAATACAATGTCAGTGATGATGATAAGAAGTGACTGTAACATCCCTAAATTCATATTCCAAAACTCATTCATATCATCTAAGCATTCATCATAATTTAGGGTTCTTCTCAAAAACAGAAGCTTGTGCTATGATTTCATGTGAGTAAAATTTCACTCATTAGACCATCACTTTTTGAAACTTAAATGTTAAGGAACTTGTTTGCTTGCCCCACTATTGGAAAGATTGAGTGTAAAAGTTTAACCAAAATGTTCAAATTAGAAATAATTCCCAAAACCTCTATTTCAAACATTTGCAAAATGGTGCATAGTCTCTGTTTGTTTGAAATCCAAGTCTGACCAATCCTTTGCAAGGAAGCCCCACAAGTTTTGACCTATTTCTAAGACCAAGTCACCCCTGCAAAACCTCAGAAAGATTTGAATTCAAATTGTATTTGAAACCATTTGAAAACATGACCAGAAAATCGAATTAGAAAAGAAAAAGGACTAGACAAAGGAAAAGGGCCGAGCGCTAGGTTTCTGGCCCAACAGAGGATCGATCCCAACTAGCCCACCCGGGGAGTTCCTTTTCTTTTCTCACGCGCGAACGCACACAGCCAGTCGCTGACAAACAGACCCCACCCCCATATCGCACACATTGCTGACGAGCGGGCCCTGACCACGCTGTCATCGTCTTCCCCAAACCCCGCCCGCGACCACGTCGCAGCTGCAGTGACTGCCGGTGATGGCGCGGCTTAATTGGGCAATTAAACACAGGCGTTTCTTGTCGAGACACCGGCTATAAGATCCCCACCTCCCCACGATCATTTTCCCCCAGTCAATCTCACGCTCACGCCACCAGGCTGCCCACGGCTCGCTCGAGACCACCGCAGACAGAACCAGCTCCGGCGACCGATTCAGGTGAGCCCCGTGCGCCCCTTCCCCTCTGGATTGTTCGAGACACTTAGTAATCCTCTTGCGCACCTTGTAACCACAACAGAGCATCCTGTACTGCACCAGGTCGCCGTGTTCGCTTGACGCCGTAAGCACCCGACGACCACCCCAACTCCGGCGAGCAATCTCAGTAAGTCCCGCGCGCCCCTTGCTTTCTTATTCACCCGAGCGTGTTCGCAATTGACCTGCGCATCTCCTAAACCCATTGGTTCGTGTTAGGGCGACGCAGAACCTCGGCAACAACTCCGACAACACCCACCCGACGCCAGACGCAACTCCGACGAGATCTAGAGCCCATCTCCGAGCGCCCCTCCGCAAGCCAGTACCACGACGAGCTTCAGCAGCCTCCAGCGAACCTGGTAAGACCCCTCTCCCTCTCGCGGACTATGTAGAACGCCGGCGCCACCGTAGTCCGACACGCCGCTGCCAGTCAACGCCGCCAGCGCCGCCCGTTCATGGCTTGGTGGTTTGGTCCGTTGGATCTGCATCGTAGGGCTAGGATAGATCTAGGCCGAAGGGGTACGCACGCGTCTGGATCGTTAGATCTAAGTTAGATCCTACGGCCTGCGACTGCCGATCCGCGCAAAGCGGTACGCACCTTTAAGGTTGCGACGCGTGGCAGGGTTTAATTCAAAAACAGAATTTAAAACCAGATTTTGATCCAAACTTTAAACTGCTATAACTTTTGAATGCCACGTTAGATTTTTACAAATTTTATACCGTTGGATTCAGTGAAACAAGACCTTTCTGAATGTCCAATTTGTTTAACAAATAGTAACCATTAAAATGACTTTATTTGTGGAATCATATTTAAAGCAATTTTGAGTATAGATTTGTTTTGATAATTAGTTTTAATGTTAAATAAGTTTGTTATGGCAATTTTTTTCCTGTTATGTTTCAGTATCATGCACATGCTTGGTAAAATTTCCAAAATCACCACTTAGTAAAATTCTTGAATGCATGCATTCATATTATTTTTGATTGAATAAATTGTGTGAAATTGAATGCTATAATTTTTCTTGTAGATTTTGCTAGTGATTGTGATTGTGAAGAGTGCTACTCTCCCCACTACCAAGGCAAGTGATATTTTCATGAATATTTCTAACCTATATTTTGTACTAGCATAGATATTTTGCTTGCATGCTATTTTGTCTAATGCTAAATTGGGAAATCCTATATAGTTTAGAATAGTAGAATTGCTAAGAATTTCCCCTATGATAAATTGCCATGCCTTGCTTAGCCTAGCTATATAGCAAACAAGGGTTGGTGAAAATCTACACTTACCAAGATGAAAATATTTCTAAGTCATGAGACTTATATTTTCCTAATAAAACAACTAAGTCAAATGAACCTCCTGGGTGGAATGGAAAGTATGGGTTATGTTGAGTGGTTACACAAGGCCATGGACTTGGGTTGTGTATCTCACTTGTGGTAAGCCACCCAGGCACAAAGGGATTTGGAGGCCAAGTGTTGAGAAAGCTTACAGTGCAACCACTTGGCAATATGGGCTCTGCCTTGATCATATAGGTTGCTAGAACTTGGTCATTTGGACAGTTGGTGGTAGATGGGATGATAGGTTGGATCGCGTCCATATGACTAAGGAAAGGCTTCTGAAAGGTCCTGTCTTGGGAAACCAAGTCTGGTGGGGAAAGTGCACAACCTCTGCAGATGGAAAACCTAAGTACTTAGCCTAGTCCAAGGAAATGGACACTTTTAAGCATCAAGACATGGAAGCTACAAGAATCTCATCACTCCAACTTCTAAGTAAAATTTATGGGTGAACAAGGGTGAAGGACCCCAATATCTATTGGTGGTTCCTTGGGAATGTTTTGACAAAGAAAACCTAGTGATTTCAACTAATAGGAAAAACTTATTTTCAAGCAAAGCAAGCCAAGCTACACTTAGCCAAAATGCATATAGTAATATAGTCCACTTAAAATATACTAAGGTATCACTTGCCAATACTATTCCAAAGTATTGACCCTTTGTGGCTGTAACTTGTGATGTTGCAGGTTACTCCGATGATGAATAGGAGTCATGAGTCTACACTCAACATGCTTGCCTGTGGCACATGAAGATGAAGACTTGTGTTTATTTACTTATTCCTTAAACTCTCGTATTAGGCCTATGGCCCTGAGTTGTAAAAGACTATGTTTTAACTCTGGAATGAATGTAATAAACGACCTTTGTATCTGTGTACTTCATCTTAAACTGTGGATGCTAGCATTGATCCAGGGACTAGCATTGCAATCACAGGGATCCTTTCCTTTATAAAGGAGGGGTCTAACAGATGGTATCAGAGCACTGTGTTGCCTGTAGAATTATGACGCTAGGATTGAAAACCATTAAGGAAAAAATTTCAACTACTTCTACACTTGTCTATTCTTCTCGTAAAACTTTTCTAATCTTTTCATTCTCAACTCCATTTGTAGATGAACTCCATCAACGAAGCCGTGAAGAAAGGACCACTCATGACCATGACCTTGGAGTGTGAAACAGAGTTTCCCCATATACTCAAGGACCTCATGGTGGCAATGGAAGCACATGGTGTAGCTGTGTACAAGGGCTTTCCAGTGATGGATGAAGGAGTGGAGTATTGGTGGGTACAACTTCACTTGTACAAAAACAAGGAAGACAACCACAAGGAAAGGGGATTCTGCATGTACACCAACACTAAAATGCACACCACATTCTTTGAGTCAGCCAGAGATGCAGCTTGGAGGACTATCAAAGAACTAAGTGCTAGAGTCAAGTGCAGAATGCTCAACCTCCAAAAAGACTTAGAGAAAGAGAAGGAACTTACCCAAGAGTTGGAATCCACCAACCAAGAGTTAAGGGGAGATATAATAGACTTAGTGATGGAATCATGTGAGCAAGATAGGTGGGTTGCCTCTAGGAACATTGTGATAGCCACCAGATCCAGTGAGATAGGCCTATAAGCACACTTTGTTAGTGGACCACCATCTATCACCTTATTTTCCAAAATGATACCTTAAATAAATTGGACCTTGTTTGATGTAATGGATTTATGTATGCATGACTTGTGAGAAAATTGTGTTCCATGGTTATGTATGAGATGGTTGTTTTGTATTCATCTTAAATAGTGTTGTTCTAACTTTTCAATTTTATAAATAGATGCCTATTGCCGTCAGCACTGTTGAGGAGTTCCGTTACTGCTTTGGACCCCGTATCATTGAGCTTACCACTTTGCTCGATCTCCCTCTTCCCACCATCACGGTGTACCCACTCACCAAGTTCGAGAGGAAGGACCTCTGGGGCTTCAAGGTGAACCAGCCAGGACGCCAGACTGAGCCTACTACAGAGGCCATCGTCTTCAAGCTGATGCACGACGACAGGGAGAGAGGCATGGAGGTAGTCATGCAGGACCTGATAGGATGCTTGTTAGGCCGTCACTCCCGACAGGTTAGGGGCACTCACTTCCACATTTTCGGAAGGCGTGATGTTGATGGATATTCCATCGACTTTGAGGACGACTCGAGGGACACGGCAGAGCCGATACGTCTCTATCTCCAGGACTTAGAGACTCTCCTCAGGCACGTGGACACGGATAGGACGAACGTCATGCTTGGCAATGACGAGCTTCAGGTACAGCTACGCGAGAAGGACAAGCTTTTCGCACAGCAGGATGAGATGATCAAAGAAATGGAGACAAAGTTCGAGGCCCAGGACCGCAAGTTCAAGAGTCAAGAGAAACGCGTCTAGGATAGGAACAAGAAGATCCGGGACATGACCGAGGAACTGAAGTCCAAGGATTTCGAGCTTGAGTAGCAGCAGATGGTTATTGAGAGACTTCGCTCCCAGAAGAGGGCTATCAAGGCCAAGGTCGATTCCTTGACCACTACGATTGAGGAGAACAAGACCGCGATGGAGAACGCAGGTCTTACCTTCGTCGAGGAGGAGATTGATGCTGATGAGTAGACTTGACTACTCGTTTATCTTTCATATTCGTATTTGTTATTGTGAACTTATTATTGGACCATCCGACATGTGGATGGCTTGCCACTTGTGTGTTTTACTTCATGAGCTTATTATGTGGTTGCTGAACTTTTATTCTTATGTTGGTTGTTATGTGTTTGCTTATGATGTATTGTGCATAAAACATCTATGGGTATCTCATTCTTATCTATTTGAACAAACCACAGATGCCTCCCGTCAGCAAAACCCCAACCCCAACAACATCACCCCGGAAATGCAACAAATGATGAATGCACAAACACAGCTTATGCAAATGATGACAACATTCATCCAGAACCAGAATAACAACAACAACAACCCCAACAACAACAACAACAATAACAACAACAACAACAACAACAACAACAACAACAACAACAACAACCCTCCGGGTTTTGATATGCTCACCAGATTTCTGCGGCTAAGGCCAGCAAAGTTTTCGGGAACAACTGATCCCATGGTAGCCAATGATCACACGTTCGGTGAACAAGGACTTAGTGACCGTAATGCACGGATGCTGAAAAGTCGGTTCGCAGACATCTGTTGGAAGGACCAGCCGCCACATGGTGGGACAACTTCCAAATCACCACTCCTATTGATGAGGTGACTTGGGCTATCTTTGAAGATGGCTTTCGCACTGCTCATATCTCATCAGGAATGATGAGCCTAAAAAAGAAGGAGTTTCACAACCTGAAGCAGCGCCACCGCAGCGTGGCTGAGTACATAGAAGAGTTCAACAATCTGGCGCGCTATGCACCGGATGAAGTTGATACAGATGCCAAAAGAAAAGAAAAGTTCTTGGAGGGTTTGAATGATGAGCTGAACCTACAGTTGTCTGTGGCATATGTTCCAACTTATCAGTCTTTGTGTGACAAGGCTGCTATTTTGGAGAGTAAAATGAAGCAAGTCGAGAGTAGGAAGAGGAAACACTCCGACAAGCACAGCTCGGGATCGTCTCACAAACTATCTCACTATGATGACAGTGGCAGCTCAGGATCCCATAAGCATGGGAAATTCAACAAGCACCAAAACCACAACCGTCATGACAATAAGCATCATCGCAGTCATGACAATGACAAGTATAAGAACCACAAGAGTGGACATAAGAGCCACCACAGTGGGAATGGTAGTGGAAGTGGAAGTCAGCATGTTAAAAAGGACATCAGTCAAGTTGAGTGCTTCAAATGCAAGAAGCTGGGGCATTATGCTAATGAGTGCCCTGAGAAGAAAGTGGAAGGACCTAACAAGCCAAATCCTTTCCAAAAAAGACAGGTTAACCACATCAATGTGGAGGAGGTCTATGAAGAGCCTGATGCCGTTGCTGGTAAGTTCAGACTCAATTCCATTCCAGCATTTGTACTCTTTGACACTGGTGCATCTCATTCATTCATATCAAAAGAATTTGTTCATAGAAATGGGTTTGCATCTGAAAACATTGGGTGTCCAATAAAAGTTAGTTCTCCGGGTGGAGACATGATAGTAAGTCTTGGATGCCGGGATCTTGTCATAGAATTTGGAAAACATAAGTTTCCAGTAAACCTGATAATCCTAGATCCTCAAGGACTAGACGTAATTTTGGGAATGGATTGGATGGCTAAGTATGAAGGAATACTAGATTGTGACAATCGTACTGTTACACTCACAACCCCAGAAGGAAAAAGAATAAAATTCAAGTCGAACTTCGAATCCAAAGGAAGTAAGCTGAATTCTCTTAAGGGGGTTAGCATGGACAGTGTGCCAATTGTGTGTGAGTATCCGGATGTATTTCCGGAAGAATTACCAGGGATGCCACCAGATAGAGATGTGGAGTTTCTGATAGATTTGGTACCAGGTTCTGGACCGATAGCTAAGAGACCATACAAAATGTCAGTTGATGAACTGAAAGAACTCAAGAAACAGTTAGGAGAACAGTTGAAGAAAGGGTTTATTCAACCAAGTTCTTCATCTTGGGGAGCCCCAGTATTGTTTGTGGAAAAGAAGGATAGAACACAAAGATTATGTATTGACTATCGTTCTCTCAACGAAGTAACCATCAAGAACAAATATACCTTACCAAGAATCAACGATTTGTTTGATCAGCTAGAAGGAGCATGTGTGTTCTCGAAGATTGATCTCAGGTCAGGTTATTTTCAGCTCAAGATAAGAGAGCAAGACATACCTAAGACCGCATTCATCACAAGGTATGGATTGTATGAGTACACTGTGATGCCTTTTGGTTTAACCAACGCTCCAGCGTACTTCATGAATATGATGAACAAAGTGTTCATGGAATTCCTAGACAAGTTCGTTGTCGTTTTCATCGATGACATCTTAGTCTACTCCAAGAGCAAGGAAGAACACGAAAGACACTTACGCTTGATACTTGAAAAATTAAGAGAGCATAAGCTTTACGCCAAATTCAGCAAGTGTGAGTTTTGGTTAGAGGAAGTTGGTTTTCTTGGTCATGTTATGACAAAGGATGGTGTAGCAGTTGATCCTGCTAAGGTTTCATTTGTGATGAATGGGAATCTCCCAAGAATGTAAAAGAAGTTCGTAGTTTCCTCGTCTTAGCGGGTTACTGAAGGTTCATTGAAAATTTCTCAAAGGTTGCTAAGCCAATGACAATTGTTAAAAAGGACAAGAAATTTGCTTGGACAAGGTTGTGAAGTCGACTTCCAAGAATTGAAGAAGAGACTTATATTGTAAGACACCGAGTGCTATATACGCAGATTTGGAAAAGGATTTCCAAGTATATTGTGATGCGTCTCATCAAGGTTTGGGTGCCGTACTTATGCAAGATGGTAAAGTCGTAGCCTACGCTTGAGACAACTCAAAACTCATGAAGTAAACTATCCTACTCATGATTTGAGTTAGCCTCATCGTCCATGCACTCAAAACATGAAGACATTACCTTTTGGGAAAGCGATGTGAAGTGTTCACCGATCATAAGAGTTTGAAGTATATCTTCACCCAGAAGGAAATCAATATGAGACAAAGGAGATGGCTAGAACTTATTAAGGATTACGACTTAAGTTTGCAATACCACCCGTAAAGTTTAACGTAGTAGCAGATGCTCTAAGTCGTAAGACGTTTGTAAATGGCCTTACCAAAGGGGAATTGCCAGATGACTTGTGTGAGCAATTCAAAGAACTCAGATTGGAGATTGTGCCAGAAGGACATCTCATGTCCTTAGATGTTCAACCCACTTTATTGGACAAGATCCGAGAAGTTCAGAAGACTGATAAGGAAATTGAAAAGATTAAGGAAAATATAAGTCTAGGGAAAGCTAAGAGTTTCCATATAGACAAACAAGGTACCTTATGGCACGGGAAACGTATTTGTGTTCCACAAGATCCGGAGTTGCGGAAACTGATTCTACAAGAGGCTCACAACTCTCCGTATTCTATTCACCCGGGAAACACCAAGATGTACATGGACATGAAAGAAAGATTTTGGTGGAACAATCTCAAAAGGGACATCGCCGAACATATTGCTTTGTGTGATGTGTGTAGCAGAGTAAAAGCGGAGCATCAGAAACCAGCAGGTTTGCTTCAACCACTGCCTATTCCTGAATGGAAGTGGGAAAATATTGGTATGGATTTCATTACCGGATTACCAAGGACCAGGTTAGGGTATGATTCCATATGGGTGGTAGTGGATCGCTTAACTAAAGTGGCTCATTTTATACCCATGAATACAACTTATACAAGTGCCAAGTTAGCAAAAATCTACATGAGCAGAATTGTATGCCTTCACGGTGTGCCTAAGAGTATTGTGTCAGATAGAGGAACACAGTTCACTTCTCACTTTTGGAGACAGCTTCATGAATCTTTGGGAACGAGATTGGAATTTAGTACTGCCTTTCATCCCCAAACTGATGGACAAACGGAAAGGACTAATCAAATTCTTGAAGACATGTTGAGATCATGTGCCTTAGACTATGGAGCAAGTTGGGATGAAAGCTTGCCTTACGCAGAGTTCTCTTACAACAATAGTCATCAAGTTAGTATTGGAATGGCACCATTTGAGTTACTCTACGGAAGGAAATGTACCACCCCATTACTATGGAATGGTGTGGGAGAGAGAAGTTTATTTGGACCTGATCTTATCAAAGACGCCGAAGAGAAGGTCAAATTGTTTAAGGACAGGTTGAAGGTAGCACAGTCCCGACAGAAAAGCTACGCAGATTCTAAGCGTAGAGAAGTCACCCTCTGAAGTTGGGGATAGAGCTTATCTCAGGGTATCACCACTCCGTGGAGTGAAAAGATTTGGAGTCAAAGGAAAGTTGGCACCAAGATATGTTGGGCCATTCAAGATTCTAAGTCGCAAGGGAGAAGTTGCATATGAAGTTGAATTGCCTGAATCCCTGTCAGCTGTCCATAATGTATTTCATGTGAGTCAGCTTAAGAAATGTCACCCAGAAATGGAGGAAACTTCTCTGAAGGATACCATACCTTTGGAAGAGGTCCAACTAGAAAGTGATCTCACCTATGAAGAAAAGCCTGTCAAGATTCTTGAGACCGCAGAAAGAGTCACAAGGACAAAAACTATCAAGTTTTGCAAAGTACAATGGAACCATCATTCCGAAGAGGAAGCAACATGGGAAAGAGAAGATGATCTTCGGAAAGACCACCTCACCTATTTGTTAGCCAATCCGAATCTCGAGGCGAGATTCATCTTAAGGGGTTAGATTTGTAACATCCCTAAATTCATATTCCAAAACTCATTCATATCATCTAAGCATTCATCATAATTTAGGGTTCTTCTCAAAAACAGAAGCTTGTGCTATGATTTCATGTGAGTAAAATTTCACTCATTAGACCATCACTTTTTGAAACTTAAATGTTAAGGAACTTGTTTGCTTGCCCCACTATTGGAAAGATTGAGTGTAAAAGTTTAACCAAAATGTTCAAATTAGAAATAATTCCCAAAACCTCTATTTCAAACATTTGCAAAATGGTGCATAGTCTCTGTTTGTTTGAAATCCAAGTCTGACCAAGCCTTTGCAAGGAAGCCCCACAAGTTTTGAACTATTTCTAAGACCAAGTCACCCCTGCAAAACCTCAGAAAGATTTGAATTCAAATTGTATTTGAAACCATTTGAAAACATGACCAGAAAATCGAATTAGAAAAGAAAAAGGACTAGACAAAGGAAAAGGGCCGAGCGCCAGGTTTCTGGCCCAACAGAGGATCGAGCCCAACTAGCCCACCCGGGGAGTTCCTTTTCTTTTCTCACGCGCGAACGCACACAACCAGTCGCTGACAAACAGACCCCACCCCCATATCGCACACATCGCTGACGAGCGGGCCCTGACCACGATGTCATCGTCTTCCCCAAACCCCGCCCGCGACCACGTCGCAGCTGTAGTGACTGCCGGTGATGGCGCGGCTTAATTGGGCAATTAAACACAGGCGTTTCCTATCGAGACACCGGCTATAAGATCCCCACCTCCCCATGATCATTTCCCCCAGTCAATATCACGCTCACGCCACCAGGCTTCCCACGGCTCGCTCGAGAGCACCGCAGACAGAACCAGCTCCGGCGACCGATTCAGGTGAGCCCCGTGCGCCCCTTCCCCTCTGGATTGTTCGAGACACTTAGTAATCCTCTTGCGCACCTTCTAACCACAACAGAGCATCCTGTACTGCCCCAGGTCGCCGTGTTCGCTTGACGCCGTAAGCACCCGACGACCACCCCAACTCCGGCGAGCAATCACAGTAATTCCCGCGCGCCCCTTGCTTTCTTATTCACCCGAGCGTGTTCGCAATTGACCTGCGCATCTCCTAAACCCATTGGTTCGTGTTAGGGCGACGCAGAACCTCGGCAACGACTCCGACAACACCCACCCGACGCCAGACGCAACTCCGACGAGATCTAGAGCCCATCTCCGGCGCCCGCTCAAGCCGATTACCACGAAGCTTCGCAGCCTCCATAACCTGGTAAGACCCTCTCCCTCTCGGACGATGTAGAACGCCGGGCGCCACCGTAGTCCGACACGCCGCCGCTACCAACGCTGCTCATGGCTTGGTGGTTTGGTCCGTTGGATCTGCATCGTAGGGCTAGGATAGATCTAGGCCGAAGGGGTACGCACGCGTCTGGATCGTTAGATCTAAGTTAGATCCTATGGCCTGCGACTGCCGATCCGCGCAAAGCGGTACGCACCTTTAAGGTTGCGACGCGTGGCAGGGTTTAATTCAAAAACAGAATTTAAAACCAGATTTTGATCCAAACTTTAAACTGCTATAACTTTTGAATGCCACGTTAGATTTTTACAAATTTTATACCGTTGGATTCAGTGAAACAAGACCTTTCTGAATGTCCAATTTGTTAAACAAATAGTAACCATTAAAATGACTTTATTTGTGGAATCATATTTAAAGCAATTTTGAGTATAGATTTGTTTTGATGATTAGTTTTAATGTTAAATAAGTTTGTTATGGCAATTTTTGTCCTGTTATGTTTCAGTATCATGCACATGCTTGGTAAAATTTCCAAAATCACCACTTAGTAAAATTCTTGCATGCATGCATTCATATTATTTTTGATTGAATAAATTGTGTGAAATTGAATGCTATAATTTTTCTTGTAGATTTTGCTAGTGATTGTGATTGTGAAGAGTGCTACTCTCCCCACTACCAAGGCAAGTGATATTTTCATGAATATTTCTAACCTATGTTTTGTACTAGCATAGATATTTTGCTTGCATGCTATTTTGTCTAATGCTAAATTGGGAAATCCTATATAGTTTAGAATAGTAGAATTGCTAAGAATTTCCCCTATGATAAATTGCCATGCCTTGCTTAGCCTAGCTATATAGCAAACAAGGGTTGGTGAAAATCTACACTTACCAAGATGAAAATATTTCTAAGTCATGAGACTTATATTTTCCTAATAAAACAACTAAGTCAAATGAACCTCCTGGGTGGAATGGAAAGTATGGGTTATGTTGAGTGGTTACACAAGGCCATGGACTTGGGTTGTGTATCTCACTTGTGGTAAGCCACCCAGGCACAAAGGGATTTGGAGGCCAAGTGTTGAGAAAGCTTACAGTGCAACCACTTGGCAATATGGGCTCTGCCTTGATCATATAGGTTGCTAGAACTTGGTCATTTGGACAGTTGGTGGTAGATGGGATGATAGGTTGGAGCGCGTCCATATGACTAAGGAAAGGCTTCTGAAAGGTCCTGTCTTGGGAAACCAAGTCTGGTGGGGAAAGTGCACAACCTCTGCAGATGGAAAACCTAAGTACTTAGCCTAGTCCAAGGCAATGGACACTGTTGAGCATCAAGACATGGAAGCTACAAGAATCTCATCACTCCAACTTCTAAGTAAAATTTATGGGTGAACAAGGGTGAAGGACCCCAATATCTATTGGTGGTTCCTTGGGAATGTTTTGACAAAGAAAACCTAGTGATTTCAACTAATAGGAAAAACTTATTTTCAAGCAAAGCAAGCCAAGCTACACTTAGCCAAAATGCATATAGTAATATAGTCCACTTAAAATATACTAAGGTATCACTTGCCAATACTATTCCAAAGTATTGACCCTCTGTGGCTGTAACTTGTGATGTTGCAGGTTACTCCGATGATGAATAGGAGTCATGAGTCTACACTCAACATGCTTGCCTGTGGCACATGAAGATGAAGACTTGTGTTTATTTACTTATTCCTTAAACTCTCGTATTAGGCCTATGGCCCTGAGTTGTAAAAGACTATGTTTTAACTCTGGAATAAATGTAATAAACGACCTTTGTATCTGTGTACTTCATCTTAAACTGTGGATGCTAGCATTGATCCAGGGACTAGCATTGCAATCACAGGGATCCTTTCCTTTATGAATGAGGGGTCTAACAGTGACAACGCCACCGAGTTCAATAACTACACCTTGAATGGATTTCCTAGTGATGAGGGGATAAAACACCAATATTCCTCTGCATATACCCCTCAACAAAATGGTGTAGCCGAGAGGAAGAACCGGATTCTTATTGATATGACAAGGACCATGTTGGCGGAGTTTAAATCTCCATATAATTTTTGGGCCGAAGCAATCTCCACCGCATGCCATGCATCAAACCGTCTCTACCTCCGCAACAAATTGATCAATACTTCATATGAAATACTTATCGGTAACAAGCCCAACATATCTTACTTCGGGGTATTCCGTTGTAAGTGTTTCTATCTCAAAAAGGGAGCTCGTTTGTCCAAATTCTATTCCAAAGCATTAGAGGGTATTTTTGTTGGCTATGGTCTCGAATCCCACACTTATAGAATCTATGATAAGCTCTCCGGAGCTGTCATGGAATCTTGTAGTGTGGTTTTTGAAGAATATGATGGTCCCCAAGGGGGGCATGTTGATGCCTGTGATGCAGATGATGAAATGCCTCAGGATGCCATAGGAAGAATGGGTGTGGGATTTATCCGCCCCGTTGAGGAACCCCTTATGACAGATCGAGAAGAACTATGCTCTACTCAAGTGGAGCCCTCATCTTCACAGCAACAACAAGCTCCGTCTATCAAGGAGGACAATGACCCAAGCCAAAGAAAAGCTATGGACCCTCAACATGATGATCAGGGAGATACCTCTAGTGAAGAGGAGCTTGAGTCACCATTCTCCAGAATGTCAAGTGTTGCTCGGTCTACTACACAAGGAAGATCTATACAATCTGTCATGAGAGAAGCTCAACTCCAGTCTAGTAGTGTGCCTGATCAAGAACAAGGTCAATCTTTGCCTCTTAATGAAGATAATGATTCCAATGTTGATCAAGGTCAAGTTAATGGTCAAGATGAGGACCAAAATGATGAAGAGATCCCCCCAAGAAACAACAAGGAGATCAAAACTCGTCGCAAAGCTAGAATGGATAGAATGTTGGAATTAAGGGTGTGTTTGGATTGTGCCCAAGATTGCTCCACCAAATATTTGGCTAGCCAAAATTTAGGTTGAGCCTTTGCTTGCCCCCAAGTTGGCCAATATTGGATAAAAAATTGAACTAGAGTTGGTAGTGGAGCATTGGCATGCCAAAAAGTTGGCAACAATCCAAACATGAGCCAACCTTTTGGTCATGACCAAAATATTGGTAAGGTACACTTTGGCCACAATCCAAACACACCCTAAGAGACCACTCTCTAGAGAATGCGGTTGGAGATCTAAGGAGAGGAATGTCTACTAGAGCACAGGTTTAGTGAACACCAAGCACACATCTCCATGATAGAACCAAAGAAAGTATGGGAAGCTCCTGAAGATTTGGATTGGTTAGAAGCAATGCACAAAGAGCTCAACAAATTTGAGAGAAATAAAGTGTGGAAGTTAGTTGAAAAGCCAAAGGATTTCCGCAATGTTATAGGCACAAAGTGGATATTCAAGAACAAGCAAGATGGGCATGGAATTGTTGTAAGGAACAAGGCAAGATTGGTTGCACAAGGGTTCTCTCAAATTGAAGGCATTGATTATGGAGAGACATATGCACCCGTGGATCGCCTTGATTCCATCTGTATCCTTCTTGCTTATGAGGCACATCATAACTTTAAGTTGCAACAAATGGATGTAGAAAGTGAATTTCTTAATGGTCCATTGAATGAGTTGGTATATGTAAAGCAACCCCCGGGGTTCGAGGATCCCACCTTCCCAAACCATGTCTACAAACTTGATAAGGTGCTCTATGGGCTCAAACAAGCCCCACACATGTGGTATGAGAACCTTAGAGAGTTGTTGCTAGATCGTGGGTTTGAGGTTGGGAAAATCGATCCCACTCTTTTTACTAAGAAGGTCAGTGGGGAACTTTTTGTATGCCAAATATATGTTGATGATATTATCTTTGGCTCATCTAACAAAGCTTTTAATGATTAATTCTCAAAGCTTATGACTAATATGTTCCGGATGTCTATGATGGGGGAGTTGAGAGTATTTCTTGGTGTAACATCCCTAAAATCATGATTTCAAAGATTGCATATCATTCATGCATGCATATAGTTTTGAGATCAATTTCAAACTCATTTCAAGAAAAACAGAAGCACATAGTGCTATCATTTTATGTGAGCAAACTTAAATCAAATGGCCATCCCCATTTGAGAGCTTGAATGTTATAAACCAAGATTGTTTGTCTTCCTTGTTGATTTGTTGAGTGTGGAGTTAGAACAAAATTTTACAAAATAAAAATGGGTTCAAAACCATTTTCAAATCTTTTGCAAACCAAGTGCTAAGTCACTGTTATTTTGTCTTTCCAAAAATGACCAGGCCAATTCAAAGTGACCACATGGTTTTATGCCAAGTTTTGTGACTACTGCACACTGCAAAAATTCCAAAAAGATTTGAATTCAAAAGGAGTTTGAAATCATTTGAAAACCATTCCTGAAAATCAATTTAGAAAAAGAAAAGAGAAAAGAATTGGAAAAGGGCCGGCGCCAGGAATTTGGCCTAGCAACAGACGCAGCCCAACTATCCCACCCGGGCCACCTCTCCCTCTCTCGCACGCGCGGACACACCCAGCAAGTCGCTGACACTTGGACCCCACTTCCCCTTTGCTCTATTCGCTGACAAGAAGGCCCCGTCCACGACGTCATCGTCTTCCCCAAAATTCCGCGCATGAACTCCGCCGCTGCCCGTTGCTGCTTTGATTCCGCGAGGTAATTGGCATTGAATCACTAGGCATTTCTTGTGGAGCCTCTGCCTATTTAATCCCCTCTCTCTCGCAGCCATTTCCCCTCAACCAATTCCCTCTCCACGCCACCAGGCTGCTCGAAACTCGCCAGACGCCGCCGCTGTCCCGACGATCTCCGGCAGCAATTCCGGTGAGTCCCGACCGCCCCTGTGCCCCTGGTTCAAACGATTATGCTCAGCATGAGCTCGTGCATCTTCTGACACCCGTCGCTTGCCTGCTCGTGACCCAGGACGTCGTCCCCGTTCGTGCCCGCAACCGACCGAGCCGCCGCTCAACTCCGGCGACCAATTACGGTAAGCAGAGTGCGCACCTTTCCCCCTCTTGCATACTAGGTTGTTCGCCTTCGTCTTGTGCGTCTTCTAATCCCTTTGGTTCGTGCTAGGGCGACACGAAACCTCGGCAACCAACTCGACAGCAACCACCCGACGCCATGCTCAACTCCGACGAGGATTTCCGGCCGTGCCAGTACGCCCCTGTCCAAGCAAAGACCACGTTGAGCTTCCTCGTGACCGTGCGAGTCTGGTAAGCCATGCCACACACCCCAGCCCTTCCTGTATTCGCCGGACCATCACCGCCAGTAGCGCCGCCGCCACCAGCAACCATTTGCGCCGCCCATCATTGGTCGCACGCTTAGCAGCCGTAGGATCTAGATCCAGCGCTCTAGATTAGATCTGCATCGAAGGGGTAAGTGACAATCTGGGCCGTGCGCTTTAATTTTGATCTGACGGTCCACGCTGGTCGATCCATGCGAAGCGGTACCGACGAATCAGAGCGCGACGCGTGGCTAGGGTTTAGTTTAAAAACAGAATTTGAATCAGATTTGGATCCAATTTTGAAATAGCTATAACTTTTGATCCACACGTTAGAATTTGACAAATTTTATACCGTTGGAATCAGGGAGACAAACCCTTTCTGTTTATGCAATGTGTTTAGTGTTTAGTTTCTGTTAAAATGACTTTATATGAGAAACTTGTTTAGGACTATTTTGAGTATAGAAATTGTTTAGGAAATTATTTTTTTTGTGTCAAATAAACTTGTTTTAGCAAGTTTTTGACTTGTTTATGGTTCAGTACTATGCACTTGCTTGGTTGGGTTTTAAAAATCATTCCTTAGCATCTTGCATGCATACATTTATATATTTTTGATTGTATATGTTTTGTATGTGATTGTGGCTATATTTTATGTGTAGATTTTGGTGCTAGTGATTGTGATTGTGAAGAGTGCTACTCTCCCAACTACCAAGGCAAGTGGTACTTCATGAATATTTCTATCCCTATATTTTTATACAAGCATTAGAAATATTTTGCTAAGTCTTGCATGTTACTATTTTTTGCCAAATGCCATGTTGGGAAATCCTAAGTAGTTGTAGAATTGCTAGGAAATTTCTAAGTTAAGTTACTATATATGCCATGCTTAGCCTAGCTAGTAGCAAACAAGGGTTGGTAATTTATACATGCTATGGTGAAAATATTTCTAAGTCTATGGACTTATGTTTTTCTTAATAAAACAACTAAGTCAATGAATCACCTGGGTGGAATGGGACTTGATTGGTGGATTTTGGTTGAGTGGTTACACAAGGCCCATGGCTATGGTTTACCTTGTGTATCTCACTTGTGGAAAGCCATCTAGGAACAAAGGGATTTTAGTGGCCAAGTGTTGAGAAGCTTATAGTGCAGCCACTTGGCAATATGGGCTCTGCCTGGATCACATAGGTTGCTAGAACTTAGTCATTTGGACAGTTGGTGGTAGTGGGATGATAGGTTGGAACGCGTCCATTTGGCTAAGGGAAGGCTTCTAAAAGGTCCTGTCTTGGGAAACCAAGTCTAGTGGGGAAAGTGCACAACCTCTGCAGATGGAAAAATCTAAGTACTTAGCCAAGTCCATGGCAATGGACAACTTGAGCATCAATACATGGAAGCTATCAAGAATCTCATCACTCCAACTTATAAGTAAAAACTTGTGGGTGAACAAGGGTGAAGGACCTCAATGTCTATTGATGGTTTCTTGGGAAAAGTTTTGACAAAGAAAAACTTAGTGATTTCAACTAATAGGAAAAACCTATTTTGAGCAAAGCAAGCCAAGATACACTTAGCCAAAAATGCATATTGTATTATTAGTCCACTTAAAATTTACTAAGGTATCACTTGCCAATACTATTCCAAAGTATTGACCCACTGTGGCTGTAACTTGTGATGTTGCAGGTTACTCTGATGAGGATTAGGTGTCATGAGTCTACACTCAACATGTTTGCCTGTGGCACATGAAGATGAAGACTTATACTTATTTACTTACTCAAACTCTTGTATTAGTCCTGTGGCCTTGAGTTGTAAAGACTATGTTTATCTCTGGAATGGATGTAATAAATGACCTTTGTATCTGTGTACTTCATCTTAAACTGTGGATGCTAGCAATGATCCAGGGACTAGCATTGCAATCACAGGGATCCTTTTTCCTTTACAAAGGAGGGATCTTACAGATGGTATCATAGCACTGTGTTGCCTGTAGGATTATGACCCTAGGATTGGAAACCACTAAGGAAAAAATTTCAACTACTTCTACACTTGTCTATTCTTCTCGTAAACTTTTCTAATCTTCTCTCTCATCTCTACTTGTAGATGAACTCCATCAACGAAGCTATGAGGAAAGGACCACTCATGACCATGACCTTGGAGTGTGAGACAGAGTTTCCCAAAATTCTCAAGGACCTCATGGTTGCATTAGAGATACAAGGTGCAGCTGTGTACAAGGGTTTTCCAGTGATGGATGAAGGAGTTGAGTACTAGTGGGTGCAACTTCACTTGTACAAAAACAAGGAAGACAACCACAAAGAAACAGGATTCTGCATGTACACCAACACTGTGGTGCACACCACATTCTTTGAGTCAGCAAGAGAAGCAGCTTGGAGGACTATCAAAGAACTTAGTGCTAGAGTCAAGTGCAGAATGCTCAACCTCCAAAAAGACTTGAAGAAAGAGAAGGAACATACCCAAGAGTTGGAAGCTACCAACCAAACCTTAAGAGGAGATATTATAGACTTAGTGATGGAATCATGTGAGCAAGATAGGCTGATTGCCTCTAGAAACATTGTGTTAGCCAACAGATCTAGTGAGATAGGATTGTAAACGTACTTCGTTAGTTGGACCACCACCTATCACCTTATTTTCCAAAATGTTGCTTTAAAATAAGATTGAACCTTGGTTGATGTAATGGTTTCATGTATGCATGACTTGTGTGTTTTGCTTTCCAAGGATATGTATGTGTTGTTTTGACTCTTTGTTTTATCTTGAATTGTGTTGTTCTAACTTTTCTATCTTATAAATAGATGCCTATTACCATCAGCACTGTTGAGGAGTTCCAGTTTACCCGCTTTGGTCCTCGTATCGTTGAGCTTACCACTTTGCTCAATCTCCCTCTTCCAATTCTCCTCCCCGGAGGTCAAGAAGCCCTCGGGATCCGCTGTGCCGCTGTCCAGCCTCCTCCCCTCCACCATTAGGCCCTTACCACCAGTGGAATCAAGCCAATGGACAGATCTGGTACCTATCCTCCTCTTTTTCACCTAGGGTTTATCCCTTGATTTGCTTTTGAGGATTGGTGTTGATTTTTCCCATGGGAATCACGTGTATGTGTGCACACTATCACACTAGCCTCGTTACTTTGCATGATCTGTTTGCCTCACTCTCTCCCGAAGCATCCCAATGCATACCCGACCCTCCCGACCGGAGACTCCGGTCCAGGCCGGGACTCGTCCTAAGGACCGGAGACTCCGATCTGAGCCGAAGAATCCAGTGTGCACTGCGGAGACTCCGGTGTGGCGTGATTCAACATGTCCAGCAAAGTCCTAGGGATATTGTGTTGCATTTCTGGGACATATATTCTTACCTCCATGTTATCTCCCTCATTGTTGTTCACATGTTCTGGTTCTCGTCGTCCTCCTCACACCAAGGCCAAGTCAAAAGGGGTGATCCACAATATGATGAGTCCGAGGATCAGTATGTTGTGCCTCCATCCAACCAGAAACAACGGGCCTGTGATGCAACATACATGAGGAGGGAGAGGGATAGGGTTGAGGAAGAGAACCGTGCCAAGAGGGCAAAGTATGACAATCTCCAATGTTTGGACCACATGTCAAAGAAGGAGTACTGTGAGCTGCGGAAGATAGATTTCTATGCCTTGCCACGGACCAGCAAGGACCCATGCTATTGGAGGAAGGAACAAGATGTTTTCATGAAAGACATTTACAGCAAGCTCACCAAGTCACATGTGTGCCCCCAGAAGTACATGAGTGTAGATTAGATGCGGAACAACTCCTACTTCACTGATGCATTGTGGATTTGTGAGAAGCTTGGGCTGTTCGGGTTAATGGAGCTCCGTAAGGATTACAACATCACCCTTGTGTAGCACGTCTATGGCACAATTGTGTTTGGATATGACCAAGCAAGGACTATTGCCTGGATGACTAGAGACCACCACTGCTCTGCTACCTTCTATAACTTTGTTGATGCCATCTTTGAGACATTCTAGGGTGTGTCCACTCATGTTGGGGAGCGTATGCACTCAGCGGCTCTTGGGGAGAACAAGAGCAAGCTTGCCCCTTTGTATGGCAGCGAGGGAGTTGTGGGCGGGTCGAAGGGCCTCAAGCCCCTCTACAATCTGATGTTGAGGATATTTCGCCATACCATTTCCCCTAGTGCTGGAAATGATGATGCCATCAGATGTGGTTTGGTCAACTTACTATACCATACCCACAAGATTCACCTGGATGGCCCCGAGGCAGACGCGGCTCCTATTGACATCATGGATTTCATATTTGAGGAGATGTACCATGCCATATTGTACAAGAAGGCTCCCCCTATGCTCCACTTGTTATGAGGCTCATCAACACCCAGGCCCACAATTCACCACTTCCTTTTCCTCCCAACCTTACGGAGCACACTCTTGTATCACTACATCAGAAAGGACGCATGGAGCCTCCTCCTAGATGCGCCTATGCCAATGAGGAGGAGGAGATCACTGATACTGAGAGGGGCCCCTCTCCTACTAGGGCTCGGAGGAAGAGTGCTTCCAATGCACCCATGCCTCTCATGACATGCGAGTATGTCCATGAGAAGGTCAAGAAGGCCTCATTCTGGGAGAGGACCCTTTGTTGTATAAATGTGGACATCTGCAAGCAACATCATGCCTCCTACAAGAGCAACCGTCGCATGAAGAAACTCCTCAAGGAGATCAAGGCTCTGGGAGAACAGGAAGATGTGGAAGGTGATGATGAGTACACTGATGAGCATGGCGCTCAACAATCCACTAAGTCAGACTACACTCTCTCTTTTGGTTCATGGAATGCCCAACAGGATAGTTTGGTGGATCGGAAGACCTTCTCTGATGTCACCTCAGGATTTGGGTACCAGGGTACGTCCTCTTCTCGCCCTCACGGCAAAGGGCCTGAAACTCTAGATGGTGATGATGACTATGAAGAGGAGGATGATGACGAGGATCAGGATATGGATGAGGAGGATGAGGATGATGACGATGAGGAGTACTGATCCTTTGGGGCTCTAGCTTAGGTCTTTTCCCTTTCTGGCATTTCGATGCCAAAGGGGGGAAGACATTGTCATCGGGATTTGCATGGGCTTGGACTTTCTTATTATTTTATTTGCCATCTTGAACTTCGTATTTATTTGCCTTATGTTTTTGCGAGATACTTTTTGATATTTGTGTGAGGACATGTTTTCTCCTACATTATTGTAACTCATGTGAGAACTATGTGTTTTATCTATCTACTACCTGCCGTGCATGTTTTACTTGTTTATCTTAGTGCACATAGTCAGGGGAGCATTGATATACACTGCCATATCTTATTATATCTTATTGCAAATAATTCCATGCAAAATCACTTGTTGTCATCGAACACCAAAAAGGGGGAGATTGAAAGGACATTTAGTGTCATAATCACTTTTGGTGTTCGTTAACAACAAGTAGATAATTTCACAGTATGCTAATGTCTACAGGTTGATATAATGCAAAGTGAAAAGGACACTTACAGAATTATTTCGGATCACATATGCAAGTTCCTGGAAACTCTAGACCGGAGTATACGGTCTGAGTGGACCGGAGTCTCCGGTGTGGTCCAGAGTTTCCTCAGGAGTCTTCAGAGGGGGCTCTAGAAATCAGCCTAGGACAGTCTGATGGGTGGTCCGGAGGTTGGTCTGGAGACTGACCAGAGTCTCCGATCCAAGCCTCTGACCGGAGTCTCCGGTGTGGATTGACCGGAGTCTTCGGAGCACTTGGTCCGGAAACTTTGAAGAATCTCCGGAGGAGTCTTTCCCAGGAGTGCTGGGACAGTCTGATGGGTGGTCTGGAGGTCGATCCAGAGACTGACCGGAGTCTCCGGTGCAGACCGGAGTCTCTGGTCTGCACACCGGAGTCTCCGTTCTGGCAAGTCCTCCAACGGTCAGAAAACGGTTCGGTGGAGGAGCTGCTTATAAATAGAGGACCGTATCCCCTTCCTCCAGCTGCTCGACCCACTCAAGAACACCATCCCCATTTGAGCCACCAAATCAACAAGATCTCTTCATCTAACCATCCAAAGTCATTGATCTTTGGAGAATCGAAGGAGGAGGCCTTGATCTATAGCTTCACCAAGAGAGATCTTCATTTCCACCTCATTCACTTGAGGTCCCCCTTGCTCTAGTGTTTCCTTGGAAACCCTAGGTTTTGATTTGGTTCTTACAAGCTTGTCTTTGATTTTTTTGACAGCTTGCTTGTATCCGGGAGCCTCCAATTAAGTTGTGTATGTGTGCCTCGAACTTGTTGTAAAGGTGTCGGCTTCCACCTCGAAGGTTGCCGATATAGTGGAAGAGGTGAATCGAACCCTTTGGGGTGAGGTTCATCGGAGAACAAGGGAGGCCTCTCGTGGAATTTGTGGTTTGAAACCACCCCCTCTCCAAACGTATACGTACTTTCCCTCAAAAGGAAGGAACTACGGGAAACAAACCCTTGTGTCTCCGTGTGCACCACTTTGGTTACTTCCATCCTTTACCGCACTTTACTTTACTTGTTATTGCTTAGTGTATTTTATAGTTTGACATATAGGTAAATTCACCTTAGTTGCATAATCTAGAGAATTTACCTTTCTTGTCAAACCCTAATTTGAAAAAGAATAAAATTTGAAGTAGCACCTATTCACCCCTCTAGGTTCCCATAAGATCCTTTCACATATCATATCATATATTTTAATTGCATGTGATGTTAATCCTTTATCCATCTTATTTATTGCTAGTATTAGATACTTGACGGTAGCATTATAAGATGATCACTTAATTTAATACCAATAAAAGTGTTCCCCCTTAGTGTGCACAAACAGGAAAGTTCTTTGTTATGAAGCACGTCGTGACGACCGGGTGTTACACATCCGTGTGTTCGCATAGCCCATCCGTGTGTTCGCATAGCCATGTTGTACAGAAAATATACTAAGGTTAATTTGGTGAGCCTAACATATGCATACATGGCCTCAGAGCAAAAGTAATCAAAATATCAAGCATGAGTCAAATGAATAATGTGATCGATATTTCGATATCCACCTTTGCAGCTATGATGTCGGCAGTGACTATCGGGGGTGGTATAGTGGATTAGGATTGTGTAATCACTAAAACCTTTTAGGGATGATAGTTTTAGTGGGACCTCATTTGATAATGTGATTATAATTTAAACTCGTATTACGAACTTTGTCTCTGCAAATATCTTTGTAGATCATGTCATACCCAAATGTTCATGTTGACTTTGACTCTTTAATGCGCGATGAAGACCTTAGAGTTGATGGGTCTAACTTCATTTATTGGTACCAACGCCTGAGGAACATCCTCATTCTTAATGACTTTCTCTACGTGATACAAGAACCGCTATGAGATTTTCCCAAGGACTTGGCGAGTGAGGATGATGATGATGATTATCATACTCGCAGTGAAATTTCCATAATAGTCCAATGCGCCATGACCCATTCCATGGAGACTAATTTGCAGTTACACTTTTTCAATACCGGCGCATATGAGATGGTCAATGAATTTAAGGAGCTCTTTATATCGCAAGTCAGAGTTATGAAGTATGAGTAACTGGACAAGTTTCTTTCAAATAAGATGGAATAAAAACACCTTCTTAGAGAGTCACTTGGAAATCATGCATGGATTCATGGGTGCCTTGTGGAAGTTTTGGACTACTGGATTAACATGAAGTAGGTTTGGTTCCTAGCTCTAATCTATCCGAGAAACCATGAAGTTTTGAGAATGCATGGAGGCTCCATGTTATGTATGGTTTTGGTAATTAATGAAAATCTCTATGAATTAATGTTTGTATTGAGTTATACTTGAAGGGTTTGTCCATGGACGGTGCTTGTAGACCATATGTTGGTCTTAACTTCTGCAAGTGCACATATTATAGCTAGTCTCAAAGTAAGAATATCAGACCAAGAGGAGCTCTTGGTAATAGTCTTTATGCTTCTTATTATTAATTTATCAAAGTGTATCTGCAAGTTATCTTTGGTCGAACGCAAGAGAGTGTTGAAATTGTTTGTGAACAAGGATAAATAATACTAAAATAAAGCAAGTGGAAAGTAGACAAAGAATAATCGACTAAATGATCATGAAAGTGAAATAGGGATAAAATCATTCTCATGAAGTGTTGTATCCACCAATAGCATTTATAGAGAATGCATGGGGGTGTGCCAAGAAAGGGTTTCTGTCAACACCCGGATTTTTAATCCCAGATGCCTGTTATGCCATACATCGCAATCCCAGGATTACCATTTTTGCGAGACATAACAGATTTGGATACCACAGTACATCATCCATTAAAAACCATACATAAGGTCTTACACAAATAAGGATCCCATGATCCAGTTATTAATACAACTCAAGCAGCGGAAATACGTAATAATAAAGGTAGCGTAGGCGAAGCTCCATCTTCGGGGTCATAGGCAATGCTGACGATGGGAGATGATCCTAGTTGTCGTAACCCTCCTGGGGTCCTTCGTCCTGGTACTCCTCTTCATAGTCTGGCCACGGGAATAGCCAGGGACAAAGCCATGAGTACTCTTCAAGTACTCGCAAACTAATAATAACAAGTGAAGGGGGTTTTTGTAGTAGGACACTAAGCTCTAGGGTTGTTTTGAAAAAATCCAGATTTACCTCTACTAAGTTCAGAAGCAAGAAAAGCTAGTGGAAATTTTATATCACCTAATTGGGAACTTGAATTTCATGTCACAACCCTGTTGTGGTCAAGTCAAAGTCTCAATTCATTTCACAAGTCATTTTGAAAACATCTGATGGGGGAATAGTATGGCCACTCCAACTGTCCATAACCGCGGACGCGGCTATTCGAATAGTTTGACACTCTGTAGAGATTGTACACTTTCACCACAACAGTCGATACATCCGTCAGGAACAAATCCTGAATTCACCATACTCAGTATGCGGATAATCAATCCTAACCTTTCAATTACACGCCCTAGTATAAGCACCTCTCCTGTGAGTTTGGCCTCCCAACCATGACCAACTGTCATCTTGGGTACTTCACAGGTGGACAATCTTCACAAGGTAGCCTCAGCTCAGACCTTGGCCGTGAGGGAATCCATACTAAGGTATATAAGTTTCCAGTCAAGCCCTACCCAATTTTCGGGTATTGTGGTTGTACGGAAAAATTGGAATGGTATCGCATCCAGAGAACCATCAGTTTTATAAAGGGCTAAGGCTCATGCCTCAACATTTTCATCATCAAATCATCAGGTGTTCGGAAAAAAATGTCAAAACATCTCAGTATAATGACTCATCATTCTAAGGTTTTGATAACCATTTTCCACCAAGTATTCCCATCTAAAGTTGATCAAGTTTTATGCTTAGCACTAGCATCTACAAGTGGGGGTAAGTACTAATGATATGGTGGTAAAGAAGTGGGGATTAATTAAGTTCAATCTCATGCCTTAGGATGACATCAAGATTATCTAGCTTAGGCCAAATTTAATGTTCTTTATGCAACCTTCAATTATATTCCTAGAATCTACAAGTCACTTAAGTAAAATCTAAGAGAAAGCTTTGATAAAGAACTTAAGTGTAAAGCTTGCAAATAAAACTAGGATTGGGTTATCAAGTGGGTATGATCACATATGCTTAAGGCATATAGTTGGCATGGTAACAAGCAAGTATTTGGTTGCATAATTATCAGTATAAGCTTGCAAGTGTTAGATTGCCTTGTGTAGAGCAGTGGTTGAAGTTCTCCTTGGCTTCTTCTTCGTAGTATCCTCCTTCCTCCTCGTATCCTTGGTCGATACTAGCGTCTATGAATAAATACGAGGTACACAATCACCAAACAATACTTAACTACTTTCAATCATCACATAAAGGTGCACTATGGATGATCTAGTATCATCACTAACATTACAAGATTAAAGCTTTGGTCTTATTTATTATATTTTTAGAAAAGTAATTTCTACTCATTGAAAAACTACTTAAGATTTAATATTCTCCAACTCAAACATGGGATCATGTTGACACATGTCGTCACCACATATTTCAGTACATGGGAATGTGATTTAAAGTGGTGTCACAATTTAATAAGGTTTAACCTTTTTATTTTAAATAAATAAAGTGACTAGAAATGCCTATGTGGCATTCTTTTGTTACTTGAACATTATTTCTATAAGTAAACACATATATTTTTATATATTCTGAAAGGCATGATAAAATGTGATTTTTGAGAGTTGGAATCAACTCAAAAGCTATTATGGTTTAAATTTGAAAAATGTTTGAATGCAGAAAAGCTTCTGCCTTGTTATTTTTACCAAGGTTGATCTACAGATCCAAATGATTTGAATCCAATGGGCTTGGTATAATCATTTCAGTACCTTTCTAACAAAATTGGTTTCATGCAATTTGGTTCATTAAATCGAGCTGGGTTGATTTTTGAAACTAGGTACAGAACTATGTTTGAATTAAAATAGAAAAAGCTAAATTCAAAGGAGTGGGTTGCGCGGGAAAGGTTAATGGGCCGACCTAGTGTCACTCTGCAGCGCAGGGCTCAACTGACAGGGGGGTCTACCGGTCAGTGGCTCATAACACGCGAAGCGGTACAGGGCGATTTGGTGTGTTGGATTAGAAGTGAGATCAACGGCTGAGGGTCGTCGTCAACTATGAACATGTCACCGGCGAGCTCGAACCCTAGCAGCTCGGTGGGGGTGCATAGCGGGCATCTGGGCTCCAGTGGCAGCGAGGCGGTCAAGTCGACGACGGCGAACTCGAGGATGGTCGCGGCTCGAGGTGGTCAAATCAACGACTCCCTTCTTCTCTAGAGGCGGCCTACTCCGGCGCAATTCCGGCGAGCTGCTGCTCCTCGTGCTCCGGCTAAGGGGTGGAAGGATCAGTGAGGTGAGGGGAGTGAGATGGTGTGAAGAAATCGAGCGGGGGTCGTCTCCTTTTATAGGCTCAACGGCGAGACCGAGAGGGATGGGCAGACGACGGTGGCGACACGGCTACGGGCGGCTAGAGGCATGGCCGAGATTGGCGATTGACGGGCGGTTTCCTGGTGATGCTCTAGAGCTTAAATGCGCGTGTAGGGGCGGTGTCAATTAGTCGGGAACGTGCGATGCTCTGCGAGGCAGAGGTGGCGAACTCCACGGCGAGCGGTGGCTACGGGGTACGGGCGGTGAAACGAGCATGTCTGGTGGTCTCCTGGGACGGTGGGGTGCACGCTGGCGGGCGGCGAGGGCTCGAGGTGGTCGGGGTGTGTGGGAACGGCGCGTGCTCTGTGGTGCGCGTCGGCATGGTCGACAGCGGTGCAGGCGCGATTTTCCTGGCGGTTCTGGTCGATTTCTTTGAGCTAGGGCTGGTCGAGAGGGGGCGGTGAGGCATAGGCTGCATGCTAGACAAGGTTGGCACGGCTAGTTCTTCTCCTAGCCTTGCTGTCCACACTGGGGTGACATGGTGAGGCTCGTCCTGCTCACCATTGATGACAATGGCCAGCTTACAGTGGTGCTAGAGGTTAGTTAAGGGTGCTAGATGATCTACTAAGGCTAGTTGTAAACAGAGAGGGAACAAGGTTGGCCAAAACACTGCTCAAAATAGTGTTTTTGATTTTGTTGATTTGAATCTGCAACCTGTTTGATGAAATGGCTGCATGAACTTGAGTTTTGACTTTTGAAAAGATTTTTGGTGGATGTGATAGGCATGTGTTGAGGATTCTTTGGGTGCTTGGGTTTTGAAAATTGAGCTTGTTTGAGTGGTTTTTGAAATAGTGGGATCTTCCCGTATGAGATAGATTCAATTTTAAACTGTCATTTAAACTAAGCATTTAAATGTTTTTGGATGATCACAAAGTGGGCCATGGTACCTTGTTATGAGTACTATCAAGGGGTGCAAAGATCCATACATGTTTCTGTTGAGTTCTGAAAGTTAGAGATAGCCAAAGTAGGCATGGGAGTTAATTTGGCCAAAGTGACCATTCACTCAATTTATTTGTTTTGACTTGTTTGTCTTTGGGAAAAGTTTGAGGATTTTTTAGATGATGTTTATTTCACCTAAGAATCATTTTACAAGCAAAGAAACACAGAATCATGGCAATTTAAAAAGAATCCAAATTTCTAATACACACATATGAATGCTTTCATACTTTTAATTGGAAAAGTTTTTGTTAACCCTAATTTTGATGATTAGAGTTTGATGATCCAAGTTTATTATTTTTGGGATGTTACAAACCTTCCCCCCTTAAACAAAATCTCGTCCCGAGATTTAAAAAGGACGAAAAAGATTACCTAGGATTTGAAGAGATCGGGAAACTCCGTCCTGATGTGATCTTCGCGCTCCAAGGTAACTTCTTCTTCTGTGTGGTTGCTCCACTGAATCTTGAGAAACTTGATGCTTCGGGTTCTGGTAGTTCTGAAAGCTTCTTCCAAAATACAGATGGGTACTTCGGGATAGGTCAGGTCATCGTTGATCTCTATGGTCCAGTGATCAATGTTCTTGAACACTTCAGTCTTCTCCGGGACTTAGAGGCACTTGCGAAGTAATGAGATATGAAACACATTATGCATGGCTGACATCTCTTCGGGCAGTTCCAATTGATATGACACTTCTCCTCGACGGTTCAGAATCTTGAAGGGTCCGATATATCTGGGGGCTAACTTTCCTTTGAGCTGGAAATGATGCATTCCCTTCAATGGCGACACTTTCAGATACACAAAATCTCCGATGTTAAAGGCGAGGTCTCGATGTCTCTTGTCGGCGTAACTCTTCTGTCTTGACTGGGCTGTCTTGAGGTGCTCATGAATCTTTTGAACCTTCTCTTCTGCTTCTCGTAGGATGTCAGGTCCGAAAATCTGAATCTCTCCTACTTCCGACCAGTTCAAAGGGGTGCAACACTTCCTTCCATACATGAATTCAAATGGGGCCATTTGCAAACTAGATTGATAACTGTTGTTGTATGAAAATTCTGCGAACGGCAGACAATCTTCCCATTTAGATCCATACTCTAACACACATGCTCTCAACATTTCTTCGAGTATTTGATTTACCTGCTCCGTTTGTCCGTCGGTCTGAGGGTGATAAGCTGTGCTGAAATCTAGTCGGGTTCCTAAACCTTCTTGGACTTTCTTCCATAATCTCGAGGTAAACTGAGTTCCTCGATTCGATACTATGTTCTTGGGGACTCCGTGCAAACTGACGATTCTAGCGATGTATAACTCCACTAGCTTCGAACTCTGATATGTGGTCTTGACGGGTAAGAAATGGGCGACTTTGGACAATCTGTCCACTATGACCCAGATAGAGTCATTTCCCCTACTAGAACTAGGCAATCCGGTGATAAAGTCCATTCCAACGGAATCCCATTTCCATTCCGGAATCTGTAGCAGTTGTAACAATCCTGCGGGTCTTTGATGTCCCGCCTTGACTCGCTGACATATATCACACTTGGCGATATAGCTTCCGATTTCTCTCTTCATCTTATGCCACCAAAATTGTTCTTTAAAATCTTGATACATATTTGTTCCTCCGGGGTGGATAGAATAAAGGGTATCATGAGCTTCCTTCAGAATAACTTCTTTCAACTCAGAATCTGCTGGTACACAAAGGCGTCCTTTGTACCACAGAACTCCTTCTTCATCTTCGGTAAATCCGGGTACTTTGCATGTACCGATACGACGCTTGATTCCGTCGATACTAGCATTTCCTTTCTGCGCCTCCTTGATCTGACTGATCAAAGTGGGTTGAAGTTCTATGCTATCCAAAAATCCTTCACTCACTGATTCCATTCGGAAATCTTCCATCTCTTTGTGCAAGCTTGGTTGCTCCTTCAAAATCATGGAGTTCAAGCGGCACGGCAATCTGCTAAGGGAATCTGCTACCTAATTGGCTTTACCGGGTCATAGTGAATGTCTAGATCGTAATCCTTGATTAGCTCAATCCATCTTCTCTGTCTCATATTTAGCTCCTTCTGAGTGAATATATACTTCAGGCTCTTGTGATCCAAATAAATCTCGTAACAGTTTCCCATCAGGTAATGCCTCCATGTCTTCAGGGCTAGAACTACGACTGCGAGTTCGAGGTCATGGGTTGGGTAATTCTGCTCATGTTGTTTCAGTTGTCGAGATATATAAGATATAACTTTGCCTTCTCGCATTAGAACACATCTGAGACCGATCTTGGATGCATCACAATACACGTCAAAGGGCTTCGTGATATCCGGCATGATTAAGATTGGGGATGAAATCAATCTCCTCTTGAGTTCTTGAAAACTCGCTTCACATTTGTCTGTCCATTCAAACTTCTTGTCCTTCTTCAGCAATTGGGTCATGGGTCTGGCGATACTCGAGAATCCTTCTACGAACTTGCGATAGTATCCCGCCAATCCAAGAAATGCACGAACTTGGGTTTGAGTGGTTGGGTGTGGCATCCCGCAAAACCACTACTAGAAAATCGCGTTGTTTTTGTGCATTGCATCATCATGACCGCATGCTCATGTCATCATGCCACATTGCATTTGAGCATCGTCATCATCATGCATATTATTTTTGCCTCAAAACTATTTGCGAAAGACTATGCTATTTTTCTAAACTAGCCCTCCTCTAATTTCAAATCCAAATCATCGGTCCAGCCGGATCTTTCATTTATCTAAAACCAATTACAAAATCTATTTTTAAAAATAAAAGAAAACCTAGACAAATATCTAGTCCTAAACCAGCCCCCTCTAAATCTATTCCCACCCAATCCTAGTCTACCCACCAACCAGTGCCCTCCACCTCACCTTCCCCTCCACCTCATCACACCCATCGCCACCTCATCGATCCACCCCCACTCCCTCCCTCTCTCTCTCCCCAACCAGCCATCCACACACACCCCTCTCTCTCTCTCTCACCTAGCCCCATCTACCCCCCTCACTTACACCCTGGTCCCACCATCCCTGGCCCCACCCCACCCAGCACTACCCACACACCCAACCCACACACGCCTGCCCCCTCCCACCACCCGCCAGACCCGCTCCCCCGTGGCCCCCACCTCTCCCTGGCCCACCCCGCAGGCCCCACCTCCCACCAACTCTCCGTCCCTCTCCCCGCGTCTCTCTCTTCCTCCCTCCACCCCTTGCCAGGTCGCACCAGCCGCAGCCCCGCCGACCCCACCCGGCCATGGCGCCGCATGGCCGCTCCTCCTGTCTCTCTCCTCCTCGGCCTCAGCTCGCCACCGCTCCTCCCCTCGCCTCGCAGCGCCACTCCGCTCGTCCCTCGTGTTGCCTCCTCTCTCGCCCTCTCCTCCAGCCTCGTCGCCCGCTTCTTTTTCGCTGCCTGGCCAATGACCATCTCCGCGAGCTGCCACGGGATCCACGCCGCCTCTCCCTGTCGTTCTCTTTCAGTACCGTGGCCGCCTGCTTTTGGCCAGCGCCGTCTATCACGCGACCCCGCCGCCGGGGACCTCTCCCATCAGCAAGCCGGTTGTCTCCTGCCGCATCCAGCGAAGCCTCGAGCTCCCCTGCCCTCTACCGCGACCAGCCGCCTCCATCACGCCGTCCTGCTGCAGAGCCCCCTGGCAAAGCTTTCCCGCTCCTCTCCGTTCCCCTGCCGTTTCGGTGCAGACACCACCTGCTCCGGCCGATGATGCCTGTGATCTCTCTCTATTCTTCTGCAAGGACCCTAGCCCTCCATCCCTGTCGTCGTGGTCGCCCTACCGACGCGCCTTGCAGGGTGTTTCCATCGCGGCCTTTGCAGACAACGTCCTGGCTCCCAGGAGTTACGTGAAACCACCCTTCCCGGATTTCCGCCGAGATCTTCCGAAGACTACCAACACAAACCTGAGTCCGCCATAGACAAGATCGACAAGTGACACCCAGATCTACCTCATGGACCCAAAGGTCGCCTTCCCAGATCCAAACCCCGAAGGCCGTTCCCCCGGACCGCCATGATCTTCTTCTCGGATCCGAAGACCCCGGTAACCGACTCACCCAAGTCCGACATCGACAAACGAAGACGGCACCATCAAGACCTTCGTCACGGGACGCCGAGATCTGCTACCCGAACCCGAAGACCGCGGGCGCGACAAGATCGTCTCTCGGACGCCCAGGTCGTCGACTCGGATACGCCAAGTACTTCCTCGAGGATGCCAAGTTCTTCATCCCGGACGCCAAGACCGACCTGATACGTGGACCCGACAAGGTCTTCACGACGACAAGAACGACACCGACCAGGGCGAGTCCGATGCGCCCCCGACGCCACACCAAGTCCTTCTCCCCGTAACACCAAGATCTCCCGCCGAGAACGAACCCCAGATCCGAACCCTGAGACCAAGTTTGTCGAACCCTAATGTGATTCCCTTCCCGAGCCCTATTTTATAAAATGAAATATAAACTTGTTGCATATAAAATTGTCATACTCGCATGCATAATTGTCATGTGGTTTGGGGGCCTTATGCCGATTCACCTAATAATTAAATATGGGGCCCATATGCGGGCAAATCTAGTCTTATATTGGCCTCATTTAAATTGGTGTAGCGAACCGGTGCTATCTCTTGCCATGTTATTACAACATTTAATTTGCGGGGTAGATAAATAACTTGAACCGTTTAATTAATTGTCGGGGCCTCGGTTCCGCTTAATATGACCTAATTGCATCGCATATTTGCCATGTCATACATCATACATGCATCATGCCCGATCTTTTGTCGTAGTATTAAATAGTGCATCCGGTGTTTCTTCTAGTGTTTTGCTTCTTCGCGGATAAGGCCGTTGAGTTGATGCGAGTGTCGACCCGATCTTCGGATGAACCTTCGACAATGTTTTCAGGCGAGCATCTCCCCCTTTCTACCTATCTTACTTTTATAGTATTTATTCCCTCCTGTTGATCTATTGCTATATGTGTTGCGATGCTCTAGTTTTTGTACCCGTGATATCCCTTGCAGCCTTATATTGCCTTAGACACATCCTATTACCTTTTGTTTGGTAGATAGTTGGACTTGCGCGTCGTAGTCGCTTGCTCAAGTGTTGTTGCGTGTCGTCCAGTACCACAGTTGTTGGAGTGTTGCCGCCTGTTTATTGTTGGAGCTGATCATAACTTTACTTATTGTTTAACAACTAAAATTGAAGTAAGTAAGTAGAGGCACAGGTGGGCAATAGATGTTATTTGGTTGTTAACCGTCCACTTGTGTCCCGTAGGACCCCGAGTACTTGATACATGTTCCTTGAATATTCGCGCTATCCACATCCGGGAGGATTATGGGACCCCCCTGAGCCAGAGCTTGATTCATTCTTATTTCTTGGGGCCACAAACTAGTTTGAGGTTTTATTTACTATCCTGTACTTATGCCATGCTTTACTGCTTTATTACGATTGTGCGAGGAGCACCTGTACTGTTTAGGATCGTGGCACGATTCCGCGGTATCGACAAGCCCAGTTTTGGGTTCCCAGTCGTTTACAGCCGTCCCCACAACCTTGAGTCCATCTCGGAGCCGGCCGGCTTCGTTGCGGGTCTACTTTAAGGGGTGGCCCCCTGAAATATTTCTGAATCCTGTGATTGCTTTGTCGTGAAGGCCTCGTTGGGTTTTGATTTGGTTTTTCCGAGGTTGATCGAGTGTGTGTTGCTATTTGTGCACCCCTGCAGGGTAAAACTTTCTGAAAGCCGTGTCCGCGGTTATGGACGACTTGGAGCACAGTATCTCGATCATAGACAACTATAACTAAAGTAGTGCTATAAATTTGACTCTATAATGACTAGTAATCAGCTTCACTATAATGGAATGGTTAAATAAAACTGCCAACAATTGCTTGTTTGGGTTGTCGCTTGCGACCATTGTACCTGACTAGTAAGCATTGCAACTACAACGGAATGGCTAAATAAAAGTACCAACAACTGCTGGGTTTCGGTTTATCTCATGCTAATCGTATATCTGACTAGTGAGTGTTGCAACTACAACGTAATGGTTAACTAAAATGGCCCACTGCTTATTTTATCAGGATGATTATCTATACTTGATTAGTAATTGCTGCAACGATAACTGAATAAATAAAACTGCCAACTGTGTGAGTTCCTCGGTTGACTTCCTCGTTTGGTCTCGAGGGGGAAACACCAGGATGGGTTTGTTTGATGGTAGTATGTAGTATCAGGTTGGTTCCGAATAGGTCTTTCTTACCCCTCTCTGATAGCCGCCAGTTATATCGAGTCTCCATAGGTTGTTTAGTGCATACTGCCGCTGCCGCTTCAGTCCACATACCTATGTAGGCGAGGACCGCCGAATTCTAGCCTCGCCGTGTACTGGCCTCAGTACTGACGCTCCTCTTTTTCCTTTGCCCTTTGTCGGCACCCCTTTTGTTTAAGCAGGTTTTGAGGTCGACGTCGTTAGCAGGGTTACCCTTCCGGCTTGGCCTGGGCAGGGTTATGGACGCCATTGGTTATTCTTCAGGGCTCTTAGCCCCATTTGCATCTTGTCCGTAGTCGGACGCTCTACCGTTTTCAAGGTGATTTGGATCTTTGTACTGTATATCTGTATTCTTGACTCATGGAGTCGTGTTGTATATATATATATATCTGTTCTGTGGGTCCCATCGAGGACTGTTGTGTAATGTTATTACTTTGTTTTCCACCCGCACGAAAGTGCCTGGTGGGCACCTTTGAATCGTTTCTATGCGGGTTAGGCGGGTTTCGCTAAAACTTGCATAGGGCCGATTCTGAGGGTGTTACAGAGTGGTATCAGAGCTCAGCCGATTCGATACCCACAAGTCCAAACTGTGGGATAACCTAGCTAACGGCAAGTAGAGTGTCAAAACTATTTTTGCAAAATCGGTTGGATAGTTCTCGATTAGGTCTGATTTTACTCCTTACCCTCTGCTCTCCTCTCACCTCTGCGTGTTTTGAATCCGCTCTCTTCTCCCTCTTCGAGTCCAGGATTTCTCGTGGTTGGGTTCCGTCGTACCTTCAGGGTTTCGCTTCCTCTTTTGGTAACGGTGTGTCTACATCTGGTCTTCATGCTATCTGAGTGATCCTTTATCTGTGGTACCATTCTTTGTTCCTTGTTTGTGCCTCCGGTGTTTTCCGACGCGACGACATCCTCTACGCCAGATCCGATGCAGAGTCTGCATCACTCCTTGGTTCCTGAACCTCGATTGTCCAGATCTTCAGTCTGATTCCGCGAATGGTTGCGCGCTTTTCTACTGATTGTGCAGAGTAATAGTTTGGGTGCGTGATGGATTGGCCCCCATGCCGACTACCCCTTCTATTCGCTTTTGTACATTGAAGTGGATGAGAATGCATCGGTTCCCTCTTTCCATCGAAGCTAGAGGTGGCTTTGTTTGTTGATACCTCTACCTCCGACCTTTTGTCCCCGGAGTGTTCCCTCGACGACCACGGACAACGACCTCTTGTTAGTGGTGTCGCGAGGATCTACACGAAGCGAGAAGACGCAGATCGCCGACCTTCCTTCCGGTACCATGAGGCGGATCTCGAGGGCGAGATCCATTGTTAGTGGTGTCGAATTGTGGCATCCCGCAAAACCACTACTAGAAAATCGCGTTGTTTTTGTGCATTGCATCATCATGACCGCATGCTCATGTCATCATGCCACATTGCATTTGAGCATCGTCATCATCATGCATATTATTTTTGCCTCAAAACTATTTGCGAAAGACTATGCTATTTTTCTAAACTAGCCCTCCTCTAATTTCAAATCCAAATCATCGGTCCAGCCGGATCTTTCATTTATCTAAAACCAATTACAAAATCTATTTTTAAAAATAAAAGAAAACCTAGACAAATATCTAGTCCTAAACCAGCCCCCCCTAAATCTATTCCCACCCAATCCTAGTCTACCCACCAACCAGTGCCCTCCACCTCACCTTCCCCTCCACCTCATCACACCCATCGCCACCTCATCGATCCACCCCCACTCCCTCCCTCTCTCCCCAACCAGCCATCCACACACACCCCTCTCTCTCTCTCTCACCTAGCCCCATCTACCCCCCTCACTTACACCCTGGTCCCACCGTCCTGCCCCACCCCACCCAAAGACTACCCACACACCCAACCCACACGCCCCTCCCACCACCCGCAGACCGCCTCCCGTGGCCCCCACCTCCCCTGCCCACCCAGGCCCCACCACCCACCAACTCTCCGTCCCTCTCCCCGCGTCTCTCTCTTCCTCCCTCCACCTTTGTCATGTCAGGCACCACCGCCAGAGCCCGCCGACCCACCCGGCCATGGCGCTTGCCATGCCGCCTCCTCCCTGCTCTCCTCCTTTGGCCTCAGCTCGCCACGCTCCTCCTCCTCGCCGTCAGCCGCCCGCCTGCCCCGCCGCGTGACTGCCTCCTCTCGCCCGAGCCCCTCTCCTCCAGCCTCGTCCGCCCCGCTTCTTTTCTGGCCGCGCTCGCCGCCGCCAGCGACCATCTCTCCCGCGAGCTGCCACCAGGATCCCTACGTCGGCCTCTCCCTGTCGTTCTCTTTTCGTGCCACCGTCGGCCGCTTCCTCGCCTTTGGCCAGCGCCGTCTGTCACGCGACCCCGCCGCCGGGGACCTCTCCCATCAGCAAGCCGGCTGTCTCCTGCCGCATCCAGCGAAGCCTCGAGCTCCCCTGCCCTCTACCGCGACCAGCCGCCTCCATCACGCCGTCCTGCTGCAGAGCCCCCTGGCAAAGCTTGCCCGCTCCTCTCCGTTCCCCTGCCGTTTCGGTGCAGACACCACCTGCTCCGGCCGATGATGCCTGTGATCTCTCTCTATTCTTCTGCAAGGACCCTAGCCCTCCATCCCTGTCGTCGTGGTCGTCCTACCGACGCGCCTTGCAGGGTGTTTCCATCGCGGCCTTTGCAGACAACGTCCTGGCTCCCAGGAGTTACATGAAGCCACCCTTCCCGGATTTCCGCCGAGATCTTCCGAAGACTACCAACACAAACCTGAGTCCGCCATAGACAAGATCGACAAGTGACACCCAGATCTACCTCACGGACCCAAAGGTCGCCTTCCCGGATCCAAACCCCGAAGGCCGTTCCCTCGGACCTCCATGATCTTCTTCTCGGATCCTAAGACCCCGGTAACCGACTCACCCAAGTCCGACATCGACAAACGAAGACGGCACCATCAAGATCTTCGTCACGGGACGCCGAGATCTGCTACCCGAACCCGAAGACCGCGGGCGCGACAAGATCGTCTCTCGGACGCCCAGGTCGTGGACTCGGATACGCCAAGTACTTCCTCGAGGATGCCAAGTTCTTCATCCCGGACGCCAAGACCGACCTGATACGCGGACCCGACAAGGTCTTCACGACGACAAGAATGACACCGACCAGGGCGAGTCCGATGCGCCCCCGACGCCACACCAAGTCCTTCTCCCCGTAACACCAAGATCTCCCGCCGAGAACGAACCCTAGATCCGAACCCTGAGACCAAGTTCGCCGAACCCTAATGTGATTCCCTTCCCGAGCCCTATTTTATAAAATGAAATATAAACTTGTTGCATATAAAATTTTCATACTCGCATACATAATTGTCATGTGGTTTGGGGGCCTTATGCCGATTCACCTAATAATTAAATATGGGGCCCATATGCGGGCAAATCTAGTCTTATATTGGCCTCATTTAAATTGGTGTAGCGAACCGGTGCTATCTCTTGCCATGTTATTACAACATTTAATTTGCGGGGTAGATAAATAACTTGAACCGTTTAATTAATTGTCGGGGCCTCGGTTCCGCTTAATATGACCTAATTGCATCGCATATTTGCCATGTCATACATCATACATGCATCATGCCCGATCTTTTTTCGTAGTATTAAATAGTGCATCCGTGTTTCTTCTAGTGTTTTGCTTCTTCGGATAAGGCCGTTGAGTTGATGCGTGTGGACCCGATCTTCGGATGAACCTTCGACAATGTTTTCAGTAGCATCTCCCTTTCTACCTATCTTACTTTTATAGTATTTATTCCCTCCTGTTGATCTATTGCTATACGTGTTGCGATGCTCTAGTTTTCGTGCCGTGATATCCCTTGCAGCCTTATATTGCCTTGGACACATCCTATTACCTGTTGTTTGGTAGATAGTTGGACTTGCGTCGTAGTCGCTTGCTCAAGTGTTGTTGCGTGTCGTCCGATTACGCTTGTTGGAGTGTTGCCACTGTTTATTGTTGGAGCTGATCATAACTTTACTTATTGTTTAACAACTAAAATTGAAGTAAGTAAGCAGAGGCACGGTGGGCAATAGATGTTATTTGGTTGTTAATCCCACTTGTGTCCCGTGGGACCCCGAGTACTTGATACTGTCCTTGAATATTCGGCTATCCACATCCGGGAGGATTATGGGACCCCCCTGAGCCAGAGCTTGATTCATTCTTATTTCTTGGGGCCACAAACTAGTTTGAGGTTTTATTTACTATCCTGTACTTATGCCATGCTTTACTGCTTTATTACGATTGTGCGAGGAGCACCTGTGCATTAGGATCGTGGCACGATTCCGCTGTATCGACAAGCCCGTTTGGGTTCCCGATACCGTTCTGACCCCACAACCTTGAGTCCGTCTCGAGGCCCGGCTTTGTTGCGGGTCTACTTTAAGGTGGCCTGAAATATTTCTGAATCCTGTGATTGCTTTGTCGTGAAGGCCTCGTGGGTTTTGATTTGGTTTTTCCGAGGTTGATCGAGTGTGTTGCTATTTGTGCACCCTGCAGGGTAAAACTTTCAAAGCCGTGTCATGGTTATGGACGACTTGGATCACAGTATCTCGATCATAGACAACTATAACTAAAGTAGTGCTATAAATTTGACTCTATAATGACTAGTAATCAGCTTCACTATAATGGAATGGTTAAATAAAACTGCCAACAATTGCTTGTTTGGGTTGTCGCTTGCGACCATTGTACCTGACTAGTAAGCATTGCAACTACAACGGAATGGCTAAATAAAAGTACCAACAACTGCTGGGTTTCGGTTTATCTCATGCTAATCGTATATCTGACTAGTGAGTGTTGCAACTACAACGTAATGGTTAACTAAAATGGCCCACTGCTTATTTTATCAGGATGATTATCTATACTTGATTAGTAATTGCTGCAACGATAACTAAATAAATAAAACTGCCAACTATGTGAGTTCCTCGGTTGACTTCCTCGTTTGGTCTCGAGGGGGAAACACCAGGATGGGTTTGTTTGATGGTAGTATCAGGTTGGTTCCGAATAGGTCTTTCTTACCCCTCTCTGATAGCCGCCAGTTATATCGAGTCTCCATAGGTTGTTTAGTGCATACTGCCGCTGCCGCTTCAGTCCACATACCTATGTAGGCGAGGACCGCCGAATTCTAGCCTCGCCGTGCATCGCCTCGATCGACGCTTCTTTTCCTTTGCCCTTTGTCGGCACCCCTTTTGTTTAAGCAGGTTTTGAGGTCGACGTCGTTAGCAGGGTTACCCTTCCGGCTTGGCCTGCGCAGGGTTATGGACGCCATTTGTTATTCTTCAGGGCTCTTAGCCCCATTTGCATCTTGTCCGTAGTCGGACGCTCTACCGTTTTCAAGGTGATTTGGATCTTTGTACTGTATATCTGTATTCTTGACTCATGGAGTCTTGTTGTATATATATATTTGTTCTGTGGGTCCCATCGAGGACTGTTGTGTAATGTTATTACTTCTATTTCCACCCGCACGAAAGTGCCTGGTGGGCACCTTTGAATCGTTTCTATGCGGGTTAGGCGGGTTTCGCTAAAACTTGCATAGGGCCGATTCTGAGGGTGTTACATTGGGTCTTGCCAATCTTCGACATCTTTCGCCTTTGCAAGGTCAACGGCAATTCCTCTGGCTGATACAATGTGACCGAGGAATCCTACCTCCTGTAACCAGAATTCACATTTGCTAAACTTGGCATACAACTGATGCTCTTTAAGGGTTCCAAGAATGGTCCTTAGGTGTAGCTCATGTTCTTCTTCTGATTTGGAATAAATCAGAATGTCATCGATGAAAACAATGACAAACTTATCCAGGAAGTCCATAAAAATATTATTCATGAGATTCATGAAATTAGCGGGGCCATTGGTTAATCCAAAAGACATGACAATATACTCGTATAATCCATATCTGGTGGTAAAGGCAGTCTTTGGAATATCCTCTGCGCGAATCTTGAGTTGATGATAGCCTGTTCTAAGATCAATCTTAGAAAACACTTTGGCACCGGTCAACTGATCAAACAAATCTTCGATCTTGGGCAATGGATACTTGTTCTTGATAGTGACATCATTAAACTTCCCATAATCCGTACACAAACGGTTACCTCCATCCTTCTTGTTGTAACATCCCTAAAATTCATATTCCAAAACTCATGCATGTCATCCTTGCATTCATCATCATTTAGAGAATTGCTCAAAATCATTTCAGAAAAACAGAAGCTTTAGATGTTATAATTTTATGTGGACAGATTTAATTCAAAAAGACCTACACCATTTGAAACTTGAATGTTTAGGAACTTGCTTGCTTGCCCCATTGTTGGAAAAGTTTAGGAGAGAAGGGTTAACCAAAATTTCAAATTTTAGAAAGGAATTCAAAATTCCTTTTCCAAACATTTTCAAAACAGATGCAAGCCTCTGTTGTTTGAAATCCAAGCTTGACCAAGCCCTTACAGAATAACCACATGGTTAAATAACAGATCTTATAAACCACAGTACCCTGCAAAATCCCCAGAATTGTTTGAATTCAAAAAGGATTTGAATTCATATCTAAATCATTCCTGAAAACCAAATTATAAAAAGAAAAAGAATTAAACAATAGAAAAGGGCCAAGCGCCAGGTTTCTGGCCCATCAAAGGATCGAGCCCAACTAGCCCACCCGGGAATTTTCTTTCCTTCTCACGCCTTGACGCACATTATCGTGACAAGCAGACCCCCACTCTGAAGGTTCATTGAAAATTTCTCGAAAGTTGCTAAGCCGATGATGAATTGCTAAAGAAGGACAAGAAATTTGTTTGGACTGAAGGTTGCAATCGACTTCAAGAGTTGAAGAAGAGACTTGTGACAAGACAGTTCTATGTTCCAGATTTGGAAAAGGATTTCCAAGTGTATTGTGATGCTTCTCATCAAGGCTTGGGTGTACTTATGCAAGATGGTAGAGTCGTAGCTTATGCTTGAGACAACTCAAAACTCATGAAGTAAACTATCCTACTCATGATTTGAGTTAGCCTCGTCCATGCACTCAAAACATGGAGACATTACCTTTTAGGTAAGCGGTGTGAAGTATTCACCGATCATAAGAGTTTGAAGTATATCTTCACCCAGAAAGAGATCAACATGAGACAAAGAAGATGGCTAGAACTTATCAAGGATTATGACTTGAGTTTGCAATACCACCCCGGTAAAGCAAATGTGGTAGCCGATGCTTTAAGTCGTAAGACGTTTGTAAATGGTCTTACCAAAGGAGATTTGCCAGAGGATCTCTATAAACAATTCAAGGAACTCAGAGTTGGAGATTGTACGGAAGGACATCTTATGTCATTAGATGTTCAACCCACTCTTTTGAACAGGATCCAAGAATCTCAGAAGACCGATAAGGAAATTGAAAAGATCAAGGAAAATATTAGTCTAGGGAAGGCTAAGAGTTTCCGTATCGATGAACAAGGAACCTTATGGCACGGGAAACGTATATGTGTTCCACAAGACCCAGAGTTGCGGAAACTGATCTTACACGAAGGTCATAACTCTCCATATTCTATTCACCCGAAACACCAAAATGTACATGGATATGAAAGAAAAGTTTTGGTGGAACAATCTCAAAAGAGACATCACGAACATATTGCTTTGTGTGATGTGTAGCGAGTCAAAGCGGAGCACCAAAACCAGCAGTGCTTCAACCACGCCTATTCCAATGGAAGTGGGAAAATATTGGTATGGATTTCATTACCGGATTACCAAGAACCAGATCCGGGTATGATTCCATATGGGTAGTAGTGGATCGCTTAACTAAAGTGGCTCATTTTATACCCGTGAAGACAACTTATACCAGTGCCAAGTTAGCAAAAATATATATGAGCATAATCGTATGCCTTCACGGAGTACCCAAAAGTATTGTGTCAGATAGAGGAACTCAGTTCACTTCTCACTTTTGGAGACAACTTCATGAATCTTTAGGAACGAGATTGGAATTCAGTACTGCCTTCCATCCTCAAACAGATGGACAAACAGAAAGGACCAACCAAATTCTGGAAGATATGTTGAGAGCATGTGCTTTAGACTATGGAGCAAGTTGGGATGAAAGTTTACCTTACGCAGAGTTCTCTTACAACAATAGTCATCAATCTAGTATTGGAATGGCACCGTTTGAGTTACTCTACGGAAGAAAGTGTACCACCCCATTGTTATGGAACGGTGTGGGAGAAAGAAGCCTATTCGGACCAGATCTTATCAAAGATGCCGAAGAAAAAGTGAAATTGGTTAAAGACAAGTTGAAGATAGCACAGTCCCGACAGAAAAGCTACGCGGATTCTAAGCGTAGAGAAGTCACTTACGAAGTTGGGGATAGAGCTTATCTCAGAGTATCACCACTCCGTGGAGTGAAAAGATTTGGAGTCAAAGGAAAGTTGGCACCAAGATATGTTGGGCCATTCAAAATTCTAAGTCGCAAAGGAGAAGTTGCATATGAAGTTGAATTGCCAGAATCTCTATCAGCAGTCCATAACGTATTTCATGTGAGTCAGCTTAAGAAATGTCACCCAGAAATGGAAGAGTCCTCCTTGAAGGATACCATACCTTTGGAAGAGGTTCAACTAGAGAGTGATCTCACTTATGAAGAAAAGCCTGTCAAGATTCTAGAGACCGCAGAAAGAGTCACCAGGACCAAGACTATCAAATTTTGTAAAGTACAATGGAACCATCACTCCGAAGAGGAAGCGACATGGGAAAGAGAAGATGATCTTCGGAAAGACCACCCTCACCTATTTGCTAGCCAATCCGAATCTCGAGGGCGAGATTCATCTTAAGGGGGTTAGATTTGTAACATCCCAAAAATCATAGTTTCAAAACTCATTTCATATCATCTTTGCATCATTCATTCATTTAGGGTTTTTCTCAAAAATCACTTAGTGATAGAATATGAGCTATGATTTCATGTGGTCAAATTGTCTCAAATAAACATCACCCCTTGAAATTTGAATGTTTAAATACTTGTTGTTTGCCTCCATTGATGGAAAGTTTGGGTAAAACTTTTAAACCCCCAAGAATTCAAATTTAGAAGCAGTTTTCAAAATCCCTTTCAATTACTTGCAAACAGGAACAAATCCCTAATTATTTTAGAAACCAATGGACCAAGCCTTGCAAAGTAACCACTTAGTTTTATGACTATTTTGAATCCACAAAACCCCAAAAGTCCCAAGGCAGTTTGATTTCAAAAGGATTTGAATTCATATTAAAATTCATACCAGAAAATGAATTTAGAAAAGAAAAGAGCACTTCAAAAGAAAGGGCCACGCCAGAATCGGCCCAATGAAGAACGAGCCCAGTAAGCCCACCCGGGGATCTCCTTTTCTTCTCACACGCGCGAGCACACGCAACCAGACGCTGACAAGCAGACCCCACCAGCACTATGCGCATTTCGCTGACAAGCGGGACCAGACCACGTCGTCCTCGTCTTCCCCAGACTGCGCCTGCGACCACGTCGCTGCGGCAGTGATGGCCGGTAATGGCGCGGAGTAATGGGGCAATAATCCACGAGCGTTTCCTGTCGACTCCCCGGCTATAAGACCCTCTCTGCCCCGCGATCTTTTCCCCAACACCTCGCACTCCGCCCCAGGCTGCCCTCAATCCTCATGAATCGCCACGACAGAGCCCCTCCGAGCGATTCAGGTGAGCCTCGTGTTCCCCTCTACCTATCGTTCTTGCTGCCAGATTCAGTGCATCCTTGCGCACCTCCTGACCCAACTAGTCCGTCTTGCACTGCCCCAGGTCGCCAGTTCCACTCGACACCGCGAGTACTGACGGCAACATCAACTCCGACGAGTTTTTCCGGTAGGTACAGACTGCCCCTCGCCTCCCCGTTCATGCACACAACTTTCCTTGACCTGTGAACCTAATCGCGTCGTTCTTTTCCTTGAGGTGGTTCACAGCGGCGACCACGACGATCACTCCGCGACCCTTTTGACACCGCCCACGAACTCCGGTGAGCAATCACAGCCTGCCCGCGCCGACCAACCACGAGTACGCCGAGCCTCGCCAAGATCTCCTGAGCACGGTGAGCTACTCCTCGTTCTCCCTTACCCCCTGTAGCGCCGCCTCCGGCAACGACTGACCATTTCGCCGCCGGTAGCCGCCGCTCCGCCGCCAGATTTTAGTCAGTACAATAGCGGCCGTCAGATCCTTATCGGAGCGCTAGGATAGAATCACTTACTCGGCTTGCGCGATCTCGAGCCGCCAGATTTCATTTAAATCCTACGGCTGTAGATCTCGATCCGATGCGAAGCGGTACGGGCGAATGAAAACACGACGCGTGGCAAGGTTGGATTAAAAACAGAATTTGAAAACCTGATTTAGATTCAAACTTCAAATGCTCATAACTTTCAAATGCCACGTTGGATTTTTGCAAACTTTATACCGTTGGATTCAGTGAAACAAGGCCTTTCTGAATATCCAATTAGTTTAGCATATAGTAACAGTTAAAAATGTTTTATTTGTGGAACAAGTTTAGGGCTATTTTAGATATAGAAATATCTTTATAAAATTTTGTTATGGCCAAATAGGTTTATTGGACAAACTTGTGACATGTTATGCTTCTGTAGTCATGAACACACACTTGGTAGAATTTTCAAAATTTAACACTTGGTAAATTCTTGCATGCATGCATTCATATTATTTTTGTTTGTATTTAAATGGTGTGTAATTGTATGCTTAATTTCTTGTGTAGATTTTGCTAGTGATTGTGATTGTGAAGAGTGCTACTCTCCACACTACCAAGGCAAGTGATATTTTCATGAATATTCCTATCCTAAGTTTTATGTTTGCATTTAGTTATCTTGCTAAAGTATTGCATGATATTTTGCTAAAGTACTAAATTGGGAAATCCTAAGTAGAGAGAAATAGTAGAAATGCTAGGGAAATTTTCCTAAGTTAAGTTACCCTATTTTGCCTAGCCTAGGTTATAGCAAACAAGGGTGGTGAACATCTATATACTATATGATAAAAATATTCTAAGTCAAGAGACTTATATTTTCTTAATAAAACAACTAAGACAAATGAACCTCCTGGGTGGAATGGGAAGATTGGGTTATGTTGAGTGGTTACACAAGGCCATGGACTTGGGTTGTGTATCACACTTGTGGAATGCCAACCAGGCACAAAGGGATTTGGAGGCCAAGTGTTGAGAAAGCTTACAGTGCAACCACTTGGCAATATGGGCTCTGCCTTGATCATATAGGTAGCTAGAACTTAGTCATTTGGACAGTTGGTGGTAGATGGGATGATAGGATGGAGCGCGTCCATTTGACTAAGGAAGGGCTTCTGAAAGGTCCTGTCTTGGGAAACCAAGTCTAGTGGGGAAAGTGCACAACCTCTGCAGATGGAAAACCTAAGTACTTAGCCTTGTCCAAGGAAATGGACATTTTGAGCATCAAGACATGAAAGCCACAAGAATCTCATCACTCCAACTTCTAAATAAAAACTTGTGGGTGAACAAGGTTGAAGGACCCCAATGTCTATTGGAGGTTTCCTTGGGAATGTTTTTGACAAAGAACAACTTAGTGATTTCAACTAATAGGAAAAGTTTATTTTCAAGCAAAGCAAGCCAAGCTACACTAGCCAAAATGCATATAGTAATATAGTCCACTTAAAATATACTAAGGTATCACTTGCCAATACTATTCCAAAGTATTGACCCTCTGTACTGTAACTTGTGATGTTGCGGGTTACTCGATGATGATTAGGAGTCATGAGTCTACACTCAACATGCTTGCACTGTGGCACATGAAGATGAAGACTTGTGTTTAATTACTTATTCCTAAAACTCTTGTATTAGGCCTATGGCCTGAGTTGTAAAGACTATGTTTTATCTCTGGAATGAATGTAATAAACGACCTTTGTATCTGTGTACTTCATCTTAAAGCGTGGGTGCTAGCATTGATCCGAGGACTAGCATTGCAATCACAGGATCCTATCCTTTATAAAGGAGGGTCTAACGGATGGTATCGAGCAACCTTTGTGTTGCCTGTAGGATTATGACCCTAGGATTGGAAAACCACTAAGGAAAAAGTTTTCAAATACTTCTACACTTGTCTATTCTTCTCGTAAAACTTTTCTAATCTCTTTCAACTTCCTTGTAGATGAACTCCATCAACGAAGCCGTGAAGAAGGGACCACTCATGACCATGACCTCGGAATGTGAAACCGAGTTTCCCAATATTCTCAAGGACCTCATGGAGGCAATGGATGCACATGGTGAAGCTGTACAAGGGCTTTCCGGTGATGGATGAAGGAGTGGAGTATTGGTGGGTGCAACTTCACTTGTACAAAAACAAGGAAGACAACCACAAAGAAAGGGATTCTGCATGTACACTAACACTACCATGCACACCACATTCTTTGAGTCGGCCGAGGATGCAACTTGGAGGACTATCAAGGAACTAAGTGCTAGAGTCAAAAGCAGAATGCTCAACCTCCAAAAGGACTTAGAGAAAGAGAAGGAGCTTACTCAAGAGTTGGAGGACACCAACCAAGAAATAAGAGGAGATGTTATAGACTTAGTGATAGAATCAAGAGAGCAAGATTGGTGGATTGCCTCTAGGAACATTGTGTTTAACAATAGATCCCGCGAGATTGGATTGTAAGGTCACTTCGTTAGTTGGACCACCACTTATCACCTTATTTTTCTAAAGATATTTTTAAATAAGTTTGGACCTTGAGTGATGTAATGAACTTATGTATGCATGACTTGTGTGACGATTCTGTTTCATGGATATGTATGAATGTTAGTCTTGATTTACCTTGAATTGCTATGTTCTAACTTTTCAATCTTATAAATAGATGCCTGTTGCCGTCAGCACCGTTGAGGAGTTTCGGGTTACTCGTTTTGGTCCCCGTATCATTGAGCTTACCACTCTACTTGATCTCCCTCTTCCTACCATCACGGTGTACCCACTCACCAAGTTCGAGAGGAAGGACCTCTGGGGCTTCAAGGTGACCCAGCCGGGGCCTTGGGAGCCTACTACAGAGGCCATCGTCTTCAAGTTGATTCACGATGACAGGGAGAGAGGCATGGAGGTAGTCATGCAGGACCTGATAGGACGACTGTTAGGCCATCACTCCAGGCAGGTTAGGGGTACTCATTTTCACGTCTTGAAGGCGTGATGACGGAGAGTCCATCGACTTGAGGGCGACTCGAGGAGCACCGCGGAGCCGATCGCCTTTATCTTCGTGACTTAGAGACTCTTCTCGAGCACGTAGATACGGATAGGACGAGCGTCATGCTAGGTAATGACGAAGCTTGAGTGCAGCGCGAGAAGGACAAGCTTTTTGCGGCAGGATGAGATGATCAAGGAGATGGAGACAAAATTCGAGGCCCGGGACCGCAAGTTCAAGAGTCAAGAAAGCGCGTCCGGGATAGGAACAAGAGGATCCGGGACATGACCGAGGAACCGAAGTCCAAGGACTTGAGCTTGAGCGGCAGATGGTTATTGAGAGGCTTCGTTCCCAGAAGAGGGCTCTCAAGACCAAGGTTGATTCCTTGACCACTACTATAGAAGAGAACAAGACCGCGATGGAGAACGCAGGTCTTACCTTCGTCGAGGAGGAGATAGATGCTGACGAGTAGACTTGTTACTCGTTCTTACTTACATAATCATACTTGTTGTTGCGAACTTGTTATTGGACCATCCGACATGTGGATGGCTTGTCACTTGTGTGTTTTATTTCATGAGTTTGTTATGTGGATGTTGCACTTATATTTTTATGTTGCTTGTTATGTGTTGCTTGTGATGTATTGTGCATGAAACATCTATGGGTATCTCATTCTTATCTATTTGATCAAACCACAGATGCCTCCCCGTCGCGCAAACCCCAACCCCAATAACATCACCCCGGAAATGCAACAGATGATGCATGCGCAAACACAACTTATGCAAATGATGACGACATTCATCCAGAATCAGAATAACAACAACAATAACAACCCCAACAACAACAATAACAACAATAACAACAACAACAACAACAACCCTCCGGGTTTTGATATGCTTACTAGATTTCTGCGACTAAGGCCAGCAAAGTTTTCGGGGACAACTGATCCCATGGCAGCCAATGACTAGCTCGTTACGTGAACAAAGACTTGGTGATGGGCTGCCGATGCTGAAAAAGTCAGTTTGCAAGACATCCGTTGGAAGGACCACCGCCACATGGTGGGATAACTTCCAAATCACCACTCCCATTGATGAAGTGACATGGGACATATTTGAGGATGGGTTTCATCGCTCATATCTCATCCGGATAATGAGTCTGAAAAGAAGGAGTTTCACAACTTGAAAACGCCATCGCAGTGTGGCGAATCGTAGAAGAATTCAACAATCTGGCGCTATGCACCGATGAGGTTGATCTTGATGCCAAGAGAAAGGAAAAGTTCTTGGAAGGCTTGAATGATGAGCGAACCTACAGTTGTTCAGGGCATATGTTCCAACTTATCGTCTTTGTGTGACAAGGCTGCTATTTTGGAAAGTAAAATGAAGCAAGTCGAGAGTAGGAAGAGGAAACACTCCGACAACACAACTCGGGATCGTCTCACAAACGATCTCATTATGATGACAAGGCAGCTCAGATCCCATAAAGATGGGAAATTCAACAAGCACCACAATCACAACCGTCATGACAACAAGCATCACCGTAGTCATGACAATGATAAGAACAAGTACCACAAGGGTGGACATAAGAGCCACCACGGGAAATGGTAGTGGAAGTGGAAGTCAAGATGTTAAAAAGACATCAACAAAGTTGAGTGCTTCAAATGCAAGAAGCTAGGGCATTATGCTAATGAGTGCCCTGAAAAGAAAGTTGAAGGACCTAACAAGCCAAATCCTTTCCAGAAAGGACAGGTTAACCACATCAATGTGGAGGAGGTCTATGAGGAACCTGATGCCGTTGCCGGTAAGTTCAGACTCAATTCAATTTCAGCATTTGTACTCTTTGATACTGGTGCATCTCATTCATTCATATCAAAGGCATTTGTTGATAGAAATGGGTTTGCATCAGAAAACATTGGGTGTCCAATAAAGGTTAGTTCTCCGGGGGGAGATATGATAGTAAGCCTTGGATGCCGGGATCTCATCATAGAGTTTGGTAAACATAAGTTTCCAGTAAGCCTAATAATCCTAGATTCCCAAGGACTAGATGTAATTTTGGGAATGGATTGGATGGCTAAGTATGGAGTATTAGACTGTGCGAATCGTACAGTTACACTCACAACCCCAGAAGGAAAAAGAATAAAATTTAAGTCAAACTTTGAATCCAAAGGAAGTAAGCTGAATTCTCTTAAGGGGGTTAGCATGGACAGTGTGCCAATTGTGTCTGAGTATCCGGATGTATTTCCGGAGGAATTACCGGGAATGCCACCAGATAGGGATGTGGAGTTTTTGATAGATTTGGTACCAGGTTCTGGACCAATAGCTAAGAGACCATACAAAATGTCAGTTGATGAACTGAAAGAACTCAAGAAACAACTAGGAGAACAGTTACAGAAAGGGTTTATACAACCAAGTTCTTCATCTTGGGGAGCCCCGGCATTGTTTGTGGAGAAGAAGGATAGAACACAAAGATTATGTATTGATTATCGTTCTCTCAACGAGGTTACCATCAAGAACAAGTATCCTTTGCCGAGAATCAACGACTTGTTTGATCAGTTAGAAGGAGCGTGTGTATTCTCGAAGATTGATCTTCGGACAGGCTATTTTCAACTTAAGATAAGAGAGCAAGACATACCTAAGACAGCATTCACCACAAGATATGGATTGTATGAGTACACTGTGATGCCTTTTGGTTTAACCAACGCTCCAGCATACTTCATGAATATGATGAACAAAGTGTTCATGGAATTTCTTGACAAGTTCGTTGTCGTTTTTATCGACGATATTCTAGTCTACTCCAAGAGCAAAGAAGAACATGAAAGACACTTGCGCTTGATACTTGAAAAGTTAAGAGAGCATAAACTCTATGCCAAATTCAGCAAGTGTGAGTTCTGGTTAGAGGAAGTTGGATTTCTTGGTCATGTTATGACAAAGGATGGTGTGGCAGTTGATCCTGCTAAAGTTTCATGTGATGAATGGGAATCACCCAAGAATGTGAAGGAAGTTCGTAGTTTCCTTGGTTTAGCAGGTTACTACTGAAGGTTCATTGAAAATTTCTCGAAAGTTGCTAAGCCGATGTAATTGCTAAAGAAGGACAAGAAATTTGTTTGGATCAAGGTTGCGAAGTCGACTTCCAAGAGTTGAAGAAGAGACTTGTGACAAGACTAGTTCTATGTTCCGCCATTTGGAAAAGGATTTCCAAGTGTATTGTGATGCTTCTCATCAAGGCTTGGGTGTCAGACTTATGCAAGATGGTAGAGTCGTAGCTTATGCTTCGAGACAACTCAAAACTCATGAAGTAAACTATCCTACTCATGATTTGAGTTAGCCTCATCGTCCATGCACTCAAAACATGGAGACATTACCTTTTAGGTAAGCGGTGTGAAGTATTCACCGATCATAAGAGTTTGAAGTATATCTTCACCCAGAAAGAGATCAACATGAGACAAAGAAGATGGCTAGAACTTATCAAGGATTATGACTTGAGTTTGCAATACCACCCCGGTAAAGCAAATGTGGTAGCCGATGCTTTAAGTCGTAAGACGTTTGTAAATGGTCTTACCAAAGGAGATTTGCCAGAGGATCTCTATAAACAATTCAAGGAACTCAGATTGGAGATTGTACCAGAAGGACATCTTATGTCATTAGATGTTCAACCCACTCTTTTGAACAGGATCCAAGAAGCTCAGAAGACCGATAAGGAAATTGAAAAGATCAAGGAAAATATTAGTCTAGGGAAGGCTAAGAGTTTCCGTATCGATGAACAAGGAACCTTATGGCACGGGAAACGTATATGTGTTCCACAAGACCCAGAGTTGCGGAAACTGATCTTACACGAAGGTCATAACTCTCCATATTCTATTCACCCAGGAAACACCAAAATGTACATGGATATGAAAGAAAAGTTTTGGTGGAACAATCTCAAAAGAGACATCGCCGAACATATTGCTTTGTGTGATGTGTGTAGCAGAGTCAAAGCGGAGCACCAAAAACCAGCAGGTCTGCTTCAACCACTGCCTATTCCTGAATGGAAGTGGGAAAATATTGGTATGGATTTCATTACCGGATTACCAAGAACCAGATCCGGGTATGATTCCATATGGGTAGTAGTGGATCGCTTAACTAAAGTGGCTCATTTTATACCCGTGAAGACAACTTATACCAGTGCCAAGTTAGCAAAAATATATATGAGCAGAATCGTATGCCTTCACGGAGTACCCAAAAGTATTGTGTCAGATAGAGGAACTCAGTTCACTTCTCACTTTTGGAGACAACTTCATGAATCTTTAGGAACGAGATTGGAATTCAGTACTGCCTTCCATCCTCAAACAGATGGACAAACAGAAAGGACCAACCAAATTCTGGAAGATATGTTGAGAGCATGTGCTTTAGACTATGGAGCAAGTTGGGATGAAAGTTTACCTTACGCAGAGTTCTCTTACAACAATAGTCATCAATCTAGTATTGGAATGGCACCGTTTGAGTTACTCTACGGAAGAAAGTGTACCACCCCATTGTTATGGAACGGTGTGGGAGAAAGAAGCCTATTCGGACCAGATCTTATCAAAGATGCCGAAGAAAAAGTGAAATTGGTTAAAGACAAGTTGAAGATAGCACAGTCCCGACAGAAAAGCTACGCGGATTCTAAGCGTAGAGAAGTCACTACGGTTGGGGATAGAGCTTATCTCAGAGTATCACACTTCGTGGAGTGAAAAGATTTGGAGTCAAAGGAAAGTTGGCACCAAGATATGTTGGGCCATTCAAAATTCTAAGTCGCAAAGGAGAAGTTGCATATGAAGTTGAATTGCGTAATCTCTATCGCAGTCCATAACGTATTTCATGTGAGTCACTTAAGAAATGTCACCCGAAATGGAAGAGTCCTCCTTGAAGGATACCATACCTTTGGAAGAGGTTCAACTAGAGAGTGATCTCACTTATGAAGAAAAGCCTCAAGATTCTAGAGACCGCAGAAGAGTCACCAGACCAAGACTATCAAATTTTGTAAAGTACAATGGAACCATCACTCAAGAGGAAGCGACATGGGAAAGAGAAGATGATCTTCAAAGACCACCTCACCTATTTGTTAGCCAATCCGAATCTCGAGGGCGATTCATCTTAAGGGGTTAGATTTGTAACATCCCAAAATCATAGTTTCAAAACTCATTTCATATCATCTTTGCATCATTCATTCATTTAGGGTTTTCTCAAAATCACTTGGTGATAGAATATGAGCTATGATTTCATGTGGTCAAATTGTCTCAAATAAACATCACCCTTGAAATTTGAATGTTTAAATACTTGTTGTTTGCCTCCATTGATGGAAAGTTTGGGTAAAACTTTTAAACCCCAAGAATTCAAATTTAGAAGCATTTTTCAAAATCCTTTCAATTACTTGCAAACAGAACAAATCCTAATTATTTTAGAAACCAAACTGGACCAAGCCTTGCAAAGTAACCACTTAGTTTTATGACTATTTTGAATCCACAAAACCTCAAAAAGTCCCAAGGCAGTTTGATTTCAAAAGGATTTGAATTCATATTAAAATTCATACCGAAAATGAATTTAGAAAAGAAAAGAGCACTTCAAAAGAAAAGGGCCACGCTGCCAGAATCTGCCCAAGAAGAACGAGCCCAGAAGCCCACCCGGGATCTCCTTTTCTTCTCACACGCCATGAGCACACGCAACTGCATCGCAAGCAAGCATCCCACCAAAGACTATGCGCATTTTCACGACAAGCGGGACTGCACACGCCGCCTCGTCCTCTTCAGATCGCGCTGCGACCACGTCGGCCAAGCGATGATGGCCGTAATGGCGGAGTAATGGGGCAATAATCCTCGGCGCTTCGCCGACTCGGCTATAAGACCCTCTCCCCGCGATCTTTTTCCCCAAACACCTCGCCACTCCGCCCCAGTGCCCTCAATCCTCCGCGAATCGCCACGACAGAGCCCCTCCGACGAGCGATTCAGGTGAGCCTCGTGTTCCTCTACCTATCGTTCTTGCTGCGATTCAAGGCATCCTTGCGCACCTCCACCACACTAGTCCGTCTTGCATCGCCAGTCGCCAGCCCACTCGACACCGCGAGTATCGACGACATCAACTCCGACGAGTTTTTCCGGTAGGTACAGCATCGCCTCGCCTCCCGTTCATGCACACAACTTTCCCTTGACCTCGTGAACCTAATCGCGTCGTTTTTTTCCTTGAGGTGGTTCACGGCGACGACGATCACCGACGCACCCGACACCGCCACGAACTCCGGTGAGCAATCACGGCGTGCCCGAGCGCCGACCAACCACGAGTACGCCGAGCCTCGCCAAGATCTCCGAGCACGGTGAGCTACCTCGTTCTCCTTACCTCAGAAGCGCCTCCGGCAACGACTGACCATTTCGCCGCCGGTAGCCGCCGCTCCGCCGCCAGATTTTAGTCAGTACAATAGCGGCCGTCAGATCCTTATCGGAGCGCTAGGATAGAATCACTTACTCTGAAGCGGTACGCGATCTGAGCCGCCAGATTTCATTTAAATCCTACGGCTGTAGATCTCGATCCGATGCGAAGCGGTACGGGCGAATGAAAACACGACGTGTGGCAAGGTTGGATTAAAAACAGAATTTGAAAACCTGATTTAGATTCAAACTTCAAATGCTCATAACTTTCAAATGCCACGTTGGATTTTTGCAAACTTTATACCGTTGGATTCAGTGAAACAAGGCCTTTCTGAATATCCAATTAGTTTAGCATATAGTAACAGTTAAAAATGTTTTATTTGTGGAACAAGTTTAGGGCTATTTTAGATATAGAAATATCTTTATAAAATTTTGTTATGGCCAAATAGGTTTATTGGACAAACTTGTGACATGTTATGCTTCTGTAGTCATGAACACACACTTGGTAGAATTTTCAAAATTTAACACTTGGTAAATTCTTGCATGCATGCATTCATATTATTTTTGTTTGTATTTAAATGGTGTGTAATTGTATGCTTAATTTCTTGTGTAGATTTTGCTAGTGATTGTGATTGTGAAGAGTGCTACTCTCCACACTACCAAGGCAAGTGATATTTTCATGAATATTCCTATCCTAAGTTTTATGTTTGCATTTAGTTATCTTGCTAAAGTATTGCATGATATTTTGCTAAAGTACTAAATTGGGAAATCCTAAGTAGAGAGAAATAGTAGAAATGCTAGGGAAATTTTCCTAAGTTAAGTTACCCTATTTTGCCTAGCCTAGCTTATAGCAAACAAGGGTGGTGAACATCTATATACTATATGATAAAAATATTCTAAGTCAAGAGACTTATATTTTCTTAATAAAACAACTAAGACAAATGAACCTCCTGGGTGGAATGGGAAGATTGGGTTATGTTGAGTGGTTACACAAGGCCATGGACTTGGGTTGTGTATCACACTTGTGGAATGCCACCCAGGCACAACGGGATTTGGAGGCCAAGTGTTGAGAAAGCTTACAAAGGCAACCACTTGGCAATATGGGCTCGCTTGATCATATAGGTAGCTAGAACTTAGTCATTTGGACAGTTGGTGGTAGATGGGATGATAGGATGGAGCGCGTCCATTTGACTAAGGAAAGGCTTCTGAAAGGTCCTGTCTTGGGAAACCAAGTCTAGTGGGGAAAGTGCACAACCTCTGCAGATGGAAAACCTAAGTACTTAGCCTTGTCCAAGAAAATGGACATTTTGAGCATCAAGACATGAAAGCCACAAGAATCTCATCACTCCAACTTCTAAATAAAAACTTGTGGGTGAACAAGGTTGAAGGACCCCAATGTCTATTGGAGGTTTCCTTGGGAATGTTTTTGACAAAGAACAACTTAGTGATTTCAACTAATAGGAAAAGTTTATTTTCAAGCAAAGCAAGCCAAGCTACACTAGCCAAAATGCATATAGTAATATAGTCCACTTAAAATATACTAAGGTATCACTTGCCAATACTATTCCAAAGTATTGACCCTCTGTGGCTGTAACTTGTGATGTTGCAGGTTACTCCGATGATGATTAGGAGTCATGAGTCTACACTCAACATGCTTGCCTGTGGCACATGAAGATGAAGACTTGTGTTTAATTACTTATTCCTAAAACTCTTGTATTAGGCCTATGGCCCTGAGTTGTAAAAGACTATGTTTTATCTCTGGAATGAATGTAATAAACGACCTTTGTATCTGTGTACTTCATCTTAAACTGTGGGTGCTAGCATTGATCCAGGGACTAGCATTGCAATCACAGGGATCCTATCCTTTATAAAGGAGGGGTCTAACAAGATGGCTAGAACTTATTAAGGATTACGACTTAAGTTTTCAATACCACCCCGGTAAAGCAAATGTAGTAGCAGATGCTCTAAGTCGTAAGACGTTTGTAAATGGCCTTACCAAAGGAGAATTGCCATATGACTTGTGTAAGCAATTCAAAGAACTCAGATTGGAGATTGTGCCAGAAGGACATCTCATGTCCTTAGATGTTCAACCCACTTTATTGGACAAGATCCGAGAAGCTCAGAAGACTGATAAGGAAATTGAAAAGATTAAGGAAAATATAAGTCTAGGGAAAGCTAAGAGTTTCTAGATAGACGAACAAGGTACCTTATGGCACGGAAAACGTATATGTGTTCCGCAAGACCCGGAGTTACGGAAACTGATTTTACAGGAAGCCCACAACTCTCCGTATTCTATTCACCCGGGAAACACCAAGATGTACATAGACATGAAAGAAAGATTTTGGTGGAATAATCTCAAGAGGGACATCGCCGAACACATTGCTTTGTGTGATGTGTGTAGCAGAGTAAAAGCGGAGCATCAGAAACCAGCAGGTTTGCTTCAACCACTGCCTATTCCTGAATGGAAATGGGAAAATATTGGTATGGATTTCATTACCGGATTACCAAGGACCAGGTCAGGGTATGATTCCATATGGGTGGTAGTGGATCGCCTAACTAAAGTGGCTCATTTTATACCCGTGAAGACAACTTATACAAGTGCCAAGTTAGCAAAAATCTACATGAGCAGAATTGTATGCCTTCACGGCGTGCCCAAGAGTATTGTGTCAGATAGAGGAACTCAGTTCACTTCTCACTTTTGGAGACAGCTTCATGAATCTTTGGGAACGAGGTTGGAATTCAGTACCGCCTTTCATCCCCAAACTGATGGACAAACGGAAAGGACTAACCAAATTCTTGAAGACATGTTAAGGGCATGTGCCTTAGACTATGGAGCAAGTTGGGATGAAAGCTTGCCTTACGCAGAGTTCTCTTACAACAATAGTCATCAATCTAGTATTGGAATGGCACCATTTGAGTTACTCTACGGAAGGAAATGTACCACCCCATTACTATGGAATGGTGTGGGAGAGAGAAGTTTATTTGGACCTGATCTTATCAAAGACGCCGAAGAGAAGGTCAAATTGGTTAAGGACAGGTTGAAGGTAGCACAGTCCCGACAGAAAAGTTACGCAGATTCTAAGCGTAGAGAAGTCACCTACGAAGTTGGGGATAGAGCTTATCTCAGAGTATCGCCACTTCGCGGAGTGAAAAGATTTGGAGTCAAAGGAAAGTTGGCACCAAGATATGTTGGACCATTCAAAATTTTAAGTAGCAAGGGAGAAGTTGCATATGAAGTTGAACTGCGTAATCTCCGTCACCGTCCGTAATGTGTTTCATGTGAGTCAGCTTAAGAAGTGTCACCCAGAAATGGAAGAAACTTCTCTGAAGGATACCATACCATTGGAAGAGGTCCAGCAAGAAAGTGATATCACCTATGAGGAAAAGCCTGTCAAGATTCTTGAGACCGCAGAAAGGGTCACAAGGACAAAAACTATCAAGTTTTGCAAAGTGCAATGGAATCATCATTCCGAAGAGGAAGCAACATGGGAAAGAGAGGATGATCTTCGGAAAGACCACCCTCACCTATTTGCTAGCCAATCCGAATCTCGAGGGCGAGATTCATCCTAAGGGGGATAGATTTGTAACATCCCTAAAATTCATATTCCAAAACTCATGCATGTCATCCTTGCATTCATCATCATTTAGAGAATTGCTCAAAATCATTTCAGAAAAACAGAAGCTTTAGTTGTTATAATTTTATGTGGACAGATTTAATTCAAAAAGACCTACACCATTTGAAACTTGAATGTTTAGGAACTTGCTTGCTTGCCCCATTGTTGGAAAAGTTTAGGTGAGAAGGGTTAACCAAAATTTCAAATTTTAGAAAGGAATTCAAAATTCCTTTTCCAAACATTTTCAAAACAGATGCAAGCCTCTATTGTTTGAAATCCAAGCTTGACCAAGCCCTTACAGAATAACCACATGGTTAAATAACAGATCTTATAAACCACAGTACCCTGCAAAATCCCCAGAATTGTTTGAATTCAAAAAGGATTTGAATTCATATCTAAATCATTCCTGAAAACCAAATTAGAAAAAGAAAAAGAATTAAACAATAGAAAAGGGCTGTGTTTCGCCCAAAGAAAGGATCGAGCCCAACTAGCCACCCGGAATTTTCTTTCCTTCTCACGCTGAACGCACACAGTCGACGACAAATGCATCCACCCCCATTTCAAGACACATCGACGAAAGCGGCCCCGCCCATGCTGTCATCGTCTTCCCCAAACCACGCCACGACCACGCCGCTGCGATCCTGCCGTAATGGCGCTGCTTAATTGGGCATTAAAACACGAGCGCTTCCAATGAGGCACCGGCTATAAGATTCCCACCTCGCAGTCATTTCCCCGATAATTCCACACTCACGCCACCAGGCTGCCCACGACTCGCTTCGAGACCGCCGCAGACAGAGCCAACTCGCGATCGATTCAGTGATCCGTGCACCCTTCCTCTGGTTTGTTCGAGACACTTCAGAATCATCCGCACTTCCTAACCCCATCGATCATCCCAGATCGCCTGTGTCGCCAGATCCGACGCCGCAAGCACCCGACGACCACCCCAACTCCGGCGACCAATCTAAGTAAGCCCCGTGCACCCCTTGCTTTTTCCTTCACCCGAGCGTGTTCGCAATTGTCCTGCGCATCTCCTAAACCCGCTGGTTCGTGTTAGGGCGGCGCGGAACCTCGACAACTACTCTGACAACCTCCACCCGACGCCAGACACAACTCCGACGAGATCTAGAGCCCATTTCCAAGCGCCCCTCCGCAAGCCAGGACTACGTCGAGCTTCAGCAGCCTCAGGCGAACCTGGTAAGACCCCTTTCCCTCTCGCGGACGATGTAGAACGCCGGCGCCGCCGTAGTCAGACGCGCCGCCGCCGGTTAACGCCGCTAGCGCCGCCAGATCGTGGCTTGATAGTTTGGTCCGTTGGATCTGCATCGTAGGGCTAGGATAGATCCTGAGCGAAGAGGTACGCGTGTGTCTGAGCCGCCAGATTTCATTTAGATCGTGCGGTCCGCAGCGCTCGATCCGCGCGAACCGGTACGCGCCAGTGAGGTTGCGACGCGTGGCAAGGATAAATTCAAAAACAGAATTTAAAACCTGATTTAGATCCAAACTTCAAACTACTATAACTTTTGAATGCCATGTTAGAATTTTACAAACTTTATACCGTTGGATTCAGTGAAACAAAACCTTTCTGAATATCCAATTAGTTTAACAAATAGTAACCATTAAAATGAATTTATTTGTGGAATCATGTTTAAAGCTATTTTGAGTATAGATTTGTTTTGGTAATTAGTTTTAATGTAAATAAGTTTGTTTTGGCAAATTTTGTGTCCTGTTATGTTTCAGTATCATGCACATGCTTGGTAGAATTTCAAAAAATCACCACTTAGTAAATTCTTGCATACATGCATTCATATTATTTTTTAATTGTATAAAATTGTGTGTAATTGTATGCTAAAATTTTGTGTAGATTTTGCTAGTGATTGTGATTGTGAAGAGTGCTACTCTCCCCACTACCAAGGCAAGTGATATTTTCATGAATATTCTAACCTATGTTTTGTACTAGCATTAGATATTTTGCTAAGTCTTACATGCTATTTTGTCTAATGCTAAGTTGGGAAATCCTATGTAGTGTAAAGTTGTAGAATTGTTAAGGAATTTCCTAAGATAAGTTATCTTACTATGCTTAGCCTAGCTATATAGCAAACAAGGGTTGGTAAAAATCCACACTTACCTTTATGAAAATATTCTTAAGTCATGAGACTTATACTTTTCTAATAAAACCACTAAGTCAAATGAACCTCCTGGGTGGAATGGGAAGAATGGGTTATGTTGAGTGGTTACACAAGGCCATGGACTTGGGTTGTGTATCTCACTTGTGGTAAGCCACCCAGGCACAAAGGGATTTGGAGGCCAAGTGTTGAGAAAGCTTACAGTGCAACCACTTGGCAATATGGGCTCTGCCTTGATCATATAGGTTGCTAGAACTTAGTCATTTGGATAGTTGGTGGTAGATGGGATGATAGGTTGGAGCGCGTCCATTTGACTAAGGAAAGGCTTCTGAAAGGTCCTGTCTTGGGAAATCAAGTCTGGTGGGGAAAGTGCACAACCTCTGCAGATGGAAAACCTAAGTACTTAGCCTAGTCCAAGGAAATGGACACTTTGAGCATCAAGACATGGAAGCTACAAGAATCTCATCACTCCAACTTCTAAGTAAAATTTGTGGGTGAACAAGGGTGAAGGACCCCAATGTCTATTGGTGGTTTCTTGGGAATGTTTTGACAAATAAAACTTAGAGATTTCAACTAATAGGTAAAACCTAATTTCAAGCAAAGCAAACCAAGCTACACTTAGCCAAAATGCATATAGTAATGTAGTCCACTTAAAATATACTAAGGTATCACTTGCCAATACTATTCCAAAGTATTGACCCTCTGTGGCTGTAACTTGTGATGTTGCAGGTTACTCCGATGATGAATAGGAGTCATGAGTCTACACTCAACATGCTTGCCTGTGGCACATGAAGATGAAGACTTATGTTTATTTACTTATTCCTTAAAAACTCTTGTACTAGGCCTGTGGCCCTGAGTTGTATAAGACTATGTTTTATCTCTGGAATGAATGTAATAAACGACCTTTGTATCTGTGTACTTCATCTTAAACTGTGGATGCTAGCATTGATCCAGGGACTAGCATTGCAATCACAGGGATCCTTTTTCCTTTATAAAGGAGGGGTCTAACACTTGTCCATGAACAAGACAGGTGATCTCCATGGTGACGCACTTGGTTGAATAAATCCAATTTCCAACATGGCATCTAGTTGTTTCTTTAGTTCTGCTAGTTCAGACTTGTTCATATTATATGGTGTCTGGGCTATGGGTCCTGTTCCGGGGATTAGTTCAATGATAAAATCGATATCCCGATATGGGGGCAAAACATCTGGAAATACATCGAGGTATTCATAGACTATCCGGACTTGGTCAATGGTAGGTTGGGCTATACTCTTGTTGCACTTGAATTGACGAGGTAAGGTTTCAGATACATGCTCGACTGATATTCTGGCTGTACTGGTCATGGTTATGGCTTTCTTGGCACAGTCAATTAATACTTTATGTTTGGACATCCAATCCATTCCTAGTACTACTTCCAAACCTTTAGTTCCAAGTACTATCATATTAGCATAAAAATCTATGCCATGGATTCGGATAGGGACGGCTTTGCAAATTTGCCTAGCTTTGGTGGTTGAACCGGGAATTTGAACAATCATAACATGCTTCAGTTTGGTTGGTTGAATCTTACTAGTGCATGCAAATTCTTCGGTGATAAATGAGTGCGATGCACCAGAATCAAACAACAATCTAGCGAGTACTGAATTAACAGAAAACATACCCAGCACGACGTCTGGCGCTTCCTGGGCTTCTTCAGCATGCATGAGAAAAAGATGGCCGTTGCGGTTGAGAGAATTCCCTGGGGAAAACCTTCTTCCGGGCTGAACACGACTATTAATCGCTGGGGCATTTGCATTGGGGCTAAGCATTCTTCTTGGGGCACTCATTGGAGTAGTGACCCTTATTTCCACAGTCATAACAAGTCACTTGCGACTTGTCCTTTGCTGCAACAGGCACAACATTGCTTCTAGTCCTCGGGGCAGTGTTGGTGTTGGCGGCAGCAGTGTTGTTGTTCAACTTGGGTGGTGCACGGTTGAAATTGACAGAGTTGCCAGGGTTGTTGTGATTTCCTCCGGGCCTTGGGTTTCCACGGTTGGGATAGGTCGGACGGTTCATCGGGGGTCTGTTGGTTCTCGGGGCAAATCCTGGAGATGGGTTAGGGCGATACTTTGGGGTCTGATGGGTTCCTGTCTAATGCATCATGCGACGCTTGCGGTTCTCATTGGCTTGGTTGATCTTTCCTTCCATTTGGATGGCAAAGTCGACAAGGGCTTCAATATCGGCAAAGGGGATATTGACCAAAACTGTCTGCATCTCATCGTGCAGACCATTCAAGAATCTCTCTTTCTTCTTGGCTTCGGTGTCGATCTCATCCGGGGCATACCTAGCTAAGCACAAGAATTTTTCATGGTATTCCACTATGGTCATCCTTCCTTGCTTCAGTTCTCTGAACTCATCTCTCATTCTTTTGATCAAACCCGAGGGAACATGGGTTCTGCTGAACTTGACCTTGAATTCCTCCCAGGTCATCATCTGTCCTCCGGTCATTGCACGAACACTGTTCCACCATGCTCTTACATCTCCGGCTAGATAGTGGGTGGCGAACAGAACTTTCTCGTTAGCTTCCACTCTGGCGGCTTCCAAGTTGTTCTCCATGGTTTGCAGCCAATCATCTGCATCTAAGGGCTCTTCCGACTTAGTGAAAACAGGTGGGTTGGTATTCTATAAATTCTTGATCTTAGATCCATGGTTGTCCTGATTTTCTTGGCCTAGATTGTTGTGGGCTAGCTGAGCTATCTGCTGGAGGGTGGCTAGGTTGGCTTGACGTTTGGCTCTTTCAGCTTCGTGGTCAGAAACCAACATTTGCAGGATCTGCAACATCGGGTCCGGGGATGAACCACTTCCTCCGCGTGGCATCTGAAGATTGAGATAGATCATGAGAAAAGAGGGGAATTTCTAAGGTCCAGGGACTTTGGAAAGTTTTTTTAAAGTTTGACTCAGATTTTCTAGCAACTTGCTTTTCATTCATTCATTCATAGCACACGATACAAACACACACCACAACCAAGGTAAATAGATGGTTTTAAGAACCATTCTAGAAACTACGACACAGTGGGACCAAATACAACTCACTACGCTAGTGCTCAAGTTCTACTACTCCTCAGAGTCGGTGTAGTCGTCATCCTCATCATCCTCATCGTCATCGATGAAGGCAAAATCATCCTCATCGGTGAAGAAGTCCATGGCCTGATTCTCCAGAAAATCATCCTCATCGCTAAGATAGGAGTAGGGGTCTCCACGAAGATCTTCTCCGGCATTCTCCCTTTCCTCCAACTGCATGTCTCTCTCGTGGATGGTCTCCTCCAAATCTGAGATACGGTGGCGAAGACGGGCAATGATGCGCTCCTTCTTGTCGAGCTGACGGTGGCGAGACTTGCGATCCTTTGCTAGCATGGCGATGGTCTGATCCTTCGTCTTGATGATGGCAGACTTGTGGTTGGAGTAGTCACGGCATTGTCCAGTTCTTGCTGATGATCATACATCATGAAGCTAAGGTGGTCCAACTGAGTCTTCAGCTCGTGGTGGTATGGGGCTTCTAGTGGCTGTCCCATAGCATCACGCCTTGGACAAAACTCAAAGCGGGTGCCCTTGATCTGGTTGATACTCTGCCCACATAACCGGGCAAGAGCTTCCTGCATGGCCCTGGCAAGTCCATCTAGCCAGTTGTTCTCTCTTAAGGTGAACTGAATTCCCTCGGCAGTGGGAGATTCAATCTTTCCTCAGAGACTTGCAACAATTAGCCACTACAGATCTTCTCCTCCTTGATCATTGAGCTGAGCTCCGAAGAACTCGGGGTGCGGACGCTCCAGAAGTTCCGAAAGCTGGTCCAAATGCCGCTCAAAGATAAGGTCTCCTCCATTTCCCAATTGATAAAACTTGATGTACTTCACGTCCATCTATAAGAATATAGTATGAGTAAGTTAGTAGAGTGATCAAGTGTGTCAAATTTTATGTATTTTGTAAGAGTTTTTGAGGAACATGAATTTTCACAAAAGAATCAAAGTGATAAGAATGGAATAAGTTTTTGTAAATATTTGTTTCCTTTGGTTATGAAACTAAGTTTTTGATTCAAACGTCCAGTCTAACTAGGGTCTCCTATGGTCAGGATGGCTCTGATACCAACTTGTCAACACCTGGATTTTTAATCCCAGATGCCTGTTATGCCATACATCGCAATCCCAGGATTACCATTTTTGCGAGACATAACAGATTTGGATACCATAGTACATCATCCATTACAAACCATACATAAGGTCTTACACAAATAAGGATCTCATGATCCAGTTCTTAATACAACTAAAGCAGCGGAAATACGTAATAATAAAGGTAGCGTAGGCGAAGCTCCATCTTCGGGGTCACAGTCAATGCTGACGATGAGAGATGATCCTAGTTGTAGTAACCTTCCTGGGGTCCTTCGTCCTGGTACTCCTCTTCATAGTCTGGCCACAGGAATAGCCAGGGATAAATCCATGAGTACTCTTCAAGTACTCGCAAACTAATAGTAACAAGTGAAGGGGGTTTTTGTAGTAGGACACTAAGCTCTAGGGTTGTTTTGCAAAAATCCAGATTTACCTCTACTAAGTTCAGAAGCAAGAAAAGCTAGTGGAAATTTTATATCACCTAATTGGGAACTTGAATTTCATGTCACAACCCTGTTGTGGTCAAGTCAAAGTCTCAATTCATTTCACAAGTCATTTTGAAAACATCTGATGGGGGAATAGTATGGCCACTCCAACTGTCCATAATCATGACGCGCTATTCGAATAGTTTGACACTGTAGAGATTGTACACTTTCACCACAACAGTCGATACATCCGTCAGGAACAAATCCTGAATTCACCATACTCAGTATGCGGATAATCAATCCTAACCTTTCAATTACACGCCCTAGTATAAGCACCTCTCCTGTGAGTTTGGCCTCCCAACCATGACCAACTGTCATCTTGGGTACTTCACAGGTGGACAATCTTCACAAGGTAGCCTCAGCTCAGACCTTGGCCGTGAGGGAATCCATACTAAGGTATATAAGTTTCCAGTCAAGCCCTACCCAATTTTCGGGTATTGTGGTTGTACGGAAAAATTGGCATGGTATCGCATCCAGAGAACCATCAGTTTTATAAAGGGCTAAGGCTCATGCCTCAACATTTTCATCATCAAATCATCAGGTGTTCGGAAACAAATGTCAAAACATATCAGTAGAATGACTCATCATTCTAAGGTTTTGATAACCATTTTCCACCAAGTATTCCCATCTAAAGTTGATCAAGTTTTATGCTTAGCACTAGCATCTACAAGTGGGGGTAAGTACTAATGATATGGTGGTAAAGAAGTGGGGATTAATTAAGTTCAATCTCATGCCTTAGGATGACATCAAGATTATCTAGCTTAGGCCAAATTTAATGCTCTTTATGCAACCTTCAATTATATTCCTAGAATCTACAAGTCACTTAAGTAAAATCTAAGAGAAAGCTTTGATAAAGAACTTAAGTGTAAAGCTTGCAAATAAAACTAGGATTGGGTTATCAAGTGGGTATGATCACATATGCTTAAGGAATATAGTTGGCATGGTAACAAGCAAGTATTTGGTTGCATAATTATCAATATAAGCTTGCAAGTGTTAGCTTGCCTTGTGTAGAGCAGTGGTTGAAGTTCTCCTTGGCTTCTTCGTAGTATCCTCCTTCCTCCTCGTATCCTTGGTCGATACTAGCGTCTATGAATAAATACGAGTTACACAATCACCAAACAATACTTAACTACTTTTAATCATCACACAAAGGTGCACTATGGATGATCTAGTATCATCACTAACATTACAAGATTAAAGCTTTGGTCTTATTTATTTTATTTTTAGAAAAGTAATTTCTACTCATTGAAAAACTACTTAAGATTTAATATTCTCCAACTCAAACATGGGATCATGTTGACACATGTCATCACCACATATTTCAGTACATGGGAATGTGATTTAAAGTGGTGTCACAATTTAATAAGGTTTAACCTTTTTATTTTAAATAAATAAAGTGACTAGAAATGCCTATGTGGCATTCTTTTGTTACTTGAACATTATTTCTATAAGTAAACCCATATATTTTTATATATTCTGAAAGGCATGATAAAATGTGATTTTTGAGAGTTGGAATCAACTCAAAAGCTATTATGGTTTAAATTTGAAAAATGTTTGAATGCAGAAAAGCTTCTGCCTTGTTATTTTTACCAAGGTTGATCTACAGATCCAAATGATTTGAATCCAACGGGCTTGGATTAATCATTTCAGTACCTTTCTAACAAAATTGGTTTCATGCAATTTGGTTCATTAAATCGAGCTGGGTTGATTTTTGAAACTAGGTACAGAACTATGTTTGAATTAAAATAGAAAAAGCTAAATTCAAAGGAGTGGGTTGCGCGGGAAAGGTTAATGGGCCGACCCAGTGTCACTCTGCAGCGCAAGGCTCAACTGACAGGGGGGTCTACCGTTCAGTGGCTCATAACACGCGAAGCGGTACAGGGCGATTTGGTGCGTTGGATTAGAAGTGAGATCAACGGCTGAGGGTCGTCGTCAACGATGAACATGTCACCGGCGAGCTCGAACCCTAGCAGCTCGGTGGGGGTGCATAGCGGGCATGCAGGGGATCCAGTGACGACGACGAGGCGGTCAAACGACGAAGTCAACGACGGCGAACTCAGGGATGGTCGCGGCAGCTCAGGGGGTGGTCGAAATCAACGACTCCCTTCTTCTCTAGAGGCGGCCTACTCCGGCGCAATTCCGGCGAGCTGCTGCTCCTCGTGCTCCGGCTAAGGGGTGGAAGGATCAGTGAGGTGAGGGGAGTGAGATGGTGTGAAGAAATCGAGCGGGGGTCGTCTCCTTTTATAGGCTCAACGGTGAGACCGAGAGGGATGGGCAGACGAGGTGGCGACACGGCTACGGGCGGCTAGAGGCATGGCCGAGATTGGCGATCGACGGGCGGTCTCCTGGCGATGCTCTAGAGCTTAAATGCGCGTGTAGGGGCGGTGTCAATTGGTCGGGAACGTGCGATGCTCTGCGAGGCAGAGGCGGTGAACTCCGCGGCGAGCGGTGGCTACGGGGTACGGGCGATGAAACAAACATGTCTGGTGGTATCCTAGGACGGTGGGGTGCACGCTGGCGGGTGACGAGGGCTCGAGGTGGTCGGGTTGCGTGGGAACGGCGCGTCTCTGCGGTGCGCGTCGGCATGGTCGACAACGGCGCGGACGCGACGTTCCTGGCGGTTCTGGTCAATGTCTTCGAGCTAGGGCTGGTCGAGAGGGGGCGGTGAGGCATGGGCTGCATGCTAGACAAGGTTGGCATGACTAGTTCTTCTCCTAGCCTGCTGTCCACACTGGGGTGACATGGTGAGGCTCGGCCTTCTCACCATTGATGACAATGGCCAGCTTACAGTGGTGCTAGAGGTTAGTTAAGGGTGCTAGATGATCTACTAAGGCTAGTTGTAAACAGAGAGTGAACAAGGTTGGCCAAAACACTGCTCAAAATAGTGTTTTTGATTTTGTTGATTTGAATCTGCAACCTGTTTGATGAAATGGCCGCATGAACTTGAGTTTTGAATTTTGAAAATATTTTTGGTGGATGTGCTAGGCATGTGTTGAGGATTCTTTGGGTGCTTGGGTTTTCAAAATTGAGCTTGTTTGAGTGTTTTTGGAATAGTGGGATCTTCCCATATGAGATAGATTCAATTTTAAACTGTCATTTAAACTAAGCATTTAAATGTTTTTGGATGATCACAAAGTGGGCCTTGGTACCTTGTTATGAGTACTATCAAGGGGTGCAAAGATCCATACATGTTTCTGTTGAGTTCTGAAAGATAGAGATAGCCAAAGTAGGCATGGGAGTTAATTTGGCCAAAGTGACCATTCACTCAATTTATTTGTTTTGACTTGTTTGTCTTTGGGAAAAGTTTGGGGATTGTTTAGATGATGTTTATTTCACCTAAGAATCATGTTACAAGCAAAGAAACACAGAATCATGGCAATTTAAAAAGAATCCAAATTTTTAATGCACACACATATGAATGCTTTCATACTTTTAATTGGAAAAGTTTTTGTTAACCCTAATTTTGATGATTAGAGTTTGATGATCCAAGTTTAGTATTTTTGGGATGTTACAAACCTTCCCCCCTTAAACAAAATCTCGTCCCGAGATTTAAAAAGGACAAAAAATATTACCTAGGATTTGAAGAGATCGGTAAACTCTGTCCTGATGTGATCTTCGCGCTCCCAGGTAGCTTCTTCTTCTGTGTGGTTGCTCCACTGAATCTTGAGAAACTTGATGCTTCGGGTTCTGGTAGTTCTGAAAGCTTCTTCCAAAATACGGATGGGTACTTCGGGATAGGTCAGGTCATCGTTGATCTCTATGGTCTGGTGATCAATGTTCTTGAACACTTCAGTCTTCTCCGGGACTTAGAGGCACTTGCGAAGTAATGAGATATGGAACACATTGTGCATGGCTGACATCTCTTCGGGCAGTTCCAATTGATACGACACTTCTCCTCGACGGTTCAGAATCTTGAAGGGTCCGATATATCTGGGGGCTAACTTTCCTTTGAGCTGGAAACGATGCATTCCCTTCAATGGCGACACTTTTAGATACACAAAATCTCCGATGTTAAAGGCGAGGTCTCGACGTCTCTTGTCGGTGTAACTCTTCTGTATTGACTGGGCTGTCTTGAGGTGCTCACGAATCTTGTGAACCTTCTCTTCTGCTTCTCGTAGGATGTCGGGTCCGAAAATCTGACTCTCTCCTACTTCCTACCAGTTCAAAGGGGTGCGACACTTCCTTCCATACATGAATTCAAATGGGGCCATTTGCAAACTAGCTTGATAATTGTTGTTGTATGAAAATTCTACGAACGGCAGACAATCTTCCCATTTAGATCCATACTCTAACATACATGCTCTCAACATGTCTTTGAGTATTTGATTTACTCGCTCCGTTTGTCCGTCGGTCTGAGGGTGATAAGTTGTGCTGAAATCTAGTCAGGTACCTTGTTATGAGTACTATCAAGGGGTGCAAAGATCAATACATGTTTCTGTTGAGTTCTGAAAGTTAGAGATAGCCAAAGTAGGCATGGGAGTTAATTTGGCCAAAGTGACCATTCACTCAATTTATTTGTTTTGACTTGTTTGTCTTTGGGAAAATTTTGGGGATTGTTTAGATGATGTTTATTTCACCTAAGAATCATTTTACAAGCAAAGAAACACAGAATCATGGCAATTTAAAAAGAATCCAAATTTTTAATACACACACATATGAATGCTTTCATACTTTTAATTGGAAAAGTTTTTGTTAACCCTAATTTTGATGATTAGAGTTTGATGATCCAAGTTTAGTATTTTTGGGATGTTACAGTTTCCAAGGAAACACTAGAGCAATGGGGACCTCAAGTGAATGGGGGAATGAAGATCTCTCCTGGTGAAGCTATAGATCAAGGCCTCCTCCTTTGATTCTCTAAAGATCAATGACTTTGGATGGTTATATGAAGAGATCTTGTTGATTTGGTGTCTCAAATGGGGATGGTGTTCTTGAGTGGGTCGAGAAGCTGGAGGAAGGGTATAAGGTCCTCTATTTATAAGCAGCCCCTCCACCGAACCGTTTTCTGACCGTTGGAGGACTTGCCAGACCGGAGACTCCGGTGTGCAGACCAGAGACTCCGGTCTACACCACTGGACCACCCATCAGACTGTCACATGATCATATGATTTGGAGATATATTGTTTTATTTGTATTACATGTGCACAGGTGGATCCCCACATATAGGTGTGCCAAGAAATCAGGGAGAAAGTGTTTGACAAGACGAGTCAAACATCACCTAGTTTGCACCGTGTACCCGTACAAGTGCTCGTTAATTGTTTGAAAACTTGTTTCATGAATTTTCTCATTATGTTTACTCCTAGGTACATGGATAATTGTATGGGATATATTTATTGCTTTCAGTTATCATATTTGTGTCAAAAATGATCTCTTTAATTGATTTGACCGTCAACCTCTTTATATCAAGGATCGTGTGGAAATCATCAGAAAAGGTGTGCGAGCATAGTAAAATAATAAAATCCTAACAGTACTAATACAAAACGCAAGTTAAAGCATGATGCATAATGCACTTATAAACATCCCAAGCTTAGACGTTTACTCGTCCCTAAGAAACATAGGAACTTAAAGAACAGAGTCATCTTTTTAATAAAGCTCGAGTCATCAAAATAATTGAGAGAATTGCGACGGATAGTGATAATACATTATATAGATCCTTTCACGGTTTCTATCATACTTTCAAAAATAAGATGACCTGAAAGGCTTTCACACCTTTATCACTAACTGTTATGTGAGGAGTAATCATCATTATGATATAAAACATTAAATTCAACCAAACTTAGTGACGAGACCCCAAACATATTTAGAGCTATTCACATCCCCTTCGGATTCAAAAGTTTGAATGTTTGCTTTTGTTCCCTCTCACAATCACCCCACATATTTGTTTATTTATTTTCATAATACTTTAACTCATTTTGAGAGTTCTCCAAATGAACTAACATGTTTTGATCTCATGGGAATATAAAAAAGATCAAACATAGCATCAACTTCCAAACTGAGTATGAAGCAATTTATGTTTGTGGTTTAAGTATCTAGCTCAACTTGTACTCATTCTAAATATTTAATAGTATCATGGTTTGTACTTGTTTCCTTCTTTCTTTTGTTTTATTATTCAATTCTTCTTTCTATAATCAACTCAATGATCTACAACATAATAAAAAATTAGACTTTTCCAATTAGCATTAGTGGTGTGAAAGATCCTATAATCATCATAAAATACACATTCATTAAAACATATCCGAATTCATACATCAATTTAAATAACCACAAACTAAAAAACTTTGTCTATAATAAAGGCTGGAAGTCCAAATAATATAACGCATTCCCTGATCATGGAGAGCTAAAGTTGCAAATTCTTATGCAAAAACTTTAAAAGTAAACTAACATGATTGCGATAAAAATAAACAAGCTAAAACTATGAAATTACAAGTTGTTAAAGATCTTCCCATCTTGAAATGAATCTAGGCGGGATCAAACAATCCCTCATGCTTATTTTGAGACAATCACTTCTCACCCGGAGGAGTAGCGATCCCCTGATGGACAACAAATCAACAGCACGGGCAGTTGGCACCGCACGGGGGTATCCACCCGTGGGTCGGCCCTTTTGCTTTGGTTCTTCTTTCTTTTATATTCCTGCTTTTTTTCTTTTCTCCTTTTAAAGGTTTTGATTTTGATAATTTGTTTATGATTTTTCAAAAAATATTCATGATTTGGAAAAATCATATTTTTTAATTCATGATTTTATAAACTTTGTTCAAGATTTTTGGAAAATTGCTCATGATTTTAAAATTTTGTTCATGCTTATGAAAAAATGTTCATGAAATTTGATAAATTATTCATAAATTTAAAATTTACTTCAATGTTTTAATTTTTTTTGTTCATGATATTTTAAAAATGTTCATGTTCTTTTAAGTTTAGAATTTTTAATTTCATGATTAAGAAATATTCAGCTTTTTAAAATTTATAAAATAAAAAAAAGGAAAAACAACAACAAAAAGAAATTGAAAAATAAATGACGAAAGAAAAGAGGTAGTACGACCAGGGCTTAACTCGAGACCGCCGGAAGAAGGGTGAGCGATGCTCTCCCATGGGCGAGTGTTTCCTATGTATCGCTTATTGCGGACGATAATAGATTCCACTCACGCGGATGCTGCTGGCCAACCCATTAGGCATGGATGTTGCCATTAGCTTTTATCTTTTTTGGTTTTTTTTTCTATTTCTTTCTTTTTGTGTTTCTTTTGTTTTATTTTTTTCCCTGGTTTCTTTTTTATGTTTAGATTCAAAACGTCTAGATTTTAATTTTTTTTGGAATTAATAAAAAGATTCAGTTTTTTTAAATCAGAATTTAGTTTTTTTAGATTTGAAAAATATTCAAATCCAAAAAATGTTTAGATTTAAAAAAATCAGATTTTTAAAAAACATTCAAATAAAAATAAATATCAATATTAGAAAAATATTAATAATATATATGTTCAGCGTTCACATAAACATAAATGTTCATATTATAAAAACAGAAAAGGAAAATAAACTAAAAACATAAAAGTAAAATTGTACGTGTTATTGGGCTGCATCGTGAGAGGCCCATGAATGGAAGCGTGCAAGCGTGTACTAATATTGCCCACGTCAGGCGATAAATAGGAGGTTTCGCACTGGCAGCATAAAGAGCGGCACAAAGCACCTCCTCGATGGACGCATTGAGCTGCAAATAGGACTTTTCCTGCAACTGGGCTTTCCGTGCTGTGGTGAGGACTTGCCACTGGGCCTCTCTGGTGTTTGATTTTGCTTAAATTAAATAATTGTGGTCTTAGAACAAGCCTTGCCGCTATGTTATGAACCTGAAGGATATAGAGTTCAGAAGGTCTTTTAATGTAGCCCCCCTTTTTTTTCATAAACCTAGGGAGTCTAATTAATGGGGATGCCCATCTGCTTGTGAAAGCAGTAGTTCGTTTGTCAGTTGGTAGGCATGTCTGGCTTTTAGATACGCCTGATATCACTTGTATACCCATCAGCTTGTCTGATGAATAAAGCTCCTAGATTACCCTAAAAAATCATCTAAACCAAGGAGGCAAGGCGTGGTTCATTTTTCTCCTTTTGCGAGGCATTAGTTTAGACTTTGTATGGTTTTGGAGATTTTTACTTCTCATGGAAAAATGAAAGTTGTTTTTTCATGAGAAGATATCAGTACTTCACATAAAAACAAAGAGAAGATAGCCAGTTGCACTCTAACCAGTATTACCCTTTCACTGTCTTTTTTTCGTAATAATCTTCTTTCTTGATCAATGATGTTATAATATTAGTAGTACTCAACACCAGAATGAACAATCACAAGGTTGCTAGAGGCTTTAACAAATACTAGAATAAGCAATTAAGAAGCATGATGGGAAGAAGAATATATGTGATAATTGGCTTTGGCCTGTCTAAAACTCTGAATGTATCTCTTGTAAAGTATGTTCCACTTGTACACTTGCTACAAATACTATACAATTTTCATAGAGATGATATCTCCAGAATGAATGGGAAGAGGAATCCTATAAAATCAATGTCGTATGTACAAATATAGGCCTATCATGTACAAGCAGTTAGTTCTACTTCATCGTCAGTATGGAATTAACTTGACTGTGATTGCCAGGGCTAATTGTGTCTCTGATGATCACAAGCAACCTGGAGAAACATACCACGTTGGTTAGGTTTTCCATGAGACATCCCCCGCCAAGCGATTTTCAAAAGCAGGTTTCAGTCAGTTTTCTTACCTTCATATCTGCGTGTGGAATCCCTAGCAGCAGGGGATGCTCAGGGCCAACATCTTCCTCCGCTTTACTTACTGCGCGCAGTATCAACAGTACTTATATACTATCAGGATAACATGAGCGCGATAGATGCCATGGCGATGAGGGCAAACAGGTGAACCGCCTGCAAAAAGACGAAAACCATTTCGCGGCATGTCAGATTCAGGTATCGCACAAAGCAGAATTGTAAAATACGACAGCGTCGTCTCGTAAAGAATCAAATACTTTGCATAGCTACAATCACCTAGCTAGTGTTAAAGTACATATCGTCGATATTCAGAAAGTTTGTACAGTAGTAAGAAATTCGCTGAATGTGACATTCAGAAAGCCTGAATAAGAAAGAGCTAGCCTTACCGATCGCGTCCCATCTGATTCATCCATGGGCGGCAGGTACCCGCGCAGCCCAACGTTGTAGACCGGCGTGCCGTCAGGGTAGAACAGGCCGTAGTTCCGCTCGGAGGCCGGCCCCGGTTTCAGGTTCTCGTTGAACAGTGCGAACACGTAGACATCTATCGGCATGGCCGGCCTGAGCGGCGTCCCCTGCTTCATCTGGATCCTCCGCAGCAGGTTCCCGATGTATATCCCGGCGTACTGCGGCGTGGCGCCGGCCTCGTCGGGGTCGCCCCTGGACGGCCACCCTGTCTCGGAGATTTTCACGTCGACGTCGGTGTGGCCCAGCGCCTGGACCGCGGCGTACACGGAGTCCACCTGGGCGTAGAGCATGTTGTCGTAGTTGAGCCCCGTGGTCGGGTCGGTCACCCCGGCGTTGGGCTGGAAGAGCACGTACTCCAGCGGCACGCCGGTGGGGTCGTCCTTGTAGGCGAAGTACGGGTAGCAGTTGATGAGGAACGGCGACCTCGCCGTCGACAGGAAGTCCAGGAGCGGGGTGATGTAGGGCGCGACGTCGGGCCGGAACGCGCCGGCGGAGGGAGGGTAGGAGCTGCCCATGATGTCCAGGGAGTGCGCCGTGGTGACGTTCACCTGGCCCTGCAGCCCCAGGGCGGCGAGGGCACCGTACACGGACTTCATGGCCGGCAGGAGGTTGTCCTTGAGCGCGGTGTCGTTGCCCTTGAACACCTCGTTCCCGACGGTGATGCAGGTGATCCGCGTGCTGGGGAGGTAAGGGCGGACGTGGCGCTGCACCCACGCCTGTGCGGTCGCCGGGTCCACCATCGCCGACACGTTCTCGTTCCCGATGCCGATCACGAACTCCACGCCCGTGTTCAGGAACGCGCTCAGCACGTTCTGGTCCGCGTCGTACAGCTTCACCTTGCTCACCTGCATCGACCGGACCAGCCGCGACACCCGGGACGGGGAAGGGAGGTTGTCCGCGATCTGACCGTAGTTGATCCCGATCGACAGGCCGCCTCCTCCTTCTGCCACCGCCTCATCTGCAGATGATTCTAATCGAGTCAGAAGCCACGAACTGCATATAGTTTTGCCGTCTCGAAATAAATGCCACAGAATTGTCAAAATTTGGATGAATCTAAGTACCAACTATCAAAAATGAATTATCACAATACAAAGGCTTCATTTTTTACAAGCAGAAAAGGGAAGTTTGTGTCGGTAATATCGAAATAAAATGGACAACTTGATCAAATAAAATAAAATAAAATAGATGAGCAAGCAACGTAAGCAGCACCCTGCACCGGCTCTGCACCCAGTCTTAGATCAATTCGGCGATCAAGCTCGGGTCCACATGCGAGCATGTGATTGGGGTATCCTACCAAGAATCAACCCAATAAAATACCACGTACGTTGTCAACAGACTTTTAGCTAGCCAACATGTTTCATTTTGTTTCTGTCCCAGTGGCCACAAGCCCTCAAGTGATCGAAAAGTACACCAGTATGAGCTGGCAAATACGATTACGAACTGTAATAAGCAAGCCACTTGGCCGCCCTTTGAAGCATACTTTAGGGGTAAAGTCATCACAGGTCAGTACCAGATCGGATCCACCTCAAATTATTTAGGAACAAAAGCAGAGGGAAAATGGCAGCAAGTAGAATCGAATTTAGGTAAAATAACGAAAGAATTGCTTGATTTAGTATTGGGATGGGCAGAGATGCTATGCCATCGTAGTGGGTGTGTCTTACGCCATGGAGCACCTTGAGGGACCATGTGAGCTCACTGGATATTCGTTGAAAACGAAGATAATATAATCTCAGCAAGTACACCAGATAACCACCATTGATGGTTAGATCGTCATCTCCTACTGATACTTGAGAAAATCAAAGGAAGGGAGTGCATCACACTTCGTACACACCGGATTCGAGTACGGACACTTGAACCCAGGCGGGTGGGGGCGTGCATCAGCCCACCCCATAAATATGAAATTCAGCTACACTCCTTTGATCAAATTTGAAATTCAGCACAGAGTAAAACAAGAAATGAAGAAGACACTGGTAGAGATGACAATGGAATCACTAGTAGTGTAAAAGAAGCCACTTGTAGTCACTTCGCTCCATGGCAATGGAGTGTAAGAATTGACCAGTAATGATCACTTTGAGCTAGCTATATTTCTAAAAAAGATCACTTTGAGCCTACATCAAAACCAGTTAGCGCTACCGGTGTCGATCACATAGATATGCCGAGAGACCTGTTGGAGCTCGATGCGAAAGGATCGTGTACTCGATCAAGGCAATTCAGATTCTAACTGAACCCTATGTATTCGACATACATGCATGCGTATGATGCGACGATGTTTTGCGAGGAGGTCTACAGACTGCACAGCGCTCACCTGTTGCTACGAGGAGGATCGCGAGGACGAGGAGGAAGCGGCGAGGAAGCAGCAGCGACGATCGATTCGACGGCATCGCCGCAGCCATGGCCGGATTAATTTCTCGACGGGCCGCGCAGCTATCCAAGCTCCAAGCTCCAATTCAGTGGCCACTGGTCAGCGAGCAAGCCGACCGATGGAGAGCAGCTAGCCGAGGCGTGTCGCTAATGTTTCTGTGGTCAGAGATAGTTTCCGTCGCTCGCTGCGGTTTTCGCTCGCGAATTCTTTGGGCTTCGGCAGCGCGCGGGCGGACTCGGGGATATTTAAGCAGCGGGAAAGGCATACCCCTGGGCAGTTACAGCCGTTAGTTAGTCAGGCCGCGTTGCGGTGCATGTGCTTCATCTCAGAGCGAGGGGATCCTGAAATGGAAACGGAGTGTCGATGTGTGCGTGGGTCGGTCCGGCCGGCGGCCGGTACCAATACACTTCTCGCTGTCAGTCATGTACATGTGCGCCCTCGACGCGTGTCGATCTCGATCGGATGCCCGCCGCGCCGACCATTCCACGTTTGGGACGCATCCGACGTGTGCGTCGTCAGTTCGGTATTCCCCTGCATGATCTGCAGCTCTTCTCGGCCGAATCCTCTGTCCAACCGGCCGGCTCGATGAGATCAGAGCTTCCCCCGGCGAAAACAGACGCGGGCGGCACGAACCGTGCTGCACATTTGGCCCTCGTCGGGCAACGACGGCGAGCAAGCTCAACGGCCACACGAGCGTACGCATTTTCTACTGGCCGTCCGAGAGGTTCCCCAAATGGTTTACTCCCAAAAGGGAAGCAGGTTTACTGCTACTCCGGAGTCCTGGAGCGGGACGGGCTGGACCACGGGAAGGGAGGCACGCAGGCCGCAGGCGTCGGTGCGGGGTGATGGGGCGGTGGCGATCGACGCGGCTCCATCGGCTGGCGGCTGGGTGACGCCGCTCCGACTCGGCGGCACGTCGACAGGCCCCGCAGCGCCGACCCTTGTGCGCGTCTGGCTCCCGTTCCAGTCACGGGCCGGGGGAGGATCCGCACGGATCCAGCTCCTGCTGCTACCGCCGCTTTTGTCCAGGCGTACCTGCGGCATTGCCACATATGGGCCTACACTTACAAGGTGCACACACTGAAGCTAGTACTAGAAAAGTTTTCCCTGCATCATCACACAGAGTTCATGTAAATAAGGCTGCTGAATGCAATGACTTCTTGTCTCTTAGATCGGGTTGTTGCCCATCAGGCCTTTCACGGCGGCCTAGCCGGTGCAGCCGGTGCCAAGTACATCAAAAGACAGCCACCTCATCACCGATGCTCACAAAAGAAATTCAGACACCACTCGTTGAGCACCGACGACTAAAAAAGAAATCTAGAACCCATAGGATAAACAAGTACGTGTTGCTGCTGTGTAGGGAGGAAGGAGAGAGACATTTGCTGCTTGCAGTATATAGATAGCAATATTTTATTGGCTGCAGGAATTAGGCATCGATGCTTCTACATGTTCTGATGTCTGAATCTTTTTATTCGGACACCGGCGATCGGAGCCAAAAATAGATTAGGCATCGGCAAATTGCAATGCCGTGGAAGGCCTCGGTAATAGGCACCGAAGCATACACAACCATTTTGTTTACTTGATGTTGATCTACAGTGGGTGAGTGCTTCTATACGCTTATATATTTCTCCCTAGGACAAGAGTAGGGCGAAGCAAGTCCCGTGGAACAGATCCACTAGCAACACGGGGCTCAATGTTCATCAAGGTGTCCCATTGACTCATATGACATGCGATGGCACACTCGCGTCATAGACACGCATGATGACCAATGCATGGTTCGTCTCCACCAAGCATCTTTACATGTGGTTAGCCTCTACGATAGATCGCACCACACGCATCCGTACTACCTTCAATGGTTGTGGGAAGTAGCGAAAAGGGGAATCGATTTCCGTGAGGTAAGGACACTAATGGCGATAAAGGGTAAGAGCATGGCAAGCAGCCTCCTAAATGGACTGCTCCATGGTCATGCCTATACCACCAGCTATGTGCTGGAGACGATCTCCATCAAAGTTTAATATGCAAACCTCACAAAAAATGTCTCTGCCCATAGTCATAGTACTCCTTGTATATCGTCTACTCAGAATACCACCGCTTACCCTAGTTGGACAGGGATGTGCCGATAAGAAATGGAAAACTAGATACACCCTTAGCCTAGTACTTCCTCCGTTTAAAAATATAAGATGTTTTAGCTTTGTGAATGAGATGTATCTAGACATATTTTAGTATATAGATCTTGAATCTATATAGATCTATACACTAAAATATGTCTAGATACAGCTCATTCACAAAGCTAAAACATCTTATATTTCCAAACGAAGGGAGTAAGACAAACGACTTGGCTTCCCAAGGCATGTGTAAGAACAAACATGCAAATGGCATCTGTTCAAGTAAAACAATTGGAATATTAGAAAATAGCAACTAGTGTCGAAGTACTGATAGAACAACCCATTTTTTGGCAGCACGGCTTCTTTTGACAGCATAGTGTATTTTGGTCGCACGACCCATTTTTGACCGCACGACCCATTTTAGAAGCATAATTATTTTTACGCACCACTCAGGGATGTCACGTAGATAGAATAATTATCATTTTAAATTTAAACTAATTATAACACCATGATAAACTCTGTCAATTATAACACATCAAGTTTTCTGCCAGAACCTGAATTACAACATATAATTAACAAGATATGCATGTTACAAGGTCAGAAAGAAAAAGTTGGCTCCTTCAATATGAGATCTATACTTGGCCATGGATTTGATTGAATCATTTGTGATCTTTCTCAACATTTGAGCTATAGATCTAGGAGTAGCTAAACCCCGTTTCTCTGCATACAACACAAAGTTCATATTTCTATCATCTATGGGGGTTGTTCTTGTTGGACTGCTAAACAAGCCGTTTGCTTCAACAATTCCCTAGGAAGAAGCGTTGGAAGATAGATCAGAACTTCTTTGGGTCTTGCCTTCTGTGGAGGCCTACTTATTTTTAACTACAATATGGTAGTATTGTGAAAAGGTTGCAATAATGAACCATGCAAGCTTGTATTACATGTAGTAGAAATCAGATAATCAGAGGGAGCTGAAATATGCACATAAGTTTCTTTGTGAAACATGTAACTAAGCATGAACCTATAGTAGCTCGCCGAATAGGTTCACGCTAGATCCTTCTCTACTGGGTGTGACTCCTAGTCAACATACCTGTCGCATCAGAATCCAATATCTAAAACTCTAGTCCTTATATTCCATTATCCTTTCTCTGTGTTTAGATGTAATAGTTAAAACCAATTAAAGTGGTTTAAAAGGATGAAAGCTATTGAACTAAAAAAATCTAGATGCTTAGGTTCCCACGGTTGGACATTTTCTACATAACATACATCATTTTAAGATAGAGTAGTAAAACATGAATGTATTTTTATTGCAACTTTTTAAGCACTGGAAGAAGGTATCATGTGTATAGGTTATGACTTATAACATGTCAAGTAACTAGCCACAATTACCAACCAAGATTTGGGATTTTGACTTTGCTTGGCATAAAATGATTAATGTTGATGGATCTGTGAGAGCTTTACATGACCCATGTGATGGCTCAAAAAAATTAACATTGATGATTTAGTGTTACAAAATAGTAAGACTTAAAATGCACACGATAGCTATGCAAACAGTGTGACAACAGCAATCATGAACAAATAGCATGCAATTAATGTTGTAGTTTAGGACCAACTAGATGCATATGCACATTGCATGATTATACGAGCAATGTGACCATATCATGCATGAAATAATAGTGAACAGCTAATGATATGGCATACGACCACTGGATGCAGATACACATGAAGTGGCAAAAGCATGCAGGATATTGTAGCTAAAAACTAAAGCTTTCATAGCTTAAGAGCAACAAATAAATATCCAATCAAAGGTACATCGAGAAAATGTGAAAAGAGTAATTACCACACTATAAGACAGGGACGGCCATTGCGATGGACGGAATAGCCAGGGCATCAACTGGTCATTTCTAGGGCGACGAACAAGTGAGTAGGTGAAGTGCCCCAGCGCGGTATAAGGAGGGTTTGTGAAGTAGACCCGGTGCGCCAAGGGTAGGTGTCATATACAAGAGAAGCGCTTCCTAATTCTGCTCTTAGAAAAATAATGCATTAATTATTGTGCCATATTTTGTAAGCTATGTAATTGTTGGTCCCACGCTGGAGAATAGTCAAGAACATTCTGATAATGGAACGTGGGAAGTCACTGGTCGTCATTATGGATGCTAAAATGTAGGATGCAAGTAGGTGTTTAAGAAAAAAACTTAGAGTAGATGGTACTATTGAAAAGTAGACGGTACATCTTGTGGACAAGGGTTATACCTAAAAACAAGGTGAAGACTTATTCGATACCTACTCCCCTGTAATCGGACTGTCCACCGTTCGAGTACTACTATATTTTGCTGCATCACACAGTCTTCTTGTTTATCAAATGGATGTCAAGATAGCTTTTCTAAATAAAGAGCTAGATGAGAAAATTTATATGGACCAACCTGATGGATTTATAGTAGATGTTCAAGAAGGAAAGGTGTGTAAGTTAGTGAAGTCTTTGTATGGTCTTAAGCAAGATCCTAAGTAGTGTCACAAGAAGTTTAAAATAACTTTAACCGCTGAAGGATTTTCTATAAATGAAGTTGATAAGTGTGTCAACTATCATCAGGGTGGGCGATGGGGTTATCCTATATCTCTATGCCGATGACATATAGATACTTGGGACCAACTTTGCTGTTTGAGGGGGTCAAAGAGTTCCTGTCTCATTGCTTTGATATGAAGGACCTGAGAGTAGGTGACGTAATCTGAAACATCAAGCAACTGAAAAATGACAATGGCAGGATTACACTGCTACACTCTCACTATGGTGGAAAATATATTGAGTCATTTCAGGTATAGCGACTACACACCTTCTCCAACGCCTTATGATCTTAGCGTGCTACTTCAAAAGAATAAAAAAATTGCTAGAGATCAATTAAGATATCCTCAAATTATTGGCTCGCTTATGTATTTATCCAACGTTATACGAGGTCTAGCATCTATTTTGGTGTAAGCAAACTTATTCGATTTGTGTCAAATCCTTGAGATGATAATTGGCATGATCTCGAGAGAGTTTTGCACTATTTGAAAGGAACTATGAGTTATGTTATTCACTATATTGGGTATCAATGGGGTACTTGAGGGTCAATCAAACTGGATATCTAATGTTGATGAGGTTAAGGACATCGGTCGTTATTTGTTTACACTTGATGATGACATTGTTTCTTGGAACTCTTACAAGAAGACTATCTTAACAAGGTTAACAATAGAAGCAAAACTCACGATATCGTGGTATTGCCTACGAGTACGCCATGGAGGGGTCCTCACAGTGCGTGTTTAGAGACATGGGGTAAGGCGGACGGTTGACGGGTACGAGGTAACATAGCTTAGCCAGGTTCAGATCCCACAACGGTGGCGGAATCCTACTCCTGCTATAAATCACTATAATGGCAATACGCCGAGTTACAGGGATCAGTTCGCTATGCGAGGTATGAGTTGAGTTATGCCCTAAAGGCTCCCATAGGCCCGACTTATATAGTCTCCAGGTCCTAGGGTTATAGGGAAATTCCTAGCCGGATAGGTTACAGAGTCCTACACAGTATACAATAGTCTAACGTGTCTTGCACTCCAAGGCTCCGGGTACGTCAGTGACTCCTCCGTAGCCTTCCTTTATCCGGCACGGGCCTCTATTCTGGATCCATCTAACTAGGCCGCCCAGTAGGACATGGGCCATGCTACTAACTGTGGGCCACCCGGGTTATCCGGATAAGAGACATGCTATGAGGATACCCATATAGCATATCCCCAACAGTAGCCCCCGAAGAACTCCGAGATCTTGCGTCATCTTGCCCCTTCAGATTGAATGCTCCGTCTAGATGGATGTCGGCAAATCGTCAAGCAATATCTTGTAGTCCTCCCAAGAACCCTGCAATGCTCTCCGTCTTCAACTTGTAAGTCGGAGAAACGCTGAATCTTCCATCGTACTTTTCTCGTAGCCGGACTGTATTCGTCCATGCCGGAATATTCCGATGTGATGGCTTCCAGTGACAGCTAGGACGACGTAGACATAGGTCAGCAACGCCTAGTAACTCACACATGCAGATAACACAATCATGCCTGTTTTTCCCACGCGAAGGATATGAACCGTTGGCGGTGACAGTTGGGAACGTGGCAAAATTTCCGCGCACGCGCCCGCACATGTCGTCCACGCGCCGACCATTCTCACCTTGCACGAATATTGACGCCTGAGGTTATAAATAACATCTGCGGTGATTTTTTACTTTTCACCTTATTCATCCTCTGCGTCATCTTCTTCCTCCAGCGAGCACCTCTCGAGCCCTCTGTCATGGTATTGCCGACGAGTACGCCATGGAGGGGTCCTCACAGTGCGTGTTTAGAGACGTGGGGTAAGGCGGACGGTTGACGGGTACGAGGTAACACAGCTTACCTAGGTTCAGATCCCACGACGATGGCGGAATCCTACTCCTGCTATAAGTCACTATAAGGGCAATACGCCGAGTTACAGAGATATGTTCGCTGTGCGAGGTTGTGTGAAGTTATCTATGATCGTGCCCTAAAGGCTCCCATAGGCCCGACTTATATAGTCGCCAGGTCCTAGGGTTACAGGGAAAAGTCCTAGCCGGACAGGTTACAGAGTCCTACACTGTCTATTACTAGTCTTGTGTATCTTGCACTCCAAGGCTCCGGGTACGTTGGTGACTCCACCGTAGCCTTCCTTTATCCGGCATGGTCCTCCCTTCTGGATACATCTAACTGGGCCGCCCAGCAGGCCATAGGCCATGCTACCGACTATGGGCCACCCGTGTTAGCTAGATAAGAGACATGCTATAAGGACACCCATATAGCATATCCCCAATAGTAGCCCCCGAAGAACTCCGAGATCTTGTGTCGTCTTGCCTCTTCACGTGGAATGCTCCGTCCAGATGGATGTCGGCAAATCGTCAAGCAACATCTTGTAATCCTCCCAAAGAACCCTGCAAGGCTTTCTTCGTCTTCGACTTGTAAGCCGGAGAAATGCCAAATCTTCCATCGTACTCTTCCGTAGTCGGATTGAATCTGTCTATGTCGGAATCTTCGATGTGATGGCTAATCTACCCATGTCAGCTAGGACGACGTAGGCTTAGGTCGGCGACACCTCGTAACTCACACATGCAGAGAACGCAATCATATCCAATTTTCCTGCGCGAGCGATACGAACCGTTGGCGGCGGCGGTTGGATACGTGGCGAAATTTTTGCGCACGTTCGTGAACACGTCGTTTATACGGCAACCGTCCGATTAATCCGCACGAATCTTGACGCCGAGGATGATAAATAGTAACCATGGGGAAATTTCCACTTTTTACCTCATTCTTCTCGCATCGTTTTCTTCCTCCAGCCGCGCGTCTCCTCGAGCTCTCCGCGAGAAACCTCAAAAAAAACCTAACTCCCATCTGCACCAGTCGCACCCATCCTTCACTCCATGGCTAGCAGCAGCACCTCCCCATCGATGGCGGCGTCGAGCGAAGCCGCGACGAAGCTGGCAAGCTCCATCGTTGTTCCCCCAGAGGTCTTGGTCATCCCTGCATCAGCGGTGATCAAAACCACCGGAGGCGACCAAAATTTGGCGGCGCTAGAGCCACTGGAGGAGTAGCCAGACTCGCACAATGGCGACTGGCGTGGCTCGGACATCACCGACCGCGACATCCAAGAGATGGTCGCCGAAGGCTACCTCCCCGCGACGGAGGGGCTCGCCTGGCGGGCGGCGCCGACTGGCGAGGTGACACCTTCTCCCCAAGCCGGAGAAAAGGTGTACCTTAAAGCTCAGCGATACGCGACGTTTCCCTGCCCATTTCCCACTTCTTCCTCTCCGTCTTAAACCACTATAGGGTCCAGCCCCATAACCTTTCCCCCAATAGCATCCTAGTGCTTAGAAACTTCGCGGCACTTTGCGAGGGATATCTAGGGATAAGGCCTAGGTTAGACCTTTTTGTGTACTTCTTCACCGTCAAACGTGAAGCCGGACATAGTAAGGAGGAGCTTAGGAACTGCGGCACCATAAGCTTCAAGATTCGACCTGGCCGGCGGTTCCCCGACATCGTCGGCCACGAGTCCTGCAAGAATTGGCAACAGACATACTTTTACTGCCCCGACATTCCTCTGGCGGGCCGAGAAGTAACGTACCCAGAATTCGTGGATGGAGCCGCCGCTGAAGTTTCCACATGGAGATCCCAAGCCTCCCTTCCCTCCGACCTCGACGCTTCTCACGCTATAAGGCGGGTCGAATGGTTTGTAGAGACGGGTTTGACCGGCTTGGACCTAGCCATGTTCTGGTTCATCAGGCGAATCTAACCTCTGCAGCACCGCTCGAAGTATATGCACGAGTATAACAGCGACCGAAGGGATAGCCTCCGCATCTCTGTGGATAACTTCTCGAGCGACTCCGTGAAGCTCCGCCTTAAGGACATCGTCAAGGTGAAGGATAAGAAGCGTGGATTCACCATCACCTACGACATGTTTGTAGACGGCAAGTGCCCAAAGGTAGTTATTTATTTCCCGTATACGACATATGCTCCAGTTTTTCCATCTTGCCACTACCATCTTATATAACACGGTGATTTCTTACTTAACAGCTTAGCAATCTAGATGAGGGCAACCTAGCTGCCCAAATCTATGATCCAAAGATGAAGGAAGTCACGGTCGTGTCCAACGACGATGTCCTGTTGGCGCGAAAGTGGAAGAGCTCCACCTCTGACGTTGCCGACGGAGGCAAGAAAAAGAAGACGGAGGGTGGAGCCTCCAAAAAGACTACTGCTGCCCTGGAGGCGGAAAAGAGAAAAGCTACCGGGATTTTTGCCAAAGCACCACCCCTAGTGTAAGCTTCTCATTCTCCGACATTGTCTATTTGTCTATCTTGTTCCTGTACTTATGCATTTTTCACGTCTCAGGAAGAAAGCCACGACCATCCTCAAGAAGACCTCTAAAACTTTGGGGGCTTCTAGAAATATCAAAGACATGCTGCATCGCGACGCATCCCCCGCCATCGCCTCGCTACTCCCTGCCAAGCTCCCCGCCCGACAAGCTCACAAGCTAAGGAGGCACCAGGCCCTTCCGTCATGGAAGTGGATTCTGGCGCCTCTACCGAACTCGCTGTTGTCGGAGAGCAGGCGACGCAGGAGAGCACCGCTCAACAAATGGCTGAAGCTCCGGCTAAGGATGCCATCGGTGGCGGCAAGGCGGTGGTGGAATCTGGTACTTCTGCCGAAGGCGGCGCCCTTGCTCCCCAGAAAACCTTTGAGTTACCAAAGATAGTTTACCCGGCGCTCACGCCGAGTAACACAACTCTGGTTCCTGGAGGAGTACCAACATCTCCGACGTGCGGTCTTGAGGAGCTCCTCCGACAAGCGGACATCTTGCAAGGAAACAACATCTCCTTTGGCAAGCTGCTAGCCGAGAGTGCTACAAACCTCAAAATCATTGCACTTGTAAGTTTTACTTTGCCTTTTGCATTTCATATGAGTATCCCATTGTAGCCCCCGAGGATGTAGACGGGAAACCATAGGTTTTGCATCTATATGCTCTAAGAGTGACTAAGTTAGAAAAAACTCTCACTGTAGCCCCCAAGCATTTATATGGAATGAACTATTCCGACTAGATGCTTTAAGAGTAGCATACACAGTGTTTATAATTTTCAATACTATAGCCCCCAAGCCTCTAGTTGTAACTGAATTAGTTCCGACTAGATGCTTAAAGAAAAGCTAAGAAGATTCCGAGTTAAAAACTTTATACTATAGCCCCCAAGCTTCTAATCGAGAACTGAATTAGTTCCGACTAGATGCTTAAAGAAAAGCTAAGCATATTGCTAAGTTAAAAACTCTCGCTGTAGCCCCCGAGCATCTAGGTGGAAAATTTCCGACTAGATGCTCCAAGTAGACTAAACAACGGTTTAACTGTTTTATTTTTTCCATAGAACGAGAATGCTTGGAGAGGCATGGCCAATGATAAGTACCAGAAGATGCGTGCAGATCTTGAAGCTGAAAAGGGTAAAACTGCCTTCTTGAAGGAACAGATCATCAAAAACAAGAGTCTGTTTTCTTTTTTGCGCATTCCGTCTTGTTTCTGTGCCTTCATTATCCGAGTACTCACTGTGTACTTTGTTTTCCCCGACTTTCAGAACATGTCGCCAAGGCGAAGGACATTGTCGAGCAGTCTAAGCAGATCCAACAGCTGGACAGCGATAACAAGATCTTTAAGGAGGAGAGGAAGGAAATGCTGAAAATGCATGAGGATTCCATGAAGGCCCTGCAGGACTCCTCCTCCGCGGAAATCAATCGCTTGAAGGAGGAGCTTGCGATCTTAAAAGATCAGAAGCAAGATGCTGATGAGAAAAACCAACGCCACAGTGAGGCGTTTAAGCTCCTCCAACAAGAGAAAGAATCCCTGGCTGACACCCTCTGGCAGGCTAAGGCCAGCATCTTCAGTAAGTTTCCTCCGCCTTGTATTTCTATAGTCTGGATACTTAGGATTTATTGAACTCATGCGTTTCTTTTTTCGGAAATTGCAGCTCCTATGGGTTTAACCCGCTCGCCTCCTTCGGACAAGGAATGCATGGTTCTTGTCGGCAACTTCATCACCACCGCCAGCACCCAGGCCAAAGAGATTTCCAAGCCCCTCCAGATATACATCAAGGCCTCGGAATCCGTGGCGAAGTACTCGGAGATTCTGCGTCGAGCCCCCGAGCGTGTCACAAGCTGGAAAGCTTCATGTGCACGGGCTGGCGCAAGGATGGCGCTGTCAATGGTGAAGGCACACTACGAAGGTGCCGACATCGACACGGTGACCTCTGGTATCCCCGACGTCGATGATGACGGCAAAGAGATTGATCATGAAGCCATCTTGTCGTCACTCGTGGGTTATGACACCAGAGTGGCCGAGTTGGTGGACATCGACGTCTTCGTGCCCATGAACACCATCGGCAGCGTCAACCAAGATTCCTCCGAGTCTCACCATAGCGCCGACGTTGGGGGCGATTCTCCGGCTGGTGACGATGCCGCTTCCAAGTCTCCTGCGCCAAAGGAATGTAAAAACAACTTTGTAATATTTGTTTCACCTTTGGTGTATGCGCGGAAAAAACATGGTGATGTAACTTAAGGCGGAAAGCAGTGGTTGTTATGTCCTGCTGCTTAAGAACTAATTTCCAGCATGTATATATTTTTTAGCAAGTGCTGGATTATCCATTACTTTGGTTCTTATGCTTGACTTTTCATGATTCGGAAGACTCGTTGTCGAAACCATGCGCTTAGGTGATTATGCCCAATGGCACCGTCAATAACCTGAGCACAAAATCGCCGACAATAAGTGCCAAAAGTCACTACTCCAGAATACACATAAAAACAACAAAGAACGTGTAGACCAGAAAACTTAAGCTAGCGCCCGTAGGTGGAATTTTCACAAGTGAAAATACAATACTTGTGCATAAAGGTTTTACATGATCCAAAAATGAACACTAAAGGAGGTAAAAGACTCAGAAATATGAGTGAGCTAGAGAGCTTTATTTCATTGATCATATAAGAGATACACAATTAGATAAAAAATGCTAAGTGTAAAAAGGACGTAGCTGTGCTATGTTCCATGGCCGATCAAGCTCCGGGTAGTCATCATCCGGGTCACGTCGCTTACGCTTATGATCCTCGTTGGGTCTATCCTTTAGTTCACGATTGTCAACAAGGTAGTAAGACCCATTGAGCAGCGCATTGCTTATGATGAACGGTCCTTTCCATGGCGGGGATAATTTGTGTGACTTCTTCTACTTAAGTCGGAGCACCAAATCCCCCTCTTTAAACGAGCGATGCCGAACGCGGCAACTATGGTAGCTGCGTAGCTTCTGCTGGTAGATGGCGGATCTTTGGCATGCCAAAACGCGCTCCTCCTCGAGAAGGTCCACATCTAGGCGTCTGGATTCTTCAGCGTCATCCTCGTCGTAGGCGGCAACTCTTGGTGCATCGTGGAGGATGTCGGAAGGCAGGATGGCTTCTGCTCCATATACCATGAAATAAGGGGTGTATCCGGTAGATCTGTTGGGTGTAGTCCGTAAACTCCACAGCACAGATGGAAATTCTTCCGCCCAGGCTCCAGCTGCTCTATGTAGCGGTGCCTCAAGACGTGGCTTGATTCCCTGCAGAATTAATCCATTGGCTCGCTCAACCTGACCATTGGATTGTGGGTGTGCCACAGATGCAAGGTCAAGTCGGATGCCTTTCTCCCAGCAATAAGCCTCCACTTCTCCGAGTGACAAGTTGCTTCTGTTGTCGGTGATAATGCTATGTGGGAGACCAAATCTCACCACTAGATCCCGACAAACGAGGCGCTTCCCATCAAGCTTTCTAATGGGTTTAGCTTCTATCCATTTGGTGAATTTGTCAACTTCTACAAGCAGATGCGTAAACCCACAAGGTGTCGTCTGTAACGGTCCCACCATGTCCAGCCCCCAGACTGCAAACGGCCAAGTTATTGGTATTGTTCGCAATTCTTTAGCAGGAACATGTGGTTGTCGGGCGTAATACTGGCATCCCATGCATGTATCCACCAGCTTGTCGGCGTCCGCCTTCGCGGTTATCCAGTAGAATCCTTGCCGGAAGGCTTTCGCGACCAACGATCGAGGAGCGGCATGATGCCCGTAATCTCCGAGATGGATTTCGCGCAGGATTTCCATACCTTCTAGCTGGGAAACACACTTTAGGTATACACCAGTAGTGCTCCTTTTATAGAGTTGCCCATTGATTATGGTATAACCCTTTGCTCGTCGTACTATTTGCCGTCTTTCGAGTTCGTCGTTGGGCAAAGTTCCGTGTTCGAGATATTCCATGAATGGTTTTGTCCAAGCCGGAGGGACCTTAGTCACCATATTGACGAAAGAGTCAGCTCTATCCGAGTTTTCAATGTCGGCCCCCTTCACGGATGGTGTGCGCAGGTGCTCTAGGAAAACTCCGGGCAGAATTTGCTTGAGCCCTGATCCAAGCTTAGACAACAGATCAGCCGCCTCGTTTTGTTCCCTAGGTACATACTTGACTTCGTAGCCCAAGAAGCTCTTGGCTATCTCGTCCACTTCGTCTCGATATGCCGCCATCATAGGGTTCCGCGCATTCCAGGTGCCAGCCACCTGCTGGGCAACCAAGTTGGAATCTCCACAGCAATCTATGCGCTTGATGCCAATATCCTTGGCTACACGTAGTCCGTGAATGAGTGCTTCATACTCTTCCATGTTGTTTGTAGCATCGAAGTGGATCTGCAGAACGTAGTGTAGCTTGTCTCCTATTGGTGACTGTAGCAATACACCAGCCCTCGAGCCGTTGAGCAGCTTTGATCCGTCAAAGTGCATCACCCAGTACTCTGGTTCTGGCAACGGAGTAGCGTCTAGCATCTCTGTCCAATCTGCAACAAAATCCGCCAAGGCTTGTGACTTGATAGCATCGCGTCTCTTGTAGGTGATCTCGAAGGCGGCAAGTTCAATGCCCCACTTCGCGACCCTTCCTGTAGCGTCGCTGTTATTGATAATGTCGGACAGTGGAGTCTTGCTCACCAGTGTAATTGGGTGCTCCTGAAAGTAATGCCTCAGCTTCCGAGAAGCAAGGAATACTCCATAAGCTATATTTTGGTAGTGCGGGTAATGCTGCTTGGACTCCGTCAAGACCTCGCTCACATAGTAAACTGGTCGTTGAACTCCGTGCTCATAGCCTGGTTCCTTCCGCTCTACCACGACGACGATGCTGATAACCCGGTTGGTTGCCGCCATGTAAATTAACAGGGGCTCCCCAGGCTCGGGTGCTGCAAGGATGGGCACTGAGGAAAGAATCTCCTTGAGCTGCTTCAATGCTGCATCTGCTTCGTCCGTCCACGTGAATTTGTCCGCCTTCTTCAGCAACTTGTATAGCGGTAGGGCCTTCTCTCCAAGTCAGCTGACGAACCGACTAACTGCTGCAACACAACCTGTTAGTCGTTGAATGTATTTTAGGCATGTCGGACGGTTTATGTTTAAGATAGCCTTGATTTTCTCCGGGTTGACCTCGATTCCACGTTGGGAAACGATGAAGCCCAACAATTTGCCGGCTGGAACCCCGAAGACGCACTTCTTAGGGTTGAGCATCATGTTGTATTTCCGGAGATTATCAAAGGTTTCTTTTAAGTCGGAGATTAATTCGTTTGACTTTTTAGACATAATCGCGATATCGTCCACATAGTCGTGAACGTTCCGACCAATTTGGTCGTAAAGGAAACATTGCATTGTCCGCTGGTAGGTAGCACCTGCGTTTTTCAGCCCAAAGGGCATCGTGACATAGCAAAACGTGTCGTATGGGGTAGTGAATGAAGTGGCCAATTGGTACGACTTCCTCATTTTGATCTGGTGGTATCCTGAGTATGCATCGAGAAAACACAAAAGTTCTGAGCTAGCCGTCGAGTCAATGACTTGGTCAATGCGAGGCAAAGCAAACGGATCTTTGGGACATGCTTTGTTCAAGCCGGTGTAATCAACACACATTCTTAATTCATTGGTTCCCTTTTGGGGACAAGTACAGGATTGGCCACCCATTGGGTGTGAAGGACTTCTCGAATAAATCTAGCCTTAAGTAACCTAGCTATCTCTTTGCCAATGGCGCGTCTCTTCTCATCTCCAAAGCGTCATAGAGGTTGTTTCACTGGTTTGCATTTTGGATCAATGTTTAAGATGTGCTCGGCAAGTTCCCTAGGTACACCTTTCATGTCGGCAGGTTGCCAGGCAAAGATGTCCCTATTCTCACGGAGGAACTCGACGAGCGTGCTTTCCTATTTGGGATCCAGTTTCGTCCCAATGGCGACGGTCTTGGAGGCATCGCCTACCACAAGTTCCACCGGCTCGGTCTCGATGGCGGCCTTGAAACCTTGAGGCGAGTCGAGATCGCTTCGACACGGGCATCTCTGAGTCATTGATCTTTCTCTGGATCTCTTTGAATTCTTCGATGTAGAGGACAACTTATGCAATGGCTGCTTCATTGATCTCGCAGTCCCTTGCCTTGGTAAAGCTTCCAGATACGGTGATTACACCGTTTGCACTGGATATCTTGAGTTTGTTGTAGACGAAGCATGGCTTGGCCATGAATGTCGTGGGAATGACCATGGAAGATGCTGCAATCGGCAGCGAGTAGTAGAACATGGGGCAAGGGCGGCCAGCCATCTGCGGTGCGAGATGAGGGCGGAGACACAAGGATTTACCCAGGTTCGGCCCCCCGGAGGGTAAAGACCTACTCCTGCTAGATTGTATTATGGTGGAAGTACAATGGGGCAAGCTCGGCGGCTAGGCAGCGAGTCGCTTGGGTGGATGATGGAACGTATCCTCTACACGCCCTTTAGGGAGGTTTATATAGACTCACCCCCCTAGGGTTTACAGATCTCAACCGAATCAGTTAAGGTTTCAGCAATCATTTAACCTAATATGACTGGGACTATTTATGCTCCTGGGCCTTCAGCTTCCAGTCGCTTGAGTCCACGCCAGGTCTTGATCCAGTCGCCTTTACCGTAGGCCCACTCGCAGGCGCCTGTGCCAGTCGGAAACGTCCTGCTGGGTATACCCCGGTAGGCATATCCCCATCAGTAGTCCCCGAGGCCGTCGTTGATTGGTCGCAGGTGGTCGCTGGCAGTCGGTGTATACGGCTCCAATGCGGACGCCCAGTCGAATCGGCGGCGGACTCTTGAATAAAGGAAAAACCAGTTATTCTAGTCGCACTAACGGCGACCGATTTAGTCGCATCTCGTGACGGGTCGCGAATATTCAACTTGTAGTGATCGGGTCGGCGAATTATCAAGTCGCGCAGAGCGACGAGTCGAGTGGATGAAGTTGGACCATCAAGTGGGGTCAAACTAGCCGTTGGGGTAATCCAACGGTAACTTTCGGCATAATCACCGCGTAGTAACGGCTCCCGAAATTGGCGGGTAACAACCGCTATATAAGGGGAAGTCGCGACGTAGACCAGCATGGGTTCCTTGTCGACGGGGCGGCGAGTAGCGGTGCTGCGAGTAGCACCTTCTTGAGGTTGCGGAGCGCATCGTCCGCATCCTTGTCCCACTGGAAGGTGGGGTTCTTGCGCATCAGGCGGTATAGGGGCATCACCTTTTCGCCCAATCGGGGGATGAAGCGACTGAGAGCCGCGACTCGCCCGGCCAGCTTCTGGACGTCGCACGGGCAGTTGGGTTTGCCGAGTCGAGCGATTGTGTCGATCTTGGTGGGATTCGCCTCTATCCCGCGCTTGGAGACAACGTATCCCAGTAGCTGCCCTGCTGGTACACCGAAGGTGCATTTGCCTGGTTAAGCTTTATCTTGTATTTCCGTAGGTTGGCGAATGTTTCTGCCAGGTCGGCGAGTAGGTCGCCCTGGCGAGCGGACTTCACTACCACGTCGTCGATGTAGAAATGGATATTGCGGCCAATTTGGCTCTCAAGGCACTCCTGCATACACCGCTGGTAGGTCGCCCCGGCGTTCTTGAGGCTGAAGGTCATGGAAGTGTAGCAGAACGATCCGAATGGCGTGATGAACGCCGTCTTCTCTTCGTCCTCAACGGCCATTTTGATCTGGTTGTACCCAGAGTAGGCGTCAAGGAAGCATAGCGACTCCGAGCCCGCGGTGGAATCGATTATTTGGTCGATCCGCGGGAGGACGAATTGCTCCTTCGGGCAGGCGCTGTTTAAGTTTGTGTAATCGATACACATCCTCCAGGTTCCATTTTTCTTCTCGACCAGGACTGGGTTTGCCAGCCACTTGGAGTATTTGATTGGCCGGATGAAGCCTGCAGCGAGTAGACGCTGCACCTCCTCGGCGATTGCTCGGCGGCGCTCTTCATTGAAGGGCCGCAGCGACTGCTTGACAGGTCGCACTTTGGGGTCAGCGTTGAGTTTGTGCTCAGCGAGTTCCCTAGGGACACCAGGCATGTCAGAAGGCTTCCATGCGAAGATGTCCCTGTTCTCACGGAGGAACTCGATGAGCGCGCCTTCCTATGCTGGGCTCATGCTCGTCCCGATCGTCACCGTCTGGCTAGAGTCGCCTGGGACCAGCTCGACGGTGCGGGTATGCGTCGTTGCCTCGAAGGATGAGTTGTTGCCGCCCTCCAAGTTGGGCTTCTTGAGTATAGTGGGGTCGTCGTTGTTGATCCCGCTCGCGTATTTAGCGAGCTCATCGGCGTGGTTGGCCTCTGCCGCGATGACGGCGTCGGCGAGTTCGGCTCCTTTGGCCTCGCACTCGGCGGCCATGTCGGGGTCGCCGTGGATAGTGATGACGCCATGCGGTCCGGGGAGCTTCATTGCATTATACGCGTAGTGGGGCGCCGCCATGAACTTGGCGAACGTCTGGCACCCCAGGACGCAGTGGTAGGGGCTGTCGAAGGGCACCAGTTCGAAGACGATCCGCTCGGTGCGGAAGTTTGCCGGTGTTCCGAAGGTGACTGGCAGCGTGACCTTGCCGATCGGGTACGCCTTCCGACCGGGGACGATGCCGTGGAACGTGGTGTAGGTCGTCTCGATCATCGACTGCGGGAGCCGCAGTCGCCTGAAGGTGTCCAGGTACAGGATGTTGATGGAGCTGCCGCCTTCCATCAATGTCTTGGGGAGCCAGTAGTCTCCCACCTTGGTCTTGACCACCAGGGCGACTCGGCCTGGGTACTCGATGCGTGGCGAGTGGTCCTAGCGGATCCAAGTGATTGGTTTCTCCGACCAGTTGAGGAACTAGGGAACGTCCACCTGGGCCACCGCATTGACGGCGACGGTGCGGGCGATGACCTTCTTCTCGCGCTTCGTGTTGAAGCCTGTGAAGGTGTGGAGCGAACCGGCCACGCTGCCGAATTTTCCGCCGTTTGGCGGGTTGTTGTCGGGGTCTTCCCGCGCTCGTCATGCCTTCTCGATCTCCTTGAGATAGTGGCAGTCGGCGGTCGTGTGCGTGGCGAGCTTTCCTTCCCTGCTGTGAAATACACAAGGTTGGTTAAGGAGGGCCGTGGGGTCGAACCTTGGCTTCGCCTTGTAGTTGCCGTCGTCGCGGCGTTGCCCCCCGTCGCGGCGGAAGCTCTTGGGCTCGAGCTGCGCATACCCAGCGTTGGCGACGAAGTCGACTCGCCCGTCACTGCGGCGCTTGCCGGTGAGGCGAGTGTTGCTCTAGCGTAGATCGGATCGTCGTCCGTTGTCGTTGCCACTCGTGCGGCGTTGTCCTCCCGACTCGTCGTCGGTTTCTTGATTTGGGTCTTCCTCCGCGTATCTTTTGGCGATCTCTAGGAGATTCGGTATGTTGCCGAGTGTGCGGTATGCTCGTTTGAGCTTGGCGACCAGGGGCTCATAGCGGCACGAGGTCTTGAAGCAGTGGATTGCGGTGTCTGGGTGGATGCCGACCGTGTTGTACCACAGTTCTTGCCACCGTTGGACCCAGCTGCGGGTCGACTCGCGAGGTCCCTGGACGCATCGTTCCAAGTCCTCGATGGTGGTGGCGCGGGTGTATGAACCCTCGAAGTGCCCGATGAAGGCGTCGCGCATCTCTTCCCAGGAGTCGATGCTATCCGCGGGGAGAGTGTTGATCCACTTCATGCATGCCCCCTCGATCATTAGGGGGAGGTAGCGGGCGGCTAGTAGATCGGTGTGGCCGGCGATCTCCATTGCCATTAGGTACGTATCCAGCCACACAGAGGGATCGTACGAGGGGTCGTACTTCTCTATTTCCTTTGGCGCTTTGAAGTTCACCGGGTATCTTTCGCCTCGGATCATCGGTACGAAGCATCGGGGCCTGAGTTGGCTTAGCGACCCCCTTGGCTCGCCGTCACGGCGGTTGGTTAGGGTATGCCGCAGGTCGTCGGGATGGCGTGCGCGCCAGCTCTGGTTGTTGATGATGTGCGTGCGGGCGTCGACGGGCTGACCGTTGGCGGCGAAGAAGTTGGTCGCCGGCTGGGGGTCGTTGGTGGAGAGTGCCACGTTCGCGGGTCGGTGTTGGAGCTGCAGTGGTTCGGGTGGCGGGCAGTTGAGGGTGTTTGCCGCCCTGTGAGTCGACGCCTGCGTTTTGTTGCTCGACCGCCTTTGCGAGCAAGGCCTTGACGTACTGGATCTGTAGGGCGCCGTCACCGGTGGCCGCGATGTTGTCGACTGCTGCGCGGCCCACGACGAGGTTGTCCATCGGGGTGGAGAACAGTGGTAGGCCGTTCGCGTCTCGCTCCCGTGAGGAGACCATGATCCGCGGCTGGTCCCAGGGGGGTGCGCGATTGGGTGGAGGTGGGGTGCCATTCGCCGTCGACCCTGGTGGGGGGCGGGCGCTTCCTCCTGGTGGCGCATTCTCATAGATCGCACGCTCGGCCGCGCGGGCCGGGTCGCTCTCGTCGTCGAAGTTCAGGGCGCGCCCCTGGACGGTGGGGTTCAGGCGCGACCTGATTCGTTGCTGGTGGTAGCGACAGCCTGCGGTCACCTTTCGAGGCGAAATTTTTCGCTCGGCTTGCTCCTGCGACTGCTTCGCTTGACCAGCGGAGTTCCTCGACCTCCGTTGCCGTTGCGTTGGGAGGGATCGGGGTGGAGAATGGATCCTCCGGCGGGTCGGCGCCAGTCGCCATGTAGGTCGCGGCGTGGCGACCGGTCCTGTCGCGGAGATTGACGGAGTTCTCCGACCCGGAGTCGAAGTCGAAAATCCCAAGGATGGAGGGATCCTTGAAGTCTCCGACGTTGGAGACCTGGGTGATGGAGCCCGCGGGAGACTCAGCGACGATGGATCCGACGAGTGACGCCGGGGTCGCCGAGTCGGCATCGTCGTTGAGGGCCGCTTCTTCCGCGGCCGCGGTGGTTTCAGCCACGTCGCTGTGGGCTGAGTTGTACTCGGAGGCGAGGCGGTGGATCGTGCGGACCTGACTCTCGGAGAGCCGGTCGCGTGGCGGCGACTCGCGGATGCGAGCCGAGTCCTCCGAGACGATGACGTCGGTGAGGCTGACGAAGAGACTGATCGTGCCGACCGGCAGGATCATGCTATGCGTGACGGGTCGCGCCGCCGGGACGTAGTTGCTCGGCAATATTTGGAGCATCTCGCTGATCACTATCATGCGGCCGGTGGCGATCGACTTGTTGATGGCCAGATTGGATCTCGCCGCAGAACACCTGCTAGACCGGCCAGGCGCCACGGTGGGCGCCACAGTCGTGGGAATGACCACGGCGAATCTGTCGGCGGTAGTAGAACATAGCAGTATGGGCGGGCAGCCAGCCATCTGCGGTGCAAGATGAGGGCAGAGACACAAGGATTTAACCAGGTTCGGCCCCCCGGAGGGTAAAGACCTACTCCTGCTAGATTGTATTATGGTGGAAGTACAATGGGGCGAGCTCGGAGGCTAGGCAGCGAGTCGCTTGGGTGGATGATGGAACATATCCTCTACACGCCCTCAAGGGAGGTTTATATATACTCACCCCCTAGGGTTTACAGATCTCAACTGAATTAGTTAAGGTTTCAGCAATCGTTTAACCTAATCCAACTGGGCCTATCTACGCTCCTGGGCCTTCAGCTTCCAGTCACTTGAGTCCACGCCAGGTTTTGATCCAGTCGCTGTTACCATAGGCCCACTCGTAGGCGCCTGGGCCAGTCGGAAACGTCCTGCTGGGTATACCCCGGTAGGCATATCCCCATCAATGAACGTGTGGAATATGTCGCGGCCGAATATGATGTGGTACACGCTCTTGAAGGGTACCACCTCGAAGGCCATGCGCTCTTGGCGGTAATTATTAACATCGCCAAAGGCAACCTGAAGTGTAATGCACCCAAGGGACCGAGCCTCCCGACCAGGAACTACGCCGTGGAAGATGGTGTTCGTCCGCCTTAGGTTTGCCTCCATCAAGTTCATCTTATGCAGTGTATCCAGGTACATGATGTTGAAGCTGCTTCCACTATCCACCATGCACTTGGTGAACTCCACGCCTTCAATCAAGGGGTTGATGACCATGGCGTATTGGTTCTCCGTGGGCATAAGGTCTGGGTGGTATGTCCTGTCCCAAGATATTGGAACCTCCGACCAGCACAGGTACATGGGGGACTGGGGGGAGAGTGGCCATCAGGATCCTTAGAGAGGTCTTCTGTTGTCGGATGGTGGGGGTGCCAAGGAAAGTGTGGTAAACTGGAGCCTTCTTTGCGAAGGGGTTCTTGCCCTTGTCTTCACTCTTGGCGGCGTGCTTAGGGTCAACGTATTCGTCCATGTCACTTGAATCCTTGAACTCCTCCTCCTTCTTCTTCCCTTTGCCCCTGCCTCGCGGTCTGTTCTTCCGACTTTGCTTGTAGCCGGACTCCGGTCTTCCTTGAGGTCGTTGACGAACTTGCAGTGTCGATTGGTATGGGTGGCCTTGCCATTGGCATCGAGGTGTACGAGGCATGGCATATTGCGGTACTCTTTGTAGGTTTGGGGAACGCGGAGCGGCGCCGAGGTGGTTTCACTTCCTCGTTGCTGCCCACGACCAGCTCCCCTTCCTCGGCCACGTTGTCCGCCTTCTCCTCGTCCTGCAAAAGTCATAGCGACCATGTCGGTAGATTGCTTTTCTTCTGGAGAGGTTTTCCGCTTTGTACTGCTGTTCCTCCGAGCTTGAGTTGGAACGGCCGTTGCCGGCAAAGAGCCACGAGCATCGTCATCGGCAGCTGCGAACTCACTAGCCAACTGAATCATCTGATTCAAGTCAAGCTGATGATTGTGCTGCAAGCGCTTCAGCTTATGTCAGAGCAGCATGCCCCTTTCCAACCCATCGAAGAAGGCGGCCATGGCGGTCTGAGCGTGCACTCCTGCGCAGGAATTCTTCATATCCAGCCATCGGGAGAGGTAGGCACGTGATGTCTCGTCTTTTTCGTGCACGCACCGCTGTAGATCGCCCATAGTGCAAGGACGCTTGTATGTACCCTCAAAGTTCTTGGTGAACGCTTCTTGCATGTCCAGTCAGTTGTAGATAGATTTCTCCGGCAAGTCGTCGATCCATTGACGGGCCGTTCCCGCCAACATTGACGGGAGGTACTTGACGACAACGTTTGGGTTGCCTCCGGCAATCTCCACTGCGTTGTCGTAGTCCTGCAACCACGTGGCTGGCTTGGCGGTACCGTCATAGGGCTTGATGGTCTTGTCAATCCGGAAGCCTTTGGGGTAAGTTACGGACCTTATTGCAGGTCCAAAACAACATGGTCCCAGGTATGGTCCTTCCCGGGCCTCGTGAATCTTGTCGATCCGCGAACGGGCATCGTACGGCTCCGGGTTCTTATTTTTGTCAACAAGGGATGGGCTGTGTGAACGACGTGGGCCTCTTCCGCCATGGTGACTACTTGGTGGTGACGGAGGCGGAGGTGGCGGTGGGTTAGCCTTCTTGCTGTTACCCTCCTGCGACGCCTCACGCCTGTCACGGTTTCTTTTCGGACGTGGAGGGTCATGGTGTGAGCTGTTCTTGTGTCCTTGGTTGCGCTCTCCATCATGACGGGTCTGCTTTGTGTTGTCGCGGATGACGATGCCGCACTGATTTGGTGGGGGCATATCCGTACCATGGTGAGCCTTGTAGTCTTCATGACGTCGGGGGGATCGGGGCGGTAGCGATGGACGACGAGGTCGGGATTTTTCTCCGTGGTCAGAGGATACGGGGATAGCATCCTTCCTGTTGCGCGCATCCCTCCGTCTTCGTTCTGATGAACCCATCCGGGACCCGACATCCTGAGGGGATCTGTCCCTTGGCGGCTTGTACTGGCTAGATCGACAGAGCGCTGGGTCAGACTCAAGCCTCTGAGTGGTGGCCTTTTCCTGCTGCTTCACCGCCTTGGCCACTAGGTCATAGACCTGTTCCACTGCCTCAGGCGATCTATCCTGCTCCAGAAGGGTCTTGGCGACGGAGAGGTTAAGGAGTGGGGTGGGCATCACCTGCTTGCCTTCGGTATTAATGTATGGCTTGGCCCGTGCCGGCTTCGAGGGAGCCCATCCTAGGTTGCGCCGTACACCAGGATCGTTGATGACGCGAGCCGGGGCTTTCTTAGCCTTCTGCTGTTGTAGCAAAGTCTTGTACTCGGCCTCCATTGCTCTAGCTTTCTCTATGGACTTCTGCGCGTTGACCAGATCTCGATCTAGTTTAGCGCCTTGCTCCGTGATGGCCTGCGTTTCCTCCAGCAACTGTTGGCGTTTCTCGTCAAGCTGGGTCACGTTCCGGATATGAGCAACAGTTAGTGGCTCGACAAGGAGATTGCCATACATCACTCTATCAGCTGGAGTAACATGGGCTGCTGCCGACGTAGATGCTGGAGGAGAAAAGTTTGCGGTGTTATTGTTGCTCGGGCCGGTGCCGAGTTCCTGCGACTGCTGCACTGGGTTAGGCGGAGGAGGCATAACCCTTGCGCGATCAACGTCAGCAGCAATAAGTGGCCCCTTCCCCTTGTCCAGCGCTGTAGGCGGAGCTTGTCCGGGTTGATCTTCATCCATCACCGTCCCAATGGTGATGAACACCCCTCGAGACGTGACAGCGTTGTTTGCTTGCTCGTCGCACGAGTACTCCTCCTCCATCTCCTGCATAGCGGAGTCTAGCTCTTCTGGGCTGAAGTCTATCTCCTCTGAATCTGCACTGAAATCAACATAAAGCGCGTCCATGACATAGTGGGAGGATGCCAGGACTTCCTCGACGACGGGCGGTGGAGGTGCAACGGCCTCGACAATGACTGGAGGTGGTGGTGCTGCTGCGACAATGGCGGCCGGAGGCGGTGGTGGCGGTGGCTAAATCGGAGGAGCTCCGTCGATGAGCACAAGCACTGTCTGAGCTACCGCTTCGGCCTCTGCGTAGTTGTTGAAGGTGCTTACCATCTCTTCGAGTGTAAGGCACCCTGTTGCCTGCTGCCATCTTAAAGAGTGTCGGAGAAGCGTGCCATGGTCCAGTCCTTCCACGAAGTGATACAAAGCGTTATCATCGGGGTAGTGGGCCAGATCAGCTCGTACATGGAGCCACCTGGCCAGGTAATCGCGGGGGTTTTCGCCCTCTCTCTGAATGCAGCGTGCTAGATCTAAGATGGTAACCACGCCGACGAACTTTGATCTCTGCTGTCCAGACGCACGGACGAAGCCGACGGATTTATAGTGATCACCTTTATATCCTGCACAGGGGCGGTTTGGGTGGGCCTTGAATTTTTCCGATCTTTGCCGGCAAACTCCGAGGAGCGATCCGACATTGATCCTTCCGCAAACATATCCTGCCTGTAGGCAGTCCGTGCGGGCCTTGGTGCTTTCCGATCTTTGCCGGCAAACTCCGAAGAGAGATCCGACATCGATCCTTCCGCGAACGTATCCAGCCCGTAGGCGGTCCGTGCGGGTCTTGATGCTCCTCCGACTCCCAGGGAACTAGTGCCCGAGTCGGTTTCACTAATGAAGAGGTGGATGCCTCTGATAGGAACGATCGAACACCGCGTAGGGTTCGTCTTCGCCGGGATCCAGAATTCGTCAGGAGGGACGATCGGAACGTTGCCGAAGAAGAGAACGCGACCGATGTCTACGGTTTCACCGATTCCCGCGAAGATCTTGGTCCTCGCCCGCTGAAGAGCCTGAAGCGCCTCTTGCCCCATGGTGGGCGCCAACTGTCGTGGTATTGCCAACGAGTACGCCATGGAGGGGTCCTCACAGTGTGTGTTTAGAGACGTGGGGTAAGGCGGACGGTTGACGGGTACGAGGTAACACAGCTTACCCAGGTTTAGATCCCATGATGGTGGCGGAATCCTACTCATGCTTTAAATCACTATAAGGGCAATACGCCGAGTTACAGAGATAGGTTCGCTGTGTGAGGTTGTGTGAAGTTATCTATGATCGTGCCCTAAAGGCTCCCATACGCCAGGTCCTAGGGTTACAGGGAAAAGTCCTATCCGGACAGGTTACAAATTCCTACACTGTCTATTACTAGTCTTGTGTATCTTGCACTCCAAGGCTCCGGGTACGTTGGTGACTCCACCGTAGCTTTCCTTTATCCGGCATGGGCCTCCCTTCTGGATCCATCTAACTGGGCCGCCCAGCAGGCCATAGGCCATGCTACCGACTATGGGCCACCCGGGTTAGCAAGATAAGAGACATGCTATAAGGACACCCATATAGCATATCCCCAACACCCTCTGCGCGACACGTGAAAAAACCCTAGCCTCCCAATCTTTCCAGTCCCCACTTTCCCTCTTCAATGGCGAGCAGCAGTCCTACTCCCTCCATGGTAGCGTTAGTTAATGCCGCGGCAAAGCCAAAAAGCACTGTCTACGTGCCCCCAGAAGGGCTGGTGCTACCCAATTCCGCGGTGGTTGAATCCACCGGCGGCGACCATAATCCAGCGGCGCTAGAGCTGCTGGAAGAAGAGAACGATTCCCACAAGGGGGACTGGCGCGACTCGGACATCACGGACAATGACATCAAGGAGCTGCTCGTTGAGGGTTACCTCCCTGCGATAGAGGGGCTTGTCTGGCGGGCGGCGCCGGCCGGCGAGGTCACCCCTTCTCCCCAAGTCGGGGAGAAGGTGTACCTCAAAGCACAATTGGTACGCGGCATTTCCTTGCCCATCTCCAGTTTTTCCTAGTTTTCCTCAACCATTACCGGGTTCAACCTCAGAATCTTTCCCCCAATAGCATCCTCGCGCTCAGCAACTATGCGGCGCTTTGTGACGGTTACCTAGGGATTAGGCCTATGTTAGATCTATTTATTTATTTCTTCACTGCCAAGAGGGAAGCCGGAGCCGGCAAGGATGAGATCAGGAACTGTGGGATGATTAGTTTTAAGATCCGGCCTGGCCGGCGGTTCCCCGACATTGCCGGCCATGAGTCCTGCAAGAACTGGCAACAAACGTACTTCTACGGCCCAGATATCCCTCTGGATGGCCGAGAAGCGACGTATCCCGACTTTGTCGACGGAGCCGCTGCCGAAGCCCCGACATGGATATCCCAGGCCACCCTTCCCTCCAACAACGACGCCTCTCGCGCGATAAGGCGGATAGAGTGGTTCGTGGAGACGGTTCTAACCGGATCGGACCTAGCCATGTGCTGGTTCGTCAGGCGGATCCAGCCTCTATAGCACCGCTCCAAGCTGATGCATGAGTAATCTAAGGAGAGGAAGGATAGACTCCGCATCTCCGAGGACAATTCCTCGAGTGACTTCATCAAGCTTCGCCTCAAGGACATCGTCAAGGTGTAAGTATAGGAAGCGTGGCTTCACCATCACCTATGACATGTTCGAGGAGAGCAAGTGCCCAAAGGTACTTGTTTATTTTCCGTGTATGACATATACTCCAGTTCTTCCGTCTAGCCATTACCATCTCTTCTAACACTTTGGGTCTTCACTTAACAGCTTAGCAGTCTAGAGGAGGATAGCATGGCTGTCCAAATCTACGACCCCAAGATGAAGGAAGTCACCGTCGTGTCGGACGATGATGTCCCGTTGGAGCATAAGCGGAAGAGCTCCACCTCTAACGCTGCCGACGGAGGCAAGAAGAAGAAGATGGAGGGTGGAGCCTCCAAGAATACTACCTCTTCCCTAGAGGTGGAGAAGAAAACGCTTACCGGGAACCCTTTTACCAAAGCACTCACTGTTGTGTAAGTCTCTCTTCCTCCGACATTGTCCATTGCTTGTCTTATTCCTGTATTGCACGTTTCAGGAAGAAAGTTGGCTTGAGTTTGAAGAAGACCTCCAAAACTTTGGGGGCTTCTAAAAATCTTAAAGATATGCTGCATCATGATGTGTCCCACCACGCATCCCCCGCCATCGCCCCTGTCACTCCCAGCGTCTAGCCCTCACCTGCTCCGACAAGTTCTTCGGCCAAGGATGCATCTGGCCCTTCCGCCATGGAAGTGGACTCAGGTGCCTCCACGGATCTCGTCGTTGTCGGCGATCAGGCAACGCAAGAAAGCACCGCAACCAAAATGGCTGAAGCTCCAGCTAAGGATGCCATCGGTAGCGGTAAGGCGGTGGTGGTGGGTGGAACATCTTCGAAGGCGGCGCCTCTGCACCCAGGATAACCACAGAGCTCCCGAAGATAGTCTACCCAACGCTTAGGCCGAGTAGCTCCACTCTGTTTCCTGGTGCAGAACCGACATCTCCAACCTGCGATCTTGAGGAGCTTCTCCGACAAGCAGATATCTTGCGAGGAAACATCCTTTCCTTCAGCAAGTTGTTTGCCGAGAGCGCTACCAACCTCAAGATCATTGCACTTGTAAGTTTTATTTGCCTGTTGCATTTCATATGAGTATCCCACTGTAGCCCCCGAGGATTTAGACGGAAAACCATAGGTCATTGCATCTGAATGCTCTAAGAGTGACTAAGCTGGAAAACTTCTCACTGTAGCCCCCAAGTATTTAGTTTGAATGGATTATTCCGACTAGATACTTTCTGAGTAGCATACACAGTGTTTGTAAACTTCAATATTATAGCCCCCAATCCTCTAGTTGTAACTGAATTAGTTCCGACTAGATGCTTAAAGAAAGACTAAGCATATATGCTAAATTTAAAACTCGTACTGTAGCCCCCAAGCGTCTATTTGAAAACTGAATTAGTTCCGACTAGGTGCTTAAAGAAAGCTAAACAACTTCTGAGTTAAAAACTCTCACTGCAGCCCCCAAGCCTCTAGGTGGATAATTATCCGGCTAGATGCTCCAAGTAGACCAAGTGGTTCTGATATTCTTTTCCATAGAATGAGAATGCTCGGAGAGGCATCGCCAATGAGAAATTCCACAAGATGCGCACGGATTTGGAAGCTGAAAAGGGTAAAATTGCCTTCTTGAAGGAACAAATCACCAAGAGCAAGAGTCTATTTTTCCTTTAGTTTCCTACTCCAGCTTGGTCTTGTGCCTCCATTCTCCAACTACTCATTGTGTACTTTTCTTTCTCCGACTTGCAGTTACCATCACCAAGGCCAAGGACATTGTTGAGCAGTCCAAGCACATTCAGTTGCTGGACAGCGAAAACAAGATCCTTAAGCAGGAGAGGACTGATACTCTCAAGATGCACGAGGATTCCATGAAGGCCCTGCAGGATTCCTCCAACAATGAGATCAACCGCTTGAAGGAGGAGATCGCGATGCTAAAAGAGCAGAAGAGAGCTGCCGATGAGCAGAATCAGCGCAATCTTGAAACATACAAGATCCTCCGACAAGAACGGGACTCCATGGCAAAGACGCTCCAGCAAGCTGAGGCGAGCATATTTGGTAAGTGAATCTCCGTCTTGTACTTCTGTAAGCCAGGTACTTTGAACTTCTGTGTTATTGAACTCATACGCTCCCTTGTCGGAATTGCAGCTCCTATTGGTTTGACCCAATTGCCTCCTCCGCCTAAGGAATGCATGGTCCTTGCTAGCAACTTTATCAGTACCGCCATTAGGCAGTCCAAGGAGATAGACAAGCCCCTCCAGATCAATATCAAAGCGGTGGATTCCGTGATGAAGTTCTCGGAGATCCTGCGCCAAGCCCCCGAGTGTATTCTAAGCTGGAAAGCTTCATGTACACGGGCTGGTGCAAGGATGGCACTGTCAATGGTCAAGGCGCACTATGAAGATGCCGACATCAACATGGTAACCTCAGGTCTTCCCGACGTAGACGATGATGGCCAAAAGATTGACCATAAGTCTATTTGGGCATATCTCGTGGGCTATGATACAAGGGTTGCCGAGTTGGTTGACCAAAATGTCTTCGTGCCCTTAGAGAGCATTGATGGTGACCAGCAAAGCTCCCCCGAGTCCCTCAAGACTACCGACTTCGAGGACGATGACTCTCCTGCTGCCGACGATGCTGCATCCAAGTCTCCTGCGCTAGAGGAATGAAAAACACTTTGTAATATTTGTCTCCTCTGGTTTAATGTATGTGGAAAAACTACTAAGTTATCTTAAGGCGGAAAAACAATAGGTGTAATTTCCTGCTACTTAAGCACTGGTTCTGGCATGTAATTATTTTTTAAGGAAGTGTTGGCTTATCCATTACTCTGGTTTTTATGCTTGACTTTTCGTGAGTCGGAAACTCATAGTCGGAACCATGCGCTCAAGGGATGATGCCCAATGGCATCGTCAAAAACCTAAGCACAAAATCACCGACAATGAGTGCCGAAAGTCACTACTCCAAAATCCACATAAAAACAACAAAGAACGTGTAGACCAGAAAACTTAAGCTAACGTTCGTAGGCGGAATTTTCACAAGTGCAAATGCAAACTTGCGCATAAGGGTTTTATACGATCCAAAAATGAATACTAAAGGAGGTAAAAGACTCAGAAATATGAGTGAACCAGAGAGCTTTATTTCATTGATCATATAAGAGGTACACTGTAGATAGAAAATATGCTAAGTGTAAAAAGGACGTAGCTGTGCTATGTTCCATGGCCGATCAAGCTCCGAGTAGTCATCATACGGGTCACGTCGCTTACGCTTATGATCTTCGCTGGGTCTATCCTCAAGTTCATGATTGTCAACGAGGTAGTAATACCCATTGAGCAGCGTCTTGCTTATGATGAACGGTCCTTCCCATGGCGGGGATAATTTGTGTGAATTCTTCTACTTAAGTCGGACCACAAGATCCCCCTCTTTAAACGAGCGATGCCGAACGCGGCGACTATGGTAGCTGCGTATCTTCTGCTGGTAGATGGCGCATCTTTGGCATGCCAAAACACGCTCTTCCTCGAGAAGGTCCACATCTAGGTGTCTGGATTCTTCAGCATCATCTTCGTCATAGGCGGCAACTCTTGGTGCATCGTGAAGGATGTCGGAGGGTAGGATGGCTTCTGCTCCATATACCATGAAGTAAGGGGTGTAGCCGGTGGATCTGTTGGGTGTAGTTCGTAAACTCCACAGCACAGATGGTAGTTCTTCCGCCCAAGCTCCAGCTGCTCTATGTAGTGGTGCCTCTAGACGTGGATTGATTCCCAGCAGAATTAATCCATTGACTCATTCAACTTGTCCATTGGACTGTGAGTGTGCCACAGACGCTAGGTCAAGTCAGATACCCTTGTCTGAACAATAAGCTTCCACTTCTCTGAGTGATAAGTTGTTGCCGTTGTCGGTGATGATGCTATGTGGGAGACCAAATCTCACCACTAGATCTCGGACAAACCTAAGGGCAGTTGCCCCATCAATCTTTCTAATGGGTTTTAGCTTCTATCCATTTGGAGAATTTATCAAGTGCTACTAGAAGATGCGTAAACCCACATGGTGCCGTCTGTAATGGACCAACCATGTCTAGCCCCCAGACTGCAAACGGCCAAGTTATTGGTATTGTTCGAAATTCTTCAGCTGGAACATGGGGTTGTCGGGCATAATACTGGCATCCCATACATGTCTCAACCAGATTGTCGGCGTCCGCCTTCGCGGTCAGCCAGTAGAATCCTTGCCGAAAGGCTTTGGCGACCAATGATCGAGGAGCGGCGTGATTGTAACACCCTCAGAATCGAACCTATGCAAGTTTGGGCAAAATTCACCAAACCCGCATAGAAACGATTCAAAGGTGCCCACCAGGCACTTTCGTGCGGGTGGAAAACGAAGTAATAACATTACACAACAGTCCTCGATGGGACCCATGAGCAGAGATATATATACAATGACTCAAAGAGTCAAGAATACGAATATAATATACAAAGATCCAAATCACCTTGAAAGCGATAGAGCGTCCAATACGGACAAGATGCAAATGGGGCTAAGAGCCCGAAGAATAACCAATGGCGCCCATAACCCTGCCAAGCCGGAAGGGTAACCGCTAACGACGCCGATCTCAAAACCTGCTTAAACAAAAGGGTGCCGACAAAGGGCAAAGGAAAAAGAGGAGCGTCGATCGAGGCCATACAGCGAGACTAGAATTCGGTCCTCGCCACATAGGTATGGTGGATCAAGCGGCAAGAAGATGCACTAAACAACCTATAGAGACTCAATACAACTAGCGGTTATCGAGAGGGTAAGAAAGACCTATTCAATCCAACTTGATACTATCATCAAACAAACCCATCCTGGCGTTTCCCCCTCGACACCGATCGAGGAAGTCAACCGAGGAACTCACACAGTGGGCAGTTTTACTTATTCAGTTATAGTTGCGGCACTTTACTAGTCCGGTTTAGATAATCGTCCTGATAAAATAAGCAGTGGGCACTTTTAGTTAACCATTTCGTTATAGTTGCAACAATTACTAATCAGATACAGATAGTATGAGATAAACCCAAAACCCAGCAGTTGATGGTACTTTTATTCAGCCATTTTGTTGTAGTTGCAATACTTACTAGTCAGGTACAATGGTCGCAAGCGACACACAAAACAGGCAATTGTGGGCAGTATTATTTAGTCATTCCATTATAGTGGAGCTGATTACTAGTCATTATAAGTCAAATTTATAGCAAATAAACTTTAGTTATGCTTGTCTATGATCGAGATACTGTGCTCCAAGTCGTCCATATCCGCGGACACGGCTTTCAGAAAGTTTTACCGGCGGGTGCACCAATAGCAACACACGCCGATCAACCTCGGAAAAACCAAATCAAAACCCAACGAGGCTTTCACGATCGAACAATCACAGGATTCAGAAATATTTCAGGCCACCCTTGAGTAGAACCATAGCGGTAAGCTAGCTTCGAGACGGCCTCAAGGTTAGCGCCAATGGTCAGGCGATCGGGAACCCGAAAACTCGGGTGTCGATACACCGCGTAATCACTCCGCCAACCTAACAGATGCAGTGCACTCGCACAATCGTAAATAAAGCAAAGAAACATGGCATAAGTACAGGATCGTAAATAAAACCTCAAACTAGTTTGTGGCCCCAAGAAATAAGATCAATCAAGCTCGCTCAGGGGTCCCATATACCTCCCGGATGTGGATAGCGCGATAAATCAAGGAACAGGTATCAAGTACTCGGGGTCTTACGGGACACAAGTGGGCGTTCGGAAACCAAATATTTTCTATCACCCACCGATGCCTCTGCTTATTCAGTTTTAGTTGTTAAACAGAAATTAAAGTGACGATAAGTAAAACTAGAATCATCTCCAACATCAACATGCGGCAATACATCAGCAACGGTGGCATATGACGACACACATCAGCACTTGAGCAAGCAACTACGACGCGCAAGTCCAACTATCTACCAAACAACAGGTAATAGGGTGTGTCCAAGGCAATATAGGGCTGCAAGGGATATCACGGGTACGGAAACTAGAGCATCGCAACACAGATAGCAATAGATCAACAGGAGGGAGTAAAGACTATAAAAGTAAGATAGGTAGAAAGGGGGAGATGCTCGCCTGAAAACATTGCCGAAGGGTTCAACCGAAGATCGGGGCGAAGCTCACATCAACTCATCGACCTTATCCGCGAAGAAGCAAAACACTAGAAGAAACACCGGATGCAGTATTTAATACTAAGGCAAAAGATCGGCATGATGCATGCATGATGAATGACAAGGCAAGGTGCGGTGCAATTAGGTCATATTAAGCGGAACCGGGGTCCCGACAATTAATATATGGTTCAAGTTGTTTAAACCCCCGCATATTAAATGTTGTTTAGCATGGCAACCGATAGTACTGGTTCGCTACACAAGTTTAAATGAGGCCAATATAAGGCTCGATTTGCCCGCATATGGGCCCCATATTTAGTTATACGGTGAATCGGCATAAGGCCCCCAACCACAGATATGCATGCGAGTATGACAATTATTATGCATCAAGTTGTTATTATATTATAAAATAGGGTTTCGGGAAAGGGGTTCACACATAGGGGGGGCTCGACGGTCTTGGGGTTCCGGGGTTCGGGGTCGGTCTCGTGGTCCGTGGTTCACGGATCTTGGTCCGGTTCGACGGAACGCTTCTCGACTCGGATCGTTCTCGGAAGGTAGATCTTGGTGCATCCGGCCTCGGGCGTGTTGTCGGTCATAGCGTCGGGACGAAGCACTTGTCGCAACGGGTTCTCGTGTCCGGGAGCAGAACTTGGTCGGTGTCGGGCGCACCGGACTAGCCCGGTCGGTGTCGTTCTTGTCGTCTCAAGATCTTGTCGGGTCCTCGATCGGGTCGGTCTTGGCATTCGTGTCCTCGGGCATCCGATCCGGAAGACGATTTGTCGATCTGTGTCCTTCGGTCGAAGAATTGGCATGCCCGGTTCGGTCTTGGACGTCGCGAGGAAGGTCTTGAGGTACCGCTTGCACGGGCTCGGCGTCCGAGAAGAAGATCATGTCGCATCCGCGGCCTTCGGGTGCGGGTTCGCCGGGCTCCCATGTAGGAGATCTTGTCGTCGGGTCGAAGAACTCGGGTTCGGGGTCGGGTGGCGGACTTCGAGGATTGATGGCAATTGTGCAACGGCGTCGATCTTGTCGGCCCAAAACATGATGGAGGTAGGCCGCTTGAAGTGCTTATGCGTCGTGTACTGTGGCGTGCTAGTACCACGGCATGCCCAGGGCCTGATTAACCAGCACATTGCTTACCATGGCTAGCAAAACAGCTGAAGCCCATCGAACACGAAGGTACCACACCACGAACAAACATCAGAGAAGGCCGGCTGCGGCTCAAGGACGAGGTGCAGGGCCCGAGGCACAGAGGTCGACGGGGAGGAGGCCCAGCGGCGCTGGCGGGGGGCGACGGAGAGCGCCACGAGGTCGGCGCGGTGGTTCCGCGGTGGGCTGCCGCGAGAGGAGGAGAGGCCCGCTGGGGCGAAGTCCGAAGGCGGGCGTCTGGGAGGAGCTGGGCGGCGGACGGGACGGCAGAGCGGGCGACAAGGCGGAGGGTGGATGAGCGCCAGGCGAAAGGGGCCGGCGCGACGGTGCAGAGCGGGAGCAGCGAGGCGGTCGCGGGCGCCGGAGGGGACGGTGCGGTGGCCGGGCGACGGGCGCAGCTCGCTGACGGGCGGCGGCTGGAGGTGCGGCTCCCGAGGCGAGGAAGCGCGTCGGGGCCGGGAGAAGGCGGTGCGGCGTGGACGCAGGAGGCGGCCGAGGCGGGGCGCGGCGCCGGCAGGTGAAGGGCACGGCGGCGCCGGAGAAGGAGATGCGGTCGGGGCCGACGCGGCTCCGGTGGGGGCTCGCGGTGAGGTCGCAGAGAGGAGGGGTTCGAGGTGGCGCGAGGCGGCGGGCGGAGCCTGGAGTGGCGGCGAGGTGGCGTGAGGGCCGAGGGCGGCCGGGCGGGCGGCTGAGCGTGGCGCGCCATGGCCGGGCGACGGGAGGGGCGGTCGCGAAGGCGCAGGCGAGGCGGGAGCTGCGGGCCACGGGAGAGGAAGAAGGGAGGGAGACTGCCGTGGGGCGCGGCGATGGAGGAGAGGGTAGGTGGCCGGACTTGGGGGAGAGGGAGGAGAGCGGGGAGGAAGCACAGGCGCGGCGCGTGCGGGGGTTGGGGTCGCGTGGGCCACGCGGTGGGTCCCAGGGGAGGCGCTGATAGGGGAAGTGGGATCCGGTGTGGAGGGAGGTGGCGTGCGTGGTCTGTGTGGGGGGTGAGTCTGGGGAAGTGGGGACTGGGTGGCGCGCCAGGTGGGGTTGGGGTGGGGTCCGAGGGTCATAGGGAGGGGAGAGAGAGAGGTAGAAGGGCTTGGGTGAGAAAAGAGAGAGAGGTGGGAAGAGGGGAGGGATTGGTGAGGTGGCAGGGTGGGTAGGAAAAAGGGGAGAGGGTGAGGTGGCACCATTTGGTTGGTGGGTAGGAATAGGTTGGGTGAGACTAGGATTTAGGTGGGACTGTTTTAGTTTTTTCCTGGGGCGGTCGATCGGGTCTATTTGGCCCGTTCGTCTGCCCCTACTGAAAATAATTGAACTTTGTATTTGTTTTAAACGGGCCGAAGCAAACCGATAGCGGCCAAAATAAAATATTCCGGCGACCCGGTTTTGGATGTTTGAATCAATAGGGGGCGTTTTAGAAAACAAAACGGGTGTTGCGAAAATAGTTTTGGCAAACAATGCATGATGATGACGATGCAATGCACAAATTCAACGCGATTTTCTAGTAGTGGTTTTGCGGGATGCCACAATTCGACACCACTAACAATGGATCTTGCCCTCGAGATCCGCCTCATGGTACCGGAAAAAAGGCCTGCGATCTGCGTCTTCTCGCTTCGCGTAGATCTTCGCGACACCACTAACGATGGTTCCTCCTTCATATTGAAAACGGCGACACCACCAACAAAGGGTCGTTGCTCCTGATCGTCGAGAGAGCACTCCGGGAACAAAAGGTCGAAGGTAGAGGTATCGCAGATAAAGCCACCCCTAACTTCCGTGGACGGAGTAAAATTGCTGGATCCACTGATTCGACATACAAGAGTGAATGATAAGAGCAGTGGTAGGGTAGCTACTCCATCCCGCACTCAAACCATTACTCTGCACGCGAATAAGCGGATTAAGCATCCAACTCTCGGAATTAGACTGCAGATCTTCTTAGAGGGTATCCGGAACAAAGGAATGCTGCCATCAGAAATCGTATGAAAGACACACTGATTAGGTTCCGCGATGGTTCCATTGGCATGAACAACACATGCTCAAGGTATACTCCAACTTCACCAACGCTCGTCCTTCTCACATGTTTTTCAACGACACGGATATTCAGCAAGGAACACATATGGATAAAGAGCTCAGGAACAAGAGATCGGAGGGAGGGTTCAACAGACAAGTTGCAGATTGATGATCGTAGCACCTTCGTTACAAAAGGGAGAAGCGAAACCCTGAAGGTACGACGGAAACCCAAACACGAGAATTCCTGGACTCGAAGAAAGAGAAGAGAGCGGATTCAAAACACGCAGAGATGAGAGGAGAGCAGCAGAGGGGTAAGGAGTAAAATCAGACCTAATCAGAACTATCCAACCGATTTTCAAAAATAGTTTTGACACTCTACTTCGGCCGTTAGCTAGGTTATCCTACAGTCGGACTTGGGGTATCGCAACCGAAGCTCGATACCACTCAGACCCTCGAATCGAACCTATGCAAGTTTGGGCAAAATTCACCAAACCCGCATAGAAACGATTCAAAGGTGCCCACCAGCACTTTCGTAAGGGTGGAAAACGAAGTAATAACATTACACAGTCCTCGATGGGACCCACGTAATGATATATATAACATGACTCAAAGAGTCAAGAATACGATATAATATACAAAGGTCCAAATCACCTTGAAAACGATAGAGCGCCCAGCTACGGACAAGATGCAAATGGGGCTAAGAGCCCTAAAGAATAACCAATGGCGTCCATAACCCCTGTGCCAAGCCGGAAGGGTAACCCGCTAACGACGTCGATCTCAAAACCTGCTTAAACAAAAGGGTGCCGACAAAGGGCAAAGGAAAAGAAGGAGCGTCCAAGATCTTGAGGCCAAGACACGGCGAGACTAGAATTCGCCCTCGCCACATAGGTATGGTGGATCAAGCGGCAGCAAAGATGCACTAAACAACCTATAGAGACTCAATACAACTAGCGGTTATCAGAGAGGGGTAAGAAAGACCTATTCGAATCCAACTTGATACTATCATCAAACAAACCCATCCTGGCGTTTCCCCCTCGACACCGATCGAGGAAGTCAACCGAGGAACTCACACAGTGGGCAGTTTTACTTATTCAGTTATAGTTGCGGCACTTTACTAGTCCGGTTTAGATAATCGTCCTGATAAAATAAGCAGTGGACACTTTTAGTTAACCATTTCGTTATAGTTGCAACAATTACTAATTAGATACAAATAGTATGAGATAAACCCAAAACCCAGCAGTTGATGGTACTTTTATTCAGCCATTTTGTTGTAGTTGCAATACTTACTAGTCAGGTACAATGGTCGCAAGCGACACACAAAACAGGCAATTGTGGGCAGTATTATTTAGTCATTCCATTATAGTGGAGCTGATTACTAGTCATTATAAGTCAAATTTATAGCAAATAAACTTTAGTTATGCTTGTCTATGATCGAGATACTGTGCTCCAAGTCGTCCATATCCGCGGACACGGCTTTGTAAAGTTTTACCCGCCGGGTGCACCAATAGCAACACACGCCGATCAACCTCGGAAAAACCAAATCAAAACCCAACGAGGCTTTCACGATGAACAATCACAGGATTCAGAAATATTTCAGGGGCCACCCTTTGAGTAGAACCCAACGAAGTAAGCTAGCTTGAGACGGCCTCAAGGTTAGCGCCAATGGCTATAGCGATCGGGAACCCAAAACTCGGGTGTCGATACCGCGTAATCACTCCGCCAACCTAAATAGATGCAGCAAAGACTCGCACAATCGTAAATAAAGCAAAGAAACATGGCATAAGTACAGGATCGTAAATAAAACCTCAAACTAGTTTGTGGCCCCAAGAAATAAGACTGAATCAAGCTCGCTCAGGGGTCCCATATACCTCCGGATGTGGATAGCGATAAATCAAGGAACAGTATCAAGTACTCGGGTCTTACGGGACACAAGTGGGCTCGAAACCAAATATTTTCTATCACCCACCGATGCCTCTGCTTATTCAGTTTTAGTTGTTAAACAGAAATTAAAGTGACGATAAGTAAAACTAGAATCATCTCCAACATCAACATGCGGCAATACATCAGCAACGGTGGCATATGACGACACACATCAGCACTTGAGCAAGCAACTACGACGCACAAGTCCAACTATCTACCAAACAACAGGTAATAGGGTGTGTCCAAGGCAATATAGGGCTGCAAGGGATATCACGGGTACGGAAACTAGAGCATCGCAACACAGATAGCAATAGATCAACAGGAGGGAGTAAAGACTATAAAAGTAAGATAGGTAGAAAGGGGGAGATGCTCAGAAAACATTGCCAAGGGTTCAACCAAGATCGGGCGAAGCTCACATCAACTCATCGACCTTATCCGCCAAGAAGCAAAACACTAGAAGAAACACCGGATGCGTGATATTTAATACTAAGGCAAAAGATCGGCATGATGCATGCATGATGAATGACAAGGCAAGGTGCGGTGCAATTAGGTCATATTAAGCGGAACCGGGGTCCCGACAATTAATATATGGTTCAAGTTGTTTAAACCCCCGCATATTAAATGTTGTTTAGCATGGCAACCGATAGTACTGGTTCGCTACACAAGTTTAAATGAGGCCAACATAAGGCTCGATTTTCCCGCATATGGGCCCCATATTTAGTTATACGGTGAATCGACATAAGGCCCCCAACCACAGATATGCATGCGAGTATGACAATTATTATGCATCAAGTTGTTATTATATTATAAAATAGGGTTTCGGGAAAGGGGTTCACACATAGGGGGGGCTCGACGGTCTTGGGGTTCCGGGGTTCGGGGTCGGTCTCAGGGTCCAGGGTTCGACGGATCTTGGTCCGGGGTTCGACGGGAACGTTCTCGGACTCCGGGATCGTTCTCGGGAAGGGGTAGATCTTGGTGCATCCGGGGCCTCCGGGGCGTGTTGTCGGTCATAGCGTTCGGGACGAAGCACTTGTCGCAACGGGGTTCTCGGTGTCCGGGGAGCAGAACTTGGGTCGGTGTCGGGGCGCACCGGACTAGCCCTGGTCGGTGTCGTTCTTGTCGTCTCGAAGATCTTGTCGGGTCCTCGTATCGGGTCGGTCTTGGCATTCGTGTCCTCGGGCATCTGATCCGGAAGACGTACTTGTCGCATCTGTGTCCTTCGGGTCGAAGAATTGGCATGCCCGGGTTCGGTCTTCGGACGTCGCGAGGAAGGTCTTGAGGTACCGTCGGTACGGGCTCGGCGTCCGAGAAGAAGATCATGTCGCATCCGCGGCCTTCGGGTGCGGGTTCGCCGGGCTCCCATGTAGGAGATCTTGTCGTCGGGTCGAAGAACTCGGGTTCGGGTGGCGGACTTCGAGGATTGATGGCAATTGTAACGCGTCGATCTTGTCGGCCCAAAACATGATGGAGGTAGGCCGCTTGAAGTGCTTATGCTCGTGTACTCGGTGGCGTTAGTACCACGGCATGCCTGTGGCCTGATTAACCAGTACACTGCCTACCATGGCTAGCAAAACAGCAGAAGCCCATCGTACACGAAGGAACCACACCACGAACAAACAACAGAGAAGGCCGACTGCGGCTCAAGGACGAAGCGCAGGGCCCGAGGCACAGAGGTCGACGGGGAGGGCCAGCTGGCGGGGCGACGGAGAGCGCCACGAGGTCGGCGAGGTTCCGCGGTGGGCTGCCGGGAGAGAGGAGAGGGCCCGGGGGGGCGAACGCGGCGCGGCGGTCGGGAGGAGCTGGCGCGGACGGGACGGTCTCAGCGGCGCACGGCGGAGGGTGGATGAGCGCCAGCGAGCAGGGCCGGGCGCGACGGGCGGTGCAGAGCGGGAGCAGCGAGGGCGGTCGCGGGCGCCGGAGGGGGACGGGCGGTGGCCGGCGACGGGCGCGGGCTACGCTGACGGGGCGGGCGATGCGCTGCTCGAGGTGCGGCTCCGAGGCGAGGGAAGCGTCGGGGCCGGGGAGAAGGCGGTGGCGGCGTGGACGCAGGAGGCGGGCCGGAGGTGGGGGCGCGGGGCGACGTCGGCGGTGCAGAGGTGGGGCACGGCGGCGGCCGGAGAAGGAGATGCGGGTCGGGGCCGACGCTCGCGTGGGGCTCGTCGTGAGGTCGCAGGAGGGGAGGGTTCGAGGCAGGCGCGAGGCGACGGGGTGGAGCTGAGTGGCGGCGGGCGGAGCGGTGGCGTGAGGGCCGAGGGCGGCGGCGCTTGGCGCTTGAGCGGCGGCGTGGCTCATGGCCGGCGACGGGAGGGCGGAGGCTGGGCGGTGAGGCGCGAGGCGGGAGGCTGCTGGCGGCTCACGGGAGAGGAGGGAGAGGCGACTGTGGGGCGGCGGAGGAGAGAGGGTAGGTGGCCGGACTTGGGGAGAGAGGAGGAGAGGGAGCAGAGGCGCGTGCTGGGGTTGGGGTCAGGGGACGCGGGGGGCGTGGGCCACGCGTGGGTCCTGTGAGGCGCAGCGGGAAGTGGGATCCGGTGTGGAGGGAGGTGGCGTGCGTGGTGTGTGTGGGGGGTGAGTCTGGGGAAGTGGGGACTGGGTGGCGCGCCAGGTGGGGTTGGGGTGGGGTCCGAGGGTCATAGGGAGGGGAGAGAGAGAGGTAGAAGGGCTTGGGTGAGAAAAGAGAGAGAGGTGGGAAGAGGGGAGGGATTGGTGAGGTGGCAGGGTGGGTAGGAAAAAGGGGAGAGGGTGAGGTGGCACCATTTGGTTGGTGGGTAGGAATAGGTTGGGTGAGACTAGGATTTAGGTGGGACTGTTTTAGTTTTTCTGGGCGGATCGGGTCTATTTGGCCCGTTAAATGCGCCTCACCGAAAATAATTGAACTTTGTATTTGTTTTAAACGGGCCGAAGCAAACCGATAGCGGCCAAAATAAAATATTCCGGCGACCCGGTTTTGGATGTTTGAATCAATAGGGGGCGTTTTAGAAAACAAAACGGGTGTTGCGAAAATAGTTTTGGCAAACAATGCATGATGATGACGATGCAATGCACAAATTCAACGCGATTTTCTAGTAGTGGTTTTGCGGGATGCCACAGTGATGCCCGCAATCTCCGAGATGGATCTCACGTAGGATTTCAATACCTTCTTTGCTGGGAAACACACTTAAGGTATACACCAGTGGTGCTTCTTTTGTAGAGCTATCCATTGATTATGGTATAGCCCTTTGCTCGACGTACTATTTGCCGTCTTTCGACTTCATCGTTAGGAAAAGTTCCGTGTACGAGATATTCCATGAACGGTTGTGTCCAAGCCGGAGGGACCTTTGCCTCTGTGTGAATGAAAGAGTCAACTCTATCTGGGTTGTCGATGTCTGCTCCCTTCACGGATGGTGTCCGTAGATGCTCCAGGAAAACGTCAGGCGGAATTCGCTTGCGCCCTGACCCAATTTTAGACAATATATCATCCGCCTCGTTTTGCTCCCTAGGTACATACTTGACTTCGTAACCTAAGAAGCTCTTGGCTATTTCATCCACTTCGTCGCGATATGCCACCATCGTAGGGTTCCGCGCGTTCGAGGTGCCAGCCACCTGCTGGGCAACCAAGTCAGAATCTCAACAGCAAACTATGTGCTAGATGCCAATATCCTTGGCTACGCGTAGTTGGTGAATGAGCGCTTCATACTCCGCCATGTTGTTCGTAGTCTCGAAGTGGATCTGCAGAACGTAGTGTAGCTTTTCCCCGGTTGGTGACTGTAATAGTACACCAGCTCCCGAGCCATTGAGTAGCTTTGATCCGTCAAAGTGCATCACCCAATATTCTGGCTCCGGCATTGGGGTAGCATCTGGCATCTCCGTCCAATCTCCGATAAAATCCACCAAGGCTTGTGACTTGATAGCTTCGCGTATCTTGTAGGTGATCTCGAAGGCGGCAAGTTCAATTCCCCACTTCGCGACCCTTCCTATAGCGTCGTTGTTGTTGATGATCTCGGACAGTGGAGCCTTGCTCACCACTGTGATGGGGTGCTCCTGGAAGTAGTAGCTTCCGAGAAGCAAGGAACACTCCATAAGCTATCTTCTGGTAGTGCAGGTAACGCTGCTTGGACTCCGTCAAGACCTCGCTTACATAGTAAACTGGTCGTTGAACTCCATACTCATGCCCTGGTTCCTTCCGCTCTACCACGACGACGATGCTGATTACCCGGTTGGTGTCTGCCATGTAGACTAACATAGGCTCCCCAGGCTCGGGTGCTGCAAGGATAGGCGCCGAGGATAATGTTTCCTTTAGCTGCTTCATTGTTGCATCTGCCTCGTCTGTCCATGTAAATTTGTCCACCTTCTTCAGCAACTTGTATAGCGACAGGGCCTTCTCTCCAAGTCGACTGATGAACCGACTAACCGCTGCAACGCAACCTATTAGTCATCGTATGTCCTTTAGGCATGTCAGACGGTTTATATTTAGGATAGCCTTGATCTTCTCCGGGTTAACCTCAATTCCACACTGGGAAACTATGAAGCCCAACAATTTGCCGGCTGGGACCCTGAAGACGCACTTCTTAGGGTTAAGCATCATGTTGTATTTCCGGAGATTATCAAAGGTTTCTTTTAATTCAGAGATTAAGTCGTTTGACTTTTTAGACATCACCGCTATATTGTCATGACCCGAGATCAGGGCTAGACAAATACCAGATCTTCATCTGACATAAGTCTAACCTAAATTCCGAAGCGCGCAGGGAAAGATCGGTAACATTACAGAACATACAAACCATACATTAATAAGGTAAACTCTTAAGCGAGTTACAAACCAGTCATACAAACCAAGGGTCACAGACCCATCATTACAATAAACAATGGAAGCAAACCAGTTGTTATAAACAACAAACTTAGCAAAGGGCCTAAGAAGCCTTAAACAGAAGTAGCGACCCTTCCATAGATCCTAGGCTGCTGCCCGGGAACCCCGACTACTCATCGACATCGACGTAGAAACCACCTTCAGCTGGATTAGCTTCATCTGTAGAAAAACATCAACGAAGCAAGGCTGAGCACAGGGTGTACTCCGCAAGACTTATGGCTAGTGGAGTTATTTTTGCATAAAGCCATCTTTTGTTTTTCAAAACGAGGAGGGAAAGAAGATCGTCTAGTCAGATCATTTTCAAAGGGGATAAAAAGACTACAACTCTGGCTCTTCGAAGTCATCTTCGATATCCACCAAGTACCATCAACAACTGAACCTCTCTTTACGGACTACCCTCTCAAACAACCTTGAGGAAGTATTTCGGATATCAAGTTAGTTGGCCAAGTTTTATCATTCGGTTACAGTTTTCTATGATCACGGAACCCGTTCCAAGTCGTCCATAACCGTGGACATGGCTTTTTGAAAAGATTATAACCCTGCAGGGGTGCATAACTTTACCCACACGTACCAACCGATTCTTAATGCCAAATTATTAGCCCTGTTCCTTGGAAGTCCGGCAGAGAGTGGTTGGCCACGAACTTTACCTTTCTTTCACCAAGACCATGAGTCACGCACTAAGGAGATGTCGCCGTAACGGGTCGAGTCCTGAAGCTGGTCCCTAATGATGTGTGTGGGGTTCAAGATTACGGATGTCGTGCATCTCTTGTTCCCGACCACGCTTACCTACCTATTATGAATGCACCTCCTCCACCTCCATTCAAGAACAACCAAGATGTGTATGTCGAATGGAAAGCCTGAACCATGTGACTCATGGAATCTACTAGGCAAGTTAGTGAGTCGAGGGGCTTTCCAGGCCCCCGTGTGGTTGTACGCTCGTCTAGGTTCAAGAGGCGAGAACCTCGGGTCCTAAGGGTGGCAAGTAGGGGACTAAAAAACACACGTGGCCTCCCGTACAAGCCTTAACATGTTTATTATCCATCTCTGATCACATCACAACTTCCTACAATACTAGATTCATTCGCATCTCCAGTGCATCAACTGAATGATCTACATCAGACCACTAAGCATGGCTAAGCTTGACTGAACGGTGGCACTAGTGATGCTCGTAAGCCAATCCCTAGTTATGCTAGGAGCAGTGGATCAGGTAATATAGTTCACAAAGGGAAACATGCATCAGATAGGATTAATTTATCTACGGATGAAAGACTATTGAACCAAATGCATATGGCGAGAATGAAATACTTTGTAAACATAGGATTCATATATATGAGTAGGGATTCGCTTGCCTTGTCCGTTGTTGGACTGGTACTGCTCTTCGGTGGCATTGACTTCTGCCTCGGGTTCGGTTGCTATTGGCAAGAACCAATCACCAGAAAAGAGAAAGCAACATTCAACACATGTCATGTGCAATTCTCATACAATATGGATGATATGACAAGTTAAATAGTGTTGGAATGAACCCTAGAACATGCTTGGTCATTTTAAACGGGGTCCGAGAGGTCCAAACCCTAGAACAGGGGGATCCTCGAAATCACCTATTATTGTATGATTATAGTTGTCATGAAATTTGGTTAACAATGTATGATTATAGCTTAGTCAGATAGAGCTCATTTTTCTGAACATTTTGGTATATTATTTGTATTTTTCTGATTTAAAATGAATTAGTTATGAATTTATACAATTTTAATTCATTTTAAATCATTTTTGGAATAATTCAATTAATTTCAAAGTTGGGCCCACATGTCATAGATTTAATCATTTCAGAAAACATTTATAGAAAATATTAAAACCCTGACAGATAGGGCCCACCTGTCATATATTTCTTATTTACAGAAAATAATTATAGGAAATAATAAAATAAAAAGAAAAGGATTATTGTCCCATGCTGATGTTAGCATGACATCAGCAATGGAGCTCCTCCTCAGATTGAGCAAGGATCCATCGATCTAGTGCGCGCCTAGATGCGCGGATGCGCGCGTTGGACGCGGGCTGTCGCGCTGATCACTTTAGTGGCAGCGCCGCTCCTTAGTGGTCACCAGAGTGTCGCCTTCGACGAGCTCCAGCAGCGGCGGAGGGCACACGCGGGGAGGGTAGTGCAGGGGGAGAGGGAGGAAGCTGAGGGGTGCGTTAGCACTGCAGGCTCACCATGAGCATGGCAGAGGTGGTGGCGAGGCCGAGCGAGCTCGGGAACAGCGGGGATCGACGGAGACCAACGACGGACGGAGCTTTCGATCTAGGCGATAGAGGTCACGCACGAGGGGTAAAAGTGGCTAGGGAGAGAGAGTCGAGCATGACGAACTCAACGGTGGCACTGGCTAGGGCTAGGGTGGCTGGAGACAGCGACAGCGAGAGGTTGCCGACGAGCTAGGGTTCGGCCATGGCGCTGCAGCGAGAGAGAGGGGGGAAGTGGGGGCCTAGAGTTCGTCGGTGGCGACCAGGGGGTCTTGTAGACCCTTGGGGGCGGCAGCGTTGATCTTGATGCATCCTCCGGTGGCGGACGACGACGGTGGCGACACGGAGCTGCTTGCTCGTCATCATCGATGAAGACAAAGAAGGAAAGGAGGCCAAGCGTCTGCAGTCAGCGCTTGGGCCAGTGGCTGGTCAAGGCTACTGTCTTTGTCAAGGCAGAGGAAGAGGGGAGGAGAGGTGGGCTGCGTCCCAGTAGAGCTAGGTTCACTATTTTTTTCAAACTATTTTCTTTTTCTGCTTTCTTTTTCTATTTTCTGATTTCTCTCTTTTGTATTCGAATTCAAATCTGTTTTGAATATTTTCAAATTACAGGAACTTTTATAAAATATCTGAAATCACTAAGGGGCCCTTATCACAATTTGGGCTCCATTTGTTTTGATAGTTTTCAAAATATGAAAACCATTTGAATGGTTTTGAGAGGGAACAAAATTAGGGTTTTGCTTGTTTGTTTGATTAAACCAAAGGGCAAGTATAATGCATGCATGGAATGCTCAAACATGTGGTTATTTATATTGCACAAAAGACTGGTATGTTACAGCTCTACCCCACTTACAAGAATCTCGACCCGATATTCCTAGGTTTTAGAAAAGAAGGCATGGTACTTAGATCGAAGACGATCTTCGCGTTCCCAGGTTGCTTCTGACTCAGAGTGATGATACCATTGAACTTTCAGGAACTTGATGGTTTGACGATGAGTCTTGCACTCGGTTTCATCGAGAATACTAACAGGGTATTCTCGGTAGGCTAGATCATCTTGGAGATCCAAAGTTTCATGGTCCACACCATGAATGGGATCTTTGAAGCAACGCTTGAGTTGGGACACATGAAAGACATCATGAACCTTTGGAGAAGTTAATGGTAGATCCAATTGGTAGGCAAGCTCACCCCGCTTGGAGAGAATGCGAAAGGGACCAACGTAGCAAGGAGCCAATTTTCCTTTGATACCGAATCGATGGACACCCTTTAGAGGAGTCACCCGAAGGTAAACTTGATCACCAACTTCATAATGAACATCAAGATGCTGATGATCGTAGTTGGTCTTCTGACGAGATTGAGCGGCCTTCATACGCTCTCGGATTATGCGGACTTGATCTTCTGCTTCTTGGATCATGTCCGGACCAAAGAATTGTCTTTCGCCAGTTTCTATCCAGTTCAACGGTGTTCGATAGGTTCTCCCATACAGGAATTGGAAAGGTGTCATGCCCAAACTGGATTGAAAACTGTTGTTATAGGAAAACTCCACAAAAGGAAGACATTTCTCCCAGTTTTTTTCCAAAGGATATGACACACGCTCTGAGCATGTCTTCAAGAATTTGATTCACTCTTTCGGTTTGACCACCGGTTTTAGGATGATAGGTTGTGCTAAAGGAGACATGAGTTCCCATTGCTTCTTGCAAACTTTGCCAGAATTTGGAAGTAAACAAACTTCCACGATCAGAGATGATCTTCTTGGGAACACCATGAAGAACAACGATCTGAGAGATGTATAGGTCAGACATTTGACTAGCACGGATAGTTTCTCGAACCGGAAGGAAATGAGCAACTTTGGATAACTGATCAACTATTACCCATATGGCATCATTTCCTGCTTGTGTCCTTGGAAGTCCAATAATGAAATCCATACCAATTTCATCCATTTACACTCAGGAATTTTCAATGGTTGTAGAAGTCTAGCAGGCCTTTGGTGTTCAGCCTTCACACCACGGAAAACGTCGCACTCTACAACAAAGCGAGCGATTTATGGTTTCATTCCACTCAACCAGAATCTTTGACGAAGATCTCGATACATCTTGGTACCACCAGGATGGATGGACAGAGGGGATTCATGAGCTTCTAATAGGATTAGATCTTTGATTTTCTGACTGTTTGGAACCACTAGCCGGTTACTGAAGTATATGACACCTTGATCATTGACAGAGAAGCATTTAGATTTACCGCTTGCAACACGTTCTTTGATCTTGGTAACCTCATCATCTTGTTTTTGAGCTTTCTTGATTTGGTCCTCCAGAGAAGATTTTATTTCAAGGTTAGCAAGAAATCCACAAGGAACCACTTCAAGGTTAAGACACTTGATTTACTCATAGAGAGCAGGTTGGGCTTGTGAAATCATCAGATTATTGCAATAAGTATCCGACTTAGCGCATCAGCAACGATGTTGGCTTTGCCGGGTTGATAGTTGAGACCCAAATCATAATCTTGGATGAGTTCCAACCATCGTCTTTGCCCGAGATTCAGATATGGCTGGGTAAAGATATATTTCAGGCTTTGATGATCCGAGTAAAGTGCACATGTAGAGGTCCCAACCTAATAAGGTAGATTCCTCCTGTGTTATACAATGCTAGTCCCTAGATCATTAGCTAGCATCCACAGTTAAGATGTAATATCAAGATACAAAGGTCATAATATAAATTTATAACCAGGAATAACATAAGTTTATTACATCAAACATAGCTCATTTGGCTATTACTTTACATTGCAGCGGAATAACTATAGTCATGGGTCCTTCATATTCAAAGTGCCACAGGCAGATGTTGGTTGTAGACTTTGTAGTCCTAGTCAATTAAACAATCTTCATTTAAAAACAATCAACCTGCAACATTACAAGTTACAGCCACAAGGGTCAATACATTTTGAATTGTATTGGCAAGCTTCACTTCTATGTATAATAAGAGTGGATCCTATCATTATATGCATATTTGGCTAAGTAGAGTTTAAGGCTTATTTGCATAAAGCAATATTTTATCCTATCTTTTCAAAAAGGGTTTTAAGTCCTTTGTCAAATCTCTTTTCCAAGAATCCCTTGAACTCCTTGGTAGAAACTCAAGTGTTCAAGTCCTTGTCAAAATCTCTTGAGCCACTTGGTAACCCCAAGTGTAACAAGTCTTATCAAATCTCATGAGTTCCTTGGTCACTCCAAGTACATCAAGTGTTTAAACAAAATCCCTTGAGCACCTTGGTAACCCCAAGTGCATCAAGCTTAATAAAATTTCTTTGAATTCCTTGGTAGACACACAAGGGCATCAAGTTTTATTTTACTTTAGAAGTTGGTATGTCGAGATCTCCCATAGTTCAAACTTTAGTTTCTCAGTATTGTCCATAACCGGGGACATGGCTAAGTACTTAGATTTTATTAACTTCTGCACAAGGAGTACACTTTACCCACATGACACAATCCCATCTTGTTGCCACCAGTGGCCTACTGGATTAGTGCTCACCAAGATGGAGTACCGGCAGACTGAGAGTGTGACGAAGTCTTTCTAAAAGGTTCTCCCATACATCATTGCTAGCTTGTCTTCAGCCCCCATGAAGCATTCCAGATCCCCATGTCCGGTAACTAAAGACAATGTATGGGTCTTCCTAATGTAGTTGACTAAGCCAGAGCCATAATAGCATGTGGTTGCACACGAAAGCCACAATTGGAGAAACATGTTCAATCTCTAAGTTTCCTAGGTGGTTTTCTTTTGGAGCACAACAGAAAGGGAATCCCATAGACATGGTTTATTCTGTTGCCACCCTCTCCAAAACTTAAAGTGTCCACCACCTAGGTGGTTCATTGAGTCCTTGTTTTATTATGTAAAACATAAGTCCTTTTCTCAACCTTTGTAAAATCTCAACATGTATCTCTTTTCAAAATAAAGTATGGCTAAGCATGTACAACTACAATATTTTCACTAAGGAGTGTATAGGGGATCCTGTTAGGATTTAGCATAGCATAAGTATAAAGAAATCTTTTTCATGCATGTTTTCATAATCCACTAAGTATAATGAAAATAGTAGGGCATTTGTATGATAGTGTAACTTGCCTTTTTGGTAAGGAATGAGGGTTCACTCCTTGATCTTGCTAGTCTCACACTTTTCTAATTTCACTACAAGTCAATCAAGCAAACACCAAATCAACTAACATTCCAAACCACCATTACTCAAACAAAATCACACACACAAGACAAGAAGGAAACTAAGTCATGCATAAGTATGCAAAGGATGGTTCTATTGCAAGGATGGTCTCCACTAGGTTTCTAAACTTTGTAAGGTCCAAATTGGTCATTTACCAAAATGGCAAAGTCATTAGTTAGAGGGTTTTGCCCAAAAACTATTTTTAAAATTCCATTCAATATTTTATATGGGGGGGAAAATGGTTTTATCAAATAAAAAAACTTTAAGTTTCTCACCAAAAGTTTCTAACTCTCAAGTCTTGGTGTTTTGGTTCAGTAGCTTTGAATCAAAATATTTTCCCAAGGTTTTTATTCCAAAATCCTTTTTCATAATAAAACCCTTATCTTTATTTAGCTAGAAATAGACTAATTCAATTAATCCATTCTAAATTTTTCTAATTTCATTTTCAAAACCATGGGTTGGTTCCTAGGGTCAGTAAGGTCACAACAAACCATTTTGCAAAAGTTTTAACCCTAAAATCAATTTTAAATAATTTTTATACCCTAAAAAAGCTCACAAAAGAATCTGCAAAATTAAGCAAACTAATAGATACTATTGGCTAAACTAATTCCACAGTTGTCTAGGGCTTGTTCTCCTGAATCCAACGACATAAAATTTGCAATTTTTGGACGTGTAGATCTCAAGTTATAAGGGTTTGAAGTTTGCAATTAAATCAGATTCAAATTTCTTTTAAAACGAGATAGGTGACACGCGGCACGTTGCTATTCGCGGGTACCGCTTCGCGTGGATCGCGGCTGTGGGGCGTTGGATCTGATCGATCGCACGGTCCTGGACGCGTACCTCTTCGCGGTAAGTGATCTAATCGCACTCGTTCAAACTAGATCCTACGGTACTGATTCGCTGGACCAAAAGTGAGCGGCGCCGACGGTGGCTAGCGGCGGCGTACGGCCAGGCGGTGGCGGTGCTGGCAAAACAGGAAGCGAGGGAGGATGGAAAGGTGCTCACCGAGATCGCAGGAGGCTGAGGAAGCTCGACGTGGTCTTCTTGGGTCGAGGGGCGCTCAGGGTTGCGGTGGATTGCTCGCCGGAGTAAGGTCTGGCGACGGGAGGTTCTGTTCACGGTCGAAGGCGACGCTGTCGATCATGAGGAGGCAAACAGAGAGTGTGGTCAGATGCAGGGGATCACGGAGATGACGCGAGCGTGAAGGAGAAGGCTTGGGGCGGTCTGGACTTACCGGAGGAGTTCGACGGAGACGAGACAGACGGCGGCGAGGTCAGAGCTTGTCGAAGGTGGCCTGGGCGCCGCGGAAACGGAGTACTTGGGAGATGCGCCAGGAGTGGTGAGTGTGTGCGTGGTCAATGAGACAAGGGCGCTGAGTCGCTGAATTGGCACCGGGCGTCGTCGGAGCGGAGAGTGCCAGGCCAAATTGAGGCGCCTCGGGCGGAGGGAGTGGCGTGTGAGAAAGGAGGAGGAGGCGTTGGCGATTAATAGCGTGCGATCCTGGCGAGTTAAGGCGGAATCAATGCGTATTCAACGCCGGGCGTAATTGGCAAGACAGCGTCGTTAGCGCGAGGAGGAAGAAGAGGAGTGAGCTGGCTGTGTGGGTCCCTGCTGTCAGCGAGGAATGAGAGGGGGAAGAGGGCCACCAGTCATTGGTTCTGCGGGTCAGTTAACAGGTGCAAAACGATTCGCCGAGGGAGAGTGAAAGTGGGCTGGTACTGGGCCTTGCTGGGCTGCTGGTTGGGTTGAGTCCAAATCCATTTTTTTTATTCTGTAACTTTTTCTTTTTCTATTTCTGATTTTCTGTTTTGAATTTCCATCAACCAAACAACATTCAAATCAATTCAATAATCAACAAACTTTGCAATTATGAATTTGGTTCTGTTCAGTATCATAAACCAAAATCCAAAATAAAATAATAATTTTTATTCTTTTTAAGATCCATTCTTTAATCTAAATAAAATGGATCTTTAGTTATTTAATAAAATAGGGTTTGTTTTTAATCTATAAAATCTTCATTTAAAACCCAAATATTTTCAAAACCAAATCAGTAGGTTTTATTTGGGAAATATAGAATACTTGGAAACTTGTTTTTAAATAAAATATCATTTTATTTTAGGGTCAATTATTAATTAGATATAATAGACTTTTATTGTTAAATCAAATAGGATTTGTTTTATTGAGATATTTATGTTAAAATCTAAAATGAAGCAAAACATTTTAGTAGGTTTTATTTGTGAATAACAAATATTTGGAAAACTTATTTTAATAATTAAATAAGTTTTGATGTTTCAGTTAAATTGGTAAAATCTTTTATTTAATTAAAGTTTGGATATTAATTCCTTATTATTTTATTTAAATAAACCTTTGCTAATTTTTATTAATAATAAAATGTTTTTAAGTCCCAAAGTTTGGCCAAGGTTTAATTTGGTTTTATGATATATTCTTTATTTATAAACTTCCATTTTATTTGAAAATAATTCCTTTCACTTAAGAGTTTCCAAAATAGTATTTTCCAATGCTTTTATTTTTCCTTTTATTAAATGTTTATCCTTTTAGATCCCTTTAGGTTTTATTTAATTCAAATGGGTTTGGAGTTCCATTTGAATTCAAAAAGTTTCTTCTGGCTCTGAAATTTAAACAAAGTTTTATTTTATTCATTTATTTTCACATTACAAGATTTGGAAAATCTTGGGATGTGACAGGCTACCACCCTTAAAATAAATCTCGTCCTGATATTTGGGGAGGCTAGGGTTACAAGCAAGTTCAAAACAACTAGGGTACTACCACCCTTAAAATAGTTTCAAACAAAATTACATATTGTCCTTCTTGGGATCCTGGGAAAAATTTCTTATAGCAAACACTTGCATGGTTTCCTTGGTTTCCATACTTGACTCATGGGCCAAGATTGAGCTTTTCCATAGGTTTGTTCAACTTATTCTTCATCTTTTCTGGACATTTGCTTGCATAGTGTCCTGAATTCTTGCAGTTGAAGCAATGAATGTCCTTGAGTTCTTTACGTGGCTCTTGTGGACAAGTTGCTACATAGTGACCCATCTCTTTGCAGTTGTTGCACCACACTTGGTCAATCTCTTTATTCTTCTTGTTCTCTGGGCATCCACTGGAGTAGTGTCGCATTTCCTTACATTTACGACATTGTGCAAGGCTCATGTCTTGCTTGGGTTTCTTGGTTTTCTTTGATCCTTTGAATTGGGTTGTCTTGTTTGGAGGTATGAGTGGTCCTTTTCCTTTGGTAGACTTGGATCCTTCTTGTTTCCTTTGTTCTACCATGGCATAGATGGGACATTGGCCAGGAGTATGATCACTTCCTTCACAAAGGTAACATGTAGCTTGAGAGGTGGGGCATTGTCCAACAGGATGTTCTTCTTCACAATTGGGGCATTGTCCCTCATGTTCCTTGGAAGTATGATCCTTGTCTCCACAAATAATGCAAGCTGGGGCTCCATCTAAAATAACATTCTTATCATCCTTGTTATCATACACTCTTCTAGGATAGCTTTCTTCCATGCTAATCATTTGATTAGTCACCTTAAGCATCAGTTGGGATTGTTCCTCCAAAAACTTTTGCAGTGCTGGATCTTTATCACTATTGTTGGCTAGGAACTGAGTCGGTTGGTTCAACTGATGTTGGGTTTCTATGAGCTCTTTCATCTTTGTCGACTTGGTTGGTGTTGGTGTCATCAACCTTGATGTTGGAGTCCTTTGGAGTAGTCATCTGTTTGGGTTGAAGGAAGATTAGAGTAGGAAAGATATTTCTAAGGAAATATTTCTAACCACACACATCACAATTCACACAAGCAATGTGCATGCAATCACAAACCAAACTTTTCACTCAAACAAGGTTCAAGCACATACTTAGTTGACAAAATATTTTTTTGCTACACCACATAAGTTGGTGTGTTTTTGACTTATCTAAATAGGATGGTCCATCTATATGGTTCACTTGTGATCTTTCCTTCCTTTATGATTCTTTGTATGAGATCATGGTTTCCTTGAGATAAACTCTTGGGTACAACACTTCAAAGTTGTTGATGGTTCCTTCTTATTTTTCATTCCCTCAGTCTCTAAATCTTGAGTAAGATTTTCCTTGTTTCACTTGTGGTCCTTAGTGATATCCAAGTTGGAAGTCCTTGGTGAAGAGGCTGAAGATGTTGAAGTCATTAGAGTTGAAGGAGTTGAAGTCATCCTTTGCACATGGTGTAGTCCTTGTCCATGGGTAGGTTTTTCCATCAAGTTGAAGTAGAAGAGGTGTAGAGTTGAAACCAAAATGGTTAAGGAAAGAGGTTACAAGTGTTTTTGTAAATAAGTTTTGGATCAAAATATAACTCCTATTTTTCTAAGGGTTTTGTCCAATCCTAGGGTTTACAAATCCTACAGGCAACACAATGCTCTAATACCATCTGTAGAGGTCCCAACCTAATAAGGTAGATTCCTCCTGTGTTATACAATGCTAGTCCCTGGATCATTAGCTAGCATCCACAGTTAAGATGTAATATCAAGATACAAAGGTCATAATATAAATTTATAACCAGGAATAACATAAGTTTATTACATCAAACATAGCTCATTTGGCTATTACTTTACATTGCAGCGGAATAACTATAGTCATGGGTCCTTCATCTTCAAAGTGCCACAGGCAGATGTTGGTTGTAGACTTTGTAGTCCTAGTCAATCAAACAATCTTCATTTAAAAACAATCAACCTGCAACATTACAAGTTACAGCCACAAGGGTCAATACATTTTGAATTTTATTGGCAAGCTTCACTTCTATGTATAATAAGAGTGGATCCTATCATTATATGCATATTTGGCTAAGTAGAGTTTAAGTCTTATTTGCATAAAGCAATATTTTATCCTATCTTTTCAAAAAGGGTTTTAAGTCCTTTGTCAAATCTCTTTTCCAAGAATCCCTTGAACTCCTTGGTAGAAACTCAAGTGTTCAAGTCCTTGTCAAAATCTCTTGAGCCACTTGGTAACCCCAAGTGTAACAAGTCTTATCAAATCTCATGAGTTCCTTGGTCACTCCAAGTACATCAAGTGTTTAAACAAAATCCCTTGAGCAACTTGGTAACCCCAAGTGCATCAAGCTTAATAAAATTTCTTTGAATTCCTTGGTAGACACACAAGGGCATCAATTTTTATTTTACTTTAGAAGTTGGTATGTCGAGATCTCCCATAGTTCAAACTTTAGTTGCTCAGTATTGTCCATAACCGGGGACACGGCTAAGTACTTAGATTTTATTAACTTCTGCAGAAGGAGTACACTTTACCCACATGACACAATCCCATCTTGTTGCCACCAGTGGCCTACTGGATTAGTGCTCACCAAGATGGAGTCTTGGCAGTGAGAGTGTGTGAAGTCTTTCCAAAAGGTTCTCCCATACATCATTGCTAGCTTGTCTTCAGCCCCCATGAAGCATTCCAGATCCCCATGTCCGGTAACTAAAGACAATGTATGGGTCTTCCTAATGTAGTTGACTAAGCCAGAGCCATAATAGCATGTGGTTGCACACGAAAGCCACAATTGGAGAAACATGTTCAATCTCTAAGTTTCCTAGGTGGTTTTCTTTTGGAGCACAACACAAAGGGAATCCCATAGACATGGTTTATTCTGTTGCCACCCTCTCCAAAACTTAAAGTGTCCACCACCTAGGTGGTTCATTGAGTCCTTGTTTTATTATGTAAAACATAAGTCCTTTTCTCAACCTTTGTAAAATCTCAACATGTATCTCTTTTCAAAATAAAGTATGGCTAAGCATGTACAACTACAATATTTTCACTAAGGAGTGTATAGGGAATCCTGTTAGGATTTAGCATAGCATAAGTATAAAGAAATCTTTTTCATGCATGTTTTCATAATCCACTAAGTATAATGAAAATAGTAGGGCATTTGTATGATAGTGTAACTTGCCTTTTTGGTAGGGAATGAGGGTTCACTCCTTGATCTTGCTAGTCTCACACTTTGCTAATTTCACTACAAGTCAATCAAGCAAACACCAAATCAACTAACATTCCAAACCACCATTACTCAAACAAAATCACACACACAAGACAAGAACGAAACTAAGTCATGCATAAGTATGCAAAGGATGGTTCTATTGCAAGGATGGTCTCCACTAGGTTTCTAAACTTTTTAAGGTCCAAATTGGTCATTTACCAAAATGGCAAAGTCATTAGTTAGAGGGTTTTGCCCAAAAACTATTTTTAAAATTCCATTCAATATTTTATATGGGGGGGGAATGGTTTTATCAAATAAAAAATCTTTAAGTTTCTCACCAAAAGTTTCTAACTCTCAAGTCTTGGTGTTTTGGTTCAGTAGCTTTGAATCAAAATATTTTCCCAAGGTTTTTATTCCAAAATCCTTTTTCATAATAAAACCATTATCTTTATTTAGCTAGAAATAGACTAATTCAATTAATCCATTCTAAATTTTTCTAATTTCATTTTCAAAACCATGGGTTGGTTCCTAGGGTCAGTAAGGTCACAACAAACCATTTTGCAAAAGTTTTAACCCTAAAATCAATTTTAAATAATTTTTATACCCTAAAAAAGCTCACAAAAGAATCTGCAAAATTAAGCAAACTAACATATACTATTGGCTAAACTAATTCCACAGTTGTTTAGGGCTTGTTCTCCTGAATCCAACGACATAAAATTTGCAATTTTTGGACGTGTAGATCTCAAGTTATAAGGGTTTGAAGTTTGCAATTAAATCAGATTCAAATTTCTTTTAAAACGAGATAGGTGACACGCGGCACGTTGCTATTCGCGGGTAACGCTTCGCGTGGATCGCGGCTGTGGGGCATTGGATCTGATCGATCGCACGGTCCTGGACGCGTACCTCTTCGCGGTAAGTGATCTAATCGCACTCGTTCAAACTAGATCCTACGGTACTGATTCGCTGGACCAAAAGTGAGCGGCGCCGACGGTGGCTAGCGGCGGCGTACGGCCAGGCGGTGGCGGTGCTGGCAAAACAGGAAGCGAGGGAGGATGGAAAGTTGCTCACCGAGATCGCAGGAGGCTGAGGAAGCTCGACGTGGTCTTCTTGGGTCGAGGGGCGCTCAGGGTTGCGGTGGATTGCTCGCCGGAGTAAGGTCTGGCGATGGGAGGTTCTGCTCGGCGTCGGCGACTGCCGATCATGAGGAGGCAAACAGAGTGTGGTCGATCGAGGATCACGGAGATGACGCGAGCGTGAAGGAGAAGGCTTGGCGGTCTGGACTTCTCGGAGGAGTTCGACGGAGACGAGACAGGACAATGCGAGGTCGAGCTTGTCGTGGTGACGCCTGGGCGCCATGATAGAACGGAGGGTACTAGGAGATGCGCCAGGGAGTGGTGAGTGTGTGTGCGTGGTCAATGAGACAAGGGGCGGCGCTGAGTCTCCGGAATTGGCACCGGAGCGTCATCGGAACAGAGGGAGTGCCAGGCCAAATTGAGGCAGCCTCGGGACAGAGAGGGAGTGGCGTGTGAGGGGAAAGGAGGAGGAGACGTTGGCGATTAATAGCGTGCAGTCACGGCGAGGTTAAGGCGCGGAATCAATGCGTATTCAACGCCGGCGTAATTGGCAGCAACGGCAGGCGTCGTTAGCGCGAGGAGGAAGAAGAGGAGTGAGCTGGCTGTGTGGGTCCCTCGCCGCCGAGGAATGAGAGGGGGAAGAGGGCCACCAGTCATTGGTTCTGCGGGTCAGTTAACAGGTGCAAAACGATTCACCGAGGGAGAGTGAAAGTGGGCTAGTACTGGGCCTTGCTGGGCTGCTGGTTGGGTTGAGTCCAAATCCATTTTTTTTTATTCTGTAACTTTTTCTTTTTCTATTTCTGATTTTCTGTTTTGAATTTCCATCAACCAAACAACATTCAAATCAATTCAATAATCAACAAACTTTGCAATTATGAATTTGGTTCTGTTCAGTATCATAAACCAAAATCCAAAATAAAATAATAATTTTTATTCTTTTTAAGATCCATTCTTTAATCTAAATAAAATGGATCTTTAGTTATTTAATAAAATAGGGTTTGTTTTTAATCTATAAAATCTTCATTTAAAACCCAAATATTTTCAAAACCAAATCAGTAGGTTTTATGTGGGAAATATAAAATACTTGGAAACTTGTTTTTAAATAAAATATCATTTTATTTTAGGGTCAATTATTAATTAGATATAATAGACTTTTATTGTTAAATCAAATAGGATTTGTTTTATTGAGATATTTATGTTAAAATCTAAAATGAAGCAAAACATTTTAGTAGGTTTTATTTGTGAATAACAAATATTTGGAAAACTTATTTTAATAATTAAATAAGTTTTGATGTTTCAGTTAAATTGGTAAAATCTTTTATTTAATTAAAGTTTGGATATTAATTCCTTATTATTTTATTTTAATAAACCTTTGCTAATTTTTATTAATAATAAAATGTTTTTAATTCCCAAAGTTTGGCCAAGGTTTAATTTGGTTTTATGATATATTCTTTATTTATAAACTTCCATTTTATTTGAAAATAATTCCTTTCACTTAAGAGTTTCCAAAATAGTATTTTCCAATGCTTTTATTTTTCCTTTTATTAAATGTTTATCCTTTTAGATCCCTTTAGGTTTTATTTAATTCAAATGGGTTTGGAGTTCCATTTGAATTCAAAAAGTTTCTTCTGGCTCTGAAATTTAAGCAAAGTTTTATTTTATTCATTTATTTTCACATTACAAGATTTGGAAAATCTTGGGATGTGACAGCACAACAGTTACCGATGAGGTAATGTCGACATTGCTTAAGAGCATGAACAACAGCAGTGAGTTCGAGATCATGGGTTGGATAATTGTTCTCATGTGGCTTCAACTGCCAAGAAGCATAGGCCACTACATGACCATCTTGCATCAACACACAACCGATCGCTTGAAGAGAAGCATCACAATATATGACGAAATCCTTGCTTGTATCCGGAAGGACAAGCACAAGAGTGGTGGTTAGCTTAGTTTTCAAGGATTGGAAGCTTTCTTCTGCCTTTTCTGACCATTCAAACTTCTTATCTTTCTTAAGAAGATCAGTCATATGCTTGGCTATCTTGGAGAAGTTCTTGATGAATCGGCAGTAATATCCAGCCATTCCAAGAAAACTTCGGACTTCCTTGACTGAAGTACGTGACTTCCATTCCAGAATGGTCTGAACCTTATCCGGTATGACAGCAACACCACTTGCAGACACAACATGACCAAGGAAGACGAGCTCTTGTAACCAGAACTCACATTTGGAAAACTTGGCGTAGAGACGATGTTCATGAAGTTTAGTCAACACCAAACGTAAATGTTTGGCATGCTCTTCTTCGGTCTTGGAATATATTAGAATGTCATCAATGTATACCACGACGAACTTGTCGAGATATTCCATGAAGACGGAGTTCATGAGCCTCATAAATGTGGTAGGGGAATTGGTTAACCCGAAGGACATCATTGTATACTCGTAAAGACCATAACGAGTTGTGAATGTTGTCTTTGGGATATCCTCCTTTCTGATCTTGATTTGATGATACCCTAATCTTAAGTCCATTTTGGAGAAGACAGTGGCACCACTTAATTGATCAAAGAGGTCATTTATCCGGGGAAGTGGGTACTTACTCTTGATTGTCACCGCATTGAGTGGACGGTAATCAACCACCAATCTTGGAATATTTGTATCCCGCTTCTTGACAAAGATGGTAGGGCAATCCAAAGAGGATGTGCTAGGTTGGATGTATCCTAGGCCTTCTAGCTCTTCCAATTGCTTCTTCAACTCTACCAACTCATGAGGAGGCATGCGGTAAGGTCTTTTGGAGATAGGAGCAGTTCCAGGAACTAGCTCTATGACAAACTCCACACTTCGATCAGGTGGCATGCCAGGAAACTCTTCAGGTAAGACATCCGGGAAATCACAGACTACATGGACATCTTGGACCTCAAGAGTAGGTAGGACATCCATGACATACAACTCCGAGAAAGGTTTAAGAACTTCTGACGGAGACTTTGAACCATCAGTCCGATACTTGACAGTTATGCCAGTAGGAGAGGTCACGGTAACTGTTCTAAGTGCATAGTCAATGATGGCTTGATACTTGGTTAACCAGTCCATGCCTAGAATGACATCTATGTCAGTTGACTTGAGTGCAATGAGGGAAGTGGGAAACTTCTGATATGCTATATCTGTCTCAACCCCATGAGTAACCCCAACGAGACCCAGGAGTTCTAATCTCTAGAGGAGAGTCCATAGCTTGAAAGGTGATATCATGCAGTTGCGCAAAATCTTTTGATATGAATGTATGCGATGATCCAGAATCAAATAAGACTGTTGCTAGAATTGAGTTGACACGGAGCGTACCCAGAATGGCGCGTGGATCTTCCTAGGCTTCCTCAACAGTGATATGGGTCAGGCGACCACGTCCAGAACCTTGAGATTTATCATTATTCTTTGCCTGCTGATCATTGCGACCGATAGCCCTTTGAGAACACTCCCTTGAGTAGTGACCAGGCTATCCACAGGAGTAGCAAGCAACTCCAGTGTAAGAACCAGCAGGAGGACGATAGTTTTCTCCACCAGTATTTGACTGTGGCTGACGAGAAGCATTGCCAAAAGACTTGGGTGCATAAGGAGAATGAGGCACATCACTGTATGGAACAAAGACACGGGCTTCTTGTTACCAGAGGAGGAAGAACGAGAATTTCCTTCTTCACGCTTATGAGAGACTTCCATGTCCTTCCTTCCATGCTCCAGAGTAAGAGCCTGATTGTGCAGTTCCTGGAAAGACTGGAACTTGAAGGGCAGCAACTCATAGCGAAGTGCAGGGTTAAGTCCCTTACGCAACAGCTCTTGCTTATCTTCATCATTGGTCACATCCCTGGTTGCATAACGAGCCAGTCGAGTAAACTCACGACCATATGTTTCAATATCCCTGCGCCCCTGGGTCAGATCCAGAAACTCCCTTCTTTTGAGATCCATGATGGGCTTAGGGATATAGGAGGCACGGAATGCTGCATAAACTCTTCCTAGGTAACAACATGTCCCTGAGCATGCACATTCATAAAAACTTTCCACCAAACACCAGCCTCACCTTCCAGTTGATAGGTGGCGAAGTTAACACGGTCAACTGGATGGACATGAAGAGCACTGAACTTGCGCTCTATGGTGTGGAGCCAATCATCAGCTTCAAGGGGCTCCTTGGAGTGGGTGAAGATTGGAGGAAAAGAGCGGATGAAATCTCCAAGTGTGACACAGTCGTCAGGACGACGTTCAATGTTCTGCGCCACATGCTCCAGAAGGCGTTCATTCCTCAGACGGTTGGTCTCAATGTTGTTGAGAACCTCGGCCATTGTGGGAGGTGGCAGAAGTTCCTGTTCATCATTGTTGTTTCCTCGACGGCCAACAGAACCACGAGTACCAGACGACATCCTGAGGAGAAAACAGAAACCATGAGAATGGATTCACCAAAAAGGGTACATCAAATGATGACAGAAACCATATCAAAAGATCATGGTAGAGGTGATCATATGGATTAATATTATATCAATGCATTAAGTATGGCAGTAGACAAGCATACAAAACGTATACGCTACCAACTTAGATACAAACCATAACAATGGAATGCAAGCATGATATGATACCAACAAGTCACAAAAGAATAGAGAGTAGGATTATAAGCATCCTTAGCAAAGTTGAAAAACAATGCTCAGGTGCACAGATATATCTTGAAAACTCCGAGCCTTGCAACCGAGTACAGAGTACTAGGAAAAACAACCCAAACCCGTATATCCTAAGAGTTTTAAATGATAGATGAGAAGTGAAAAACTTGCAAAGCAAACGAGATAAGATAACTCAGCAATTGAACAACCTTGGATAAGGAGTAAAAAGAGTCCTATTCAGAGTTTTGCAAATAATTTTAGCTTTCAAATAGTTTTCTCAATCTCTAGAATCAACATCGACCAGCTAGAAGGGTTTCCTACAGGCAGTCCTGCTCTGATACCAAAATCTATCATGACCCGGGATCAGGGCTAGACAAATACCAGATCTTCATCTGACATAAGTCTAACCTAAATTCTGAAGCGCGCAGGGAAAGATCGGTAACATTACAGAACATAAAAACCATACATTAATAAGGTAAACTCTTAAGCGAGTTACAAACCAGTCATACAAGCCAGGGGTCACAGACCCATCATTACAACAAACAACGGAAGCAAACAAGTTGTTCTAAACAACAAACTTAGCAAAGGTCCTAAGAGGCCTTAAAAAGAAGTAGTTACCCTTCCATAGATCCTAGGCTACTGCCCGAGAACCCTGACTACTCGTCGACATCGACATACAAATCACCTTCAGCTGGAGTAGCTTCATCCGTAGAAAAACATCAATGAAGCAAGGCTAAGTACAGGGTGTACTCTACAAGACTTATGGCTAGTGGAGTTATTTTTGCATCAAGGCATCTTTTGTTTTTCAAAACGAGGAGGGAAAGAAGCTCGTCTAGTCAGATCATTTTCAAAGGGAATAAGAAGATTAGAACTCTGGCTCTTCGAAGTCATCTTCGATATCCACCAAGTACCATCAACAACTGAACCTCTCTTTACGAACTACCCCCTCAAACAACCCTGAGGAAGTATTCCAGATCTCATGTTAGTTGGCCAAGTTTTATCATTCGGTTACAATTTTCTATGATCACAGAATCCGTTCCCAAGTCGTCCATAACCGTGGACACGGCTTTTTGAAAAGATTATAACCCTGCAGGGGTGCATAACTTTACCCACACGTACCAACCGATTCTTAATGCCAAATTATTAGCCCTCTTCCTTGGAAGGCCGGCAGAGAGTGGTTGGCCACGACCTTTACCTTTCTTTCACCGAGACCATGAGTCACGCACTAAGGATATGTCGTCGTAACGGGTCGAGTCCTGAAGCTGGTCCCTAATGATGTGTGCGGGGTTCAAGATTACGGATGTCGTGCATCTCTTGTTCCCGACCACGCTTACCTACCTATTATGAATGCACCTCCTCCACCTCCATTCAAGAACAACCAAGATGTGTATGTTGAATGGAAAGCCTGAACCATGTGACTCATGGAATCTACTAGGCAAGTTAGTGAGTCGAGGGGCTTTCCAGGCCCCCATGTGGTTGTACGCTCGTCTAGGTTCAAGAGGCGAGAACCTCGGGTCCTAAGGGTGGCAAGTAGGGGACTAAAAAACACACGTGGCCTCCCGTACAAGCCTTAACATGTTTATTATCCATCTCTGATCACATCACAACTTCCTACAATACTAGATTCATTCGCATATCTAGTGCATCAACTGAATGATTAGCATCAGACCACTAAGCATGGCTAAGCTTAACTGAACTGTGGCACTAGCGATTCTCGTAAGACAAACTCTAGTTATGCTAGGAGCAGTGGATCAGGTAATATGATTCACAAAGGGAAACATGCATCAGATAGGATTACTTTATCTACTGATGAAAGACTGTTGAACCGAATGCATATGGCGAGAATGAAATACTTTGCAAATATAGGATTCATATATATATATATATATATATGAGTGGGGCTTAGCTTGCCTTGTCCGTTGTTGGACTGGTACTGCTCTTCGATGGCGTTGACTTCTGCCTCGGGTTCGATTCCTATTCGCAAGAACCAATCACCGAAAAAGAGAAAGCAACATTCAACACATGGCAAGTGCAATTCTCATACACTATGGATGATAGGACAAGTTAAATAGTGTTTGAATGAACCCTAGAACATGCTTGGTCATTTTAAACAGGGTCCGAGAGGTCCAAACCCTAGAACAGGGGGATCCTCGAAATCACCTGTGGGGTTCAATTGGTTCTTCTAATTAAACTTGTCATGAAAGTTGGTTAACAATGTATGATTATAGCTTAGTTAGATACGAGTTCATTTTTATGAACATTTTGGTATATTATTTGTATTTTTTTGATTTAAAATGAATTAGTTATGGATTTCTCCAATTTTAATTCATTTTAAATCATTTTTTGAATAATTAAATTAATTTCCAAGTTGGGCCCACATGTCATATATTTAATCATTTCAGAAAACATTTATAGGAAATATTAAAACCCAGACAGACAGGGCCTACCTGTCATATATTTCTTATTTATAGAAAATAATTACAAGAAATAATAAAATAAAAAGAAAAGGATTATTGCCTCATGCTGATGTCAGCATGACATCAGCAATGGAGCTCCTCCTCAGATCGACCAAGGGTCCATCGATCCAGTGCACGCCTGGAGGCGCGGATGGGCGCGTTGGACGCGGGCTGACGCGCTGATCACTTTAGTGGCGGCGCCGCTCCTTAGTGGTCACCGGAGCGTCGCCTCCGACGAGCTCCAGCGGCGGCGGCGGGAACACGCGGGAAGGGTAGTACAGGGGGAGAGGGAGGAAGCGGAGGGGTGCGTTAGCACCGCAGGCTCACCGTGATCATGGCATAGGTGGTGGCGAGGCTGGGCGAGCTCGGGAATAGCGGGGATCGACGGAGACCGACGGCGGCCGGAGCTTTCGATCTAGGCGATAGAGGTCGCACGCGAGGGGGAAAAGTGGCTAGGGAGAGAGAGTCGAGCATGGCAAACTCAACTGTGGCACTGGCTAGGGCTGGGGTGGCCGGAGACGGCAACGGAGAGAGGTTGCCGACGAGCTAGGGTTCGGCCATGGAGCTGCAACGAGAGAGAGAGAGAGAGAGAGAGAGAGAGAGAGAGAGAGAGAGGGAGAGAGAGAGAGAGGAGGGAAAGTGGGGGCCTAGGGTTCATAGGAGGCTGCCAGGTGGTCTTGTAGACGCTCGGGGGTGGCGGCGTTGATCTTCATGCATCCTCCGGTGGCGAACGGCGACGATGGCGACACGAAGCTGCTTGCTCGTCGTCGTCGATGAACACGAAGAAGGAAAGGAGGCCGAAGCGGTACGGGCCGATCAAGGGCTGCGCTGGGACAGTGGGCCGGCCGGGTCTTCAGGCCAGAGAGAGAGAGAGAGAGAGAGAGAGAGAGAGAGAGGGGGGGGAGGAGAGGTGGGTTGCGTCCGAATAGAGCTAGGTTCACTATTTTTTTAAATGTTTTCTTTTTCTGTTTTCGATTTCAAATCTGTTTTGAATATTTTCAAATTATAGGAACTTTTATAAAATATCTGAAACCACTAAGGGGACCTTATCACAATTTGGGCTCCATTTGTTTTGATAGTTTTCAAAATATGAAAACCATTTGAATGGTTTTGAGAGGGTACAAAATTAGGGTTTTGCTTGTGTTTGTTTTATTAAACCAAAGGGCAAGTATAATGCATGCATGCAATGATCAAACATGTGTCTATTTATATTACACAAAAGGGTGGTATGTTACATATATCGTCCACATAAGCGTGAACGTTCCGACCAATTTGATCATGTAGGCAATGTTGCAGTGTCCGCTGGTACGTAGCACCTGCGTTTTTCAGCCCAAAGGGCATCGTGACGTAGCAAAATGTGGCGTAAGTGTGGTGAATGAAGTGGCCAATTGGTTCGACTTCCTCATCTTAATTTGGTGGTATCCTAAGTATGCATCGAGAAAACACAAAAGTTTTGAGCCAGCCGTCGAGTCAATGACTTGGTCAATGCGAGGCAAAGCAAACGTACCTTTGGGACACGCTTTGTTCAAGCCGGTGTCATCAACGCACATTCTTAATTCTTTGGTTCCCTTTTTGGGGACAAGTACAGGATTGGCCACCCATCGGGTGTGAAGGACTTCTCGGATAAAACTAGCCTTAAGTAACCTAGCTATCTCTTTGCCTATGGCACGTCTCTTATCGTCTCCGAAGCATCGTAGAGGTTGTTTCACCGGTTTGCATTTTGGATCAATATTCAAGCTATGCTCGGCAAGTTCCCTAGGTACACCTTTCATGTCGGCAGGTTGCCAAACAAAGATGTCCCTATTCTCACGGAGGAACTCGACGAACGCGCTTTCCTATTTGGGATCCAGATTTGTCCCAATGGCGGTAACCTTGGAAGCATCGCCTACCACAAGTTCCACCGGCTTGGTTTCAATGGCGGGCTTGAAAGCTGGGGCAGAGTCAGAAATTTGTTTCTTCGACGCTGGTATCTCCGAGGCATCGACCTTGCTCTGGATCTCCTTGAATTCTTTGTTGTAGAGGACAGCTTTTGCAAAGGCTTCTTCTCCAATGTCGTAATCCCTTGCCTTGGTAAAGCTTCCGGATACGGTGATGACTCCGTTTGGTCCGGGTATCTTGAGCTTTTTGTAGACGAAGCATGTCTTGGCCATGAAGGCGTGGAAGATATCGCGTCCGAATATGACGTGGAACACGCTCTTGAAGGGGACCACCTCAAAGGTCATGTGTTCTTGTCGGTAATTATTAACATCGCCAAAAGCGACCAAAAGTGTGATGCACCCAAGGGACCGAGCCTCTCGACCAGGAACTACGCCGTGGAAGATGGTGCTGGTCCGCCTTAGGTTAGCCTCCATCAAGTTCATCTTGTGCAGTGTATCTAGGTACATGGTGTTGATGCTGCTTCCACTATCCACCATACATTTGGTGAACTCATTGCCATCAATCAGGGGGTTGATGACCATGGCGTATTGGTTCTCTGTAGGGATGAGGTCTGGGTGAACCTTCCTGTCCCAAGTAATTGGAATCTCCGACCAGCACAGGTACTGGGGAACTGGGGGTAGAGTGTCCATCAGTATCCTCATAGAGGTCTTCTGTTGTCGAATAGTGGGGGTCCCAAGGAAAGTGTGAAAACGGTCGTCTTCTTCTCGAAGGGGTTCTTGCCCTTGCCATCGCTCTTGGCGGCGTGCTTGGGGTCAACATCCTCATCCATGTCACTTGAATCCTTGGAATCCTCGTCCTTCTTATTCTCCTTGCCCTTGCCTCGCGGTCCGTCCTTCTGACTTTGCTTGTAGCCGGACTCCGGGTCCTCCTTGAGGTCGTCGAGGAACTTGCAATTGCGATTGGTGTGAGTGGCCTTGCCGTTGGCGTCTAGGTGTACGAGGCACGGTATATCACGGTACTCCTCGTAGGTTTGGGGAACGTGGAGCGCTGCCGAGGTAATTTCACTTCCTCGCTGCTGCCCACGACCAGCCCCCCGTCCTCGGCCATGCTGTCCGCCATCACCTCGTCCTACAAAAGTCATAGCGACCATGTCGGAGGTTTTCTTTTCTTTTGGCGCGGTCTTCCGCTTGGTGCTGCTGTTCCTCCGAGCTTGAGTTGGAACGGACGTTGCCGGCAAGGAGCTGCGAGCATCATCGTCGGCAGCCGCGAACTCATTGGCCAACTGGATAGTCTGGTTGAGATCTAGATGGTGATTGTCCTGTAGGCGCTTCAACTTATGTCGGAGCAACGTGCCCCTTTCCAACCCATCAATGAATGCAGCCATGGCAGTCTGAGCGTGCACTCCTACGCAGGAATTCTTCATATCCAGCCAGCAGGAAAGGTAGGCGGGAGATGTCTCGTCTTTCTCCTGCATGCACCGCTGTAGATCGCCAATAGTACAGGGACATTTGTACGTACCTTCGAAGTTCTTGGTGAACGCTTCTTGCATGTCCAACCAATTGCAGATGGATCTTTCCGGCAAGTCATCAATCCATTATCGGGTTGTGCCTGCTAACATCAATGGGAGGTACTTGAAGGTGACGTTGGGGTTACCCCCGATGATCTCCACCGCGTTACCATAATCCTGCAACCATGTAGCTGGCTTGGCGGTGCCATCATAGGGCTTGATGGTCTTGTCAATCCGGAAACCCTTGGCGTAAGTTGCGGACCGTATCACAGGTCCAAAGTAATGTGGTCCCAAGTATGGTCCTTCCTGGGCCTCGTGGATCTTGTCCAGACATGAATGTGCGTCTTATGGCTCCGGGCTTATTTTCTTCTTCTTGCCATCAGGGGATGGGCTGCGTGAACGACGCGGACCTCCTCCGCCATGGTGGCTACTTGGTGGCGACGGAGGCGGAGGTGGCGGTGGGTTATCCTTCTTGATGTTACCCTCCTGTAACGCCTCACACTTTTCGCGGCTGCTTGTCGGACACGGAGGGTCATGGCGCGACCTGCTCTTGTGTCCTTGGTTGCGCTCTTCGTCATGACGTTTCTACTCCATGTTGTCGTGGATGACGATGCCGCCATGCCTTGGCGGAGGCATATCCGTACGACGTTAAGCCTTGGTATCTTCACGATGTCGGGGAGACCGTGGCGGTGGAGATGGGCGACAAGGTTGAGCCTTGCCTCCATGGTCGGAGGATATGGGGATAGCGTCCTTCCTGTTGTGCGCATCCCTCCGTCTTTGTTCTGACGAACCCGTCTGGGACCCGACATCATGAGGAGATCGATCCCTTGGCGGCTTGTGCTGGCTAGACTAGCAGAATGCTGGGTCAGACTCAAGCCTCTGAGAGGTGGACTTTTCCTGCTGTTTCACCGCCTTGGCCATGAGGTCATAGACCTGGTCCACCGCTGCGAGTGATCTATCCTGCTCCAGAAGGGTCTTGGTGACAGAGAGGTTGAGGAGAGGGGTGGGCATCACCTGCCTGCCTTCACTGTCAATGTATGGCTTGGCATGTGCCGGCTTCAAGGGAGAACATCCTAGGTTGCGCCGTACTCCTGGATCGTTGATGATGCGAGCCGGAGCTTTCTTAGCCTTCTGCTACTTGAGCAGAGTCTTGTACTCGGCCTCCATTGATCTAGCTTTCTCTATTGATTTCTGCGCGTTGGCCAGATCTCGATCTAGCTGTGTGCCCTGCTTCGCGATGGCCTGTGCCTCCTCCAGCAGCTGCAGGCGCTTCTCCTCAACCTGGACTACATTCATTATATGGTCCACGGTCATGGGATCGACGAGCAAGTTGCCGTACATCACTCTATTAGCCGGATTAATTTGGGAAGTGGCAGACGTAGATGCCGGAGGTGGCGGGTTTGCGGTGTTGTTGTTGCTCGGACCGGTTCTGAGTTCCTGTGGCTGCTGCAATGGGTTAGGCGGAGGGGGCATGACCTTTGCGCGATCATTGTCGAGAGCAACAAGTGGTCATTTCCCTTTGTCCAGCGCTGTAGGCGGAGCTCATTCGGGTTGATCTTCATCCATCACCGTCCCAATGGCAATGAACACCTCTCGAGACGTGACGGTGTTGTTGGCCTGCTCGTCACGCTTGTAATCATCCTCCATATCCTGCATGGTAGAGTCTAGATCCTCTGGGATGAAGTCTATCTCCTCTGAGTCAGCACTGATATCAGCGTAGAGCGCGTCAAGCACAAAGTCGGAGGGTGCCGATGCTTCCTTGATGATGGGCGGTGGAGGTGCAACAGCAGCGATGGTGACTGGAGGTGGTGGCGCAGCTGCGGCGACAACGACCAGAGGAAGTGGTGGTGGTGGCCGAGGCGGAGGTGCTCCGCCAATGAGCGCAAGTTTTGTCTGAGCCTCCTCCTCAGCCTCCGCATAGCTGTTGACGGTGTTCACCATGCTTTCGAAGGTGAGGCGTCCTGAAGCCTGCTGCCGCCTTAGCGTATGTCGGAGAAGCGTGCCTTGATCCAGTCCTTCCACAAAGTGATACATAACATCATCATTGGGGTAATGAGCCAGATCGGCCTGTATACGGAGCCACCTGGCAAGGTAATCACGGGGGTTTTCGCCCTCTCTCTGAACGCAACACGCCAGATCGAAGATGGTCACCACTCCGACGAACTTGGATCTCTGCTGTCCAGACGCGCGGACGAAGCCGGTGAACTCGCAGCAATCTTCCACCGTTATATCCTGCACATGGGTGGTTTGGGTGGGCCTTGAATTTTTCCGATATTTGCCGGCAAACTCCGAAGAGAGATCTGACATTGATCCTTCCACAAAAGTATCCTGCCCGTAGGTGGTCCGTACGGGTCTTGATGCTCCTCCGACACCTAGGGAACTAGTGCCCGAGTCGGTTTCGCCAATGAAGAGGTGGATATCTCCGATGGGGACAGTCGAGCACCGCGTAGGGTTCGACTTCGCCGGGATCTAGAACTCGGCAGGAGGGACGATCGGAACATTGCCGGAGAAGAGAATGCGACCGATGGCTACGGTTTCGCCGATTCCTGCGAAAATCTTGGACCTCACCCGCTGAAGAGCCTGAAGTGCCTCCTGCCCCACGGTGGGCGCCAACTGTCGTGGTATTGCCGACGAGTACACCATGGAGGGGTCCTCACAGTGCGTGTTTAGAGACGTGGGGTAAGGCGGACGGTTGACGGGTACGAGGTAACACGGCTTACCTAGTTTCAGATCCCACAACGGTGGCGGAATCCTACTCCTGCTATAAATCACTATAATGGCAATACGCCAAGTTACAAGGATCAGTTCGCTATGCGAGGTATGAGTTGAGTTATGCCCTAAAGGATCCCAAAGGCCCGACTTATATAGTCGCCAGGTCCTAGGGTTATAGGGAAAGTCCTAGCCGGACAGGTTACAGAGTCCTACACAGTATACAATAGTCTAACGTGTCTTGCACTCCAAGGCTCCGGGTACGTCGGTGACTCCTCCGTAGCCTTCCTTTATCCAAAGATGGGCCTCCTTCGATCCATCTAATGGGCCCAAGAGGCCATGGGCCATGGTACCAACTGTGGGCCACCCGGGTTATCCGGATAAGATACATGCTATGAGGATACCCATATAGCATATCCCCAACACACGATACTAGACACAACTACTATTGTAGAAGAGTGGCTTAGTGAGATCTTGATGGACTTAAATGTTGTTGAAAAACAACACCCACCATCCCGATAAATTGTGATCATGAAAATAAACAGTTCTAAGGATAATATAAAGTCATCAAGATATGTGAAGAGGAGATTGAAATCTATTAGGAAATTAAGAAACTCTAGAGTTATTGCGTTGGATTAATCCAAACATCTAAGAACTTGAAAAATCCCTTTACAAGGGTTTATCACGTAGTGTGATAGAGAATGCATCGAGGGAGATGGGTTTGAAACCCATGCTATGAGTTACCCAAAGGGGTAGACCACTCTATGTGATCGGAGATCCCGTGAATTAGAGTTGGGAGACAACCTATTGGACAACTGGGAGGAGAGTATCACTAATACTGAATTGACCTCTCTGTGAAGATGCTATGCTATCCTATTCTGCATGGCATATTGCTATTTATTTATATGTCCTAAGTGGCTTATTTAAGCAGATATGTTTTCTTGCAGAAAATCCCTTGAAAAATGCACCTATATGAGTATGATTGGCAACAATCGTAGTCCATAAGAGTTGGATGCTCTCTACTAAACTCGTGAAAGGCCCTGGAGTATGACGCATAAGCTCCAAACCATGGGGAAGGCCTACAACAACCCGATATCGGTCTAGACCACTTTATGTCAAACTAGTGTGCATAAAACTTATAGTTCAAGGCATAGTGGACTATTCAAGTTTCTATCTAGTGCAGCATGAATTTTAACGTGTGAAAGTACAAAGGAAGTCTCCTAGAGGGGGGTGAATAGGCTTTTAAAATTATTTTGGTTCAAATAAATGTGGAATAAAACTAACGTTTAATTTATTGAGCACAAAACCTAGCCACTAAGTTCACCTAAGTGCACCAACAACCTATGCTAAGCAATAAAAGCACCAAGGTGATAGCAAGATATAAGAACTTCACGCACGATGGCTATCACAATGTAAAGTGCATAAGTAAAGGGATCGGCTGAGAGATAACCGATGGACACGGAGACGGAGATTTGTTTCCCGAAGTTCACTTCCAAAGAAGCTACGTCTCCGTTGGAGAGGTGCGATGGCGCAATGCTCTCCGAACGCCACAAATGACTCACCTCGAGGTGTGGTGGCTCGATGCTCACCCAACGCCACACAAGGCATCACCTCGTATGCGGAAGCACGCAACTCATCGATGCCACAAAAGACTCACCCTATTCTCCCGAGTGCGCACCAAAAAAGGCGGGCACTCGCTCCACTATGGGACGCTTGAGGGCGGTCACCAAACCCGTACAAGATTGGGGCTAACTCCACAACTCAATTGGAGGCTTCCAACAATAAAGCCACAAAAGGCTATAATGCCATAAAAGGCCAACAATGCCACAAAAGGCCAACAACGCCACAAAAGGCTACAAGACCACAAAAGGTCAACAATCCAACCACACAACCGTCTAGGGTTCCAAGGAACCCAAGAGTAACAATCCCTCAAGCTTGTACTCGCCGAATCTCCGAGGAGAACTCAAACCTATGCAAAAAATGCAAGGGCAAGTCCTTCACTCCCAAATTCCAACAAAGCTACAAAAGCTATTGGGGGAATAAGGGAGGAAGAACACAACAGGAGAACACAAAACTCTCCAAGATCTAGATCCTAATGATTCCTTCACAAAGAAGGGATTTAGCTTGGGGGTATTGTAGATCTAGATCTCCTCTCTCAAAATCCCTCAAAAATATGCAAGAATCATAGGAATGGAAAGGGGAGAGGGAAAGCTTCTTCAAGGTCAACAATGTAGGAGAGAGAAAGCCAAGAACCAAGAAAAGAGCTGTTGCCCACGAAGGGGAAGAGGAGCCCCTTTTAAAGGGCTCCCAGATCTGCCCGTTATGGGCATTCGCGACCATGGCCGGAACTTACTGTGGTAGGCCAGAAGTTCCGGTGGCACATAGCCAACGGTCAAAAATTGCGAAGCGATAAACTGAAAACGCGAGTCCTGGTCAGAACTTCCGCCGGTTCACCGGAACTTCTGTGGGAGCAAAACTTCCAGTGGAAGTTCCGACAGAAATTCCGTCAAATAGAGCAAACAAAAACAGAGAGGTTTCTGAATGTGAGCGGAACGAGAGTCGGAAATTAAACCGGAACTTTCGGAGACAACTAGGCCCGAGCGGAACTTCCGGTCCCTGGCCGGAACTTCCGGTGGGAGCGGAACTTCCGGTGGAAATTCCGAATGAAGTTCCCTCAAATAGCACATCCAAAACATAAGGTTACTGAACGTGAGCGGAAGAAGACACGGAACTTCCAGCGGAACTTTCAGCGGCAAAAATGCCCTAGCGGAACTTCCGATGGCAAGCCGTAACTTCCGGTCAAGGAAATTCCAGAAACCAGAAAACCAGAAATGCAAAAAATTTTGCATCCGAACTCCAAACGGGATGAAACCAATTTTGTTGGAAAGATAACAACGAATAGAATCTAACAAAAACCACAATAAGATATGCAAGTGAAATCCTTATTTGATGAACTAGAGCTTGTTATGATGATGACCACAAGCTCTAGATCCTCTCATGGACAAGAACCAAATAATAACCAAGAAATATGATGCAATGAGAGCAAAGGTTTGATCTCTCTCCGAACGATGCAAATGAGACACCCGCTTGAGAGCCCCTCTTGATAGAACGACTATCTATCCTAAACCCGGTCTCCCAACTAACAACACGAGACCGGCAAAATAAAAGCCCTATCAATAACATACCTTTGCCTTGAGCATCCCACTTGAACTTGATGTAGACCGTCTTGTTCTTCTATAGTGGGAACACATTTCTTGGATGCTCTTGCTTGATGAAGATGAAGACTTGCAAATTGCTCCCCCATACTCCAAGGGTAAACCTCTTCCTTGAACTTGTCTTCATAACTCCATGATGATGAGGATGGCAAGCTTCAAGTATGAGGTCTTCTAGAGATGGCGCATCTTGAGCTTTCCCTTCTTCATCCCTTCTTGAGGTTGATCCATCTTGATGCAACTCTTTGCACTTGTCTTGATCAACCTTCAAGCTCCTTCTTTCTTCATGATTCCAATGTCACAAAGCCCTTGGACATTTCTTCATACCTTGAGACCAACACATGGTCCAAGCGATGCCAATCGACAAACCTACAAGTGAAACTCAATTTACACATTAGTCCATAGATATTGTCATTAATTACCAAAACCACACATGGGGGAATACATGCCCTTTTAACGTGAAAATTCAACTTAACAGTCTTCACTATGCGCCAGTATATAAAAGAATATTCTAAAACAAAAGTGATGTGATGTGCCAATGAGACTTTGCGGGGATTGTTGGAATTTGGTGTTATACTGTTGGCCCATAACCAATACAAATTTTGAAATTCTCTTTGTCCCATTTGTTGGGACACATTGAGATAAACAAAAAATTTCCTACGAGGTGATCCCAAGATCGAGCTGAGATAGAAGGCCACGAACACTAGATGTGTGGTTGCGGATTACTGATGAAGCACATCAGTTGAATAGAGTGCATTCCTCACGATCTCGATCCAATCCATGATCGTCAAAGCGTTGATCGAACAACACCTCTCCTGGTATCCACACATACGAGGAGGAGCTCCAGCGATGGACTGCTAGGTCCATTATGATGGCAGGACTAGAGCTAGAATTTCCAACGCATGGAATGACCTAACCATGCCCCTTGCACATCAGATGCCCCAATATATATACGGAGTGAAAGTAGGCTCCCCTTACTTGCGGCCCATTCACTAAAGCCTATATAAGTCACCTTGATTCCGACTCACTGACTCAGTCCGTATACAATTTGGGTTCAACCCAAACAACTTGCTTTTTCTCTTAAGTGTGTGACCCAGCATGCTCATGGAAACTTGAATATGATTGGAGTCCGACTCGCAATCGATAAATCGATAGTGGATCCTAGCAGAATGTGCCGACTCACAAGTACCAAAGAGTCACGACGACATGCCTTCTAATGCGACTTACGTCTGAGTCCCTTTTGCCTCACGATATACCTTGTCAAGCTATAGGCATATAATTGCCATCTCCTAAATAATCCGAATCTCTTCTCGATCTGTGATATGTGATTCATCAGACTAACTCTTAGTCGATTGCCTCATAACACTTAACCGAGTCGTGCATGACCATTCTTTCTGAATCATATCATATGAGAGAGTCCAGAAAATATCTCTCAAAATGGAGGGGTAAAATCACATCTTGGTTATCCACATCACGCAACTTGATTCTCAGTCGACCCAAACTCTTCCTTATAATTGCACTGTGACAGAACAACGTTTGACTGAATCTAAGTCGGTGATCCACAACTCGGATTGTGTGAAAATCTCAGGTCTAAGGATTACATTGATTGAGACACACAAATGACGACTTGTTCGTTATATCTTAATATGGGTCAATTCTACTTGTTAAACCCTTTAGCTGAATCCGTGTAAGTCAGAATAGCATCACCACGCCCATAACAAGTGGAAACGAGTCGTCAGCCGACTTTCACATTAGTCTAAGTTGTGTATCCAGCACAACCTCAATGACCAAAAATATTTAGTATGAACAACATGAATGTATAGTTCCATAACAAAATCACATATTCAATAATATACACCAGATGTTTAAACAAGAACAACCTAACAACTTTATGAATACATTGGAAATTACATCATACATGATTGCCTCTAGGGCTATTTCCAATACCATTTATGTATGGCAGCACATAGATATACTAGCGAACCTAAAGTTTAGTCCCACATTGCTAGTTGAGTGAGAGTCACACCTCCTTATATATTATGTTGTTCTATCACTCACTAAAGTGTGAGAAAAGGAGCACCTGTCGCGCACTCCTCCTATGACGTCTCGCCGCCTTGTCATGACTCGACAAGCCTCGTCACGACTTGGTGTTGCACGGAGCCGAGCTCATATTTATGCATGCGTTTTATAATTTTCTTCTCAGGAAAATTAATTAATTATGACTCATTAATGAATGCGTTAATCAATCAGTATTTTTCGGATTTCTAGATAGTGGGATGTTGCCGACTCGAACGTGGGCTGCACACATGACCTCCCCGACCTACACACTATATAAACATGGACGTGAACCCTAGTTGGCACACGCTATATGCGACTGCTTGCTTCCAGAACCTTGCATCGTCGCCGCCATCGTCACCGTCGTTTTCACCCATTCTGCAACATGCACCGCCGGCCAGGACAATTCCGCCTCTCGTGAACCCGTACGGATGAGGAGCGTTTAGGAATTTGGGGAGCGCTCTAGTGTGACTACTGGCATCACGACGTCGTCGAACTTTTAAGACGTCAGATCTTTTCGGCAACCTCAACATGAGTGACAACACAAACGTAGCTACTACTGTTGCCGCTGCGCCGTACGCGATCCTAACTTTCTCTTTTAGATTTTGCTACAGTTTTTGTTTTAGCGTTTGGAGTAGATGTGATCAATTTATCATGTTTAGGTGCAATCTTTTCATTTACTCTGTTTTTTGTTGGGAAATCTACTTTGTTAGTATGCATGATTAGTTTAATTACTTTTTGTATGACCATGCTATGTCAATTATTTATTCGGATTAAATTACTATATGATCGTATTTTCAACCAAACTTGTGCACTCGTACACATGTTTTGTTCCCCTTTTTTTAATGTGAATTAAAAGGAACCGGTCGCTCAAAAACATAACACAAACACGAGCTGCACCAATGCGGTTAGTTGAATTGACTCATAAGTTCTTAACATGCAGTTAGTCGAACGAATTAGACCGAGAGCTTGTAGAATTAGCTCAGAGCCTCAGACCCACGAGGCCGTGACTCCATCTTATGGACGATTCATGACAATAATTCGATATGCTCCATGTGAACAACATCGTAATCATCTAGTATTCCTTTTCTCCATTTGGCATCTTTAACCCGGCACTATTACGCTACAAATCGTCTTTCAGCCAGTTCATGGCCTTCTGTTTCATCCCTTTTTGTCTCCCTCCCCCATGATCGTGGACAGCCAGTTGCATGCTCCCTCCCTACCACAGTGCACACCTAACGCCGATGGGATATCCGATACAGATACAGCGAATCCATTTTGGACACGCACACACATCGTACCGGCCCTAATAGTAATAGACCAACGCTTTTCTTGGCACTACATATCAAAAAGTACACTTCAATTTTTGAAACTTACGCTTCATAAACCAACCAACATGTACCATCCAAAGATCCACACGAGCCCAGAAAAGGCCCAGGACCCCATTTCTTGGGCATATCTCCTTACCCTGTCGAGATCGATGTTTTGGTGGTGGTAACTTTACACGCCTTTTCTGTACCAAAGCATCCAAAATAATGGCGCCGGCTGGCCTTTCACGAGTATGATCTCATATGCGGGGCAACGCGCGCGCGGCGCAACGTTCCGGCAAGATTCGCCCGTTTTCGCTCATGGACGTCGCAGCAACGGCGGCGAGCCTGAAACCGATTGATGCGGCGATACCCGCGGCCGTCTACTTCAAGGTGGCTCAGACAGATTCCGAGATATCCACAGGCGAACGTAGAGACAAGAGAATGCGCACTTGCTCAGGGTAAAGTAGACCGCGATAAGCTGGGAATAAAATTTAGCCAAGATTCAGTGACGGCTACATATGCAGATCAATCAGACCGGCTACATATATATGCAGTGCAGGCTAGTAGATGTCGGACTCCTTGTGCGTCTCGATGACGCAGTCGGAGGTGGGGTAGGCGACGCAGGTGAGCACGTAGCCGGCGTCGACCTGGTCGTCGTCCAGGAACGACTGGTCCGACTGGTCGACGCCGCCCTTCAGGACCTTGCCGAGGCAGGAGGAGCAGGCGCCGGCGCGGCACGAGTAGGGCAGATCCAGGCCGGCCTCCTCGGCCGCGTCCAGGATGTAGTTGTCCTTGGACACTTCGATCATGCTCTCGTTCCCGTCCGGACCGATCAGCTTCACCTTGTACATGGCCGCGGCACGGAAGTCCCTCGACGACGCCCCGGAGCCTGGGAATGTGGGCGTGATCCTGGCCGGGCTCAGGTGTAGTAAATGCAGTGGCTGCCTGGTGCTCAGGTTTAGGGGACGCAGCTGCGGGCGTGGGTTGCCGCTGAAGCTGCAGACAACTGGTGCTGCCAAAGTAGTTGCCATCTTCAATCTGTGATGAGATATAAAAAAGATGGTAATCATCAGTAACAAGAGAGGAGATACTAGACAGGAGGAAAAATAAAATAAAAAAGTACTCCCTCCGTTTCATAATATAAGCCCTTTTAGCAAGCTCCAAAATTTCTGTGAAAATCCTTTGAATCAAATAGGACCTCAAGGGTTGGTCCTTTAATTCTGAAAACTCAAGACTTCACTTAGACCTATCCACGTTATGCTTTAAGACCGTAAGCAAAATAAAAAGGTACTTTTTCATATGACAGCAGAAGTTGTGAGAACTGTGTTGATTGAGCTGTAGGATGTGACCAAGCAACCAGATCAGTATTTCCGACTAAAGAATAGATCTGAAAGCAATTGCTAGTAAAGTAAATCTTTACAAATACGTCATAACAATCTTAGCAAGTTGCAGTTACAAAAGAGCAACAATGGCGTCTGATCACAGAAGTTTGGCATATTCATTTCTAATGCTTCCGGTGCACTCCTTTTTTAATTAAAATAAAAAGCAGGATAGTATTTATTTCCATAGGCCACACAAAGTAGCCATTAGAAGTTGATCGATCACGGCGATTCATAGTTATAATAACTGACAATGAACTATAAAACCATTGGCCTACACCTGCTAAAAGTTCGAACAATGCTATTCACAGTCAAGCGCCTGACGGACATAAGATATCCAATTCCAACCAATTGTTTTTCACAACTAGTAGTTTCGGATTTGGATATGGATGAGATTGCAGGTGCACGACACACATATCAGGTATGTCGTAGTGAATCGACTTTTCCATTTATGTGGGAAACCCTATGTGGAGCTTTGTCATCCGCACTGGAATTACCATGATATGGTATCATGCAAGCTCTTTTGGAGTTCCTTTTGACCACAAGGCCCTTTCGGAGTAAGCGGAAACCCTTACGGCATAAGTAATGCCCATAAGAGTAAGCATTGGCATCTACGGCAGCAGCATGTACTGCATATATTATCCAAACACAATAATCTAAATAGTTGCAGATAAGGTTGCGGTTCTTTGAGGTCTTTTTCCCTAGGTCACACTACATCTGATGTCGAAACAAAAGTAATGTTACTGCTCCTCATAAGAGCAGATTGCAGTTCCAGTGTTGGACACTTGGACTGGTGCAGATACAGTCAAATTCAGGACTACTGATGCTTATCTCCACTTAAGAAAGCTGGAGAGAAGAATGCATTTTGACAAAGAATTTGGCGTCCCTGTAGAATAGAAGCTTCTGAATCTGGAGCAAACCAGGTCAAGTCATGCACATCCACCAGAGGGGTCAGAGCATGAGTGGCGAAGCCAGGAAAGACGAGCATTGCATATTTGCACTAGAGAAGTCAAACTAGTGATGAAAAGTAACCTGCTACCGTTATTTGACTAAATCCCGCGCGACCCAAATTCTACGTACTACGTACTCCCTCCGTATATAAGATATTTTAGATTCGTAAAGAAAATGAGTCTAGACTTTTTTTAGTGTGTAAATTCATCCCAAAGTTGAATGAACCTACATACTAAAACAAGTCTAGATTTATCTTCTTCACAAACCTAAAACATCTTATATTTTAAAAGGAGGAAGTACTTCCTCCGTCTCAAAATATAAGATGTTCTAGGTTTGTAAAGAAAATGAATCTAGACTTCTTTTAGTGTGTAGATTCATTTCAAAATTGAGTGAACCTACATATTAAAACAAGTCTAGATTCATTTTCTTCACAAACCTAAAACATCTTATATTTTGAAACAGAGGGAGTATAAGCCAAGGATGCAATGCGAGAGTGAGGGAGACAGGATGAGACTATGAGAAGAAGAGCATAGCAGAGGAGTGACTGACCCAGTAGAATGGAGCTGCAACCAGGAACACGCCGAGGCGACCAAGCGGAAGGAGATGAGCCTGGAGTCTTTCTAAAATGGGAAAGATGGAACGGTCAGACTGGGAAGAGGAACGCGTCCACCTCCGCCTCACGTCCAGCTTTCGGTTTATCTGTGACGCCGCGACCTCTGTGGATCTCGCGTCCACGGCTCCGATCAGCGTGCCCGCGCTGGAGTACGGATCCGACGGTCGCGCTCTGCGGATCCGGCGTGTTCCGGATGCTTCGGTTGCTCCGCCCGTGTTGGGCTTGGACGGCCGCGAGAGCGCGATGGCTACGGACGCGGGGAGACGGCCACGAGAGCTATCCTGTGGGCTGTGGTCTGTGGGCTGTGGGCTGTGGGCTGCTGGTCGCTGGGTTGGAGGTAGGAAATGGCTGCATCAGAGCAACTCGTTAGACCCCTCAAGAAAAAAAATTGAGCAACTCGCTAACAATCATCAAGAGTAGTACAAAGAAATAATACCTCAAGTAAAAAAATGCATAGCCGTTTTCCATGGTTTTGACTTCTGCTCACGACAAAAGGCAATTTTCTGCGACTCCGGTCTATTCCTGTCCCGATCATCCTCTTGATCCATGTTTTGCTTGGGCTGACTCAGCGGACGCGTCTACCCGACCTTGGAAAGCGTACAGAGACGAGGGCTTAGGGTAGACGTGATTTGCTCGTTGGTTCCTATACGATGGCGGCCAAGATCCCAAAGGAGGAGGCTCCTCCAGCTCCAAATCTCCACCGAATCTGCAGGAGTTGTTTAAAAAACTGGTTCTAAGACAAAGAGATGGATGACGTGATCCTCCCGTGGGAGGAGTTCGTGAATCTGGAGGAAGGATCCATATGGATGGCGGTGGTGAAGGTGCGTACCACTACAAAGAAATTTGGTAGTCAGTCTTTCTTTCAAAAGATTGATGTTGCATGGGGTTAGAATTTGCCAAGTAGTGGTCAATTCGTTCTGTGGGGAAAACATTTTCATCATCCTTTAGGTTTTGTGCCTAGGGGATTGGAACATGGATATGCATGAGGGCCCCTGGATTTTTTGTAAGTTGGGTGTGCTGCTGGAGCCCTACTACCGAATTTCTGACCCTAAGTTGGAGGTGCTTGATCGTATCCATGCATGGGGGTAGGTGAGAGAGTTGTTCCACAAAGAAGAGCTTGTTAAGGACATGGAAGTGGGTGTTGGTGAAGTTTTGAGTGTTGATTTTTATGCTCTTAGCGCTAGTGGTACTTGATTTGTTCATGTCATGGTTAAGATCGACATGAACAAACTGACGAGGTTTAATATCGTCAATGCCCATTGTTATGGACTTGGGTTTTGGAGAAGATGGGGATGCTGGAGATCGTGGCACGGTTAACAGACAAGCAACCAGGGGACACGAGATTTACCTGTGTTCGGCCCCGGAGAAAACCCTACTCTGCTTGTGCGCTCTTTGATTACTGGCAGAACCGAAGGTTCTGAGGTCTTGTGATTCGATCTGGCGTGGATGCGTGTCTTGAGTATGAGTCGAGTTGTCCTAGGGCGTGCCCTCCGGCCTTTATATAGACTTAGGCAGGTCCGGGCGTAGTCCTAGTCGGTTACAAGTTCTAGGGTTTTACCTTTGAATTTCCTATCTCCTCTAGTCTTGCTCTCCAAGGATCCGAAGGCGTCATGGGCCTTGGCCACCCGAAAATCTTCATGGGCGGTATGTTTGCCGTGGGCCTTCCTTGGGCTGGACTAGGTATCTTTGAAGTTACGTGAGGGTATAACCATGTCGATGGCCCCGGTGATCGGTCGAATCGTAGATTCGGTGAGGACTCTTCCATCCTTCGGGAACGACTATATGTTAATAGTATATGTGTGTAGGGATTGTTGATGCGTGTGCGACTCACCCGACGGATCGTGGTCGATTAAGCATCTTAGGGCGAAACAACACGATCTTCTTGAGTTCGGGTCCCTTAACCGGCCGGAACATATCTTGGCGTAATTCAACTCGGGCGCGGAGGACTTATAGGAGTGGAATTCCGGTGATTTTAATTGATGTACCCAACGTCTGTCGGGATTTTTCATCGTACTGGCACGCAGTTCATACTAGCGTAGCCTTGATCAGTGCGTTGCCGGGCCATCGATGATATCTAGGTCTTATCTTTGCGTCAGACGCGACATCGAACATTTATCACCTCGGAGGTGCTTGGTGGCCAAGGAGATTGTCGCTCACTCGGCGTTTTGTTGGGCGAGTTGCCAAAAAGTTTTTGCGTCTTGATCCGAAGATTGCGATCGAAGATTTCATAGGGTGCGCGACCGGTATCCTATGGAGTAACCCTGCCCCAAGTGTCTGTTCGAGTCGTAGACTCGAACGGAGACTTTTAGTTCAAGCATTGTTTTCAATCATTAGGTCCGCAGGACTCGAAAATTTTCGGATGCTTAAATCCATCCTCCCTATGGGAGTAGCCCCCGAGTCCATAGTGGAGTCGTAGACTCGACGTAGGACTCAGATAAGTAATTTTGTCCTCATTTGTCTGTCGGGTGCGCGGCCAGCGCTCCTGATAGGAGTAGCCCCCAAGTATTTAGTCGAATCTTTAGATTCGAGTGAGTATTTTTAGCTGTGGAGCTGAAGTGGTGCTAGTATAGCTTTTGATGACGTCAGTGCTTACGATCGATGACCTCAAGCGTCTGCTACGCCAGAGATGACTTGACTGGACGAAGCGTGTGTCCCACTTGCTGACTTTGAATTGACCGGTCACGCGCGGCGTGGAGATGATTACGGCGTCTCCTCGATTTCCGCACGTAGTGGACGGCGTGGTATCGACGGTTCATTTTGGTGCTGACACGTGTACGGCCAGATCTACCGTTGGCGTTAGGTCTTCTCGATGGACGGCCAGCGTGCGTCGTCTTCGCTGTTATAATCCCTGGTGAAATCGTGGTTTGTTTTTCACCGTAGCAGTTCATCTATTCACTCCCCCTCGTTCTTGAGCTATTCTTGCTGCGCGCTGAGAGTTTCCTCAACATTTCCTTTGTCTTTCTTCGTTGGCAACGCCACCACCGCCGTAGCGCCATGGGGAAAACAAAGAAGTCCTCATCTGCTGTTGGGACCAGCGCCGCCGGAGGCAAGAAGGGCACCGCCACTGCTCGCGTCACCGACAATGGCTGGCGGCGATCAGAAACGCGGGAGAGCGATATCCGCAAACTGCGCGAGCGGAGCCTGATCCCGCAAGACACGACGGCCGTGAGACTCCCCGGAAATGAGGTAATCCCCCGTCCCCCATCTGGGTATCGGGTTATGTTTGTTGCCTTCATGATTCGCGGGTTTTCTTTTCTGGTCCATGACTTCCTTCGTGGACTGCTCTTTTTCTATGGGGTTCAACTCCATCATCTGTCTCCCAACTCCCTTCTCCACATTGCGTGTTTTATCACGCTTTGCGAGTGTTGGCTTGGCATTGAGCCTCACTTTGGCCTCTTCCGGAAGCTTTATTCCGTGAAGAGGCAGTCTGGTTCGGATGGTGTGTATCCCATTGGGGGTTTCATCATCTCCCTCAGTCCTAATGTGCAATTCTTTTCCTTTTCCATGTCCGAATCTGTCCAGTACTGGCGGAGGAAATGGTTTTACATCCGTGACTCCGTACTGCCTGGGCAAGATTTTGGTCTCGTTCCTTTTGACCCCTCCCAATTGATTGAGAAGAAAAGATCCTGGAAAAACCAAATCTTAGACGGTGAGGTGGCGGAGATAGAGGCCCACCGTCGGGTGGAGGATCTCCAAGCGATTCACGAGAAGGAGGTGAACGGTGTCGACATCATCCGGACGTTTCTTGGCGTCGGGTGCAGCCTCTCCAAGCGGGCGCGATGTTTCTTTACTCTGGGCACCGTGATCCGACGAGGGTTTGGTGAGAAAATCTCCGGGTGGAACTTGACAAGGCTCTTCGCTACTGTTGAAGTTCAAGGCCGACGAAGAAATCCCGGGGAAGTCGCTGACTTCTCCCTTTTCTTAGACGTTGGTCATACCGAAGGTGTAGATTTGCGCACGTAGCGCTCCCCTTTTGTTTTTGTCAGCTGTGTACTTTTTCCTTTGTTTGCTAACAAAGTTCCTTTTCCTTTGCGAGCTTCAAAGTGCGGGCATGGCACCACCGTTGCCGAAAGGTATCCGAATGCCGGATAATGAAGTGGTGGATTCGTGTCCGAGCTACCGTCGGTACGATCCCAGCGGAGGATGCCGACGAATCGAGTGAGGACCATTCGCGCAAGCGATCACGGAGCTCTAGCGAGTCGTCAGATGCCTCGACTCCTCCGACTCCCAGAAATCCTCTGGGCCTTGAGCGTCATGATGATGTTCATGGGGTTTCTTCCTCTCCCCTTCTTGCCATTCCTGTGCGGGTTGTTGCTCCGCACTCGCCAGCAAAGCGGAAGAAGGAAGAAAAGGAGGAGAAGAAGGAAGAAAAGAAGGAGGAGAAGAGGGCCCGAAGGGCTTCTCCTATCTTCGACCTGAGCGCGTTGGGCTCGTAAGTTTTCTTGTTGCCACTGTTGTCCTTTGTTCCCTTGTTATTTTTGTACCTGTGTTGATTGGTTCGTATGCAGGCAATCCTCCGACGGCTCTAGTGATGGTGCGCGCGAGATGATGGGGGATTCGAACATTGCGTCGCCTCCTCCTCAGACGGTGGCGACTTCTGGTGACGCGCGCCTCCTGTGCGAGAGAGGCTGGTGGTTGCGCTTGAAATTTCGCGAACTGCGGGTTATGCTCGAACACGTAAGTTTTTCTTGATGTTCAGGGAGCCCCGAGTGTCTTCGTATCTTGATGTTGTTTATGCTTCTTTGTGTCGGGCGTAGCCCCAAGTCCTCTCTTACTACTATTGCTGTTCTGCGACCTTTTGTCCAAGAGGCCAAGCGGTGGTGGAGGAACGCCTTGTGAGGGCAGCTGCAGCGACTTCAAGGTATTCGTCTTCCTTGTAGTACTTCTCTTGCTTATCCTGGTCCTGTTCTTTGACACTTGCTTGTTGTAAATGCATAGGAGCATAACGACTCTCTCCGTGAGGTCGATGCTCTGAAGAAGAGCCTTGGCCAATCGGAGCAGAAGGCTGCTGGCAGTGCGAAGGCGCCTGGAGCTGGCGAAGGCAACCGAAGCGAAAGAGCGTCTGTAGCAGGAGGCCGCAGATCGTGAGGAGCAGCTGGTCACCGTTGCGGCTGCTCATGAAAAAGGGGTGGCGGATAATCTCATGGCTGCTGCCAAGGCTATTTCGGGTGAGTACAAGCTTTTGTACTTTCTTCTTTTTCTACGGATCTTCTTCTATGTTGCCTTTCTTCATGTTTTCTTCTTTTTTGTCTTAGATGCCGCAGGCATCGAGTTCATTGTGATTGCTGGAGCACGGAGTGCTCTAGATGATGCCATTGTGGCGGTCGAAGACCGCTACAAACCGTCGTCAACTCCCTTGCCAAGGCGAAGAGGTCCTTGGTCGCTTCTACCAGAGTTCTTCGAAGGCGCATCCCTTGAAGATGTGGATGCCTGGCAGAGGCTCTGTCGGTAGCGCTGCTGCGTATAAGCAAGCGAAGGGCATCGGCCAGCGTCCGTCGGCTGGCGATGGCCATAGCGGTAGGCGGTGGACCTGCCCAGTTACTTCTCGGATGCCCTACGGCTGCGGATGGATCCGAGGTAGCCTTCGCCGCCTACTCCGCTAGCTGCAGACGATATGGGCCCAAGCTCATTGACTTGTCACGAGTATGCATTGCGGCAGGGCGAGGCCAAAGCTAAGCGATGCGGTTCGAGGCGACTCGGTGTCCTCCGCCTTAGGCATAGTAGGCGTGGGGTAGTTTGTAGTCTACTTTTGTTGTAAATATCTGCTGTAGTACCATCCTTATGCCACGTGGTAACCTTATATATTTAATGAATTCCTCAGTTGTGCTCTATCCTTGGCTGAATGTCGTGTGCCTTCTTTTTCTGCTATAGGTTCCTTGGTCTTGACCAGTTGACACTTCATCCGAAGGCCCTTGCGAGCATCATTGGATGATTCCTCGCAGCTCGCTTTTCTTGAGATCGCGTCGCAGCTTGGAGAGATTTTCTTGGGTTCTGATGTCGCGACGTTTAAATCAAAGCGGCGTGGTGCACGGAGAGGAGTATTTGATGGCGGAGCTGGGTCGGCTGTCCGAGCAGCTGCAATGTAAGTTGATCCTTCTTTCGAGCTGTAGCTCAGTTCTTTGGGTGAGCCTGCTGGCCTTACTCTTGTTTTGTGTGGTTGTCGCAGGTGCCAATCTTGCTCCGAGGGAAGAAAAGGAGCGTATTCTGTTGAGTCAATTGCTTGACTCAACAGACATGGAGGCGGCTTCTTACGGATGGATCGTGATCGCGCCATAGTTCTGGCGACGGTGCGGGATCGTGTCTACCAGGTTTCGGGTGCTCGCTTGGTCACGAACATCACTTTCCTCGGTCTGCACGTCATGTTTCCGTTGGATGCCGTGCCAACGACCCTTGCAGTCTTCGGCGAAGTTTGAGTGCCAGGTGTCAAGGAGCTGCGGCAACAGCTCGTCGCGAGGTGAAGGCTGCCTTGTCTCTTGTGAGGTGCACCGCTCGACGTGATTTGGCTTTGTGGCTGGGCCACCTCCTCGACCAGATGGTGGCGAGTGCAATATGCGTCCGCATTACGTGGCTGTAAGGCAGTATGCCGAATAGATTGTAGATTTGTTTGAGCAGCGTGCTCAGGTTATTCTTCAGAATAGGTAGGACCTGAAAATAAACAGATAGATGTAAAATTTGTATATTGCGGCTGGGCGTGTATGTGCCCTTTGTTGTAAAGGTTTGTTTGTTTGCGAGCACGCAGTGCTTTGATTTAGTACGTGCCCTTGTCGTTTGCCTAACGTGGTCAGCTACTCAGGTGTACACGTTTTATCCTCAGTTGATGAAATCGTGAGGTGGGGGGAGCCCCCGAGTGCATATGTAGCATGTAGTAAAGTTGCAGAAAATAGTCAACCGAGGGTTGGGGGCGAGGTACTTAGCTTTATTTATATCGTAATGGAGGAGGTACATGGTTCGGCTGAGTAGCCTTGGCTGAAAGCCTTATTGAAAGTAAAAAGGGGGGGTATGTTGCTACGGGTAGAATCGTCAGCGGTCGAGGCGTTCCACGGGTTGGAGTATGCGACTCAGTTCCACGTGCTTGAGGCGATAGGTGCCACCTGGGATGACCTCGGTGATGGCGTAGGGTCCTTCCCATGGTGAATCGAGTTTGTTCGGTCGCTTTTGCTTGAGTCGCAAGACGAGGTCTCCTTCGACGAAGGACCTTGGGCGCAGCCGGCGGCTGTGATAGTTGCGGAGACTCTGCTGGTACACCGCTGATCGAGCGGCTGCTATATCCCGCGCTTCATCGAGTGTGTCGACGGCGTCTTCGAGTGCAGCCGTGGCCTCGGCTTCGCTATAAGCGACGACTCGTGGAGCCTGGTGGCGTACTTCGGCTGGTAGCACGACCTCAGCTCCGTGTACCATGAAGAACGGTGTGTAGCCGGTGGAGCTGTTTGGCGTAGTCCGTAAGCTCCACAGGACAGACGGTAGCTCTTTCGTCCATTTTCCAGCTTTGTGCTCGAGTGAGCTCATGAGGCGCTTCTTGATGCCGGCGCCGATTAGGCCGTTGGCCTTTTCCACTTGCCCGTTTGTTTGCGGGTGTGCCACTGAGGCATACGTGATATTGATCCCGAGGCCTTGGAAGTCACGAATTCTTCGGAGATGAAGCTCGATCCGATGTCGGTGATGATCTTTGTGCGATGCCAAACATAGACAATGGATTCAAGAACTTGACGGCGGTTTTGCCCTTCTGGTTGGTGACGGGCATGGCTTCGATCCACTTGGTGAATTTGTCGACTGCGACTAGGAGGAAGACGTGTCCTCCCTTCGAGGATTTTGGCAGTTTGCCGATCATGTCAAGGCCCCATTGGGCAAAAGGCCAAGCTATGGGTATGGGTCGAAGTTCGGACCCAGGTGCATGCGGTTTGTCGGCGAACCGTTTGCACCCGTTGCATCTTCGGACGATGTCTTTCGCGTCGCTCATGGCCGTTGGCCAGTAGAATCCTGCTCGCAGAGCTTTGGCGACGAGGCGGCTACCATGGTGGCGCGGATGCCCTCGTGGATATCTTGGAGTATGGCCTTGCCGTCGTTGATGGTGACGCACCGTTGTAGCGCCTGTAATGCTGCGTTTGTACAGCTCGCCGTTGATGATGGTGAAGGCTTTTGACCGACGAGATCTGGCGCGGGCATCTATCGGGCCGTCGGCAATTCTCCGTTTGTCGAACTGGAGGTATGGGCGTGTCAAGTTTCTTTGACTTCCATGACCTGCATCGGGTTGACCATGGCAACCGGTATCCAACTTTCGGTCCTTCATGACCTTGGGGTAGTGTAGCCCCAGTGTTACGCTTCTTGGTGATCCTTGGGAATTTCCGCTTGATGGATGGCACGCAGATCTGTTCGAGGAACACGCCTGGTGGTACCTTTGCACAAGTGGAGCCGATGTTGCGAGTCTATCGGCCTCCTCGTTGCTCTCTCTTCCAACGTGCCAAAGTTCGCAGCCGTCGAATTCTCCTTCGAGTGCGTTGTATAGCGCGCGGTACGCGATCATGTTTTCGGCGTGTGCGTCACACTCATTCATCGTCTGCTGTACGACAAGGTTGGAGTCACCGTAGATGACCGGTAGCGTTAAGCCACATATTTTTGCCATCTTCATGCCATGGATGAGGGCTTCGTATTCGGCCTCGTTGTTGGAGGCTCTGAATTTCATCCGAAGGACGTACTTCATCTTGTCACCTTGCGGGGAGGTCAGTATGACTCCTGCCCCTGCTCCGGCTTCGCGTTTGGAGCCGTCAAAATGCATTGTCCAGGACTGCGACATGTCTAGGGTGTCAGGCAGCTGCAGCTCCATCCAGTGCACCAGGAAGTCCGGAAGGACTTGACATTTGATTGCGTGTCGCTTCTCGTAGATGATGTCCAGGGGTGATAGTTCAATGCCCCACAGGGCCACGCGTCCTGTAGCCTCTGGGTTATTCAGGATGCTGTTTAGGGGTGCCTCATTGACCATCACACGATGCTCACGGAAGTAGTGGCTCATCGTCGAGCCGTCATGAACACGCCGTGGCCGACCACAGTAGTGGTACCGCTGTTTTGTTGGAGTGAGAACCTCGCTGAGGTAGTAAATTGGGCGTTGTACCCGTGGGTCTTGCCTTCTTGGTCGTTCGACCACACAGTCTTGACCACACGGTGTGTGGCTGCTGTATGCAACAGGGGCTCGCGCTCTTTTGGCGTGACCAAAGCAGGCGAGGTGGAAGGAGCCGCTGAGGCTTTCGAATCGTCGTTGGCTTCGTGTCCACTCGAACTTGTATGCCTTCTTGCAGCCGGTAAAATGGTAGGGCCTTCTCGCCCATGCGGTGATGAACACTTAGTGCCGCTACTCGCCTGCCGAGCTGAAGCCCTTGAGGTTTTCGGCTTCTCCATTGTCATGATAGCTTTGATTTTCTTCGGGTTCGCCGATCCCTCGTTGAGATATGAAGTACCCGGCGGTGACCCGAGGGGCCTTGGCGCACTTTTCGATTGAGCTTGATCCTGTAGCGATCAAGGTTGTCGAACGTCTCGCGGAGATCGCCGATAAGTGTTCTTGCCTCCTTGGTTTTATGACTATGTCGTCGACATAGACTTGGACGTTCGACCGATCTGGTCCTTGAGGCGAGCTTGCATGCATCGCTGTACGTGGCACCGCGTTCTTTAGCCCGAAGGGCATTGTGTTATGTGCGAATACTCGAGCGATGTGATGAACGCCGCTTTCTCTTGATCTTAGACCTTGAGTCGAATCTGGTTATAACGAGTAGGCGTCGAGGAAGGAGAGCTTCTCACAACTGCGTCGAATCGATGATCTGGTCGATCCGAGGTAGAGGAAGTGGTCCTTTGGGCGGTGTTTATTTAGTGACGTGAAGTCCACGCACATCCGCAGGATGTCCGTGTCCTTCTTGGGACCATCACCGTATTTGCGACCACTCGTTCTCCTTGATTTCCCGGATGAAGTCTGCTGTGAGTGTCTGTTGATCTCCTTGCCGATAGCTCGTGGCTCACGGTCTTGGATAGACGCTTGATCGCTTGGTGCAGGAAGACATTGAGTGCATGCTCGGCGAATTCCACAGGAACTCTGGCATGTCCGCAGGACACCAGCGAATATTTCCAGCTCACGGAGGAATTCGGCGTGCCTTCCTATCGGTTGAGGTCGTTGGCGATCAGCCGTCTTGGAAGGCGTCTGTCGGATGGACCTGCACTTTCTTGGTGTTGACGCTGGAGTCGAAGGACATGTCGGTGTGTTCGCCTTGTGGTGGGGTAGCCATTGTCCGTCACCTCGCGAGCCTTACGAGCTCGTCTTGCATGCCAAGGACTGGGCGATTTTGTTGAAATCCTGTCGCATTGGTCCGATCGGGTGAAGCTCCGTGGAGTGTGATGACGCCTTGGTCTGGCATCTTGAGTAGTAGGTATGCGTGGTGTGGGACGGCCAGAACCTTGCGAATGCTACACGTCCCAGATGGCGTGGTATTGCGGCCATCCACCACTTCAATTCTAGGCGCTCTGAAAGTTGTCCGGCTTCCGAAGATGACATCGAGCCCTATTTTCCCGGGGAAGATGCCCTTCCTCGACAATGCCGTGGAACGTATGTCGATTGTTCGGTGCATTGCGGGATCCGCATAGCTTTTAGAGTGCTTGCGAACATTAGGTTGATGCTGCGACGCCGTCCATGAAGACGCGACTCATCTCGAAGCCTCAATGCGCCTCGGCACAGGGAAGCATGACCTGGGCGAGGATCGCAAGGGTGATCCATGCAGTGAATGTGATCAGGACTCGATCCGCCGAGGTACTCGAGGATTGCGAGGAGTTGCCAGCCAGTTGATTTGTCGGGTGATTTTCTTCTACACCCTATTTGTGGGCGTCCCTTCATATCATATTGAGTGCTCCTTTGGTGGGAGGAATGCGACCCGGCGTTGTTTCTTGATGGTGCGATGGTTGATTTGGGCCTCAATAGGCGGCGGTGGAGGATCTCCGTGTGCTATTTCACTGGCGCAGTGTGTTTCGAGCGAGGATTGGAGCTTGTTGCCTCATCTGCACCATGCCTTCGCTGAGTTTCTGGAACTCGCGGCAGTCCTTGATCATGTGGCTAGCTTTCTTTTTGACATCTTGTTTGTCAATGTAGAAGTGGATGGTGCATGGACCCGAAAGTTTGTCGAATCTTGAGGTCCGTTCATGATCGCGGCGTTGCCACCAGCGCGTTGGTCGTCCGTTGTCGCGAAGTTTCGCTGCGGTATCCTCCATTGCGGTGTTGTCATTACGGTCGGCGTAGCCGCTGCGACCATGTGTCGGTCCGTCGCGGTCCTCGTGACGCGCGATCTCCTCTTCTTGCGGCGTTCGTCTTCGCCGTAGTCGTCTTCTTCATCTGATTGCGCCCGCTGGATGCAATCTTCTCCGTCTGCCCAACTGTTGGCGATTTCCATGAGCTGGTCGAGTGTCTTGGGCTTTACACGTCCAAGTTTCTCCTTGAAGTCTGGGCGTTTGACGCCGTCCCTGAAGGCGTCGATGGCCCGCTCTTCGGAGATGTGTGCTGCGGAGTTCTTGGTTGTAGACCAGCGGATGATTTTCTAGCGAATAGATTCACCCGTTCTCTGAGTGTAGGCTCGCAATTCTTCAATTGAGGCGGGCCTCTTGCTGGTGCCTTTGAAGTTTCGGATGAAGCTGTAAGCGAGCTCCTCCCAGCTTCGGATGGATCCTGATGATAGGCTGCTAAGCCAGACCCGCGCTATGCCTGTTAGCTGCAGCTGAAGGCATTGCATGGCGGTTTCTTTGTTGCCTCCGTGAAGCTTGACGGATGACAGATGGTCACTGAGCCAGTACTTTGGATCTTGTGTTCCGTTGAACTTCGGATTATCCGAAGGAAGCTTGAAGTTGCGTGGCATCTGTGTTCGCCAGACGGATCTGCTAAAGCATCGAGCCCCGCAGAGTTCTCATTCGTCTTCATCCATCTCAGATTCAGACGAGCATGCGCGTTTAGCGCGTGCTTTATCGATCTTGCACTGTGTAAGCTTGTCTCTGGCGTCATAGTCGCTTTTATGGCGGTGCGAGCTCTTCTTCCTTCGAGGAAGATCGTGCTCCTCTTCCTCTTCGGATGAGGGGGTGGGACTCCGATCGCGCCTGGCCGGAGCTTTCTTCTTCGGTTCCACAAGAGCGTCTTCGTGGAGCGCAGCTCCAATTAGTCCTAGTCCGGTGAGTGCGGACCTATGCATGGCCCTTTTCGGGTCCCCCTCCAGAGGTGGGTGAGCCGCGAGATACGCAGTGGCTGCCATGATCGCAGCTTGTGGCGTCTTCGGGATGATGTTGCCGTCAGCGTCCATATCCATGAACGATGTATGGAGAGTTCGGGTCACGTCACGCCGCTCATTGGGGTCCATGTTTTCCACCCGAGAGCGGTGCTTGTTTCCCTGATTTCCGTTTGTGCTAGAGCCGGGTCCCATGGCGGAGAGCGCGGCTCGTCAGCCTTGGACTCAGAGGCTGCTTGCTTGCGTTTTTCGAGCGTCTCCTGCATCTTGACTTGCTTCTTGTGCTCCTCGATGAGGAGGTAGTGGTATGCCCTCAGCAGATCACCTGGGGAGTCCAGAGGTAGGACTATTTCGCCTGCGACGGCGCGGAGTGCTTCGACCCATCCTTCTTTGCTAAGTTGGATGAGGTGGCCACTGTTTTCCCCGTTTTCGCCGTTTCCACCGTTTTTGCCGTTTCTATCCTGCGGGTTGGGGTTGGGCGGCGGGTTAGGCGTTTCCTCGTCAGTTTGGATGACTGCGGCGCACAGATAGCGCCTGCAGATTAGTTGGCTGCTGCCGCAGCTTTCGGATTCGGAACCGTTGGTCCCTTCATCCGAAGGTGGATCGCACAGATCGGAGTTGCAGCAGCTGCTGCTGTAGAACTCATATGTTGATGGTGACGTGCTAGCACGGGGTGTGGATCCCATGAAGCGGGCCTAATTGACGGCACGAGCATCCGCTCAGGGAGGCGGAGGGTGCCAGTTTGTCCCACCTGGAAGCAGAAGCTCCCGAACAAGATTTCGAGTCCGTCGCCTACGGGCTCGAAATCCTTCATGGTATCCGGCGAGTGGGCGGTGAAGTCGAAAGCGCCGAAGAGGAGGTGATTCTCCGTCGCCGCGGAGTTGTAGATCGATCGGTCGGAACCACGACCGCAATCAGCAGCCCCAATTCCCACAGGCGCCAATTGGCGAGGTTTAATCGTCAATGCCCATTGTTATGGACTTGGGTTTTGGAGAAGATGGGGATGCTGGAGATCGTGGCACGGTTAATGGACAAGCAACCAGGGACACGAGATTTACCTGTGTTCAGCCCGGAGGGAAAACCCTACTCCCGCTTGCGCTCTTTGATTACGGCGAATGAAGGTTACAGGTGCTTGATTCGATCTGGCGTGGATGCGTGTCTTGAGTATGAGTCGAGTTGCCCTAGGACGTGCCCTCCTGGCCTTTATATAGACTTAGGCAGGTCCCGGGCGTAGTCCTAGTCGGTTACAAGTTCTAGGGTTTTACCCCTTTGAATTTCCTATCTCCTCTAGTCTTGCTCTCCAAGGATCCGAAGACGTCATGGGCCTTGGCCACCCGAAAATCTTCATGGGCCAGCGTATGTCTGCCGTGGGCCTTCCTTGGGCTGGACTAGGTATGCTGAAGTTACGTACCCGTAGGGTATAACCATGTCACAAACTGCTCACAAGGTTCGTTGGCCTACATCCGGAGAGCAATGAGAGGCTCGTGTTTCAGGTTTTGTACGAGAAGCTGCAAAAAATTTGCGATGTGTGTGGTATTTTTGGGCATGGTGACTTGGAGTGTGGTGACAGAGTCCATGAAGCCAACACCAAGCAGTATGGTGCATGGGTGGTTGCACAGGTTGAAGACTAGCACCGCCATATTTCTGGGGTGTGTAGTAGGATGCCGCAAGGGCCAGCAAATTATGGTGGATGCGTGCGAGGGCATGGAAGGGGAAGGGATTATTCCCACAAGCTTGCTCCAGGAGATATGAGAAGGAATCACCAATTTAAGATGATCCAAAGGTAAACGCTAGTAGTACGCTGATGTGATGGAAATATGCCTTAGAGGCAATAATAAATTGTATTATTCTATATTTCATATTCATGATTAAGTTTATTATTTCATGCTATAGTTGTATTAGTTTTAGATAATGAGTATTTGGAGGAAAATCCTAATACATGTGTGGAATCATAAACACCATTAAGATATCCCTAGTCTCGCCTCTAAGACTAGTTCATGTATCATTGATAGTCCCGGTTTCCTGACTATGGAAAAACGACAATATGTTGTGGAGTTTCTGTTGATATATGAGATCGGAATTGTTGGGAGAACAACGATGATGGATAGACCCAACATGATATACCATTAAACACATCGTCGATATTGTTATCGGTAGTTTCTCATAAACATTGTATTGCCTTTACTAAAGATCGTTTGACCGCGAGACACATGTGAACTTGGGTACAATATGGATGTGGCAAGATTCTTCAAATGTTGCTCTTAACAGAGTAGTCATAAAGTTGATACTTGCTCTTATCGAATGGTACGCCAATTATTCAGATGGGGTGCTTGCGGGAATTGCTACTCCTCACGATGGAGAGATACACTCTGGGCCGCCTCATGTAATATGATGTTCGTCATCATCTAGATGGACACGTGATCAAATTATTGAACACATGAACATCGATAGTGCGGTATGAGTAAATAGTACATGCCGGGTAACGATAATAACCTAGTGTTTCATCTCGGGCAATGTAAAGTATCGATGGAGCAATATGATATGTATCGAACATAATACAACGGTTCACACGATAAAGATCTTCGTGTTATTTTCGGGGATTAATACGTGTATTAAGACGCCAATAGTAACCATTATCGTGGAATGAGTTCCGGACATGTCCTCAAATATCCGAACCCATAGGGTCACACACTTAAGATATCAATGGCATTTAGAATATGACTATGTATAAATATTTAATAGAGAAGTAATTCCGAAGGTGTTTGGAGTTTGGAGTGTCTCGGATTATATCAGAGGTGTCTGGAATATTTCCGAGAGTGTTCAAAATAAGTTTTGAGAATTAGTAAGATGAGAGAAGGGTTCTTAGAGTGTCTCAGATGGTATCAGAATGGTTACGAGAGGTCCTGGATGATCCCGGAAGTGTCCGGAATGGTTCCCGACATATGTGAAGGTTTTGAAAGGCATAGAAGATTCTAAAAGGTTATGAAAGATACTGAATGTACCGGGATGACCCGGGTCATCTTAGGATGTATAGAAGGTTCCTAATAGGTGCACCCACATTGCCATAACAGTCAAGGAAAGATACTCTAGTCAAATTTGGAATTGCAAAAGAAGCTGTTTTAACTAGGTTTGGATTGACCTACACCTACTGGAACTTATCCAAACTTTGGTTCTAGGTCAAGAACGACTCAAGGGGCCTTTCCACCTATAAAAGGGCACCAAGAGGCACTCAAGTAGTGGCCTTAGCCTCCCCAAGCCGTTGCACCTCTGCTGCCCCAAAACCCTAGCAGCCGCCGCCCTGCGGCCATGGCCGCCTCCGCCCGGTGCACCGCAGCCACCTACCTCCTCTCTTTTCCACCTCTATGGTGTGGTGATAAACCCTAGGGTGTGTGTTCCCTAGGTACTTTTTATTCTACTATAATGTTGGAGCGTTGTCCGAGTCTTGCCTCTGTTTGGATCTAATCTAGACGGGACTACGGAAGCGTTACCGGATCTTCATCGACATGTTCCCGCTTTGACCGTGTGTTATTGATCACACTTAGATGTGGTGTCGCTAATATTATATGTTTGGATACCGGTGGAAGTGCGACACTTGGAGAACTTGATCGTGCGGATCTTCACAAGGAGAAATCTTTTCACAGCTAATCGACTAGCTACGCGATGTACCCTCTACTTCGACAACGACATTTTCATCAGTGCATGTTCACGGGATCCATCCGTGGGATAATACATCTCCTCGCGACTCACTAAGGCTTGTTACGGGGATCGACGCACGACCAACCTCTGAAGGGTTTCGCAACATAGTAAATCAAAAAAATTCTACGGATGCGAACAAGAAAGCCAAGATCTAATCTAGAAGATGCAATCAACGAGATAGATAGATGAGATCTTCATACCCTTGAAGAAATCGCATAGCAGAAACGTTCAACAGGACGTGGTTGATGTAGTCGTACTCGTCGTCTCCTCCTCGCGATATGATCCGGTCCTACGCCACAAGTGGCGGCGCCTCCGAGAGATGCACACATACGGTGCCGCGACGTCTCCTCCTTCCTTGGTCCAGCAAATGGGGTGGAGAGATAGATTGGATCGGCAGCACGATGGCGTGGTGCTTATGGTGGAGAATTTCTGCAGCAGGGCTTCGCCTACGCGCAGTCGGAAGAGAGAGAGAGAGGAGGGGGAAGCAGTTGGCGGCTAGGGTTAAAGGGATGGGAGAGAGGGAGGGTGCACCCCTTCCCTCCTTATATAGGGGGATGGCCGGCCCCCTTGGACCCTCCTCCAAGCCCTAGGGCGGCGGCCCCAAGGGTGGAGTGGGGGGCAAGTTTCCCCCTTCCCTCTAGAAGGCTCCCCTAGGGTTTCCCCTAGGCTGGCCGGCTGGGCCTTGGGGGCCTTGTGCCCTGGACCAAAGTGGCCAGGGCACTTCCCCTTAGGCCCACGCAGGCCTCCGACAAGTGGGCCCACGTTCGTCCCACTACGAAACCTTCTAGAACCTTCTGGTACAATACCGATAAACTCCGAAACGATTCTGAAATCCAAAAACTGCTTTCCTTTATATGAATCTTATTCTCCGAACCATTCCGGAACCTCTTGTGATGTCTTGGATCTCATCCGAGACTCCGAACAAAAACTCATAAACCAATTATCCATTCTATCCTAGCGTCGATGCACGTTAAGTGTGTGACCCTACGGGTTCGAGAATATGCAGACATGATCTTCTATCAATAATCAACAGCGGGATCTGGAAACATATTGACTCCCACATATTCATCGATGATCATATCGGATGAACCACGATGCCAAGATTCAATTAATCCCATATATGTATTCCCTTCGTCACGCGATATTTTACTTGCCCGAGATTCGATCGTTGGTATCGGCATACCTAGTTCAATCTCGTTCACAACAAGTACTTTACTCGTTCCGTAATCCGATATCACTTTGTGATTAACTCCTTAACCACATGCTTGCAAGCGGTGTTGATATTGATTACCGAGTGGGCCCGAAGTATATCTCTCCGACTCGGGAGGGACAAATTCTATCTCGATACATACAACCCAACAAGTACTTTCCGATCACCTGAGAGACACCCCTCACATAGGATGACGTTTGATGACCTCAAAGCTTTCTTCCGATACCAGGGAGTTGTATTATCTCATGGTCTAAGGAATACAATACTTGACATCGGAAAAAGCTTCGCAAAGATGAACACGATGACACGATCTAATTGCTCTACTTAATTTGGGTCTGTCCATCATATCATTCTCCTAATGACATGATCTCATTATTAATCGACAACTCATGTCTATGGTTAGGAAACCTTAACCATCATTAATCAATGAACTAGTCCATAGAGGCGTACTAGGGACACGGTGTTGTTCATAAACCACACAAGTATCAAAGTTTCCGCTTAATACAATTCTAGCATGGAATATAAACTTTATCATGAACAAGAATTATAATAATAACATCTTTATTATTGCCTCTAGGGCATAATTCCAACAGTCTCCCACTTGCACTAGAGTCAATAATCTAGTTTACATCTGGTAACAATCCAACACCCATGGCATTAAGGTGCTGATCATGTTTTGCTCGTGGAAGAGGTTTAGTCAACGGATCTGCGACATTCAGATCCGTATGTACTTTGCTAATCTTCAGATCTCCATCTGCTATATATTCTAGAATTATATGAAAACGACGGTTGATGTTCTTGGTCTTTGGATGATATCTTGGTTCCTTAGCCAGTGCTATGGCGCCAGTGTTGTCGCACAATATCTCCAGTGGGTCCAAGGAACTTGGAACCACATCAAGATCAGTGATGAAGTTCCTGATCGAAACTCCTTCACTTGACGCTTCTGAAGCAGCCATCTACTCCGCTTCTGTTGTAGATCCCGCGATCACGCTTTGCTTGCAGCTTCTCCAGCTCACAGCTCCACCATTCAAAATATAAACGTATCCTGTCTGAGATTTAGAATCATTCGGGTCGGTATCGAAACTAGCATCGACGTAACCTTTTACGACGAGCTTCTCACCACCTCCATAGACCAAGAACATTTCTTTAGTCCTATTTAAATACTTTAGGATGTTCTTTACGACTGTCCAGTGTTCCACTCCTGGATCACTTTGGTATCTTCTCGTCAAACTAAGAGCATTGGACACATCCTGTGTAGTACATAGCATGGCATACATGATAGAACCTATGGCCGAGGCATAAGGCACTTTGCTCATAGTATCTCTATCATTTACCGTAGCTGGACACTGAGCCTTGCTCAATATCTTACCTGACAACATGGTCAATGACCCTTTATTTGCTTTATCCATTCTGAACCTTTCCAGAACTTTGTCTAGATATGTACTTTGGCTTAATGCTATTAGGCGTCTTTATCTATCTCTATAGATTTTGATGCCTAATATATAAGCAACTTCTCCTAGGTCTTTCATTGAAAAACATTTATTCAAATAACTCTTCACATTGTTAAGCATACCAATGTCATTTCCAATAATCAATAGTCATCCACATATAGTACCAAAAATGTCACCGAGCTCCCACTCACTTTCTTGTAGATACAAGCTTCATAGCAATTTGGAACAAATCCAAAGCTCTTGATCACTTGATCAAAACGAAGGTTCCAACTCCGAGATGCTTGCTTTAGTCCATAAATGGAACGCTGAAGTTTGCACATCTTATTAGCGTCCATAGGATCAACAAAACCTTCGGGCTGCATCATATACAACTCTTCATCAATGTTGCCATTGAGGAACGCAGTCTTGACATCCATCTGCCATATTTCATAATCATGAAATGCAGTAATGTCAACACCCGGATTTTTCAATCCTAGATGCCTGCTATGCCATACATCGCAATCCCAGGATTACCATTTTTGTGAGACATAACAGAATTGGATACCATAGTACATCATCCATTACAAACGATACATAAGTTCTTACACAAATAGGGATCTCATGATACAGTTCTTAATACAACATCAAGAAGCGGAATACGTAATAATAACAGTAGCATAGGAGAAGCTCCATCTTCGGGGTCACAGGCAATGCTGACGATGGGAGATGATCCTAGTTGTCGTAACCTTCCTGGGGTCCATCCTCCAGGTATTCCTCTTCATAGTCTGGCCATGGGAATAGCCAGGGACAAATCCATGAGTACTCTTTAAGTACTCGCAAACTAATACTAATAGGTAAAGGGGTTTTTTGGATAATAGGACACTAGGCTCTAGGGTTGTTTTGCAAAAGCCAGATTTATCTCTACTAAGCTCTAAAGCTAGTCACAATTTTATAAATCCTAAGAGGGAGCTTGTATTTCATATCACAACTTTGTTGTGGTCAAGTCAAAGTCTCAATTCATCTCATAGGTCATTTCGAAAAGTCTGACGGGGGAACAATATGGACACTCCAACTGTCCATAACCGCGGACGCGGCTATTCGAATAGTTTGACACTCTACAGAGATTGTACACTTTCACCACAACATTCGATACATCCGTCAGGAACAAATCCTGAATTCACCATACTCAGTATGCAGATAATCAATCCTAACCTTTCGATTACACGCCCTAGTATAAGCACCTCTCCTGTGAGTTTGGCCTCCCAACCATGACCAACTGTCATCTTGGGTACTGCACAGGTGGACAATCTTCACAAGGTAGCCTCAGCTCAGACCTTGGCCGTGAGGGAACTAATACTAAGGAATATAAGTTTCCAGTCAAGCCCTACCCAATATTCGGGTATTGTGGTTGTACGATAAAATTGGAATGGTATCGCATCCAGACAACCATCATTTTTAAAAAAAGGGGCTAAGGCTCATGCCTCAAAATTTTCATCACCAAAATCATCAGGTGTTCGGAAACACATGTCCAAAACATTTCAATAGAATGATCCATCATTCCAAGGTTTTCATAACCATTTTTCCACCAAGTATTCCCATCTAAAGTTGATCAAGTTTTATGCTTAGCACTAGCATCTACAGGTGGGGGTAGTAATGATAAGGGGTGGTAACTAGTGGAGTTTCAACTAAGTACAACCTCATGTCTTAGGCTGATGTCAAGTTTTCTAACTTAGGCCAAATTTTATGCTCTTTATGCAACCTTCAACATCTTTCCAATATCTACCAGTCACTTAAGTAAACTCTAAGTAAGCTTTGATAAAGAAATAGAGTAAGAAGCTTGCAAGTAAAACTAGGTTTGGTTTATCAAGTGGGTATGATCACATATGCTTAAGGCATATAGTAGTCACAGTAACAAGTATGGGTTTGTTGCATCAGTAGGGTATCTTGCAAGGGTTAGCTTGCACATTCACTAGTAGTATTAGGCTTGCCTTGTGCAGAGCAGTGGTTGAAGTTCTCCTCGGCTTCTTCTTCGTAGTATCCTCCTTCCTCCTCGTATCCTTGGTCGGTACTAGCGTCTATGAATAAATACGAGGTACACAATCACCAAACAATACTTAACTACTTGCAATCATCACACACAAGGGTCCTATGGATGATCTAGCATCATCCCTAACATTACAAGGTTAAGGCTTGATTTAATTCCTTTTATTTTTAGAAAAGTAATTTCTACTCATTGAAAAACTACTTAAGATTTAATATTCTCCAAACCCAACATGGGATCATGTTGACACATGTCATCACCACATATTTTAGTCCATGGGAATGTGATTTAAAGTGGTGTCACAATTTAATAAGGTTTTACCCTTTTATTTTAATTAATTAAAGTGGCTAGAAATGCTTATGTAGCATTCTTTTATTCCTTGAACATTATTTCTGCAAGTAAACCTATATATTTTTATATATTCTGAAAGGTATGGTTAAATGTGATTTTTGAGAGTTGGAATCAACTCAAAGCTATTATGGTTTAAATTTGAAAAATGTTTGAATGCAGAAAAGCTTCTGCCTTGTTATTTTTACCATGGGTGATCTATAGATCCAAATGACTTGAATCCAACGGGCTTGGATTCAGCATTCACAGAACTTTCCAACAAAATTGGTTTCATTCAATTTGGTGCACTGAATCGATCTGGGTTGATTTTTGAAGTTGGGTACAGAAGTGTGTTTGAATTGAAATAGAAAAAGGTTTAATTTGAATAACTGGCTGCGGGAAAAGTTCTTGGGCGGCTGCTAAGCAGTGCTCCTGGCTGCTTAAGTGGGTGTCCCCACTCGTCAGTGACACGGGGCTGGGCGAAGCGGTATGGGGCGACGTGGATCGTTCGATCTAGTTCTAATCTAATGGCTGGGAGTCATCGTCGACGCGAGACAACTCCGGCGAGAACGAAACCTAGCGCGGCCAGTGAGGGTCGCTGGGGGCTCACCGGGGTGCTGGCGAGGGTCGGCGAGGCGGGCGAACGACGAAGTCGACGACGGCGAACTCAGGGGTGGTCGCGGCAGCTCCTAGGGCGGCTCCAATCGCTGGCTCCCTTCTTCTCCGGCAGCGGCAGGCTCCAGTGAAATTCCGGCGAGGTGGTGCTCGCCTTTCTCTGAGAATGGTGTGGCACGATCAGTGAGGAGAGGGGAGTGAGATGGTGTGAAGAAATCGTGTGGGGGTGGCCTCTATTTATAGTCGAGCGAGGGGACCGTCGGGGCGCACGGTGAGATCGTCGGGGGCGAGGTTACAGGCGGCTAAAGGCATGGGCAAGGGTAGGGGACGGTGCGGTGTCTCCTGGCGATGCTCAACGACATGGTCTCGAGGCATGGGGCGGTGTGGTTTGGTCTGGAACAGGTGGTGCTCTGCGCGGCAGAGGCGGCGTCTTCGACGGCGGGCGGTGGCTGCACGTCATGGGGCGGCAAACGGGGATGTCTGGCGGTCTCCTGGGTCGGTGGGGATTGTGTATGCACGCGGCGAGGGCGGCGCGCGGTCTGTGGGTGATGGTCGAGGGTGGCGCTCTGGCACACGCTCGGCATGGTCTGGGCGCGGCTTGTGCGCGTGGTCCAGGGCTTGGCAACGCTCGCGGCTGGGACAGTGAGTGGCGGTGGACGGTGGGCTGCCTCCTAGACATGCTGGCTAGGCTTGCTGCTGCTCCTAGCTTGCTGTCGACTATGGGGTGGCAAGAGGGTGCTCGGCTATTCACCATTGATGACAATGGCAAGCTCACAGTGGTGCTAGTGCCTGGCTAATCTTCCTAGATGATCTACTGAGTTGTGTGTGAGCTAAATGGGGAACCAGTTAGGCAAGAATCACTGCTCACAATAGTGTTTGATGTTTGTTTGATTTGTATGCAACTTTGTTTGATGAAATGGCCGCATGAAATCAAGTTTTGAATTTTGAAATGATTTTTGGTGGGTTTGCTAGATTGGTGCTGGTGAGTCTGCATATGCTTGGGTTTTGCAAGTTGAGCTTGTTTGAGTGGTTTTTGTAAAAGTGGGATCTTCTCATATGATAAATATTCAATTTTGAATTGTCATTTGAACTATGCATTTGAAAGTTTCTGGATGATCACAAAGTGGGCCTTGATACCTTGTTATGAGTACATTCAAGGGGTGCAAAGATCCAGAAAAGTTTCTGTTAGGTTCTGAAAGTTTGAGACAGCCAAAGTAGGCATGGGAGTTAAATTGGCCAAAATGACCATTCATTTCATATATGTGTTTTGATTTACTTGTCTTTAGGAAAAGTGTGGGAAATGTTTTAGATGATTTTTATTTCACCTAAGAAACATTTTACAAGCAATGGCACAAACAAACAAGGTGGTTTTAAAAGAATTCAAAATCCATGCATACAGATATGCATGCATTCATTTAGAAAAGTTTTTGTTAACCCTAATTTTGATGATTAGAATTTGATGATCCAAGCTTAGTATTTTTGGGATGTTACAAACCTTCCCCCCTTAAACAAAATCTCGTCCCGAGATTTGAAAAAGGACGAAAAGATTACCTAGGATTTGAAGAGATCGGGAAACTCCGTCCTGATGTGATCTTCAAGCCCTGTGTAGCTTCCTCTTCTGTGTGATTGCTCCACTGAATCTTGAGAAACTTGATGCTTTGGGTTCGGGTAGTTCGAAAAGCTTCTTCCAAAATGCGGATGGGTACTTCGGGAAAGGTCAGGTCATCGTTGATCTCTATGGTCCGGTGATCGATATTCTTGCACACTTCGGTCTTCTCGGGGACTTCGAGACATTTGCGAAGTAACGAGATATGGAACACATTGTGCACAGCTGACATCTCTTCAGGTAGTTCCAATTGATACGATACTTCTCCTCGACGGTTCAGAATTTTGAAAGGTCCGATATATCTGGGGGCTAACTTTCCTTTGAGTTGGAAACGTTGCATTCCCTTCAATGGCGACACTTTCAGATAAACAAAATCTCCTATGTTGAAGGCGAGGTCTCGACGTCTCTTGTCGGCGTAACTCTTCTGTCGGGATTGGGCGGTCTTGAGGTGCTCACGAATCTCGTGAACCTTCTCTTCTGCCTCTCGGAGGATGTCGGGTCCAAAAATCTGACTCTCTCCTACTTCCGACCAGTTCAAAGGGGTGCGACACTTTCTTCCGTACATGAATTCAAATGGGGCCATTTGCAAACTGGCTTGGTAACTATTGTTGTATGAAAATTCTGCAAACGGCAGACAGTCTTCCCACTTGGATCCATATTCTAGCACACATGCTCTAAGCATATCTTCGAGTATTTGGTTTACTCGCTCCGTTTGTCCATCGGTCTGAGGGTGATACTGTGATCGAAATCTAGGCGGTTCCTAAACCTTCTTGGACTTTCTTCCGAATCTCGAGGTAAACCGAGTTCCTCGATCCGATACTATATTCTTGGGGACTCCAGCAACAGCGATTCTAGCGATGTATAACTCTGCTAGCTTCAACTCGATAGGTGGTTTTGACGGCAAGAAATGGGCGACTTTGGACAATCATCCACTATGACCCAAATAGAGTCATTTCCCCTACTAGAAGTAGGTAGTCCGATGATAAAGTCCATTCCTCTGAATCCCATTTCCATTCCGAATTTGCAAAGGTTTCAACAATCCAGCAGGTCTTTGATGTCCTGCCTTGAATCGCTGACATATATCACACTTGGCGATATAGCTTCCGATTTCTCTCTTCATCTTATGCCACCAAAATTGCTCTTTCAAATCTTGATACATCTTAGTTCCTCCGGGATGGATAGAATAAAGAGTATCATGAGCCTCCTTCAAGATAACTTCTTTCAACTCCGAATCCGCTGGTACACAAAGGCGTCCTTTGTACCACAGAACTCCTTCTTCGTCCTCGGTGAATCCGGGTACTTTGCCCGTACCGATACGACGCTTGATTCCGTCGATACTGGCATTTACCTTCTGCGCCTCTTTAATCTGACAGATCAAAGTGGGCTGAAGTTCTATGCTAGCCAAAAATCCTTCACTTACTAATTCCATTCGAAAATCTTCCATCTCCTTGTGCAGACTTGGTTGTTCCTTCAAAATCATGGAGTTCAAGCGGCACGGCAATCTGCTAAGGGCATCGGCTACCACGTTGGCTTTACCAGGGTGATAGTGAATGTCCAGGTCGTAATCCTTGATTAGCTCAATCCATCTTCTCTGCCTCATATTCAACTCCTTCTGAGTGAATATATACTTTAGGCTCTTGTGATCCGAATAAATCTCACAACGGTTTCCCATTAGGTAATGTCTCCATGTCTTCAGAGCTAGAACTACTGCTGCGAGTTCGAGGTCATGGGTTGGATAGTTTTGCTCGTGTTGCTTCAATTGTCGAGATAGATAAGATATAACTTTGCCTTCTTGCATTAGCACACATCCGAGACCAATCTTGGATGCGTCACAATACACATCGAAGGGCTTCATGATATACGGCATGATTAAGATTGGGGCTGATATCAATCTCCTCTTGAGTTCTTGAAAACTCGCTTCACATTTGTCGGTCCATTCAAACTTCTTGTCCTTCTTCAGCAATTGGGTCATGGGTCGGGCGATACTCTAGAATCCTTCCACGAATTTGCGGTAATATCCCGCCAATCCGAGAAAAGCACGAACTTGGGTTTGAGTGGTTGGGGCTTGCCAATCTTATACATCTTTCACTTTGGCAGGGTCAACGGCAATTCCTCCGGCTGATACGATGTGACCGAGGAATCCTACCTCCTGTAACCAGAATTCACATTTGCTAAACTTTGCATACAACTGATGCTCTCTAAGGGTTCCAATAATGGTCCTTAGGTGTAGCTCATGTTCTTCTTCTGATTTGGAATAAATCAGAATGTCATCGATGAAAACAACGACAAACTTATCCAGGAAGTCCATAAAAATCTTATTCATGAGGTTCATGAAATAAGCGGGGGCATTGGTTAATCCAAAAGACATGTATATACGTACAATCCATATCTGGTGGTAAAGGCGTCTTTGGAATATCCTCTGCCGCAATTTTGAGTTGATGATAGCCAGTTCTAAGATCAATCTTAGAAAACACCTGGGCACCGGTCAACTGATCAAACAAATCTTCTATCTTGGGCAAGGGGTACTTGTTCTTGATGGTGACATCATTCAACTTCCGATAATCCGTACACAAACGGTTACCTCCATCTTTCTTGTCCACAAATAAGACAGGTGATCTCCATGGTGACGCACTTGGTTGAATCAATCCAATTTCTAGCATGGAATCCAGTTGCTTCTTCAGTTCTGCTAGTTCCGATGGGTTCATACTATAGGGTCTCTGGGCTATGGGTCCTGTTCCGGGGATTAGTTCGATGATAAACTCGATATCCCGATCTGGGGGCATACCGGGCAAAACATCTGGAAATACATCGGGGTATTCACAGACTATCCGGACTTGGTCAATGGTAGGTTGGGCTAGACTCTTGTTACACTTGAATTGGTGAGGTAAGGTTTCAGAGATATGCTCGACTGTTATTCCGGCGGTACTGGTCATGGTGATGGCTTTCTTAGCACAGTCAATCAATCCCTTATGTTTGGACATCCAATCCATTCCTAGTACTACTTCCAAACCTTTAGTTCCGAGTACTATTAGATTAGCATAAAAATCTATGCCATGGATTCGGATAGGGACGGCTTTGCAAATTTGCCTAGCCTTGGTGGTTGATCCGGGAATTTGCACAACCATAACATGCTTCAGTTTGGTTGGTTGAATTTTACTAGTGCAGGAAAATTCTTTGGTGACAAATGAATGCGAGGCACCAGAGTCAAACAACACTCTTGCAAGTACTGAATTAACAGAAAACATACTCAGCACGACGTCTGGCGCTTCCTGAGCTTCTTCAGCATGCATGAGAAAAATACGGCCATTGCGGTTGAGTGAATTCCCTGGGGCAAATCTTCTCCCTGGCTGGACACGCTTTCTGCTTGAGGCGTTGGTATTGGGTGCTGTAGCATTCTTCTTGTTGGGGCACTCGTTGGAATAGTGGCCTTTATTTCCACAGTCATAACATGTCACTTGTGACTTGTCCTTGGCTGCGACAGGCACATCATTTCTTCCAGTCCTCGGGGTAGTGTTGGTGTTGGCGGTAACGTTGTTGGTGTTGAACTTGGGTTGGGCACGGGTGAAATTGCTAGAGTTGCCGGGGTTGTTGTGATTTCCTCCGGGTCTAGGGTTTCCACGGTTGGGGTAGGTCGGACGGGTCATAGGGGGTCTGTTGGTTCTTGGGGAAAATCCTGGAGATGGGTTGGGGCGATACTTTGGGGTCTGATGGGTTCCGGGTTGATGCATCATGCGACGCTTGCGGTTCTCATTGGCTTGGTTGATCTTTCCTTCCATCTGGATAGCAGAGTCGACAAGGGCTTCAGTATCAGCAAAGGGGATATTGACTAACACCGTCTGCATCTCATCATGCAAACCATTCAGGAATCTTTCTTTCTTCTTGGCTTCGGTGTCTATCTCGTCCGAGGCATACCTAGCTAATGACAAAAATTTGTCACGGTATTCCACTACAGTCATCCTTCCTTGCTTTAGCTCTCTGAACTCATCTCTCATTCTCTTTATCAAACCTGGTGGCACATGGGTTCTGCTAAACTTAACCTTGAATTCCTCCCAGGTCATCATCTGGCCTCCGGTCATTGCACGAACACTGTTCCACCATGACCTGGCATCTCCTTCTAGATAATGGGTGGCGAACAGGACTTTCTCGTTGGATTCCACTCCGGCGACTTCTAGGTTGTTTTCCATGGTTTGCAGCCAATCATCGGCATCTAGGGGTTCTTCTGACTTGGTGAAAATGGGTGGGTTAGTATTCTGGAAATTCTTGAGCTTAGATCCATGGTTGTCCTGATTTTCGTGGCCTTGGTTGTTGTGGGCTAGCTGGGCTATCTGTTGCAGAGTGGCTAGGTTGGCTTGACGTTCCGCTCTTTCGACAGCGGTCAGAAGTCAACATTTGCAGGATCTGCAACATCGGGTCCGGGGCTGAACCACTTCCTCCACGTGGCATCTGAAGATTGATATAGATCATGAGAAAAGAGGGAAATTTCTAAGGTCTTGGGTCTTTGAAAAGTTTTAAATGTTTGGCTCAGATTTTTCTGGCAACTTGATTTTTCATTCATTCACTCATAGCACACAGTACAACACACACCACAACAAAGAAAAACAGATGGTTTTAAGAACCATTCTAGAAACTACGATACAGTGGGACCGACTACTACTCACTACGCTAGTGCTCAGTACTACTACTCCTCGGAGTCTGTGGCTTCATCATCTTCAGCATCATCGATGAAGGTGAAATCATCCTCATCGGTGAAGAAGTCCATGGCCTGATCCTCCAGAAAATCATTGTCATCACTGAGATAAGAGTAAGGGTCTCCACGAAGATCCTCTCCGGCATTCTCCCTTTCCTCCAACTGCATGTCTCTCTCGTGGATGGTCTCCTCCAGAGATGAGATGCGGTGGCGAAGACGGGCAATAATGCGCTCCTTTTTGTCGAGCTGACGGCGGCGAGACTTGCGATCCTTTGCTAGCATGACTATGGTCTGATCCTTCGTCTTGATGATGGCAGACTTGTGGTTGCAATAGTCACGGCGGTTGTCCAACTCCTGACGATCATACATCATGAAGCTAAGGTGGTCCAATTGAGTCTTCACTCGGGGTGGTATGGGGCTTCCGGTGGTTGTCCATTTGCATCACGCCTTGGGAAAAACTCAAAGCGAGTACCCTTGATCGATTGATGCTCGCCCACAGACGGAAAGAGCTTCCTGCATTGCTCTGGCAAGTCCATCGAGCCAGTTGTTTTCCCTCAAGGTAAACTGAATTCCCTCCGCAGTGGGAGGTTCAATCTTTCCTCGGAGACTTGCAACAATTAGCCACTGCAGATCTTCTCCTTCTTGATCATTGAGCTGAGCTCTAAAGAACTCGAGGTGCAGACGCTCCAGAAGTTCCGAAAGCTGATCCAGATCCCTCTCAAAGATAAGGTCTCCCCCATTCCCAAGTTGGTAAAACTTGTTGTACTTCACGTCCATCTATAAAAATAGAGGATGAGTAGATTAGCAGAGTGATCAAGTGTGTCAAAATTTTATGTATTTTGCAAGAGTTTTTGAGGAACATGATTTTTTAGGAAAGAATCAAAGAGATAAGAATGATAATAGGTTTTTGTAAATATTTGTTTTCTTTGGTTTTGAAACTAAGTTTTTAATTCAAACGTCCAGTCTAACTACGGTCTCCTATGGTCAGGATGGCTCTGATACCAACTTGTCAACACCCGAATTTTTCAATCCTAGATGCCCGTTATGCCATAGATCGCAATCCCAGAGGATTATCATTTTTGCGAGACATAACAGAATTGGATACCATAGTACATCATCCATTACAAACGATACATAAGTTCTTACACAAATAGGGATCTCATGATCCAGTTCTTAATACAACATCAAGCAGTGGAATACGTAATAATAACAGTATTAGGCGAAGCTCCATCTTCGGGGTCACATGCAATGCTGACGATGGGAGATGATCCTAGTTGTCGTAACCTTCCTGGGGTCCATCCTCCAGGTACTCCTCTTCATAGTCTGGCCATGGGAATAGCCAGGGACAAAGCCATGAGTACTCTTTAAGTACTCGCAAACTAATACTAATAGGTAAAGGGTTTTTTGGATAATAGTGTAGGGTTCGCAACATAGAAAACAAAATTTTTCCTACGATGTGAACTATATACCAAGATCTATATATACTAGATACAAACAACGGGCGGATGTATATCCGTAGAGAACATACCCTTGAAGACCGACAAATCTTAACGAGTTCAACTCGTGGTTGATGTAGACGATCTCTTGCCGATCTCAAGATCGAGAGGAAGTCCTAGCGCCGCAAATTAGCAGCGCATCCGTGCTCGCACACACGTTCGAGGCACCGAGCAACCTCCGCCTCCTCGCTCCAGCGATGCAGCGGAAGCACAACTCTTTCTTGCCGAATAGCCACCGAGAACATGTATCTCGCTAGTCCGAGACCATGGGGAATAAATTCTAGAGGGGGAGAGAGATCCTTCACGAGGAGGTGTAAGAGACAAGTGAGGAGGAGGGGCTCCTTTTATAGGATGAGGGGGGGAACCCCAAGGGGGTGGCGCATGGGGCTGCCCCTTTCCTCCCTCTTCATGTGGGTGGACACTCCACTCACAAAACTCCTCTAAATTCCCTCCACTCAAAAGTCCACTCAAAATTCCCATTAAATTTCCACCAAATTTAATGCAAACTCTCATTAAATAAAACTCTTTTATTTTATTCAGAATTTTGTCAATTACTTTAATGACAAACATTCACAATAACCCTTGCTAGAATTCTATTTCACATGCATAACCACTTTATGCAATTTCACCAAAACCTGTTTGGTATCTAGTGAAATAAATTCTGCTTGTTCATTCTTTCGGCATGAAACATTTGCTCCAATTGGATGTCGGTGTCTCTTAAGTGTGTCACCCTACGGTTCGTGAATAATGCGGACATGATCGAGACCCCTCTCAGATCAATAATCAGAAGCGGGATCTGGAGACCCATACTGACTCCCACACATTCAACGATGACTTTCTTGTGATCGTCGGAACCTGTTACGCTAGTATCTTAATCCCTTTGTTGCATGATATATTACATGTCCGAGATTCGATCATCGGTATCTCCATACCTAGTTTGATCTCGTTCGACATGCACTCTTTTCTCGTTCTGTGATATAACATTCTAGTGATCAAATCACTTGCTTGCAAGCTAATCAATGTGATATCACCGAGAGGGCCTGAGTATATCTATCCGTCATAGGGATGAACAAATTCCACTCTCAATCCATGAGCCTCAACATAACACTTTATTAGTTGAATCCATCTTTATAATCACCTCGTTACGGTGTGACGTTTGATGTTATCAAGAAACTCTTCGGTGATAGTGATTGACATGATCTCATGGTCTAAGGATTAGGATCACTTGTAAGTTGTTATAGCAATATAAACTCAATGACTTTGATCGTAATGCTATACTTCTGATGAATGTTCATCACATCATTACACTAATTTTGTGATCCCGTTATTAACAACATCCAATGTCCATGATCGAAACCTTGATCATCTTGTTAATCAACGAGCTAGTTTATGAGAGAGGCATAACTAGGAACTTTTCATTTGTTTATTAAACACACATGTATTAACGTTTCCATATTAATACAATTATAGCATGCAAAATAAACATCTATCATATACTTGGAATACACATAATAAACACTTTATTATTGCCTCTCGGGCATATTCCTTGATCTCCCACTTGCACTAGAGACAATAATCTAGTTACATAGTGATAAATCTAACACCCATTGAGTTCGTGTTGATCATGTTTTGCTCTAGGAGAGTTTTAGTCAACGGATCGCTACATTGATATCCGTATGTACTTTACAAATCTTTATATCTCCATCCTTGACATGCTCATGATGGAGTGAAACCGCTTAATATGCTTGGAATGCTTGTGAGACCTTGGCTCTTTGGCATTGGCAATGGCACCATTGTTGTCACAATAGATCACCATTGGGTCCAACGCGTTTGCCACAACTCCTAGTTCGGATATGAACTCCTTCATCCAAATCGCTTCCTGCCGCAAAGAACATATTCGCCTCCGTTGTTGATCCGCTACCACAGGTTGTTTGGAGCTCCTCCAACTAACCGCCGCCCGCCATTCATGAGAAATACGTGATACGGATTGAGACTTAGAGTCATCCGGATCGGTGTCAAAGCTAGCGTCAACATAACACTTAACGACGAGCTCTTCTTCACCTCCGCATACAAGAAACATATCCTTAGTTCTTTGTAAGTACTTAAGGATATTATTGACCGCTATCCGAGGTTCAACCGGATCCGATTGGTACCTACTAGTCAAACTAATAGCGTGTGCCACATCCGGTCTTGTACATAGCATGGCGTACATTATAGAGCCTATGGGTGAAGCATAGGGACTTTGTCCATTATCTCTCTTTCTTCCGCGAAGCCGGACTTTGAGTCTTACTCAATGTCTTGCCTTGCAACATAGGTAAGAACCACTTCTTACTTCCGTCCATTTTAAACTTCTTTAAAATCTTATCAAGGTATGTACTTTGCGATAGCCCTATTATGCGCCTAGATCTATCTCTATAGATCTTTATGCCTAATATGTATGACGCTTCAACTAGGTCCTTCATTGATAATTTCTTTGTTTAGATAACTTTTAACGCTGTTTAAAAGTTCTATATCATTCGATCAATAATATGTCATCCACATATAATATTAGAAATGCCACATTGCTCCCATTCACTTTCTTGTAAATACAAGCTTCTCCATAAGTTTGGACAAATCCAAACTCTTTGATCACCTCATCAAAGCGGAGATTCCAACTTCGTGATGCTTGCTTCAATCCATAGATGGATCGTGAAGATTGCACACCTTGTTAGCATCCTTAGGATCGACAAAACCCTTTGGAAGTATCATATACAACTCTTCTTCAATATTACCATTGAGAAACGCGGTTTTGACATCCATCTGCCATATTTCATAATCGAAATATGCAGCAATTGCTAACATAATCCTAATCGACTTTAGCATCGCTACGGGAGAGAAAGTCTCATCGTAGTCAACTCCTTGAATTTGTCGAAACCCCTTTGCGACAAGTCGAGCTTTATAGATGGTCACATTACCATCAACATTAGTTTTCCTTTTGAAAATCCATTTGTTCTCCACGGCCTTTCGCCGTGAGGTAATTCCACCAAGTTCCAAACTTGATTTTCATACATGGATTCCATCTCGGTTCATGGCTTCTAACCATTTGTTGGAATCCGGGATCATCATCGCTTCTTCATACGTTGCGTGGTCATTATTTTCATCAACCATGAAATTTATGACAGATTTCCGTACAGTCGGGGACGCTGTCTGCTTGACCTGCGAGGTTCGGTAGTACTCTTTCGGAGTTTCATGATCATTATCATTAGTTCCTCTTCAACAGTGGAGCCAACTCGGAACAACTTCAAGGCGCTACTCGCCATACTTTGAAGAGAAGGTTCCACAACCTCTTCGAGTTCTACCTTCCGACTACTCACACCTTTGGAGAAACTCTTTCTCTAGAAAGGATCCATTCTTAACAAAAACCTTGCCCTCGGATCGTGATAGAAGGAATACCCAATAGTTTCTTTAGGGTATCCTATGAAGACGCATTTTTCCGCTTTGGGTTCGAGTTTATCCGGTTGAAGTTTCTTCACATAAACATCGCAAACCCAAACTTTAAGAAATGATGACTTAGGTTTGTTTCCAAACCACAATTCATACGGTGTCTTTTCAACGGATTTAGATGGTGCCCGATTTAAAGTGAATGCAGCGGTTTCTAGTGCATAACCCCAAAATGACAACGGCAAGTCCGTCGGAGACATCATAGATCGAACCATATCTAATAAAGTACGATTCGACGTTCCACACACCATTTATTTGTGGTGTTCCTAAGGTGTGAGTTGTGAAACAATTCCACACTCTTTCATGTGAGTGCTAAACTCGTAACTTAGATACTCACCTCCACGGCCTCGGACCGTAGAAATTTGATCTTTCTATTACGATGATTTTCCACTTCATTCTGAAATTCCTTGAACTTTTCAAAGGTTTCAGACTTGTGTTTCATCAAGTAGATATAACCGTATCTACTCAAATCATCCGTGAAAGTAACAAAATAACGATATCCACCTCATAGACACACTCATTGGACCACATACATCGAATGTATGATTTCCAATAAATCACGCCTGCTCCATTGAACGGCGTTCTAGTCATCTTACCCATAAGGCATGGCTCACATGTATCAAATGATTCATAATCAAGTGATTCCAAAAGTCCATCTGAATGGAGCTTCTTCATGCGTTTAATGCCAATATGACCTAGACGGCAGTGTCACATATATGCGGATATATCATCATTAAGTTTAATCCTTTTAGCATCAACATTATGAATATGTGTAACATTATCATCGAGATCTAACAGAAATAAACCATTCATCATCGGTGCATGACCATAAAAGATTTCATTCATATAAATGGAACAACCATTGTTCTCAGATTTAAACGAATAACCACTTTGCATCAAACATGATCCAGATACAATGTTCATGCTCAGTGCAGGCACCAGATAACATTTATTTAAGTTTATGACTAATCCCGACGCTAAGTGGAGAGGCAGCGTTCCGACGGCGATTACATCAACGTTTGATCCATTGCCGACACGCATCTTGACCTCACCCCTTGCTAGCGGTCGCTTGTTCCAGCCCCGATTCGAGTTACAAATATTAGCAACGAACGGTATCAAATACCTGGTGCTCTGCGACTAGTAAAGTACACATCAATAACATGTATATCATATATACCTTTGTTTGCCTTGCCGGCCTTCTTGTCCGCCAGATACTTGGGGCGATTCGCTTCGATGGCGATCCCCTTACAATAGTAGCACTCGAATCGACTTAGGTCCAACTCGGGTTTCTTTTCAAAGCGCAACAGTGCTTGCCGCCTTACTTCCTTCCGCTTTTCCTTCTTGTCTTTCTTGAAACCAGTGTTCCTATTGATCATCAACACTTGATGTTCCTTTTTGATCTCCACTTCTGCTTTTAAGCATCGATGTAAGCTCGGGAGACTTCTTCATGCCTTGCATATTATAGTTCATCACGAAGCTCTTATAGCTAGGTGGCGGAGACAGAACACGATGGATGCCTAAGTCAATGGGAATCGTTATTCCCAAGGACACAAGCTTATCGGCGTAACCCGACATCTTGAGTACATGCTCACTAACGGAGTGTGCTCTTCCATCATGCAGCTAAAGAACTTTTCTCAAGCATTGTAGCTCTCTCTGACATGTGTGTCGAAAATCATTTTCAACTCACCCATTGTATCAAATGCATTGCCGTTTTGACGCTTTGAAGTTCGGCTCTAGCCCATACAATATGCCGCAATGAACTAAGTTGTGGTCCTCCCGACGAGTCGATAGACATTCTTCTCCTCGTCAGGCATCATCAAAAGGTGGGGGCCTAACGCGCTTCTAGCACATATTGCTTTTGTGCGTGAGAGGAGATAATCCTCAAATTCATGGCCCATTCAAGAAAGTTGCTACCGCTCGCTAGTTTCTCTTTCTCCATGAACGCATTGAAATTAAAAGTAGGTGGTGCCATCTACAACAGAATTTGTAAAGTTTAGACTAAGTGTATGATAGATCGAGTTCAACTAATCTATATTACGAATGAACTCCCACTCAAAAGCGACATCCCACGTGTCCTTTTGGTGATTACATGAACCAAATCCACTACACCAAGTCCGATCATCACGTGAGTCGGTATAGCTTCAAAGGCGAGCATCAAATGGGCATCATATCAACTATATGACTCATGCTTAACCTTTCGGTCTGTGTTCCGAGGCCATGTCTGTACATGCTAGGCTCGCCAAGTTAGAACCTTAGTATTTGCGTGTAATCGCTTTTACACCAAATATGGTCGTGGATCCAAGAACACCCGATCATCACGTGATGTCTTGGAGCCATTTAAAACATAATCGGTGCATACTAAAGGAAGAACACATTCTTCTCTTGATATTTAAATGAGGGATCATCTTATAATGCTTAACAAAGCGCTAAACAAGCAATATAAGATGTAATCAAACATCATATGTTTATTAGTGAAATTATATGGTTCCCGCAGATGATCTCTATCATGTGCATCGTGGTATGATCACTATCATACCTATATGTGTAAATCCAAGGTCTATGGATTTTACACGCTATGTGTGTGTGTTGTAAGAGTATCATCTCATACTTCTACTTACAACACTACCATATCAAAACACTAGCCCAAAGAACAATCTAAACTAGACGCCTCTAATTTATCCATTGCAAGTTTTACGTGGCTTAGGGCTTTCGAGATAGAACCGTTTACCTACGAACATGAACCACAACGAGGATAATCAAATTGTTGACAACTCGCTTGCAAAATAGATATTGACTATAGTAGGAGAGATGACACCGCTAGCCACTTATGCAAACTAGTTGCATGTCAAGCGTGGAACAGGTCTCATGTGCGAGGACATGTAAAGTTTGTCCGCCCGCTTCATCCCACTATGCCACCAATATCCAAAATCACAACAAAGGAGCAACAACATGATCATCATCGCCCACATACTCATATGTGTACTACCCGTGTAAAGTATCTACGCATAGATCCGGCTCTGATACCACTGTAGGGTTCGCAGCATAGAAAACAAAAATTTTCCTACGATGTGAACTATATACCAAGATCTATATATACTAGATACAAACAACGGGCGGATGTATATCCGTAGAGAACATACCCTTGAAGACCGACAAAGCTTAACGAGTTCAACTCGTGGTTGATGTAGACGATCTCTTGCCGATCTCAAGATCGAGAGGAAGTCCTAGCGCCGCAAATTAGCAGCGCATCCATGCTCGCACACACGTTCGAGGCACCGAGCAACCTCCGCCTCCTCGCTCTAGCGATGCAGCGGAAGCACAACTCTTTCTTGCCGAATAGCCACCGGGAACATGTATCTCGCTAGTCCGAGACCATGGGGAATAAATTCTAGAGGGGGAGAGAGATCCTTCACGAGGAGGTGTAAGAGACAAGTGAGGAGGAGGGGCTCCTTTTATAGGAGGAGGGAACCCAAGGGGTGGCCGGCGCATGGGGCTGCCCTGCCCTCCCTCTTCATGTGGGTGTACACTCCACTCACAAAACTCCTCTAAATTCCCTCCACTCTAAAGTCCACTCAAAATTCCCATTAAATTTCCACCAAATTTAATGCAAACTCTCATTAAATAAAACTCTTTTATTTTATTCAGAATTTTGTCAATTACTTTAATGACAAACATTCACAAATAACCCCTTGCTAGAATTCTATTTCACATGCATAACCACTTTATGAAATTTCACCAAAACCTGCTTTCGGTATCTAGTGAAATAAATTCCTGCTTTGTTCATTCTTTCGCATGAAACATTTGCTCCAATTGGATGTCGGTGTCTCTTAAGTGTGTCACCCTACGGTTCGTGAATAATGAGGACATGATCGAGACCCCTCTCAGATCAATAATCAGAAGCGGATCTGGAGACCCATACTGACTCCCACACATTCAACGATGACTTTCTTGTGATCGCCGGAAACTTTTACGCTAGTATCTTAATCCCTTTGTTTCACGATATATTACATGTCCGAGATTCGATCATCGGTATCTCCATACCTAGTTTGATCTCGCATCGACATGCACTCTTTTCTCGTTCTGTGATATAACATTCTAGTGATCAAATCACTTGCTTGCAAGCTAATCAATGTGATATCACCGAGAGGGCCCAGTATATCTATCCGTCATCGGGATGAACAAATTCCACTCTCGATCCATGAGCCTCAACATAACACTTTATTAGTTCTCAATCCATCTTTATAATCACCACTACGGTGTGACGTTTGATGTTATCAAGAAACTCTTCCGGTGATAGTGATTGACATGATCTCATGGTCTAAGGATTAGGATCACTTCGTAAGTTGTTATAGCAATATAAACTCAATGACTTTGATCGTAATGCTATACTTCGGATGAATGTTCATCACATCATTACACTAATTTTGTGATCCCGTTATTAACAACATCCAATGTCCATGATCAGGAAACCTTGATCATCTTGTTAATCAACGAGCTAGTTTATGAGAGAGGCATAACTAGGAACTTTCTGTTTGTTTATTAAACACACATGTATTAACGTTTCCACATTAATACAATTATAGCATGCAAAATAAACATCTATCATATACTTGGAATACACATAATAAACACTTTATTATTGCCTCTCAGGGCATATTCCCTTCAAATAGGACACTAGGCTCTAGGGTTGTTTTGCAAAAGCCAGATTTATCTCTACTAAGCTCTAAAGCTAGTCACAATTTTATAAATCCTAAGCGGGAGCTTGTATTTCATATCACAACTCTGTTGTGGTCAAGTCAAAGTCTCAATTCATCTCACAGGTCATTTTGAAAAGTCTGACAGGGGAACAGTATGGCCACTCCAAGCATTCCATAACCATGACACGGCTATTCGAATAGTTTGACACTCTGCAGAGATTGTACACTTTCACCACAACATTCGATACATCCATCAGGAACAAATCCTAAATTCACCATACTCAGTATGCGGACAATCAATCCTAACCTTTCGATTACACGCCCTAGTATAAGCACCTCTCCTGTGAGTTTGGCCTCCCAACCATGACCAACTGTCATCTTGGGTACTGCATAGGTGGAAAATCTTCACAAGGTATCCTCAGCTCAGACCTTGGCCGTGAGGGAACTAATACTAAGGAATATAAGTTTCCAGTCAAGCCCTACCCAATATTCGGGTATTGTGGTTGTACGATAAAATTGGAATGGTATCGCATCCAGACAACCATCAGTTTTAAAAAATGGGCTAGGGCTCATGCCTCAACATTTTCATCACCAAAATCATCAGGTGTTCAGAAAAACATGTCCAAAACATTTCAATAGAATGATCCATCATTCCAAGGTTTTCATAACCATTTTTCCACCAAGTATTCCCATCTAAAGTTGATCAAGTTTTATGCTTAGCACTAGCATCTACAGGTGGGGGTAGTAATGATGAGGGGTGGTAACTAGTGGAGTTTCAACTAAGTACAACCTCATGTCTTAGGCTGATGTCAAGGTTTCTAACTTAGGCCAAATTTTATGCTCTTTATGCAACCTTCAGCATCTTTCCAATATCTACCAGTCACTTAAGTAAACTCTAAGTAAGCTTTGATAAAGAAATAGAGTAAGAAGCTTGCAAGTAAAACTAGGTTTGGTTTATCAAGTGGGTATGATCACATATGCTTAAGGCATATAGTAGTCACAGTAAAAAGTATGGGTTTGCATCAGTAGGGTATCTTGCAAGGGTTAGCTTGCACATTCACTAGTAGTATTAGGCTTGCCTTGTGCAGAGCAGTGGTTGAAGTTCTCCTCGGCTTCTTCTTCGTAGTATCGTCCTTCCTCCTCGTATCCTTGGTCGGTACTAGCGTCTATGAATAAATACGAGGTACACAATCACCAAACAATACTTAACTACTTGCAATCATCACACACAAGGGTCCTATGGATGATCTAGCATCATCCCTAACATTACAAGGTTAAGGCTTGATTTAATTCCTTTTATTTTTAGAAAAGTAATTTCTACTCATTGAAAAACTACTTAAGATTTAATATTCTCCAAACCCAACATGGGATCATGTTGACACATGTCATCACCACATATTGTAGTCCATGGGAATGTTATTTAAAGTGATGTCACAATTTAATAAGGTTTTACCCTTTTATTTTAATTAATTAAAGTGGCTAGAAATGCTTATGTAGCATTCTTTTATTCCTTGAACATTATTTCTGCAAGTAAACCTATATATTTTTATATATTCTGAAAGGTATGGTTAAATGTGATTTTTGAGAGTTGGAATCAACTCAAAAGCTATTATGGTTTAAATTTGAAAAATGTTTGAATGCAGAAAAGCTTCTGCCTTGTTATTTTTACCATGGGTGATCTATAGATCCAAATGACTTGAATCCAACGGGCTTGGATTCAGCATTCACAAAATTGGTTTCATTCAATTTGGTGCACTGAATCGATCTGGGTTGATTTTTGAAGTTGGGTACAGTGTGTTTGAATTGAAATAGAAAAGGTTTAATTTGAATAACTGGGCTGCGCGGGAAAAGTTACTGGGCCGGCCTGCTAAGCGCAGTGCTCCCGCGGGCTGCTTAAGTGGGTGTCCCCACTCGTCGCTGACACGGGCTGGGCGGGCGGTATGGGCGGCGACGGATCGCTCGATCTAGTTCTAATCTAACTACTGGAGTCAACGTCGACGCGAGACAACTCCGCGAGAACGAAACCTAGCGTGGCCAGTGAGGGTCGCCGGCTCACCGGGTGTCAAGGGCGAGCGAGGCGGCAACGACGGGTCAACGACGGCGAACTCAGGGTGGTCGCGGCAGCTCTGGGCGGCTCAATCGCTGTTCCTTCTTCTCCCGCAATGGCGAGCTCCGGTGAAATTCGGAGGTGGTGCTCGCTTGCTCGAGAATGGTGTGGCACGATCGGTGAGGAGAGGGAGAGATGGTGTGAAGAAATCGTATGGGGTGGCCTCTATTTATAGTCGGCGAGGGACCGTCGGCGCCGCAGGCTTGAGCTTCGGGCGAGGTTACAGTGCTAAAGGCATGGGAAAGGGTAGGGGACGGTGCGGTGTCTCCGGAGATGCTCAATGACATGGTCTCGAGGCATGGGCGTGTGGTTTGGTCTGAACGCGGTGCTCATGCAGAGGCGGCGACGTCTGGGTGATGTTCGAGGTGGCGCTCGCGCACGCCGGCATGGTCTGGCGCCTTGTGCGCGCGTGGTCGAGGCTTGCAACGCCATGGCCGATGGAGTGGCGGTGGGCGGTGGGGGTTGCCTCCCGACATTGTGCTGGCTGCTTCTGCTCCTAGCTTGTCATCGACTATAGGTGTAGCATCCCAAATGTTCAACCACTGTAATGCTACTAAGTTTAATAATAAAATGGGCCACTTCCAACATATAATTGTTGCATCATCATCATATCATGCTCATGTCATCATGTTCCCTTGCATTGGAGCATCATATAAAACCTTTTTCTTGTTTGGTTCTTATCTCATGTGCATTATTAATTGTAGTTGCTTCTTGATATTGTATTTGGTTCTTAATAAATTGTTAAATGCCCAAGTTGAGTTGGGGGCATCTCTTTGACTCCACCACCTTATCTTTCACCACCTTATAATTCCACCATCCAATGATATGGGCTAGGCTTTTATTGAGTTATCCCTATCCATGTTGTTGGGTGGATCCTCTCATAATCTAATTGCTTGGCCTTTGCCACCTTTTGTGCATGCAAGGAGTAAAGCCACATGGAATCATGTTGTTTTCACAATATATCCACTTGGCATTAATTGTCTTGCATGGGCCATGCAAGTACCCCTCTTCCTGGATTTGGTTTTTGTTGGTTTTCTAAATGGATCCTTCCACCTTGCTTCTTTTGTTTGGTTAGTTCAAGACCCTAGCTCTTCCCCTTCTTTTGTTCTTGCTTGATCTATGTTGGATCATGCATGAACCCAAAACCCCAACACCAACCTTGGCCACCTCTCCCTATCCTTTTTCTTCCTTTTCCCCTTGATCAAGTATGTTGCAAGTGAAGCATGCATGATCAAGTGTTAAGCACCTTCTTTTCTTTTCTTACCCCTCTTATCAACTTCTAACCTACCATGCCATCTCTTTTCCTCTAAAACAAAACCATCATTCCCATCTATCTTCAACCAAAACCCTATTTTACCATTACCCTAAAATAAACCCTAACTACTTTTTCCTCTAACAAAAACCAAACAACATCTCTCTCTCTCCTCTTTCCTAACTAAACCCTAATTTAACTACATCCTAAAATAACCCTACATCTATTTTTTTTCTATCTCTAATCAAATTCAAACAACACCTAATCTACCCTTCTCCTATCTAGCATGCTCCCTTGCCCATGTCCCTCTCACCCTCTACCCTATCATGCGCCTACCCAACCCCCCTTGCCCACTGACTGGACCCCACCTAGCTGCCCCCACCATGCCCCTCTCTAAACCCTAGCTCACCCTTGCCCCTCTTTCTCCCCTTTTTCCTCCCTCTTTTCCTCTCTCGCTGCAGCTGACGCCCATGCCCCACCCGCCACCCTAGCTCCCTCTCGCCAGGCCCTGCCCCACGCGATCACGTCTTGGAGAGGTGACCAAAGCCACACCCCGCCTACCCCTCCCTCACGCAACCACCGTGCCCCCACGTCTTATCTCGCCCACCTCCTCTCCTCACCGAACCCCCAGATCCGTCTCCCCGCCATGATACCATGGCCGATCCAGCCGAGCGAGTGCTGCTGGTGTCAAGGCGTTCTTTGAGCTCGCCTCGTCCGCCTGAGACGTGCCCAGGGAGGAGGCGCCAGAACGCCAGACTCGACGCCGCCAAGCCCTAGATCGACGCGAGCTACCGCTAGGATCGCCACGCCTGCGTCAACCGACCACGCCACAACCCCAGACACGGTCCGTCGACGTTCGCTTCCTGGTTGCACGAGTCTCGCCGTCGAACACCCTCCGTGGCGCGGTGGTTGTCGTCGACGTCGCCTTCGCGCTACAACACCTTAGCTAGACGCCACCACCCTTCCTAGCACCTAGCCTAGCCAGTATAGATTCGTTCAAGGCTCAAGACGCGCTCAAGAACGCCTGATGAGAAAGCAGTCGCCCGGCCTTTTAAAACCCCCCGTTTTCTTTTGTCAACCATCCTCGAGACCCCAAATGACTGCAACATTTGCAAAAGGCTCCCCTTAAGATCGCGCTAAACCCGCAGTCCTTCCCCGACTGCGCTGTGCCGATAACCCCTTTTTACGCTCAACCCGCGGTTCATCTCGCCCCATTGCCGATGTTGCAGCGATGCAAAAAGGTCCCGCTTTTGTAATGAACCCGCTGTCCAGAGATCTCAGCCACCTTTGTGCGAGATGACCCAGCCCATCTGGCGGCCGCTCAAAGCAATGAAAAGGCTGTTGAAGATGTTTTCAAATTCAAAATATGATAAATAAATTCAAATTCAAATTATTTTCAGATTTTAAATAACTTTTGCATGCTTCATCCAAATTAGGCAAATAATATATGTTTTTGATTCAGAAAAATGAGAGGAAGTCAAATATGCCATCTGTTTAGTGTTTTGCACAAGTTAAATTCCAAGTTTGTTTAAATTACTTCAATTGCCACTATAATTTCAAAATTAAATAACTTTTGATTGGAAAATCCAAATTAAGCAAATGAGTAGTCTAAAATGATCAAATCGTGAGACCTTTCTGTTTATGCTATCCTTGACTTCAATTGCAGCATGCATCATATAACTATATTGAGAACAACAATTGTTATGACAACAAAACATGACTAAAACCAATTCAAATGTTATTTTCGCCTTCACACTTCACCCATGCCATGCTACTCGCTTGCCATGTAAATTGTGCATCATTCATCATGGCATGATTGTTTGCTTGTCGCATCTTATTCATATGCTTGTGCTCGTATTCATGTTGGCCTTGTTTGTTTGGTTTTTCTTGATAGACACCGAGTGGGTTGTATCAAGAGAACGAGCACTACCAGGCGTCCTTTGCTTCAACAGAGGCACCAGGCAAGCACTACCACATGCTTGCATACATACAGTACCTATTGCCTCTATCTTATTCTTGCATCATCGAGTCGCGATTGCATTAAATTGAATCCCAAGTATGCATAGCCTTTACTTTTAAACCCCACCAAGCTTGTATCCTCCATCCCATGAGCCACTACTATAGGAGTTGTTTGAGCCATGCGAGTCGTAGAACAGCATGTGTAGGGTTGGTGAGAGTCTGATGGATAACGAGGTACTTAAACAACTTAACCTGAGTAGTTCTGGGATAACTAAAGAAAGTGGCACCGGTGGGCAATATCTGCTATTTGGTTTTTCCTGCTCACTTGTGTCCCGTAAGACCCCGAGTACTTGATTCCTGTTTGATTTATCGCTATCCACATCCGGAGGTATATGGGACCCCCAGGAGCTTGATTCATTCTTATTTCTTGGGGCCACAAACTAGTTTGAGGTTTTATTTACGATCCTGTACTTATGCCATGTTTTATCGCTTTATTTACGATTGTCTGCGAGGTACACCATAATATTTAGGTAAACGGGATGTTTCGCGGTCGCTGTGATCCCGATTGGGGACCTGTTTGTCATTCTGACCATCGGACGTAAACCTTGAGTCCGTCTCGAGCTTGCTTACTCCTATGGTATACTCAAGGGTGGCCTGAAATATTTCTGAATCTTGTGATTGTTCACCGTGAAAGCCTCGTTGGGTTTTGATTTGGTTTTTCCGAGGTCGATCGGCGTGTTGCTATTGGTGCACCCGGCGGGTAAAACTTTCAAAGCCGTGTCCGCGTTATGGACGACTTGGAGCAGTTTCTTGATCATAGACAAGCATAACTAAAGTACCGCCTTAATTTGACTAAGTAACTTGACTAGTAAATAGTGCAATACTCACGGAATGGTTAATAAAATTGCCAACGGAAGGGGTTCGTCCGCCTTGTTGGTAGCGAGGAGGATGGATCGGATGAGATTACCATTATAACTGTTGTACTTAATTCACGGACATCCGCCTATCATTGGTTAGGCGGATGGTTAGCGCTATTCGTAGAATTGCTAGGGTTTATCTTTTCTTTGCAATTCGTCACCCAAGGTTGTGTCCCTTTAGAGGCATTAAGTCTTCTTGAGCCGAAAATTTTAGGGTCTCACACGATAAATTCTTGATTCAGATGAATGTACCTTCTCGTGACGGATCTTGGGTGGAAGAAGCCGATGATGTGGGCAACGATCGTTCGGTGTAGAGATTCCGGAACGGGATCCGTGAGACCTGTAGTTGGGATGTGCTTATTTTCTCGGCATCTTATGCCTATTTGCTTCTTATCCGTACTGGATCTTGTTTGCCGCCCGCATGATACTCGATGTGTCTTATGAGGAGCTATCCTAAATTATAGTTGTATCTAGGTCATTTGAATCTTGCCGTATGGCGTTGGTATATTTCCTTTCTTTCTAGATGGTGTGGCTCGATGTACTCTTGTATGGTGGCTTCGTACATACCCACTTGTGTCGTAGTTGATCCTTCGCCGACCACGTCAGGTCCCGTTGAGAGGTTAGCGGTTGGGACGTCTGAAAGGACTACCAATGAGTGGCTTTGGGGCCCCAGACTATTTCAACCGCTATCTCTCATCCAGGCTTGTATCTAGGAGCGTAGTTCACCGAGGTAGTTACAATTGGTATCGAGCCATCCCGACCTTCGTGGTTTCAGTTGTCAGTCTAGCAAATATTTTTAGTAGTTATGTATATAGGGAAAAACAAAACGCGAGAGTAGGACTGCTTCCATTTTTCTTCTTACCCCCCCACCCCCCCTTTTCTGGTAAGGAAGTGCAACGTTTTCAATCCTCTTCTCAAAGTTCAAACTAGGATTCACGTGTTCGGGGTTTCCGTAGTACCATAGGATGTGTGTGTGTGTGTGTGTAGTCCCTTGTCTATCTGTTGCATCCAAGTTGTTATCTTATCTCTTTGGTTATCAACTGTTGGTACATTCCATACCGATGGTGCTTTTGTAAACCGACGTAATCTATCTTCCTTTGTATCCGACGCTATCTTGTTTGGGGTGTTCGTTTCGTAGTACCAATCTTTAGGTTTCACGTGAGAAGAAGGGGTTAGGATATGTGTTCCACTTGTTCATGTCTTGAGTAATGATTTGAGTGCGGGATGGAGTCGCGACCATACCACTACTTGTATCATTTGCTTTTGTATATTGGATCGGTAGAGTCACTAATCTTGATTCGTTAAGTAATTTTGCGCATCTATTGGTATTTTAATGCCGAAATTTGTGGAAAATTTTCTTTGATATGATTGTGTACCACACTCCTTTTTAGTCGTGTGCGATATGCTTAATATCTTTGAGGTGCTATGAACTTTGTTGATATTTTAATATCATCTCAGTAAATTGTATCCTTTAATCTTGGTTAATTCCATCTTGGTACTATTTTGGATTATTATCATCTTCCATTATAGTACTGACTTGAGTTACATCAATGACAGGATGGCTCCCCACGGACGAGGAGGACATTCCTCGAGGCGGGCTCATCTCTCAAGCATAGCTACTGCTCCCGGGCATGCAAGAGAACCATTTGCGCTTTGAGGAGAGCGTCAGAAGGAAAGTTCACTCCACTTCCTCCACCTCCCAAGCGTGGTGACATCAAGAGCTTCCTCAAGTTCAGTCCTCGGCGGTTTGGCGTGTCGGACCTCTTGATCTTGATGATTGGCTCCGTGAGATCTCAAGGCTGCTAGAGACTGCGATGTGCGAGCAGGAATGGGTAAAGTGTGCTACTCACCTGCTCAAGGGAGACAGCTCTATGGTGGGAAAACTACCAAGTCTAGCTGCCGGGTTCCGGCCCACTTGGGAGAGGTTCACCGCTTTCAAGGCAGTTCCTCTCGAGATTGTGATGGAACGGATGAAGGATGCTTTCCTCAACTTGAAGCGGGGCAATGATAACGCCAACACCTACATCAGAACTACATGAACTTGTCTCGCTATGGTGGTGATGAGGTATCGATGACAAGAAAAGCGAAGAGATTGTGCAAGGGCTCAATCGTCGATCAAGTATGCACTCACGCATGCAAGACCGCAACCTTCTGAACTGCAGCATATGGCACTACAAGAGGAGGCTAGTAGGCAGATGTTCGAGGAGTCCAAGAAACATAGCAGGGATGCATCAAGTTCGGCAGCAATGGCAACTCCTTCTAAGCGGCGTGTCTGGGTTCCTAACACCCCACCGTCGCTCCGGCTCCACCAAGATCTCGCAAGCTTCACGCCAAGGCCATCAAACTTCACCACTGCGGCTCCCAGGGGCTACAACAACCCTTACCCTGGAGCGCCTGGCGGAGTCCCTGGCTTTTCTGCTCCACGTCCAGCTAGTGCCTGCTACACGTGTGGAGATCCTGGACATCGCACCAGCGTCAATGAAGAACAAAGCTCTCCCTCAACCCCGCCAAGATCTGCAACAAGCTCTCCTCGGTTCGCGCACCGCCTCGGGCTCTCAACATCAACACTAAGCCGGGTGCGGTTGTTCGAGCTAATCACGTCAACGCCTCTCAAGCCGAGCTACTGAGTTGTCATGGGTATGCTTCGCTTAACTCGGCCTGCACGAGTTCTCTTTGATTACGGTGCATCGCATTCATTTGTGTCTCACAAGTTTGCAAATGAGAACGAGTTAGTCTGGGTCCTCTTCAAAAGAAGTTGATGGTTCTTTCTCCCAGCAAATATGATGGCAACTAAGATCGCCCATGGCAATCAAGTTGAGATTGGGGCTCTTCATTCTTGGCTTCTTTGATTGTTCGCAACTCGACATTGATGTCATCCAGGCATGGATTGGTTGACAGCAAAATTGCCAGATCGATTATCTCTCAAGATCCTGAAGGCCACATAGTCTTTTCTCCAAGTCGACTCCTGTCCAGCTCTATTCCTTGGCTGCTCGAATGATGACGCTATGGAAGCTATTCAAGGTACCGATGGTCTGTGAGTTTCCGGATGTTTTTCCTGAAGAGTTGCCAGGTATGCCTCCGGATCGCGAAGTTGAATTCGTGATCGAGCTTGAACCTGGAACCGCTCCTATCTCCAAGAGGCCATATAAGATGGGTCCTTCTGAGCTGGCTGAACTCAAACGGCAACTTGATGAACAAGAGAAGTTGGGTTTCATTCAGCATAGCACTTCTTCTTGGGGTAGTCCAACAATCTTCGTGAAGAAGCGTGACAGAACCGATAGGCTCTGTGTTGACTACCGGGCTCTAAATGCTAAAACCATCAAGAACAAATATCCTCTTCCTCGGATAAATGATCTGTTTGATCAGCTAGCAGGAGCTGTGGTGTTCTCTAAGCTGGACTTGAGAAGTGGTTATCACCAAATCAAGATTCGCAAAGAAGATGTGCCCAAAACAGCTTTCACCACTCGCTATGGCCTGTATGAGTACACGGTCATGTCTTTCGGTCTGCTACCTTCTCGAGGTGATGAACTCCGTTTTCATGGAGTACCGGACAAGTTTGTGGTGGTATATCTGGATGATATTCTCGTCTATTCCAAGTCCAAGGAGGAGCATGAAGAGCACTGAGGTGTGTCTGAACAAGCTTTGAGAACCGCTTGTATGCCAAGTTCTCAAAGTGTGAGTTCGGTTGCTCAAGTAACCTATGGGGCATGTTATCTCGCCAAGGGCATTGCACAACCGGAAACCGTGAAGACAATAGTTGAATGGCTTCCTCCAATGTCAAGGAAGTGCGGAGTTTTCTCGGCAGCTAGCTATTGTCGCCGCTTTGTGCGTAACTTCTCAAGATAGCAAAGCCTCTTACCGATCTCCTCAAGAAAGGCAAGAAGTACTGTGGACACCTTGCCAAGAAAGTTTCGAGACACTCAAAGCAAAGCTCACTTCCACACCAGTCTTGGTTCCTCCGGATACATCCAAGCCTTTCGGATCTTCTGCGATGCCTCTTTGCAAGGATTGGGTGCGGTCCTTATGCAAGAGAGACAGTGGTTGCTTATGCCTCTCGTCGATTGAAGACACATGAGGTCAACTATCCCACATGATCCGGAGCTAGCAAAGATGGTCTTTGCCTTGAAGCTGTGGAGGCACTACTTGGTAACGAGATCTTCTCGGACCACAAGAGTTTGAAGTATATCTTCACTCCGGATCTCAATCTTGGCAAAGGAGATGGATTGAAGCCAATGACTTCGATGTGACCATCAACTACACTCTGGAAAAGCAAATGTCATGGCGTATGCTTAGCCGTAAAGCTTATGTCAACAACCTCATGGTAGAAGAGCAGACCTCTCTTGTGTGAGGAATTCCGTCCGAACACGGAAATTGTGGAACAAGGGCATCTCTGAACCTTCGGCTACTCCTCTCTTGGAAGAACAGATTCGTTCTCGTCAGTGGTGATCCGCACACCAAGAAGCTCATCGCTAAGCTTGGCACTCAAGTATGAATCCTTCCATGTTGATGATCGCACGCTCTTCTTTGATCACGGATGTTTGTTCCAAACTACCCGGTCCGAGAGATCAATTGCTCAAGGAGGCACATGATTCGGTCCTTTCTATCCATCTGGCAGCACAAAGATGTATATGGACTTGAAAACACAATCTTGGTGGCACAGGTTGAAAAGGTATTGTGCCAAGTACGTCTCAGAATGTGATGTCTGCCGCAGAGTCAAGGCTGTCCATCAGAAACCATTTGGTCTTCTACAGCCATTGAAGCCTCCGGAATGGAAATGGGAGAAAGTTGAGATGGACTTCATCACGGGTTTTCCGAGGTCGCAGAAGGGCAACAATGCAATTTTTGTTGTCATCGACAGGCTTTCCAAAGTGGCACACTTCTTCCCAGTCAAAGAAACAATCTCTGGACTTGAGCTCTATATCAACAGGATTGTCTCTTTGTATGGGGTTCCACTGAAATCAGTTCGGATCGTGGGAGCATCTTCACCTCAAAGTTCGGGAGAGTTTCCAAAAGCTTTGGGAACAGTTGAACTTCAAGACTTACCACCCTCGATCGCAAGGACAAGTGGAGAGGATCAATCAGATTCTCGAGGACATGCTTAGAGCTTCATCTCGTTTGGCATGAAGTGGGAAGAATGTCTTCCATATGCGAATTCTCCTACAACAACAGCTTCGTAAGAGTCGAAGATGGCACCATTCGAGGCTCTCTATGGTCGCAAGTGCGAACTCCCATTGGTTGGTCGGTGCGGAGAAAGAATCTGGTTTGGCCCGACATTGTGACTCAGAGGAGAAGGTGCATATCATTCGGAGAACACGAAGATTGCTCAAAGTCGTCGGAAGAGCAACTATGACAGAAGCACAGATATGGTATATGCCCCAGATCTCGTCTACCTTCGTGTCACTCCCATGAGAGGAACACACCGCTTGTATCAAAGGAAAGTTGGCTCCTAGATACATCGGTCCTTTCAAGATACGTGATAGAAGAGGAGAAGTTGCTTATGCACTAGAGCTTAGGAAAAACTCAAAGTTCATGATGTTTTCCACATCTCAGCTCAAGAAGTGCTTCAAAGACCCGGCATGACCGTGGATCATGAGCTAATAGACCTCCAAGAAGATCTCTCTTATCAGAACACCCACAAAATTCTCGAGACTGCGCGAAGGACTGCAACAAGTCCATCAAATTCTGCAAGGTGCGGTGGTCACACCATTCATTGATGAAGCAACTTGGGAGCGTGAAGATGAACTCCGTGCCAACCATCCTTCTCTCTTTGTGTCTTCTTCTTCTTCCTAGAATCTCAAAGTAGATTCCTGTTAGTGGGAGAGTTGTAGCATCCCGGTTGTCTAACCACCGTAATGCTACTAAGTTTAATAATAAAATGGGCCACTTCAACATATAATTGTTGCATCATCATCATATCATGCTCATGTCATCATGTTCCTTGCATTTGAGCATCATATAAAACCTTTTCTTGTTTGGTTCTTATCTCATGTGCATTATTAATTGTAGTTGCTTCTTGATATTGTATTTGGTTCTTAATAAATTGTTAAATGCCCAAGTTGAGTTGGGGGCATCTCTCTTTTGACTCCACCACCTTATCTTTCACCACCTTATAATTCCACCATCCAATGATATGGGCTAGGCTTTTTATTGAGTTATCCCTATCCATGTTGTTGGGTGGATCCTCTCATAATCTAATTGCTTGGCCTTTGCCACCTTTTGTGCATGCAAGGAGTAAAGCCACATGGAATCATGTTGTTTTCACAATATATCCACTTGGCATTAATTGTCTTGCATGGGCCATGCAAGTACCCCTCTTCCTGGATTTGGTTTTTGTTGGTTTTCTAAATGGATCCTTCCACCTTGCTTCTTTTTGTTTGGTTAGTTCAAGACCCTAGCTCTTCCCCTTCTTTTGTTCTTGCTTGATCTATGTTGGATCATGCATGAACCCAAAACCCCAACACCAACCTTGGCCACCTCTCCCTATCCTTTTTCTTCCTTTTCCCCTTGATCAAGTATGTTGCAAGTGAAGCATGCATGATCAAGTGTTAAGCACCTTCTTTTCTTTTCTTACCCCTCTTATCAACTTCTAACCTACCATGCCATCTCTCTTTTCCTCTAAAACAAAACCATCATTCCCATCTATCTTCAACCAAAACCCTATTTTACCATTACCCTAAAATAAACCCTAACTACTTTTTCCTCTAACAAAAACCAAACAACATCTCTCTCTCTCCTCTTTCCTAACTAAACCCTAATTTAACTACATCCTAAAATAACCCCTACATCTATTTTTTTTTTCTATCTCTAATCAAATTCAAACAACACCTAATCTACCCCTTCTCCTATCTAGCATGCTCCCTTGCCCATGTCCCTCTCACCCTCTCTACCCTATCATGCGCCTACCCAACCCCTTGCCGGACCCCACCCCACCTGCCCCACACGACCATGCCCTCTCTAAACCCTAGCTCACCCTTGCCCTCTTTTCCTCCCTCTTTTCCTCCCTCTTTCCTCTCTATTCACCCGCAGCTTGCAGCCCATGCCCTACCTGCCACCACCCTAGCTCCCTCTCGCCACCCTGCCCCCTGCCCCCGCGATCACGCATACCGAGAGGTGACCAAAGCCACACCCAGCCTACCCTCCCCTCACGCAACCCCTGGCGTTCTTATCTCGCCCACCTCCTCTCTGCCTCACAGAACCCCAGATCCGTCCGGAACCCCCTCTCCCGTTTCTCCCTTCGCCACCTTGATATACCACGGCCCTGCCGATCCGCCTGTGAGGTGTCAAGGACGCCGGAGCTCGCTGCGTCGCCTGAGCCGTGAGGAGGAGGCGCCAGAACGCCAGACCGAGCCGCCGCCAAGCCCTAGATCGACGGGCGCCAGCGGCTGTGGATCGCCGCCTCCGTCGAACCGACCACGCCGTCACGATCGCGTCGCCTGAACCCAGACACGGTCCGTCGCTTCCTGGTTGCACGAGTCTCGCCGTCGAACACCCTCCGTGCGCGGTGGTTGTCGTCGGCGTCGCTCCTCGCTACAACACCTTAGCTAGACGCCACCACCCTTCCTAGCACCTAGCCTAGCCCAACATGAGACGCCCCAGTTCGAACCTCTGCGCCATCGCGCTGTCGACGCGTGGTTCGGGACGAGAAGAGAAAGCAGGCGCCCGGCCTTTGCGAAACCCCCTGTTTTCTTTTGTCAACCGATCCTCGAGACCCGCCAAAATGTGCAACATTTGCAAAAAGGCTCCGCAAGATCCCGCGCTAAACCCGCAGTCCTTCCCCGACGGCGTGTGCGTTTGCGATAACCTGTCTTTTCGCTCGCTCAACCGCGGTTCATCGTGTTAAACGGTTCAGAGATGTTTTCAAATTCAAAATATGATAAATAAATTCAAATTCAAATTATTTTCAGATTTTAAATAACTTTTGCATGCTTCATCCAAATTAGGCAAATAATATATGTTTTTGATTCAGAAAAATGAGAGGAAGTCAAATATGCCATCTGTTTAGTGTTTTGCACAAGTTAAATTCCAAGTTTGTTTAAATTACTTCAATTGCCACTATAATTTCAAAATTAAATAACTTTTGATTGGAAAATCCAAATTAAGCAAATGAGTAGTCTAAAATGATCAGCTCGACGAGACCTTTCTGTTTATGCTATCCTTGACTTCAATTGCAGCATGCATCATATAACTATATTGAGAACAACAATTGTTATGACAACAAAACATGACTAAAAACCAATTCAAATGTTATTTCGCCTTCACACTTCACCCATGCCATGCTACCGCTTGCCATGTAAATTGTGCATCATTCATCATGGCATGATTGTTTGCTTGTCGATCTTATTCATATGCTTGTGCTCGTATTCATGTTGGCCTTGTTTGTTTGGTTTTCTCGGATAGACCTTTACCGGGGGTTGTATCAAGAGAACCGGAGCACTACCAGGCAGTGCCCTTTGCTTCAACAGAGACACCGCAAGCACTACCACATGCTTGCATACATACCTATTGCCTCTATCTTATTCTTGCATCATTGAGTCGCGATTGCATTAAAATGAATCCCAAGTATGCATAGCCTTTACTTTTAAACCCCACCAAGCTTGTATCCTCCATCCCATGAGCCACTACTATAGGAGTTGTTTGAGCCATGCGAGTCGAGAACAGCATGTGTAGGGTTGGAGAGTCGATGGATAACGAGGTACTTAAACAACTTAACCAGTAGTTGGATAACTAAAGAAAGTGGCACCGTGGGCAATATCGCTATTTGGTTTTCCTGCTCACTTGTGTCCGTAAGACCCCGAGTACTTGATTCCTGTTCCTTGATTTATCGCTATCCACATCCGGAGGTATATGGGACCCCCGAGCCGAGCTTGATTCATTCTTATTTCTTGGGGCCACAAACTAGTTTGAGGTTTTATTTACGATCTGTACTTATGCCATGTTTTATGCTTTATTTACGATTGTGCAGTCTTTCCTTAGGTAAACGGATGTTTTCGCGGTATCGATCCCCGATTGGGGACCTCGTTCTGACCATCGGTAAACCTTGAGTCCGTCTCGAGCTTGCTTACTCCGTTCGGTATACTCAAGGGTGGCCCTCAAATATTCTGAATCTTGTGATTGTTCAATGTGAAAGCCTCGTTGGGTTTTGATTTGGTTTTCCGAGGATCGGCGTGTGTTGCTATTGGTGCACCCGGGTAAAACTTCTAAAGCCGTGTCCGCGGTTATGGACGACTTGGAGCAGCTTGATCATAGACAAGCATAACTAAAGTACCGCCTTAATTTGACTAAGTAACTTGACTAGTAAATAGTGCAATACTCACGGAATGGTTAATAAAATTGCCAACGGAAGGGGGTTGTTCGTCGCTTCCTTGTTGGTAAGGAGGAGGAGGATGGATCGGATGAGATTACCATTATAATTGTACTTAATTCACGGACATCGCCTATCATTGGTTAGGCGGATGGTTAGCGCTTATCGTAGAATTGCTAGGGTTTATCTTTTGCAATTCGTCACCCAGTTGTGTCCCCTTTAGAGGCATTAAGTCTTGTACCCTTAGGGTCTCACCGATAAATTCTTGATTCAGATGAGGTACCTTCTCGTGACGGATCTTTGGGTGGAAGAAGCCGATGATGTGGGCAACGATCGTTCGGTGTAGAGATTAGGAACGGGATCCGTGAGACCTGTAGTTGGGATGTGCTTATTTTCTCCGCATCTTATGCCTATTTGCTTCTTATCCGCACTCGGATCTTGTTTGCCGCATGATACTCGATGTGTCTTTATGAGGAGCTATCCTAAATTATAGTTGTATCTAGGTCATTTGAATCTTGCCGTATGGCGTTGGTATATTCCTTTCTTTCTAGATGGTGTGGCTCGATGTACTCTTGTATGGTGGCTTGCGTACATACCCACTTGTGTACGTAGTTGATCCTTCACGCCGACCACGCCCGTCTGAGTCCCGTTGAGAGGTTAGCGGTTGGGACGTCTGAAAGGACTACCAGTGAGTGGCTTTTGGGGCCCCGCCGTACTATTTCAACCGCTATCTCTCATCCAGGCTTGTATCTAGGAGCGTAGTTCACCGAGGTAGTTACAGGGTGGCAAGAGGGTGCTCGGCTATTCACCATTGATGACAATGGCAAGCTCACAGTGGTGCTAGTGCCTGGATAATCTTCCTAGATGATCTACTGAGTTGTGTGTGAGCTAAATGGGGAACCAGTTAGGCAAGAATTACTGCTCACAATAGTGTTTGATGTTTGTTTGATTTGTGTCTGCAACCTGTTTGATGAAATGGCCGCATGAAATCAAGTTTTGAATTTTGAAATGATTTTTGGTGGGTTTGCTAGATTGGTGCTGGTGAGTCTGCATATACTTGGGTTTTGCAAGTTGAGCTTGTTTGAGTGGTTTTTGAAAAAGTGGGATCTTCTCATATGATAAATATTCAATTTTGAATTGTCATTTAAACTATGCATTTGAAAGTTTCTGGATGATCACAAAGTGGGCCTTGATACCTTGTTATGAGTACATTCAAGGGGTGCAAAGATCCAGAAAAGTTTCTGTTAGGTTCTGAAAGTTTGAGATAGCCAAAGTAGGCATGGGAGTTAAATTGGCCAAAATGACCATTCATTTCATATATGTGTTTTGATTTACTTGTCTTTAGGAAAAGTGTGGGAAATGTTTTAGATGATGTTTATTTCACCTAAGAAACATTTTACAAGCAATGGCACAAACAAACAAGGTGGTTTTAAAAGAATTCAAAATCCATGCATACACATATGCATGCATTCATGATTTCATTTAGAAAAGTTTTTGTTAACCCTAATTTTGATGATTAGAATATGATGACCCAAGCTTAGTATTTTTGGGATGTTACAAGTAATTGATAATAAAATCCGAATGGACTTAAACATCGCTACAGGAGAGAAAGTCTCATCATAGTCAACACCTTGAACTTACCGAAACCCTTTTGCGACAAGCCGAGCTTTATACACAGTAACATTACCATCTGCATCCGTTTTCTTCTTGAAAATCCATTTGCACTCAACGGCCTTACGGTCGCTAGGAGGGTCCACCAAAGTCCATACTTGGTTTTCGCTCATGAATCCCAATTCGGATTTCATGGCCTCTAGCCATTTCTCAGAGTCTGGGCTCATCATTGCTTCCTCATAGTTCGCAGGTTAACTGTTGTCTAACAACAAGACGGTTGAGATAGGGTTGCCGTACCATTCAGGAGTGGCACGTGACCTTATCGACCTGCGAAGTTCAGTAGTAGCATCGTTCGAAGTTTCATGATCCTCGTCATTAGCTTCCTCTCTTGTTGGTGCAGACGACACTGGAACAATTTCAGGTGCTGCGCTACTCCCCAACTCGAGAGAAGGTTCAATAACCTCGTCTAGCTCTACCTTCCTCCCACTCACTTCTTTCGAGAGAAACTCCTTCTCAAGAAAGGATCCGTTCTTTGCAACAAACACTTTGCCTTCGGTTATGTGGTAGAAGGTATACCCAATCGTTTCCTTAGGGTATCCTATGAAGATGTATTTCTCCGCTTTGGGTTCGAGCTTGTCCGGCATCAACTTCTTGACGTAAGCTTCGCATCCCCAAACTTTAAGAAAAGACAACTTAGGTTTAGACCAAACCATAGTTCATACGGTGTCGTCTCAACGGATTTAGATGGTGCCCTATTTAAAGTGAATGCGGCGGTTTCTAATGCATAACCCCAAAATGATAACGGAAAATTTGTAAGAGACATCATTGATCGCACCATATCTGTTAGAGTTCGATTCCGGCGTTTAGACACACCATTGCGCTGTGGTGTTCCAGGTAGTGTGAGTTGCGAAACGATTCCACTTGGTTTAAGATGCGTGAGAAAATCATAACTCAAATATTCACCTCCACGGTCGGATCATAGAAATTTAATTTTCCTATTACGAAGGTTTTCCACTTCATTCTGAAATTCTTTGAACTTTTCAAACATTTCAGATTTATGTTTCATTAAATAGATATACCCATATCTACTTAAGTCATCAGTAAAAGTGAGAAGATAGCGATATCATCCGCGTGTCGAAACACTCATTGGTTCGCATACATCGGTATGTATGATTTCCAATAAGTCCGTTGCTCGCTCCATTATTCCCGAGAATGGGGTTTTGATCATCTTGCCCATAAGGCACGGCTCGCACGTGTCAAATGATTCAAAATCAAGAGACTCCAAAAGTCCATCAGAATGGAGTTTCTTCATGCGTTTTACACCCATATGACCTAGACGGAAGTGCCACAAATAAGTTGGATTATCACTATCTACTTTGCATCTCTTAGCCTCAATGTTATGGATGTGCGTTTCATTGCTTTCGAGATTCAGAAGAAATAAACCATTCACATCAGGTGCATGATCATAAAAGATGTTATTCATATAAATGGAACAACCATTATTCTCTGATTTAAATGAATAACCGTCTTGCAATAAACACGATCCAGATATGATGTTCATGCTCAACACAGGCACATAATAACACTTATTAAGGTTTAAAACTAATCCCAAAGGTAAAACTAAGGAGAGTGTGCCGACGTTCATCACATCAACTTTTTATCCATTGCCAACGCGCATCGTCACCTCATCCCTTGCTAGCCACCATCTATTCCGTAGCTCTTTTTTCGAGTTACAAATGTTAGCAACTGAACCAGTATCATATACCCAGGCACTACAACGAGCGCTAGTAAGGTAAACATAAATAACATGTATATCAAATATACCTTTAATGGTGCTAGCCTTCTTGTCCGCTAAGTACTTCGGACAGTTGCGCTTCCAGTGACCCTTGTCCTTGCAATAGAATCACTCAGTGTCCGACTTAGGTACAGACTTGAGCTTCTTCTCAGCAGGGGCAACATGCTTGCCGCTGTCTTTCTTGAAGGATTTCTTTGCACCCTTAACTTTCTTAAAGCTAGGGGTCTTGTTGACCTTCAACACATGATTATCTTTCTTGATGTCCACCTCCACAGCTTTCAGCTTAGCGAAGAGCTCAGTGATCGTATCAGTGGAACCAATTTGATTGTGAGTAACTACAAAACCTTTGTAGCTAGGAGTGAGTGATTGCAGAACTCTGTCAATCTTGAGCTCTTCTGGAATCTTGCAGTCCAGTTGCTCAAGACGTTGAGTGTAGCCCGACATCTTAATGGCGTGCTCACTAACGGAACTCCCTTCCTCCATCTTGCACTTAAAGAACTTCTCAGAGATCTCATATCTCTCAGAACGGGCCTGAGTCTGAAACATGGTTTTCAGTTCCTCAAGTATCTCAAAGGGCCCGGCGAACTCCTCAAAACGATTTTGAAGGTCCGGTTCCATAGGAAACAACATGGTACTCTTAATCACTCCATAATCATCTTTGCATGACTGATAAACAACTTTTTCATCAGCCGGTGCATCAGTAGCAGGGGCGTCACCTAGCACTTTCTCTAGTACATAGTCCATTTGTCCGCCAGCGAGAATGATTCTCAGATTGCGGAACCTGTTGGTGAAGTTAGACCTGTTGTTCTTAAGCTTTTATTTCTCAGCAAAAACGTTGAAATTGAAGTTGGACTTAGCCATTTGATCTACAAAATTTGCAAATACAGTTTAGACTATGTTCATGATAACTATTTCAACTTAATAAAATTACTAGATGAACTCCCACTAAATTCAACATCCCTCAAGTTGTTTAGTGAACACGATCCAAATTCACCACACTTAATTCGATATTCACAAGAAGAGATGTGGTTTCAATGGTGGACAACAAAGTGTCGATCATATCATTCATATGACTCATGTTTAACCTTTCGGTTTGTGTGTTCCGAGGCCATGTCAGTATATGCTAGGCTCGTCAAGTCAAACCCAAGTATTTCCGCGTGTGCAAAACTGGCTTGCACCCGTTATATGTGAACGTAGAGTTTATAGCACCCGATCATCACGAGGTTCATGAACACGATGAACTTTCGCAACGGTGCATACATGGGGAGAACACAATTTTATCTTGATCTTGAAGTGAGGAATCATCTTATAATGCTACCGTCGCGATCTAAGCATAATAAGATACATAAAAGGATCAACATCACATGCATGTAATATTATGTGACATGGTATAGCCAATCTCCACGCAATGATCTCCATGTTGTGCGCGCCAACATGATCTCCATCACTCCACCATGATTGCCTCCACCACGAATAGCAACTACAACTATTGCTAACTACTTAGCGATAAAGTAAAGCTATTACATGGCCTATAAGAAGTTGACACACAGGTCATACACAATTATAAAGAAAACCATACGGCTCCTGCCGGTTGTGAACTCATCGACATGCAAGTCGTGAAATATTACAAAACATGATCATTGCGTACATCATACACATCATGTCTTGGGCCATACCATATCACAAAACACTCCCTACAAAAACAAGTTAGACGCCTCTACTTTGTTGTTGCATGTTTTACGTGGCTTATGGGAGTAACAAGCTAAGAACGATTCTTACCTACGGAAAGCCACAATGGTGATATTATGGTTGCCAACATACGGTGTAAATCCCATGACTACTATAGTGAGAGAAACAGGCATCCACCAGCCGCATGTGTGGAACAAGCCACACGTCAAGTGCGGAGCCAGTCTCGCGAACGAGGTCGCGTAAAGTTGGCCTCGACCGCTTCGATCTCACTATTCCACGTCATAAGAAATACACAAAAAGAGTTTGCAATAGAAAACATCAACGCCCGCAATAAGCATGTTGCGTTCTACTCGTGAAACACATCTACGCATAGATCTAGCTCTGATACCACTGAAGGGTTTCATAGCATCGTAAATCAAAAAAATTCTACGGATGCGAACAAGAAAGCCAAGATCTAATCTAGGAGATGCAATCAACGAGATAGGTAGATGAGATCTTCATACCCTTGAAGAAACCGCACAGCAGAAACGTTCAACAGCACATGGTTGATGTAGTCGTACTCGCCGTCTCCTCCTCGTGATCCGATCCGATCCTACGCCGCAAGTGGCGGCGCCTCCGAGAGATGCACAAGTACGGTGCCGCGACGTCTCCTCCTTCCTTGGTCCAGCAAGTGGGTGGAGAGATAGATTGGATCTGCAACACGATGGCGTGGTGCTTATGGTGGAGAATTTCTGCAGCAGCAGTCGGGAGAGAGAGAGAGAGAGAGAGAGAGAGAGAGAGAGAGAGAGAGGAGGGGGCAGCAGTTGGTGGCTAGGGTTGAAGGGATGGGAGAGGGGGAGGGTGCGCCCTTGCCCTCCTTATATAGGGGGGGTGGCCGGCCCCCTTGGCCCCTCCTCCAAGCCCTAGGGCGGCGGCCCCAAGGGTGGAGTGGGGGGCAAGTTTCCCCCTTCCTTCTAGAAGGCTCCCCTAGGGTTTCCCCTAGGGCTGGCCGGCTGGGCCTTGGGGGGCTTGTGCCCCTGGCCTAAAGTGGCCAGGGCACTTCCCCTTAGGCCCACGCAGGCCTCCGACAAGTGGGCCCATGTTGGTCCCACTCCGGAACCTTCTAGAACCTTCTGGTACAGTACCGATAAACTCCGAAACGATTCCAAAATCCAAAAACTGCTTTCCATTATATGAATCTTATTCTCCGGACCATTCCGGAACCTCTCGTGATGTCCTGGATCTCATCCGAGACTCCGAACAAAAACTCATAAACCAATTATCCATTCTATCCTAGCGTCGATGCACGTTAATTGTGTGATCCTACGGGTTCGAGAACATGTAGACATGATCTTCTATCAATAATCAACAGTGGGATCTGGAAACCCATATTGACTCCCACATATTCATCGATGATCATATCGGATGAACCACGATGCCAGGATTCAATTAATCCCATATATGTATTCCCTTCGTCACGCGATATTTTACTTTCCCGAGATTCGATCTTTGGTATCGTCATACCTAGTTCAATCTCGTTCACATCAAGTACTTTACTCGTTCCATAATCCGATATCAATTTGTGATTAACTCCTTAACCACGTGCTTGCAAGAAGTGTTGATATCGATTACCGAGTGGGCCCAAAGTATATCTCTCCGACTCGGGAGGGACAAATTCCATATCGATACATACAACCCAACAAGTACTTTCTGATCACCTGAGATACACCTTTATGATCACCCTCACATAGGATGACGTTTGATGACCTCAAAGCTTTCTTCCGATACCAGGGAGTTGTATTATCTCATGGTCTAAGGAATACAATATTTGACATAAGAAAAGCTTCACAAAGATGAACATGATGACACGATCTAATTTGTCTGCTTAATTTGGGTCTGTCCATCATATCATTCTCCTAATGACATGATCTCATTATTAATCGACAACTCATGTCTATGGTTAGGAAACCTTAACCATCATTAATCAATGAACTAGTCCATAGAAGCGTACTAGGGACACGGTGTTGTTCATAAACCACACAAGTATCAAAGTTTCCGCTTAATACAATTCTAGCATGAAATATAAACTTTATCATGAACAATAATTATAATAATAACATCTTTATTATTGCCTCTAGGGCATAATTCCAACAGTCTCCCACTTGCACTAGAGTCAATAATCTAGTTTACATCTGGTAACAATCTAACACCCATGGCATTAAGGTGCTGATCATGTTTTGCTCCTGGAAGAGGTTTAGTCAACGGATCTGCGACATTCAGATCCGTATGTACTTTGCTAATCTTCAGATCTCCATCTGCTATATATTTTTGAATTATATGAAAATGGCGGTTGATGTGCTTGGTCTTTGGATGATATCTTGGTTCCTTAGCCAGTTCTATGGCGCTAGTGTTGTCGCACAATATCTCCAGTGGGTCCAAGGCACTTGGAACCACACCAAGCTTAGTGATGAAGTTCCTGATCCAAACTCCTTCACTTGACGCTTCTGAAACAGCCATGTACTCCGCTTTAGTTGTAGATCCCGCGATCACGCTTTGCTTGTAGCTTCTCCAGCTCACAGCTCGACCATTCAAAATATAAATGTATCCTGTCTGAGATTTAGAATCATCCGGGTCGGTATCGAAACTAGCGTCGACGTAACCTTTTACGACGAGCTTCTCACCACCTCCATTGACCAAGAACATTTCTTTAGTCCTATTTAAATACTTTAGGATGTTCTTTACGACTGTCCAGTGTTCCACTCCTGGATCACTTTGGTATCTTCTCGTCAAACTAAGAGCATTGGACACATCCTGTGTAGTACATAGCATGGCATACATGATAGAACCTATGGCCGAGGCATAAGGCACTTTGCTCATAGTATCTCTATCGTTTACCATAGCTGGACACTGAGCCTTGCTCAATATCTTACCTGACAACATGGGCAATGAACCTTTCTTTGCTTTATCCATTCCGAACCTTTTCAGAACTTTGTCTAGATATGTACTTTGGCTTAATGCTATTAGGCGTCTTTTTCTATCTCTATAGATTTTGATGCCTAATATATAAGCAACTTCTCCTAGGTCTTTCATTGAAAAACATTTATTCAAATAACTCTTCACATCGTTAAGCATACCAATGTCATTTCCAATAATCAATATGTTATCCACATATAGTACCAAAAATGTCACCGAGCTCCCACTCACTTTCTTGTAGATACAAGCTTCGTAGCAATTTGGAACAAATCCAAAGCTCTTGATCACTTGATCAAAACGAAGGTTCCAACTCCGAGATGCTTGCTTCAGTCCATAAATGGAACGCTGAAGTTTGCACACATTATTAGCATCCTTAGGATCGACAAAACCTTCGGGCTGCATCATATACAACTCTTCATCAATGTTGCCATTGAGGAACGCAGTCTTGACATCCATCTGCCATATTTCATAATCATGATATGCAGTAATTGCTAATAAAATCTGAATGGACTTAAACATCGCTAAGGGAGAGAAAGTCTCATCGTAGTCAACACCTTGAACTTGTCGAAACCCTTTTGCGACAAGCCGAGCTTTATAGACAATAACATTACCATCTGCGTACGTTTTCTTCTTGAAAATCCATTTGCACTCAACGGCCTTACGGTCGCTAGGAGGGTCCACCAAAGTCCATACTTGGTTTTCTCTCATGGATCCCAATTCGGATTTCATGGCCTCTAGCCATTTCTCAGAGTCTGGGCTCATCATTGCTTCCTCAAAGTTCACAGGTTCACTATTGTCTAACAACAAGACGGTTGAGACATGGTTGCCGTACCATTCAGGAGTGGCACATGACCTTTTTGACCTACAAAGTTCAATAGTAGCATCATCAAAGTTTCATGATCCTCGTCATTAGCTTCCTCTCTTGTTGGTGCAGACGGCACTGGAACAATTTCAGGTGCTGCGCTACTCTCCAACTCGAGAGAAGGTTCAATAACCTCGTCTAGCTCTACCTTCCTCCCACTCACTTCTTTCGAGAGAAACTCCTTCTCAAGAAAGGATCCGTTCTTTGCAACAAACACTTTGCCTTCGGATCTGTGGTAGAAGGTATACCCAATCGTTTCCTTAGGGTATCCTATGAAGATGTATTTCTCCGCTTTTGGTTCGACCTTGTCCGGCAATAACTTCTTGACGTAAGCTTCACATCCCCAAACTTTAAGAAACGACAACTTAGGTTTAGCACCAAACCATAGTTCATACGGCGTCGTCTCTACGGATTTAGATGGTGCCCTATTTAAAGTGAATGCAGCAGTTTCTAATGCATAACCCCAAAATGATAACGGCAAATCTGTAAGAGACATCATTGATCGCACCATATCTAATAGAGTTCGATTCCGGCGTTCAGACACACCATTGCGCTGTGGTGTTCCAGGTGGCGTGAGTTGCGAAACGATTCCGCTTGCTTTAAGATGCGTGAGAAAATCATAACTCAAATATTCACCTCCACGATCGGATCATAGAAATTTAATTTTCCTATTACGATGGTTTTCCACTTTGTTCTGAATTCTTTGAACTTTTCAAATGTTTCAGATTTATGTTTCATTAAATAGATATACCCATATCTACTTAAGTCATCAATAAAAGTGAAAAAATAGCGATATCCACCGCGTGTAGAAACACTCATTGGTTCGCATACATCGGTATGTATGATTTCCAATAAGTCCGTTGCTCGCTCCATTATTTCGGAGAACGGGGTTTTGATCATCTTGCCCATAAGGCACGACTCGCCACGTGTCAAATGATTCAAAATCAAGAGACTCCAAAAGTCCATCAGAATGGAGTTTCTTCATGCGTTTTACACCAATATGACCTAGACGGCAGTGCCACAAATAAGTTGGATTATCACTATCTACTTTGCATCTCTTAGCCTCAATGTTATGGATGTGCGTTTCATTGCTTTCGAGATTCAGAAGAAATAAACCATTCACAACAGGTGCATGACCATAAAAGATGTTATTCATATAAATGGAACAACCATTATTCTCTGATTTAAATCAATAACCGTCTTGTAATAAACACGATCCACATATGATGTTCGTGCTCAACGCAGACACATAATAACACTTATTAAGGTTTAAAACTAATCCCGAAGGTAAAACTAAGGAGAGCGTGCCGACGTCCATCACATCAACTTTTGATCCATTGCCAACGCGCATCGTCACCCCATCCCTTGCTAGCCGTCGTCTATTCCGTAGCTCCTATTTCGAGTTACAAATGTTAGCAACTGAACTAGTATCATATACCCAGGCACTACAACGAGCGCTAGTAAGGTAAACATCAATAACATGTATATCAAATATACCTTTAATGGTGCCAGCCTTCTTGTCTGCTAAGTACTTCAGACAATTGCGCTTCCAGTGACCCTTGTCCTTGCAATAGAAGCACTCAGTGTCCGGCTTAGGTCCAGACTTGAGCTTCTTCTCAGCAGGGGCAACGCGCTTGCCGCTGTCTTTCTTGAAGGATTTCTTTGCACCCTTACCTTTCTTAAAGCTAGGGGTATTGTTGACCATCAACACATGATTATATTTCTTGATGTCCACCTCCGCATCTTTCAGCTTAGCGAAGAGCTCAGTGATCATATCAGTGGAACCAATTTGATTGTGAGTAACTACAAAACCTTTGTAGCTAGGAGGGAGTGATTGCAGAACTCTGTCAATCTTGAGCTCTTCTGGAATCTTGCAGTCCAGTTGCTCAAGACGTTGAGTGTAGCCCGACATCTTAATGGCGTGCTCACTAACAGAACTCCCTTCCTCCATCTTGCAGTTAAAGAACTTCTCAGAGATCTCATATCTCTCAGAACGGGCCTGAGTCTGAAACATGGTTTTCAGTTCCTCAAGTATCTCAAAGGGCCCGGCGAACTCCTCAAAACGATTTTGAAGGTCCGGTTGCATAGAAAACAACATGGTACTCTTAATCACCCCATAATCATCTTTGCGTGACTGATAAACAACTTTTTCATCAGCCGGCGCATCAGTAGCAGGGGCGTCACCTAGCACTTTCTCTAGTACATAGTCCTTTCGTCCGCCAGCGAGAATGATTCTCAGATTGTGGAACCAGTTGGTGAAGTTAGACCCATTGTTTTTAAGCTTTTATTTCTCAACAAAAACATTGAAGTTGAAGTTGGACTTAGCCATTTGATCTACAAAATTTTCAAATACAATTTAGACTATGTTCATGATAACTAGTTCAACTTAATCAAATTACTAGATGAACTCCCACTAAATTCAACATCCCTCAAGTTGTTTAGTGAACACGATCCAAATTCACCACACCTAACCCGATCTTCACGGGAAGAGATGTGGTTTCAATGGTGGACAACAAAGTGTCGATCATATCATTCATATAACTCATGTTTAACCTTTCGGTTTGTGTGTTCCGTGGCCATGTCTATACATGCTAGTCTCGTCAAGTAAAACCCAAGTATTTCCACGTGTGCAAAACTGGCTTGCACCCGTTGTATGTGAACGTAGAGTTTATAGCACCCGATCATCACGAGGTGCTTGAACACGACGAACTTTCGCAACAGTGCATACATGGGGAGAACACAATTTTATCTTGATCTTTAAGTGAGGAATCATCTTATAATGCTACCGTCGCGATCTAAGCATAATAAGATACATAAAAGGATAAACATCACATGCATATAATTTTAGGTGACATGGTATAGCCAATCTTCGCGCAATGATCTCCATCTTGTGCACGCCAACATGATGTCCATCACTCCACCATGATTGCCTCCACCATGAATAGCAACTACAACTATTGCTAACTACTTAGCGATAAAGTAAAGCTATTACATGGCCTATAAGAAGTTGACACACAGGTCATACAAAATTATAAAGACAACCATACGGATCCTGCCGGTTGTGAACTCATCGACATGCAAGTCATGAAATATTACAAAACATGATAATTGCATACATCATACACATCATGTCTTGGGCCATACCTTATCACAAAACACTCCCTGCAAAAACAAGTTAGACGCCTCTACTTTGTTGTTGCATGTTTTATGTGGCTTATGGGAGTAACAAGCTAAGAACGATTCTTACCTATGGAAATCCACAACGGTGATATTATGGTTGCCAACATCCGGTGTAAATTCCATGACTACTATAGTGAGAGAAACAGGTATCCACCAGCCGCATGTGTGGAACAAGACACACGTCAAGTGCAGGCGGTCTCATGAAGCAAGGTCGCGTAAAAGTTGATTTGGACCGCTCGATCTCACTATCCCGCCATAAGAGAAACACAACAAGAGTTTTGGTTTGCAAACATCAACGCCCAAAGCCATATCATTTCATTCTTGAAATCAACACATCTACGCAGACTATCTAGCTTCACCAAGAGGGTTGTTTAGTAATCAAAAAAAAAAAAAAAAAAAAAAACAAGAAGAAAATACAGAGAAGAATAGATAGAATAAATCAAATGATAAGATAGATGAGAGATAGATGAGAATAAAAGATCAATGAAAACAATGTAACAAAAACGATGTAGTACATGGTGGCTGTAGTCCCGCGCTCTCCTCCTCCTCCGATCTCGATTCCCTCTCCTGGCAAGTGGCGCAGATGCAGACGACGCCGCCGCACGTGCTCCTTCCTCCTTCCTCCTCCCGGGTGGAGAGATAGATTGGATCTGCAAACCCGCGGCGTGGTGCTTATGGTAGAGAATTTCAGCAGGCTTTCGCCACGCTGTGATGGGAGAGAGAGAGAGAGAGAGAGAGAGAGAGAGAGAGAGAGAGGAGGGGGCAGCAGTTGGCGGCTAGGGTTGAAGGGATGGGAGAGGGGGAGGGTGCTCCCCTGCCCTCCTTATATAGGGGGGTGTCCGGCCCCTCCTCCAAGCCCTAGGGCGGCGGCCCCAAGGGTGGAGTGGGGGGCAAGTTTCCCCCTTCCTTCTAGAAGGCTCCCCTAGGGTTTCCCCTAGGGCTGGCCGGCTGGGCCTTGGGGGCCTTGTGCCCCTGGCCCAAAGTGGCCAGGGAACTTCCCCTTAGGCCCACGCAGGCCTTCGACAAGTGGGCCCACGTTGGTCACACTCCGGAACCTTCTAGAACCTTCCGGTACAATACCGAAAAACTCCGAAACGATTCTGAATCCAAAAACTGCTTTCCTTTATATGAGTATTATTCTCTGGACCATTCCAGAACCTCTCGTGATGTCCTGGATCTCATCCGATACTCCGAACAAAAACTCAAAAACCAATTATCCATTATATCCTAGCGTCGATGCACGTTAAGTGTGTGACCCTACGGGTTCGAGAATATGCAGACATGATCTTCTATCAATAATCAACAACGGGATCTGGAAACCCATATTGACTCCCACATATTCATCGATGATCATATCGGATGAACCACGATGCCAGGATTCAATTAATCCCATATATGTATTCCCTTCGTCACGCGGTATTTTACTTGCCGAGATTCGATCGTTGGTATCAGCATACCTAGTTCAATCTCGTTCATAGCAAGTATTTTTCTCGTTCCGTAATCCGATATCACTTTGTGATTAACTCCTTAACCACGTGCTTGCAAGCGGTGTTGATATCTATTACCGAGTGGGCCCAAAGTATATCTCTCCGACTCGGGAGGGACAAATTCCATCTCGATACATACAACCCAACAAGTACTTTCCGATCACCTGAGAGACACCTTTATGATCACCCTCACATAGGATGACGTTTGATGACGTCAAAGCTTTCTTCCGATACCAGGGAGTTGTATTATCTCATGGTCTAAGGAATACAATATTTTACATAAGAAAAGCTTCGCAAAGATGAACACGATGACATGATCTAATTTCTCTGCTTAATTTGGGTCTGTCCATCATATCATTCTCCTAATGACATGATCTCATTATTAATCGACAACTCATGTCTATGGTTAGGAAACCTTAACCATCATTAATCAATGAACTAGTCCATAGAAGCGTACTAGGGACACGGTGTTGTTTATAAACCACACAAGTATCAAAGTTTCCGCTTAATACAATTCTAGCATGAAATATAAACTTTATCATGAACAATAATTTTAATAATAACATCTTTATTATTGCCTCTAGGGCATAATTCCAACAACCTCGTCATAGAAAAAATTCCGCTAGATCAATCTTCGAGGGTATGATCCGTTTCCTCTCCCCTTGCATATGATCCTGGTTATGTGCTATAAATTTTTTGTTTTGCGTAGCATGTTCTCCAATAGTGGTATCAGAGCGGTCTATATGTAGTTACATGTACGGATAGAGGAATCGTCTAATTCCGGCATTATTAGTTTCGTTCTTGATATCCAATTGTTGCAATTTGGATCTTGGAGGTATCATGTGATTAACGACCTGAGCCAACTTTGTAAAGAATACTTCAGGTGCACAAAACAACTTTGTCGGGTACATGTTTTTTTGCAATAGTCAAGAGAAATTTTGCACTTTGGGATTTTGTGAATTTGGTGACATGCGGGGGGTCACACGTATTTACAAAGTCTAGTGAAGCTATTGTACTATTTATAGTGCAACGAGGACACACCCCGACATTTATGATGCTTTCTTAGCATATAGGTTAAGAACGGTTCTCTACGTCACCATAGAGCCCCGTAAATTAGCAAAGCATGTTAGAGGCGTCTAACTTGTTTTTGCAGGAAGTGATGTGGTATAGAAATGTGATATTTACAATATAATGTATGAGATGTGTTATGATGTTATTAGCTAGAGTAGCAATAGTTGTAAAAGAAATACTTGACAATGACAATCAAGTAACGATGGAACTCAATGCTATGTCCAAGGCACGTGGAGGAGTACATGGCTCCACAAGACATTGATGATAGAGATCGTTGACACAAAGTGCTATACCATATCACATATGAATTACATGTGATGTTAATCCTTTTATGCATTTTATTTATTGCAGTAGTCATAATAAATAGGGTGATCTCTCACCTAAAAATTATTAAATACATGTGTTCACCCTAAGTTAGGCACCACATAACATGGGCTTCGAACTGATATGGGTCATGTAACATGGGTGCTTCTAGCAACATTCATAATATGGGTGCGAAACTGTCGCACTACTGGTATACTAAGGTTCACTTCACATACTACCTAAAACATCTAGAGTATAGAACACAAGAATCAAAAGGTTAACAAGAGTCATATGTTGATATGATTGGTATGATAATCTATCAGTCTTATTCCCCGGTGCGTGATGTGACATTGGTGTCTGGGAAAATAAGTTCATGGATCTTGACACTAAGTATTAATTATGAGAGATATTGATTTTAGTGGGAGCTACAAAATAATTAAGTTGTTAATTTTGAGTAGCTCATTAATCATGAACAATTAATCAAGTGAATTTGGATACTTCGTAGTAGTCATTGGCATCCGTTATCCACCTTTCAATTAGTTTGTTAATTGAGATAAAAAAACTTATAGATATCTGGTAATTTTACTTTATAGATTTGTACCGTAATGTTAGTGATAATTAAAGATTGAGTCCTATTACAAACTTATGGTAAACACTCCCTTGAGCAAATAGCAATGGTTCCAATTAGTATCTACATCATTCTTGCCTTCGTGAAACTTGATCTTCAAAAGATGTTTTGAGAATCTAAGTGTTCCAGAAACTGAAAAGATTGTTTCAGAAACAAGCAAGGAGTGAAAGATATTTGATATCTAAAACCTTGTTTTTTTGCAAGATGATTGAGAATTATTAGGTGCTACATGTGCTGATATTATATGAGTGTATGCAAAGATTGAAGATGCTAGGTGCCTAAATCAATCAAAATTTTAATCACTCATATTAGGGTGTGTTTGGTTAAGCTGTGGATTATGAAAAAGCTGCTGTGTACTCTGAACTGTGGAAAAGCTGCTGTGAGTTGAGAATTATGGATTTTCTGAAAGTTATTTGGTTTTAGCAGTTGTGAACCGTGGATTTGATTAAAAATGTCTGTAATGCCCCTTAGGTCTAGAGAGACTGTTTATATGCTAATCGATCAGAAAAGATCGATATGTGCATGGATTAACATGTAAATCGCTAGTTTAGGATAATATTTTTTATTTTCATAATTGTCTATCATTATAGTTAATATTAATAGGAAGCGATGTTTTTAAATAATTACAGAAGACATATCTATCGCGCACAAGATGATCGCAGTGCAGCTGTATAAAATCTCTACTCCAGCTAGGAAACATGGCGGGCGAGCATAGCTAGCTAGCTCTATGATTCAACATTTAACTAGCTCCACAAACAAAAAAGAAGAATACGGATAGGTAGAAGAAGAGAAGCAAAATAGAAAATTAGAAATGGGGGTCAGTAGAAAGAAAGAGATATCGACGGTGGACATTGTTCTTAAGTTGCAGGTTGGGGAGGAGACGGCGCAAGTGCCGCAGCTGTCCCTCCGGCCGGCGGCGCGTGTTCGGATCAATGGAGGTCGCGGCATGGGGACATGGGCGAGTCAAGGCGCAGGAACAGGGTCAGAGAAGCTGATGGCGGCTGGATCATCGGAGCGCGACTAGCCGGCCGGCCGGAGAAGCGATGCGGTGCAGCGCGGTGCCAACGCTAGTGGTCTGGGCTCTTTTTCCCAATCGATGGAATTCCACGAGAGAGGACATGTTGTATTTCACCAGGATGAAAAAATTAGATCAAATCGGTACGACTTATAAGTGGCAGAGTGGGTAATTTTGCTCAGAAGTTGGTTTTGAACGCAGTGGAAGCAGGGGGTCAACCTGCTTTGAAAATTACACTAGAGGAATCCGGCTGCTTCCTAGAATCTGTGGTGGAAACAAAACCGTTGGGTTGGCGTTTGGATTTTCAACAGTAAAAGCAGGTTGAAAAAGCTAAACCATATCCCTCATATCAAGTTATAGTATCTTAAACATAAAGTAGTCATGATAGAACGGATAAAAAGGTATGGGCAATTTTTTTACTATAATTAAAGATTGCTAAATGTTGAATCCGGAAGAACGTTTGTCACATGATGATAGTGAATAAAACATAAAGTTTAAAAGTGTTAATAAAAGGGTGCTAGTAATTGACTAACACGCCTAGGATCATTGTGCTAATGAAGCTGGCACCACTATTGATGTTTATGCTTCTTATATAACAAGAGGAAAATATGAAAGAAAATTGCAAAATTAAATGGCAGAAAAGAAAGTCTGAAAATGTCCATCTCAGGAGTATATAGATGATATATAAGTCATGGATGTATTCCTTGCTAGTCATAATTTTTCTAGCGCATAGCCAAGATCCAATGCATGGGTGAGGTAATGGAACATACCCTCATAGATTGAACTAGCGGAAGTTTGTCGATGAGAAGGTTGATCGTGCATCCATCCCCGCAACAATACTTAGAGAGTAATAGGAGATGTATTATCCCATGGACGGCTCCGAAGAACTAGTGCTCCAAGTGTTGCAACTCCACCGGTATCCACACGTGCAACAAGGACGGCACCGCGTCGAGGCAAGATCAAGAACTTGCGAACAAAGCGGAAACATGTCGATGAAGATCTAACAACACTCTATCATTCATCAAGGTTAGATCTAGACGTGGTAGAAGAAGGAGATATTGCGGGCGTCTGGTGAAGATCTCCACGTGACGATGACGACGACGCGAGGAAGATGACCGGGCCGAGGCGGCGGTAGCCGACGGGGTGGAGACCAGCAGTGGCGCAGTGGAGGTGTAGCGGCAGTGGATCGAGGCTAGGGTGTGGATTAGTGTGTCTTGCCCTTGGCCCTCTCCCGTCAATATATATAGGCGGATTCCCTCGTAGGACTAGGATTCATATCCTACAAGGACTCCTCCTTTTATTTCTTCCACCAATATGAAATAGAAAGGAAGTCCGTATCCAATACAGAGTCTGAAAGGGCATGTATGCTCCCATGTGTGGTTTTGTTAATTAATGACAATCTCTATGGACTAATGTGTAAATTAAATTTTACTTGTAGGTTTTTCCATTGGCATCGCTTCATGTATTGGTCTCGAAGTTGAAAGGTGAAGATGTTTGAAGGTTGATCAAGACAAGTGCAAAGAGTTGCCTCTAGAAGGAATGAAGAAGGGCAAGCTCAAAATGCGCCATCTCTAGAATATCTCATGCTTGAAGCTTCCCATCCTCAGTGTTTATGGAGTGATGAAGACAAGTTCAAAGAAGAGGTTTCCCCATGGAGTATGGGGGAGAAATTTGCAAGTCTTCATCAAGCAAGAGCGAGCAAGTGAAATCCAGAAAGGTGTTCCATCTTGAGAAGGACAAGACGGTCTACATCATGCTCAAGTGGAATGATCAAGGCAAAGGTATGATCTTGATAGGATTTTTCTTTTGCCGGTCTCGTGCTGTTAGTTGGGAGACTGGGTTTAGGATAGATAGCTGTAACATCCCAGCATTTAGGAACCAACGAAGGGTAGATTTAGGAATTTGTGATATTACATGCATTCATCTATAAAAATGTGGGTAAATTTTTCGCCAAATAAAAACCTGAAGTGATCAAAGTTTCTTTCATGCTTTGAGATTAGGTATAGTCTTGAAGGATGATTGTTATAGACTTTGATATGATCTTTGTGGATTAGTATGCTTTGGGAAATGAAATTTGAATTTGAATTTGAATTTATAATATAGAAGGATTTAGAATTAGGTTTGAGTAATTTGATTTAATGAAGAGTTAACAAATAATAACTCAAACTTTGAATGAAAGAAAAAAATCAATAAAATGAATATTAATTTATTCAATAAATGAGTGACAAAATGTAACTTATTGGAGTCTTTACAATAGTACATGAGACAAAAGAATAATCTTTATTTATTGAATAATAGTACAATCTTTATTACAAAAGAATAAAAATAAAATTACAAAAGAATGAAAGAAATATTACAAGTGACTATTCTATAAATAAAGGAAAACCTAAACTAAAGTCTTGATCTCTAAGTCAGGTACCTGCAAAACAAACACAAACAAAAAGAAAGAAAGTTAAGGTTAAAAATGTTTTACTCTCAGAATTGACAATGAAGTGCACTGTTCAAAGATCATCATTGAGTAATCTTTCAAAAGGGGCAAATTTCACCAATATGAAAGAATATATGTTTCATAATTTCAAGCCATAAGCCAAATAAACAGCAAGGAGGGGCAAGTTTCAGCAGCCAAGTAAAAATTAATATGATAAAAGTAACTTTCAAATTCAGAGCATATCCACATGGTGTGCAGCAGGCACACATGCAGCACACACATCAAACTGCATGGTGTGTGCTGTCAGCACCACAGCAGCAGCTCCACACACACAAAACCATCAGAACAGCTGTGGGAGGCATCCCCACACCATTTCCTTGTTCATACACACCAAGAATAGCAGCCCAGCTAAACCAAATCAAAGCCAAGCAAGATCACACCAATCAAAACCCTGGATCACATCACCAAAAATGGTGACATAAGGAGGGGGTAGATCAGGTGGATAGCAAGGACAAGATCAAGCCACCAGGACCAGGAGGTGGAGAGCTAGATCAAGGACAATTCCAAGAACTAAAATACCAGGAGGAGCACCAGATCAAGCTAGCCACAAGATTCACCACTTGCAACCCCAACAACACCCAAGTGTGGTGAGTATCATAAAACACCCATACATATATATATATCTGTTCATCTTAGTCCACCAGAAAATCATGTGATGTTTTACAAATTAAATCTCTCAGTGATCACCCAAGTGGGGTGAACCTATCATAGAGAAATTTTGGAATATAAAGGCCAGCAGTAAGCTCTACCAAATCCACCAGGACCTCAGACCAGCATCATAGGTCCTGGTAATCATAAAAAACTCATACATTCCAAAATGATTCTCAAATAGCCTATAAAATTTGGGCACATCTCATGATGGAGTAGCACCTCAGATTTTATAAACTACATGCACCAACATTAAGCTACAAGCAAACCAATCATTTTAGCCCACTAAGATCCAAGGTTCAGTGAATAACTTTGATACTTAAGCATATTTATAAGGGATAGTAGGATAGGAATTTAATTCCTAAGCCTTAGACTAGCATCATAGGCATTGATCTTCTAAAGAAGGAAGCTTATAATTTATTTTAACAGACATCTAATCTTAAGCACTGCTAAGTAAAAGCCTAGCTGTAGAATCACTACTTGTGTGCCATCCTAGGATGGTGTCACAAGAACCAATTCTAAAACAAGCCAACAATCATTAAGATTTCATAAATAAACCACCAAATTAATCACTATCATCTTCCTGGAAGGAATAATCAGGAATCGGGATCAGGTTTACATGTGTGCAAAGTGTTACTGTAAGAAACTAAGTAACTTCCATCTGCACATCTCCACTGACAGTGCTACTATCAGTACTGGAGTACTAACAGTAGAGAAACTCACTAAGCCTCAACTTAATTAACCAGGTTTCCAAGTTAAATCATCAGCTTAACCAAGCTTTGTCACCATTTACAGGCAACACTACTAAATCACCAGCATCAGATCAAGAATATCATCAGGTAATCAAATCATGATAGAATGCACTGAAGTGCAGTGAGCACAATCTTCACTAGTCACCACTACCAAATCAAATCATCATCTTATAAGCACAAACAGGGATGAATCCTAGAACCAGGGAAGAACCCTAGAACAGAGATGAACCCTAATGAGGGATGGCCACTAGTTACACACATATGAACTCAGAGGAGGTAGATGCACGGGGAAAAACCCAGGGATCAACTCACCAATGGTCCTCGCTGGAGAATAGAAGAGGAAGCAGAGAAGGCCGACGAACACGACGACATGAGGCTAGTTTGGCCACGGGAAAGCTCCATAGCCAAATCGAATTGGAAAGAAGGGTAGCGCGTGCTCGACAATCTCGCCTTGCATCACGGCAGCGTCCAAGGAGGACCATGGCGGCGAGCCAAGCACGGCGGCGGCGCCATCGACCACAGGGTCGAGGAGGAGAGGATAGAGGTGAGATCGAGCGAGTGACAGAGGGAATGGGTTGGACTAGGCCAAAACCCCTACGGGGTGTGGTTTTGGTTCTGTCCTATTGGGCCACAAGGGCCCAATAAACCCAACAGGCAGCCCATTTACCTAAAGGCTATTTTTAATAAATAGGAAAGGACCAAAATGCCCCTGAACTTAAATAAATTATAGAAAGTAAAATAAATATCCAAAAATTATAAATAAAATATTTTTGGATTCACAATAATCTAAACTATCCAAATAAATTAAGAAATAAAATTTTAGACATATAATTTTATTAAGAGTTTTGTAAAATGAATATTCCTTACTGAATTTTACAAAATTATTGAAAGTTTATAAAATAAATAAAAATCACTTTAATTATAAATTAATATTGTAGTATTTTAGAAAAAAACTAAACAAATATTTAATAACAATTTTAGTATTTAATTGATAATTCTTAAAGGAATTATTAAATTAATAAAATTTAAATAAAAGGAAATTAAATAAAAATATACAATATTCAATAAATATTAAAATATTAATATTTATAAATTCTTTATTATTATTAAAAGGAATTCTTATAAATTAAATAATGGGGAAGAATACACATAAAATTAAGTAATGCATTACATTACTTTGCATAATCATTTTGCTTCTTTAAATATTGTCCTTACCGGGCAATAATGATGTTTTTGTAGACATAGAAGCTCAAGGTCCAGTGCAAGCATTAGACTTCACTACCTTGCAATCACAAGGCAAGTTCATCACTTGCTCATATCCTTTGAAGAGTCTTTATCAAAGTATTTGCAAATTGTGTGTTATCATCTATACTCCCAAGAAATAAAATATTATTTTCACAAATAAAGAAATCATAGATATCGTCCTAAGTGATGATATAATGGAGCAATAGAACTTAGGGTTCTATTTTCAACAATGATGATCAATTAGGGACTTAATAACCCCTGACATTAGTGATTCTAGCGCCGTATATTACGCGTTAGCGATGATATTTGGAACGGGACAGAGAAGTCAACTGTATCTTCTTCTTCTCGCATGTAGCCGGATGTGCAGGTCGTGGTTGTTATCCTCGTAGCGTGCATATTAATTGGTAATTCGTAGAGGATATGCACCATATGGTTGGGAACGCTCAACGCCCCATGATAGTTCTGGCATCTAACGGTTTGTACAAACCATTGTCGTAATTCAGTATGTGGGCATGGTGTACACCAAGGAGGCATGCGAGGTCGCGAAGGGGGCAGTGATTGGCTTGGACCAACTACTGGGCCTCACATCATGGAATTGTAGACGGGAAAGTACGCCCAGTTGTGCAACAAGGAGTTGATCTCTCATGGGTAAAGTAACGCACCTCTGCAGAGTGTAAGAATTGTAACTTGTTACTCCCTGTTCTGGGAAGGAGCTACGAACGCGGCCGGAAAGGAACTCCATGAAGGTTCTGGTCAACCTGTGAAGGCTGATGGTCATAGTTTTTTATAATAACATCAATCTTTGATGAAAGATTTACAAAAACTGCATAGTGCCAAGGATTTATAATCCGAGGTGGTAGTTGGAGCATCAAACCTCCCACCTTGCATATAATGAACTTGTTGGGTAACGCTGTTACTCATCCTTTCCTTTGATCCCTTGCTTAGACTCTGAGGATTTCGAGGACGTGCCAATGTATGCAGTCGAATGCCAAGAAGATGTGTTCTATGAGGAGCCTGGCCTGTCAGGAGGTGTTGAAGGAGTGGATTACGAAATCCGCTATGGTGTCGATGACAACGAGTCCAACTAAGTATCCTAGTTAGTAGTAACCGACGGAGCCGTGCAACATGAACTCTATAGAATAAGCTGCTGAGCTCAACTCCTAGTGGGAGTTGCTACTTTTAAATTCCGCTAAAAACAATTTATATTTTGGTTTGTAAGTTGAATCCTTTGAATTCTTGAACTTCTGGTATTGTAATAATAATAATGCGTGAATGTTTGTAATATGGACCCGCAATGTTTCTGTTGTACCACTCTGAGGGATGTGATATTTACAGAATGGTGTTCTATGGATGTCATGTCCACGACTATAGTATACTACACATGCAGTGGTATGCTGGGTCACCGCAGTTGGTACCAGAGCAAATTGCTTTGACCTTAGGTTGGAAACCTAGTAAGGGTATTACCTATAGGAGAGTGTAGCAACGATAAATAATTCTCTAAAAAAATATAATGGGTATTCAAATGCGAATATTCCGTTATATGTTTTAGTGCGATAATTCTTTGTTATGATGCAATATATTATTGGTTACTAATAAAAATATTTTTCTGATATACAGAGCTATGGCACCAAAGTTTCCAAAACAGACTTTGGTAAGTAAAGAAGAGACTCTTGATGATTATCAAGGATCATTCACAGACCAACTTCGTCAACTTTTAAAGATTTTTAGTTGTCCAACTAGAATTGCAGTGACCACTATAACCTATTATGATGGCTGGATGTTATCCAAGTATCGAGTGAGTATCCAACTTCTAGAGGAGCTTGGATTATATCACGATCTACCTATAGCTGAAGGTAGGAGTCACTTAGCAGCATATCATGTTGCCGTTGTGGAGGCGATAGCTAATATCCGACAGCATAAAGCCAAAGAGTTAGAAGGTAGCACATTTTCTGTGATACCTCATGATTCTATAGACTCGGAACCTATACCGGATTATCTTACTTTAGTTAAGAAGCATCCTAAGTTAGCTTCCAAGTTTATGGATAGATACCGAACACTTGTTGCGTCTTTTTATAAGACACATCAAGTGATTGTCGAAGATAAAAATGACATGTTAGAGGATCTAACTGATCCGGAAAGGAGGAAGCAGTTAGCATTCCAGTTGGAGAAGGAAGCAAGTAGTAGTACAAAACCCATCTTTAAGGATATACCTATAGACCCTGAATCTTTTACACCATATCCTTATTCACCAAGGCCTGAACCTATATATGATCCTACTATGGATATGAGGTATGCAGTACCACAGGGTTCAGAGGATGGTTCTGATTTAGAACTTCCTATTGAAAATTCTGATGGTTGGAGGATGGGATCATATGAAGGATCTCATGAACACCAGATGTCCATAGATGGTTCTGACATAAATGTTGGACAATCTAGCTGGATGGGTGCAAGAATTAACCCTAGTAGCATTAGTAGAAATGCCATGTTCATAAATAATCAGGATGAAGAAGAAGATCCTGAGGAGAGAGTGTTTGAATCATCAACATCTTCTTAGAGCCCAAGGAATATACATTATTTGGTGTTTAACTATCTTGCCCAAAGGAGCACCTGGGAATCAGCAGGATCTGCGTATCCTATTGACAACTCAAGGAATGAAGCTCAGGATATGCAAGTGGGAGATAATGTTGAATATGTTTCTGAAGACTTTTCAGCTGAGCTGGAGGGAGTCAATGTGCTCAGTTGAGTAATGACTCAAGTCCTGACACTTCAGATACTGAGTATGTTCCTTCTGGAAGGCCATTTGTTCCACAAATTGTGCGAAGAACGTCACGTCATCACGGTTGGACATCAGGCATGTATGATGAGCGTAGTTACTACTAGAAGTAGGTAACTATTTAGAGGTATCAAGTACAGTGTGTTGTAATCCAAGAAATATGGTAGATAGATAAATAAGGTAGTGTTGTAATATACCTACCTGGTATATGTTGTAATGACCTTGTATTAATATGATATTATGTATAATATGTTAGATGCATATTTGGATTTTCTTTGGATCTTCATTGTGTGACTAGTTCTGTGCATAAGGTTGAGCTCAGAACACATGTGCATGATGTAATTATGAGTATTCGATTTACGTTGCGGGACTAGGGCTACATGGATACGGGTGTAGAAACCGAAGCTGAATAGCAGCAGATGGAAAATGAGGCCAAAGAGAAGGCCGATGCAGATGCAGCAAATCAGGGAGCATTACCACCACCACCACCAATGAGGCCGTTAATGGAGCAGAACTTTATGCATTGTATGCAAGAGACTCAGAACAAGTTCATGGAGGAGCTGCTGGGATGAAAAAATCAGAGGTCACCTGAAGGTGGAGGAGTGAGTCTTTCTGACTTCCAGAATGCAAGGCTGTTACCTTTTGCATCAACCCCTGAACCAATGGATGTAGAAGATTGGCTAGCAGATACAGAAAGAAAGCTGAAGACTGTGGGTTGTAATGATGAGGAGAAATTGAGTAGTGCAACTCATCTTCTGACTGGACCTGCAGCATCATGGTGGGACAATCAGTTGGCCGTGCAACAACCAGGAAGGGAGTACACCTGGGAGGAGTTCAAGCAGAGATTCCGTGAATATCATGTTCTGGAGAGTGTTATGGAGTTGAAGCGGAGAGAATTTGAGGAGCTTCGACAGGGATATACTAGTGCCGTGAAGTATATCTGGGAGTTTAGTCAACTCTCTCGTTATGCTGAGGAGGATGTTAACACAGAAGAAAAGCGGAAGAAGTGTTTCCTGCGTGGGTTAAATCCATTTGTGTGGATGCAGTTAAGGTTGGCTAATAAGCAAACCTATCAGCAGTTGCTGGATGCAGCTATTACTTTCGAAGATGACTACAAGAATGCCCAAGAGGATAGGAGGAAGAGAGCCAAGAAGGAAACCAAGAGAATTCAAGCAAGTAAACCTAAACCCAATCTGGAGTTCAAACCTCGGAACAAGGCCTACAATAACAATAACAATAATAAAGGCAGTGGTGGAAATCAATCCAATCCTAGAAGGAATGTTATTTGCAACAACCGTGGAATTCCAGGGCATTTCTAGAGAGAATGCAAAAAGCCTGTAGTGATATGTTACGTTGTGGTCAGAAGGGGCATATCAAGCCCGATTGTCCGAGCAAACCACCAGGAGGTTGGCCTACCAAGGGAGGAGGACAAGCCAGTGGAGGAAATGGACAACCCAATCGAGGAGGAAATAATGTCAAGAACAACAATGGAAAGAGGAACAGACCTAACAGGAAGCTGAATTGCGCAACTCTAGAGGAGGTGGATAATTTGGAGCATGCAGTGATAGGTACGCTCAATATCCTTACCAATCCCGACAAAGTTCTATTTGATACTGGTGCAACTACTTCATTCATTTCTGAAGAATTCTGTGATAAGTTCGGGATTAGAAGGGCAACGTTAGAAAACCCTATGACCGTAGTTACGTGTAACATCCCAGTATTTAGGACCTAACGAAGGGTAGATTTAGGAATATGTATTGTTTCATGCATTCATTTGTGAAAAATGTGGGTAAAATTTTTGCCAAATAAAACCTTGAGTGATCAATGTTTCTTTCTTACTTTGAGATTAGGTTTAGTCTTAAAGGAGGATTGTTATAAACTTTGATATGATTTAAAGGAATTATGTGTGTTTTTAAATGAGTTTGAATTTTAAAAAACTTGTGTATTTGAATTACAATTTAAATAATTTAGGTATAAGATTTGAATCTTAAATTAATTAAGAAATAAGTATTATAACTTAAATCTTATCCAATAACAATATTGAATATGAAATTCATTTCATATGATTAATACATAAACAAGTTACAAAGAATGTAACGACCGAAGTCATTCCAAACTTCACAATTTACAAAAGAAATAAAGAATAAGAATATGCTTTATTAACTATAATATAATCTTTATTACAATTAAATAAAATAAAGATTACAAGGAGAATAAAAGAAAAATTACAAAAGAATAAGAAAATTACATTTGAAAATCTATTAACTATCCTATATCTTAATCTACACTAAATCTTCATCTTTATATTTGTACCTGCAAAACAAAGACTAAATAGAACTAAAATAAGATTAGTGTTAGTATATTTCTCTCAGATATGTCAGTGAAGTGCACTTGACAAACTCATCACTGAGAAATGTTAATTTAAAGGGGCCAGTTTCACCAATATGAAAGATTTCATCTTTCATAAACTCAAAGCCAGAATGCAAATGACATCCAAGAGGGATCAATTCACCATCCAGGTGAAAGTGAGCTGGTAATAGTAAGTTCAAATTTTCTGAACCTATCCACATGTGCCTAGCAGGCACACAAGCTGGACACACACCAGCATGCAAATGGTGTACTATCGACCTCACAAGCACAACCAAATCACACAAAACCACAGCACAGCCGTGGGGGAGCACTAGTGCATCTCTCCACTACACAACACACCAGCACAGCCAGGATAAACAGCAGCCAAACCAAACCACCCAGATCAACCCAAACATCACCAGGATGGTGACATAAGGAGGGGGATGAATCTGGTGGACAGCAAGGTCAAGCCCAGAAGCTAGGAGGAGCAGGCAAGCTCAGGAGCCCAGCAAAAGCAGATCAAGATCAAGATCATCATCAATCTACTACACCAACATCAAATTTTGTGGTGAGCCTCATAAAACCATCACATGATTTCATCATATTACCTAAACAAAAGCATGTGTTGCTTTATGAAATGATCTCTCAATAATCACCCAAGAGAGGTGAATCTATCCTAGAGATTTCAAGTACAAAGATAAGAAAGCAAGCTTAGCCAAAGGCACTAAACCCTCAGACCAGCATCACTGAGTTCAGTGTTATTTTTGCAACTTAGATTATTCTTCATTTGATCTTATCAGATCAGGGAACATCTGCCAGAGAGAGTAGCACCTCTAATCTTACAAGTTTCAAACAAACTATTTGCTCAGCTAACTAGGAATTAAATCCTAGAGCCTTAGACCAACATCATAGGCAGGAGGTTTAAGAAAATCTCTTATTCTATCTTGCCAGTATCAATCATAAGTTTTACAGGAGCTAAAACCAATCTTGCTCAATTCCCATAGATAAAAGGGACAAACCAGTACATATCATTTTCCTGAAGCCAAGTGCCAGGAATCAATATCATATTCATCCATACATCCACAGAAGATCATTACATGTAATGATTTGATTCAGTGTGTATAATCTCATACAAGCCTACCATTATAATTACAGTAAGCAACTACTGAGAGAAACCACTGTCAGTACAAGCAATCTGACAGTAGAGTAAATTCTTAGATCAACAACATAATCCAATCAGGGATTCCATAGAAACACTAGCATAGGATCATAGTGAACCATCACTAGAATAATCTGATAGGCAACTAGCATCTTCAAAGCCACTACCAATCATGATCCATAGCATACCATCATTTTTCATGCTCAAGTATCATCACCACTAAATCTAAAGAATCAAGGATATGATCAATGTAGGGTTATGAATCCTAATCAGAGCAAGAACCCTAATCCAGCGATGAACCCAATCAGCACATAATCACTAGGCATGAGAAGCCACTAGATACACACCGAGAGATTCATGGCAGTAGGATGAACAAGAACCACAGAAACAACTTACCCGAAGTCCTCGCTGACGAATCAAAGAGGAAGCAGATTGGCCGACGAACCGCGGCGGCACAGGGAGCACCCCAGAGGGCGCTGCAACCTGCACCGGCCACGACGGCGGCCATAGCAGCACACAAACCCAGCACACCACCGCAGGCAGGACCGCGACGGTGGCGACAACACCTTTTCCTTAACCCTAGGGTTCAGGAACAGACGAACCAGCGGTGTCGCAAACCTCGCCCTGCACCACGGCAGCGGCCAGATAAAGCCACAGCGGCGGCCATTGCTAGCGGCGGCGCCAGAGCCCGTGAGGTCGAGGAAGAGGAGAGGATGAGAACGAGGAGAAGACAGTGAGACTGGGCTGGGTGGGCCAAAACCCTTCGGGGTGGAAATTTGACCTTGCCCTATTGGGCCACACTGGCCCAATACGCCCAAAAGGCCAGCCCAAGTTGTTTTTAAAATTGTTTTACTCAAGCGGAAAGACCAAAATGCCCCTGACCTCAATAAAATTCTAGAAAATAAAAGTCCAAAAATTATAAATAAAATATTTTTGGATTCACAATAATTCACTCTGTTCAAATAACATAAGATATAAAATTTTGGACACTTAAACTTTTATAAGAATTTTGTAATTTATATATTCCTTATAGAATTTTACAAAATTATTGAAAAGTGATAAAAATAAATAAAAACCAATTTCATTAGTTATTAATACTATAGTATTTTTGAAAAATACTAAATAAATATTTAGTAATAAATTTAATGTATAATTAATAATTCCTAAAAGAATTATTAAATCAATAAAAGTCAAATGGGAAGTAAAATAAAATAATATATGCAATAAATATAAAAATAATAATATTTGTAAATACTTTATTAAGAGGCACCTAATATAGGAAAATGCATATAGAATTAAAAAAAGGCATTACATTACTTGCATAATCATTTTGCTTCTTTAAATTATTGTCCTTACCGGGCAATAATGATGTTTTTTTAGAACTAGAAGCTCAAGGTCCAGCGCAAGCATCAGACTTCACTACCTTGCCATCACAAGGCAAGTTCATCACTTGCTCATGTCCTTTGAAGAGTCTTTATCAAAGTATTTGCAAATTGTGTGTTATCATATATGCTATAAAAGAAAGAAAATAATATTTTTATAAATAAAGAAATCATAGATATCATCATAAGTGGTGATGGATCAATAGAACTTAGAGTTCTATTTCCAACAATTATAATCAAGTAGGGACTTAATAACCCCTGACATCAGTGATTCTAGCGCCGTATATTACGCGTTAGCCATGAGATTTGGAATGGGACAGAGAAGTCAGCTGTATCTTGTTCCTCTCGCATGAAGCCGGATGTGCAGGTCGTGGATGTTATCCTTGTAGCGTGCATATTAATTGGTAATTCGTAGAGGATATGTAGCATATGGGTGGGAACCCTCATCGTCCCACGATAGTTCTGGCATCTAACGGTTTGTACAAACCATTGCCGTAATTCATTATGTGGGCATGGTGTACACCAAGGAGTCATGCAGGGTCGTGAAGGGGGCAGTGATTGGCTTGGACCAACTACTGGGCCCAACATCATGGAATTGTGGACGGGAAAGTACGCCCGGTTGTGCAACAAGGAGTTGATCTCTCATGGGTAAAGTAACACACCTCTGCAGAGTGTAAGAACTGTAACTTGTTACTCCCTGTTCCGGGAAGGAGCTACGAACGCGGCAGGAAAGGAACTCCATGAAAATTCTGGTCAACCTGTGAAGGCTGATTGTCATAGTTTTTCGGAATAAAATCAATCTTTGAAGAAAGATTTACAAAAACTGCATAGTGCCAAGGATTTATAATCCGAGGTGGTAGTTAGAGCATCAAACTTCCCACCTTGCATATAATGAACTTGTTGGGTAACGCTGTTACTCATTCTTTCCTTTGATCCCTTGCTTAGACTCGGAGGATCCCGAAGACGTGCCAATGTATGCAGCCGAATGCCAAGAAGATGTGTTCTACGAGGAAACTGATCTGTCTGAAGGAGTTGAAGGCGTGGATTGTGAGATCCTCTATGGTGTCGATGAGAACGAGTCAAACTAAGTAACCTAGTTAATAGTAACTAACGGAGCCGAGCAGCATGAACTCTATAGAATAAGCTGTTGAGCCCCACTCCTAGTCGGAGTTGTTACTTTTAAATTTCCGTTGAACACTTTATATTTTGGTTTGTAAGTTGGATCTTTTGGAAGTCTTGAACTTCCGGTATTGTAATAATAATAATGTGTGTACTTTTGTAATATGGACCCGCAATGTTTCTGTTGTACCACTCTGAGAGATGTGATATTTACGGAACGGTGTTCTGTGAATGTCATGTCAACGACTATAGTGTACTACACATGCAGTGGTATCTTTGGGTCACCTTGATTGGTATCAGAGCAAATTGCTTTGACCTTAGGTTGGAAACCTAGTAAAGGGTATTACCTGTAGGAGAATTAGCAACGATAAAGAATTCTCCAAAAGTAATATAATGGGTATTCAAATGAGAATATTCCATTATATATTTTAGTGCGATAATTCTTTGTTATGATGCAATATGTCATTGGATACTAATCAAAATTATTTTTCTGATATACAGAAACATGGCACCAAAGTTTCCAAAACAGACTTTGGTAAGGAAAGAGGAGACTCTTGATGATTATCAAGGATCATTTACAGACCAACTTCGTCAACTTTTAAAGCTTTTTAATTGTCCCACTAGAATTCCAGTGAACACTATCACTTACCTTGATGGCCGGATGTTATCCAAGTATTGTGTGAGTATCCAACTTCCAGAGAAGCTTGGATTATATCACGATCTACCTATAGGAGAAGGTAGGAGTAATTTAGCAGCCTATCATGTTGCTGTTGTGGAGGCTAGCTAATATCTGGGAACAGAAAACCAAGGAATTAGAAGGTAGCACATTCTCTGTGATACCTCATGATTCTATAGACTCGGACCTATCCCGTATCATCTTACTTTGGTTAAGAAGCATCCTAAGTTAGCTTCCAAGTTTATGGATAGATACCGAACACTCGTTGCGTCTTTTTATAAGACCCATCAAGTGATTATTGAAGATAAAAATGACATGTTAGAGGATCTAACTGATCTAGAAAGGAGGAAGCAGTTAGCATTCCAGTTAGAGAAAGAAGCAAGTAGTAGTGGAACACCTATCTTTAAGGATATACCTATAAATCCGGAATCTTTTACACCATATCCTTATTCACCAAGACCTGAACCTACACATAACCCTACTATAGATATGCAGTATGCAGTACCACAGGGATCAGAGGATGGTTCTGACTCAGAACTTCCTATTGAGAATTCAGATGGTTGGATAATGGGATCATATAATGGATCTCATGAACACCAGATGTCCACAGATGGTGCTGACAGAAATGTTGGACAATCTAGTTGGATGGGTGCAAGAATGAACCCTAATAATAGTAGTAGAAATACCATGTCAATAGATAACTAGGATGAAGAAGAAGATCCTGAGGAGAGAGTGTTTGAATCATCAACATATTCTCAAAACCCAAGGAATATACATTATCCAGTATTTAACTATCTTGCCCACGAGAGCACCTAGGAAGCAGCAGGATCTGCGTATCCTGTTGACAACTCAAGAAATGAAGCTCAGGAGATGCAGGCTGGAGATAATGTTGAATATGTTTCTGAAGACTTTTCAGTTGAGCTGGAGGGAGTCAACGCGCTCAGGTTGAGTAATGACTCAAGTCCTGACACTTCAGATACAGAGTATGTTCCTTCTGGAAGGCCATATGTTCCACAAACTGTGCGACGAACAACACGTCATCACGGTTGGACATCAGGCATGTATAATGAGCATAGTTACTACTAGAAGGAGACAAGTAGTCAACAGTAACAAGCACTATGTACTGTACTCCAAGTAATAAGGTAGTGAGATGAGTACGATAGTTTCATGATTATACCTATATGTCATATGTTGTAAGAACTTTGTATCATTATGATATTATGTATAATATGTGAAATGCATATTTGGATTTTCTTTGGATCTTCATTGTGTGACTAGTTCTGTGCGTAAAGTCGAGCTCAGAACACATGTGCATGATGTAATTATGAGTATTCGCTTTATGTTGCAGGACTAGGGGGTCATGGATACGGGTGTAGAATTGGAAACTGAGCAGCAGCGGATGGAGCGAGAGGCCAAGGAAAAGGCCGATGCTGATGCAACAAATCAAGAAGCATTAAAACCACCACCACCAATGAGGCCATTAATGGAGCAGAACTTTATGCAATGCATGCAAATGATGCAAGAGACCCAGAACAAGTTCATGGAAGAACTGCTGGGGCAGGCAAATCAGAGGGCACCTGAAGGTGGAGGAGTGAGTCTATCTGATTTCCAGAATGCAAGACCGTTACCTTTTGCATCAGCTCCTGAACCAATGGATGCAGAAGACTGGCTAGCAGACACATAGAGGAAGCTGAAAACTGTGGGTTGCAATGATGAGGAAAAATTGAGGTATGCAACTCATCTACTGACTGGACCTGCAGCATCTTGGTGGGAAAATCAGTTAGCCATGCAACAACCAGGAAGGGAGTTTACCTGGGAGGAGTTCAAACAGAGATTCCGTGAATATCATGTTCCGGGAAGTGTCATGGAGTTGAAGAGGCGAGAATTTGAGGATCTTTAGCAAGGATATGCCAGTGTCATGAAGTACATCCGGGAGTTTAGCCAACTATCTCGTTCTGCTGAGGAGGATGTTAACACTAAAGAAAAGAGGAAGAAGTGTTTCTTGCATGGATTAAATCCGTTTGTGAGGATGCAGCTAAGGTTAGCCAATAAGCAAACTTATCAGCAGTTTTTGGATGCAACCATTACTTTTGAAGATGACTACAAGAATTGAAGGGTTTCGCGGCATAGTAAATCAAAATTTTCTATGGATGCGAACAGAGGGGAAGCCAAGATCTAATCTAGGAGATGCAAACAACGAGAGAAGATTGGATTAGATCTTCATACCCTTGAAGATTCATACAATGAACGTTAAATCGGGCGTGGGTGATGTAGTCGTACTCGCTTCTCCTCCTCGCGATCTGATCCGATCTAGCACCAAAAGTGGCGGTGCCTCCGTGAGATGCACACGTGCAGCAACTCGACGTCTCCTCCTTCCTTGGTCCAGAAAGTATGGTGGAGAGATGGGTTGGATCTACAACGCGACGGCGCGATGCAATTGGTGGAGAATTTCTGTAGCAGGGCTTCGCCTACAAAGCGATGGGAGAGGAGGGAGCAGGCGGCTAGGGTTGGAGGGAAGGTGTGGGGGTTGGTGCCCACCCTCTTTATATAGAGGGGAGGGGGCGCAGCCCTAGACCCTCCCCCAAGCCCAAACCGGCGGCCCCAAAGGATAAGGAGTGGGGGGCAAGGAAACCCCCCTTCTAGAAGGTCTATCTCGAGTTTAAACCTCTCTTGGCCGGCTCGGCCCTATGGGGCCTTGTGCCCCTGTCCCAATGCGGCCAGGGCACTCCCTCATAGGCCCATGCCCCCTCCCGGAAGGTGGGGCCACGTTGGTCCCCTTCCGGAAGGTTCTAGAAGCTTCCGGTACAATACCGATTAACCCGGAACAATTCTGAACTCCAAAAACTGCACTGCCTTATATGAATCTTATTCTCCGGACCACTCCGGAACCTATCTTGATGTCCTGGATCCCATCCGAGACTCCGAACAAAAACTCATAAACCAATTATCCAATCTATCCTAGCGTCGAGACACGTTAAGTGTGTGACCCTGCGGGTTCGAGAATATGCAGACATGATCTTCTATCAATAATCAACAGGGTGCAAACCCATATTGCCTCCCACACATTCATCGATGATCATATCGGATGAACCACGATGCCATGATTCAATCAATCCCATATATATATTCCCTTTGTCTCGCGATATTTTACTTGCCCGAGATTCGATCGTCGCACCGTCATACCTAGTTCAATCTCGTTCACGCAAGTACTTTACTCGTTCGTAATCCGATATCACTTTGTGATTATCTCCTTAACCACATGCTTGCAAGCGGTGTTGATATCGATTAAAGTGGGCCCGAAGTATATCTCTCCGACTTGGGAGGGACAAATCCCATCTCGATACATACAACCCAACAGATACTTTCCGATCACCTGAGAGACACCTTTATGATCACCCTCTCATAGGATGACGTTTGATGACCTCAAAGCTTTATTCCGATACCAGGGAGTTGTATTATCTCATGGTCTAAGGAATACAATATTTGACATAAGAAAAGCTTCGCAAAGACGAACACGATGACACGATCTAATTGCTTCGCTTAGTTTGGGTCTGTCCACCATATCATTCCCCAATGATATGATCTCATTATTAATTGACAACTCATGTCCATGGTTAGGAAACCTTAACCATCATTAATCAATGAGATAGTCCATAGAGGCGTATTAGGGACACAGTGTTGTTCACAAACCACACAAGTATTAAAGTTTCCGCTTAATACAATTCTAGCATGGAATAGAAACATTATCATGAACAAGAATTATAATAATAACAACTTTATTATTGCCTCTAGGTCATAATTCCAACAGTCTCCCACTTGCACTAGAGTCAATAATCTAGTTTACATCTGGCAACAATCTCACACCCATGGCACTGAGGTGTTGATCATGTTTTACACGTGGAAGAGGTTTAGTCAATGGATTTGCGACATTCAGATCTGTATGTACTTTGCTAATCTTCAGATCTCCATCTGCTATATAATCTCGGATTATTTGAAACTTGCGGTTGATATGCTTGGTCTTTGGATGATATCTTGGTTCCTTAGCGAGTGCTATGGCGCCAGTGTTGTCACACAATATCTCCAGTGGGTCCAATGCACTTGGAACCACGCCAAGCTCAGTGATGAAGTTTCTGATCCAAACTCCTTCACTTGACGCTGCGGCAGAGCCATGTATTTCGCTTCTCATTGTAGATCGATCACGCTTTGCTTGCAGCTTCTCCACTCACAGCTCCTCCATTCAAAATATACACGTATCACGTCTCGAGATTTAGAATCATCCTTGTCGATTGTCAAAACTAGCGTCGACGTAACCTTTTTTACGACGAAATGTTCATCACCCCCATAGACTAAGAACATTTCTTTAGTTATATTTAGGTACTTTAGGATGTTCTTTACATGTCCAAAGGTTCCTCTGGATCACTTTGATATCTTTCGTCAAACTAAGAGCATTGGACACATCCGGTCTAGTACACAGCATGGCATACATGATAGAACCTATGGCGAGGCATAAGGCACTTTGCTCATAGCTTCCTATCATTTACCATAGTGGACCGAGCCTTGCTCAATATCTTACTCGACAACATAGGCACCGAACCTTTCTTTGCCTTATCCATTACGAACCTTTTGAACTTTGTCTAGGTATGTACTCGGCTTAAAGCTATCGGCCTTTTTCTATCTCTATAGATTTTGATGCCCAATATATAAGCAGCTTCACCTAGGTCTTTCATTGAAAAACACTTGTTCAAATAACTCTTCACATCGTTAAGCATGTTAATGTCATTTCCAATAATCAATATGTCATCCACATATAGTACCAGAAATGTCACCGAGCTCCCACTTACTTTCTTGTAGATACAAGCTTCGTACCAATTTGGAACAAATCCAAAGCTCTTGATCACTTGATCAAAACGAAGGTTCCAACTCCGAGATGCTTGCTTCAGTCCATAAATGGAACGCTGAAGTTTGCATACATTATCAGCATCCTTAGGATCGACAAAACCTTCGGGTTGCATCATATACAACTTTTCATAAATGTTGCCATTGAGGAACGCAGTCTTGACATCCATCTGCCATATTTCATAATCATGAAACGCAGCAATTGCTAATAAAATCCGAATGGACTTAAACATCGCTACGGGAGAGAAAGTCTCATCGTAGTCAACACCTTGAACTTGTCGAAAACCTTTCGCGACAAGCCGTGCTTTATAGACGGTAACATTACCATCCGCGTCTGTTTTCTTCTTGAAGATCCATTTGCACTCAACGGCCTTTCGGTCGCTAGGAGGGTCCACCAAAGTCCATACTTGTATTTCGCTCATGGATCCCAATTCGGATTTCATGGCTTCTAGCCATTTCTCAGAGTCTGGGCTCATCATCGCTTCCTCATAGTTCGTAGGTTCACTGTCTTCTACTAACAAGACAGTCAAGATAGGGTTGTCGTACCACTCAGGAGGGGCACGTGACCTTTTCGACCTACGACGTTCAGTAGAAGCATCGTCCGAAGCTTCATGATCCTTGTCATTAGCTTCCTCTATTGTTGGTGTAGGCGGCACTGGAACAATTTCAGGTGCTGCGCTACTCTCCAATTCAAGAGAAGGTTCAATAACCTCGTCTAACTCTACTTTCCTCCCACTCACTTCTTTCGAGAGAAACTCCTTCTCAAGAAAGGAACCGTTCTTTGCGATAAACACTTTGCCTTCGGTTCTGTGATAGAAGGTATACCCAATAGTTTCCTTAGGGTATCCTATGAAGACGCATTTCTCCGCTTTGGGTTCGAGCTTGTCCGGCATCAACTTCTTGACGTAATCTTCGCATACCCAAACTTTAAGGAACGACAACTTAGGTTTAGCACCAAACCACAGTTCATACGGTGTCGTCTCAACGGATTTAGATGGTGCCCTATTTAAAGTGAATGCAGCGGTTTCTAATGCATAACCCCAAAATGATAACGGCAAATCAGTAAGAGACATCATCGATCGGACCATATCTAATAGGGTTCGATTCCGGCGTTCAGACACACCATTGCGCTGTGGTGTTCGGGGCGTGAGTTGCAAACGATTCCGCTTGCTTTAAGATGCGTGAGAAAATCATAACTCAAATATTCACCTCCACGATTGGATCGTAGAAACTTAATCTTTACATTACGATGGTTCTCCACTTCATTCGAAATTCCTTGAACTTTTCAAATGTTTCAGATTTATGTTTCATTAAATAGATATACCCATATCTACTTAAGTCATCGGTAAAAGTGAGAAAATAGCGATATCCACCGGCGTCGAAACACTCATCGTCGCATACATCGGTATGTATGATTTCCAACAAGTCATTGCTCGCTCCATCATACCGAGAACGGGTTTTGATCATCTTGCCCATGAGGCATGGTTCGCATGTGTTAAATGATTCAAAATCAAGAGACTCCAAAAGTCCATCGAATGGAGTTTCTTCATGCGCTTTACACCAATATGACCTAGACAGCGATTGCCACAAATAAGTAGTATTATCACTATCTACTTTGCATCTCTTAGCCTCAATGTTATGGATGTGTGTTTCATCCCTTTCGAGATTTAGAAGAAATAAACCATTCACAAGTGCATGACCATAAAAGATGTTACTCATATAAATAGAACAACCATTATTCTCTGATTTAAATGAATAACCGTCTTGCAATAAACAAGATCGAAATAATGTTCATGCTCAACGCAGCACATAATAACACTTATTAAGGTTTAAAACTAATCCCGAAGGTAAAACTAAGGAGAGCGTGTACGGCCATCACATCAACTCTTGATCCGTTGCCGCGCATCGTCACCTCATCCCTCAAGCAGCCGCTCATTCCGTAGCTCTGTTTGAGTTACAAATATTAGCAATCAACTGAACGTATCAAATACCCGTGCACTACAACGAGGGCTAGTAAGGAAAACATCAATAACATGTATATCAAATATACCTTTGATGGTGCCAGCCTTCTTGTCCGCTAAGTACTTGACGATTGCACTTCGAGGACCCTTGTCCTTGCAATAGAAACACTCAGTGTCCGGTTTAGGACCAGACCTGAGCTTCTTCTCAGCAGGGGCAACGCACTTGCCGCCGCCTTTCTTGAAGGGCTTCTTTGCACCCTTACCTTTCTTAAAGGAGGGCTTGTTGACCATCAACACATGATTATCCTTTTTGATGTCCACCTCCGCAGCCTTCAGTTTAGCGAAGAGCTCGGTGATCGTATCAGTGGAACCAATCTGATTATGAGTCACTACAAAACTTTTGTAGCTAGGAGGGAGTGATTGCAGAACCCTGTCAATCTTGAGCTCCTCTGGAATCGTGCATTCCAGTTGCTCAAGGCGTTGAGTGTAGCCCGTCATCTTAATGGCGTGCTCACTAACGAAACTCCCTTCCTCCATCTTGTAGTTAAAGAACTTATCAGAGATCTCATATCTCGAGCGGCCTGAGTCTCAAACATGGTTTCGGCTCTTGAGAATCTCAAAGGGCAGGATAGTCTTCAAAAGCATTTTGAAGTTCCGGTTCCATAGCAAACAACATGGTGCTCTTAATCACACCATAATCATCTTTCTTGCGATGATAGACAACTTTCTCATTAGCGGTAGCGATTGCAAAGAGGGTCACCTAACGCTTTCCAAAGGACATAGTCCTTTTGACCGCCAGAGAGAATGATTCTTAGATTGCGGAACCAATTGGTGAAGTTAGACCCATTGTTTCTAAGCTTTTCCTTCTCAGCAAAAACGTTGAAGTTCAAGTTGGACTTGGCCATGTGATCTACAGTATTTGCAAGTACAATTTAGACTATGTTCATGATAAATAGTTCAACTTAATCAAATTATTAGATGAACTCCCACTAAATTCAACATCCCTCAAGTTGTTTAGTGAACATGATCCAAATTCACCACACCTAATCCGATCATCACGAGAAGAGATGTGGCTTCAATGGTGGACAACGAAGTGTCGATCATATCATTCATATGACTCATGCTTAACCTTTCGGTTCTTGTGTTCCGAGGCCGTATGCATACATGCTAGGCTCGTCAAGTTAGACCCAAGTATTTCAGCGTGTGCAAAACTGGCTTGCACCGTTGTATGTGATAGAGTCTATAGCACCCGATTATCACGTGATGCTTGGACACGACGAACTTTCATAGCAGTGCATACTCGGGGAGAACACAGTTTTTATCTTGATCTTTAAGTGAGGAATCATCTTATAATGCTACCGTCGCGATCTAAGCATGATAAGATACATAAAAGGATAAACATCACATGCATATAACTTTAATGTGACATGGTATAGCCAATCTTCGCGCAATGATCTCCATCTTGTGTGATCCGGCATGATCTCCATCACTACACCATGATTGCCTCCACCACGAATAGAAACTAAAACTATTGCTAACTACTTAGCGATAAAGTGAAACTATTACATGGCGCATAAGAAGTTGACACACAGGTCATACACAATTATAAAGACAACCATATGGCTCCTGCCGGTTGTGTACTCATCGACATGCAAGTCGTGAAACATTACAAAACATGATCATCGCATACATTATACATATCACATCTTGGGCCATACCATATCACAGAAAACACTCCCTGCAAAAACAATTTAGACGCCTCTACTTTGTTGTTGCATGTTTTACGTGGCTTATGGGAGTAGATGCTAAGAACGATTCTTACCTACGGAAAGCCACAACGGTGATATTATGGTTGCCAAACTCCGGTGTTAATCCCATGACAACTATAGTGAGAGAAACTGACATCCACCAGCCGCATGTGGAACAAGCCACACGTCAAGTGCGGAGCCGGTCTCGCGAACCACGTCGCGTAAGGTTGGCCTGGACCGCTTCAATATCACTATCCCGCGTCATAAGAAGAACACAAACAAGATGCTTGCAATAGAAAACATCAACGCCCGCAACAACCATGTTGCGTTCTACTCGTGAAACACATCTACGCATAGATCTAGCTCTGATACCACTGAAGGGTTTCGCGGCATAGTAAATCAAAATTTTCTACGGATGCGAACAGAGGGGAAGCCAAGATCTAATCTAGGAGATTCAAACAACGAGAGAGATTGGATTAGATCTTCATACCCTTGAAGATTACGCCAATGAGCGTTAAATCGGAACGTGGGTGATGTAGTCGTACTCGCTTCTCCTCCTCGCGATCCGATCCGATCTAGCACCACAAGTGGCGGTGCCTCCGTGAGATGCACACATGCAGCACCTCGACATCTCGTCCTTCCTTGGTCCAGCAAGTATGGTGGAGAGATGGGTTGGATCTACAACGCGACGGCGCGGTGCAATTGGTGGAGAATTTCTGCAGCAGGGCTTCGCCTACAAACAGTCGGGAGGGAGGCGGCAGGCGGCTAGGGTTGGAGGGAAGGTGTGGGGGTTGGTGCGCCCACCCTCTTTATATAGAGGGGGGCGCAGCCTAGCCCCTCCCAAGCCCAAACCGGCCCCAAAGGATAAGGAGGTGCAAGAAACCCCCTTCTAGAAGGTCTATCTTGAGTTTAAACCTCTCTTGGCGGCTGGGCCCTATGGGCCTTGTGCCCCTGGCCCAATGCGTCCAGGGCACTCCCTCATAGGCCCATGCCCCCTAACGGAAGGTGGGGCCACGTTGGTCCCCTTCCAGAAGGTTCTAGAAGCTTCCAGTACAATACCGATTAACCCGGAACAATTTCGAACTCCAAAAACTGCACTGCCTTATATGAATCTTATTCTCCGGACCACTCCGGAACCTCTCGTGATGTCTCGGATCCCATCCGAGACTCCGAACAAAAACTCATAAACCAATTATCCAATCTATCCTAGCGTCGAGACACGTTAAGTGTGTGACCTGCGAGTTCGAGAATATCGAGACATGATCTTCTATCAATAATCAACAACGGGTGCAGAAACCCATATTGACTCCCACATTCATCGATGATCATATCGGATGAACCACGATGCCAGTTCAATCAATCCCATATATATTCCCTTCGTCTCTCGATATTTTACTTGCCGAGATTCGATCGTCGGTACCGTCATACCTAGTTCAATCTCGTTCCACGCAAAACTTTACTGTTCGTAATCCGATATCACTTTGTGATTAACTCCTTAACCACATGCTTGCAAGCGGTGTTGATATCGATTACGAGTGGGCCGATATATCTCTCCGACTTGGGAGTCACAAATCCCATCTCGATACATACAACCATGAGATACTTTCCGATCACCTGAGAGACACCTTTATGATCACCCTCTCATAGGATGACGTTTGATGGCCTCAAAGCTTTCTTCCGATACCAGGGAGTTGTATTATCTCATGGTCTAAGGAATACAATATTTGACATAAGAAAAGCTTCGCAAAGACGAACACGATGACACGATCTAATTGCTTCGCTTAGTTTGGGTCTGTCCACCATATCATTCCCCAATGATATGATCTCATTATTAATTGACAACTCATGTCCATGGTTAGGAAACCTGAACCATCATTAATCAATGAGCTAGTCCATAGAGGCGTACTAGGGACACGGTGTTGTTCACAAACCACACAAGTATTAAAGTTTCCGCTTAATACAATTCTAGCATGGAATATAAACATTATCATGAACAAGAATTATAATAATAACAGCTTTATTATTGCCTCTAGGGCATAATTCCAACAAGAATGTCCAAGAGAATCAGAGGAAGAGAGCCAAGAAGGAAACCAAAAGTATTCAGGCAAGCAAACCTAAACCTAACCTGGAGTTCAAACCTCGGAATAGGAATTTTGGTAATAACAATAGTAACAATAACAAGGGCAGTGGTGGAAATCAATCTAATCCGAGAAGGAATGTTATCTGTAACAATTGTGGAATTCCAGGGCAGTTCTAGAGGGAATGCAAAAAGCCTGTAGTGATCTGTTACGGTTGTGGCCATAAGGGGCATATCAAGCCAGATTGTCCGAGCAAACCACCGGGAGGATGGACTACCAAGGGAGGAGGACAAGCCAGTGTAGGAATTGGACAGACCAATAAAGGAGGAAACGATGGCAAGAACAACAATGGCAAGAGAAACCGACCTACCGGAAAACTGAACTGTGCAACCCTCAAGGAAGTGGATAATTCAGAGCATGTAGTGATAGGTACGCTCAATATCCTTACCAATCCCGGCAAAGTTCTATTTGATATGGGTGCAACTACTTCATTCATTTCTGAAGAATTTTGTGATAAGTTCGGGTTAGAAGGGCAGCATTAGAAAGTCCTATGACCGTAGTTACGACAGGAGGGAATGTGATTATACGCCACATAAAACAAGATCAGGTTATCTCGATCTGTGTTTGTACATAGTTCGCAGACCTTTATGTGATTCCTTTGAAGGGAATTGCAGTAGTCTGGGGATGGATTGGATGATGGAACACGGAGCTTAGATTAATTGTGAGGAGAAAACTGTCTCAATCAAAACTCCAAGTGGAGTAGGATAGTTTACCAAGCAGATAAACACAGTCATATCATGGTGGTTATGCAGTTGAATTCAATGAAAGAAGTTAAATTAGAAGAGATTCCTATAGTTAATGAATTCCAAGATGTTTTTCCAACAAAGTTACCGTGAATGCCACCAGACCGGGAGATAGAGTTCACCATTGACCTAATACCTGGTACAACACCAATAGCTCAAGCACCATACAAAATGGGACCCAAAGAGTTGAAAGAACTCAAGGAGCAAATTGATGAGTTAGCGGGAAAAGGATTTATACAGGAAAGTGTATCCCCATGGGGAATACCAGTAATCTTTGTGGATAAGAGAGATGGTGGAAGACGGATGTGTGGTGATTATAGAAATCTGAACAACATGACTATCAAGAATAAGTATCCTTTACCAAGAATTCAAGATTTGTTTGATCAAGTGAAAGGAGCTAGAGTATTTTCCAAGATCGATTTAAGATCTGGATACCATCAAATAAAAATCAAGCCGGAAGATGTTCCAAAAACAACATTTGTCTCAAGATATGGACACCATGAGTATCTGGTACTACCATTTGGTTTGACCAATGCACCGGCAATATTCATGAATCTGATGAACAAGATTTTCATGCCATATTTGGACAAGTTTGTCATCGTTTTTATAGATGATATTCTGATATATTCCAAGGATAAGGAGGATCATGCTGACCATTTGAGAATAGGATTGCAAACCTTAAGAGAACATAAGCTTTATGATAAGTTCAGTAAGTGTGAGTTCTAGCTAAATGAGGTAGAATTCCTCGGTCATGTGATTAGTAAGGATGGGATTGCTGTGAATCCATCTAAAGTTCAGTCGATACTAGAGTGGACTGCACCGACCAATGTGAAGCAAATTCGAGGTTTCTTAGGAATGGCTAGTTATTATCGGAGATTCATTGAAGGTTTCTCCAAAATAGCCGGACCAATGACCAAATTATTAAGGAAAAATACACCATTCAAGTGGGATGAGAAGTGTGAAGCAAGTTTCCAAGAGTTGAAGACTAGATTAACCACAACTCCAATCTTAGAAGTTCCTGAAACAGGGAAGGATTTCACTTTATATTGTGATGCATCTAAAGAAGGTTTGGGTTGTGTATTAATGCAAGATCAGAAGGTCATTGCTTATGGTTCAAGACAATTAAAACCACATGAAGTCAACTATCCAACTCATGATTTAGAGTTAGCAGCAGTAGTTTTTGCACTGAAAGGATGGAGACATTTTCTTTATGGAGTCAGATGTGAGTTATACACTGACCATAAAAGTCTCAAATACTTCTTCAATCAAAAGGAATTGAATATGAGACAGAAGCGTTGGTTGGAATTAATCAAGGATTATGATTTAATAATCAATTACACCCCAGGGAAAGCAAATGTTGTAGCAGATGCTTTAAGTAGAAAGAGTGCAGATATTCAGCCAAGCAATAGGGAGTTACCAAAAGAGTTACAAATGGACTTGGAAAGATTAGAACTTCAATTCATCAGAACAGAGGTTCTTGGAGGATTAGCTACTATGCAGATAGTTGCAGAGAAGGACAGTGATCTTAAGCAAGAAATTTTTAGACATCAAGAAGAAGATTCTTTTATTGCTGAGGAAATTCAGAGGATATCTCAAGGGCAAAAATCAGCTTTTCGCCTTGGAGAGTATGGGTCTTTATGGTTCCAAGATCGTCTATGTGTTCCAGATGTGACTGAGATCAGAAATGTCATACTCAAAGAAGCACATGATACACCATATTCTATACATCCAGGGAGTACTAAGATGTATATGGATTTGAAAGAACTATTCTGGTGGAATAACATGAAAAGAGATATTGCTAAATATGTATCTGAATGCCATACTTGTCAAAGGGTGAAGGCTGAACATCAAAGTCCAGCAGGACCATTACAACCCTTAGAAATTCCTGAATGGAAATGGGAGGAAATAGGTATGGACTTTATCACAGGATTACCTATGACACCAAAAAGGAAAGATATGATATGGGTAATTGTGGATAGACTCACTAAGAGTGCACATTTTATTCCAGTGAACCAAAAGGATAATGCTGAGAAGTTAGTTGAAGTATATGTCAAAGAGATAGTAAGTAAGCATGGAGTACCCAAAAAGATCGTAACTGATAGGGGATCAGTGTTTACTTCAACATTTTGGAAACAATTGCATGAAACACTTGGTTCAAAGTTAGATTTCAGCACGGCATATCATCCTGAGACAGGAGGTCAAACTGAAAGAACAAATCAAACACTAGAAGACATGTTGAGAGCTTGTGCACTAGATTTTGGAGGAACATGGGAAGATCACCTACCATTGGCACAATCTTCTTATAACAATAGCTATCAGAGTAGTCTAAAGGCAGCTCCATATGAGATTCTGTATGGAAGGAAGTGTAGATCACCAATATGTTGGTATGAACCTGGAAGCAGCAAATAATTTGCACCAGATTATATCAAGGAGAGACAAGACATCATTGATAAGATCAGGGATAGACTGAAAATAGCCCAGAGCAGGCAGAAAAGTTATGCAGATCAAAGACGAAGATCATGGCATCCAGAAGTAGGAGATATGGTCTATTTGAAAGTAAGTCCAATGAAAGGAGTAAAAAGATTCGGAGTTAAAGGGAAATTGTGTCCAAGATATATCGGACCATTCAAGATACTGAGTCAAAATAGAACTATAGCTTATGCTTTAGAGTTACCATCAAGATTATCTCAAGTGCATAATGTTTTCCATGTGTCACAACTTCGCAAATGTTTGAAAGTTCCAGATGATGCAATAACACATAAAGAGATAGAACTACAAGTAGACCTGACTTATATTGAAAAGCCCTGTAAGATTCTGGAAAAAAATTGGAAAAGATTGAGGAACAGAGCAATCAAATATTGCAAGGTATAGCAGGAACATCACCCTGAGAGAGAAGCCACATGGGAGAAGGAAGAGGATTTAATAAAAGCATATCCAGAACTATTCAGGTACATCTCCACAAACTCCGAGACAAAGTTTAATTTAAGGAGGGAAGTCTGTAACATCCCAGTATTTAGGACCTAACGAAGGGTAGATTTAGGAATATGTATTGTTGCATGCATTCATTTGTGAAAAATGTGGGTAAAATTTTCGCCAAATAAAACCTTGAGTGATCAATGTTTCTTTCTTACTTTGAGATTAGGTTTAATCTTAAAGGAGGATTGTTATAAACTTTGATATGATCTAAAGGAATTATGTGTGTTTTGAAATGAGTTTGAATTTTAAAAAACTTGAGTATTTGAATTATAATTTAAATAATTTAGGTATAAGATTTGAATCTTAAATTAATTAAGAAATAAGTATTATAACTTAAATCTTATCCAATAACAATATTGAATATGAAATTCATTTCATATGATTAATACATAAACAAGTTACAAAGAATGTAACTACTGAAGTCATTCCAAACTTCACAATTTACAAAAGAAATTAAGAATAAGAATATTATTTATTAACAATAATATAATTTGTATTACAATTAAATAAAATAAAGATTACAAGGAGAATAAAAGAAATTTTACAAAATAATAAGAAAATTACATTTGAAAATCTATTAACTATCCTATATCTTAATCTACACTAAATCTTCATATTTATCTTTGTACTTGCAAAACAAAGACTAAATAGAACCAAAATAAGATTAGTGTTAGTATATTTCTCTCAGATATGTAAGTGAAGTGCACTTGACAAACTCATCATTGAGAAATGTTAATTTAAAGGGGCAAGTTTCACCAATATGAAAGATTTCATCTTTCATAAACTCAAAGCTAGAATGCAAATGACAGCCAAGAGGGATCAATTCACTAGCCAGGTGAAAGTAAGCTGGTAATAGTAAGTTCAAATTTTCTGAACCTATCCACATGTGCATAGTAGGCACACAAGCTGGACATACTCCAGCATGCAAATGGTGTGCTGTCGACCTCACAAGCAAAACCAAATCACACAAAACCATAGCACAACCGTGGGGGAGCACTAGTGCATTTCTCCACTACATAGCACACCAGCACATCCAGGATAAACAGCAGCCAAACCAAACCACCCAGATCAACCCAAACATCACTAGGATGGTGACATAAGGAGGGGGATGAATCTGTCGGACAGCAAGGTCAAGCCCAGAAGCTAGGAGGAGCAGGAAAGCTCAAGAGCAAGCTTAGGAGCCCAGCAAAAGCAGATCAAGATCAAGATCATCATCAATCTACTACACCAACATCAAATTTTGTGGTGAGCCTCATAAAACCATCACATGATTTCATCATATTACCTAAACAAAAGCATGTGTTGCTTTATAAAATGATCTCTCAATAATCACCCAAGATAGGTGAATCTATCCTAGAGATTTCAAGTACAAAGATAAGAAAGCAAGCTTAGCCAAAGGCACTAAACCCTCTGACCAGCATCAATAAGTTTAGTGTTATTTTTGCAACTTAGATTATTCTTCAATTGATCTTATCAGATCAGAGCACATCTCCCAGAGAGAGTATCACCTCTAATCTTACAAGTTTCAAACAAACTATTTGCTCAGCTAACTAGGAATTAAATCCTAGAGCCTTAGACCAACATCATAGGCAGGAGGTTTAAGAAAATCTCTTATTCTATCTTGCCAGTATCAATCATAAGTTTTACAGGAGCTAAAACCAATCTTGCTCAGTTCCCATAGATAAAAGGGACAAACCAATACATATCATTTTCCTAAAGCCAAGTGCCAGGAATCAATATCATATTCATCCATACATCCACATCAGATCATTACATGTAATGATTTGATTCAGTGTGTATAATCTCATACAAGCCTACCATTATAATTACAGTAAGCAAATCTTTGAGAGAAACCCTTTGTCAAGACAATCAATGACGGAGAGTAAATTCTCAGATCAACAACATAATCCAATCAGGGATTCCATAGAAACACTAGCATAGGATCATAGTGAACCATCACTAGAATAATCTGACAGGTAACTAGCATCTTCAAAGCCACTACCAATCATGATCCATAGCATACCATCATTTTTCATGCTCAAGTATCATCACCACTAAATCTAAAGAATCAAGGATATGATCAACATAGGGTTATGAATCCTAATCAGAGCAAGAACCCTAATCCAGAGATGAACCCAATCAGCACATAGTCACTAGGCATGAGAAGCCACTAGATACACACCGAGAGATTCATGGCAGTAGGATGAACAAGAACCACATAAACAACTTACCCGAAGTCCTCACTGACGAATCAAAGAGGAAGCAGATTGGCTAACGACATGCGGCACAGAGGAGCACCCAGGGCGCTGCAACTGCCGGCCACGGCGGCCATAGCAAAGACACAAACCCGGACACCACCATGGCGGGATCATGGCGGTGGCGACAACACCTTTTCCTTAACCCTAGGGTTCAGGAACGGGGTGAACCTGACCATGGGGAAGCTCCGGAGCCAAATCGAGTTGGACTAGACGAACCAGCGGCGTCGCAAACCTCGCCCTGCACCACGACAGCGGCCAAAGAAAGCCACAGCGGCGGCCATCGCCAGCGGCAGCGCTAGAGCCCGCGAGGTCGAGGAAGAGGAGAGGATGAGAACGAGGAGAAGATAGTGAGACTGGGCTGGGTGGGACAAAACCCTTCGGGGTGGAAGTTTGACCTTGCCCTATTGGGCCACACTGGCCCAATAAGCCCAAAAGGCCAGCCCAAGTTGTTTTAAAAACTGTTTTACTCAAGTGGAAAGACCAAAATGCCCCTGACCTCAATAAAATTCTAGAAAATAAAATAAAAGTCTAAAAATTATAAATAAAATATTTTTGGATTCACAATAATTCACTCTGTTCAAATAACATATGATATAAAATTTTGGACACTTAAACTTTTATAAGAATTTTGTAATTTATATATTCCTTATGGAATTTTACAAAATTATTGAAAAGTGATAAAAATAAATAAAAATCACTTTCATTAGGTATTAATATTATAGTATTTTTGAAAAATACTAAATAAACATTTAGTAATAAATTTAATGTATAATTAATAATTCCTAAAAGAATTATTAAATCAATAAAAGTCAAAGGGAAGTAAAATAAAATAATATATGCAATCAATATAAAAAATAATAATATTTGTAAATACTTTATTAAAAGGCACCTTATATAGGAAAATGCATATAGAATTAAAAAATGCATTACATTACTTGCATAATCATTTTGCTTTTTTAAATATTGTCCTTACCGGGCAATACTGATGTTTTTGTAAGCTCAAGGTCTAGTGCAAGCATCATACTTCACTACCTTGCCATCACAAGGCAAGTTCATCACTTGCTCTTGTCCTTTGAAGAGTCTTTATCAAAGTATTTGCAAATTGTGTGTTATCATATATGTTATAAAAGAAAGAAAATAATATTTTTATAAATAAAGAAATCATAGATATCATCCTAAGTGGTGATATAATAGAGCAATAGAACTTAGATTTCTATTTGCAACAATGATAATCAAGTAGGGACTTAATAACCCCTGACATCAGTGATTCTAGCGACGTATATTACGCGTTAGCCATGAGATTTGGAATGGGACAGAGAAGTCAGTTGTATCTTCTTCCTCTCGCATGAAGCCGGATGTGCAGGTCGTGGCTGTTATCCTCATAGCGTGCATATTAATTGGTAATTCGTAGAGGATATGCAGCATATGGGTGGAAACCCTCATCGTCCCATGATAGTTCTGGCATCTAACGGTTTGTACAAACCATTGCCGTATTTCATTATGTGGGCATGGTGTACACCAAGGAGGCATGCGGTGTCACGAAGGGGGCAGTGATTGGCTTAGACCAACTACTAGGACCCACATCATGGAATTATGGACGGGAATGTACACCCGGTTGTGCAACAAGGAGTTGATCTCTCATGGGTAAAGTAACGCACCTCTGCAGAGTGTAGTACCTTGTTACTCCCTGTTCCGGGAAGGAGCTACGAAATTGTTGGGTAACGCTGTTACTCATCCTTTCCTTTGATCCCTTGCTTAGACTCTGAGGATTTCGAGGACGTGCCAATGTATGCAGCCAAATGCCAAGAAGATGTGTTCTACGAGGAGCCTGACCTGTCAGGAGGTGTTGAAGGAGTGGATTACGAAATCCGCTATGGTGTCGATGACAACGAGTCTAACTAAGTATCCTAGTTAGTAGTAACCGACGGAGCCGTGCAGCATGAACTCTATAGAATAAGCTGCTGAGCTCAACTCCTAGTGGGAGTTGCTACTTTTAAATTCCGCTGAAAACACTTTATATTTTGGTTTGTAAGTTGAATCCTTTGAAGTCTTGAACTTCTGGTATTGTAATAATAATAATGTGTGAATGTTTGTAATATGGACCCACAATGTTTCTGTTGTACCACTCTGAGGGATGTGATATTTATAGAACGGTGTTCTGTGGATGTCATGTCCATGACTATAGTATACTACACATGCAGTGGTATGCTGGGTCACCGCAATAGTCGTACTATTAAGAGGGGTTCTCAAGCAGGTGACTCGATTGCATGTTTCGAAGAGATCTCAAATCTTTGCATACATAGCATTATATTTCTTGGTTGTTATTTGGATCTTGTCCATGAGAGTATCTAGAGCTTGTGGTCATCATCATAACAAGCTCTAGTGCATCAAATAAGGATTCCCCTTGCATATCTTATTGCGGTTTTTGATTTTGCTACATTTCTGGCTCCACGCCTTGGGAGATATTTCACATATATATTCATGGTATTTTATCCCTAAGTGATACCCAATATTTCCAAAAAATTGGTTTCATCTTGTTTGGAGTTCGGATGCGAAAGTTATTGCAATTTTGGTTTCTGGAGTTTCCCTGGGCGGAAGTTCCGGCCAACCACCGGTAGTACCGCTATGCGGTGACCCGGCATACCACCGCATGATGTAGTACACTATAGTCGTTGAAATAACACCAATGAAACACCATTCACTAGTATTACATCCCTCAGAGTGGTACAACAGAAACACAACACGTCCAAGACATGACTATAGGTTACAACTCAACTCTTTACACAAGATCCAGAGAATACTCTAGGTTAAAGAGAGAGAAAGAAATTTCTTACAAAGAAGAATCAAAGATTAACAACTCCAAATCTATCGTACTAATAAGACTAGTATCTAAACTATTGGGCTTGCATTGCTGCTAATGCAATACACTATAGAAATAGGTTCTATGGCTAGAGATTATATTTCTATCTAATCAGTAATTTTGTCTTCACTTGCTTTGATGTATATGTTGACTTTCTTGACTTCATTGAAGAACTTTATCTTCTAGTGATGATTCCTGGAGCATAACTTGATGTACACATCGTCTGTACTGGCTTTAGAACCTAGCAAGGGTTAAGAAGATGCGTTGAGTACGAGCGTACTCAGCAAGTTCACTAGAAAAGAGTGTTTGATGCACTATATCTATAGCTACAGACAATAGGTCGTAGGCAATGCAAGTTTTCATAAACATTTCTTCAAAGGTTGATTTTATCCTGAAAAGCTATGTCGGTCAGCCTTCACGGGTTTACCAGAACTTTCATGGAGTTCCTTTGCCGCTGCGTTCGTAGCTCCTTTCCAGAACAGGGAGTAACAAGTTATAGTTCTTACACTCTGCAGAGGTGCGTCACTTTACCCATGAGAGACCTTAGGTTTTGTTGCATGGATGGGAGTATGTCCCCGTTCAAACTTCCTTGGTTTGAGGCCCAACCTAATATCCAAGCCAACCACTGCCTTCTCCGTGACCCCGCATGTCTCCTTGGTGTACGCCAGCCCACCTATTGAATTACGGAAATTGGTAGTACAGACCGTTCAGATGCCCAAACTATCATGGGACGTTGAGGGTTCCCAACCATATGCTGCATATCCTCTACGAATTACCAATTAATATGCATGCTACGAGTGATAACAGCCACGGCCCGCACATCCGGCTCCATGCGAGAGGGAAAAGATACTACTGACTACTCCGTCCCATTCCAAATCTCATGGTCAACGTGTAATATACGGCGCAAGAATCACTGGCGACATTGGTTGTTAAGTCCTAGATAATATGTTCCTTTACCACCGGAACTTTCATAGTAGGTTATTACCTCATGGTAAATAACCAATAATCATATTATCATGAAAATAGTGTTTTCTGACCTTTTTCAAATGCAGGAGATGACAACACTGGATTTGCAAAATACTTTACAAAAAATAATCAAAGGACATGAGCAAGTGTGAACTTGCCTTTTGTGATTGCAAGATTATGCACTCACGGTCTACAAGACAATATAAGATCTAATATCTGAAATCAGCATCATTCGTCCGGTAAGGAATAATGTTTAAAGAAGCAATATGCTATTATGCATAAGTAATGTAATGCAATTTCGTAACCTCGAATTCCCGGAAGAAGTGTTGTCCTAGGGTTTGAATACTGGAAATGGTTTCTTTGGAATGTGTTGCCCTTTTAGATTAAGATTCACACTTGTGCTTCTTATTAAGGCTTGTGAGTGTGTGTGAACAATACGTATTTATAATATCATACAACAATAAGATACACACACATGGAATGCTACTCAAATACTACTTATATAAGAATTGTTTATCTTCAAATTTTACTTTACAAGTAATGGCATTTATAAGGAACTTAAGTGTTTACAATCCTAAGTATGCAAGTAAAGTTTAAAGCAATGTGATTGTGATTAATTGTCATCTATTGACTATGATGAGAGTCCTTGAGTTAGTTGTTTAAGAGTTGAAGGTATTATTATAAGATTTTTTGTTTGAAGTGGCAAAAAGAATAACATTTTAAGTGTTGGGGTCCCAACCTAATAAGGTAGAGTCCTCCTGTGTTTTACAATGCTAGTCCCTGGATCAATAGCTAGCATCCACAGTTAAGATGTAATATCAAGAAACAAAGGTCATAATATAACTTTATAACCAGGAATAACATAATTTTTATTACATCTTACATAGCTCATTGGATATTACATTACATTGCAGCGGAATAATTATAATCATGGGGTCCTTCATCTTCATAGTGCCACAGGCAGATGTTGGGTGTAGACTTTGTAATCCTAAACAATCAATCTTCACTAAACAATCAACCTGCAACATACAAGTTACAACCACAAAGGGTGAATACATTTGAATTGTATTGGCAAGTGATACTATGGTAGTATAGTGGATTCTATCATCTAAATGCATTTGGCTAAGTGGAGTTGAGGCTTGCATTGCTCAAAATAGATTTTCTTATAATTTTGAAAATACTAAGTTTTTGCTTGACAAAATCATTTTTCTCAATCAAAGATTTCAAGATCCTTGTACCAAGCCATCTCTCCATCAATGATTGAAGAATTCAAACAACCCTTGTTCAAACCACAAGATTTTAATTTAGAAATTGGAATGATGAGATTCTTGATTGCTTCCATGTCTTGATGCTCAAATTGTCCTTTACCAGGGACATGGCTAAGTACTTAGATTTTACACTCTGCAGAGGTGGTGCACTTTACCCACAAGACTTGGTTTCCCAAGACAAAATCTTTCGAAGCCTTCCTTAGACCAAAATGGACGTTCCAACCTATCAAACACTACCACCCACTGTCCATTTGGCTAAGTTCTTGCAACCTATATGATTATGGCAGAGCCCATATTGCCAAGTGGTTGCACTTGAAGCTTCTCAACATTTGACATCTCAAATCTCTTTGTTTCCTGGGTGGCATTCCACAAGTGAGATACACAATCCAAGCCTATGGCATTGTGAACCACTCAACCATTCTCCACCAAGCAAGCCCATTCCACCCAGGTGATTCATTAACTTAGTTGTTTTATTAAACAAAACTTAAGTCCTCAGACTTAGAATATTTTTCCATAGTGTGAATATATATTCAACCCATGTTTTCTATTAGCTAGGCTAAGCTTGGTAGTAGTAGGAATCTTAACTTAGGAAAATCCTACTAAGGATTCATCCATTAGGTTTTCCTATAGCAAGATCTATACTTAGCAAAATCCATGCAAGTTTACTTAGCAAAATCACTAATGCATAATAAAAGTATTGGGATAGAAAGTATGTAGCATCACTTGCCTTTTTGGTAGAGTATAGGTTCACTTCTTGATCTTTGCAACAATCACACTCTTCAAATCACTACAAATCAATCAAGCAAGGCACAAACTCAATCTACCAATCAAGCAAAACAACACACATAAATAACAAAGTCAAAGAAATGCATGCAAGCATGCCAAGCTTTGTTTTATTTGAAAAAGTGGTCCCTAATGGGTCATAGTCATTTGGGTACATCTAATGGTCATTTCCTAAAGTGTTCAAGTCATTTGCAAAAGGTTTCATTTTTAAACCATTTTCAAAACAAGGTGTTATTTTATGTGGTGTAGAAATATTTTTACTAAGGCATTAGCCCAAAGGGTTCACCAAATGAGTTGCTATTGAAAAACTTGGTGTTTTTGGGTCAGTAGGTTTGGTCCAAACCATCTACTCAAAGTTTTCTTCCCATAAACATTTTTATAATAAAATCAATAATTTTATTTGGCTAGAAATGGACTAAACTAATTAATCCATTCCAAACTTTTCCAAATTCATTTTCCAAACCATGGGTTGGTTCCTAGGGTCAGTAAGGTCACAACAAACCAATTTGCAAAAGTTTTATCCTTAAATTCAATTTTAAACAATTTTTTTACTCTAAACATGCATACAAATGAATCTGCAAATTCAAACAAGATAATAAATACTATTTGTCAAACTAAGGCCATGGTTGGCTAGGGCTTGTTCTCCTGAATTCATTGATATAAAATTTGTCAAATTTGGACGTGTGGTTCAAAAGATATAAGGGTTTGAAGTTTGTAAATAATTCTGATTTCAAATTCTAATTTTAATCTATCTGGTGACACGCGGCAGCTTCCTATTCATGGTACGCTTGCTCACGGATCAGTGCGTTGGATTAAGTCTAATCGCGGCACAGATCGCTTGATACCCTTCGCTTAAGTCGTTCTATCAAGCGTGGATCTGCATCCTCGGTTCCTATCGCTTTGGCAATGGCCATGGCGGCGTGGTGAATGATCGGTCGGCGACAGTTCGGCGATACAGGAAGCGAAGGAGGAGAGGATGTTCACCGTGTTCGCCGGCTGAGGAAGCTCAAGGAGGCCTGGTGAAGGCGCCACGAGGTTAGGCGGGATTTCGCGGAGTTGGTCTTGGCGACGACGGCTCTGGTCAAGTCGAAGACGAAGCTATCGATCACCGGGAGGCAAGAAAAGGTTGTGATTAGATGCAGAGACCACTGGGATTACGTGTGCGTGGCGGAAGAGGTCGGGTGGTCGGTTAACACAGGCGTCGTCGGAGTAGAGGCGGCGCTCGAACTTTGTCGAAGCGGCTTCTGGCGCCAGCGGTTGAAAGGAGAATCAGAGGAGCGTCGGGAGTGGGGAACTTGTTCGTGTGCTCGGTGTGGCATGGGGTGGTCCGGTTTGGATGGAATCGTCAACGGACCTCGTCGAGGAGAGTGGTTGGCGAATTCTGCCTGAGGCGTGCTCGGGAAGAAGCGAGGGAAAGGAGGAGGACGTGCTGATGTTTTAAGGGGCGTGGTTATTACGAGAAATCAAAGCCTCCTTCACGCGCAATCAATCGCCGGAGTAACTCACTGCAACGGTCCGGCGAAGTCCAGTTGGAGCGATGAGCGAGGGTGGGCCGTTCGTCGATGGGAAAAAGGGAAAAGGGGGAGGTCCACTTGTCAGGGGATTTGCGGGTTGTTTCCGCGGTGAGGAAAACGGTTCGGGGAGGGAAAAAGAGTTGGGCCGCTGGTGGGCTTCGTGGGTTGCTGGGTTGGGTTGGTTTTCTTTTTATTTTTTTCTGTCTGCTTTGTTTTTTTTCTATTTTCTATTTACTGATTTGGATTTCAAACAACAATTCAATCAATCCAAATAAATTCATACAAACACCACATTTCAATTCTTTGAAATTGGTTCTGTTTATCAACATAAACCAACATTCCAAAATAAATAATATTTTTTTATTCCTTTTAGGATCTATTTAATATAAAATAGACCATAGTTATTTAATCAAATATGGTATGATTTATTTAATAAATCTCCATTTAAAGTCCAAATTTTTTTTCTCCAAATCAAATCAGTAGGTATTATTTAGAAATAAAGAATACTTGAAATACTTGTTTTAAAATAAAATAACATTTTATTATAGGGTCCATTAATAATTAAATAAAATGGCCTTAGTTATTAAATCAAATAGGGTTTGATTTTATTATTAAAATATTTATTTAAAACCTAAATATCTTCAAAACCAAAATAGTAAGTTTAATTTGGGAAATATATAATATTTTGGAAATTGTTTTTAAAAAAAATATCCTTTTATTTTAGTGTCCATTATTAATTATTATAATAGACTTTCATTAATAAATCCAATAGGATTTGTTTTATTGAGATATTTATTTTTAAATCTAAAACAAAGCCAAAACACTTTAGTAGGTTTTATTAGAGAATATAAAATACTTGGAAAACCAATTTTAAACAATTCAATAAGTCTTGATGTTTTAATTAAAATGGTAAAACCTTTCATAATAAAATTTAATTCCTTATTATTTTATTTAAGCAATCCTTTATTTTTTTATTTAAACCTTTGCTATTTATTTAAATTAAAATGTTTTAATCCAAAAGTTTGGCCAAGGTTTTAATTGGCTTTGTAAAATGATCCTTATTTGTAAAACTTCTATTTCATATGGAAACAATTCTTTTCATTTAATTGTTTCAAAATAGTATTTCCAAATGTTTTATTTTTTTCTTTTTATTAAATGTTTATCTTTTTAAATCTCTTTAGGTTTATTTTAATTCAAATGGGTTTGAAGTTCCAATTGAATTCAAAAAGTTTCTTCTGGCTCTAAAAATCAAACAAAGTTTTATTTTATTAATTTATTTTCACATTACAAGATTTGGAAAATCTTGGGATGTGACAGGCTACCACCCTTAAAATAAATCTCGTCCCGAGATTTGGGGAGGCTAGGGTTACAAGAATGTTCAAAACATCTAGGGTACTACCACCCTTAAAAATTTTCAAACAAAAATTACACATTGTCCTTCTTGGGATCCTGGGGAAATTTCTCTAAGCAAACTTTTCCATGTGTCCTTGGTTTCCATTCTTGACTCATGGGCCAAGGTTGAGTTCCTTCATAGACTTATTTAACTTGTTATCCATCCTTTCTGGACAATTGTTTGCATAGTGGCCTAATTCCTTGCATTTGAAACACATCACTTGGCTGATATCTTTCTTTTCCTTTGGTATCATTGCCTTTTGTTTGTTTCTTTGGTTCTTCTTCTTTTCTGGGCATTCATTAGCATAGTGTCCCATCTCTTTGCAATTGTAACATTGCAACTGGCTTATGTCTTTCTTCTTCTTTTTGGGTCTCTCCAAAGCTAGGAGTTCTTCTAGTTCATGTTCTTCATAGGTGGGAGATCTTTCTCTCTTCTTGAGGCATTGATCTTCTTGTTCCTTGGATGCATGATCCTTGTCTCTAAAAACATTGCTAGCTTGGGTTCCTTCTAGATTTAACATCTTTGTCATCCTTGTTGACTTTAGCTCTTTGGGAAAAGTTTTCTCTCATGCTGATTATTTGAGTAACTAATCCTTGCAACAATTGGGATTGAAGTCTCAAAATCCTTTGTATGGCTGGGTCTAGTCCATTGTTGTTGGCTAAAAGTTGATTTGTCTCTTGGCTCAACTGGTTTTGGGTTTCTATAAGTTCTCTCATGTTGTTATCTTGGTTGTTGTTGTCATCAACCTTCATGTTGGAGTTTCTTGGAGTAGTCATCTGTTTGGGTTGAAGGGAGATTAGAGTAGGCAAGATATTTCTAAGGAATTATTTCTAATCACACACATCATAATTTCACACAAACAATGTGCATGCAATCACAAACCAAACATTCACAAACAACTTTGCACCCAAACAACCAAGTTCAAGCACATACTTAGGCAACAAAATATTTTTGATACACCACATAAGTTGGTGTGTTTTTGACTTAGCTAAATTATGGTGATCTATCTATATGGTTCACTTATGATTTTTCCTTCCTTCATGATTTTTCTTACTTGAGATCATGGTTCCCTTGAGAAAACTCTTAGTCACTATACATCAAAGTTGTTGATGGCTTCTTCTTATTTTGCATTCCCTCAGTCTCTAAATCTTGAGCAAGATTTCTTGTCTCACTTATCCTTAGTGATAACCTTGGTTGAAGTCCTTGGTGAACATACTGAAGATGTTGAAGTCATTAGAGTTGAAGAAGTTGAAGTTATTAGAGTTGAAGATGTTGAAGAAGTCCTTTGCACATGGTGTAGTCTTTGGTCATGAGGTAGGCTTTTATCCATCAAGTTAAAATAGAAGAGATGTAGAGTTGAAACCAAAATGGTTAAGGAAAGAGTTTACAAGTGTTTTTGTAAATAAGTTTTGGATCAAAATATAACTCCTATTTTTCTAAGGGTTTTTGTCCAATCCTAGGTTTAAAATCCTACAGGCAACACAATGCTCTGATACCATCTGTTGGGGTCCCAACCTAATAAGGTAGAGTCCTCCTGTGTTTTACAATGCTAGTCCCTGGATCAATAGCTAGCATCCACAGTTAAGATGTAATATCAAGAAACAAAGGTCATAATATAACTTTATAACCAGGAATAACATAATTTTTATTACATCTTACATAGCTCATTGGCTATTACATTACATTGCAGCGGAATAATTATAATCATGGGGTCCTTCATCTTCATAGTGCCACAGGCAGATGTTGGTTGTAGACTTTGTAATCCTAAACAATCAATCTTCACTAAAATCAATCAACCTGCAACATACAAGTTACAGCCACAAAGGGTCAATACATTTGAATTGTATTGGCAAGTGATACTATGGTAGTATAGTGGAGTCTATCATCTAAATGCATTTGGCTAAGTGGAGTTGAGGCTTGCATTGCTCAAAATAGATTTTTCTTATCATTTTGAAAATACTGAGTTTTTGCTTGACAAAATCATTTTTCTCAATCAAAGATTTCAAGATCCTTGTACCAAGCCATCTCTCCATCAATGATTGAAGAATTCAAACAACCCTTGTTCAAACCACAAGATTTTAATTTAGAAATTGGAATGATGAGATTCTTGATTGCTTCCATGTCTTGATGCTCAAATTGTCCTTTACCAGGGACATGGCTAAGTACTTAGATTTTACACTCTTCAGAGGTGGTGCACTTTACCCACAAGACTTGGTTTCCCAAGACAAAATCTTTCAGAAGCCTTCCCTTAGACCAAAATGGACGCGTTCCAACCTATCAAACACTACCACCCACTGTCCATTTGGCTAAGTTCTTGCAACCTATATGATTATGGCAGAGCCCATATTGCCAAGTGGTTGCACTTGAAGCTTCTCAACATTTGACATCTCAAATCTCTTTGTTTCCTGGGTGGCATTCCACAAGTGAGATACACAATCCAAGCCTATGGCATTGTGAACCACTCAACCATTCTCCACCAAGCAAGCCCATTCCACCCAGGTGATTCATTAACTTAGTTGTTTTATTAAACAAAACTTAAGTCCTCAGACTTAGAATATTTTTCCATAGTGTGAATATATATTCCACCCATGTTTTCTATTAGCTAGGCTAAGCTTGGTAGTAGTAGGAATCTTAACTTAGGAAAATCCTACTAAGGATTCATCCATTAGGTTTTCCTATAGCAAGATCTATACTTAGCAAAATCCATGCAAGTTTACTTAGCAAAATCACTAATGCATAATAAAAGTATTGGGATAGAAAGTATGTAGCATCACTTGCCTTTTTGGTAGAGTATAGGTTCACTTCTTGATCTTTGCAACAATCACACTCTTCAAATCACTACAAATCAATCAAGCAAGGCACAAACTCAATCTACCAATCAAGCAAAACAACACACATAAATAACAAAGTCAAAGAAATGCATGCAAGCATGCCAAGCTTTGTTTTATTTGAAAAAGTGGTCCCTAATGGGTCATAGTCATTTGGGTACATCTAATGGTCATTTCCTAAAGTGTTCAAGTCATTTGCAAAAGGTTTCATTTTTAAACCATTTTCAAAACAAGGTGTTATTTTATGTGGTGTAGAAATATTTTTACTAAGGCATTAGCCCATAGGGTTCACCAAATGAGTTGCTATTGCAAAACTTGGTGTTTTTGGGTCAGTAGGTTTGGTCCAAACCATCTACTCAAAGTTTTCTTCCCATAAACATTTTTATAATAAAATCAATAATTTTATTTGGCTAGAAATGGACTAAACTAATTAATCCATTCCAAACTTTTCCAAATTCATTTTCCAAACCATGGGTTGGTTCCTAGGGTCAGTAAGGTCACAACAAACCAATTTGCAAAAGTTTTATCCTTAAATTCAATTTTAAACAATTTTTTTACTCTAAACATGCATACAAATGAATCTGCAAATTCAAACAAGATAATAAATACTATTTGTCAATCTAAGGCCATGGTTGGCTAGGGCTTGTTCTCCTGAATTCATTGATATAAAATTTGTCAAATTTGGACGTGTGGTTCAAAAGATATAAGGGTTTGAAGTTTGTAAATAATTCTGATTTCAAATTCTAATTTTAATCTATCTGGTGACACGCGGCAGCTTCCTATTCGCGGGTACCGCTTCGCTGCGGATCACGCTCAGGTGCGTTGGATTAAGTCTAATCGTGCGGCACAGATCGCTTGATACCCCTTCGCTTAAGTCGTTCTATCCAAGCGTGGATCGCATCCTCGGTTCCTATCGCTTTGGCCAGCGCTGGCGGCCGTCTGGTGGCGGGCGGTCGATTGACGGTTCCGGCGATAGAGCGAAGGAGGAGAGGATGTTCACCGTGTTCGCCAACGCTGAGGAAGCTCAAGGAGGCCTTTGGCTGGTGAAGGCGCGAGGTTGGCGGGATTGCTCGCGGAGTTGGTCTTGGCGGCGACGGCTCTGGTCAAGTCGAACGAAGCTATCGATCACCGAGGAGGCAAAAAGGTTGTGATTAGATGCAGGAGACCACTTTGGATTACGTGTGCGTGGCGGAAGAGGTCGGGGTGGTGATTTAACACAGGCGTCGTCGGAGTAGAGGCGGCGGGCGCTCGAACTTTGTCGAAGACGACTTCTGGGCGCCCGCGGTTGAAAGGAGGGCTGAGAGGAGGCGTCGGGGAGTGGGAACTTGTTCGTGTGCTCGGTGTGGCATGGGGTGGTCGGTTTGGATGGAATCGTCAGCGGACCTCGCGTGAACAGGAGAGTGGTTGGCGAATTACTGCGGCACAGGCGTGCTCGGGAAGGAAGAGGGGAAAGGAGGGCGTCTTTGGTGTTTTAAGGCGTGGTTATTACGAAATCAAAGCCTCCTTCACGCGCAATCAATCGCCGGAGTAACTCATCAGCGGTCCGACGACGAATGCAGTTGGAGAGCGATGAGCGAGGAGGGGTGGGGCCGTTCGTCGGTGGGAAAAAGGGAAAAGGGAGGTCCACTTGTCGGGGCTTTGCGGGTTGTTTCATGTGAGGAAAAGCAGTTCGGGAGGGAAAAGAGTTGGGCATTGGTGGGCTTCGTGGGTTCTTTGGGTTGGGTTGGTTTCTTTTTATTTTTTACATGCTTTGTTTTTTTTCTATTTTCTATTTACTGATTTGGATTTCAAAGAACAATTCAATCAATCCAAATAAATTCATACAAACACCACATTTCAATTCTTTGAAATTGGTTCTGTTTATCAACATAAACCAACATTCCAAAATAAATAATATTTTTTTATTCCTTTTAGGATCTATTTAATATAAAACATACCATAGTTATTTAATCAAATATGGTATGATTTATTTAATAAATCTCCATTTAAAGTCCAAATTTTTTTTCTCCAAATCAAATCAGTAGGTATTATTTAGAAATAAAGAATACTTGAAATACTTGTTTTAAAATAAAATAACATTTTATTATAGGGTCCATTAATAATTAAATAAAATGGCCTTAGTTATTAAATCAAATAGGGTTTGATTTTATTATTAAAATATTTATTTGAAACCTAAATATCTTCAAAACCAAAATAGTAAGTTTAATTTGGGAAATATATAATATTTTTGAAATTGTTTTTAAAACAAAATATCCTTTTATTTTAGTGTCCATTATTAATTATTATAATAGACTTTCATTAATAAATACAATAGGATTTGTTTTATTGAGATATTTATTTTTAAATCTAAAACAAAGCCAAAACACTTTAGTAAGTTTTATTAGAGAATATAAAATACTTGGAAAACCAATTTTAAACAATTCAATAAGTCTTGATGTTTTAATTAAAATGGTAAAACCTTTCATAATAAAATTTAATTCCTTATTATTTTATTTAAGCAATCCTTTTTTTTAAACCTTTGCTATTTATTTAAATTAAAATGTTTTAATCCAAAAGTTTGGCCAAGGTTTTAATTGGCTTTGTAAAATGATCCTTATTTGTAAAACTTCTATTTCATATGGAAACAATTCTTTTCATTTAATTGTTTCAAAATAGTATTTCCAAATGTTTTATTTTTTTCTTTTTATTAAATGTTTATCTTTTTAAATATCTTTAGGTTTATTTTAATTCAAATGGGTTTGAAGTTCCAATTGAATTCAAAAAGTTTCTTCTGGCTCTAAAAATCAAACAAAGTTTTATTTTATTAATTTATTTTCACATTACAAGATTTGGAAAATCTTGGGATGTGACATTAAGAAAATATTTCTTTGCTACGGTCTAAACAATCTTTATGGTTAATAGAATGTGGTTTCTAGTGTTTGTGCTTGCTTGAATAGTTTGGATTCGAAATGCTTTAGGTCTTAGTTAAAATAAATTAAAGTTAACTATAAAACACATAGCCATATATTTAGTATAATACTAAAAGTTTTGTAGACTAAAGTTAACTTTAAAAACATGGATGGATTTAAGGTGTAATGCTCATGATATTGTACTTTCTCATCTTATAATATTTCCTTAAAGTTATTTAAGAATGGCATTACTTCTATTTGAGTAGTGGTTTTCCTACATTATAATGGAATAGAATCATTTACCTTTTTATAGATGAGTGGTTATAGTTTGTAAGCAAGGAAGTAATATTACTTAACTACTTATGGATTCAATATAGTCTTTTGGTATGTTTATAACTTCTGGTTGAAGTAAGGTAAAAGGTTTTATTTATTCACAAATTATTCTTGAAGATTTTATAAGTAAATAATTTACGCTTCTGGTTGAATGATAATTCAATAAGATTGCATTTTAAATGTGTTGAACCATTTTGACTTTATATTCTCAATATTTAATACTAATACTATTTATTAGACTCAATAGGCTAATTTTATAAATATTAGCAAATTTTATTTACCCTTATATGAATTATCAACTAAGGAAATAGGTTTAAATTCAAGTTATTAAAGGGTTTAAATTTTTATTTACCTCAAAAGTGGAATATTATATTTTTAACATGTGTATTATTTTTGTGATCATTTTGGTATATTACATTTATTTTTGTGATTTATAAATAATAAGATATGATTTTTATATTTTTTACTACTTTATAAATAATTAATAAACAATAAATATTTAATTAAGTGAAATGATAATGCATGATTATAGTTTTAAATTATAGTTCTTATTTTTCTTAGATTTTTGGTATTTTATTTATATTTTTAACATTTACCAATATTAAAATATGAATTTTCAAAGTATTAATACTTATAAAATCTTTATTAAACAATAATTATTTAAATTGTTAACATAATAATGTTTGGTAATAATTTAATGTTATAGATTTATTTTTCTGAAAATTTTCATGTATTAAACATATTTTTCTAAATTATAAAACAAAAGGTATTAAATTTACAAGATTTAATCACTTTAATTCAATTTCTGGAATGTTTATATTTGAATTAATATTGTTTTATCAATTTGCTAAACAGAGAATACCTTTTCATACCAATACTGAACCTACCCTAGTGACTGAACCGTGGGCCATTGGCCACGTCATCTGCCAACGCTAGTAATGGACCGAGTCAACAGGTTGAATTGGTCAAGGATGACATCACCCTCACGTCATCCCGCCGGAATCCCTCAGATTGGTGATCGATCGAGCGATTTCGTGTGTGCTCGGGGTAGCGGCTAGGCTCGTTGTAAAGAGGATATCCCAAGGGACCTATTGATGGTGGCACCGCCCTATTTTGGTCGCTGGAGGACGGGCCAGCGACGAGCTCATGCGGCGATGCTTGTAGATGATCATGGCGACATGGATTTAGGAAGAAAACAAAGCATTTAAGCGTACGAGGAGACTCAGTGACTCACCAGGAACACGATGGTGCGGTCGATAGGGCGAGGCGAGGTCAAAATCGATGACGAACGTCGGTGACTGGCGGCGGCCGTGAGATGTCGATTGACTCGACAGAAGATCTTCAGGCTTCCATGACTTTGCTTGGAATAACGAGGGAAACGAGGTGAGTCCATCGACACCCTCAGGGAGGCCAGGGGGGCTCAGGAACGACGACGATGAGAAGCTCCGGCGAGGCTCGGTTTATGGTCAGAGAGGAAGTTGGGGAGGATAAGAGGATAAGGCTCTCCGGCGTGGTGGTGGTCTCCTTATAGGCCACGAACAGCGACGACACGGATCTTGGCGTCTGCGAGCATCACGGCGACAGCGGACGGCGGACGAGGCGCTAGGCAGCTGCTTGCGTTGGCGTTGCCTTCTATCAGGAGGAAGAAGAAAATAAAAAGAAAAGAAGGGGTACGTGGGCCGGTATTGGGCCGACATGGGCTGATGCGGAGCAAGCGGAGAGGGTTGGCTGCAGCTCGCGAGTGACGAATAGGGCGAAGTGGAAATGGGCCACGAGCCAAAAACAATTTCCTTTGTTTTTACCTTGTTCCTTTTCTTTTTCTATATTATGTTTTGTATTTTACTTTCAGATTTGTATATTACTTATTTGTTTGCAATTTTCTATAGAATTTATCTAATCAATAATTGCAGCAATACTAAAATGTACTTAGTATCATTTTGTGAAATTTTATTGTTTATTGTTGTTATTTATTATTTTCTTTATGTATATACTTTTCCTTTTAATATTTCATGGGAACCTTTGTTATGAATTTTATTTACATATCATACTATAAATTTATTATAGGTTATACCCTTGAATTCTCACTATATAAATATATTCTAAGAATGTTTCTAATGGTGATCCTACATTACTACTTGATACATAATTTCATAATTACTATGATTAACATTAATTACATAATCCTACGGAATAACAAGGTATATGTTTTGTTATATCTTGCATAGAAGTTAGGGTCTTAGGTTTTAGGAAATTTAATATACCTATATCCTTGGGATAGGCATAGATCAAGATTTATGGTGAAGACATATGGTCTTCATGCTTGTGATCATTAATTACATTCACCTTTAAAATAGAAAGTTACTTTCTAGAATATCTTATGAAAAAGAATTGATAAAGATAACTCTTAAGCACATATGGCTATGATAGTTGAAAAGGGAAAAGATGTTCTTAAGTGATTTACTATAGGAAAATATTTCTATAAACCATTGGGGAATAAGATGATGAACCAAACCTATGAGATAAATATTAAGTTTGATTTCAGATTTAAGGTTGAATGTTTTACCAAGAATTCCTATCTTCCATAATTCACAATCCTAGACTTCTAATTAAGGAATTCCTTTCCTAGATATAGTACTTCTTCCTATCCATCATCATGTGTTAACATGATGAGCTTTGCTTCACAAGAATATCCTTATCCACCTTTTATTCTTCTAAATCCATTTATAAATCTAATGAGCTTGACACTAAAGCTTTCATAATCTTCTCATATCCATTCTTGGGTATATCAACTACTCTACTGCTGATAACCTCCAATCCAACAAGTAGTTACTTCTAACTCCATTCATATACTTCCTTTATCACCCTTCAATAATATTACTTCAATAGATGTATACATCAAATCCTACTTCACCTCAAGTGCTTAGTATTCCCAAAGAGGAAAATATTACTTCTTTAATCCAATGTTGCTCTAACATCATCTTAATCATACTATCTTATATTTACTTCACTCTAGTAATTCATATTCAAACTTCACATCATATCATGGTGACTTGTCATAGATAACCTCGAATGACATATCTATACTAGGGTTCAATCATGTTCTGTCCACCAATGTCACTTATACATGATATAAGCATTCAATCTTGGTGAATAAAGCATGATCATTATAATAATTTGATCCTTTATAGTTTAGGTTTCTAGTTGGCTAATCAAAGTCTCATCAATACAACATTACAGTTGTATTATAATTATCTTTTATTTATCTCAATTGGACTAAGAGATATTATTCATTGACTATACCTACTTGATCCAATAGGATTGCTCCTTGGTAACTATCTTCAATATTCATACTTGTAATCCTCTTTGTTACCATATGAATATATATTCCAATTAACTCTTCTATCATTACAAGAGTGAGTTAACTCCATCAAATCACATTGATCTTATTCTCTTCCAACTCTCCCATTCTGTAGATGATATTTAAAACTAGAATTACCACCTACCTCTTCTTACTTCTTTCTCTAAAGGTTTTAGAGTGGATGCTATGATAAGGACAAGAGTTGATAGTTTAAGAATTTGTGAATCAATAGTTGATTACTCAACATTGATGAACAACAGATATTAAAATAAGGTTCAATAGAGATGATAAAGATTCTTATGGAAAGAAAGATAGGTGGTGAATGATCTCTGAATTGGTTTCCTTCCTACTCCATATAACTAAAGAGTTAGGGTTAAGTATTACCATGATCAACATGGTAGAATTGGATAAGAATAAAATAATTCAAAGGTTAGTTATTACATTATTATTACTTGGGTTATATTCTTAACTTGGTATTCATGGGTTGTTGTTATGAATACTATGATATGATCACCTAACGATCAGATATAAATCATTAAGTAATGTATTAGGGTTTAATTTTATTACATTTGATCTACCCTTAGATCAAATCTCCCTTACCCAAAATAAGGTTTTAGCAAAGGTCATATTGAAACTTATCGCAGTCAAATTCATGATCTACTTCAATTCCATCAAGTTGAGAGAAGCTTCAATCACTTTGACAAGTATTGTTGAAAAGCGTGAAAATTATTCAGATTTTTTATGCATGAATGCAATGCACACATTTGGGTTCAGCTTATTTCTAAGCTCTAATGCTAGGATGTTACAGACTCTCCCCCTTAAATAAACTTCCTCCCCGAAGTTTGTAAACTCTCACGTTTCGGAGTAAGGATTTGACTTGTATTGGTTATGGCATTTCTGAAATCCAAAGTAACCTCAAATGGGAATAATTATAGTATTCCATATCAAAATCATTTCCTTGAATTCTCATCTTTCGTGGCAATCTCAAACTTTTTTTCTTCATTACCCCAAAGTTCCTTTTACTATCCTACTTTAGAGATATGTCCTCATTATAACTCCTTAATTTGGGGTCTCTTCTTTAGTTCCTTATCCTGATTAGGTATCCTAATCCAATTCATTTACTTAATCATCGAACTTTCTTACTATACTATGTAAGGTCTAGGAAGTCTCAGTAAAATAGTTTTTTTTCAATTTTATTAGACAATATTTGTGGCCAAAAGACTAATCTTTGATTTGTCATTGTATGGTTCAAACTGGTAGTCCTTCCGAAGATTGGATTTGAACACATTTAGTCCATGCCCATTGGAATTTCTTGTTTCTCTACACATGTCCAATTGGATGTGATTATTCACTCTTAAGGACCACTTAAGAGTTGTTTCCTCTAGACTTAGTCTATTAAAATTAATCTATTTTATCACCCCTAAGCTTTTTTCTTAGCAAGCTTTAGATAATGTTTTCATTATCACCTTAAGTACTTCTTCAACTTTCATTTATTAATTACCTTAAGGTTTGAGTACTAGATCTGGAAATAGATTTTGGTCTTTCATCTAGGCATACTTCCAAAGTACTTTTATATTAGTGGCTTATTTTAACCTTATGAAAATAAGGCTTAATGTTGTCATAGGTTAGTATTTCCTCTCCAACCTTTAGTTGGAAAGTCAGGTAACAATACTTCCACTTATTGTTTACTCTCCCCCTTAGGGTTTACTAATAGTCTCTAAACTGCCTATAGAGTAACCATTGGCTTTATAACTAGAATGTAGGGCTTTGTCTAACTTATTCTCTACCTAGTTAGGGTCTCATGAAAGATTGTACGGTGTATCCACACAATTGTGGATCTCCAAAGTGGATCTTTCAGCATTATTTGTCTTACTATTTGGACATTTTCGCTTTGATAGGTCTGATTTCATGAAGAGTCTTGAAATATGGTTGCTTTAATGTTTATACTCCTTCATGTCGTTCTTAACTTAGGCCAAGTTTTATGCTCTTTATGCAACTTTTAAGATGATCTGGTTAACTAAGTTAACCAAATAACAGCTGCGGACAAGTACCAGCTGTGGACCATCCTAAGGTGTATGAATTACCCTAAGGTTCTTGGAGTACTACTGGCATTCTCTCTGAATTATCAGAGCTTGAATACCAATTTGGGTCCCAAAGCTTACTTATTTTCATTTATTCATGATACTTCCATGAATTTGGTACTACTACTCCATTAACTTCTTAGTAATATCATCTTTGAATGAACTAAAGTAATATCTTCCTTCTTATAGCTGGCTAAGAATGATCTGAACTTGAACCATCCATCAAATTGTATTGTTACTCCTCATACTTGTCTTTACCCTTCATGTAGGTCTTCATCTTGGTCTTTGGAACTCGTCACTCCCTTACACGAATTCTCATTCCTATCTAGGTCTATAACATCAAGTGAAGGGAATATGCCCTGAGAGGCAATAATAAAATGTTTATTATGTGTATTCCAAGTATATGATAGATGTTTATTTTGCATGCTATAATTGTATTAATACGGAAACATTAATACATGTGTGTTTAATAAACAAACAGAAAGTTCCTAGTTATGCCTCTCTCATAAACTAGTTCGTTGATTAACAAGATGATCACGGTTTCCTGATCATAGACATTGGATGTTGTTAATAACGAGATCACAACATTAGTGTAATGGTGTGATGAACATTGATCCGAAGTATAGCATTACGATCAAAGTCATTGAGTTTATATTGCTATAAACAAACTACGAAGTAGTCCTAATCCTTAGACCATGAGATCATGCCAATCACTAACACCATAAGAGTTTCTTGTTGACATCAAACGTCACTCCGTAACTGGGTGATTATAAAGATGACTTCAAATCTACTAAAGTATTATGTTGAGAATCATGGATCAAGAGTGGAATTTGTTCATCCCAATGATGGATAGATATGCTCTGGGCCCTCTCGGTGATATCACATTGTTTAGCTTGCAAGAAAGTGATTTGATCACTAGAATGTTATATCACCGGAACGAGAAAAGAGTGCATGTCAGTAACGAGATCAAACTAGGTATGGAGATACCGATGATCGAATCTCGGACATGTAATATTTCGTGAAACAAAGGGATTAAGGTACAAGCGTAAAAGGTTCCGATGATCACAGGAAAAGTCATCGTTGAATGTGTGGGAGTCGATGGATCTCGTGTCCGCTCTCGATTATTGATCGGAGAAGGGTCTCGATCATGTCCGCATTATTCGCGATGAACGTAGGGTGACACACTTAAGGACACGGCATCCGGTTGGAGCAAATGTTTCATGCGAAAGAATAAACAAGCGCGAATTTATTTCACTAGATACCTGAAACAGTTTTCGGGTGAAATTGCATAAAGTGGTTATGCATGTGAAATGGAATTCTAGCAAGGGTTATTTGTGAATGTTTGTCATTAAAGTAATTGAAAAATTCTGAATAAAATAAAGAGTTTTATTTAATGAGAGTTTGCATTAAATTTGGTGGAAATTTAATGGGAATTTGAGTGGACTTTTGAGTGGAGGAATTTAAAGGACTTTTGTGAGTGGAGTGGCCACCCACATGAAGAGGGAGGGCAAGGCAGCCCCATGCGCAGCCACCCCATTGGGGTTCCCCCTCCTCCTATAAAAGGAGCCCCCCTCCTCACTTGTCTCTCACACCTCCTCGTGAAGGATCTCTCTCCCCCTCTAGAATTTATCCCCCATGGTCTCGGACTAGCGAGATACATGTTCCCGGTGGCTATTCGGCAAGAAAGGGTTGTGCTTCCTCTGCATCGCTGGAGCGAGGAGGCGGAGGTTGCCCGGTGTCTTGTACGTGTGTGCGAGCACGGATGCGCTGCTGCTTTGCGGCGTAGTACTTCCTCTCGATCTTGAGATCGGCAAGAGATCGTCTACATCAACCACGAGTTGAACTCGTTAAGCTTTGTCGGTCTTCAAGGGTATGTTCTCTACGTATATACATCCGCCCGTTGTTTGTATCTAGTAGATAGATCTTGGTACATAGTTCCCATCGTAGGAAATTTTTTGTTTTCTATGCTGCAAACCCTACATCAAGTAGTAACTAGATGTTGCAACATGCATTTGCACACCAAGTCAAACTTTATGTACATATCTAGTTAATCAAGAAGATCTAAGAAAAACAAATAAATCCAAATGTGGTACATATAACAAACAATATTCTAAGACCGGAATATAATAGTTAAGTATAATATCTCTAGAATACAGGCTTAGTTATGTATTATATGACACCTCCTCATATAGTTTTACATCGTGATACTTAGCACATAGGGTTAAACTATACTTTGTCTCAATATGTACCCAAGTTGCTCAATTGCAAGAGGATAATTTTAAAGCAAAGTGGTATCAATTTGGTGTTCATTACCTTTGGTCCCTCATTTGGAATGAGTAGCTATAACCATCCTTACTTTATTTTATTAAACTAACCTCACATGATCACTCCAAATGACTAACCAGCTTCTATTTGCTAACTTAAACCAAAGATTATTAGAAATTTCTAGCACCTATGACTTGTATCATAGTTCTACCATGTTATTTCCATACTTCTACTTTAAGATAATTTACTAAGTATTTGTCATATTTATACTATCATGGTTTTGGAGCTAATCTCACCATGATCTTATTATGTCTTACCTATTCATCATGATTCAAGAGTTAATCTCACTGTGAGGACTCTATTTCTCATAGTACTATCATTGATCTTTAACATAATTTCACTTCATCACGTAGAATTATCAAGTGGATCCCACATGATTACTAATCATTACATCAACAATCTTCCTAATGATATTCATCATGTTGTCTTTGGTTATCAACTAAACATCAGCTTCCACTGTCTTACATAAATTTTAGGGTTAGGCTACACCATTAAGACTACTTCAATTGATGTCTTAAACTTGATCCTAATATATTATGACCACTTGGCTTTCCTAAAGTATCTTGGTGGGTTATGTCTCCTTCGGAAGACACTAAATAACACTTTACTTAGAGAAGATAGACAGCTATTTCTAAGAAAAATGATTTATACATCTCGTGACAAAGTTATCCTCAAGTGGATACTCATCACAATTCATAAGAATATGTGGTTTAGATAAAATGGCTTCTATAGTCACTATCCAACCTACAGATCTTCCTAAAAGGGTTTTAATCCTAAGGTTAAATCATATGCTCTGATACCAGCTGCGGTGACCCAGCATACCACTGCATGATGTAGTACACTATAGTCGTTGACATAACACCAATGAAACACCGTTCACTAGTATTACATCCCTTAGAGTGGTATAACAAAAACACAGCAGGTCCAAGACAACTCAACTCTTTCCACAAGATCCAGAGAATACTCTAGGTTAAAGAGAGAGAAAGAAATTTCTTACAAAGAAGAATCAAAGATCAACAACTCCAAATCCATCATACTAATAAGACTAGTATCTAAACTATTGGGCTTGCATTGCTGCTAATGCAATACACTATAGAAATAGGTTCTATGGCTAGAGATTATGTTTCTATCTAATCAGTAAGAGTTACTCAATCAGTAACTTTGTCTTCACTTGCGTTGATGTATATGTTGATTTCTTGACTTCATTGAAGAACTTTATCTTCTGGAGATGATTCCTGGAGCATAACTTGATGTAGACATCGTCTCTACTGGCTTTAGAACCTAGCAAGGGTTAAGAATATACGTTGAGTATGATCAAACTCAGCAAGTTCACTAGAAAATAGTGTTTGATGCACTATATCTACAGCCACAGACCATAGATCATAGGCAATGCAAGTTTTCATAAACATTTCTTCAAAGGTTGCTTTTATTCTGAAAATCTATGTCCGTCAGCCTTCACGGGTTTACCAGAACTTTCATGGAGTTCCTTTCCCGCTGCGTTCGTAGCTCCTTCTCGGAACATGGAGTAACAAGTTATAGTTCTTACACTCTGCAGAGGTGCGTCACTTTACCCATTAGAGACCTTAGGTTTTGTTGCATGGCCGGGAGTATGTCCCCGTTCAAACATCCTTGGTTTGAGGCCCAACCTAAGATCCAAGCCAATCACTGCCTTCTCCGCGACCCCGCATGTCTCCTTGGTGTATGCCAGCCCACCTATTGAATTACGGCAATTGGAAGTACAAACCGTTCATATGTCGAAACTATCATGGGACGTTGAGGGTTTCCACCCATATGCTGCATATCCTCTACGAATTACCAATTAATATGCATGCTACGAGTGATAATAGCCATGACCCGCACATCTGGCTCCATGCGAGAGGGAAAAGATACAACTGACTTCTCCGTCCATTCCAAATCTCATTGTCAACGCGTAATATACATCACAAGAATCACTGGCGACATTGGTTGTTAAGTCCTAGATAATATGTTCCTTTACCACTAGAACTTTCATAGTAGGTTATTGCCTCATGGTAAATAACCAATAATCATATTATTATGAAAATAGTGTTTTTTTGACCTTTTTCAAATGCAGGTGATGACAACACTGGATTTGCAAAATACTTTACAGAAAATAATCAAAGGACATGAGCAAGTGTGAACTTGCCTTTTGTGATTGCAAGATTATGCACTCACGGTCTTCAAGATAATATAAGATCCAATATCTAAAATCAGCATCATTGGTCTGGTAAGGACTAATGTTTAAAGAAGCAAGATGCTATATGCATAAGTAATGTAATGCAATTTCGTAAACTCGAATTCCCGGAACAAGCATTGTCCTAGGGTTTGAATACTAGAAATGGTTTCTTTGGAATGTGTTGCCCTTTTAGATTAAGTTTCACACTTGTGATTCTTATTAAGGCTTGTGAGTGTGTGTAAACAACATGTATTTATAATATCATACAACAGTAAGATACACACACATGGAATTCTACTCAAAGGCTACTTATATAAGAATTGTTTATCTTCAAATTTTACTTTACAACTAATGGCATTTATAAGGAACTTAAGTGTTTACAATCCTAAGTATGCAAGTAAAGTTTAAAGCAATGTGATTGTGATTAATTTTCATCTATTGACTATGATGAGAGTCCTTGATTTTAGTTGTTTAAGAGTTGAAGGTATTATTATAAGATTTGTTGTTTGAAGTGGCAAAAAGAATAACATCAGAAGTAAAAATTTCTTTCCTACGGTCTAAACAATCTTTATGGTTAATAGAATGTGGTTGCTGGTGTTTGTGCTTGCTTGAATAGTTTGGATTTGAAATGCTTTAGGTCTTAGTTAAAATAGATTAAAGTTAACTATAAAACACATAGCCATATCTTTAGTATAATAGTTAAAGTTTTGTAGACTAAAGTTAACTTTAAAAACATGGATGGATTTAAGGTGTAATGCTCATGATATTTTACTTGCTCATCTTATAATATTTCCTTAAAGTTATTTAAGAACGGCATTACTTCTATTTGAGTAGTGGTTTTCCTACATTATAATGGAATAGAATCAATTACCTTTTTATAGATGAGTGGTTATAGTTTGTAAGCATGGAAGTAATATTACTTAACTACTTATGGATTCAATATAGTGTTTTGGTATGTTTATAACTTGTGGTTGAAGTAAGGGAAAAGGTTTTATTTAGTCACAAATTATTCTTGAAGATTTTATATTTGATAAGGATCTTTTTAGTAAATAATTTACGCTTCTGGTTGAATGATAATTCAATAAGATTGCATTTTAAATGTGTTGAACCATTTTGACTTTATATTCTCAATATTTAATACTAATACTATTTATTAGAATCAATAGGCTAATTATAGAATTATTAGCAAATTTATTTACCCTTATATGAATTATCAACTAAGGAAATAGGTTTAAATTCAAGTTATTAAAGGGTTTATATTTTTATTTACCTCAAAAATGGAATATTATATTTTTAACATGTAGGTATTATTTTTGTGACCATTTTGGTATATTACATTTATTTTTGTGATTTATAAATAATAAGATATGATTTTTGTAATTTTTACTACTTTATAAATAATTAATAAAAAACAAATATTTAATTAAGTGAAATAATAATGCATGACTATAGTTTTAAATCATAGTTCTTATTTTTCTAAGATTTTTGGTATTTTATTTATATTTTTAACATTTACCAATATTAAAATATGAATTTTTAAAGTTTTAATACTTATAAAATCTTTATTAAACAATAATTATTTAAATTGTTAACATAATAATGTTTGGTAATAGTTTAATGTTATAGATTTTATTTTTCTAAAAATTTTCATGTATTAAACATATTTTTTTGAATTATAAAACAAAAGATATTAAATTTACAAGATTTAATCACTTTAATTCAATTTTTGGAATGTTTATATTTGAATTAATATTGTTTTATCAATTTGCTAAACAGAGAATACCTTTTCATACCAATAATGAACCTACCCTAGTGACTGAACCGTAGGCCATTGGCCACGTCATCTGCCACGCTAACAATGGACCGAGTCAACAGGTTGAATTGGTCAAGGATGACATCACCCTGACGTCATCCAGCCGGAATCCCTCAGATTGGTGATCAATCGAGCAATTTCGTGCGTGCACGGAGTAGTGGCTAGGCTCGTTGGAAAGATGGTATCCCGAGTGACCTATTGGTGGTGGCGCCGCCCTATTTTGGTCGCTGGAGGACGGCCGACGACGAGCTCATGCGCGGTGCTTGCAGATGATCATGGCAGCGTGGATTTAGGAAGCAAACAAAGCATTTAAGCGTACGAGGAGACTCAGTGGCTCACCAGGAACACGATGGTGTGGTCGATAGGGCGAGGTGAGGTCAAAATCGACGACGAACATTAGTGACTGGCGGCGGCCGTGAGATGTCGATTGGCTCGACAGAAGATCTTCGGGCTTCCATGACCTAGCTTGGGATAACGAGGGCAAAGAGGTGAGTCCAACGGCACCCTCAGGGAGGCCAGGGGGCTCGGGAACGACGACGATGAGCAGCTCCGGCGAGGCTCGGTTTTCGGTTAGAGACGAAGTTGGGGAGGATAAGAGGATAAGGCTCTCCGGTGTGGCGGTGGTCTCCTTATAGGCCATGAACAGCGGCGGCGTGGATCTTGGCGTCCGCGGGCATTGTAGCGACGGTGGACGAGGCGCCAGGCAGCTGCTTGCATCGGCGTTGCCTTCTGTCAGGAGGAAGAAGAAAGGAAAAAGAAATGAAGGGGTATGTGGGCCGGTATTAGGCCGACATGGGCTGATGCGGAGCAAGCGGAGAGGGTTGGCTGTAGCTCGCGAGCGACGAATAGGGCGAAGAGGAAATGGGCCACGGGCCAGAAACAATTTCCTTTTTTTCCTTGTTCCTTTTCTTTTTCTATATACTGTTTTGTATTTTACTTTCAGATTTGTATATTACTTATTTGTTTGAAATTTTCTATAGAATTTATTTGATAAATAATTGAAGCAATACTAAAATGTACTTAGTATCATTTTGTGAAATTTTATTGTTTAATGTTTTTATTTATTATTTTCTTTATGTATATACTTTTCCTTTTAATATTTCGTGGGAACCTTTGTTATGAATTTTATTTAGATATCATACTATAAATTTATTATAGGTTATACCCTTGAATTCTCACTATATAAATATATTCTAAGGAATATTTCTAATGGTGATCCTACATTACTACTTGATACATAATTTCATATGAATTACTATGATTAACATTAATTACATAATCCTAGGGAATAACAAGGTATATGTTTTGTTATAACTTGCATAGAAGTTAGGGTCTTAGGTTTTAGGAAATTTAATATACCTATATCCTTGGGATATGCATGGATCAAGATTTATGGTGAAGACATATGGTCTTCATGCTTGTGATCATTAATGACATTCCCCTTTAAAATAGAAAGTTATTTTCTGGAATATCTTATGAAAAAAATTTGATAAAGATAACTCTTAAGCACATATGGCTATGATAGTTGAAAAGGGAAAAGATTGCTTAAGTGATTTACTATAGGAAAATATTCCTATAAACCATTGGGGAATAAGAGGATGAGCCAAACCTATGAGATAAATATTAAGTTTGATTTCAGATTTAAGGTTGAATGTTTTACCAAGAATTCCTATCTTCCATAATTCACAATCCTAGACTTCTAATTAAGGAATTGCTTTCCTAGATATACTACTTCTTCCTATCCATCATCATGTGTTAACATGATGAGCTTTGCTTCACAAGAATATCCTTATCCACCTTTTATTCTTCTAAATCCATTTATAAATCCAATGAGCTTGACAGTAAAGCTTTCATAATCTTCTCATATCCATACTTGGGTATATTAACTACTCTACTACTGATAACCTCCAATCCAACAAGTAGTTACTTCTAACTCCATTCATATACTTCCTTTATCACCCTTCACTAATATTACTTCAATAGATGTATACATCAAATCCTACTTCACCTCAAGTGCTTAGTATTCCCAAAGAGGAAAATACTACTTCTTTAATCCAATGTTGCTCTAAAATCATCTTAATCATACTATCTTATATTTACTTCACTCTAGTAATTCATATTCAAACTTCACATCATATCATGGTGACTTGTCATGGCTAACCTAGAATAACATATCTATACTAGGGTTCAATCATGTTCTGTCCACCAATGTCACTTATAGATGATATAAGCATTCAATCTTGGTGACTAAAGAATGATCATTATAATAATTTGATCCTTTATAGTTTAGGTTTCCAGTTGTCTAATCAAAGTCTCATCAATACAACATTACAGTTGTATTATAATTATCTTTTATTTATCTCAATTGGACTAAGAGATATTATTCATTGACTATACCTACCTGATCCAATAGGATTACTCTTTGTTAACTATCTTCAATATTCATCTTTGTAATCCTCTTTGTTACCATATGAATATATATTCCAATTAACTCTTCTATCATTACAGGAGTGAGTTAACTCCATAAATTATCACATTGATCTTATTCTCTTCCAACTCTCCCATTCTGTAGATGATATTTAAAACTAGCATTACCACCTACCTCTTCTTACTTCTTTCTCTAAAGGTTTTAGAGTGGATGCTATGATAAGGACAAGAGTTGATAGTTTAAGAATTTGTGAATCAATAGTTGATTACTCAACATTGATTAACAACAGATATTAAAATAAGGTTCAATAGAGATGATAAAGATTCTTATGGAAAGAAAGATAGGTGGTGAATGATCTCTGAATTGGTTTCCTTCCTACTCCATATAACTAAAGAGTTAGGGTTAAGTATTACCATGATCAACATGGTAGAATTGGATAAGAATAAAATAAGTCAAAGGTTATTTATTACATTATTGTTACTTGGGTTATATTCTTAACTTGGTATTCATGGGTTGTTGTAATGAATACTATGATATGATCACCTAACGATCAGTTATAAATCATTAAGTAATGTATTAGGGTTTAATTTTATTACATTAGATCTACCCTTAGATCAAATCTCCCTTACCCAAAATAAGGTTTTAGCAAAGGTCATATTGAAACTTATCGCAATCAACTTCATGATCTACTTCAATTCCATCAAGTTGAGAGAAGCTTCAATCACTTTGACAAGTTTTGTTGAGAAGCTCGAAAATTATTCGGATTTTCTATGCATGAATGCAATGCACACATCTGGGTTCAGCTTATTTCTAAGCTCTAATGATGGGATGTTACACGCTAGGGCATTTTGCCGCTGGTAGTACCGGTGGAAGTTTCGTGGCTTCTTCCGCTCATCCTGAGTTCGGCTTAGTAGATTCTTTGTCGGGTTTGCTCTATTTGACGGAATTTGGATCAGAAGTTAAGGCGCTAGTACCACCCCCACCGAAAGTATCATCCAGGCACCGGAACTAACGCTCGGGCATAATTGTCGCTGGTAGTACCGGGTGAAATTCTGGCTCTCTTTCCGCTCACTCTTAGTAACTTCTCTGTTTGGTATGATCTATTTGGCAGAACTTTGGTCAGATTTTTAGGTGTAGTACCGCCCCCACCAGAAATTACAGCGGAACGGCGGGAGTACCAGCCAGGATGGTTTCTATGTCTTTCACATCGCAGTTTTGTGACCATAGGCTGGGTGCCTGATATGTCCAAAACGTAACTACTTTCCCGAACACTTTTGCTATTGTTTATCCTCTAATTTGTGTGATTTGGATACAACTACCACGAACTAACACTGTTTTCAGCAGAATTGCTCTGGTGTCTTGTTTTTGTGCAGAAAATCAACTTTCAGGAAAAATTCCAGAAAATATGCCAAAAATCCTATTTTCCCAGAAGACTCACGGAGCCAGAAGACGGAGGGGAGAAGAGGCCAGAGGGGTCCACCATTAGAGATATGACCTAGAGGCAATAATAAAAGTATTTATTATTATATCTTTGTGTTTATGATAAATGTTTACATTCATGATATAATAGTATTAACAGAAAACATTAATACTTGTGTGATTTGTAAACTAAATTAGAGTCCCTGGTAAAGCCTCTTTGTAATACTAGCTTGTTGGTTGATAGATGATCGTGGTTTCCCGATCATGAACATTGAGAAGTTATTAACAACAAGATTATATCATTAGGAGAATGGTGTGATGGACATACTCCTATAGATAAGCGTAGCATAAAGATCAAGTCATTTCAATAGTTCATTTGCTATAAGCTTTCTAATACATAGTAACCTAATTCCTTCGACCATGAGATCATGCTAATCACCATCACCGGAAGGATGCTTTGATGACATCAAACACCGCACCGTAACTGGGTGGTTATAAAGATGACATTGAGTGTTCAGAAAGTATGTGTTGAGGCACATGGATCAAGAGTGGGATTTGTCCATCCATATGACAGATAGATATACTCTGGTCCCTCTCGGTGGAATGTCATTCTGATGGGGATATGCCTACCGGGGTATACCCAGCAGGACGTTTCCTACTTGCCTAAGCCGTCAACGAGTGGGCCTGCAGGACGGCGACTGGATTAAGACTTGGCGTGGACTCAGACGACTGGAAGCTGGAGGCCCAGAAGCGTAGCTAGGCCCAGTCGGACTAGGTCATAGAATCTCTGAATCCTTAACTAATTCGGTTGTGATCTGTAGACCCTAGCGAGGTGAGCCTATATAAACCTCCTTAGGGTACGCATAAGGTGTACGTTCCATTAGACACCCAAGCGACTCGCCGCCTAGCCGTCGATCTCGCCCCATTGTACCCTCACCATAATACAATCTAGCAGGAGTAGGTCTTTACCCTCCGGGGGGGCGAACTTGGGTAAACCCTTGTGTCTCAGCCCTCATCTCGCACCGCAGATGGCTGGCCGCCCTTGCCCCATGTTCTACTACTCGCCACCCATTGCAGCATCTGCCGTGGTCATTCCCACGACAGTGGCGCCCACCGTGGGGCTTGGCCTGTCAGGCCGGTGTTCTGCGGCGAGATCCAATCTGCCCATCAACGAGTCAATCGCCACCGGCCGCATGATCGCGATCGGCGAGATGCTCCAGATCTTGCCGAGCAGCTACGTCCCGGTGGAGCGACCCGTCACACATAGCGTGATCCTGCCGGTCGGCACGATCAGCCTCTTCGTCGGCCTCACCCACGCGACCGTCTCTCTGAGAGCCAGGTCCACACGATTCATCGCCTCGCCTCCGAGTACGACTTGGCCCACAGCAACGTGGCCGAAACCACCGCGGCCGCGAACGACGCGGCCCTCAACGACGACGCCGATTCGGCGACCCCGACGTCACTCGCCGGATCCATCGTCGCTGCATCACGGGATCTTTGACTTCGAGGATCCCTCTATCCTTGGGATCTTCGACTTCGCTGGATCCGATTCGGCGACCCCGACTTCGAGGGTCCCTCTATCCTCGGGATCTTCGACTTCGACTCCGGGTCGGAGAACTCCGCCGACCCCCACGACGGAACCGGTCGCCACGCCGCGACCTACATGGCGACTGGCGCCGACCCGCCGGAAGACCCCTTCTCCACGCCGATCCTACCAAACGCGATGGCAACGGAGGTCGAGGAACTCCGCCTGAAGATGGCAGAGGCAGTCCGCAAGGAACAAGCCGAGAACGAAAAATTTCGCCTCGAGCAGGTGACAGCGCAGGAGCTGTCGCGCTACCACCAACTCCGAATCAGGTCGCGCCTGAATCCTACCGTTCAGGGGCGTGCCCTGAATTTCGACGACGAGAACGACCCAGCCCACGCGGCCGAGCTTGCGATCTGCGAGAACGCGCCGCCAGGAGGAAGCACTCGCCCCCCACCAGGAGCAACGGCCAATGGTGCCCCACCACCACCCAACCGTGCACCCCCCAGGGACCAGCCAAGGATCGTGGTCTCCTCACGAGAGCGAGACGCGAACGGCCTCCCGCTGTTCTCCACCCCAATGGACAACCTCGTCGCGGGCCGAGCAGCAGTCGACAACATTGAAGCCACCGGGGACGGCGCCCTGCAGATCCAGTACGCCATGTCTCTGCTTGCCAAAGCGGTCGAGCAACAAAACGCAGGCTTCGACTCACAGGGTCGGATGTAATCGCGTTCATCAGGCAGCAGAGCGGCTTCGAGCGGCCGCCCCATGGAGGCAAATACTCTCAACAGCCCGCCACCCGAACCCCTATAGCTCCAACACCGACCCATGAACGCGGCACTCTCCACAAACGACCCCCGACCAGCGAACAACTTCGTCGCTGCCAACGGACAACCCGTCGATGCCCGCACCCACATCATCAACAACCAAAGCTGGAATGCACGTCAGCCTGACGACCTGCGGCACACCCTCACCAACCGCTGCGACGGCGAACCAAGGGGATTGCTGAGCCGAGTGGGGCCCCCGTGCTTCGGACCGATGATCCGAGGCGAAAGATACCCGGCGAACTTCAAAGCACCGAAGGAAATATAAAAGTGCGATCCCTCGTGTGATCCATCCGTGTGGCTGGATACTTACCTCATGGCAATGGGGATCGCCGACCACACCGATCTACTCGTCGCCCGTTACCTCCCCTTGATGATAGAGGGAACGTGCAGGCAGTGGATTAACATCCTCCCAGCGGAAAACATCGATTCCTGGGAGGAAATGCGCGACGCCTTCGTCAGGCACTTCGAGGGCTCATACACCCGCGCCACCACCATCGAATACCTGGAGTGATGCGTCCAGGGACCTCGCGAGTCGACCTGCAGTTGGGTCCAACGATGGCAAGATTTGTGGTACAACGCGTCCGGAATCCACCCGGACACCGCAATCCACTGTTTCAAGACCTCGTGCTGCTACGAGCCCTTGGTCGCCAAGCTCAAGCGAGTGTACCGAACACTCGACAACATACCGGACCTCCTAGAGATCGCAAAGAAGTACGCGGAGGAGAATCCAAACCAAGAAACCGACGACGAGTCAGGAGGGCATCGCCGCACGAGCGGCCACGTGTTGGGTATATGCTATATGGGTATCCTTATAGCATGTCTCTTATCCGGCTAACCCGGGTGGCCCATAGTCAGTAGCATGGCCTATGGCCTGCTGGGCGGCCCAGTTAGGTGGATCCAGAAGGGAGGCCCATGCCGGATAAAGGAAGGCTACGGTGGAGTCACCAGCGTACCCGGAGTCTGGGAGTGCAAGATACACAAGACTAGTAATAGACGGTGTAGAACTCTGTAACCTGTTCGGCTAGGAATTTTCCCTGTAACCCTAGGACCTGGCGACTATATAAGTCGGGCCTATGGGAGCCTTTAGGGCACGATCATAGACAACTTCACACAACCTCGCACAGCGAACCTATCTCTGTAACTTGGCGTATTGCCCTTATAGTGATATATAGCAGGAGTAGGATTCCGCCACCGTTGTGGGATATGAACCTGGGTAAGCTGTGTTACCTCGTACCCGTCAACCGTCCGCCTTACCCCACATATCTAAACACGCACTGTGAGGACCCCTCCATGGTGTACTCGTCGACAATACCACGACAGTTGGCGCCCACCGTGGGGCAAGAGGCGCTTCAGGCTCTTCAGCGGGCGAGGACCAAGATCTTTGCGGGAATCGGCGAAACCGTAGCCATCGGTCGCGTTCTCTTCTCCGGCAACGTTCCGATCGTCCCTCCTGACGAGTTCTGGATCCCGGCAAAGACGAACCCTACGCGGTGTTCGATCGTTCCTATCAGAGACATCCACCTCTTCATCGGCGAAACCGACTCGGGCACTAGTTCCCTGGGAGTCGGAGGAGCATCAAGGCCCGCACGGACCGCCTACGGGCAGGATACGTTCGTGGAAGGATCAATGTCGGATCTCTCCTTGGAGTTTGCCGGCAAAGATCGGAAAAATTCAAGGCCCACCCAAACCGCCCCTGTGCAGGATATAAAGGTGGAAGATCACTGCAAATCCATGCTTCGTCTGCGGACAGCAGAGATCCAAGTTCGTCGGCATGGTTACCATCTTCGATCCGGCGCTGCGAGAGAGGGAGAAACCCCGATTACGGCCAGGTGGCTCGATACGAGCCGATCGGCCCACTACCCCAATGATGATGCTATCTATCACTTTGTGGAAGGATCGACCATGGCACGCTTCTCCGACATTCTCGAAGAGCGAGCGCCTTACCTTCGAAGGCATGGTGAACACCGTCAACAACTACGCGGAGGCCGAAGCGGCAGCTCAGACAGCGCTTGCGCTCATTGACGGAGCCCCTCCGATTCAGCCACCGCCACCACCGCCTCCCCCCGCCATCGTCGCAGCTGCGCCACCACCTCCAGTCATCTTCGAGGCCATTGCACCTCCACCGCCCGTCATCGAGGAAGTCCTGGCACCCTCCGACTCTGTCATTGACGCGCTTTATGCTAACTTCAGTGCAGATTCAGAGGAGATACATTTCAGTCCAGAAGAGCTAGACTCTGCTATGCAGGAGATGGAGGAGGAGTACTCGCGCGACGAGCAAGCCAACAACGCCGTCACGTCCCGAGGGGTGTTCATCACCATTGGGAAGGCGATAATAAAATGTTTATTATGTGTATTCCAAGTATATGATAGATGTTTATTTTGCATGCTATAATTGTATTAATATGGAAACGTTAATACATGTGTGTTTAATAAACAAACAGAAAGTTCCCAGTTATGCCTCTCTCATAAACTAGTTCGTTGATTAACAAGATGATCACGGTTTCCTGATCATAGACATTGGATGTTGTTAATAACGAGATCACAACATTAGTGTAATGGTGTGATGAACATTCATCCGTAGTATAGCATTATGACCAAAGTCATTGAGTTTATATTGCTATAAACAAACTACGAAGTAGTCCTAATCCTTAGACCATGAGATCATGCCAATCACTAACACCGGAAGAGTTTCTTGTTGACATCAAACGTCACTCCGTAACTGGGTGATTATAAAGAAGACTTCAAAGCTATTAAAGTGTTATGTTGAGAATCATGGATCAAGAGTGGAATTTGTTCATCCTGATGACGGATAGATATGCTCTGGGCCCTCTCGGTGATATCACATTGGTTAGCTTGCAAGCAAGTGATTTGATCACTAGAATGTTATATCACGGGAACGAGAAAAGAGTGCATGTCAGTAACGAGATCAAACTAGGTATGGAGATACCGATGATCGAATCTCGGACATGTAATATATCGTGAAACAAAGGGATTAAGATACAAGCGTAAAAGGTTCCGACGATCACAGGAAAAAGTCATCGTTGAATGTGTGGGAGTCGAGATGGATCTCCGTGTCCCGCTCGATTATTGATCGGAGAAGGGTCTCAATCATGTCCGCATTATTCGTGAACCGTAGGGTGACACACTTAAGGGACACTGGCATCCAGTTGGAGCAAATGTTTCATGCCGAAAGAATAAACAAGCGCAGGAATTTATTTCACTAGATACCGAAACAGGTTTTCAGGTGAAATTGCATAAATTGGTTATGCATGTGAAATGGAATTCTAGCAAGGGGTTATTTGTTAATGTTTGTCATTAAAGTAATTGACAAAATTCTGAATAAAATAAAAGAGTTTTATTTAATGAGAGTTTGCATTAAATTTGGTGGAAATTTAATGGGAATTTGAGTGGACTTTTGAGTGGAGGGAATTTAAAGGAATTTTGTGAGTGGAGTGTCCACCCACATGAAGAGGGGAGGGCAAGGGGGCAGCCCCCATGCGCCGGCCACCCCCTTGGGCTTTACCCCCTCCTCCTATAAAAGGAGCCCCCTCCTCACTTGTCTCACACACCTCCTCGTGAAGGATCTCTCTCCCCCTCTAGAATTTATCCCCCATGGTCTCGGACTAGCGAGATAAATGTTCCCGGTGGCTATTCGGCAAGAAAGGGTTGTGCTTCCGCTGCATCGCTGGAGCGAGGAGGTGGAGGTTGCCCGGTGTCTTGTACGTGTGTGCGAGCACGGATGCGCTGCTGATTTGCGGCGCTAGGACTTCCTCTCGATCTTGAGATCGGCAAGAGATCATCTACATCAACCACGAGTTGAACTCGTTAAGCTTTGTCGGTCTTCAAGGGTATGTTCTCTATGGATATACATCCGCCCGTTGTTTTTATCTAGTAGATAGATCTTGGTACATAGTTCCCATCGTAGGAAATTTTTTGTTTTCTATGCTGCGAACCCTACAGTGGTATCAGAGCCGGATCTATGCGTAGATACTTTACACGGGTAGTACACATATGAGTATGTGGGCGATGATGATCATGTTGTTGCTCCTTTTTTGTAATTTTGGATATTGGTGGCATAATGGGGTGAAGCGGCCCAGACAAACTTCACATGTCCTCGCACATGAGAGTTGTTCCACGCTTGACATGCAACTAGTTTGCATAAGTGGCTAGCGGGCGTCTGTCTCTCCTACTATAGTCAAATTGTCAACAATTTGGTTATCCTCGTTGTGGTTCATGTTCGTAGGTAAGAATGGTTCTATCTCGAAAGCCCTAAGCCACGTAAAACTTGCAATGGATAAATTAGAGGCGTCTAGTTTAGATTGTTGCGGGGCTAGTGTTATGATATGGTGATGTTGTAAGTAGAAGTATGAGATGATACTCTTACAACACGCATAGCGTGTAATATCCATAGACCTTGGACTTACACATATAGGTATGATAGTGATCATACCACGGTGCACATGATAGAGATCATATGCGGGAACCATATCATTTCACGAATAAACATGTGATGTTTGATAGCATCTTAATTGCTTGTTTAGCGCTTTGTTAGCATAATAAGATGATCCCTCATTTAAATATCAAGATAAGAATGTGTTCTTCCTTTAGTATGCACCGATTATGTTTTCGTCGCTCCAAGACATCACGTGATGATCGGGTGTTCTTGGATCCACGACCATATTTCGGGTGTAAAACAGTTACACACGAATACTAAGGTTCTAACTTGGCGAGCCTAGAATGTGTGACATGGCCTCTAACACGGACAAAAGGTTAAGAATGAGTCATATAGTTGATATGATGCCCATTTGATGCTCGCTTTGAAGCTACACACTCACGTGATGATCGGACTTGGTGTAGTGGATTTGGTTCATGTAATCACCAAAAAGGCACGAGGGATGTCGTTTTTGAGTGGGAGTTCATTCGTGATATGGATTAGTTGAACTCAATCTATCATACACTTAGTCTAAACTTTACAAATTCTGTTGTAGATGGCACCACCTGCTTTTAATTTCAATGTGTTCATGGAGAAAGAGAAACTTGCAACGAACGGTAGCAACTTTACCGAATGGGCCATGAATTTGAGGATTCTCCTCTCTGCTGCACAAAAGCAATATGTGCTAGAAGCGCCGTTAAGCCCCCCACCTTTTGATGATGCCCCTGACGAGGATAAGAATGTCTATCAGACTCGTCAGGAGGACCACAACTTAGTTCATTGCGGTATATTGTATGGGCTAGAGCCGGAACTTCGAAAGCATTTCGAAAATGGCAATGCTTTTGATACAATGGGTGAGTTGAAAATGATTTTCAACACACATGCTGCTGTAGAGAGCTACAACGCTTTAGAAAAGTTCTTTAGCTGCATGATGGAAGAGCACAACTCCGTTAGTGAGCATGTACTCAAGATGTCGGGTTACACCGATAAGCTTGTGTCCTTGGGAATATCGATTCCCATTGACTTAGGCATCCATCGTGTTCTCTGCCACCTAGCTATAAGAGCTTCGTGATGAACTATAATATGCAAGGCATGAAGAAGTCTCTCCCCGAGCTTCTGTCAATGCTTAAAACTGCAGAAGTGGAGATCAAAAAGGAACATCAAGTGTTGATGATCAATAGGAACACTGGTTTCAAGAAAGACAAGAAGGGAAAACGGAAGGGAAGTAAGGACGGCAAGCTTTGCTGCCGTCTCGAAAAGAAACCCCGAGTTGGACCTAAGTCTGATCAAAGTGCTACTATTGTAAGGATCGCCATCGAAGCGAATCGCCCAAGTATTTGGCAGACAAGAAAGCCGACAAGGCAAACAAAGGTATATATGATATACATGTTATTGATGTGTACTTGACTAGTGCTCGCAGTAGCACCTGGGTATTTGATACCGGTTCAGTTGCTAATATTTGTAACTCGAATCAGGGGCTGCGGAACAAGCGACCACTAGCAAGGGGTGAGGTCAAGATGCGTGTCGGCAATGGATCAAGCGTTGATGTGATCGCCGTCGGAACGCTGCCTCTCCACTTGCCGTCGGGATTAGTTATAAACTTGAATAATTGTTATCTGGTGCCTGCACTAAGCATGAACATTGTATCTGGATCGTGTTTGATGCGAAGTGGTTATTCATTTAAATCCGAGAATAATGGTTGTTCCATTTATATGAATGAAATCTTTTATGGTCATGCACCGATGATGAATGGTTTATTTCTTTTGGATCTCGATAATAATGTTACACATATTCATAATGTTGATGCTAAAAGGATTAAACTAAATGATGATATATCCGCATATATGTAACTTGCCGTCTAGGTCATATTGGCGTTAAACGCATGAAGAAGCTCCATTCGGATGGACTTTTGGAATCACTTGATTATGAATCATTTGATACATGTGAGCCATGCCTTATGGGCAAGATGACTAGAACGCCATTTTCCGGTTCAATGGAACGGGCGACAGATTTATTGGAAATAATACATTCTGATGTATGCGGTCCAATGAGTGTGTCGGTGCGAGGTGGATATCGTTATTTTGTTACTTTCACGGATGATTTGAGTAGATACGGTTATATCTACTTGATGAAACACAAGTCTGAAACCTTTGAAAAGTTCAAGGAATTTCAGAATGAAGTGGAAAATCATCGTAATAGAAAGATAAAATTTCTATGGTCCAACCGTGGAGGTGAGTATCTAAGTTATGAGTTTAGCACTCACATGAAAGAGTGTGGAATTGTTTCACAACTCACACCTGCCGGAACACCACAACGAAATGGTGTGTCGGAACGTCGTAATCATACTTTATTAGATATGGTTCGATCTATGATGTCTCTGACGGACTTGCCATTGTCATTTTGGGGCTATGCACTAGAAACTGCTGCATTCACTTTAAATCGGGCACCATCTAAATCCGTTGAAAAGACAACGTATGAATTGTGGGTTGGAAACAAACCTAAGCTGTCATTTCTTAAAAGTTTGGGGATGCGATGTTTATGTGAAGAAACTTCAACCGGATAAACTCGAACCCAAAGCGGAAAAATGCATCTTCATAGGATACCCTAAGGAAACTATTGGGTATTCCTTCTATCACATATCCGAGGGCAAGGTTTTTGTTGCCAAGAATGGATCCTTTCTAGAGAAAGAGTTTCTCGCGAAAGGTGTGAGTAGTCGTAAGGTAGAACTCGAAGAGGTTATTGAACCTTCTCTTTAAAGTATGGCGAGTAGCGGTAGCGGAAGTTGTTAGGAGTTGGCTCCACACTGTTGAAGAGGGAACTAATGATAATGATCATGAAACTCGAAGAGAGAACTACCAAACCTCGCAGTCAAGCGGGGCGCGTGCAGCTCCCGAGTATCGGAAATCTGTCATGAATTTGATGGTTGATGAAAATGATGACCTGACGTATGAAGAAGCGATGATGAGCCGGATTCCAACAAATGGTTAGAAGCCATGAAATCGAGATGGAATCCATGTATGAAAATCAAGTTTGGAACTTGGTGGACTTACCTCACGTGAAAGGCCGTGGAGAACAAATGGATTTTCAAAAGAAAAGCGTCTTGATGGTAATGTAATCGTCTATAAAGCTCGACTTGTCGCAAAGGGGTTTCGAAAAATTCAAGGAGTTGACTATGATGAGACATTCTCTCCGTAGCGATGCTAAAGTCGATTAGGATTATGTTAGCAATTCTGCATATTTCGATTATGAGATATGGCGGATGGATGTCAAACCGTGTTTCTCAATGGTAATATTGAAGAAGAGTTGTATATGATACAACCAAAGGGTTTTGATCCTAAGGATGCTAACAAGGTGTGCAAGCTTCGATCCATCTATGGATTGAAGCAAGCATCACGAAGTTGGAATCTCTGCTTTGATGAGGTGATCAAAGAGTTTGGATTTGTCCAAACTTATGGAGAAGCTTGTATTTACAAGAAAGTGAGTGGGAGCAATGTGGCATTTCTGATATTATATGTGGATGACATATTATTGATCAGAAATGATATAGATCTTTTAAACAATGTTAAAAGTTATCTAAACAGCAAATTTTCAATGAAGGACCTAGGTGAAGCGTCATACATATTAGGCATAAAGATCTATAGAGATAGATCTAGGCGCCTAATAGGTCTATCGCAAAGTACATACCTTGATAAGATTTTAAAGAAGTTTAAAATGGAAAATAGTAAGAAGGGGTTCTTACCTATGACACAAGGCACGACATTGATTAAGACTCAAAGTCCGGCTTCGGCGGAATAAAGAGAGATAATGGACAAGGTCCCCTATGCTTCAGCCATAGGCTCTATAATGTACGCCATGCTATGTACAAGACCGGATGTGGCACATGCTATTAGTTTGACTAGTAGGTACCAATTGGATCCAGGTTCAGAACACTGGAAAGCGGTCAAGAATATCCTTAAGTACTTGCGAAGAACTAAGGATATGTTTCTTGTATACGGAGGTGAAGAAGAGCTCGTCGCTAAGTGTTATGTTGACACTAGCTTTGACACCGATCCGGATGACTCTAAGTCTCAATCCGGATACGTATTTCTCATGAATGGTGGAGCGGTTAGTTGGAGGAGCTCCAAACAACCTGTGGTGGTGGGATCAACAACGGAGGCCCAATATGTTGCTACTTCAGAAGCGGCTCAGGAAGCAGTTTGGATGAAGGAGTTCATATCCGAACTAGGTGTGGTTGCAAATGCGTTGGACCCAATGGTGATCTATTGTGACAACAATGGTGCCATTACCAATGCCAAAGATCCAAGGTATCACAAGCATTCCAAGCATATTAAGCGCCGGTTTCACTCCATCCGCGAGCATGTCAAGGATGGAGATATAAAGATTTGTAAAGTACATACGGATCCCAATGTAGAAGATCCGTTGACTAAAACTCTCCCTAGAGCAAAACATGATCTACACCAGAACTCCATGGGTGTTATATACATCACCATGTAACTAGATTATTGTCTCTAGTGCAAGTGGGAGACTGAAGGGAATATGCCCTGAGAGGCAATAATAAAATGTTTATTATGTGTATTCCAAGTATATGATAGATGTTTATTTTGCATGCTATAATTGTATTAATACGGAAACGTTAATACATGTGTGTTTAATAAACAAACAGAAAGTTCCTAGTTATGCCTCTCTCATAAACTAGTTCGTTGATTAACAAGATGATCACGGTTTCCTGATCATAGACATTGGATGTTGTTAATAACGAGATCACAACATTAGTGTAATGGTGTGATGAACATTCATCCGAAGTATAGCATTACGATCAAAGTCATTGAGTTTATATTGCTATAAACAAACTACGAAGTAGTCCTAATACTTAGACCATGAGATCATGCCAATCACTAACACCGGAAGAGTTTCTTGTTGACATCAAACGTCACTCCGTAACTGGGTGATTATAAAGATGACTTCAAAGCTACTAAAGTGTTATGTTGAGAATCATGGATCAAGAGTGGAAGTTTTTCATCCCGATGACGGATAGATATGCTCTGGGCCCTCTCGGTGATATCACATTGGTTAGCTTGCAAGCAAGTGATTTGATCACTAGAATGTTATATCACGGGAACAAGAAAAGAGTGCATGTCAGTAACGAGATCAAACTAGGTATGGAGATACCGATGATCGAATCTCGGACATGTAATATATCGTGAAACAAAGGGATTAAGATACAAGCGTAAAAGGTTCCGACGATCACAGGAAAAGTCATCGTTGAATGTGTGGGAGTCAGTATGGATCTCCAGGTCCCGCTACTGATTATTGATCGGAGAAGGGTCTCGATCATGTCCACATTATTCGCGAACCATAGGGTGACACACTTAAGGGACACTGGCATCCATTTGGAGCAAATGTTTCATGCCGAAAGAATAAACAAGCGTAGGAATTTATTTCACTAGATACCAAAACAGGTTTTCGGGTGAAATTGCATAAAGTGGTTATGCATGTGAAATGGAATTCTAGCAAGGGGTTATTTGTGAATGTTTGTCATTAAAGTAATTGACAAAATTCTGAATAAAATAAAAGAGTTTTATTTAATGAGAGTTTGCATTAAATTTGGTGGAAATTTAATGGGAATTTGAGTGGACTTTTGAGTGGAGGGAATTTAAAGGAATTTTGTGAGTGGAGTGTCCACCCACATGAAGAGGGGAGGGCAAGGGCAGCCCCATGCGCCACCACCCCTTGGGGTTCCCCCCTCCTCCTATAAAAGGAGCCCCCCTCCTCACTTGTCTCACACACCTCCTCGTGAAGGATCTCTCTCCCCCTCTAGAATTTATTCCCCATGGTCTCGGACTAGCGAGATACATGTTCCCGGTGGCTATTCGGCAAGAAAGGGTTGTGCTTCCGCTGCATCGCTGGAGTGAGGAGGCGGAGGTTGCCCGGTGTCTTGTACGTGTGTGCGAGCACGGATGCGCTGCTGCTTTGCGGCGCTAGGACTTCCTCTCGATCTTGAGATCGTCAAGAGATCGTCTACATCAACCACGAGTTGAACTCGTTAAGCTTTGTCGGTCTTCAAGGGTATGTTCTCTATGGATATACATCCGCCCGTTTTTTGTATATAGTAGATAGATCTTGGTACATAGTTCCCATCGTAGGAAAAATTTTGTTTTCTATGCTGCAAACCCTACAAGTTCAACGACCAGTTTACTATGTGAGCGAGGTCTTGACGGAGTCCAAGAAGCATTACCAGCACTACCAAAAGATAGCTTATGGAGTATTCCTTGCTTCTCGCGAGCTGAGGCATTACTTTCAGGAGCACCCAATCACAGTGGTGAGCAAGACTCCACTGTCCGACATTATCAATAACAGCGACGCTACAGGAAGGGTCGCGAAGTGGGGCATTGAACTTGCCTCCTTCGAGATTACCTACAAGAGACGCGACGCTATCAAGTCACAAGCCTTGGCGGATTTTGTTATAGATTGGACGGATATGCCAGACGTTACTCCATTGCCGGAACCAGAGTACTAGGTGATGCACTTTCACGGATCAAAGCTGCTCAACGGCTCGGGGGCTGGTGTATTGCTACAGTCACCAACAGGAGACAAGATACACTACTTTCTGTAGATCCACTTCGAGGATACAAACAACATTTCGGAGTATGAAGCACTCATTCACGAATTTCGTGTAGCCAAGGATATTGGCATCAAGCGCATAGTTTGCTGTGGAGATTCCGACTTGGTTGCCTAGCAGGTGGCTGGCACCTGGAATGCGCGGAACCCTATGATGGCGGCATATCGAGATGAAGTGGAGGAGATAGCCAAGAGCTTCTTGGGCTACGAAGTCAAAGTATGTACCTAGGGAGCAAAACGAGGCGGCTGATCTGCTGTCTAAACTTGGATCAGGGCGCAAGCGAATTTCGCTAGGAGTTTTCCTAGAGCACCTGTGCACACCATCCGTGAAAGGAGCAGACATCGAAAAACCGGATAGAGCTGACTCTTTCGTCAACATGGTGACCAAGGTCCCTTCGGCTTGGACAAAACCATTCATGGAATACCTCGAACACGGAACTTTGCCCAACGACAAAGTCGAAAGACGGCAAATAGTACGACGAGCAAAGGGTTATACCATAACCAATGGGCAACTCTATAAAAGGAGCACTACTGGTGTATACCTAAAGTGTGTTTCCCATCAAGAAGGTATGGAAATCCTGTGCGAAATCCATCTCGGAGATTGCGGGCATCACGCCGCTCCTCGATCGTTGGTCGCGAAAGCCTTTCGGCAAGGATTCTACTGGCTGACCGCGAAGGCGGACGCCGACAAGATGGTTGAGACATGCATGGGATGCCAGTATTATGCCCGACAACCACATGTTCCTGCTGAAGAACTGCGAACAATACCAATAACTTGGCCATTTGCAGTCTGGGGGCTGGACATGGTGGGACCGTTACAGACGGCACCTTGTGGGTTTACGCATCTGCTTGTAGCAGTTGACAAATTCACCAAATGGATAGAAGCTAAACCCATTATAAATCTTGATGGGGCAACTGCTCTTAGATTTGTCCGCGATTTAGTGGTGAGATTTGGTCTCCCACACAGCATTATCACCGACAATGGCAACAATTTTTCACTCGGAGAAGTGGAGGCTTATGCTGGGAGAAAGGCATCCGACTTGACCTTGCATCTGTGGCACACCCATAATCCAATGGTCAGGTTGAGCGAGCCAATGGATTAATTCTGCAAGGAATCAAGCCACGTCTTGAGGCACCGCTACATAGAGCAGCTGGAGGCTGGGCGGAAAAATTGCCATCTGTGCTGTGGAGTTTATGAACTACACCCAACAGATCCACCGGCTACACCCCTTACTTCATGGTATATGGAGCAGAAGCCATCCTGCCTTCCGACATCCTTCACGATGCACCAAGAGTTGCCATCTACGACGAGGATGACTCTAAAGAATCAAGACGCCTAGATGTGTATCTTCTCGAGGAGGACCGCGTTTTGGCATGCCAAAGATCCGCCATCTACCAGCAGAAGCTATGCAGCTACCATAGTCGCCACGTTCGACATAGCTCGTTTAAAGAGGGGGATTTGGTGCTCCGACTTAAGCAGAAGAACTCACACAAATTATCCCCGACATGGGAAAGACTGTTCATCATAAGCCAGGCACTGCTCAATGGGTCTTACTACCTTGTTGACAATCATGAACTAAAGGATAGACCCAACGAGGATCATAAGCGTAAGCGACGTGACCCGTATGATGACTACCCGGAGCTTGATCGGCCATGGAACATAGCACAGCTACGTCCTTTTTACACTTAGCATTTTTATCTAATTGTGTATCTCTTATATGATCAATGAAATAAAGCTCTCTAGCTCACTCATATTTCTGAGTCTTTTACCTCCTTTAGTGTTCATTTTTGGATCATGTAAAACCTTTATGCACAAGTATTGTATTTTCACTTGTGAAAATTCCACCTACGGGCGCTAGCTTAAGTTTTCTGGTCTACACGTTCTTTGTTGTTTTTATGTGTATTCTGGAGTAGTGACTTTTGGCACTTATTGTCGGCGATTTTGTGCTCAGGTTATTGACGGTGCCATTGGGCATAATCACCTAAGCGCATGGTTTCGACAACGAGTTTTCCGACTCATGAAAAGTCAAGCATAAGAACCAAAGTAATGGATAATCCAGCACTTGCTAAAAAATATATACATGCTGGAAATTAGTTCTTAAGCAGCAGGACATAACAACCACTGCTTTCCGCCTTAAGTTACATCACCATGTTTTTTCCGCGCATACACCAAAGGTGAAACAAATATTACAAAGTTGTTTTTCATTCCTTTGGCGCAGGAGACTTGGAAGCAACATCGTCACCAGCCGGAGAATCACCCTCAACGTCGGCACTGTGGTGGGACTCGGAGGAATCTTGGTTGACGCTGTCGATGGTGTTCATAGGCACGAAGACGTCGATGTCCACCAACTCGGCAACTCTGGTGTCATAAACCGCGAGTGACGACAAGATGGCTTCATGATCAATCTCTTTGCTGTCATCGTCGACGTCGAGGATACCAGAGGTCACCGTGTTGATGTCGGCACCTTCCTAGTGTGCCTTCACCATTGACAGCGCCATCCTTGCACCAGCCTGTGCACATGAAGCTTTCCAGCCTGTGACACGCTCGGGGGCTCGACGTAGAATCTCCGAGTACTTCGCCACGGAGTCCGAGGCCTTGATGTATATCTGGAGGGGCTTGGCAATCTATTTGGCCTGGGTGATGGCGGTGTTGATAAAGTTACCGGCAAGAACCATGCATTCCTTGTCCGAAGGAGGCGATCGGGTTAAACCCATAGGAGCTGCAAATTCCGACAAGGAGCACATGAGTTCAACAAATTCAAAGTATCCAGACTACAGAAATACAAGGCGGAGAAAACTTACTGAAGATGCTGGCATTAGCCTGCCAGAGGGTGTCCGCCAGGGATTCTTTCTCTTGTTGGAGGAGCTTAAACGCCTCGCTGTGGCGTTGGTTTTTCTCATCAGCAGCTTGCTTCTGATCTTTTAAGATCGCAAGCTCCTCCTTCAAGCGATTGATTTTCGCGGAGGCGGAGTCCTGCAGGGCCTTCATGGAATCCTCATGCATTTTTAGCATTTCTTTCCTCTCCTCCTTAAAGATCTTGTTCTCGCTGTCCAGCTGCTGGATGTGCTTGGACTGTTCGACAATGTCCTTGGCCTTGGAGACATGTTCTGAAAGTCAGAGAAAACAAAGTACACAGTGAGTACTCAGAGAATGAAGGAACAAAATCAAGACGGAATGCGTAAAAAGAAAACAGAATCTTGTTTTTGATGATCTGTTCCTTCAAGAAGGCAGTTTTACCCTTTTCAGCTTCAAGATCTGCACGCATCTTCTGGTACTTATCATTGGCCATGCCCCTCCGAGCATTCTCGTTCTGTGGAAAAAAGAAAAAAAAGTTAAACCGTTGTTTAGTCTACTTGGAGCATCTAGTCGGAAAGTCTCCACCTAGACGCTCGGGGGCTACATCGACAGTTTTTAACTTGGCAATATGCTTAGCTTTTCTTTAAGCATCTAGTCGGAACTAATTCAGTTCTCGATTGGAAGCTTGGGGGCTATAGTATAAAGTTTTTAACTCGGAATCTGCTTAGATTTTCTTTAAGCATCTTGTCGAAACTAATTTAGTCACAACTAGAGGCTTGGGGACTACAGTATTGAAAATTATAAACACTGTGTATGCTACTCTTAAAGCATCTAGTCGGAATAGTTCATTCCATCTAAATGCTTGGGGGCTACAGTGAGAGTTTTTTCTAACTTAGTCACTCTTAGAGCATATAGATGCAAAACCTATGGTTTTCCATCTACATCCTCGGGGGCTACAGTGGGATACTCATATGAAATGCAAAAGGCAAAGTAAAACTTACAAGTGCAATGATCTTGAGGTTTGTAGCGCTCTCGGCTAGCAGCTTGCCAAAGGATATGCTATTTCCTTGCAAGATGTCTGCTTGTCGGAGGAGCTCCTCAAGGCCGCATGTCGGAGATGTCGGTACTCCTCCAGGAACCAGAGTTGTGTTACTCGGCGTGAGCGCTGGGTAGACTATCTTTGGGAACTCAAAGGGTTTCTGGGGAGCAAGGGCGCCGCCTTCGGCAGAAGTACCAGCTTCCACCACCGCCTTGCCGCCACCGATGGCATCCTTAGCCGGAGCTTCAGCCATTTGTTGAGCGGTTCTCTCCTGCGTCGCCTGCTCGCCGACAACAGCGAGTTCGGTAGAGGCGCCAGAATCCACTTTCATGGCGGAAGGGCCTGGTGCCTCCTTAGCTTGAGAGCTTGTCAGAGCAGACGAGGGCTTGACAACAGGGGTAGCATGGACGATGGCGGGGGAGGCATCGCGATGCAGCATGTCTTTAATATTTCGAGAAGCCCCAAAAGATTTGTAGGTCTTCTTGAGGCTGGTCATGGCTTTCTTCTTGAAACGTGCGAAATACATAAGTACAGGAACAAGACAGACAAATAGACAATGTCGGAGAATGAGAAGCTTACACTAGGGGGGTGCTTTGGCAAAAATCCCGGTGGCTTTTCTCTTTTCCGCCTCTAGGGCGGCGGTAGTATTCTTGGAGGCTCCACCCTCTGTCTTCTTCTTCTTGCCTCCGTCGGCAGCGTCAGAGGTAGAGCTCTTCCGCTTTCCCGCCAACGGGACATCGTCATCGGACACGACCGTGACTTCCTTCATCTTTGGATCGTAGATTTGGGCAGCCAGGTTGCCATCATCTAGATCGCTAAGCTGTTAAGTAAGAAATCACCGTGTTAGATAAGATGGTTGTGGCAAGACGGAAAAACTAGAGCATATGTCGTATACGGAAAATAAATACCTACCTTTGGGCACTTGCCGTCTACGAACATGTCATAGGTGATGGTGAAGCCACGCTTCTAATCCTTCACCTAGACGATGTCCTTAAGGCAGAGCTTGACGGAGTCGCTTGAGAAGTTATCCACGGATATGCGGAGGCTATCCCTTCGGGCGCTGGTATACTCGTGCATATACTTCGCGCGGTGCTGCAGAGGTTGGATTCGCCTGATGAACCAGCACATGGCTAGGTCCAAGCCGGTCAAACCCGTCTCTACAAACCATTCGATCCGCCTTATAGCGCGAGAAGCGTCGAGGTCGGAGGGAAGGGAGGCTTGGGATCTCCACGTGGAAACTTCAGCGGCGGCTCCATCCACGAAGTCCGGGTACGTTACTTCTCGGCCCGCCAAAGGAATGTCGGGGCCGTAAAAGTATGTATGTTGCCAATTCTTGCAGGACTCGTGGCCGACGATGTCGGGGAACCACCGGCCAGGTCAAATCTTGAAGATTATGGTGCCGCAGTTCCTAAGCTCCTCCTTACTATGTCCGGCTTCATGTTTGACGGTGAAGAAGTACACAAAGAGGTCTAACCTAGGCCTTATCCCTAGATATCCCTCGCAAAGTGTCGCGAAGTTGCTAAGCACTAGGATACTATTGGGGGAAAGGTTATGGGGCTGGACCCAGAGTAGGGTCGTAGAGTCAGTGAGTGAGAAGGGTAGTTGCGCGAGTAGGAAAACATTTCGGGGAGGGAAGAGAGGTGGGCTACGCTGGGCTGGACTTGGCCTGATTTGATGGGCTGGGTTTGTTTCTTTTTTTCCTGTTTCTTTTTCTGTTTCCTATTTGATTTTCTGTGTTGAATTTCAAACCACCATTTGAATTTAGATTTCCTTTTTAAACATTTTCCAAACATTCAGTATGTTTCTACACAGTTTTAAATAGGTATTTAAAGTCCATTTTAGAATAATTCTTTTATTCTTTTATGGTTTATATTTTATTTAAAATGGGCACTTGTCTTTTATCCAAATAAGTTTTTATTTATATTTTCAAACTCTTATTTGAATCTTAATTTTTACCAAACCTTTTTAGTAGGTTTTATTTAATCATTAGTGAAAATAATTCTCTTTGAATTATTTAAAGTATTTTAATATGATTTATTAATCATTTAAATTGGGTAGATTGTCTTTATTCAAATAAAATCAAATATGGTTTTGATTCCATATAAATTTTATTTAAATGATTCTTTTATTACATTTAAGTTAATTAAATAACTTTTATATCCACCTTGGGAAATTCCACTTTATTATTTTCCCATGATTTAATTAATCATTTCTATTAGGGATTTTGTCTTTATTCAAGTGGAATAGAATTTGGTTAAGGCCATATTATTTTATTTTATTATTCCTTATCCCTTTATTTCATTTGGATTATATTTATTTCATTTGCTTATGGATTTAACTCAATATTTAAATTGTCTTCTAAATAATTTTATTTGGGATTTATTATTTAGTTTTGGGCAATTTGTCTTTATTTAAATAAAATTGGATATCGTTCATTCCTTATGATTTTATTTAAATAATCTTTTATTCCTTTTATTATTCCATAATCTTTCATTTCATTTGTTTGGCCAATATTTCATTTGGCTTTTAACACATTCCTTATTTATTTATTCCTTTCCTTGCCCTATAAAATCCATATCTTTTTATTTAAAGATCCAAAATTGGTGATTCCAATTTGTATATTTTTATTTGATATTTGTGTATCTTTTCAAATCCTTTTAGGATTACTTTGCTCACAATTTGGTATGGATTTTAGATAGGAGCTTTATTATCTTTGGAAATTATTTCCTTTTTAACTTACTAAATTCATAAGTTTTTATCTATAGTTCCAAATTAAGTGAAACCAATTTCTATGGTTTTATAATGTTTTTGTTTATCATTTTTGATCATTTATAATTTTTTGTTGCTAAATTTTATATGCATCAAATCCATAGTCTTAGAGAGATCTTGGAAATGATTTTCTTCCATTAGGGTTTTTGATTTAAATTTCAAGATACATCCATTGATGAATGCTTTTCTCTTGATTGAAATTTTGTTGGGTTCCATTTTATTGAAAGTTTGTTCAAGACGGGTTTTGATGTTTCCAAGTTTAAACAAAAAGTTTCTTTTCACCCTAAATTTCAACAATTATTTATTTTGTTTATTTATTTTTCAAATTTCAAAATTTGGAAAATTTTGGGATGTGACAGAATGATTCCGATGATTTCATCGGAGAGGATCTAGAAGGGTATAGAAGATTCACCGGACCAGAATGGGAAGGGTACATGAATGTGTCATTGATAAGTGGAATGATTGAATCATGTCCTAGGTCACTTGGTTGAGCATTTGCAAGAAAGAAATTAAGCTCCAAATTGAAAGTCAAAAGGCAAGTTTGAAAAGTCAAACTGGGACAATGTATCCTAGTGGAGGAAGGAAAGAATCCTTCTTTCCCTCCACCACAAGCCAACTAGGAGAGGGAGTTGGGGAAGGTTTAAATCTCCCCTCTCCCAAGCTACCCTCCCTCTCATAAATAGAGGAGATGGGGTGCCCCAAGGACACACAAGACCAGCCCCTCCCCACTGGTGCTTGACGTGGGAGCACTTCGTTGGAAACCCCAAGAGCAAGGTGTGATGAGCACAGCAGCAAGTCTTCCCTCGGTAGAGACCGAGGTTATCGAACCAGAAGGAGGAAGGAAACGTCACACATGTGTTGCAAGCAACACGGAGACCTGAACAACACAAACAGTGAGGTTTTATAGCTCACCGGTTTGCTGTAACAAAGGATTAAATGAATGGTGTGGAAGGTAATGGTTTGCAGCAAGTAAACAAGTAACAGTGGAAGATGTATCAATGGTAAATATTGGACCGGGGTCCATAGTTCATTAGAGGTGCTCTCCTTAGATAAAAAACATGGCATGAAGGGTAAACAAATTACAGCGGGGCAATTGACAGGAACTGAGCAAGGCATAACAATGCAATTACTAGTCAGAAAGATCCTATGAGATTCAATTGGGAAATACAACAAGATACATAGACCGCCATCCAACTGCATCTATGACTAGAAGTCCACCTTCAGGTTATCATCCGAACCCCCTCCAGTATTAAGTTGCAAGCAACAGACAACTGCTTTAAGCAAAGTGTGTAAGGTAAACAGTCCGCATGTTCCATGAACAAGAGACCATTGTTTTCTCCCTAGTAGAAACAACACATCTACAACCGAAGAGATTTAGAAACTTCCCTTGGAAACTAGAGGCATGAACCCACTATCGAGCATAAATATCCCCTCTTGGAGCCACTAGCAACTACTTGGCCAAGATAGCTACTAACAATGGAGACCATGCAAGATCACAAACAACACAGACATGATAGAATCATAAAGACAAAACCATTAATCAAACCAACATAATAATCTCAATATCCATCGGATCCCCGCAAACACAACATGCATGATTACAAATAGATTAGATCTTGATCATGAACAAAGCTCACAAGATCTATACATGAAAGCACAAGGAGGAGATGCAACCATCTAGCTACTACATGGACCCATAGTCCAAGGTGGAACTACTCACGCATCATACCGGAGAGAAGGCCTCCGGGATGATCTCCCCTCTGGCTGGGTGCCGGGAAGAACTTCAGATCCCCCCGATCTAGGGACGACGGTGGCGGCGGCTATAGAAGGTTTTGTGGAATATTGATTGGGTACTTAGGGTTTCTGCATCGGGGCTTCTTATAGGCGAAGGGGGAGGCCAAGGCGGTGGCTAGGGGCCCCACACCCTGCCTAGGCGCGGGGCAGGGCCCACTCGCGCCTAGGGGGTTTGGCTGCCCTGACACGCCTCTTCGTCTCCCCTCCGGACTTCTTGTTCCCCACGGAAAGTAATTGACTTTGACATTTGTCCTGTCCAATTCCGAGAATATTTCTTTACTAGCTTTTCTGCAACCAAAAACAGCAGAAAATAGGCAACTGGCACTGTGGCAACTTTTTAATAGGTTAGTACCAGAAAACATGTAAAAAGCACCTCAAAGTGTAGACAAAGCAAAGCAAAGTAGATACTAAACAAGTATGGAGCATCAAAAATTATAGATACGTTTCTGACGTATTAAGCATCCCCAAGCTTAACACTTGCTCGTCCTCGAGTAGGTAAGTGATAAAATAATAATTTTTGAGGTGACATGCACCTTCACAATGAAGATCTAACCATTTGCAAGCATTGAAATCTGGGATCAAAGTACTCTAAACATGACCATGAAAGATGGAGTTCTAACAATAGGACATAGTAACTATGCATGCAACATGAAAGGCTACAAACAAAGATCATGAATAACATGCATTGAAAAATGTTTGTTTGTTTCACATATAGAAAACATGGCAGAGTGGCAACTGGCAATCATCTTGTCCCTCATAAAGTAGCAAATAGATGCATAGGACACCTTCAAAGTTCACAAGGGTGACTAGAAACAAGTAGCACAAGAGAAAGTAATATCACAATATGCATCAATCAATAAGCTTTGGAACACTGCACACAGAATGACAACTATGCTCTTTTAATGGTGCATAAAGGTAGAAGGTGGAGACTCAATATAATGGCGGAAGAAAAGCCTTTTATCAAGGAAGCAGGGATTTCAAGTTTCAAAAAGAGCTTCCAAAACTTATGGTACTTGTTAGCTTTCACCCCTCACTGCCCCTACCATAAGAATCTTGAAGTGATTAAGGTTAAAGTGAACAAATATGGAGTATATGCTTGACGAAGTATAAGTTGGCAATCTCAAGTCCCTTGAATACGAGGGCCACACCTCATGCTACTCAACTTCAGTCACCTGTAAGTTCTTGTCATTTTAAGTATTTGCATATCATAGAGAACCGCCAACGAGGTACCCCTTGCACATGGTACAAGATCTATCCCATAACCAAAATTTCAAGGCAAGCAGACAATGAGCATCTCAGCAATCTTCTTATTTACCATGGGAATATGGTGCTTTTTTCTCTCTTTCCTCTTTTCTCAATGTCACTATGGTGATGCTGCAAGTTTCCACCATGATTAGGCATGGCTTAGGTTAGCGGCCTAGGCGTTTCTCTAACATAGAATACAAACTCCATGGACTTAGAAGTTCCCTTTTTATTTCACACCGATGACATCCATAGACAAAAGAGCATGATATCAACTGAGTACAAAGTACAAGTGCAATGTTGAAAACATTCCCCATGACAGCATGGTTCTGCTAATTCCAACGTATAAGTGCAAGCATATACAACATAGAAGACATAATGGTTCAAGTTTATTAGGGGCAAAGAAAATAAAGTGTGCCATCAAGTTTGTGAGGGCTTTAATCACTAAGTTTTCACATAACAAAATAGTTTTTAATTGGAAGATAGCTGAAAACAAGAATATCTTGGAATGGTGTAACACACCATGCATAGAAATTTATAGTGGACACTTTGGAATAACTTGGTTTCTTGGGAGTTGGAAGCATGAGTAGAGCTTACTCATACAAGTGGAGGCTAGCAAAAGACTGGGAGCAACCAACTAAGAGAGCAATAATGTCCATAATCATGCAGTGCAATAAAGCATTACTAATCAAAGCAAAGAGTGGTACTACAAGTCAAGGACTAAATGATCATAGAGGATAATGGTGACTTGTGAGAGTCATAACATGGTGTGAGCATGTGCCAAGTCAACCAAAACAAAGCATCAAAGGAGAATACCACAATACTATGCTTTTGCATGCTAAAACAACGCATAATTTATTCAAGGCACACTAAGCAATCCCAATTGTTTGGAACAAGACATGCTACAACAATAATCACTAAGCATAAGGCCAAAACAACACCTAGCATGTCATGCTAGAGTCTAAGTCACAGTCAATGCAAGCTCCTCTTGCACTTCAAGCAAGAACTTACTACTCCTTTCCAACACCAAGCAACTTATTTGCAAAATAACACAGCGAGAGCGGGGGTCCAAACTACACAAGCAAACTAAACAAACTAAGCAAAGCAAACGAAAACTAAGATGCTCCAAGAACAACACAACTGTGCATGAAACAATAAAAACGAAATGTCTAGATAGACCTAAGCTTTTTATTGATGAAGAAGGGGATGCCTTGGACATCCCCAAGCTTTGACGCTTGTAAATCTTGGATATTTATCGGGGTGAAACCATGGTGGCATCCCCAAGCTTGAGCTTTTGTCCATTCTTCATATCATTGCATCATTCTCTCTCTACACCTAGAATTTTTCCTTCATACAAAATTTCACACAATCTTCATTAGCAATATTAGCTTATTCAAAAGATATTAGACCTCTGGCAAAGCTATGGAACAACAAGGATTTTCACTAAAAACACAAGCTACTGTAGTAACTCCTCAAAAATGCTCAATTCACCTAAAGAGAACTAAAAAAGGAATCAATAAGAAGCAAATGCAAATAATGGCAGAAATCTGTCAAAACAGACCAGCAGGTAGAAACCGATTTTTTCGGACATCTTATGTTGCTCAAATAAAAAAGTGTTGAACTAAAAAAAGTTATCTAACATACTGGGGGTTTATTAGTAAATTTTCAGCTCAATCCGAGTTACAGAGACTCCACACTATTTTTTTGGGTGGAGGACAGAAATCTGTTTCGGGACAGCAACTCCCCAAATCTTACTTCCCTCTCATTAGAGGTCATTCTTGGCACAAAAAGCAAATAAAAAGGATAAGGAGAGGTCATTACTGAAGTAATAACTTCCAAGACTCAAGGAAACTCTTGGGTTATCTCCCAACAAGTACTTTTCTTTAACGCCTTTAAGTTAGGCACAAGATGCAAGAAGAATCAAGTGTTTTCAAATGAAGCATTACCCCACTTGTTCTTTCCTTTCTTACCTTTCTTCTTCTCTTTAGGGAAGATATGATTGCTTACCGGAGGAGCAAAGTGCATAATGCCCTTTCCCACATCTATTATCGCTCCAAAGTGTTTCAGTAGGGATCTTCCAAGTGTAATATGTCCTTTGCCTACACATTCAATAACAAGATAATCAGTAGACACCATTTTCGTGAGATTTTTGTAAAAACACCTTCAGCTATTACAATGGGCAATAGGGTGGCATTGTTAGTAAGAGAGATTTCCTCTCCTCCTTTAGAAATCCCCCAAAGACACAAAGAATCATAAATATCTTTAGGCATGAGACAAAATTCAGACATGATATCACAGCGAGCATAAAAAAATGTGGTATTTATAGAGACTTTGATTGTGGGAAACCACTCTGAAGGCTCAGAAATTATGGGAACATAATCATGGTAAGCCCTAAGCATGTGATAGCAACTACTCATAGAAGCAATGCTGGTCTCAAGAGTGTTCAACCTAGCAAAAATATTTGTGAAAGAGGAATCATACTTGCCAGGTGTATCATAAATTGCAATCAACTTATTTATGGCATCAAAAGCTTCATCCTCAGTACATTGAAAAATATCTTTTTCATCCACAGCATCCAAATCATATCTATAACGAAGAGTAATACCATGGTAGAAACTATTGATAACCATGCTAAGACTCATCTTAGGCTCGGTTTCCCTCGGTAAAGCGGAGATTCTAGACCAAGCTTCTTTAAAACTCTCTTCACATTTTTGTTAAAAGTGGAGATCTCTTACATAGGTGAAATAAAGATTGGTCCAACACCAGCCATGGTGGCAACTAAAGTAGGAACTAATTTTTGTGTGTTTTTGAATAAAGAAAGCAAACCAAACTAGACTAATTTTTTGGGGTTTTTTGAAAAGAGGCAAACAAAACCAAGTAAAAGAAACAAAGCAAACTAAAAACAAAGTAAAGAGAAAGGAAGTGAAGGACTCCCCTAGTGAAGACGTCCTTAGCCTCCCCGGCAACGGCGCCAGAAAACTTGTTGGTGCTTGACGTGGGAGCACTTAGTTGGAAACCCCAAGAGCAAGGTGTGATGAGCACAACAGCAAGTCTTACCTCAGTAGAGACCGAGGTTATCGAACTAGAAGGAGGAAGGAAACGTCAAACAGGTGTTGCAAGCAATGCGGAGACCTGCACAACACAAACTCAAGACTTTGCCCCAACGAACAGTGAGGTTGTCAAGCTCTCAGATTTGCTGTAACAAAGGATTAAACGTATGGTGTGGAAGGTAATGGTTTGCAGCAAGTAAACAAGTAAGAGTGGAAGATGTATCAATGGTAAAGATTGGACTGGGGTCCATAGTTCACTAGAGGTGCTCTCCTTAGATAAACAACATGGCATGAAGGGTAAACAAATTACATCGGGGCAATTGACAGGAACTGAGCAAGGCATAACAATGTAATTACTAGTCAGAAAGATCCTATGAGATTCGATTTGGCAATACAACAAGATACATAGACTGCCATCCAACTGCATCTATGACTAGAAGTCCACCTTCAGGTTATTATACGACCCCCCTCCAGTATTAAGTTGCAAGCAACAGACAACTTATTTAAGCAAAGTATGTAAGGTAAACAGTCCACATGTTCCATGAAAAAGATACCATTGTTTTCTCCCTAGTAGCAACATCACATCTACAACCGAAGAGATTTCTATCACTTCCCTTGTAAATTAGAGGCATGAACCCACTATCGAGCATATATACCCCCTCTTGGAGTCACTAGCAACTACTTGGCCAAGATAGCTACTAACAACGGAGAGCATGCAAGATCACAAACAACACGCACATGATAGAATCATAAAGACAAAACCATTAATCAAACCAACATAATAATCTAAATATACATCAGATCCCCGCAAACACAACATGCATGATTACAAATAGATTAGATATTGATCATGAACGGAGATCACAAGATCTATACATGAAAGCACAAGGAGGAGATACAACCATCTAGCTACTACATGGACCCATAGTCCAAGGTGTAACTACTCACGCATCATACCGGAGACAAGACCTCCGGGATGAACTCCCCTCCGGTAGGGTGCATGGAAGAACTTCAGATCCCTCGATCTAGGGATGACGGTGGCGGCGGCTACAGAAGGTTTCGTGGAATATTGATCGGGTAATTAGGGTTTCTACATCGAGGGCTTCTTATAGTAGGTGAAGGGGGATGCCGAGGCGGTGGCCAGGGGCCCCACACCCTTCCTAGGCGCGGGGCAGGGCCCCCCGCGCCTAGGGGGTGTGGCTGCCCTGGCATGCCTCTTTGTCTCCCTTGTGGACTTCTTGTTCTCCACAGAAAGTAATTGACATTGACATTTGTCCCGTCCAATTCCGAAAATATTTCTTTACTAGCTTTTCTGGAACTAAAAACAACAAAAAACAGGCAACTCGCACTGTGCCAACTTGTTAATAGGTTAGTACCAGAAAACATGTAAAAATCACCTCAAAGTGTAGACAAAGCAAACCAAAGTAGATACTAAACAAGCATGGAGCATCAAAAATTATAGATACGTTTCCGACGTATCACCCACCGAGCCGCCTTAGCCGTCGCCGCCTTAGCCGCCGTTGGCCACGCCTCCTCCTCTCTGGCCCTCTAAACCCAAGATCGCCGGAAACCCTAGATCCACCATAACCTGCTCTGGCTTACGCGAAGCCCTGCAGGATCTTCCCTCTACTTCCGACACCACGTCGTCGTGCTGCCGGAATTGTGAGGGGAGAACTACAACCTCCGATGCCTGCTGAAACAAGGGAAAGGAATGTCTTCATCGAGTACCGAACGTGTGACCGATTGCAGAAGCGCTGCTGGAACTCAGCACCGGAAGGATCGTCTACGCGATCTTGAGATCGGCAAGTGTACGACTACATCACCCACAAGAATCCGCTGTCGTTAACCGCTTTGGAATCTTCGAGGGTGAGTAATCTAATCGACTCAATGCTACAATCTAGTAGATAGATCTTGGCTTGTTTGTGTGCATGCGGTAGTATTTTTTTGTTTTCCATGCTACGAACCCCTACAGTAGTATCAGAGCCCTGTATATATGTAGATTTGTTGCACGAGTAGAACACAATGGTTATTATGGGCGGTGGTGCTTTTATTATCAATTGTTTTTTGTGTACTTTGCATCTTGCGGTATGATGGGATGAAGCGGCCCGGGCTAACCTTACATGACATCATTCATGAGACTTGCTCCACGCTTAACATGCAACTTGTATTGCATAAGTGGCTTTGCGGGTGTCTGTCTCTACCATCATAGTATAGATTCAATTTACAATGGGCACTTGATAGTTCAAGCATCAACGTTGTGGTTCTTCTTCGTAAGTTAGAATGACACTTATTGAAAGCCCCAAACCACGTAAAATATGCAAAGAAAATTAGAGGCGTCTAACTTTGTTTTGCAGGGGTGTGCTGTGATGTGATATGGCCATGATTGTGGTTATATATGATGTATGCAATGATCCTTATTGTAAGTCGCCAACCGACAGGAGCCTTATGGTTGTCTTTTAATTTCGTTAAGACCTGTGTGTCTATTATTCAAAGTAGTTGTAATAGTTGATGTTGGTGGACGACAACCATGGAGCGATGCCATTGACCTTGACGCCACGCCGGTGATGATGGAGATCATGTTCGTGCTTGAAGATGGAGATCGGAAGCACAAGAAGAAAGGCCATATCATATCACATATTTTGAATTGCATGTGATGTTAATCCTTTTATGCATCTTGTATTTCTTAGTTCATGACGGTAGCATTATAAGATGATCCCTATAACAAAATATCAAGTTATAAAGTGTTCATCCTTAGCAGGCACCGTTGCCAAAGCTTGTTGTTTCGAAGCACCACGTGATGATCGGGTGTGTTAGATTCTGCGAGTGTATAAAACGGGAGCAAGCCAGATTTTCTCATGCGGAAGCTAAGATTTGATCTTGACGAGCCTAGCATGTATAGACATGGTATCGGAACACGGATCACTAAAAGGTAAACCATGAGTCATATAGTAAATATTATGAACATGTTGATTGTTCGCCATTGAAGCTACATCATCTCTCGTGATGGTCGGTTTCGATGTGGTGGATTTGGTTCGTGTGATCACTAAAACAATGTGAGGGATCTTGTTTTGAGTGGGAGTCCGCCTAGATTAATTCAACTATTAATTAGAACTCAATTTGTCATAAACTTAGTCTAAACTTGTGCAAATATGTTGTAGATCAATGGCGGCCCCTACCATCAATTTTAATGCGTTCCTAGAGATTGAAAAGTTGAAAACCAATGGAAGAAACTTTGCGGATTGGTCCTAGAGATTGTCCTCAATGCTGGTCAATTTACCTATGTGCTGGATGCACCGTTAGGTGACCCACCTGCAGAAGATGCTACCGATATGAGAAAAATGTTTTCCGTACTCGGAAGAATCAGTACTCCACGGTTCAGTGTGCAATCTTGTATGGTTTGGAATCAGAACTTCAAAAGAGGTTTGAGAACTTTGACCCACATGATATTGCCTCGTAGTAGTGCATGGGTATTTGATATTGGTTCGGTTGCTCATATTTGTAACTCCAAACAGGTGTTGCAGAATAGACGGAAACTAGCGACGAACGAGGTGACAATGCGCGTTGGAAATGGATCAAAGGTTGTTGTGATCACGGTCGGCACGCTACCTCTTCATCTACCATCGGGATTAGTTTTATACTTAAATAATTGTTATTTTTGTGCCTGCGTTGAGCATGAACATTATATCCGGATCATGTTTATTGCGAGAAGGTTACTTGTTTAAGTCCAATAATAATGGTTGTTCGATTTATATGAGTAATATGTTTTATGCACATGAACCTTTGATAGATGGTCTATTCTTGTTGAATCTCGATTGTAGTAATACACATATTAATAACATTGAAGCTAAATGTTTGAAATTGAGCGATAACTCGACCTATATGTGGCATTGTCGTCTTGGTCACATTGGAGTGAAGCGTATGAAGAAACTCCATTCTGATGGACTTCTTGAATCACTTGATTTCGAATCACTTGAAAGATGCGAAGCATGTCTGATGGGTAAAATGACTAAGACTCCATTTTGTGGTATGATGGAGCGAGCTACGGACTTATTGGAAATCATACATACCGATGTGTGTGGCCCAATGAGTGTAGCATCACGCGGTGGTTATCGTTATGTTCTTACTTTCACGGATTAATTGAGTAGATATGGGTATATCTATTTCATGAAACATAAGTCCGAAACTTTTGAGAAGTTTAAGGAATTTCAAAGTGAAGTTGAGAATCAACGTAACAAAGAAGATTAAGTTTCTACGATCTGATTATGGAGGTGAATATCTAAGTTACGAGTTTGGCGAGCATTTGAATAAATGTGGAATACTTTCACAATTGACACCGCCGGGAACACCACAACGTAATGGTGTGTCCGAACGTCGTAATCGAACTCTCTTAGATATGGTTCGTTTCTATGATGTCACTTATAGATTTACCGCTATCATTTTGGGGTTATGCATTAGAATCAGCCGCATTCACTTTAAATAGGGCACCATCTAAATCCGTTGAAACGACATCGTATGAATTATGGTTTGGGAAGAAACCTTAATTATCTTTCCTTAAAGTTTGGGGTTGCGAAGCTTATGTAAAGAAGTTACAGCCCGACAAGCTTAAACCCAAAGAGGAAAAATGTGTCTTCATAGGATACCCGAAGGAAACTATTGGGTATACCTTCTATCATAGATCCGAGGGCAAAATCTTCGTTGCCAAGAATGGATCCTTTCTAGAGAAGGAATTTCTCTCGAAAGAAGTGACTGGGAGGAAAGTAGAACTCGACGAGGTTGTTGAACCTTCTCTCGAATTTGAGAGTAGCGCAACACCAGAAGTAGTTCATGTGGAGCCTACACCAATAAGAGAGGAAGCTAATGATGTTGATCATGAAACTTTGGTTGAATTTACTACGGAACCTCGCAGGTCAACGAGAACTCGTACCACTCCCGATTGGTATGACCCCGTTATGAGTGTCATGTTGGTGGATAACACCAATGACCCTACGACATATGAGGAACCGATGATGAGCCCAGATTCCAATAAATGACAAGAAGCCATGAAATCCGAGATTGGATCCATGTACGAAAACCAAGTATGGACTTTGGTGGACTTACCGGATGGCCGAAAGGCTTTCGAGAACAAATGGATTTTCAAGAAGAAAACAGATGCTGATGGTAATGTTACTGTCTATAAAGCTCGACTTGTCACAAAAGGGCTTCGACAAATTCAAGGAGTTGACTATGATGAGACTTTCTCACCAGTAGAGAAGCTAAAGTCTATGAGGATTTTGTTAGCAATAGCTGCATATTATGATTATGAGATATGGAATATGGATGTCAAAACGGCGTTCCTCAATGGAGACATTGATGAAGATTTGTATATGGTACAACCCAAAGGTTTTGTCGATCCTAAAGATGCTAACAAGGTATGCAAACTTCAACGGTCCATTTATGGATTGAAGGAAGCATCCCGAAGTTGGAATCAATGTTTTGATAAGGTAATCAAAAGTTTTGGTTTTGTACAAACTAATGGAGAATCTTGTATTTACAAGAAAGTGAGTGAGAGCTCTGTAGCATTCCTAGTACTATATGTGGATGACATATTGTTGATTGGGAATGATGTAGACCTTCTTAATAGTGTCAAGGATTATTTGAATAATATTTTTTCAATGAAATATCTTGGCGAAGCAGCTTACATATTAGGCATAAAGATTTATAGAGATAGATCGAGACGCCTAATATCATTGTCACAGAGTACATATTTGGAAAAAGTTCTAAAGAGATTTGGAATGGAAGATAGCAAGAAAGGGTTTGTGCCCATATTTCCCAATACGACCTTGAGTAAAACTCAAAGTCCTGCTATGGCAGAAGATAGAGAAAGGATGAGTAAGACTCCCTATGCCTCAGCCATAGGATCTACCATGTATGCCATGCTATGTACTAGACCCGACATCGCATATGCTGTTAGTTTGACTAGAAGATATCAAAGTGATCCAGGAGTGGATCATTGGACAGCGGTCAAAATCATCCTTAAGTACCTGAGAAGAACTAAGGATATGGTTCTTTCTTATGGAGGTGATCAACAGCTCATTGTTAATGGTTACATCGATGCTAGTTGGAACACTCCCGGATGATTCTAAATCTCAATCTAGATACTTATTTACTTTGAATGGTGCAGCAGTTAGCTGGAAGAGTGCAAAGCAAAGCGTTGTGCCGAGATCTTCAACTGAATCAAAATACATAGCTGCTTCGGAGGCTTCACAAGAGGCAATATGGATGAATGATTTCATTATAGAGCTTGGTGTGGTTCCTAGTTGATACGCCAGAAACGTTTCTATAATTTTTGATGCTCCATGCTTGTTTAGTATCTATTGCTTTGCTTTGAACTCTGAGGTAATTTTTACATGTTTTCTGGTACTAACCTATTAACAAGTTGCCACAGTGCCAGTTGCCTGTTTTCTGCTGTTTTTGGTTTCAAAAAAGTTAGTAAAGAAATATTTCGGAATTGGACGGGACAAACGTCAAAGTCAATTACTTTCCGTGGGGAACAAAAAGTCCAGAGGGGAGACGGAGAAGCGAGCAAGGGCAGCCAGACCCTCCCTAGGCACGGGTGGGCCCTGCCTTGTGCCTGGGAGGGGTGTGGCCCCTCTGGCCGCCTCCTCGGCCTCCCCCTCCTCCTATAAGAAGCCCCCGATGCAGAAACCCTAAGTACCCGATCAAATTTCCACGAAACCTTCTGTAGCCGTTGCCATCGTCATCCCTAACTCGGGGGGATCTAAAGTTCTTCCCGGCACCCTGCCGGAGGGGAGATCATCCTGGAGGCCTTCTCTCCTGTCACATCCCAAGATTTTGGAAATTGGGACAAGAAAAAAATTGCATTAAAAATCCCTAAATAGAAATAAGGGACTAAAACCCTAAATAGTATATGCCACATTATTCCTAAAGGGAATTAAATTGGCTTTATAAAAACCCACTATTGCTAAGGCAGCTATTATTGATAAATTATAGCCTAAAAAGAGCCAATGAATATTACAAAATTTTAGAAACAAAATTGAGCTCGTTTGGAGCTATTATGAAAAAGTTATGGAATAAATACAAACAAATAAAGATATAAATAAAATGAAATATACAAGGATTTATAAATCCACTATTTGCGAACTAGTAAAAAGATTATAAATATGATCCTACAATGATCTATTCGATTTTAGAAAATTTTACAAACAAGAATCGTTTCATTTGGATTTCGTATGCAAAAGTTATGAGGGAAACACATAAATAGAAAATAGAAAAAAGAAAATGGAAACGAAAAAAAACTAATGGGCCAGCCGGCGGTCCAGCTAGGGTCCGACCAAACCAGCCACGCACGTAGGGTAGAAGGCATTGATGCCTTGCTTGCTTTAATTTTCGTGCAAATCAGTTTTTCTCAAACCTATCTCTATTCAAACTCTTATACCTTTTTATCTATAACTCCGAATCGACTTCGTTTGTTTCTACTTGTTCCCTACTCCAAGACCTACCTATACACCGTCCTAAACATCCATATAAACCCGTGGAGCCACAGCTCTATGAGTTTCCCTTCTCGAAATCCCGAATCTACACATGTCCGAATCTTATTTCGTTTATTCACTCATCTAGACTTCATTGTTTGCCTTTGGCCAGAACACGAAAGTTGTAGATCTCGTCGAAACCTTTAAATCCCAACAAACCTCACCTCTTTTCATCCACCACAGCCGGAGAATTTCGCAATGCAATATTTTAGATATGACGGTGTAAATCCAAGATGTACTTGCGCTCGTTTCTTCAAATCCAAATTCCTTTGGTGAGAAGGTAGGACTAATGATTCCTCACAACTTTCATGTTGTAAGTTTTTCAATTTGACCTATGGATTTGTCTCTCTAACACAGATCTATTTCTTGTCTATTCTGAGCCAAAATCGGATCAATCTCCTCTCCTAGCCACTCGATCTCATCCCGACGGTCAAGATTAGATCTTACCAACGAAGAGGTACGATCCAACCAGATCTCACCACGTGTCAAGCCAGGTCAGCCCCGCGTCCCAGTCAGCATAGAATATTCCTAGGGAATATTCCCTGTAGATTTGAAATTGAATTTAATTTGACAAAAAATGTGTAAACTTGCAAAAATCATATAAAAAGATTCGTAAATCCAAAAATAGCAAATACTATATCAATGGATTCAGAAAAATGTGTAGAATACTAATATGGCATTAGATCCAACCTTTACAGTATGCGTTTACTATAGTAATTTAATTATTTTTAATGGTATTTTAGGGTAATAAATTCATAGGAAATTATCTGTAACTCCGAAAAATATGAACAATATATCAAATTGAAGATACTATAATGTAGATTAATAATATCTGGTTGGATCCGGCCTTTGCAGATTATTTACCCTGTAGTGATTTAATTAGTTTTAATGGCTTTAGAAATCATTAAATTCATAGTAAATTATTGGCATATCACGAAAATATAAATAAAATACCGATGGAAAGCTAGTTCCATGTAGATCATCAATATGCAAATGGTTCAGGCAAATACTATAAGGTGTCGCAGCCATTAAATAAATAGCTTAATGGCTTATTTAGAGTATTAAAATCATAGTAATTTGAGTGTTGCTCAGAAAATTACAAATAATATGTCCCTGGAATCAAAATTCCGTGGAGATTACAGATATAATTTTAGTTTGATTTTTAGGCAAAACAAACTGTATAAATGATTTAAAACCCATTAAACACTATTTAAATCATAAGAAAAGATTTATAACTCCGATTAAGGTGAATCCAACGCCTACTGGTTAGTATTAACGTCCTCTATCCAGTAAAAATCAGAAACAAATTTAATTCGGCAGTTAAGATAGGCGTTACAACAGAACTATTAAAACCCCTATATTGGCAAGTAATTATTAATAACAAGTACTCCATTGCATTAATTGGTCTCTTTCATGCATCATATACTTCAGCATTGTTTATAGAACTAAAATAACAACCATTGTGACTTATTAAATTGTCATGCATGCATTTGTTGTATTTGTTTGATCTCTATGTGCTATTGTTTATGTTGTATGCAATTGTTTGATCGATAGATTGCGAGAAGTACAGTGTGTGTGATTGCAACTACTATGATTGCAAGTATTGTCGTTATTATGAATAAGGCCATTATAATTGCGAGCATTATTTAAACGACTACATCTACATCAAAGGAAGTGCTGCTATCTTGGTCATAAATGTCCTACTGTTTTCCTATGCATTTTAGATGTTTTTGTAGAATTGCATATGTAGGAATTGATGTGTATATGCTATGCTATGTCCCATATTATTCCCTAGCATTCCTTGTTTATGAGTCATCGTATTGGTAGATTGCTTAGCTATGCTATTTAGACGAGGAAGGGAATCACATCATGAAAAGTTATATGTTTTGAAAGGCTTATGTTTTGCTAAATGACAAATCAACATGTTTTAATGAACCACCTGGGCGGAATGGCATTGATTGGGTCATCAGAGTGAAGATATTGGTGGGGAATGCCACCCAGGGTACTGAGAAAGGATTGGTTTCTTTGTTTGGTAGCTTTTGTGTGCAACCATGTGCCAGTAAGAGTGGGTGGCTGGCTGGACTTAGTAGGTTGTGGCACCCAAACCCTATGTAGCCAGAGATGTAGAATAGTGTAGGTTGGTACGGTGCATGGATGGGTTTGGAAAGCTCTTCCCGAATTGTCTCGTCTTGGACTTCTCCCTATCATCACACAATATGAGTGTGATGGTCCGAGCTGGGTTGGCCAAGTCACATGGGTAAAGTGTACAAACCCCTGTAGGGTGTCTAAACTAAGTACTTAGCCATGTCCCCGGTTATGGACAATTTGAGCGACCTGATACTGATGCTATGATATTTCTCACTCATCCTTATTTCTCAATTACTTAATACTTGTTGGGTGAACTTAATTGGATAGGAGCACCTGGGAGTGAACCAGAGTGTCCTATTTATCGTATTGGAAATCTATTTTGTTACAAATGTTAGGATAAAACTATTGCTTTAAGCAAATGAGCCTGAACTCCACTTCGCCAAATAAGCATGTAGATGATAGATCTGTTGTTAACCACTTTAGCCTACTTTCCATACATTCCATATATTGACCCTTCGGGGATGCTACGTTTCATTTTGCAGGTTATAACGTACCTGAGTGATCGTTCATAGGTCACGAGACTCCACTCAACAATTGTTCGCCTGTGGCACATTTGAAGGATGGAGACCTACCTTGTAATTGCTTTCCGCTGTAATATAATGTAAATTCTGGATCATATTTGTTGTATTTATGATGCATAGTTATATTTGGTATCATTTTGTAATGTGTGTGCCAGTGAACCGATCCACGGATTGGCACTATACACATGAACTCAGCCCTATCAGGCGAGAGTGTTACATCTCCGGTATGATGCGTGAGTAGTTCCACCTAGGACTATGGGTCTGTGTAGTAGCTATATGGTTGTATCTCCTCCGTTGTGCTTTCATGTATAGATCTTGTGAGCTCCGTTCATGATCAAGATCTAATCTATTTGTAATCATGCATGTTGTGTCTGTGGGGATCCGATGGATATTGAGATTATTATGTTGGTTTGATTAATGGTTTTGTATTTATGATTCTATCATGTCTTTGTTGTTTGTGATCTTGCATGCTCTCCGTTGTTAGTAGCTATCTTGGCCAAGTAGTTGCTAGTGACTCCAAGAGGGGGTATTTATGCTCGATAGTGGGTTCATGCCTCTAGTTTCCAAGGGAAGTGACAATAATCTCTTCCGTTGTAGATGTGCTATTGCTACTAGGGAGAAAACAACGGTCTCTTGTTCATGGAACATGTGGACTGTTTATCTTACACACTTTGCTTAAAGCAGTTGTCTGTTGCTTGCAACTTAATACTGGAGGGGGTTCGGATGATAACCTGAAGGTGGAATTCTAGTCATAGATGCAGTTGGATGGCGGTCTATGTATCTTGTTGTATTGCCCAATCGAATCTCATAGGATCTTTCTGACTAGTAATTGCATTGTTATGCCTTGCTCAGTAACTATCAATTGCCCTGCTATAATTTGTTTACCCTTCATGCCATGTTATTTATCTAAGGAGAGCACCTCTAGTGAACTATGGACCCCGGTCCAATCTTTAGCATTGATACATCTTCCACTGTTACTTGTTTACTTGCTGCAAACCATTACCTTCCACACCATACGTTTAACCCTTTGTTACAGTAAACCGGTGAGCTTGATAACCTCACTGATTCGTTGGGCCAAATTCTTGAGTTTGTTTTGTGCAGGTCTCCATTGCTTGCAACACCGGTGTGACGTTTCCTTCCTCCTACTAGTTCGATAACCTCGGTTTCTTACTGAGGGAAACTTGCTGCTGTGCTGCTTCATACCTTGCTCTTGGGGTTTCCAACGAAGCATTCCACGACAAGTGTTGGGCGCCATCAAGCTATTTTCTGGCGCCATTGCCGGTGAGGCTAAGGACGTCTTCACTAGGGGAGTCCTTCACTTCCTTTCTCTTTACTTTGTTTTTAGTTTGCTTTGTTTCTTTTGCTTGGTTTTGTTTGCCTCTTTTCAAAAACACAAAAAAATTAGTTCCTAATCTAGTTGCTACCATGTCTGGTTTTGGACCAACCTTTATTTCCCCTATGGTAGAAATCTCCACTTTTAAGAAAAAAAGTGAAGAAATTTTTAAAGAAGCTTGGTCCAGAATCTCTTCTTTACAGAGGGAAACTGGGCCTAAGGTGAGCCTTAGCTTAGTTATTGATAGTTTCTACCATGGTATTGCTCTTCATTATAGATATGCTTTGGATGCTGTGGCTGGGAATTTTTTTTGCTATGTACTGAGGATGAAGCTTTTGATGCCATAAAGAAATTAATCATGATTTATGGTACACCTCGTTAGTCTAATTCCTCTTTCACAAATATATTTGCTAGGTTGAACACTCTTGAGACCGGTATTGCTGCTATGAATAGTTGCTATCACACGCTTAGGGCTTACCATGATTATGTTCCCATAAATTCTGAGCCTTCAAAGTGGTTTCCCACAATCAAAGTCTCAATAAACACTACACTTTTTGATGCTCGCTGTGATATCATGTCTGAATTTTGCCTCATGTCTAAAGATATTTATGATTCCTTGAGTCTTTGGGAGCTTACTGAAGGAGGAGAGAAAATCGCTCTTACCAACAATGCCACTATATTGCCCATTGGAATAGTTGAAGGTGTGTTTACAAAAATCTCAGGTAAAATGGTGTCTACTGATTATCTTGTTATTGAATGTGTAGGAAAGGGACATATTACACTTGCAAGATCCCTACTAAAACACCTTGGAGAGGTAATAGATGTGGGAAAAGGCATTATGCACTTTTATCCTTCGGTAAGCAATCATATCTTCCCTAAAGAGAAGAAAGGTAAGAAAGGAAAGAACAAGAGGGGTAATACTTCATTTGAAAATACTTTATTATTCTTCCTTCTTGTGCCTAACTTAAAGGCATTAAAGAAAAGTACTTGTTGGGAGATAACCCCAAGAGTTTCCTTGAGTCTTGGAAGTTATTACTTCAGTAATGAACTCTCCTTATCCTTTTTGTTTGATTTCTATGCCAAGAATGACCTCTAATGAGAGGGAAGTAAGATTTGGGGAGTTGCTATCCCGAAACAGATTTTTGTCCTCCACCAAAAACATCCGTGAGGAGTCTTTGTAACTCGGATTGAGATGAATATTTTCGAATAAATCCCCCAGTATGTTAGATAACTTTAGTTAGTTCAACACTTTTTGATTTGAGCAACAGAAGATGTTTGAAAAAATCGATTTCTACCTGCTGGTCTGTTTTGATAGATTTCTGCCATTATTTGCATTTGCTTCTTATTGATTCCTTTTTGAGTTCTCTTTAGGCGAATTGAGATTTTTGAAGGAGTTAATACAGTAGATTGTGTTTTTAGTGAAAAGCCTTGCTGTTCCAAAGCTTTGCCAGAGGTCAAATATCTTTTGAATATGCTAATGTTGCTAATAATGATTGTGTGAAGTTTTGTGTGAAACAATAAATTTCAGGTGTGGAGAAAGAATGATGCAATGAGATGAAGAATGCACAAAAGCTCAAGCTTGGGAATGCCACCATGGTGTCACTCCAATAAATATCCAATAGATACAAGCGTCAAAGCTTGGGGATGCCCAAGGCATCCCCTTCTTCATGAATAAAAAGCTCAGGTCTGTCTAGGCACTTCATTTTTATTGTTTCATGCACAATTGTGTTGTTCTTGGAGCGTATTAGTTTTCGTTTGCTTTGCTTAGTTTGTTGAGTAGTTTGTACCCCCTGTTCTCGCTGTGTTGTTTTTCAAATAAATTGCTTGGTGTTGGAAAGGAGTAGTAAGTTCTTGCTTGAAGTGCAAGAGGAGCTTGCATTGACTGTGACTTAGACTTTAGCATGACATGCTAGGTGTTGTTTTGACCTTATGCTTAGTGATTATTTTTGTAGCATGTCTTGTTCCAAACAATTGGGATTGCTTAGTGTGCCTTGAAGAAATTATGCGTTGTTTTAGCATGCAAAAACATAGTATTGTGGTATTCTCCTTTGATGCTTTGCTTGGGTTGACTAGGCACATGCTCACACCATGTTATGACTATGACAAGTCACCATATCCTCTATGATCATTTATTTCTTGATTTGTAGTACCACTCTTTGCTTTGATTAGTAATGCTTTGCTGCACTGCATGATTATGGCCATTATTGCTCTCTTAGTTGGTTGCTCCCAGTCTTTTGCTAGCCTCCACTTGTGTGAGTAAGATCTACTCATGCTTCCAACTCCCAAGAAACCAAGTTATTCCAAAGTGTCCACTATAAACTCCTATGAATGGTGTGTTACACCATTCCAAGTATATTCTTGTTTTCAACTATCTTCCAATTAGAAACTATTTTGTTATGTGAAAACTTAGTGATTAAAGCCCTCACAAACTTTATGGCACACTTTATATTCTTTGCCCCTAATAAAATTGAACCATTGTGTCATCTATGTTGTATATGCTTGCACTTATACGTTGGAATTAGCAGAACCGTGTTGTCACGGGGAATATTTTCAACAATGCACTTGTACTTTGTACTCAGTTGATATCATGCTCTATTGTCTATGGATGTCAACGGTGTGAAATAAAGAGGGAACTTGTAAGTCCATGGAGTTTGTATCATGTGTTAGAGAAATGCCTGGGCCGCTAGCCTAAGCCATGCCTAATCATGGTGGAAACTTGCAGCATCACCATAGTGACATCTATGAAGCATTCTTCTTATAAAAAAAGAGAGAGACACATTGAGAAAGAGGAAAGAGGAAAGAGAGAAAAAAGTACCATATTCCCATGGTAAATAAGAAGATTGCTGAGATGCTCATTGTTTGCTTGCCTTATCATTTTGGTTATGGGAAAGATCATGTACCATGTGCAAGGGGTACACCGTTGGCGGTTCTCAATGATATGCAAATACTTACAATGACAAGAACTTACAGGTGACCAAAGTTGAGTAGCATGAGGTTTGGACCTCGTATTCAAGGGACTTGAGATTGCCAACTCATACTTCGTCAAGCATATACTCCATCTTTGTCACTTTAACCTTAATCACTTCAAGATGCTTATGATAGGGGCAATGAGGGCTGAAAGCCAACAACTACCATAATTTTTGGAAGCACTTTTGAAACTTGAAATCCCTGCTTTATAAAAGGCCTTTCTTCCACCATTATTTGAGTCTCCACCTTCTACCTTTAGGCACCATTAAGAGAGCATAGTTGTCATTCTGTGTGCGGTGTTCCAAAGCTTATTGATTGATGCATATTGTGTTATTTACTTGTTCTTGTGCTACTTGTTCTAGTCACCCTTGTGAACTTTGAAGGTGTCCTATGCATCTATTTGCTACTCTATGAGGGACAAGTTGATTGCCACTATGCTATGTTTTTGTATGTGAAACAAACAAACGTTTTTCAATGCATGTTATTCAATATCTTTGTTTGTAACTTGTCATGTTGCATGCATAGTTACTATGTCCTATTGTTAGAACTCCATCTTTCATGCACATGTTTAGAGTTCTTTGATCCCAGCTTTCAATGCTTGCAAATGGTTGGATATTTATTGTGAGGGTGCTTGTCACCTCAAAAATTATTCTTTTTATCACTTATCTACTCGAGGACGAGCAGGAGTTAAGCTTGGGGATGCTTGATATGTAGGAAACGTATCTATAATTTTTGATGCTCAATGCTTGTTTAGTATATACTTTGCTTTGCTTTGTCTACACTTTGAGGTACTTTTTACATGTTTTCTGGTACTAACCTATTAACAAGTTGCCACAGTGCCAGTTGTCTGTTTTCTGCTGTTTTTGGTTTCAGAAAAGTTAGTAAAGAAATATTCTCGGAATTGGACGGGACAAACGTCAAAGTCAATTACTTTCCGTGGGGAACAATAAGTCTCTATGGGAGACGGATAAGCGGGCCAGGGCAGCCAGACCCTCCCTAGGCGTGGGCGGGCCCTGCCCCGCGCCTGGGAGGGATGTGGCCCCTCTGGCAGCCTCCTCGGCCTCCCCCTTCGCCTATAAGAAGCCCCCGATGCAGAAACCCTAAGTACCCGATCAAATCTTCATGAAACCTTTTGTAGCCGCCTCCACCATCGTCCCTAGATCGGGGGGATCTGAAGTTCTTCCCAGCACCCTGTCGGAGGGGAGATCATCCCGGAGGCCTTTTCTCCGGTATGATGCATGAGTAGTCCCACCTTGGACTATGGGTCCATGTAGTAGATAGATGGTTGTATCTCCTCCTTTATGCGTTCATGTATAGATCATGTGAGCTCCGTTCATGATCAAGATCTAATCTATTTGTAATCATGCATGTTGTGTTTGTGGGGATCTGATGGATATTGAGATAATTATGTTGGTTTGATTAATGGCTATCATGTATGTGTTGTTTGTGATATTGCATGCTCTCCGTTGTTAGTAGCTATCTTGTCCAAGTAGTTGCTAGTGACTCCAAGAGGGGGTATTTATGCTCGATAGTGGGTTCATGCCTCTAGTTTCCAAGGGAAGTGACAATAATCTCTTCGGTTGTAGATGTGCTATTGCTACTAGGGAGAAAACAACGGTCTCTTGTTCATGTAACATGTGGACCGTTTACCTTACACACTTTGCTTAAAGAAGTTGTCTGTTGCTTGCACTTAATACTAGAGGGGGTTCGGATGATAACCTGAAGGTGGACTTCTAGTCATAGATGCAGTTGGATGGCGGTCTATGTATCTTGTTATGTTGCCCAATCGAATCTCATAGGATCTTTCTGACTAGTAATTGCATTGTTATGCCTTGCGGTTCCTGTCAATTGCCCTGCTATAATTTGTTTACCCTTCATGCCATGTTGTTTATCTAAGGAGAGCACCTCTAGTGAACTATGGACCCCGGTCCAATATTTACCATTGATACATCTTTCACTGTTACTTGTGTACTTGCTGCAAACCATTACCTTCCACACCATACGTTTAATCCTTTGTTATAGCAAACCGGTGAGCTTGACAACCTCACTTATTCGTTGGGGAAAAGTCTTGAGTTTGTGTTGTGCAGGTCCGTGTTGCTTGCAACACCTGTGTGACGTTTCCTTCCTCCTACTGGTTCGACAACCTCGGTTTCTTACTGAGGGAAACTTGCTGTTGTGTTGCTTCATACCTTTCTCTTGGGGTTTCCAACGAAGCGTTCCACGACAAGTGCTGGGCTCCATCACTAGTGCGCTGGACCCAATGTCTATCTACTGTGATAACATGGGCGCCATAGCCAATGCGCAAGAACCAAGGTCACACAAGAAGCTGAAGCATATCAAGCTGCATGTTCACGCTAGTCGAGAGCATGTCCAAGATGGTGACATAAAGATTTGCAAAGTACACACAGATCTGAATGTGTCGGATCCGTTGACTAAACCTCTCCCGAGGGAAAAACATGACCAGCACCAAACCACCATGGGTGTTCGGTATATTACCATGTAATCTAGATTAGTTGACTCTAGTGCAAGTGGGAGACTGTTGGAGATATGCCCGAGATGCAATAATAAAAGTAGTTATTATTATATTTTTGTGTTTATGATAAATGTTTACATTCATGCTATAATAGTATTAACCGGAAACATTAATACTTGTGTGATTGTAAACTAAATTAGAGTCCTTGGTAAAGCCTCTTTGTAATACTAGCTTGTTGGTTGATAGATGATCGTGGTTTCCTGATCATGAACATTGAGATGTTATTAGCAACAAGATCATTTCATTAGGAGAATGGTGTGATGGACATACTCCTATAGATAAGCGTAGCATAAAGATCAAGTCATTTCAATAGTTCGTTTGCTATAAGATTTCTGATACATAGTAACCTAATTCCTTCGACCATGAGATCATGCTAATCACCATCACCGGAAGGATGCTTTGATGACATCAAACACCGCACCGTAACTGGATGGTTATAAAGATGGAATTGAGTGTTCGGAAAGTATGTGTTGAGGCACATGGATCAAGAGTGGGATTTGTCCATCCATATGACAGATAGATATACTCTGGGCCCTCTTAGTGGAATGTCATCCAATTAGCTTGCAAGCATGTAACTGGCTCACAAGGGATCACCTATCACGGGCACGAGAAAAGAGTACTTATTAGTAATGAGGTTGAACTAGGTATGCAGAGATACCGACGATCAAACCTCGGATAAGTAAACTATCGCGAGACAAAGGGACATTGGTATCCTATGTAAGTGGTTCATTCGATCGCAAAGTAATTGTAGAAATATGTGGGAGCCATACGAATTTCCAGATTCCTCTGTTGGTTATTGATCGGAGAAGAATCTTGTTCATGTCTGCATAATTCACGAACCGTAGGGAGACACACTTAAGGATTCGATGTTGTTTAGTAGATATGGAATGTAAGTAGGGAGACCGAATGTTGTTCGGAGTCTCAAATGGGATCCGGAATATCACGAGGAGATCCAGAATGGTCCGAAGAATAAGATTCATATAAGGAAAGTCCAATTCTGGAGTTCGGGAATGATTCCGATGATTTCATCGGAGAGGTTCTAGAAGGGTCTAGAAGATTCACCGGATCGGAATGGGAAGGGTACATGAATGTGTCATGGATAAGTGGAATGATTGAATCATGTCCTAGGTCACTTGGTTGGGTATTTGCAAGAAAAAAATTAAGCTCCAAATTGAAAGTCAAAAGGCAAGTTTGAAAAGTCAAACTAGGACAATGTATCCTAGTGGAGGAAGGAAAGAATCCTTCTTTCTCTCCACCACAAGCCAACTAGGAGAGGGAATTGGGGAAGGTTTCAAAATCCCCTCTCCCAAGCTGCCCTCCCTCTCATAAATAGAGGGGAGGGGTGCCCCAAGGACACACAATACTAGCCCCTCCCCACCGAGCCGCCATGCCGTCGCTGCCTTAGCCGCCACCGGCCACGCCTCCTCCTCTCCGGCCCTCTAAACCCTAGATCGCTGGAAACCCTAGATCCACCATAACCTGATCCGGCTTAGGCGAAGCCATGCAGGATCTTCCCTCTACTTCCGACACCACGCCGTCGTGCTGCTGGAATCGCTAGAGGAGAACTACAACCTCCACTGCCTGCTGGAACAAGGGAGAGGAAGGTCTTCATCGAGTATCGAAAGTGTGACCGACTGCGGAAGCGCTATTGGAACGCAACGCCGAAAGGATCGTCTACGCGATCTTGAGATCGGCAAGTGTATGACTACATCACCCACGAGAATATGCTCTCGTTTACCGCTTTGGAATATTCGAGGGTGAGTAACCTAATCGACTCGTTGCTACAATCTATTAGATAGATCTTGGCTTGTTTGTGTGCATGCGATATAAATTTTTTGATTTCCATGCTACGAACCCCTACATACACACCACCCCCAGGCGCTGGCCAGGGCATGGTTTGGCTGCCTCGGACTCTGCCTCGACCTTTCCTTTCGCCTACATATACCCTCTAACCTAAAAACACCGGGGGGTTGACAATTTCCAGAGAAGAGTTCCGCTGCACCGCCACCACCAGAAACTGCGATTCGAAACCAAAAACTCCGTTCTGGAACCCTATCGGGACAGGGAATTGGAGGAGATCATCATCACCGACGCCTCTCCATCAACCATCCATGATTCCTCCATCCATGTGTGAGTAATTTCCCTTTGTAGGCTATGGGGAATGTAGGGATTGGATGAGATCACTCATGTAATTGCATAAGATTGTTAGGGCATGGTGCCTAGTATCTATTGTTAGTGCTTTTGACATTGTTGATGTCGTGGGAATGACCACGACAGATGCTGCAATGGGCATCGAGTAGTAGAACATGGGGCAAGGGCGGCCAGCCATCTGCGGTGCGAGATGAGGGCTGAGACACAAGGGTTTACCCAGGTTCGCCCCCCGGAGGGTAAAGACCTACTCCTGCTAGATTGTATTATGGTGTGAGTACAATGGGGCGAGCTCGGTGGCTCGGTGGCAAGTCGCCTGGGTGTATGATGGAATGTATCCTCTATGCGTCCTCTAGGGAGGTTTATATAGACTCACCTCGCTAGGGTTTACAGATCACAACCGAATTAGTTAAGGATTCGGAGATTCTATGAGCTAGTCCGACTGGGCCTAACTACACTTCTAGGCTTTCAGCTTCCAGTCGCTTGAGTCCTCGCCAAGTCTTGATCTAGTCGCCATCCTGCAGGCCCACTCTCTGACGCTTGGGCCAATAGGAAACATCATGTTGGGTATACCCCGGTAGGCATATCCCCATCAGTAGTCCTCGAGGCCGTCGTTGATTTGTCGCAGGTGTTTTGCTGGCAGTCGGAGTATGCGGGTCCAATGCGGACGCCTAGTCGAATCGGCGGCGGACTCCTGAATAAAGGAAAGAACTAGTCATTTAGTCGCAATAAGAGCGACCAATCGTGCCACAGCTCGGTGAATGGGTCGGCAAATACTTAGTCACTGTTATAGTGATCGGGTCGGCGAGTCGTTGAGTCGCTGGGAGAAACGAGTCGAATGGATGAAGTTGGACCGTCAATTGGGGTCAAACTAGCCGTTGGGTAATCCAATGGTAACTTCAGCGTAATTACCGCGTAGTAACGGCCCTCGAAACTGGAGGGTAGCAACCGCTATATAAGAAGGATGATAGGCGAACGGGGAAACGCTTCTTCTTTCTTCCTCCGATTCCGCCCATCTCATTTTCCCCATTCCGCGCAGCGATCAGAACAATCCAGAGATCCTCGACCTCCACGAATTTCCAACCGATGGCCCCCTCCACCGAGCCGTGGGGAAGATCCAAGTGCACTAAAGCGCTACTAGCATCCTTCGAGGAGGCTGGGATCCTCCGCGCCGGCAGATGGCGCATCCCCGCGGCCGAAGAAGTGACTCCGGATCTGCGCAAGGGAGAGTTCATATGCTTCACCAGCCACCTGGAGCGGGGGCTGGGCTTCCCAACTTCCCTCTTCTTCCGGCGTTTCTGCGCCTACTACGGAATCCAGCCATCGGATCTGGGTCCGCATAGTATCGAGCAGCTCGCCATCATCGTGGCGTTCTGCGAGTGTTATCTGGGCTGCAGGCCCTACATTCCCCTGTGGCAAGACTTGTTGCACGGGAGAATCAGCCGCGAAGAGACAGGCGGCCCGATGCTAGCTGCGGGCGGCCTGACATTCCAGCTGAAGGCGAAGGCGTCGTTTTTCGATCTGATGCTGCCCGCTAAGGCGGCGAACGAGTGGAAAAAGTTTTGGTTCTACGTCACTGAGTCGACTCCAAGCGATGAAGTGGCGCTTCCAAGATACTCCACCGACCGGCCCGAGCCGCGTCGGCTCCAGGTCGCCATGCTCCCGCTGGACCAACGGATGGTTGTTGACGAAATGTTGCAAACCATCCGCAGCCTAAAGAACAAAGGCCTCTAGACCATCAACCTCTACAACTGCTGGCTCGAGCGGCGGCTCGTGCCCTTGGCCAGCCGCGAGCACTATATGTATGAGTATACGGGTAAGAACAACCCGACGAAGTCCTGCCTCGTTGAGTGGGGACTCAACGACTACACCCTGTCCCTGAAGAAGATCACTCAGGCGGTGTACCTTGATGCGAAGGACGGGGTCGCCCCTTATACTGCAAGGCGCCCAACTCCAACGGTACGTTGTTATCCTGTTAACACTCGCAGTCGCAGCTTGTGCACTCGCGGTCGTGCTAAGTTTGTTTGTTCTTGTTGCAGGTGTTCCAAGTGGTGGAAGGGTGGCTTCCACCCGCAGATGATGAGAACTCGAGCTCGTCCGTCCAGGATGGAAGCGAGTCATCTCCCGCCAAAGATGACGCCGATAGCGACGGAGGCGACGACGACGACAACGGAGAAGACGATCCCGTCGAAGTTGCTGCCCCCACAGTTCGCAAGACCCACGGTCAACACCAACGCGAGATCGAGGCGAGCAAGAGCCTCGATCCCCACGATGACAACGACGACGAGCTTCCCGAGCACACCTCACATCACGAGGCCATGCCGTCGAAGAAGAAGAAAGCTCCACCGAAGAAGAAGGCGAAGCCAGTAAGGCAGATATCTCCGTCCTGATCTGCGAGCAGCTCCAATGCCACGAGCTCGGCTAGGGCGTAGCGGCTCACGTGACCGTGGCACCAGACGCTGCCGCCCCCAGGGAGGAGGCGCCGCTTGCGTCGTTACCACCTCCATTCGCCCTGATCGTTGGTTTGGGGGCTGCTCCAGCCGCAGGGGCCTCGCCTCCAAGGGAGGCTCCCGCAGCAATTATCGCGGAGGCTCCTACCGCGGCTTCATCTTCGAAGAAGCCGTCAGTGTCTTGGGCACACGATGTGTTCAAGACGGTACTCACTCCGAAGTTGGGGCCCGAGCTGGAAAAGCGGGCTAGCATCCGCACCGGTCTGCGGTTCATACCAGTCACAAAGTGAGTGTTGTTCATCTGCTTGTTTTTCGTTTTAGTCGGGCAGTCTTACTCATAACACTGTTTCGCAGGACTGGTGTTAAAAAGATCGGCCATCCTTCCGTGGCCAAGGTTCCGCCAGTTGCCACCGAGGCAGACTCCTCGCGGAAGAGGAAAAATGATGAAGTCGTTGCTCCCGCCGAAGGTGTCAAGAGGACGAAAGGCGACGACATCGTCACGGTCTCTGACGACCCGGCGGTTGCTTCGAGCGATCCTCCGACTGCAGCGGAAGCGGCCTTGAAGACCAAGGAGGGTGTTGCCTCACCCGATGTGGCCGAGCCGGCTCCGAGTGGCGCAGCGGCATCTGCAGCGACCTTCCCTCGCTTCATGGCGAAGGCGGCCGCAGCGAGTGGCTCGGCGCCAACGAGCCGGATGCCTGGGGTCGCCGAGGTGGAGGTTGAGCAGCGTCGCGGCCATACTCCGGTCGTGCTTGCGTATGTGGATGCGCTGGAGCTTCACGGCATGCTGGGCGCTGCCATCCAGGTATGTCCAGTCCCCGAGGATCGGGCCACTGAATTTCAGTGGTCGGATTCTTAACATTTTTATATCATCCAGTCCCCGAGTGCCTAGTCACGGAATCTCAGCGGGTGGCCACTGAGGATTTTCATTGTTGCTGACGTTGTAGTGTGTGCGCAGGGCCTGCAGCGCGAGTCAGCCGAACGGCTTGCTACGAAGTGTCGCTTGGAGAAGGATCTCGTTGCCATCCAGGAGATGAACAAGGGGCTTCAAGCAATTGCAGTCGAGGCGAAGGATGCCCGCCGAGGCCTTGTCCCGGTGGGTGACCTGACGGCGGCTCAGTCTGCTTTGAGCACGGCCGAAAAGCGAATCGCTGACCTGGAGCATGAGCTCAAGGAGGAGAAGGCGGAAGTGAGCTCGGCGGAAGGGCGAGCGAAAGTTTCTGTTACGTCTGCCGCTGAAGAACAGAAAGTGTCGGACGTGCTCGTTGCTAGGCTGGAGAACGACTTCTATTCTCTTCAAAGCTTCATCACGGGCCTCTGCCGATCGCTAATTGGTAAACCTTCCTTCTTCCCTCTGCCTGCAACAACTGCATTGTGAAGTCGTTGGTGTGCTTACTGCCCGCTTATGTTCCACAGGTCGGATTATTGATAGCACGTAGGAGGCGCAGTCATACGACGCGCGGCAATGTGTGACCACCCTGGTCGACTCGGCCGCGTTGTCCGTGACTTGCCTTCGAGCGTATCTTCAGGAGATATCGCCCACGGAGTTAATCCCCAGTGACCTCGTCGAGGTATGGCGCTAACTGGAGAAGGCTCCGTCAGTCGTCGAATTCATGACGCGGTCGGCCTTCCGGCGCGGGGCGGCGACGGCGCTCAGCCTTGGGCTTACCCATTTCCTGCAGTACCAGGTCGCCTTCCTGGAAAGTGCGAGTCCTTACTCGTCGGCTATGGTAGCGGCGGAGCCCTTGCTGGTAGATGGCGGTGCGGGAGCGAGCTAGATCGCGTGCCTCGTCGAGCTGGTCGACTCCGTCTTGTCGTGCGAGTTCGTTTGCGGCCTCCGTATAGTTGACCACCCTTGGTGAATCGTGCTCGAGGTTGGTGGGCATGACTGCCTTGGCGCCGTACACCATGAAGAAGGGGATGAATCCCGTCGACCTGTTGACGGAGGTGCGGATGCCCCAGACAACGGAGGGCAGCTCCTCGACCCAGCACCCGGCGGTGCGCTCGAGTGGGACTTGGAGCCATGGCTTCAGGCCATGGAGGATTCTCTAATTGGCACGTTCCGCCTGGCCGTTGGACTCCGGGTGGGCGACTGAGGCGAGGTCGAGTCGAATGTGGTGTTCCTCGCAGAACTCGGCCATGGCTCCTTTGGCGAAGTTGGTGCCGTTGTCCGTGATGATGCTGTTTGGGAACCCGTAGCGATAGATGAGCTCACGTAGGAACTTGGTGGCGGTCTTCCCGTCGCATTTGCGGACTGGCTTGGCCTCCACCCATTTTGTGAATTTGTCGACTGCGACTAGGAGGTGGGTGAAGCCGGAGGGGGCCTTCTTGAAGGGGCCTACCATGTCCATGCCCCATACGGCGAACGGCCAGGTGATGGGGATTGTCTTGAGCGCCGAGCTCGACACGTGGGTCTGGTTGGCGTATTTTTGGCATCCGACGCACCGGACGGCGATGTCAGCGGCGCGTGTCCGTGAGCCGAGAAGCCGTGTCGCATAGCCTTTGCGACCAGAGAGCGGGCGCTGGCGTGGTGGCCGCAGTCGCCGGAGTGAATGTCTTGGAGGATTTTGCGTCCTTCAGCGGGTTGAACACAGCGTTGGAACACGTCGGTCACGCTGTGCTTGTGGAGCTCGCCATTGATGATGACGAAGGATTTGCAGCGGTGTGCTATCATCCGGGCGTCCGTTTCATCCGCGGGCAGGGTGCCTCCCTCCAAGTAGGCGACGTATGGCGCGGTCCAGTCGTTTGGCTCGGCGATTAGTGCGACCAGGGATGCCTCTGGCTGCAGCGGGATTCCGATGTCGATCTCCCTTGGGGGAGAGACGGAGGGCTTGGTGATGGTGTCGAGGAAGACTCCGGCGGGTGGTGCGAGTCGAGCCGAGCCGATGCGAGAGAGCGCGTCGGCCTCCTCATTCTTCCGCCTGTCGATCCACTCAACGGAGTAGCCTGCGAAGTGTCCGCCCAGCCGGTCCACTGCTTGGCGGTATGCCGCCATGGTGGGGGAGACGGCGTCGCAGGTGCCGGCGACTTTCCCGGCGACGAGGTCAGAGTCTCCGTAGCAGCGCAGGCGATTGACGTTCATCTCCTTGGCCGCTCGCATGTCGTGGAGTAGCGCTTCGTACTCGGCCATGCTGTTGGTGCAGGGGGTGAAGTCGAGGTAGAGGACGTAGCGGAGTTTGTCGCCCTTCGGGGATGTTAGCACGATCCCTGCTCCTGCACCGTCCGCGTTCTTGGAGCCGTCGAAGTGTAAGCTCCAGTAATGGAGGTATGGCAGCTTCTCTGGCTGCTGGGCCTCCTCCCAGTCGGCGATGAAGTCTGCGAGAGCCTGTGACTTGATCGCCTTGCGCGGCTCGTACTTGATGTTGTGGACGCCGATCTCGACGGCCCACTTGGCGACTCGCCCAGTCGCCTCACGGTTGCGGATGATGTCCTGCAACGGTGCTGAGGAGACGACCGTTATCGGGTGCTCCTGGAAGTAGTGCGGCAGTCGCTGCTGTGCTTTGAAGACCGCGTATACCAATTTCTGGTATTGCGGGTAGCGCTGGCACGACTCGGTTAGGACCTCGCTGATGTAGTACACTGGTCGCTGCACCGGGCGTTCCTTTCCTTCCTCTGGCCGTTCAACGACCATGACAGTGCTAACAACGCGTTCGGAAGCCACGACATAGACTAGCATGGGTTCCTTGTCAACGGGGGCGGCGAGTAGCGGTGCTGCGAGTAGCACCTCCTTGAGGTCGTGGAGCGCGTCATCTGCTTCCTTGTCCCACTGGAAGGTGGGGTTCTTGCGCATTAGGCGGTAGAGGGGCATCGCCTTTTCGCCCAACCGGGGGATGAAGCGACTGAGAGCCGCGACTCGCCCGGCCACCTTATGGACATCACGCAGGCACTCGGGTCTGCCGAGTCGAGCGATCGTGTTGATCTTGGCGGGGTTCACTTCGATCCCGCGCTTGGAGACAACGTATCCTAGTAGCTGTCCAGCTGGCACACCGAAGGTGCACTTCCCTGAGTTTAGCTTTATCTTGTACTTCCGCAGGTTGGCAAATGTTTCCGCCAGGTCAGCGAGTAGGTCGTTATGGCGAGCGGATTTCACCACCACATCGTCGATGTAGACGTGGATATTGCGGCCAATCTGGCTCGCAAGGCACTCCTGCATGCACCGCTGGTAGGTCGCCCCGGCGTTCTTGAGGCCGAAGGTCATGGCGGTGTAGCAGAAGGCTCCGAATGGCGTGATGAACACCGTCTTCTCTTCGTCCTCGACGGCCATTTTGATCTGGTTGTACCCAGAGTAGGCATCAAGGAAACATAGCGCCTCCGAGCCCACGGTGGAATCGATGATTTGGTCGATCCGCGGGAGGACGAATTGCTCCTTCGGGCAGGTGCTGTTTAAGTTTGTGTAATCGATACACATCCTCCAGGTCCCGTTTTTCTTCTCGACCAGGACTGGGTTTGCCAGCCACTTGGAGTACTTGATTGGCCGGATCAAGCCTGCAGCGAGTAGACGTTGCACCTCCTCGGTGATGGCTCGACGACGCTCTTCATTGAAGGGTCGCAGCGACTGCTTAACTGGTCGCACTTTGGGGTCGGCGTTGAGTTTGTTCTCAGCGAGTTCCCTCGGGACACCAGGCATGTCGGATGGCTTCCATGCGAAGATGTCCCTGTTCTCATGGAGGAACTCGATGAGCGCGCCTTCCTATGCTGGGCTCATGCCCATCCCGATCATCACCGTCTGGCTGGAGTCGCCTGGGACCAGCTCGACAGTGTGGGTATGCGTTGTTGCCTCGAAGGCGGTGGAGTTGCCGCCCTCCGAGTTGGGCTTCTTGAGTATGATGGGGTCGTCGTTGTTGACCCCTCTCGTGTACTTGGCGAGCTCCTCGGTGTGGTTGGCCTCTGCCGCGATGACGGCGTCAGCGAGTTCGGCCCCTTTGGCCTCGCACTCTGCGGCCATATTGGGGTCGACATGGATCGTGATGACACCGCACGACCCGGGTAGCTTCATCGCGTTGTACGCGTAGTGGGATGCTGCCATGAACTTGGGGAACGCCCTGGCGCCCCAGGACGCAGTGGTAGGGGCTGTCGAAGGGCACCAGCTCAAAGACGATCCGCTCGGTGCGGAAGTTTGACAGTGTGCCGAATGTGACTGGCAGCGTCACCTTGACGATCGGGTACGCCTTCCGACCGGGGACGATGCCGTGGAACATGGTGTAGGTCGTCCCGATCATCGATCGCGAGCCACATGCGCAAGGTGTCAGTGCAGGATGTTGATGGAGCTGTCGCCGTCCATCAATGTTTTGGGGAGCCAGTAGTCGCGCACCTTAGGCTTGACCACCAGGGCGACTCGGCCCGGATACTCTATCCGTGGCGAGTGGTCCTCGCGGCTCCAAGTGATTGGTTGCTCAGACCAGTTGAGCAAGTGGGGGATATCTATCTGGGCCACCGTGTTGACGGCGACGGTGCGGGCGATGACCTTCTTCTCGCGCTTCGTGTTGAAGCCTGTGAAGGTGTGGAGAGAGCCGGCGACGCTACCAAATTTTCCGCCGTTTGGCGGGTTGTTGTCGGGGTCTTCCCGCACGCGTCGTGCCTTCTCGATCTCCTTGAGAGAGTGACAGTCGGCGGTCGTGTGCGTGGCTGGCTTTCCTTCCCTGCTGTGAAATACACAAGGTTGGTTAAGAAGGGCCGCAAGGTCGAACCTTGGCTTCGCTTTGTAGTTTCCACCGTCGCAGTGCTATCCCCCGTCGCGGCGGAAGCTCTTAGGTTTGCACTACGCATATCCAGCGTTGGCGACGAAGTCGACTCGCCCGTCACTACGGCGCTTGCCAGTGAGGCGAGTGTTGCTATAGCATAAGTCGGGTCGCCTCCCGTTGTCATGGCCGCTCGTTCGGCGGTGTCCTCCCGACTCGTCGTCGGTTTCTTGGTTTGGGTCCTCCTCCGCGTACCTTTTTGCTGTAGGGTTTCGTAGCATGGAAAACAAAAAATTTCTACCGCATACAAACAAACAGGCCAAGATCTATCTACTAGATTGTAGCAACGAGTCGATAGAATAACTCACCCTCGAAGATTCCAAAGTGTTTAACGAGAGCGGATTCTCGTGGGTGATGTAGTCGTACTCTTCCCGATCTCAAGATCGCGTAGACGATCCTTCCGGCACTGCGTTCCTAAGCGCCTCAATCGGTCACACGTTCCGATTGACGAAGACCTTCCTCTCCCTTGTTCCAACAGCAGCGGAGGTTGTAGTACTCCTCGTGATTCCGCAGACAACGGCGTGGTACCCAAGTAGAGGGAGATCTCGCAGGCTTCGCCTTAAGCCGAGCGAGTATGGTGGAGTATGAGAGAGTCCTCGGCGATCTAGGGTTTAGACACGCCGAGGAAGAGGTGCTAGAGCCAAGGCTAGGGCTTGGAGGTGCCCAAGTCGGCTGGGGAGAAACCCTAGGGGGGGGCGGCGGCTATGGTGGGCAGCAGCTGCTAGGGTTTGAGGCGTGGAAGCTGTGTGTCAAGGAGGGAGCCCTGCCCCTCCTTTTATAGGTGGAGGGGGCCGGCCGGCCAAGGGGAGGGAGAGGAGTCCCTCCCCAACTCGGCTTGGGTGGGCGCCGTCGGTTGGAGGAGGGAACTCCTCCCCAACTCGGTTTCCCACTCCTCCTCCTCTTTCCAAAACTTGTCGTTTGACTTTCAAACTAGGATTTGAATAAACCCTCTATTATGATCAGCGATGACACCGAGTACATGATGCAACCATACCAACTTGATATAATACATTCATGTACCCCCCCCCCCCCCCCGGAGTGCCGGACATTCCGGAACCTTCTAGAACATTCCCGATGAAAACACCGGAACCATTCCCCAACTCCGAAACGGGACTTTCCTTATATGAATCTTATTCTCTGGACCATTCCGGATCTCCTCGTGATATCCTGAATCCCATTCGAGACTCCGAACAACATTCGGTCTCTTTCTCATCATTCCATAACTACTCAAACAACGTCGAATCCTTAAGTGTGTCTCCCAACGGTTCGTGAATTATGCGGACATGATCGAGACACTTCTCCGAACAATAACCAATAGAGGAATCTGGAAATTCATATGGCTCCCACATATTTCTACGATTACTTTGCGATCGAATGAACCACTTACATACGATATCAATTTCCCTTTGTCTCACGATAGTTTACTTATCCGAGGTTATGATCGTCGGTATCTCTGCATACCTAGTTCAACCTCGTTACCGATAAGTACTCTTTTCTCGTTCCCGTGATATGTGATCCCTTGTGAGCCAGTCACATGATTGCAAGCTAATTGGATGACATTTCACCGAGAGGGCCCAGAGTATATCTATCCGTCATATGGATGGACAAATCCCACTCTTGATCCATGTGTTTCAACCAATACTTTCCGAACACTCAATGCCACCTTTATAGCCACCAGTTACGGTGTGATGTTTGATGTCATCAAAGCATCCATCCGTAAAAGGTGATATGCATGATCTCATGGTCGAAGGAATTAGATTACTATGTATCAGAAAGCATATAGCAATTGAACTATTAAAATGACTTGATCTTTATGCTACGCTTATCTATAGGAGTATGTCCACCATATCATTCTCCTAACGATGTGATCTTGTTGTTAATAACATCTCAATGTTCATGATAGGGAAACCACAATCATTTATTAACCAACAAGCTAGTATTATATAGAGGCTTTACTAGGGACTTCAAATTAAGTTTACAAATCACACAAGTATTAATGTTTCCTTGTTAATACTATTATAGCATGAATGTAAACATTTATCATAAACACAAAGATATAATAATAACTACATTTATTATTGCCTCTAGGGAATATCTCCAACAGTCTCCCACTTGCACTAGAGTCATCTAATCTAGATTACATGGTAATATACCGAACACCCATGGCAGTTTGGTGCTGGTCATGTTTTGCCCTCGGGAGAGGTTTAGTCAACGGATCCGCCACATTCAGATCTATGTGTACTTTGCAAATCTTTATATCCCCATCTTGGATATGTTCTCGAATAGCGTGAAAACGCAGCTTGATGTGCTTCAGTTTCTTGTGTGACCTTGGTTCTTGTGCATTGGCTATGGCGCCCATGTTATCATAGTAGATAGACATTGGGTCCAGCGCACTAGGAACCACACCCAGCTCTGTAATGAACTCTTTCATCCATATCACTTCTTGTGAAGCTTCCGAAGCAGCCATGTATTCCGATTCAGTTGAAGATCTCGCCACAACGCTTTGTTTTGCACTCCTCCAGCTAACTGCTGCACCATTCAAAATAAATACGTATCCAGATTGTGATTTAGAATCATCCGGATCGGTGTTCCAACTAGCATCGGTGTAACCATTAACAACGAGTTGTTCATCACATCCATAAGAAAGAACCATATCCTTAGTTCTTCTCAAGTACTTAAGGATGTTTTTGACCGCTGTCCAATGATCCACTCCTGGATCACTTTGATATCTGCTAGTTAAACTAACGAGATATGCAATGTCGGGTCTAGTACATAGCATGGCATACATTAGAGATCCTATGGTGAGGCATAGGAGTCTTACTCATCCTTTATCTTCTGCCGATGTCGGACTTTGAGTTTTACTCAAGGTCGATAGCAACATGGGCAAGAACCCTTTCTTGCTATCTTCCATTCCAAACCTCTTTAGAACTTTGTCCAAATATGTACTTTGTGACAATGATATTTGGCGTTCCATCTATCTCTATAAATCTTTATGCCTAATATGTAAGCTTCGCCAAGATCCTTCATTGAAAAACTATTATTCAAATATTCCTTGACACTATTAAGAAGGTCTACATCATTCCCAATAAACAATATGTCATCTACATATAGTATTAAGAATGCTACAGAGATCCCACTCACTTTCTTGTAAATACAAGCTTCGCCATAAGTTTGTATAAAACCAAAACTTTTGATCACCTTATCAAAACGTTGATTCCAACTGGATGCTTGCTTCAATCCATAGATGGACCGTTGAAGTTTGCATACCTTGTTAGCATCTTTAGGATCGATAAAACCTTTGGGTGGCATCATATACAACTCTTCATCAATGTCTCCATTGAGGAATGCTATTTTGACATCCATCTGCCATATCTCATAATCATAATATGCAGCGATTGCTAACATAATCCTCACAGACTTTAGCTTCGCATCTTGGTGAGAAAGTCTCATCGTAGTCAACTCCTTGAATTTGTCGAAACCCCTTTGCGACAAGTCGAGCTTTATAGACAGTAACATTACCATCAGCATCTGTTTTCTTCTTGAAGATCCATTTGTTCTCGACAGCCTTCCGGCCATCTGGTAAGTCCACCAAAGTCCATACTTGGTTTTCGTACATGGATCCAATCTCGGATTTCATGGCTTCTTGCCATTTATTGGAATCTGGGCTCATCATTGCTTCCTCATATGTCTCAGGGTCATCGGTGTTGTCCACCAACATGACACTGATAACGGGATCATACCAATCTGGAGTGGTACGAGTTCTCTTTGACCTGCGAGGCTCTGTAGCAACTTCAACCGAAGTTTCATGATCATCATCATTAGCTTCCTCTCTAATTGGTGCATGCACCACAGGAACTTCTTCCAGTGCTGCGCTACTCGCAATTTCGAGAGAAGGTTCGACAACCTCATCAAGTTCTACTTTCCTTCCAGTCACTTCTTTCGAGAGAAATTCCTTCTCTAGAAAGGATCCATTCTTGGCAACGAAGATTTTGCATTCGGATCTATGATAGAAGGTATACCCAATAGTTTCCTTCGGGTATCCTATGAAGACGCATTATTCCGCTTTGGGTTCAAGCTTGTCCGGCTGTAACTTCTTTACATAGGATTCGCATCCCCAAACTTTAAGGAACAACAATCTAGGTTTCTTCCCAAACCATAATTCATATGGTGTCGTTTCAACGGATTTATACGGTGCCCTATTTAAAGTGAATGCGGCTGTTTCTAATGCATAACCCCAAAATGATAGCGGTAAATCTGTAAGTGACATCATAGAACGAACCATATCTAAGAGAGTTCCATTACGACGTTCGGACACACCATTACGCTGTGGTGTTCCCGGCGGTGTCAACTGCAAAAGTATTCCTCATTTCTTCAAATGCTCGCCAAACTCGTAACTTAGATATTCACCTCCACGATCAGAACGTAGAAATTTAATCTTCTTGTTACGTTGATTCTCTACCTCACTTTGAAATTCCTTAAACTTCTCGAAAGTTTCGGACTTATGTTTAATGAAATAGATATACCCATATCTACTCAAGTCATCTGTGAAGGTAAGAACATAACGATAACCACCGCGCGATGCTACACTCATTGGACCACACACATCGGTATGTATGATTTCCAACAAGTCCGTAGCTCGCTCCATCATACCATAGAATGGAGTCTTAGTCATTTTACCCATCAAACATGCTTCGCATCTTTCAAGTGATTCAAAATCAAGTGATTCAAGAAGTCCATCGGAATGGAGTTTCTTCATACGCTTCACTCCAATGTGACAAAGACGACAGTGCCACATATAGGTTGAGTTATCGCTCGATTTCAAACGTTTAGCCTCAATGTTATTAATATGTGTATTTCCACTATCGAGATTCAACAAGAATATACCATCTATCAAAGGTGCATGTGCATAAAACATATTACTCATATAAATCGAACAACCATTATTCTCGGACTTAAACAAGTAACCGTCTCGCAATAAACAAGATCCCGATATAATGTTCATGCTCAACGCAGGCACCAAATAACAATTATTTAAGTATAAAACTAATCCCGATGGTAGATGAAGGGGTAGCGTGCCGACCGCGATCACATCAACCTTTGATCCGTTTCCTACGCACATCGTCACCTCGTTCTTCGCTAGCTTCCGCTTCTGCAAAGACTGCTTCGAGTTACAAATATGAGCAACCGAACCAGTATCAAATACCCAGGCACTACTACGAGTACTAGTGAGATACACATCAATAACATGTATATCAGATATACCTTTCTTCTTGATGTTGCCGTTCTTCAAATCCGCCAAGTACTTTGGGCAATTCTGCTGCCAGTGACCTTCTCCCTTGCAGTAAAAGCACTCAGTATCAGTCTTAGGTCCAGCCTTGGTCTTCTTCGTCGGCGTGGTAACTGTCTTACCACCCTTCTTGAAGTGTCCCTTCTGCTTAGACTTGCCTTTCTTGAATTTTGTGGTCTTATTGACCAACAACACTTGGTTCTCTTTCTTGATCTCCACTTCTGCAGACTTTAACATAGCAAACAGTTCTGGCAACTGCTTGTTCATGTTCTGCATGTTGTAGTTCATCACAAAGTTCTTGTAACTTGGTGGTAGTGATTGGAGGACACGGTAAATCCCCAAGGCATTAGGAATCACTATACCCAAGCTTTGAAGTTTGTTTGCGTGCCCAGACATCTTAAGCACATGCTCACTGACGGAGCTGCCCTCTTCCATCTTGCAGTTAAAGAACTTTTCAGAAGCCTCATAGCTTTCAATTGCCGCATGAGTCTCAAAAATCAATTTGAGATCCTCGACAATATCATATGGGTCTGAATTCTCAAACCTTTTCTGAAGCTCTGATTCTAAACCATACAAGATAGCACACTGAACTATGGAGTACTGATTCTTCCGAGCGAGGTAAACATTCTTTACTTCATCGGTAGCATCAGCTGCAGGTGGGTCACCCAGCGGTGTATCCAGCACATAGGTCAAATTACCAGCTGTGAGGACAATACTCAAATTGCGGAACCAATCCGCGAAGTTGCTTCCATTGTTTTTCAACTTTTCTTTCTCTAGGAACGCATTAAAATTGATGGTAGGGGCTGCCATTGATCTACAACATATTTGCAATAGTTTAGACTAAGTTTATGACAAATTGAGTTCAAATTAATAATAAAATTAATCTAGGTGAACTCCCACTCAAAACAATATACCTCACATTGTTTTTGTGATCACACGAACCAAATCCACCACATCAACACCGATCATCACGAGAGTTGATATAGTTTCAATGGCGAACAATCGACATGTTCATCATATCTACTATATGATTCATGCTTTACCTTTTGGTGATCCGTGTTCCGAGACCATGTCTGTACATGCTAGGCTCGTCAAGATCAAACCTTAGTTTCTGCATGAGCAAATCTGGCTTGCTCACGTTATATACACTTGCGGAATCTAACACACCCGATCATCACGTGGTGCTTCGAAACAACAAGCTTTAGCAACGGTGCTAACTAAGGGTGAACACTTTATGACTTGAAATTCATGTGCATGAGGGATCATCTTATAATGCTACCGTCGTCTACTAAGCAATACAAGATGCATAAAGGATTAACATCACATGCAATTCATAATATGTGATATGATATGGCCTTTCTTCTTTGTGCTTCCGATCTCCATCTTCTAGCACGAACATGATCTCCATCATCACCGACATTGCATCAAGGTCAATGACGCTTCTCCATGGTTGTCGTCCACCGGCTTCAACTATTACAACTACTTTGAATAGACACGCGGGTCTTAACATAAATTAAAGACAACCATATGGCTCTGCGGCCACAACTTACAATAAGGAACATTGCATACATCAAATATAATCACAATCATGGCCATATCACATCACAGCACACCCCTGCAAAACAAAGTTAGACGCCTCTACTGTGTTTGCATGTTTTACGTGGTTTGGGGATTTTAATAAGTGTCGTTCTAACTTACGAACATGAACCACAACACTGATACTAGTATTGTTAATCACCCGTTGTAAATTGGATCTTAACTATGCTAGGAGAAACAGGCACCCGCAAAGCCACTTATGCAATACAAGTTGCATGTCAAGCGTGGAGCAAGTCTCATGAACGATGTCATATAAGGTTAGCCCGGGCCGCTTCATCCCAACATACCGCAAGATGCAAAGTACATAAGAAGCAATCGACAATAAAAGCATCAACGCCCACAATGACCATTGTGTTCTACTCGTGCAACAGATCTACATATAGACACGGCTCTGATACCACTGTAGGGTTTCGTAGCATGGAAAACAAAAAATTTCTACCGCATACAAACAAACAAGCCAAGATCTATCTACTAGATTATAGCAACGAGTCGATAGAATAACTCACCCTCGAAGATTCCAAAGTGTTTAACGAGAGCGGATTCTCGTGGGTGATGTAGTCGTACTCTTCCCGATCTCAAGATCGCGTAGACGATCCTTCCGGCGCTGCTTTCCGGTAGCGCTCACGCAGTCGGTCACACGTTCGGTACTCGACGAAGACCTTCCTCTGCCTTGTTCCAGCAGGCAGCGGAGGTTGTAGTACTCTCCTCGCGATTCCGAAGACAACGGGCGTGGTACCTAAGTAGAGGGGAGATCTCGCAGGGCTTCGCCTTAAGCCGGAGCGAGTATGGTGGAGTATGAGAGAGTCCCTCGACGATCTAGGGTTTAGACACGCCGAGGAAGAGGTGCTAGAGCCGGCGGCTAGGGCTTGGAGGTGCCCAAGTCGGCGGCTAGGGGAGAAACCCTAGGGGGTGGCGGCGGCTATGGTGGGCAGCAGCTGCTAGGGTTTAAGGCGTGGAAGTTGTGTGTCAAGGAGGGAGCCCTGCCCCTCCTTTTATAGGTGGAGGGGGCCGGCCGGCCAAGGGGAGGGAGAGGAGTACCTCCCCAACTCGGCTTGGGTGGGCGCCGCCGGTTGGAGGAGGGAACTCCTCCCCAACTCGGTTTCCCACTCCTCTTTCCAAAACTAGCCGTTTGACTTTCAAACTAGCCGTTTGACTTTTCAAACTAGGATTTGAATAAACCCTCTATTTTGATCAGAGATGACACCGAGTACATGATGCAACCATACCAACTTGATATAACACATTCATGTCCCCCCCCCCCCCCCCCCGGGAGTGCCGGACATTCCGGAACCTTCTAGAACATTCCCGATGAAAACACCGGAACCATTCCCCAACTCCGAAACGGGACTTTCCTTATATGAATCTTATTCTCCGGACCATTCCGGATCTCCTCGTGATATCCATAATCCCATTCGAGACTCCGAACAACATTCGGTCTCTTTCTCATCATTCCATAACTACTCAAACAACGTCGAATTCTTAAGTTGTCTCCCTACGGTTCGTGAATTATGCGGACATGATCGAGACACTTCTCCGAACAATAACCAATAGAGGAATCTGGAAATTCATATGGCTCCCACAGATTTCTACGATTACTTTGCGATCGAATGAACCACTTACATACGATATCAATTTCCCTTTGTCTCACGATAGTTTACTTATTCGAGGTTATGATCGTCGGTATCTCTGCATACCTAGTTCAACCTCGTTACCGATAAGTACTCTTTTCTCGTTCCCGTGATATGTGATCCCTTGTGAGCCAGTCACATGCTTGCAAGCTAATTGGATGACATTTCACCGAGAGGGCCCAGAGTATATCTATCCGTCATATGGATGGACAAATCCCACTCTTGATCCATGTGTTTCAACCAATACTTTCCGAACACTCAATGCCACCTTTATAACCACCCAGTTACGGTGTGGTGTTTGATGTCATCAAAGCATCCATCCGGTAAAAGGTGATATGCATGATCTGACGGTCGAAGGAATTAGATTACTATGTATCAGAAAGCATATAGCAATTGAACTATTAAAATGACTTGATCTTTATGCTACGCTTATCTATAGGAGTATGTCCACCATATCATTCTCCTAACGATATGATCTTGTTGTTAATAACATCTCAATGTTCATGATAGGGAAACCACAATCATTTATTAACCAACAAGCTAGTATTATATAGAGGCTTTACTAGGGACTTCAAATTAAGTTTACAAATCACACAATTATTAATGTTTCCTTGTTAATACTATTATAGCATGAATGTAAACATTTATCATAAACACAAAGATATAATAATAACTACATTTATTATTGCCTCTAGGGCATATCTCCAACATTTGCGACCTCCAGGAGGTCTGGAATGTTTTCGAGTGTGCGGTACGCTCGTTTGAGCTTGGCGACCAGGGGCTCGTAGCGGCACGAGGTCTTGAAGAAGTGGATCGCGGTGTCTGGGTGGATTCCGACCGCGTTGTACCACAGATCTTGCCACCGTTGGACCCAGCTGTGGGTCGACTCGTGGGGTCCCTTGACGCACCGTTCCAGGTCCTCGATGGTGGTGGCGTGGGTGTATGAACCCTCAAAGTGCCGGACGAAGTCCTCGCGCATCTCCTCCCAGGAGTCGATGCTATCCGCGGGAAGGGTGTTAATCCACAGCTTGCACGCCCCCTCCATCATCAGGGGGAGGTAGCGGGAGGCTAGCAGGTCGGTGTGGCCGGCGATCCCCATAGCCATGAGGTAGGTATCCAGCCACACGGAGAGATCATACGAGGGGGTCGTACTTCTCTATTTCCTTCGGTGCTTTGAAGTTTGTCGGGTATCTTTCGCCTCGGATCATCGGTCCGAAGCACTGGGGCCCGATTCGGCTCAGCGATCCCCTTGGTTCACCGTCGTGGCGGTTGGTGATGGTGTGCCACAGGTCATCAGGCTAGCGTGCGCGCCAGCTCTGGTTGTTGATGATATGGGTGCGGGCATCGACGGGTTGTCCGTTGGTGGCGACGAAGTTGTTCGCCGGCCGAGGGTCGTTGGTGGAGAGTGCCGCGTTCACGGGTCGGTGTTGGAGCTGTAGGGGTTCGGGTGGCAGGCAGTTGAGAGTGTTCGCCGCCATGGGGCGGCCGCTCGAGGCTGCTCTGCTGCCTGATGAACGCGAGTACATTCGACCCTACGAGTCGACGCCTGCGTTTTGTTGCTCGACCGCTTTGGCGAGCAGAGCCCTGGCGTACTGGATCTGCAGGGCGCCTTCCCCGGTGGCTTCAATGTTGTCGACTGCTGCTCGGCCCGCGACGAGGTTGTCCATTGGGGTGGAGAACAGCGGGAGGCCGTTCGCGTCTCGCTCCCGTGAGGAGACCATGATCCTTGGCTGGTCCCTGGGGGGTGCGCGGTTGGGTGGTTGCGGGGCACCATTGGCCGTTGCCCCTGGTGGGGGCCGAGTGCTTCCTCCTGGCAGCGCGTTTTCGCAGATCATGCACTCGGCCGCGCGGGCTAGGTTGTTTTCGTCGTCGAAATTCAGGGCGTGCCCCTAGACGGTGGGGTTCAGGCGCGACCTGATTCGGAGTTGGTGGTAGCGCGACAGCTCCTGCACTATCACCTGCTCGAGGCGAAATTTTTCGCGCTCGGCTTGTTCTTTGCGGACTGCCTCCGCCAGCTTCAGGCGGAGTTCCTCGACCTCTATCGCCATCGCGTTTGGTGGGATCAGCATGGAGAATGGGTCTTCCGGCGGGTCGGCGCCAGTCGCCATATAGGTCGCGGCGTGGCGACCGGTTCCTTCGCGGAGGTCGGCGGAGTTCTCCGACCCGGAGTCGAAGTCGAAGATCTCGAGGATAGAGGGATCCTCGAAGTCTCCTACGTTGGAGACCTGGGTGATGGAGCCTGCAGGTGACGCGACGACAATGGATCCGGCAAGTGACGCCGGGGTCGCCAAATCGGCGTCGTCGTTGAGGGACGCGTCGTCCGCGGCCGCGGTGGTTTTGGCCACGTTGCTGCGGGCCGAGTCGTACTTGGAGGCGAGGCGGTGAATCGTGCGAAACTGGCTCTCAGAGAGCCGGTCGCGTGGCGGGGACTCGCGGATGCGAGACGAGTCCTCCTAGATGATGACATCGGTGAGACCGACGAAGAGGCTGATCGTGCCGACCGGCAGGATCACGCTATGTGTGACGGGTCGCACCGCCGGGACGTAGCTGCTCGGCAAGATCTGGAGCATCTCTCCGATCGTGATCATGCGGCCGGTGGTGATCGACTCATTGATGGGCAGATTGGATCTCGCCGCAGAACACCGGCCTGACCGACCAGGCCCCACGGTGGGCGCCACTATCGTGGTAATGACCACGGCAGATGCTGCAATCAACAGCGAGTAGTCGAACATGGGGCAAGGGCGACCAGCCATCTGCGGTGCAAGATGAGGGCTGAGACACAAGGGTTTACCCAGGTTCGGCCCCCGGAGGGTAAAGATCTACTCCTGCTAGATTGTATTATGGTGAGAGTACAATGGGGTGAGCTCGGAGGATCGGCGGCGAGTCGCCTGGGTGTATGATGGAATGTATCCTCTATGCGTCCTCTAGGGAGGTTTATATAGACTCACCTCGCTAGGGTTTACAGATCACAACCGAATTAGTTAAGGATTCGAAGATTTTATGACCTAGTCCGACTGGGCCTAACTACGCTTCTGGGCTTTCAGCTTCCAGTCGCTTGAGTCCTCGCCAAGTCTTGATCCAGTCGCCGTCCTTCAGGCCCACTCGCTGACGCTTGGGCCAGTAGGAAACGTCCTGCTGGGTATACCCCGGTAGGCATATCCCCATCAGTTTCAACTTGTTGTGCTTAATGCTTGCCACTAGGGCCCGAGTGCCATGATCTCAAATCTGAACATGTTATTGATTTATGATGATATTATTGTTTGTGATCTTACCTACAAGTTGTGTACACATATCATTGTCTGGAACCTGAGGCCTCGAAGTGACAGAAATTGGGATAATCGGAGGGGATGGCTGTGATGTGAGGACCACGTGTGTTAACGGAGTGTTAATTCTTTGCTCGAGTGCTCTATTAAAAGGAGCACCTTAATTTCCAGTAGATTCCCTTGATGCCCTGCTGCAAACGGGCTGACAGGACAAAAGATGTTCTGTAAGTTTCTCATTGCAAGCACGCACGACTATATACGGAATACATGCCTATGGTTACTTAGTACTTGGATGCTTTATCTTTATTATCTGCAATGCCTTTGTCTTTATTATTACATGAATTATCTTGTCCATGCAATGCCCGTCCATCCATCCCTATGCCTACCGCATTTTAATCCTGCTGTTTATTACAATTGCTACTGATGTCCTTACTTTACTGCGGCTATTATTTTGCTACTGCTACTACAAAACGGTTACCACCGATAAACTATTGCAAGCAAGACTGTTTCCAGGTGAAGCTGAATTGACAACTCATATTTTAAGGCTTATAAATATTCTTTGGCTCCCCTTGTGTTGAATCAATAAATTTGGGCTTTACTTCCCTCGAAGACTGTTGCGATCCCCTATACTTATGGGTCATCAAGACTATTTTCTGGCGCCGTTGCCGAGGATCATAGCTTTATTGATAAGTTCATTTGGAATTATTATTGCTCGTTCCTATCCATTCATCATGGGTAAAGCTCATGATGGAAAAGTTCCTATATTTCCATCCACTACAAGAAGAGGTACAACTCTAAACACTCTGTTTCTCTTGATTCACCATCTGTGATGAGTAAGCTTCTTACACCACCACATACACATGTTACACATACTGCTACTTTTGCTGAATCTGAAAATGCTTCTGATAATGTTGATGCTACTTCTACTATGCTTGATGAGAGTGGTTCATTAGGTCCTTTCCTAGATGCTACAATTTCTAGAAATGGGAAACACTAAAACTCCTAATGAAAATATTGATACACCTATTAATTCAACTGAGTCTAGAGAGTATCCTAGTGATGATTTTGATGAAGATTATATTGAAATTAGTGATGAATTTATTGAAGAATGTCAAAATACTAGAGGTGCAAGTGCTATTAAGAGTCTTCTTGAGTAAGGATGGCAATTTTATCCACGGATCTAGTTATCCACGGATATTTGGCCCACTGGGTAAGGGTTTGGAGGGCTAATTATGCCCACAGATTTCATGGGGCAAATATCCGTTAACTCATGGGGCGGACATAGGCAGAGGTTTCACTCCATGGATATCCAACGGATAGCCGGCTAACAAGTAGGCCCCACATGTCACTGAGACATTGTTTTTCACCATTACATGTGCCAGAGTCACTAACAGGCCCAACCTCTCTTATCCTAGGCCCAAAGGTCCACCTAACTAGTTGGCTATGAATGACCCTAGATAATTGCTTTTAATCAGTAAGATTGGCCTTGAGTACATCAGATGTTGTGTTTGAAACTTGTAATAAAAAGTATTAACTATCTTCCATGTGATTATTTTGATGAAACATCTATGTATTTTGCTGTGATCATGTGAGATTTGACATATTTGAATTACTATGTGGTTCAAATATTGTTGTTTTATGTACATAGCGCATAAACTAATGGATATCCATGGATACTCGGATATCTGGTGGGTTTGGATCTGGAGCGACATCCATGCCCATGGATACTTTCGTGGGTGGGATAGAGTGAGGCTCGTGGATTTGGATCTGGATTTGGTTTTGACATATCCATCCAAACCCGATCCATTGCCATCCTTATTCTTGAGAGACATTCTGTAGATATAAATTATCTCCTGATGCTAAGTTCACCACTTCTCCCATAAACATTAAAGATAAGGATTATGATTTCTCTCTTGATTTATCTTATATAACTATTTTTGAGAAATAACCTTTTTGTGGGACTGAAAATGAAAGTGCACTGGCACATATTGAGTGGCTTATTTTCTGATGATATTAAGAAACGCACCTACTTTGTTGCTAAAATTTTCCCTTTTTCGTTGAAAGGTGAAGCTAAAGCTTGGTTTAATAATTTACCTCCTGGATATATTGATAGTCCTGTTGGCGTGTTAATACTTTCTTTAAGAAATATTTCCCTGATAGTGCTCAACATGTTGTTTTGCAGAAACTCTTTGATTTTAAGCAAGGATAAGGAGAGAAATTGCCTGAATCATGGGAAAGGTTTTGTTCTTTAACTAGAGCACAGCCTGGATATCTAGTACCTAAAAATGAACTTCTTGATATATATTATAATGTACTAACCGATGCATCTAGGACATACCTGGATATTTGTGCTGGTTGTGTTTTCAGGAAAAGAACTCCCAATGAAGGTGAGGAATTAATGGCTAAAATAAGCATGAATTATGATGACTGGACTATACCTGGGCCAACTACACTCGATCCAGCTATACCTGAGACCACCCCAACACCAACACCAAAGAAGAGGGGAATGATTGAATTAAATGATGAAGTGATGAAGGAAGCTAAGAAATGTCTTAAGGAGAAGGGTATTAAATCTGAAGATGTGAAGAATTTACCTCCTATAGAAAAATTATGTAAGCCAATCTATCACTCATCCACTATTGAGGTACACTCTCTCCAACATTTTGATAATGGTGATATTCCTTACTCTAAACCTCCTAATCAATGCTTAGAAGAATTTGATAATTATGTTGTTAAGCAAGATAATTTTAATATGAGAGTGTAGAATCATCTAATGGGAAATTCTGGAGCTATTAATAAGTTGCATGATATTGTGGAGAGAACCTCCAATGATGTTAAAATGCTTGTTAAACATTTCCAAATAGTTCAAACTCAAATTGATCAGCTCACTAAGGTGAAAAAAGATTTTCTAGTTAATGCTTCTAGAGAAAAACATGCTTATGAAATTAGAACTAGAAGTGGTGCTTCTACTCGGGATCCTTTATATCCTGAGGGACATCCTAAAAGAATTGAGCTAGATTCTCAACAGGCTAAAAATAGTGGTACTCCTTCTAAGAAAAAGAAAAAGAAACATAAAACAGTTGTAGAATCTTCTGAACCTGCTAAAGATCCTAATAGTATATCTGTCTCTAATGCTGAAACTAAAAGTGGTAATGATAAAAATGATGCTTCTGATAAAGAAGAAATTGAAGAAGAACCTGAAAGGCATACTAAGAATACTAAGTACACTAAGGAAGATTTTGCTGCTAATAAACATGGTAGTAAAAGAGAGCCTTGGGTGCAAAAACCAATGCCTTTTCCTGATAAGAAACACAAGTAAAAGGAAGAAGAACACTATAACAAGTTTTGTGAGTGGATGAAACCTTTGTTTTTGCAAATTCCTTTGACTGATGCTGCCTCCTTATTCAAAGTATATGAAGGATATTGTCTCTAATAAAACGAAGATTCCTAATGAGGAAATTTCCACTTTGCTTGCTAATTATTCCTTCAATGGTAAGGTTCCAAAGAAACTTGGAGATCCAGGTATTCCAACTATTCCTTGCTCTATTAAAAATAATTATGTTAGAACTGCTTTGTGTGATTTGGGAGCAGGAGTTAGTGTTATGCCTTTTTCGCTCTACAAGAGACTTCACCTGGAAAAATTGATACCAACTGATATATCTTTGCAAATGGCTGATAAGTCTACTACTATTCATGTTGGTATATGTGAGGATGTTCCTGTTCAAGTGGCTAATAATTGTTTGATATTAACTTAACTACCTTTGTTGTGCTTGAAATGCCGGAAGATGATAATGTCTATTATTCTTGGGAGACCTTTTCTTAATACTACAGGTGCTGTCATTGATTATAATCAAGGAAAAGTAACTTTTAATGTTAATGCCAAGGAGCATACTATTTATTTCCCCAAGAAGATTGATACAAAATATGTCCTAAATTCAATTAAAAATATTGAGGGCATCAAAGTTGGAGAAATATATTGTCCCATGCCAAAAGAAGATTATGAAACTATTATGATTGGTACTATTGCTATCAAGGTTGAGGTAACATAATCATTTAGTGAAATGCAAAGTTTTGCTTCATATTAAATTATTTTGGTAACAATACCTAATAAACCTTGTTAACAAAGTGATTTGGATGAACAAAACAATGTTTTCACCATGATTATCTTTGTTTACTTTTATTTTCTCTATTTCAATTTTTGCTTTCACCTTGCTCATCTTTGTATTGATAGTTGCTTGCATATTTGAGTGACTTAGAATGTCTGAAGTTTTGGTTTTGATTTGGTTTTCCATCGTTCCAAAATCACTTTTCTGCGAGAAAATCATTTATCAATTTCTGAAAATAAAGTTTCTCGAAATATTCCAGAAAATTCATATTAAATTTTTACGTCAAAAAAGGGACAGAGAGCACCTGGAGTGACCCAGGGGTCCACCAGGCAGGCACACCCCCTGGTGGCGTGGTGTGGGCCACCCCTGTTCCTCTACTTATCCAGCCACCTACTAAGTCACTCTCTCTCTCTCCCGAGAAAACACCGAAAAATTTCTCGAACCCGTGTTCTTGCTGTTCTTCACCATGATTTTCGATCTCCTTACTCAGCCACTCTTTGTTGCTGATTTTTGGAGCATTTTTTCTCCGGTATGTGACTCCTCCGCTTGTCCAAGTAGATTTTTGATTAGTGGATTATATCTTGAGTATTTTTCTACTATAGGTGACAGGTTATGTGAGCTTGCATGCTTGTTCTATGCTTAGAGAAATTATTTTGATGCATGTTTAGCCCTCTTGCAAGTCCCTATAGTAGTTCCCTTCATTTAGTAGCTTCAAAATTATTTTTTGTGATGTTTGTCTAAAATTTTTAGAAAAGAAGATGAATGAACACCAACTCAACCAACATGAATTGAGGGTTCTTGAGGTCCTGAAAGTCCACCATGAGGAGGGCGTTTTCCCTTCTATTTATCCATTCCCCGAATTCATGAGAGCTGCAGGGATTCTTCAAGATTTCCAGACTCTAATTTCTAATGCAGGATTGGAGCATTTTGTTGGTGATGAACCTTACCAATATGTGAAACTGACTATGTCTGTGGTGCAGGATTTTCGATTTAATTGGTCCTCGCCTAACCCCATGGTTCATTACAAAATTTACAATGTAGTTGTCGATCTCCCTTTTGATGATTTTTGTGCAGTTGTTAAAGTGCCAAAGTGGGGTTCACGCGAGAATATTACGGAGCGGCCTAACACACTTATTGACTTGTATGTGGAGATTTGCCAAGGGATAAGGTTCTCAAAGGAGAGTGGTAAAATTTGAAATATTCATCTCCCATCTATTCGATATTTTGCCTATTTTATTGCCAAATGTGTTCTTGCTAGAAAGACTGCTAGTAAATTATCTTCTTTTGATCTAGCTTTACAGGATAGGACTTATAACTTAGGTTCTTTGATAGATTTCCATCTTGTTTCTAACCACGAGAAAGGTGGAATTTGTGGAGGCATAATTGCCTCTTGTTTATTAGCTTTGCATGGTGTAGTGCCTCATTATTTAAACTTACAGTTTATCATAGAAAGGCTTGATCTTAATTCCATGATACATCATAAATTTGTTTCTTCTTGGGCTGACTTGAGCGATTTATCTTTCTCAAGAGTGGATGGAGAGGAGGTAAGTCTGAGCGAATATTCCTTTTGCCTGCGCTTGTTTTGTTTAACCTTTGTACCAGGGAAGGATGGTCACTCACGGAGGAGGAGCTCGACATGTACATGGAGGAGCTCTCCCAGCAAGTGGAGAATGTTGGAAGGGAGGCCGAGGATAATTCGGTCCATCCCTCCAACACAGGGGAGTCCTCATACCAACAGCCTGCTTATGAGTGGGGGGCTTCTGCTTCTTCTTCACGAGGGCCTGATTATGATCATGCTTACGACGACCCGCCGGCTTGGAGTTCCTACCTGCATTGGGATTGATCTCCACTTAGGCCAAAAGCCTAAGCTTAGGTGGAGGTATACCGATATCACACTCATCTACATATCATATTCTGTCGGTACTTTGTATATCCATGTTTCTCTTTCCTTCTTTTTTGTTTTGTTCTTGTTTTGTTTCTGCTTTCCAAAACACAAAAAGACCAAAAATATTTTTTTTATTTCCCTTTTTTTGCTTCTTTATCTTTTAGCTTTAGTTTGCTTCACCTTTTTTAACTTTGGTTTGTTATTCGAAAATCCAAAAATATTTTGCTTTGTTTGCTTTTTTCCTTTAGTTCTTGTCTTAAAAAATTCGAAAACCCAAAAATATTTGTTGTTCTTCTCTGGTTTTGTAAAGTCCGTTGCAGGGTTCAGCAGTCCTCAATGACTCCTTTGGAGTTTGGTTTTCATATTATTTAAGCCACACAAGTGAAAGGCAATAATGATGATTTATGAAAATTCGAGGTGTGGTAAGAGGCTGGTATGAACTCTATTTGTTTTCATTTTTGTACATATACTCATCCATGTGTGCATGCTTAGTTTGTTCATGTAGGGTGTATGTTATTTAATGGATGCTTAGTAGTTATTGATCTCTTATGATTAGTTCCAATTTGCTAATAGTTTGTAGCATGTCATATAAATGTTTGCTTGCATTGTTCTATTCATAACATGGTATGACATTGTGGTATCCTCCTCTGAATGTTTTATTTGAATCGACTTGGCACATGCTCACGCATGCATATGACTAAACAAAAAGTCAGTTAAGCCTCGATGATTTATTTTGCCTCAGAGTTATTGTGTCACTTTTATGCCACTATTAATTTTGTTTTGTCGCAAGCATGATAATGACAGTTACTGCTCTCTCGATTGTCGCTCCCTTTCTATTGCTAGCCTTCACTTGTACTGAGTACGAGCTCTACTCGTGTATCCAACTCCCCAAAACCAAAGTTGTCAAAAAGTGTCCACCATGTCTACCTATTAGCATCATTGCTATGCCTTGCATACTTATTATGCATTGTTTTATTCCAAATAAAAATGTTTGCTTGTTATGTGAAAATTAGTTAGTAAAGCTCTCACAAACTTGATGGCACATTTTGTTTCTTGCACTTAATAAACCCGAACCATTGTCACTATCTATGTAGTTATATACTTGCAAATTATAAGTTGGGAGTTAGAAAAACCATGTTGTCATGGGGCATGCTTTCAACATTGCACTTATTTATTCAGTTGATATCATGTTCTTTTGTTTATGGATCCTGGGCGGTGTGAAATAAGATGGGAACTTGTAAGGCCATGGAGTATGTATATGTGTTAGCGAAATGCCTGGGCGGCTATCCTAAGCCAGGCTCGACCTCTCCTTTCGCCTACATATACCCTCTGACCTAAAAACACCGAGGGGTTCGACAATTTCTAGAGAAGAGTTTCATTGTGCCGCCACCACCAGAAACCGCGATTCGGAACCAGAAACTGGCCCTCCACTTATCCAGCCACCTACCACTTCACTCTCTCTCCCAAGAAAACACCAAAAAAAATCTCGAACCCATGTTCTTGCTGTACTTCGCCGCGATTTTCGATCTCCTTACTCAGCCACTCTTTGCTGATGATTTTTTGGAGCATTTGTTCTCCGGTATGTGACTCCTCCGCTTGTCCAAGTAGATTTTTTATTAGTGGATTATATATTAAGTATTTTGCCACTGTAGGTGACAGGTTATGTGAGATTGCATGCTTGTTATATGCTTAGAGAAATTATTTTGATGCATGTTTAGCTCTCTTGCAAGTCTCTATAGTAGTTCCGTACATTTAGTAGCTTCGAAATTATTTTTTTGTGATGTTTGTCTAAAAATTTCAGAAAATAAGATGAATGAACACCAACTCAACCAACATGAATTGAGGGTTCTTGATGTCATGAAAGTCCACCATGAGGAGGGTGTTTTCCCTTCTATTTATTCATGCCCCGAATTCATAAGAGCTGTAGGGATTCTTCAAGATTTCCAGACTCAAATTTCTAATGCAGGATTAGAGCATTTTGTTGGTGATGAACCTTACCAATATGTGAAACTATTTATGTATGTGGTGCAGGATTTTCGATTTAATTGGTCCTTGCCTAACCCCATGGTTCATTACAAAATTTACAATGTAGTTGTCGATCTCCCTTTTGATGATTTTTGTACAGCTGTTAAAGTGCCAAAGTAGGGTTCGTGCGAGAAGATTAAGGAGCGGCCTAAGCCACTTATGGACTTGTATGTGGAGATTTGCCAAGGGAGCAGCTTCTCAAAGGAGAGTGGTAAAATTTGAAATATTCATCTCCCATCTATTCGATATTTTGCCTATTTTATTGCCAAATGTGTTCTTGCTAGAAAGACTGCTAGTAAATTATCTTCTTTTGATCTAGCTTTACAAGATAGGACTTATAACTTAGGTGCTTTGATAGCTCTCCGTCTTGCTTCTAACCATGAGAAAGGTGGAATTTATGGAGGCATCATTGTCTCTTGTTGAGGAGTCACATACGAGAGAACAGATGCTCCAAAAATCAGCAGCAAAGAGTGGTTGAGTAAGGAGATTGAAAATCACGGTGAAGAACAGCAAGAACACGGGTTCGAGAAATTTTTCGGTGTTTTCTCGGGAGAGAGAGTGAAGTGGTAGGTGGATGGATAAGTGGAGGGCTAGGGGTGGCCCACACCATGATCTCAAATTTGAACATGTTATTGATTTATGATGATATTATTGTTTGTGATCTTACCTGCAAGTTGTGTAAACATATCGTTGTCCAGAACCCGAGGCCCCCAAGTGACAAAAATTGGGATAACTGGAGGGGATGGCTGTGATGTGAGGATCACGTGTGTTTATGGAGTGTTAATGCTTTGCTCTGGTGCTCTGTTAAAAGGAGCACCTTAATTGCCAGTAGATTCCCTTGAGGACCCACTGCAAACGGGCGGACAGGACAAAAGATGTTGTGCAAGTTTCTCATTGCGAGCACGCACGACAATATACAGAATACATGCCTATGGTTACTTAGTAGTTGGATGCTTTATATTTATTATCTGCAATGCCTTTGTCTTGATTATTACATGAATTATCTTGTCCAAGCAACGCCCGTCCATCCATCCCTATGCCTACCGCATTTTAATCTTGCTATTTATTACAATTTCTACCGTTGTCCTTATTTTACTGCTTCTATATTTTTCTACTACTACTACAAAATTGTTACCACTGATAAACTAGTGCGAGCAAGACTGTTTCCAGGTGCAGCTGAATTTACAACTCATATATTAAGGCTTATAAATATTATTTGGCTCCCCTTGTGTCGAATCAATAAATTTGGGCTTTACTTCCCTCGAAGACTGTTGCGATCCCCTATACTTGTGGGTCATCAGTGCCACCAGAAGTTCCGCCCTCACACCGGATGTTCTGGCCAGGATCGCGTATGTGCCCAAACGGTCAGATCTAGGAGCCCTTTAAAAGGGGACCCTCTTCCCCTTCGTGGGTACTAGCTCTTTTTTTTGGTTCTTGGCTCTCTCTCTCCTCCATTGTTGACCTTGCAGATCTTGACCTCTCCCTTTCCCCTATGATTCTTGCATCTTTTTGAGGTATTTGAGAGAGGATATCTAGATCTACAACCCCAAACCAAATCCCTTCTTTCTGAAGGAATCCTTGGGATCTAGATCTTGGACAGTTTAGTATTCTCCTCTTGTATTCTTCCACCCTTATTCCCCCAATAGCTTTTGTATCTTTGTTGGAATTTGGGAGTGAAGGACTTTCCCTTGCATTTGTTGCATAGTTTTGAGTTCTCCTTGGAGATGCGTTGAGTACTGATACGTCGTAAACGTATCTATAATTTTTGATGTTCCATGCTTGTTTAGTATCTACTTTGCTTTGCTTTGTCTACACTTTGAGGTATTTTTATATGTTTTCTAGTACTAACCTATTAACAAGATGCCACAGTGCCAGTTGTTTGTTTTCTTCTGTTTTTGGTTCCAGAAAAGGCAGAAAATCAATATTCTTAGAATTGGACAGGACAAAAGCCAAAGTCAATATTTTACCGTGGGGAACACGGAGCCAGAACACGAGACAGAGAAGAGCCGCCAGGGGGCCACACCCCTGCCGGCTGGCCTAACTCAACTGGGCACACCACTGGTGCCCCACCTCGCCTCTTCACCTATAAGAAGCCCCCGATACCTAAACCCTAAGTACCTGATCAATCTTCCATGAAACAGTCCTTAGCCGCCGCCACCATCGTCCCTAGATCGGGGGGTTTGAAGCTCTTCTCGGCACCCTGCCGTAGGGGAGAGATCATCCTGGAGGCCTTCTTCATCATCATGCTAGCCTCCGGTATGATGCATGAGTAGTTCCACCTTGGACTACGGGTCCATGTAGTAGCTAGATGGTTGCTTCTCCTCCTTTGTGATACTATGTTTAGATCTTGTGAGCTCCGTTCATGATCAAGATCATCTATTTGTAATCATGCATGTTGTGTTTGCCGGGATCCGATGGATATTGATATTACTATGTCAGATTGGTTAATGGTTCTATCTTATTGATTCTATCATGTATGTGTTGTTTGTGATCTTGCATGCTCTCCGTTCTAGTAGCTATCTTGGCCAAGTAGATGCTAGTGACTCCAAGAGGGTGTATTTATGCTCGATAATGGTTTCATGCCTCTATTTAATCTGGGGAAGTGACACAAATCTCTAAGGTTGTAGATGTGTTGTTGCTACTAGGGGGAAAACAACGGTCTCTTGTTCATGGAACAAGTGGATTGTTTACCTTACACACTTTGCTTAAAGCAGTTATCCGTTGCTTGCAACTTAATACTGGAGGGGGTTCGGATGATAACCTGAAGGTGGATTATTAGTCATAGATGCATTTGGATGGCAGTCTATGTATCTTGTTGTATTGCCCAATCAAATCTCATAGGATCATGAATGTCTAGTATTGCATTGTTATGCCTTGCTCAGTCCTGTCAATTCCCCCATGTAATTTGTTTACCCAGCATGCCATGTTTGTTTATCTTAAGGAGAGAACCTCTAGTGAACTATGGACCCCGGTCCAACCTTTACCATTGATCATCTTCCATTGTTCATGTTTACTTTCTGCAAACCACCATTACCTTCCACACCATATAGTTAATCCTTTGTTTTCACCAAACTGGTGAGATTGACAACCTCACTGTTCATTGGGGCAAAGTCTTGAGTTTGTGTTGTGCAGGTTTCCAATTTGCTAGCAACATCTTTGGGTCGTTTCCTTCCTCCTACTGGTTCGATAACCTTAGTTTCTTTCTGAGAGAAGACTTGCTGGTGTGCTCATCATACCTTCCTCTTGGGGTCTCCCAACGAAGCTCTACATTGATCTGAGCGCATCAAGTACAAGCTTGTGGGATTGTTACTCTTGGGTTCTTGTAACCCTAGACGGTTGTGTGGTTGGGTTGCTGTCTTCTTGAGGCCTCCATTGTGGAGTAGCCTCAAGCTTGTGGACTTTTGTGGCTTTGTGGCTTTTTGTGGTAATTGTTGTGAGCCTCCAATTGAGTTGTGGAGATAGACCCTTCCTTGTACGAGTTCGGTGACCTCCCTCAAGTGTGCCATAATGGATCGTGAGTAGGCCTGTGTGGAGAGCTCACGGGATAATAAGGTGAGCCTGTTGTGGCGTCGACGAGTTGTGTGCCTTCGCATCTTGGGGTGAGGCCTTGTGTGGAATTGCATGAGCATCGAGCCACCACACCTCAAGATGAGCCATTTGTGGCGTTCGGAGAGCATTGCATCATCGCACCTATCCAACAGAGACATAGCTTCTTTGAAAATGAACTTCAGGATAAAAATCTTCGTCTCCACGTCCTTTAGTTATCTCTCAACCGAACCCTTTACTTATACATTTGACATTGTGATAGTCATTGTGCTTGAAGTATTTCATCTTGCTATCACCTTGTTGCTTGTCTTGCTTAGCATAGGTTGTTGGTGCACTTAGTTGAACCTAGTGGTTAGGTTTTGTGCTCAATAAATTAAATATTAGTTTTTATTCCGTATTTATTAGAGCCTAAACCATAATAATTTTTGAAGCCTATTCACCCCCTCTAGGCGACGTTTGTTGGAATTTCAGAGTCCGCATCAAATACGGAGTTCTCCCCAAAACCAACTTGGGGGCAAGTTTGAGACCGGGCCTCACCCCCGCACGGCCTTGCTGCGCCTCTCCTCCTCCACCCGCTGGCCCTAGGGGAGAACCTGGCCTATTTGGCCAGGGTCTCCCCCCACCCGCGTGCGCGTACGTTCGGATATTTGTGGACATGTCCAGAACTCATTCCGATGACAATGATTACTATGGGTGTCTTGGTACAAGTAGCAACCCCTGCAAATAACATGAAGTTCTTTGTTGTGTGAACCGTAGTATTGAGCCCGATACATATCATATTGATTTGTTGATACTTTACATCGCCCGAGATGAAACACTAGGTTATTCTTGTTTCCCGGCATGTACTCTTTACTCATCTCGTACTATCTATGTTTCTGTGTTCAAAAACTTGATCACATGTCCGGCCAGACGATGACGAACATCATAGTACATGAGCGGGCCTAGAGTGTATCTCTCCATCGTCAGGAGTATCAATTCCTACAAGCACACCATGTGAATGATTGGCGAACCGTCCGGTACGAACAAGCATCAACTTTATAATTACTCCGTTAAGAGCAACGTTTGGAGAATCTTGTCACGTCCATATTGTTTCCAAGTTCACATGTGTCTCGTGGTCAAATGATTTCTAGTAAATACAATACAATGTCTTATGAGATTAAACCAATAACTATATTGACGATGCATTTCATGGTATCTCATGTTTGGGTCTATCTATCGTCGTTGTTCTCCAACAACTCTGGTCACATATGCCACCGGTAACACCACAATCATATTGTCACTTTGCCTATAGTTAGGAAACCGAAACTATCGTTGGCATACATACTAGTCATTAAGGCATGACTAGGGATATCCTTATATGGTGTTTATCATCCCACAAATGTATTAGGATTTTCATTCAAATACAAATTATTCAGAACTAATAACAATTATAGCACAGAACAATAAACTTAATTATGAAACAGAAATATGAATAATAACACATTTATTATTCCATCTAGGGCATATTTCTATTAGAAATAAAAGCAAAAATACATGAAGAATAACTTTGAGTCTACACTCAAATACAAGCATTCAAACGTAGCCTCGGGGGCTACTTCCATTAGGAGCATTAGCCGCGCACCCGATAGAGACAGCATAATCCTCCAACGGAGTCGAAAATCACAAAACCTTTGACCATTAAATAACTGTATTCTCAAACGGTTACTCCTATAGGGAGCATTCACATCACACTCGTTGAAACTTAAGAAAATCTGACAACTTCAGCAATTCCAATAGCTAAACAAGACAGTAGATAAAAATCTAAAAATCCTCAGACCGCATAGGTCGTGATAACATGTTAGAATGCCGTATCCATAACATGAAGGTAAGACCTCAGGATCCGTCATGTGAGGCCTGGTAACTTCACATGAATACGTCCTGCCAGTATCTTATCCGTATCTATGATACGATAAAACAATCCTGACAGACGACGCGTTGGTTACCCAAAACAACACTGGAATTCAGTACTTGATAAGACCTCCGCGGCTCGAGCTGAATTACGCCAACATATACCGGGTTCAAGTCCGAAGACTCGAGCTTGATGTAGGTTCACGATGTTTTTTCCCAAAAGCAATTTAACTGGTTTCCGATCCGTCGGATGCACCAGACTCGTTATACCAAAATCACCATGACACAATACTTGTAAAAATAAAAACATTCGCCTGAAGGAATCTTCGGGTTATAGCTAAAAATGTCTTTGAGATTCAACCTGGATCTACGATTCGGATGGAGTGTCAGGGGCTACCGACATGGGTATAACTTATCGGGTTCCCGTGATTTATTACCTCAGGCGCATTGCAGATATGGCCCATAAGGTCCAACACAGAATAAGGAGTCCAGGAAGCATCCGATGGACAGAATCTTGACTTGACGATCAAGATAAAAGTATGAACCGACGTAGTTCTAGTGTTGTAATTATAACTTGTAACCTATCCGTATGTGGCTCCGAAACCTAGCCTCTCATATAAAGGCTTGGAGAAGTCGACGGAGAAGGCACCTTAGTTTTCCAGCAATCAGCAACCGCCGTGAGCTAGAGCGCATCTAGCGAATCAACGACTTTGTAATCGTGTTCTCCACCATAATTAGACCATATTGACTCCCTTGTTTGTGTGACCGTCCCACGAAATTACCAGCGCTCTTTTTTCTATAAAACCCTAAGTTTATAACAATGGGTATTGTCGAGATCATCTTTTGTCACATAGAAAAAAGCGAAATAAAATTAGCAGGCTGAACAACCCGATGGGGTAATCAAAGAGCATGAGTAGGAGGTGACAAATCTTGCACGGAAGTTCTATGAGAACCTATATCGTTTTGAATGGGTGGAAAATATGGAGGAGGTGCTCAATGTGGTGTCATCCAAAGTTACTGCTCGAATGAATGATAACAATCCAAAGTCGATCGCTGCAGGTGAAGTAAAGACGGCTCTCTGATGCGAGTTCAAAAGGGGGAAGATGATATGCATGATATAAACGAGGAATTCATAGTCCCGATTCCTAAAGTAGCAACGTAGAAAGACACGGGAATCTGATTGAAGTTTCAGATCTCGAACAACTAGTTGTTATTCACTGTGCTAGACATAGGATTTTTTCAAGAGCTCCGACCTAATAATTATTTTCCTACGAAATAGACTATACAAAACTCCATAGGAAACAATCCTAGTGGTTCAATTCCTACTAATCAAACTATGTTGGTGAAAAAATCCATAAAAACTCAATCCTATGAAAATCCTACAAATCAAACAAGTCTGTGTACTGTGTTTTTTTTTGTTGCTGCGAAAACTCGTACCGTGTGGTTGCATGTGTATGATCAGTGTAATTGAAGTGGTGGTTGGTAACTACTGTGCGGATTCCCGCACTTTCCAAATGAAGTACACGCATGATGCAGTAGGCCAACAAGAAGAGTCCTACAGGGCGATTCAGTGGCACTCATTACTCCACGATAATGTCGAACTGACCACGCATGCAGATATATATACGAAACTTCTAGAAGCAGCCATTAGACGGCAGAAGATTACTGTACCAAGCAAGTGTGCTAGTTGTAAGACATCGAGTGTTTCTGTAAAATATACTCTCCTTCGGGAAAAGTGTACTAGCGGATTTGTCTATATACACGTGTATTTATACATGTTTCAATGCGTAGATACATGTGTGTCTGGACAAATCGTCTACGCTTATGTCCGAACAGATGAAGTAATATATGCATCGAGTGTACGTATTAAATTTTCCTAAAGCGAGTGCTACACATAATAATTATGTTTGTGAGCAAGATAGCTAGGGTTATGCGCACAACATGTGTACTAGATCACGTGCTACAATGCCAAATGAACACTAGCAAGTTGGAACCGAACGAAAGAGGCGAGAATCTGTTCCTCAAAAGGAGAAGAAGAAACGAAAGAATGGCAGGAAACCACGTCGCTAGTGTTGAAAAGGTTCACCTGACGAAACAACAAGCACATATAAATTAATTCGATCCTAAGCTTTATGGCGATCTATACCTGCAATCCAATCCTATTGACTCATTAAAGTCCATAGATATTTTTTTGACCAAACTATTACATATAAAACCAGCAAACGGTCTAAATCAAAAGGTATAACAGGCAATAAACCAAAGGTGCGTAGCCACATATGATATGCCCCGGAACAGTACACTAGTAGCAAACCACGGAACAATATACATCCATCTATACAGAGCAAGTGAGCAACGCTCCTCGATCGATAATCACTAATAAAATTTTGTCAATCGACCGATCGAGATGATTGTTTCTGAATTATTGGCAATATAATCTAGTAAGTAAATAAGCTGAAATGTAATGTAATTCTTCAAAAGTATCACCACTGAATCACAAAAAGATGAACAACCTTCACAGCTCCGAAACAAGAAGGATATATGGTATCTTATTCGAGCAAGAAGAAATCAAAGCTAGGCATATATGTGCATGTAGATATAGCTGAAGTGGGAGCTCAGGAGCAGCCGTTTTGCACCCGGAGGGGGCTGGAGCTGGCGCGGGGCTCCGGTGCCGGGCGGCGCGCGCAGGACTCGGCGACGAGCGCCCGGCGCGCCGTGAGCAGTCCGGCGGGGACGAGCGGGCGGTCGAAGGCGGAGCAGTCAAGCCAGTCCTTGAGCAGCTTCTCCTGCCCCCACATCTCCGGCACCCACACCCTCCCCGCCATCTCCCGCCTGTGCCGCTTCAGCCTGTCCCGCGTGGTCTCCGCTTCCTCCTCCTTGGCCGTCGGCGACATCAGCAGCTTCTCCTCCTCCCGCTCCATGGACGTAGTCGTAGACATTCTTGCAGCTTGCTCGGGCGCCTCCACCGCCTCGTGGTGATCGGAGGACGTCGTCTCGGCCGCGACCTGTCGAGCGCTCTTCTCCGTCGCCTCCGGAAAGCCGCCGCCCATGCCAGCGTCGGCCGGGTGAGCCGCGCAGTGCTCCGGCACCGCTTCGACGTCGCCTGAGTATGCCATGCAGCGGATCGAGCAGCACACAGACAGACGCAGCCTTGGCAAAAGCGATTGAGCTAGAACAGCAACGATTCTTGAGTCAGTCGACCTTGGCAACAACACCGGCTGTATGCTGGCCTTTGCGCCGGGTGCAGATTAAAAGATGGGGGGAGGTGGGGGACGGGTGGGGGAAGAGACGGACACGTTATGAGGAGCAGGAAGCGGGTCGCCTATGGTGGCTGCGAGGTGAGCGTGGCCTGCCGCTGAGGCGCATCATGTGGCTGCCCTTGCCGTCGCGACGTGGCCGGAGCCGTAGAAGTAGTAGCAGTAGGTAAAGTAAACCGCGAGGCGCGCTAGAAGGGCGTAAATGTGTGTGTTCGTGACTGCGTCTGCGTGGTTCCGTCTGAGTTTCTGAGGCTGGTGGCCACCCGGGGGCGGGGTGGATGCACCACCGCCAGTTGGTTGATACCACCAGTAGATTTGATCTTTTGGGGGAGCCACCGCTACTGTTCCTGTATCCCCCCATTAACTTCGAGACTCTGACCTGATATTACTGATGGGAGGAAGGTAGGAGGAAACGATCCATCCATGTCAAATTACTGCTTAATTTAGTCCTCACCTTTTGAGTTTTCACTCGTGGTTCACCCTGTCGCGCGTATGTGGAACTCTTGTAGTCTTGTGGACAATCTTAGCCGCACGAACGGGTTATTACCAATACGCTGTGTTCAATCACAAGGCGGCCCGTTTTCTAGTTTTTATGCACCTTGACGACGGCCCAAGGCCCAAGACCCAACGCAACAAGCAAACGAGAAGCTCCGCAGCCGAAGAAGAAGAAAACGACAAGCCTTAATAACCAAAAAAAAAAAAGACAAGCGGCTTGCCACGAACCGCCTGTAGCTATCTCCGCATCAGGGAGACCGATGTTTTTGGCTCCACAGATGGAATCTGAAATAAGCAAACTAAAATTTATAGAAGTATAAAAAATTCCATGGATGCACGTGATATGCAAAGTTTGTTAAATAATGTGTTAAATTCCAGGCCAAAGAAAAAGATAAATTTTATGGCTTCAGGGAGGCAACCCCAAAAAAACTGTGTTCCGCTCTACATGCTTGTCTTTTTGCCGAAGATACGCGATGAAATTTACATGTACACCTCTATAATTATTTTTACAAATTTTTAAGATTTCAAAATAAAGCTTTTGAACTTATTAAGAAACAAGCTCCATGGAGCACTGGATCTAAGCCAACTTTTCACGCGTCAGACCTATTTGGTGTAAATACTTCATAGGATTTTTCCACATTCTATTCCTTCTGGATAGCATAGAAACCATAGGAGTTTTCCAAATTCTACAAAGTTCATTCTAAGAAAAATACTTTCTTTGGTTCAATGACAACTATGGTATACACATGCCCCTCTCTCCAAAATGTGAACTGGTGTGGTGCTATGCAAGCCATGTAGTTGCTTTTGCCGCTTGTTTTTGGCATTATGTCGCATCTATTTACCCGCACCTTACTGAACCTTTTATACTTGAGGCAGCTGCCCCGCTAGGAGTTAAAACCGAAACTATGTTACTTGGCATGTTCGTGGGTTTCATGCAATGGAGCTTAGAGTAACCTCCTGTTATTCTAGAAAAAACTATTATATGATATACACAAAAAATTATCCGTTTCATGACGCAACCAGACTGCATCTCTTTACTCTTAAAATTGCTTTGTTTTAAGTTCATGTTGGATCAACATGTCATTGCATCTTGTTCAAATAGTTTTCATAATCCAACATTTTCGAAATCCCATGTAACCAAAGAGGTATTGGGTGGTCAAGCAAAATGAAAATACATTTTTCTGTTGTCGGTGGATTATTGTGTTGTGGTGTAAGAAAGAAAGTGCATTGTTACACCACATTGTGTTCGCACGGGACTATGCTGCCATTTTAGAGGTCAAATTTTGGTTTGGTAAAAGATAAGAGATGGTCAAAAACATACTCCCTCCATTTCAAAATATAAGATGTTTTAGCTTTGTGGAGGTAATGTAAGATACATTACCTCCACAAAGCTAAAACATCTTATATTATGAAAAGAAGGGAGTAACTATTACATCAAATCATATTCTTTTAGCAGCGATTAATCCAATTTATATTGAATTCAACTTTGTAGTTGTTGATTCTGGTGCACAATTTTTGGTCAGTTGAAGTTATTGTGAGTCTAGTTTTTGATATTCCTTCATCACTTCAAAATTGTTCTGAAGATACACAAAAGTAACAAAAAATATGAACTACTATGCTAGTGGTTTTCTGGCCGCTTCTTTGACAATAAATAACCCAATGATGATTGTTTCATAAAAATAAAAATAAGAAGTTGTGCTCAAACATGGATCAAACTAATCATTATGTGGATTAGTTTTTATGAATCCCAACAAGCATATCAACTTACCATGTAAGATATCACCTTGGGAATATTCACAGTATTAAATACCAGATGTTAAAAAAGCCAGATAATAATTATAACAAAAAATATTCAAATCCTACAACAATTTATAGATTGTAAACAAACAACGACTAAAGAGTTAGTTTTGGCACTTTATTGTGGCTACCAGGTTTTATTCGTGTAGTTTTCCGCTTTGTAATAAGTTGGTTATTCGCATATGTTATTATCATCCGTTGACATTAAATATGAGCTCCTTTGTTTCGAGGTAGCATATTGTTATTCAACATTATTTCAAGATACCTAAAGCAATACCCTATCACACACGAGAGTGCATCCACTTCAATCTTAATTAATGCCCAGAGTTTTCTCTTACTAAGGAAGTATTAGTGATATGTGTTGCATATCTATACGTTTGGGATGTGATGCTCATATGAATGCAAAACAAATGCTACATAGGAGTAGCATCGACATTATGTTATCTAAAAAACTATATGTGTGCCACCATATATATCAAAGAGTAGTCAAGTAAACCCATGGACACTGGTCCATTTTTAGGCATAAGAAACACCTTTTAATTACTTTACAAGAAATTTTATGTTCTATAATTATTTAATCATAATTACAAAAAAAATATTTCACTTGCATTTGTTAGTTTTCTTATTTCACTTCCTAGGTGTTTGACATATTGGTGCCTCGGTCATCTCATGGATCTCTTGAATGTGTTGTGGATAACCCTAAACCTCTAGTTATGACATATAACATGAAAAACATAGCAAATTTTATGTGACTCGGGTTAGGCATGATCTTCACGGATTCATGGGATTCGAGAGGAGGGGATGAGGAACACAAAGAACACGGCTAAGAACACACACACGTGGAGGTAAATAGTGAGGCAAACCGGTAGAATCAATCCCAGCAATAAAGCCCCAAAGGAGCAACCTCGGAAACTAGAAAGACAAGACAACGACACTCTAGTTGGAACCAATCTTCTCTTACCGGTCGGTCCACCAACCTAATAGAACTCTATCAAAGAAGAATAGCAAGCAATAAAACTCTATGGAATATTGGCACTACTAGAACCTTGGTAGTGAAGATTGGCATGTCCATAATACTAGAATCCACAAGGTGAAAAAGTAGCTACAAGAATAGGGATACAACTCCATGGAAAGGAGGCCTTGAAATCCACATGGAGATCTTCTCCACTAAGGGAAGGGGTCATAGCTCGATCTCATCTCTCATCTTGTCAACACCCGGATTTTTAATCCCAGATGCCTGTTATGCCATACATCGCAATCCCAGGATTACCATTTTTGCGAGACATAACAGAATTGGATACCATAGTACATCATCCATTACAAACCATACATAAGGTTTTACACAAATAAGGATATCATGATCCAGTTCTTAATACAACTCAAGTAGCGGAATAACGTAATAATAAAGGTAGCGTAGGCGAAGCTCCATCTTCGGGGTCACAGGCAATGCTGACGATGGGAGATGATCCTAGTTGTCGTAACCGTCCTAGGATCCATCCTCCTGGTACTCTTCTTCATAGTCTGGCCACGGGAATAGCCAGGGACAAAGCCATGAGTACTCTTTAAGTACTCGCAAACTAATACTAACAAGTGAAAGGGGTTTTGTAGTAAGACACTAAGCTCTAGGGTTGTTTTGCAAAAAGACAGATTTACCTCTACTAAGTTCAGAAACGAAGAAAGCTAGTTTGAAGTTTTCGTAGGGTTTCGTAGCATGGAAAACAAAATTTTCTACCGCATACAAACAAACAAGCCAAGATCTATCTACTAGATTGTAGCAACGAGTCGATGGAATAACTCACCCTCGAAGATTCCAAAGTGTTTAACGAGAGCGGATTCTCGTGGGTGATGTAGTCGTACTCTTCCCGATCTCAAGATCGCGTAGACGATCCTTCCGGCGCTGCGTTCCGGCAGCGCTTCCGCAGTCGGTCACACGTTCGGTACTCGACGAAGACCTTCCTATCCCTTGTTCCAGCAGGCAGCGGAGGTTGTAGCACTCTCCTCACGATTCCGGCAGCACAATGGCGTGGTACCGGAAGTAGAGGGGAGATCTCGCAGGGCTTCGCCTTAAGCCGGAGCGAGTATGGTGGACTATGAGAGAGATCCTCGGCGATCTAGGGTTTAGAAACACCAAGGAGGAGGGTCTAGGGCCGGCGTCTAGGGCTTGGAGCAGCCCAAGTCGGCGGCTAGGGTTTCCCTAGGCGGCGGCAGCAGGAGGTGGCGGCGCCGGCGGCTGGGAGCTAGGGTTTTGGGTGGAGGTGTTGTGTGCTTGGAGGGGCAGCCCTGCCCCTCCTTATATAGGTGGAGGGTGCGCGCCAGGGGAGGGGAGTCCCTCCCCAACTCGGTTTCCCAAGTGGGACGGCGGTGGAGGGAGGGAACTCCTCCCCAAGTAGGTTTCCTACTTCCCCTCCACCTCACAAAATAGTCGTTTTTCTTTTCAAATTGGCGTTTGACTTTTCAAACTAGGATTTGATTAAACCCTTTATTTTGTTCAGCGATGACACCTAGTACATGATGCAATCATTCGAACTTGATATGACACATTCATGTACCCTTCCCCTCCGGAGTGCCGGACATTCTGGAACCTTCTAGAACATTCCCTGATGAAAACACCGGAACCATTCTCCAACCCCGAAACAGGACTTTCCTTATATGAATCTTATTCTCCGGACCATTCTGGATCTCCTCGTGATATCCCAGATCCCATCCGAGACTCCGAACAACATACGTTCTCTTACTCATCATTCCATAACTACTCAAACAACGTCGAATCCTTAAGTGTGTCTCCTTACGGTTCGTGAATTATGCGGACTTGATCGAGACACTTCTCCGAACAATAACCAATAGAGGAATCTGGAAATTCATATGGCTCCCACATATTTCTACGATTACTTTGCGATCGAATGAACCACTTACATACGATACCAATTTCCCTTTGTCTCACGATAGTTTACTTATCCGAGGTTATGATCGTCGGTATTTCTGCATACCTAGTTCAACCTCATTACTGATAAGTACTCTTTTCTCGTTCCCGTGATATGTGATCCCTTGTGATCCAGTCACATGCTTGCAAGCTAATTGGATGAAATTTCACCGAGAGGGCCCAGAGTATATCTATCCGTCATATGGATGGACAAATCCCACTCTTGATCCATGTGTCTCAACCAATACTTTCCGAACACTCAATGCCACCTTTATAGCCACCCAGTTACGGTGTGGTGTTTGATGTCATCAAAGCATCCTTCCGGTGAAGGTGATATGCATGATCTCATGGTCGAAGGAATTAGGTTACTATGTATCAGAAAGCATATAGCAATTGAACTATTAAAATGACTTGATCTTTATGCTACGCTTATCTATAGGACTATGTCCACCATATCATTCTCCTAACGATATGATCTTTTTGTTAATAACATCTCAATGTTCATGATAGGGAAACCACAATCATTTATTAACCAACAAACTAGTATTATAAAGAGGCTTTACTAGGGACTCTATTTTAGTTTACAAATCACACAAGTAGTAATGTTTCCTTGTTAATACTATTATAGCATGAATGTAACCATTTATCATAAACACAAAGATATAATAATAACAACATTTATTATTGCCTCTAGGGCATATCTCCAACAGTCTCCCACTTGCACTAGAGTCATCTAATCTGGTAATATACCGAACACCCATGGCAGTTTGGTGTTGGTCATGTTTTGCCCTCGGGAGAGGTTTAGTTAACGGATCCGCCACATTCAGATCTGTGTGTACTTTGCAAATCTTTATGTCCCCATCTTGGACATGTTCTCGAATAGCGTGAAAACATAGCTTGATATGTTTCAGCTTCTTGTGTGACCTTGGTTCTTGCGCATTGGCTATGGCGCCCTTGTTATCACAGTAGATAGACATTGGGTCCAGTGCACTTGGAACCACACCCAGCTCTGTAATGAACTCTTTCATCCATATCGCTTCTTGTGAAGCCTCCAAAGCAGCCATGTATTCCGATTCAGTTGAAGATCTCGCCACAACGCTTTGCTTTGCACTCCTCCAGCTAAGTGCTGCACCATTCAAAGTAAATACATATCCAGATTGTGATTTAGAATCATCCGGATCGGTGTTCAAACTAGCTTCGGTGTAACCATTAACAACGAGCTGTTCATCACCTCCATAAGAAAGAACCATATCCTTAGTTCTTCTCAAGTACTTAAGGATGTTTTTGACCGCTGTCCAATGATCCACTCCTGGATCACTTTGATATCTGCTAGTTAAACTAACAGCATATGCAATGTCGGGTCTAGTACATAGCATGTCATACATTAGAGATCCTATGGCTGAGGCATAGGGAGTCTTACTCATCTTTTCTCTATCTTCTGCCATTGTTGGACTTTGAGTTTTACTCAAGGTCGTATTGGGCAACATGGGCAAGAACCCTTTCTTGCTATCTTCCATTCCAAACCTCTTTAGAACTTTGTCCAAATATGTACTTTGTGACAATGATATTAGGTGTCTTGATCTATCTCTATAAATCTTTATGCCTAATATGTAAGCTGCTTCGCCAAGATCCTTCATTGAAAAACTATTATTCAAATATTCCTTGACACTATTAAGAAGGTCTACATCATTCCCAATCAACAATATTTCATATACATATAGTATTAAGAATGCTACAGAGCTCCCACTCACTTTCTTGTAAATACAAGCTTCTCCGTAAGTTTGTATAAAACCAAAACTTTTGATCACCTTATCAAAACGTTGATTCCAACTTCGGGATGCTTGCTTCAATCCATAGATGGACCGTTGAAGTTTGCATGCCTTGTTAGCATCTTTAGGATCGACAAAACCTTTGGGTTGCATCATATACAACTCTTCATCAATGTCTCCATTGAGGAATGTTGTTTTGACATTCATCTGCCATATCTCATAATCATAATATGCAGCGATTGCTAACATAATACTCACAGACTTTAGCTTCGCTACTGGTGAGAAAGTCTCATCGTAGTAAACTCCTTGAATTTGTCGAAACCCTTTTGCGACAAGTCGAGCTTTATAGACAGTAACATTACCATCATCATTTGTTTTCTTCTTGAAAATCCATTTGTTATAGACAGCCTTCCGGCCATCCGGTAAGTCCACCAAAGTCCATACTTGGTTTTCGTACATGGATCCAATCTCGGATTTCATGGCTTCTTGCCATTTATTGGAATCTGGGCTCATCATTGCTTCCTCATATGTCGCAGGGTCATCGGTGTTATCTACCAACATGACATTCATAACAGGATCTTACCAATCAGGAGCGGTACGAGTTCTCGTTGACCTGCGAGGCTCTGTAGCAACTACAACCGAAGTTTCATGATCATCATCATTAGCGTCCTCTCTTATTGGTGTAGACGCCACAGGAACTACTTCCGGTGCTGCGCTACTGGCAAGTTCGAGAGAAGGTTCGACAACCTCGTCGAGTTCTACTTTCCTTCCAGTCACTTCTTTCGAGAGAAATTCCTTCTCTAGAAAGGATCCATTCTTGGCAACAAAGATTTTGCCTTCGGATCTATGATAGAAGGTATACCCAATAGTTTCCTTCGGGTATCCTATGAAGACACATTTTTCCGCTTTGGGTTCAAGCTTGTCCGGCTGTAACTTCTTTACATAGGCTTCATAACCCCAAACTTTAAGGAATGATAATTTAGGTTTCTTCCCAAACCATAATTCACACGGTGTCGTTTCAACGGATTTAGATGGTGCCCTATTTAAAGTGAATGCGGCTGTTTCTAATGCATAACCCCAAAATGATATCGGTAAATCTGTAAGTGACATCATAGAACGAACCATATCTAAGAGAGTCCGATTACGACGTTCGGACACACCATTACGCTGTGGTGTTCCCGGCGGTGTCAATTGTGAAAGTATTCCGCATTTCTTCAAATGCTCGCCAAACTCATAACTTAGATATTCACCTCCACGATCAGAACGTAGAAATTTAATCTTCTTGTTACGTTGATTCTCCACCTCACTTTGAAATTCCTTAAACTTCTCAAAAGTTTTGGACTTATGTTTCATCAAATAGATATACCCATATCTACTCAAGTCATCCGTGAAGGTAAGAACATAACGATAACCACCGCGCGATGCTACACTCATTGGACCACACACATCGGTATGTATGATTTCCAATAAGTCCGTAGCTCGCTCCATCATACCAGAAAATGGAGTCTTAGTCATTTTACCCATCAGACATTCTTCGCATCTATCAAGTGATTCGAAATCAAGTGATTCAAGAAGTCCATCGGAATGGAGTTTCTTCATACGCTTCACTCCAATGTGACCAAGACGACAGTGCCACATATAGGTCGAGTTATCGCTCGATTTCAAACGTTTAGCCTCAATGTTATTAATATGTGTATTTCCATTATCGAGATTCAATAAGAATAGACCATCTATCAAAGGTGCATGTGCATAAAACATATTACTCATATAAATCGAACAACCATTATTCTCTGACTTAAAAAAGTAACCGTCTCGCAATAAACAAGATCCCGATATAATGTTCATGCTTAACGCAGGCACCAAATAACAATTATTTAAGTATAAAACTAACCCGATGGTAGATGAAGAGGTAGCGTGCCGACCGCGATCACATCAAACTTTGATCCATTTCCCACGCGCATCGTCACCTCGTTCTTCGCTAGCTTCCGTTTATTCGCAACACGCTTTGAGTTACAAATATGAGCAACCGAACCAGTATCAAATACCCAGGCACTACTACGAGTACTAGTGAGATACACATCAATAACATGTATATCAGATATACCTTTCTTCTTGATGTTGCCGTTCTTCAAATCCTCCAAGTACTTTGGGCAATTCCGCTTCCAGTGACCTTCTCCCTTGCAGTAAAAGCACTTAGTATCAGGCTTAGGTCCAGCCTTGGTCTTCTTCGTTGGCGCGGTAACTTTCTTACCACCCTTCTTGAAGTGTCCCTTTTGCTTAGACTTGCCTTTCTTGAATTTGGTGGTCTTATTGACCATCAACACTTGGTGCTCTTTCTTGATCTCCACTTCTGCAGATTTTAACATGGCAAAGAGTTCTGGCAACTGCTTGCTCATGTTTTGCATATTGTAGTTCATCACAAAGTTCTTGTAACTTGGTGGTAGTGATTGGAGGACACAATAAATCCCCAAAGCATTAGGAATCACTATACCCAAGCTTTGAAGTTTGTTTGCGTGCCCAGACATCTTAAGCACATGCTCACTAACGGAGCTGCCCTCTTCCATCTTGCAGTTAAAGAACTTTCCAGAAGCCTCATAGGTCTCAATTGTCGCGTGAGTCTCAAAGATCAATTTGAGATCACGAAGAATATCATGTGGGTCTGAATTCTCAAACCTTTTCTGAAGCTCCGATTCTAAACCATACAAGATAGCACACTGAACTGTGGAGTACTGAGTCTTTCAGCGAGGTAAACATTCTTTACTTCATCGGTAGCAGTAGCTACAGGTGGGTCACCCAGCGGTGCATCCAGCACATAGGTCAAATTACCAGCTGTGAGGACAATCCTCAAATTGCGGAACCAATCCGCGAAGTTGCTTCCATTGTTTTTCAACTTTTCTTTCTCTAGGAACACATTAAAATTGATGGTAGGGGTCGCCATTGATCTATAACATATTTGCAATAGTTTAGACTAAGTTTATGACAAATTGAGTTCTTATTAATAGTTAAATTAATCTAGGTGAACTCCCACTCAAAACAACATCCCTCACATTGTTTTAGTGATCACACGAACCAAATCCAACACATCAACACCGATCATCACGAGAGTTGATGTAGCTTCAATGGCGAACAATTGACATGTTCATCATATCTACTATATGATTCATGCTTTACCTTTCGGTGATCCGTGTTCCGAGACCATGTCTGTACATGCTAGGCTCGTCAAGATCAAACCTTAGCGTCCGCATGAGCAAATCTGGATTGCTCACGTTGTATACACTTGCGGAATCTAACACACCCGATCATCACGTGGTGCTTCGAAACAACAAGCTTTAGCAACGGTGCTTACTAAGGATGAACACTTTAGAACTTGAAATTCATGTGCATGAGGGATCATCTTATAATGCTACCGTCGTTAACTAAGCAGTACAAGATGCATAAAGGATTAACATCACATGCAATTCATAATATGTGATATGATATGGCCTTTCTTCTTTGTGCTTCCGATCTCCATCTTCAAGCACGAACATGATCTCCATCATCATCGGCATTGCATCAAGGTCAATGACGCTTCTCCATGGTTGTCGTCCACCGATTTCAATTATTACAACTACTTTGAATAGACACGCGGGTCTTAACAGAAATTAAAGACAACCATATGGCTCCTGCCGGTTGCCAACTTACAATAAGGAACATTGCATACATCAAATATAATCACAATCATGGCCATATCACATCACAGCACACCCCTGCAAAACAAAGTTAGATGCCTCTACTTTCTTTGCATGTTTTACGTGGTTTGGGGCTTTCAATAAGTGTTGTTCTAACTTACGAACAAGAACCACAACACTGATACTAGTATTGTTAATCACCCGTTGTAAATTGGATCTTAACTATGCTAGGAGAAACAGGCACCCGCAAAGCCACTTATGCAATACAAGTTGCATGTCAAGCGTGGAGCAAGTCTCATGAACGATGTCATGTAAGGTTAGCCCGGGCCGCTTCATCCCACCATCCCGCAAGATGCAAAGTACACAAGAAGCAATCGACAACAAAAGCATCAACGCCCACAATGACCATTGTGTTCTACTCGTGCAACAGATCTACATATAGACACGGCTCTGATACCACTGTAGGGTTTCGTAGCATGGAAAACAAAATTTTCTACCGCATACAAACAAACAAGCCAATATCTATCTACTAGATTGTAGCAACGAGTCGATGGAATAACTCACCCTCGAATATTCCAAAGTGTTTAACGAGAGCGGATTCTCGTGGGTGATGTAGTCGTACTCTTCCCGATCTCAAGATCGCGTAGACGATCCTTCCGGCGCTGCGTTCCGGCCGCGCTTCCGCAGTCGGTCACACGTTCGGTACTCGACGAAGACCTTCCTCTCCCTTGTTCCAGCAGGCAGCGGAGGTTGTAGCACTCTCCTCGCGATTCCTAAAGACAACGGCGTGGTACCGGAAGTAGAGGGGAGATCTCGCAGGGCTTCGCCTTAAGCCGGAGCGAGTATGGTGGACTATGAGAGAGATCCTCGGCGATCTAGGGTTTAGACACACCAAGGAGGAGGGTCTAGGGCCGGCGGCTATGGCTTGGAGCAGCCCAAGTCGGCGGCTAGGGTTTCCCTAGGCGGCGGCGGCAGCAGGAGGTGGCGGCGCCGGCGGCTGGGTGCTAGGGTTTTGGGTGGAGGTGTTGTGTGCTTGGAGGGGCAGCCCTGCCCCTCCTTATATAGGTGGAGGGGGCGCGCCAGGGGAGGGGAGTCCCTCCCCAACTCGGTTTCCCAAGTGGGACGGCGGTGGAGGGAGGGAACTCCTCCCCAAGTAGGTTTCATTTCTCCACCTCACAAAATAGTCGTTTTTCTTTTCAAATTGGCGTTTGACTTTTCAAACTAGGATTTGATTAAACCCTTTATTTTGTTCAGCGATGACACCTAGTACATGATGCAATCATTTGAACTTGATATGACACATTCATGTACCCTTCCCCTCCGGAGTGACGGACATTCTGGAACCTTCTAGAACATTCCCTGATGAAAACACCGGAACCATTCTCCAACCCCGAAACAGGACTTTCCTTATATGAATCTTATTCTCCGGACCATTCTGGATCTCCTCGTGATATCCCGGATCCCATCCGAGACTCCGAACAACATTCATTCTCTTACTCATCATTCCATAACTACTCAAACAACGTCGAATCCTTAAGTGTGTCTCCCTACGGTGCGTGAATTATGCGGACATGATCGAGACACTTCTCCGAACAATAACCAATAGAGTAATATGGAAATTCATATGGCTCCCACATATTTCTACGATTACTTTGCGATCGAATGAACCACTTACATACGATACCACTTTCCCTTTGTCTCACGATAGTTTACTTATCCGAGGTTATGATCATCGGTATCTCTGCATACCTAGTTCAACCTCATTACTAATAAGTACTCTTTTCTCGTTCCCGTGATATGTGATCCCTTGTGATCCAGTCACATGCTTGCAAGCTAATTGGATGAAATTTCACCGAGAGGGCCCAGAGTGTATCTATCCATCATATGGATGGACAAACCACACTCTTGATCCATGTGTCTCAACCAATACTTTCCGAACACTCAATGCCACCTTTATAGCCACCCAGTTACGGTGTGGTGTTTGATGTCATCAAAGCATCCTTCCGGTGAAGGTGATATGCATGATCTCATGGTCGAAGGAATTAGGTTACTGTATCAGAAAGCATATAGCAATTGAACTATTAAAATGACTTGATCTTTATGCTACGCTTATCTATATGAGCATGTCCACCATATCATTCTCCTAACGATATGATCTTGTCGTTAATAACATCTCAATGTTCATGATAGGGAAACCACAATCATTTATTAACCAACAAGCTAGTATTATAAAGAGGCTTTACTAGGGACTCTATTTTAATTTACAAATCACACAAGTATTAATGTTTCCTTTTTACTACTATTATAGCATGAATGGAAACATTTATCATAAACACAAAGATATAATAATAACTACATTTATTATTGCCTCTAGGGCATATCTCCAACAGTTGTATAACACCTATGTGGGAACCTGAATTTCATATCCCACCTCTGTTGTGGTCAAGTCAAAATCTCAATTCATTTCACAAGTCATTTTGAAAACATCTGACGAGGGAACAGTATGGCCACTCCAACTGTCCATAACCGCGGACGCGGCTATTCGAATAGTTTGACACTCTGCAGAGACTGTACACTTTCACCACAACATTCGATACATCCGCCAGTAACAAATCCTGAATTCACCATACTCAGTATGCGGATAATCAATCCTAACCTTTTAATTACACGCCCTAGTATAGGCACCTCTCCTGTGAGTTTGGCCTCCCAACCATGACCAACTGTCATCTTGGGTACTGCACATGTGGACAATCTTCACAAGGTAGCCTCAGCTCAGACCTTCGCCGTGAGAGAACCCATACTAAGGTATATAAGTTTCCAGTGAGGGCCTATCCAATTCTCGGGTATTGTGGTTGTATGGTAAAATTGGAATGGTATCGCATCGAGACAACCATCAGTTTTATAAAGGGCTAAGGCTCATGCCTCAACATTTTCATCATCAAAATCATCTGGTGTTCAGAAACACATGTCAAAACATTTCAGTAGACTCATCATTCCAAGGTTTTCATAACCATTTTCACCAAGTATTCACATCTAATGTTGATCAAGTTTTATGCTTAGCACTAGCATCTACAAGTGGGGGTGGGTACTAATGAGGGGTGGTAACAAGTGGAGATTAATTGAGTTCAATCTCATGCCTTTGGATGACATCAAGATAATCTAGCTTAGGCCAAATTTTATGCTCTTTATGCAACCCTCAATTATCTTCCTAGAATCTACAAGTCACTTAAGTAAACTCTAAGAGAAATCTTTGATAAAGAAATAAAGTATAAATCTTGCAAGTAAAACTAGGATTGGGTATCATCAAATGTATCCAACCCAGCATGCTTAATGCATGGCATAGGTTATCTAACTTTCATAATTGCAAGTGCTAGCTTGCGTTGGTCTACTTGGTGAGTAAGGCTTTCATCAGTATCAGTATAAGCTTGCTAAGTTGCAAGTGTTAGCTTGCCTTGTGCAGAGCAGTGGTTGAAGTTCTCCTCGGCTTCTTCTTCATAGTATCCTCCTTCGTCCTCGTATCCTTGGTCGGTACTAGCGTCTATGAATAAATACGAGGTACACAATCACCAAACAATATTTAAATACTTTCAATCATCACACAAAGGTGCACTATAGATGATCTAGCATCATCACTAACATTACAAGATTAAAGCATGTGTCTTATTTATTTTATTTTTAGAAAAGTAATTTCTACTCATTGAAAAACTACTTAAGATTTAATATTCTCCAAACCAAACATGGGATCATGTTGACACATGTCATTACCACATATTTACTTACATGAGAATGTGATTTAAAGTGGTGTCACAATTTAATAAGGTTTTAACCTTTTATTTCAATTAAATAAAGTGACTAGAAATGCCTATGCATTCTTTTATTACTTGGACATTATTTCTGTAAGTAAACCCATATGTTTTTATATATTCTGAAAGGTATGATCAAATGTGATTTTTGAGAGTTGGAATCAACTCAAAAGATATTATGGTTGAATTTTGAAAAATGTTTAAATGCAGAAAAGTTTCTGACTTGTTATTTTTACCAAGGTTGATCTGCAGATCCAAATGATTTGAATCCAACGGGCTTGGATTAAGAATTTCAGTACCTTTCTAACAAAATTGGTTTCATGTAATTTGGTTCACTGAATCGAGTTGGGTTGATTTTTGAAACTAGGTATAGAACTATGTTTGAATTAAAATGGAAAAAGCTAAATTCAAACGACTGGGCTGCGTGGGAAAGGTTAACGGGCCGGCCTAGTGTCACTCCGCAGCGCGGGGATCACCTAACAGGGGGGTCTACCGGTCAGTGACTCTTTAAACGCGAAGCAGTACGGGGCTATGTGGTGCGTTGGATTACAATGAAGATCGACGGCTGAGGGTCATCGTCAACGATGAACAAGTCACCGGCGAGCTCGAACCCTAGCGGCTCAGTGGGGGTCGTGGGAGGCTCACCGGGGCTCAGGCGAGGGTCGGCGATGCGGGCGAACGACAAAGTCAACGACGGCGAACTCAGGGGTGGTCGCGGAAGCTCCAGGGGTGGAAGAAATCAACGGCTCCTCTTCTCCTCTGCAGCGGCGAGCTCCGGCCAAATTCCGGCAATGCGCTGCTCGCCTTGCTCCGGCTAAGGGGTGGAACGATCAGTGAGGTGAGGGGAGTGAAATGGTGTGCCTCAATCGGCTGGGGGTCGTCTCCTTTTATAGGCTCGACGGCGAGACCGAGAGGGATGGGTAGGCGACATGGCTACTGGCGGCTAGAGGCATGGCCGCGGCTGGCGATCGACGGGCGGTCTCCTGGCGATGCTCTAAGGCTTAAATGCGCATGTAGGGGCGGTGGAAAATGGTCGGGAACGTGCGATGCTCTGCGAGGTAGAGGCGGCGAACTCTACGGCGAGCGGTGGCTACGGGGTACGGGCGGTGAAACGAGCATGTCTGGTGGTCTCCTGGGACGGTGGGGTGCATGCTGGCGGGCGGCAAGGGCTCGAGGTGGTCGGGTTGCGTGGGAACGGCGCGTGCTCTGTGGTGCGCGTCGGCATGGTCGACAGTGGCGCGGGCACGATGTTCCTGGCTGTTCTGGTCGTTGCCTTCGAGCTAGGGCTGGTCGAGAGGGGCGGTGAGGCATGGGTGATCTCCCAGACAAGGTGGGCACGGCTAGTTCTTCTCCTAGTTTGATGTCCACACTAGGGTGGCAAGGGTGCTCTCGGCATGTTCACCATTGATGACATTTGCCGGCTTACAGTGGTGCTAGTGATTAGTTAAGGTTGTTAGATGATCTACTAAGGCTAGTGGTGTCCAGAGAGGGAACAAGTTAGGCCCAAAACACTGCTCAACATAGTGTTTTGATTTGGTTTGATTTGCATCTGCAACCTGTTTGATGAAATGGCCGCATGAACTTAAGTTTTGAATTTTGAAAAGATTTTTGGTGGGTGTGCTAGGCATGTACTGGGGAGTCTGTGGATGCTTCGGTTTTGAAAATTGAGTTGGTTTGAGTAGTTTTTTAATAAGTGGGATCTTCCCATATGAAATAGATTCAATTTTAAAATATCATTTAAACAAAACATTTGAATGTTTCTGGATGATCACAAAGTGTGCCTTGGTACCTTGTTATGAGTACTATCAAGGGGTGCAAAGATCCATACATGTTTCTGTTGAGTTCTGAAAGTTAGGGATAGCCAAAGTAGGTATGGGAGTTAAATTGGCCAAAATGACCATTCACTTAATTTATTTATTTTGACTTGTTTGTCTTTGGGAAAAGTTTGGGTATTGTTTAGATGATGTTTATTTCACCTAAGAATCATTTTACAAGCAAAGAAACACAGAATCATGGAAATTCAAAATAATCCAAATTTTAATGCACACATATATGAATGCTTTCATATTTTTAGTTGGAAAAGTTTTTGTTAACCCTAATTTTGGTGATTAGAGTTTGATGATCCAAGCTTAGTATTTTTGGGGTGTTACAAACCTTCCACCCTTAAACAAAATCTCGTCCCGAGATTTGAAAAAGGACGAAAAAGATTACCTAGGATTTGAAGAGATCGGGAAACTCTGTCCTGATGTGATCTTCGCGCTCCCAGGTAGCTTCTTCTTCTGTGTGGTTGCTCCATTGAATCTTGAGAAACTTGATGCTTCGGGTTCTGGTAGTTCTGACAGCTTCTTCCAAAATACGGATGGGTACTTCAGGGTAGGTTAGGTCATCGTTGATCTCTATGGTCCGGTGATCAATATTCTTGAACACTTCCGTTTTCTTTGGAACTTCGAGGCACTTACGAAGTAATGAGATATGGAACACATTGTGCACGGCTAACATTTCTTTGGGTAGTTCCAATTGATATGACACTTCTCCTCGACGGTTCAGAATCTTGAAGGGGCCAATATATCTGGGGGCTAACTTTCCCTTAAGTTGGAAACGCTGCATTCCCTTCAATGGCGATACTTTCAGATACACAAAATCTCCGATGTTGAAGGCGAGGTCTCGACGTCTCTTGTCGGCGTAACTCTTCTGTCTGGATTGGGCGGTCTTGAGATGCTCACGAATCTTGTGAACTTTCTCTTCTGCTTCTCGTAGGATGTCGGGTCCAAAAATCTGACTCTCTCCTACTTCCGACCAGTTCAAAGGGGTGCGACACTTCCTTCCTTACATGAATTCAAATGGGGCCATTTGCAAACTAGCTTGATAACTGTTGTTGTAAGAAAATTCTGCGAATGGCAGACAGTCTTCCCATTTAGATCCATACTCTAACACACAGGCTCTCAACATATCTTCGAGTATTTGATTTACTCGCTCCGTTTGTCCATCGGTATGAGGGTGATAAGCTGTGCTAAAATCTAGTCGGGTTCCTAAACCTTCTTGGACTTTCTTCTAGAATCTCGAGGTAAACTGAGTTCCTCGATCCGATACGATGTTCTTGGGGACTCCATGCAAACTGACGATTCTAGCGATGTATAATTCCACTAGCTTCGAACTCTGATATGTGGTCTTGACTGGTAAGAAATGGGCGACTTTGGACAATCGGTCCACTATTGTAACTATCCCGGTGAATTACGCTCCTAGATACAAGCCTGGATGAGCGGTAGTGGTTGAAATAGTACGGTGGTGCCCCAAAAGCCACTCACGGGTAGACCTTTCGGCCGTCCCAACCACTTCCAACTCAACGGGACCTGTACGGGCGGCGTAATCGGCAGGCGAAGGGATCAACTACATACACAAGTGGGTATGTATGCAAGCCACCATACAAGAGTACATCAGAGCCATACCATCTAGAAAGAAAGGAAATATAGCAACGCCATACGGCAAGATTCAAATGACCTAGATAGGTATAATATGTTAGGATAACTCCTCATACAACACACATCAGAGTATCAAGCGGAAGCGGCAAAACAAAGTCCTGCACGGACAAGAAGCAAATCGGCATAAGATGCCATAGAAGTAAGCACATCCCGCCCACAGATCTCACGGATCCCCGTTCCCGGAATCTCTACACCGAACGATCGTTGCCCGCATCATCAGCCTCTTCCACCCAGTATCCGTCCTGCGAGGGTACCTGTTCATCTGAACCAAATAATTTATCGTGTGAGACCCTAAGGGTACTCAGCAAGTCTTAATGCCTCTAAAGGGGACACAACCTGGGGTGACGCAATTGCAGCGAAAGATTAACCCTAGCAGTTCTACAGAAATTCGCTAACCATCCGCCTACCCAATGATAGACGGATGTCCGTGAATGAAGGACAACAATTATAATAGTAATTCATCAGATCCATCCTCCTCCTCGCTTACCAACGAGGAAGCGGACGAACAACCCCCCACCCGTTGGCAATTTTATTAACCATTCCATGAGTGTTGCACTATTTACTAGTCAATTTACTTAGTCAGATTAAAGCGGTACTTTAGTTATGCTTGTCTATGATCGAGAAACTATGCTCCAAGTCATCCATAAATCATGACACGGCTTTGAAAGTTTTACCCGCCGGGTGCACCAATAGCAACACACGCCGATCAACCTCGAAAACCAAATCAAAACCCAACGAGGCTTTCACGACTAAGCAATCACAGGATTCAGAATATTTCAGGGGCCACCCCATTGAGTACACCAAGAACGGCTAGCTGACTCGAGACGGACTCAAGGTTTGCGCTGCTATCAGAACGACAAAGAATCCCCAAACGGGACCGTTGATACCGCGAAAACACTCCGCCTAAAATAAAGACAGGTGCTCCTCGCACAAACGTAATAAAGCAAGAAAGCATGGCATAAGTAGGATAGTAACAAAACCTCAAACTAGTTGTGGCCCCAGAAATAAGATGAATCAAGCTCGCTCGGGGGTCCCATATACCTCCCGGATGTGGATAGCGCGATAAAGCAAGGAACAGGTTTCAAGTACTCGGGGTCTTACGGGACACAAGTGAGCAGGAAAACCAAATAGCAGATGTTGCTCACCGATGCCACTTTCATTAGTTATCCCATTACTACTCAGGTTAAGTTGTTTAGGTACCTCATTATTCACCAGACTCGCACATACCCTACACATGCTGTTCTACGACTCGCATGGCTCAAACAACTCCTGTAGTAATGGCTCATGGGATGGAGGAACAAGCTTGGTGGGGTGTAAAGTAAAGGCTATGCAATACTTGGGATTCAATTTAATGCAATCGCGACTCAATGATGCAAGAATAAGATAGAGGCAATAGATACTGTATGTATGCAAGCATGTGGAAGTGCTTGCCTGGCAACTCAGTTGAAGCGAGAGACGGATCTGGGTAGTGCTCTTGGTTCTCTTGATATATCCCCTGCTCAGTGTCTATCCGAGAAAAACCAAACAAACAAGGCCAACATAAATAAAGTGCACAAGCATTGGAATAAAATGCGACAAGCAAACAATCATGCCATGATGAATGATGCACAAGTTGCATGGCAATAAGTAGCATGGCATGGGTGAGGTGTGGTATGCAAGAATAAGGCATTTTATTAAGGTTGGGCCACATTTTGTTGTCATAATAGTTGCTGTTTACTATATATTTATATGATGCATGCTGCAATTGAAGTCACAGATAGCATAAACAGAAAGGTCTCGTCGAGCTGATCATTTTAGACATATCATTTGTTAAATTTGGAATTATAAATCAAAAGTTATTAATTATTTAAGTTCTAGTGGCATTTGTGGTAATTTAATTCAACTTGGAATTTTAAATGTGCAAAAGGCAATTTAAATGGCATATTTGAAATCCTTACATTTTTCTGATTCAAAAACATATATCATTTGCATTTTTTGGATTTATAATTGAAAAGTTATTTAAAATCTGATTTGAATTTGATTTTGAATTAATTGAATTAGATTTGAAATAAACAGACAAGGCAGAAACTTTTTACACCCATCTACAGCTAGCTCCAGCCGCAGATGTGATGGGCCAGAGATGAGGGCCCACGCTACAGACAAACTTTGCCACCATGCTCTGCTAGCCCAGAGATGACAGGGGTGGGGTTAGCAGCCCACACGCCAATGAGTGGACGCGAGACGCCACGCCAGCAATGGGAGGACTGGGTTGCTAGATCAAAACAACGGGCACCTTTTTGCAAAACTGCACAGAGACAGACGTGTGGGGCCGAGGGAGTGCGGGTTAAGGGATTAAAAAGGTTGGGGGTTTTCTGAAAGACTACCATGACCCCACTGTTCCTCTTCTCGCTGAATCGCGGACAGAGGCTGGTGCGACAGGCGCGGGGCGCGGCGCGGTGGGGGTTCGATCCAGGGACCTGGGGCGCGCGCGCAAACGCGGCTACCACTGGGCTAGGCTGGGATAGGTGACAGGAGGGCGCGCGTGGCCTAGGTAAGGCTGACGCGGCACGGGTTAGCGGCAGACGTCGACGAGCTCTGGCGCGCGGAGGCCGCTCGATGAAAAGATCGTCGCGTCCAGGAAGCGACTAAGGTTGGGAGGATGTCTGGGAGGGCTAGGAACTCACCGCGGGCTCGGTGGCGTGCTTGGTTCGGGCAGGGGCGGTCGCGATCGACGGCGGGGCTGACGCCGGGTAGCTAGGGTCAAGGCGTCGGGCGTCGGGCTGACAGCCTGGGCTTCTCCTCCGCGGTTCCGTGTACCGTGGCGACGCCGGGGACCTCCTGAGCTTCCTCGACAACCTCGGCTCCGCGCCCGCCTCCTGGTTCGTGTGCGCTGGTGAGACCCGACGGTGTGGCCGGCGTCGGGGTGAGGCTGCAGTGGGGAAAGAGGGGGCGGAGGAGAGGATCGAGGCAGAGCCTCAGGGTGGATCTGGGGAGAGTCCAGAGAGATGCGGGTGGATAAGAACAGGAGGGGGGCAGGTAGATGGCGTGGGGAGGGTAGACTGCCTGGCCACCTTTTGCACCTCACGCAGCTGGCCACCAGGCGGGGAAGAGAGGGAGGCTGCCAGTGGGGTAGGCGAGGTCAGGGAGGCAGGCAGGTTTGGAGGGGCCCCTTGGCCAGGGAGAGAAAAAGAGGGAGAGGGAGAGGGGGCCGGCTCGGGCTAGGGTTAGGTTTGGGGGTGTCCTCGGTTGTGGCATGGGTTAGATGGTAGGAGGTCGCTGGGGTGGGGCCTGCATGGAATAGTGGGGAGAGCTAGGGTTTAGCTAGAGGGGTTCGGTTTAGAAATAGGTGGGATTAAGGAGAGAGGGGTGGATTAGGGTTTTTTTTGGACTAGGAGTAGCTTAGGGTTTTAGCTAGGATGGTTATGGGCATGGTGAGAGAGGGATCTAGATAGAGGATTAGAGAGAAGGGGTGCAAGGTAGGGATTTTGAAGCATGCATGTTCCAAACATGGTCAAGCAAGATCAAAAAGAAAAGAGGTAGGGAGAAGGATGTGGGGGTTTAGGGCTTGATTAGGTTTTAAGCAAAACAAACAAGATCAAGCCAAAGGAGGGAGAGAGAGAGGATCCATAATAAAAACAAATAAAAACAAATGTCAAGCCAAAGGGGGTGCTTGCATGGGCCATGCATAATTAATTAATACCATGTTTATCTTTGTGAAAACAAGATTATTTACATGGCATTTCTTATGCAATCCAAAGTGTGGAATCAAAAGAAAATAGAAAGAATTCCAAGTGGGATATGAGGAGATGATCACATTGGATTATATTTGGGACTTGCTAGTGTGTATATGCCACTAGATATTTATTAAGCCCACAAAATATCCCAACATGATGATAACCCCAAAACATCACACATATGGAAGTTAGGGAGAAAGGGTCCCACTCACAAGGCATGCAAGGGTGGCCATGTGGCTCTCATGCATCAATAATGTGAAAACAAAATGATGCCAAGATGAGAACATGTGGAAAACAAATGGATCCATCCCAACCCACATGAGCTAGAAGTAAACCCATAAATGCCAAGCTCATATTTAGTTGGATGGTGGAATTATGAGGTGGTGAAAGAAAAGGTGGTGGAGTTAATAAGAGATATGCCCCCAAATCAACTTGGGCATTTAACAACATATCAAGAACCAAATACAATATCAAGAGGCAACTACAATTAATAATGCATATGAGATAAGAACCAAAGCAAAGAGGGGTTTTGTATGATGCTCAAATGCAAGGTGGCATGATGACATGAGCATGATATGATGATGATGCAACAATTATATGTTGGAAGTGGTCCTTTTATTACTAGAACAAGTAGCATTACAGGTGTTAGAAAACTGGGATGCTACAACTATGACCCAAATAGAGTCATTTCCCCTACTAGAAGTAGGTAATCCGGTGATAAAGTCCATTCCAACGGAATCCCATTTCCATTCCGGAATCTGCAATGGTTGCAACAATCCTGCGGGTCTTTGATGTCCCGCCTTGACTCGTTGACATATATCACACTTGGCGATATAGCTTCTGATTTCTCTCTTCATCTTGTGCCACCAAAATTGTTCTTTCAAATCTTGATACATCTTGGTTCCTCCGGGGTGGATAGAATAAAGAGTAACATGAGCTTCCTTCAGAATAACTTCTTTCAACTCAGAATCTGCTGGTACACAAAGGCGTCCTTTGAACCACATAAATCCTTCTTCGTCTTTGGTGAATCCAGGTACTTTGCCTGTACCGATACGATGATTGATTCCGTCGATACTAGCATTTCCTTTTTGCGCCTCCTTGATCTGGCTGATCAAAGTGGGTTGAAGTTATATGCTAGCCAAAAATCCTTCACTCACTAATTCCATTCGGAAATCTTCCATCTCTTTGTGCAAGCTTGGTTGCTCCTTTAAAATCATGGAGTTCAAGCGGCACGGCAATCTGCTAAGGGCATCTGCTACCACGTTGGCTTTACCAGGGTGATAGTGAATGTACAGGTCATAATCTTTGATTAGCTCAATCCATCTTCTCTGTCTCATATTCAGCTCCTTCTGAGTGAATATATACTTCAGGCTCTTTCGATCCGAATAAATCTCACAACGATTTCCCATCATGTAACATCCCTAAAATCATGATTTCAAAGATTGCATATCATTCATGCATGCATATAGTTTTGAGATCAATTTCAAACCAATTCCAAGAAAACAGAAGCACATAGTGCTATCATTTTATGTGAGCAAACTTAAATCAAATGACCATCCCCATTTGAGAGCTTAAGTGTTTTAAAACCAAGTTTGTTTGTTTCCTTGTTGATTGGATTGAGTGTGGAGTTTGAACAAAATTATACAAAATAAAAATGGTTTCAAAACCATTTTAAAAACATTTGCAAATCAAGTGCTATGGCACTGTTTATTTTGTTTATTCAAAAGAACCAAGCTTGAACAGAGAGACCACATGTTTCTATGCCCAGAGTTATGAATGTTGCACCCTACAAAATCCTGGAAAAGTTTGAATTCAAAAGCTTTTGAAATCATTTGAAAATCAATCCAGAAAATCAAATTATAAAAAGAAAAGGATTGAAGAAAAGGAAAAGGGTCGGCGCTACTATTCTGGCCCAACAGCGAATCCAGCCCAGCTAGCCCACCCGGATCCCCTCTCTCTCTCGCACGCGCAGACGCACCCAAGGAGTCACTGACACTCGGATCCCACTCCCTCTCTATTTATTTCGCTGACAAGCGGGCCCTGTCCACGTCATCATCGTCTTCCCCCAGATTCCGCGCACGAACACCGCCGCTGGCCGTTGCTGCGTTGATTCCGCGGCGTAATTGGCATTGATTCACTGGGCGTTTCTTGTCGAGCTCCTGCCTACTTAAGCCCCTCCATCTCGCGGCCATTTCCTCTCACCCAATTTCCTCTCCACGCCACCAGGTTGCTCGCAACTCGCCCGACACTGCCGCTGTTCCGACGACCTCGCCGACGAATTCCGGTGAGCACCGTGCCCCCCTCTGTCCATGGTTCATACTAGCATGCTCTACGGCTCCTTGCGCATCTACTGACACACCCCATTTGTTCTCGCATGATCTGTAGCCTCGACAGCGACAACATCTGAGCGCCGCCGCTCTCTGCTCGAACTCCGGCGACCTCTCCCCGTAAGTACCAGCCGCCCCTTGCCCTCTGGTTGATACGCCTAAGATCCCCATCATCTTGCGCAGCTAACGGTGCCCTCCTTTTGACTTAGAGCGACGCAGAACCTCGCCAACATCGACCAACAGCCGTACCCGACGCCTTCGCGAACTCCGGCGAGGAATCCCCGACGACTCCGAGCGCCCCTTCGCCAACGAGAGACACGTTGAGCTTCACCTCGACACGGCGGTTCTGGTGAGCATCCTCTCCCCTCCCCTGGCGACCTAGAACGCCGGCACCGCCGCTGACAGACGCGCCGCCGCCAGTCGTCGCCGCTAGCGCCGCTAGGCTATGCTCGAAGCAACAGCAGCCGTTAGATGTAGATCTTGCGGTTTAGATTAGATCTGAGCAAAGCGTTTTCTTTGAATCTGGCGCGTTGGATCTGACTTGATCTGATGGCGCGGAAGGGTGATCCTGAGTGAAACGGTATCGGCCAATAGGATAGCGCCGCGTGGCTAGGGTTTGGTTTAAAAAACAGAATTTGAAATCTAATTTATATCCAAATTTGATTTAGCTATAACTTTTGATTCCCACGTTTGATTTTGGCAAATTTTATACCGTTGGAATCAGGAGAGCAAGCCCTTTCAATTTATGCAATGTGTTTAAAGTTTTGCTTCTGTTAAAATATTTTTATTTGCAGAAACATGTGTAGGGCTTATTTGAGCATATGAAATGTTTAGGAATTGTTTTTAGTGTCAAATAAACTTGGTTTGGCAAGTTTTTGACTTGTTCAAGATTCAGTACTATGCACTTGCTTAGTTGAGTTTTAAAAATCATCACTTAGCATTTTTCATGCATGCATATGTATTTTTGTTTGTTTGTATATGTTGTGTGTAATTTGTTGCTACCATTCTTTGTGTAGACTTTGGTGCTAGTGATTGTGATTGTGAAGAGTGCTACTCTCCCAACTACCAAGGCAAGTGGTACTTCATGAATATTTCTATCCCTATATTTTATACTAAGCATTAGAAATATTTTGCTAAGTCTTGCATGTTAATATTTTTGCCTAAATGCCATGATGGGAAATCCTAAGTAGTTGTAGAATTGCTAGGAAATTTCTAAGTTAAGTTACTATCTATGCCATGCTTAGCCTAGCTAGTAGCAAATAAGGGTTGGTGAAATACACATGCTATGATGGAAATATTTCTAAGTCTTTGGACTTTGTTTTTCTTAATAAAACAACTAAGTTAATGAATCACCTGGGTGGAAAGGGACTTGATTAGTGGATTTTTGGTTTAGTGGTTACACAAGGCCCATGGCTATGGTTTACCTTGTGTATCTCACTTGTGGCAAGCCACCCGGGAACAAAGAGATTTTAGAGGCCAGGTGTTAAGAAGCTTATAGTTCCGCCACTTGGCAATATGGGCTCTGCCTGGATCACATAAGTTGCTAGAACTTAGCCATTTGGACAGTTGGTGGTAGTGGGAATGATAGGTTGGAGCGCGTCCATTTGTTCTAAGAGAAGGCTTCTGAAAGGTCATGTCTTGGGAAACCAAGTCTGGTGGGGAAAGTGCACAACCTCTGCAGATGGAAAAATCTAAGTACTTAGTCAAGTCCATGGCAATGGACAACTTGAGCATCAAGGCATGGAAGCTATCAAGAATCTCCTCATCCCAATTTCTAAGTAAAAATTTGTGGGTAAACAAGGGTGAAGGACCTCAATGTCTATTGGTGGTTCCTTGGGAAAAGTTTTGACAAAGAAAAACTTAGAGTTTTCAACTAATAGGAAAAACCTATTTTGAGCAAAGAAAGCCAAGCTACACTTAGCCAAATTGCATATAGTAATATAGTCCACCTAAATTTTACTAAGGTATCACTTGCCAATACTATTCCAAAGTATTGACCCACTGTGGCTGTAACTTGTGATGTTGCAGGTTACTCTGATGAGGATTAGGTGTCATGAGTCTACACTCAACATGTTTGCCTGTGGCACATGAATATGGAGACTTATATTATTTACTTATTCAAACTCTTGTATTAGGCCTATGGCCTTGTGTTGTAAAGACTATGTTTATCTCTGGAATGGATGTAATAAATGACCTTTGTATCTGTGTACTTCATCTTAAACTGTGGATGCTAGCAATGATCCATGGACTAGCATTGCAATCACAGGGATCCTTTTTCCTTTACAAAGGAGGGATCTTACAGATGGTATCAGAGCACTGTGTTGCCTGTAGGATTATGACCCTAGGATTGGAAACCACTAAGGAAAAAATTTCAGCCACTTCTACACTTGTCTATTCTTCTCGTAAAACTTTTCTAATCTTCTCTCTCATCTCTATTTGTAGATGAACTCCATCAACGAAGCCGTGAGGAAAGGACCACTCAGGACAATGACTTTGGAGTGTGAGACAGAATTCCCCAAGGCTCTCAAGGACCTCATGGTTGCATTAGACATACAAGGTGCAGCTGCGTACAAGGGCTTCCCTGTGATGGATGAAGGAGAGGAATACTGGTGGGTACAACTTCACTTGTATAAAAACAAGGAAGACAACCATCAGGAAAAAGGATTCCGCATGTTCACCAATTTAGTGGTGCACCCTACATTCTTGGAATCAGCAAAGGATGCAGCTTGGAAGACCATCAAAGAACTTGGTGATAGAGTCAAGTGTAGAATGCTCAACCTCCAAAATGATCTAAGGAAAGAGAAGGAACATACCCAAGAGTTGGAAGCTACCAACCAAACCTTAAGAGGAGACATTATAGACTTAGTGATGGAGTCATGTGAGCAAGATAGGATGATTGCTTCTAGAAACATTGTGTTAGCCAACAGACCCAGTGAGATAGGATTGTAAACGTACTTCGTTAGTTGGACCACCACCTATCACCTTATTTTCCAAAATGTTGCTTTAAAATAAGATTGAACCTTGGTTGTTGTAATGGTTTCATGTATGCATGACTTGTGTGTTTTACTTTCCAAGGATATGTATGTGTTGTTTTGTCATTTGTTTTATCATGATTTGTGTTGTTCTAACTTTTCTATCTTATAAATAGATGCCTATTACCATCAGCACTGTTGGGGAGTTCCAGGTTACCCGCTTTGGTCCTCGTATCGTTGAGCTTACTACTTTGCTCAATCTCCCTCTTCCCACCATCATGGTGCACCCCCTCACCAAGTTTGAGAGGAATGACCTCTGGGGCTTCAAGGTCAACCAGCCCGGACGCCAGACGAAGCCTACCACGGAGACCATTGTCTTCAAGCTCATGCACGATGACAGGGAGAGAGGCCTTGAGGTAGTGATGCAGGATCTGATAGGACGTCTGCTAGGACGACACTCCCGACAGGTTAGAGGCACCCACTTCCACGTCTTCGGAAGATGTGATGAGGATGGAGAGTCCATCGACTTCGAGGACGATTCGAGGGACGCAGCAGAGCCGATACGCCTGTACCTCCAGGACTTAGAGTCTCTCATTAGGCACGTGGACACGGACAGGACCAATGTCATGCTCAGCAATGATGAGCTCCAGGTGCAGCTTCGCGAGAAGCACAAGCTCTTCGTGCAGCAAGACGAGATAGTCAAGGAAATGGAGGCAAAGTTTGAGACCTAGGACAGGAAGTTCAAGAGTTAGGAGAAGCGTGTCCAGGATAGGAACAAGAAGATCCGGGACATGACTGAAGAACTGCAGTCCAAGGACTTCGAGCTAGAGCAGCAGCAGACAGTGATAGAGAGGCTTCGCTCCCAGAAGAGGGCTCTCAAGGCCAAGATAGATACCTTGACCACTAGCATCGAGGAAAACAAGACCGCGATGGAGAACGCAGGTCTTACCTTTGTCGAGGAGGAGATTGATGGCGATGAGTAGATGGACTACTCATTTATCTTTTATTATCATACTTGTTTGAGAACTTGTTATTGGACCATCCGACATGTGGATGGCTTGCTACTTGTGTGTTTTATTTTGTGAACTTGTTATCTTGTTGTTGAACCTTTATCTTTCTGTTGCATGCTTGTGTTTGCTTATGTGATGTAATGTGCATGAAAGCATCTATGGGTATCTCATTCTTATCTCTATTTGAACGAACCACAGATGCCTCCCCGTCGTGCAAACCCCAACCCCAACAACAACATCACTCCAGAAATGCAACAAATGATGACTGCTCAAACTTAGCTAATGCAGATGATGACGACGTTCATCCAGAACCAAAACAATAACAACAACAACAACAACAACAATAACAACAACAACAACAATAACAACAACAACCCTCCGGGCTTTGATATGCTTACCAGATTCTTGAGATTGAGGCCAACTAAGTTCTCAGGGACGACTGATCCCATGGTGGCCAATGATTGGCTACGCTCAGTAAACAAGGACTTAGTAACCGTGGGCTGTACGGATGCTGAAAAGGTCAGATTTGCAGCACATCTGCTGGAAGGACCAGTCGCCACTTGGTGGGACAACTTCCAGATCACCACTCCCATAGATGAAGTGACATGGGCTATCTTTGAGGATGGCTTTCGCACTGCTCATATCTCATCTGGAGTGATGAGTCTGAAAAAGAAAGAGTTCCACAATCTGAAGCAGCGCCACCGCAGCGTGGCTGAATACATTGAGGAGTTCAACAATCTGGCGCGTTATGCACCGGATGAAGTTGACACCGATGCCAAGAGAAAGGAAAAATTTCTTGAAGGCTTGAATGATGAGCTGAATCTGTAGTTGGCTGTAGCATATGTTCCCACTTATCAGTCGCTCTGTGACAAGGCTGCTATTTTGGAGAACAAAATGAAGCAAGCTGAGAGTAGAAAGAGAAAGCACTCCGACAAGCACAGCTCGGGATCGTCTCACAAACGATCTCATTATGATGACAGTGGAAGCTTAGGATCCCACAAGCATGGGAAATTCAACAAGCACCACAACCACAACCGTCATGACAACAAGCATCACCGTAGTCATGACAATGACAAGTACAAGAACCACAAGAGTGGACATAAGAGCCACCACAGTGGTAATGGAAGTGGAAGTGGGAGTCAGCCTGTTAAGAGAGACATCAGTCAGGTTGAATGCTTCAAATGCAATAAGATGGGGCATTATGCAAATGACTGCCCAGAAAAGAAAGTTGAAGGACTCAACAAGCCTAATCCTTTCCAGAAGGGACAGGTGAACCACATCAGTGTGGAGGAGGTCTATGAGGAGCCTGATGTTGTTGCTGGTAAGTTCAGACTCAATTCCATTCCAGCATTTGTTCTTTTTGATACTGGAGCATCGCATTCATTCATATCAAAAGCATTTGTTGATAGAAATGAGTTTCCAACTGAAAACATTGGGTGTCCAATAAAAGTTAGTTCTCCGGGTGGAGATATGATAGTAAGTCTTGGATGCCGGGATCTAGTAATAGAGTTTGGAAAGCATAAATTTCCAGTGAGTCTGATAATCCTAGATTCCCAAGGACTGGACGTAATATTGGGAATGGATTGGATGGCTAAGTATGAAGGAGTACTAGATTGTGCTAATCGTACTGTTGCACTCACAACCCCGGAAAGAAAGCGGATTAAATTCAAATCCAACTTTGCTAAATTCTCTTAAGGGGGTTAGCATGGACAGTGTGCCAATTGTGAGTGAGTATCCAGATGTGTTTCCGGAAGAATTGCCGGGAATGCCACCAGATAGAGATGTGGAGTTTCTGATAGATTTGGTACCAGGGTCTGGACCAATAGCAAAGAGACCTTATAAAATGTCAGTTGATGAACTGAAGGAACTCAAGAAACAACTTGGAGAACAGCTACAGAAAGGATTTATTCAACCAAGTTCTTCATCTTGGGGAGCCCCAGTTTTGTTCGTGGAGAAGAAAGATAGAAGTCAAAGGTTATGCATAGATTACCGTTCACTCAACGAGGTAACTATCAAGAACAAATACCCTTTGCCTAGAATCAATGACTTGTTTGATCAGCTAGAAGGAGCCTGTGTGTTCTCAAAGATTGATCTCCGGTCAGGCTATTTTCAACTCAAGATAAGGGAGCAAGACATACCTAAAACAGTTTTCACTACAAGGTATGGATTGTATGAGTATACCGTAATGCCTTTTGGTTTGACCAATGCTCTAGCATACTTCATGAATATGATGAACAAGGTGTTCATGGAATTCCTTGACAAGTTTGTTGTCGTTTTCATCGATGACATCTTAGTCTACTCCAAGAGCAAAGAAGATCATGAAGGACATTTGCGTTTGATACTTGAGAAGTTAAGAGAGCATAAACTTTATGCCAAATTTAGCAAGTGTGAGTTCTGGTTGGATGAAGTTGGTTTTCTTGGTCATGTTATGACAAAGGATGGTGTAGCAGTTGATCCTGCCAAAGTTTCAGCTGTGACTGAATGGGAATCTCCCAAGTCCGTAAATGAAGTTCGTAGTTTCCTTGGCTTAGCAGGTTACTACAGAAGGTTCATTGAAAATTTATCCAAGGTTGCTAAGCCTATGACGGAATTGTTAAAGAAAGACAAGAAGTTTGCTTGGTCTGAAGGTTGTGAACTCAGCTTTCAGGAATTGAAGAAGAGACTTGTGACCGCACCAGTCTTGTGTCTGCCCGATTTGGAGAAAGATTTCCAAGTATATTGTGATGCATCTCATCAAGGTTTGGGTGCAGTACTTATGCAAGACGGTAAAGTTGTGGCTTATGCCTCGAGACAACTCAAAACTCATGAAGTGAACTATCCTACTCATGATTTAGAGTTAGCCTTTGTTGTCCATGCACTCAAAACATGGAGACACTATCTTTTGGGAAAGCGTTGTGAAGTGTTCACAGATCACAAAAGTTTGAAGTATATCTTCACCCAGAAGGAAATAAATATGAGACAAAGAAGATGGCTAGAACTTATCAAGGACTATGACTTAAGTTTGCAATACCACCCCGGTAAAGCAAATGTTGTAGCAGATGCTCTAAGTCGTAAGGTTTTTGTGAATGGCCTTACCAAAGGATAATTGCCAGATGATCTGTGTACCCAATTTAGAAAACTCAGATAGGAGATTGTGCCTGAAGGAAATCTCATGTCTTTGGATGTTCAACCCACTTTGTTGGACAAGATCAGAGAAGCCCAGAATACTGATAAGGAAATTGAAGAGATTAAGGAAAAGATTGGCAAAGGAAAAGCCAAAGAGTTCCATGAAGACGAACAGGGTACTTTATGGCATGGGAAACGTATTTGTGTTCCACAAGACCCGGAGTTGCGGAAACTGATTTTGCAAGAAGCACACAACTCTCCGTATTCCATTCATCCGGGTAACACCAAAATGTACATGGACATGAAAGAAAGATTTTGGTGGAATAATCTCAAGAAGGACATCGCCGAACACATTGCTTTGTGTGATGTGTGTAGTAGAGTAAAAGCTGAACATCAGAAACCATCCGGTTTGCTTCAACCACTACCTATTCCTGGTTGGAAGTGGGACAAGATTGGTATGGATTTCATTACCGGATTACCAAGGACCAGGTCAGGTTATGACTCTATTTGGGTTGTAGTGGATCGCCTAACTAAAGTGGCTCATTTCATACCCGTGAAGACAACCTACGCTAAGTTAGCCAGAATCTACATGAGTAGAATTGTATGTCTGCATGGAGTGCCCAAGAGTATTGTGTCTGATAGGGGAACTCAATTCACTTCCCATTTTTGGAGACAGTTACATGAGTCATTGGGAACGAGGTTGGAATTCATTACTGCTTTTCATCCTCAAACTGATGGACAAACAGAAAGTACTAATCAGATTCTTGAAGACATGTTGAGGGCATGTGCCTTAGACTATGGATCCAGTTGGGATGAAAGTCTGCCTTACGCAGAATTTTCTTATAACAACAGCTATCAAGCCAGCATTGAGATGGCACCGTTTGAGTTTCTCTACGGAAGAAAGTGTACCACCCCATTGTTATGGAATGGTGTGGGAGAAAGAAGTTTATTCGGGCCAGATCTTATCAAAGAAGCCGAAGAGAAGGTCAAATTGGTTAAGGACAGATTGAAGATAGCACAGTCCCGACAGAAAAGCTACGCAGATCCTAAGCTTAGAGAAGTCACCTACAAAGTCGGTGATAGAGCTTATCTTAGAGTGTCACCACTTCGTGGAGTGAAAAGGTTCGGAGTCAAAGGAAAATTGGCACCAAGATATGTTGGGACATTCAAGATTCGGAGTCGCAAAGGAGAAGTTGCCTATGAAATTGAACTCCTAGAATCTTTGTCAGCTGTCCATAATGTGTTTCACGTGAGTCAGCTTAAGAAATGTCATCCAGAAATGGAAGAAACTTCTTTGAAGGATACTATACCCTTGGAGGAGGTTCAACTAGAAAGTGATCTCACTTATGAAGAGAAACCTATCAAGATTCTTGAGACTGCAGAAAGAGCCACAAGGACTAAGACTATCAAGTTTTGCAAAGTACAGTGGAATCATCATTCCGAAGAGGAAGCAACATGGGAAAGAGAAGATGATCTTCGGAAAGACCACCCTCACCTATTTGCTAGCCAAACCGAATCTCGAGGGCGAGATTCACCTTAAGGGGGTTAGATTTGTAACATCCCTAAAATCATGATTTCAAAGATTGCATATCATTCATGCATGCATATAGTTTTGAGATCAATTTCAAACCAATTCGAAGAAAACAGAAGCACATAGTGCTATCATTTTAGAGCTTAAATCAAATGACCATCCCCATTTGAGAGCTTAAGTGTTTTAAAACCAAGTTTGTTTGTTTCCTTGTTGATTGGATTGAGTGTGGAGTTTGAACAAAATTATACAAAATAAAAATGGTTTCAAAACCATTTTCAAAACATTTGCAAATCAAGTGCTATGGCACTTTTTATTTTGTTTATTCAAAAGAACCAAGCTTGAACAGAGAGACCACATGTTTCTATGCCTAGAGTTATGAATGTTGCACCCTGCAAAATCCTGGAAAAGTTTGAATTCAAAAGCTTTTGAAATCATTTGAAAATCAATCCAGAAAATCAAATTAGAAAAAGAAAAGGATTAAAGAAAAGGAAAAGGGCCGGCGCTACTATTCTGGCCCAACAGCGAATCCAGCCCAGCTAGCCCACCCGGGTCCTCTCTCTCTCTCTCTCTCTCTCTCTCTCTCTCTCGCAAGCGCAGACGCACCCAAGGAGTCACTGACCTCGGACCCCACTCCCTCTCTGTTTATTTCGCTGACAAGCGGGCCCTGTCCACGTCATCATCGTCTTCCCCCAGATTCCGCGCACGAACACCGCCGCTGGCCGTTGCTGCGTTGATTCCGCGGCGTAATTGGCATTGATTCACTGGGCGTTTCTTGTCGAGCTCCTGCCTACTTAAGCCCCTCCCTCTCGCGGCCATTTCCCCTCACCCAATTTCCTCTCCACGCCACCAGGCTGCTCGCAACTCGCCCGACACTGCCGCTGTTCCGACGACCTCGCCGACGAATTAGGGTGAGCACCGTGCCCCCCTCTGTCCATGGTTCATACTAGCATGCTCTACAGCTCCTTGCGCATCTACTGACACACCCCATTTGTTCTCGCATGATCTGTAGCCTCGACAGCGACAACATCTGAGCGCCGCCGCTCTCTGCTCGAACTCCGGCGACCTCTCCCCGTAAGTACCAGCCGTCCCTTGCCCTCTGGTTGATACGCCTAAGGTCCCCATCGTCTTTCGCAGCTAACGGTTCCCTCCTTTTGACTTAGCGCTACGCAGAACCTCGCCAACATCGACCAACAGCCGTACCCGACGCCTTCGCGAACTCCGGCGAGGAATCCAAGACGACTCTGAGCGCCCCTTCGCCAACGAGAGACACGTTGAGCTTCACCTCGACACGGCGGTTCTGGTGAGAATCCTCTCCCCTCCCGGGCGATCTAGAACGCCGGCACCGCCGCTGACACACGCGCCGCCGCCAGTCGCCGCCGCTAGCGCCGCTAGGCTATGGTCAAAGCAACAGCAGCCGTTAGATGTAGATCTTGCGGTTTAGATTAGATCTGAGCGAAGCGTTTTCTTTGAATCTGGCGCGTTGGATCTGACTTGATCTGACGGCGCGGAAGGGTGATCCTGAATGAAACGGTATCGGCCAGTAGGATAGCGCCGCGTGGCTAGGGTTTGGTTTAAAAAACAGAATTTGAAATCTGATTTATATCCAAATTTGATATAGCTATAACTTTTGATTCACACGTTAGATTTTGGAAAATTTTATACCGTTGGAATCAGGAGAGCAAGCCCTTTCCATTTATGCAATGTGTTTAAAGTTTTGCTTCTGTTAAAATAGTTTTATTTGCAGAAACATGTGTAGGGCTTATTTGAGCATATGAAATGTTTAGGAATTGTTTTTAGTGTCAAATAAACTTGGTTTGGCAAGTTTTTGACTTGTTCAAGATTCAGTACTATGAACTTGCTTGTTTGAGTTTTAAAAATCATCACTTAGCATTTTGCATGCATGCATATGTATTTTTGTTTGTTTGTATATGTTGTGTGTAATTTGTTGCTACCATTCTTTGTGTAGACTTTGGTGCTAGTGATTGTGATTGTGAAGAGTGCTACTCTCCCAACTACCAAGGCAAGTGGTACTTCATGAATATTTCTATCCCTATATTTTATACTAAACATTAGAAATATTTTGCTAAGTCTTGCATGTTAATATTTTGCCTAAATGCCATGATGGGAAATCCTAAGTAGTTGTAGAATTGCTAGGAAATTTCTAAGTTAAGTTACTATCTATGCCATGCTTAGCCTAGCTAGTAGCAAACAAGGGTTGGTGAAATACACATGCTATGATGGAAATATTTCTAAGTCTTTGGACTTTGTTTTGCTTAATAAAACAACTAAGTTAATGAATCACCTGGGTGGAAAGGGACTTGATTGGTGGATTTTTGGTTGAGTGGTTACACAAGGCCCATGGCTATGGTTTACCTTGTGTATCTCACTTGTGGTAAGCCACCCAGGAACAAAGAGATTTTAGAGGCCAAGTGTTAAGAAGCTTATAGTGCAGCCACTTGGCAATATGGGCTCTGCCTGGATCACATAAGTTGCTAGAACTTAGCCATTTGGACAGTTGGTGGTAGTGGGAATGATAGGTTGGAGCGCGTCCATTTGGTCTAAGAGAAGGCTTCTGAAAGGTCCTGTCTTGGGAAACCAAGTCTGGTGGGGAAAGTGCACAACCTCTGCAGATGGAAAAATCTAAGTACTTAGCCAAGTCCATGGCAATGGACAACTTGAGCATCAAGGCATGGAAGCTATCAAGAATCTCCTCATCCCAATTTCTAAGTAAAAATTTGTGGGTAAACAAGGGTGAAGGACCTCAATGTCTATTGGTGGTTCCTTGGGAAAAGTTTTGACAAAGAAAAACTTAGAGTTTTCAACTAATAGGAAAAACCTATTTTGAGCAAAGCAAGCCAAGCTACACTTAGCCAAATTTCATATAGTAATATAGTCCACCTAAATTTTACTAAGGTATCACTTGCCAATACTATTCCAAAGTATTGACCCACTGTGGTTGTAACTTGTGATGTTGCAGGTTACTCTGATGAGGATTAGGTGTCATGAGTCTACACTCAACATGTTTTCCTGTGGCACATGAAGATCAAGACTTATAATTATTTACTTATTCAAACTCTTGTATTAGGCCTATGGCCTTGTGTTGTAAAGACTATGTTTATCTCTGGAATGGATGTAATAAATGACCTTTGTATTTGTGTACTTCATCTTAAACTGTGGATGCTAGCAATGATCCAGGGACTAGCATTGCAATCACAGGGATCCTTTTTTCCTTTACAAAGGAGGGATCTTACACATCAGGTAATGCCTCCATGTCTTCAGGGCTAGAACTATGGCTGCGAGTTTGTAACACCCTCAGAATCGGACCTATGCAAGTTTGGGCAAAATTCACCAAAACCCGCATAGAAACGATTCAAAGGTGCCCACCAGGCACTTTCGTGCAGGTGGAAAACGAAGTAATAACATTACACAACAGTCCTCGATGGGACCCACAGAACAGATATATACAACAGCGACTCAAAGAGTCAAGAATACAGATATACGGTACAAAGATCCAAATCACCTTGAAAGAGGGAGCGTCCGACTACGGACAAGATGCAAATGGGGCTAAGAGCCCTGAAGAATAACCAATGGCGTCCATAACCCTGCCCAGGCCAAGCCGGAAGGGTAACCACCTTCTTGGCGTCGATCTCAAAACTGCTTAACAAAAGGGTGCCGACAAAGGCAAAGCAGAAAAACAAAGAAGGAGCGTCGATCGAGGCCAATACACGGGCGAGGCTAATTCGGCGGTCCTCGCCTATAGGTATGGTGGATCGAGCGGCAAGATGCACTAAACAACCTATAGAGACTCGATACAACTAGCGGTTATCAGAGAGGGGTAAGAATGACCTATCCGGATCCGACCTGATTCTAACATCAAACAAACCCATCCTGGTGTTTCCCCCTCGAGACCAAACGAGGAGGTTAACCGAGGAACTCACACAGTTGGCAGTTTTACTTATTCAGTTATAGTTGCGGCACCTTACTAGTCAAGTTTAGATAATCGTCCTGATAAAGTAAACAGTGGGCAATTTTAATTGACCATTCCGTTATAGTGGCAACAATTACTAATCAGGTACCGATAGCATGAGAGAAACCCAAAACCCAGCAGTTGTTGGTACTTTTATTCAGCCAATTCGTTGTAGTTGCGATACTTACTAGTCAGATACATTTGTCGCAAGCGACAACCAAACAAGCAATGGTGGGCAGTATTAATTAGCCATTCCGTTATAGTAAAGCTGATTACTAGACATTATAAGTCCAATTTATAACAGTAAACTTTAGTTATGCTTGTCTATGATCGAGATACTGTGCTCCAAGTCGTCCATATCCGCGGACACGGCTTTCAGAAAGTTTTACCCGGCGGTGCACCAATAGCAACACACACTCGATCAACCTCGGAAAAACCAAATCAAAACCCACGAGGCTTTCACGTGAACAATCACAAGATTCGAAATATTTGGGGCCACCCTTAGAGTAGAATCATAGCGAGTAAGCAAGCTCGAGACGGCCTCAAGGTTATGGGGACGGTGAGCATCGGGAACCCGAAAGTGTGGCTGGGCTTGTCGACACCATGAAACGGCCATTATTTCCTAAACAGACAGTGTGCACCTCGCAATCGTAAATAAAGCGATAAAGCATGGCATAAGTACAGGATCGTAATAAAACCTCAAACTAGTTTGTGGCCCAAGAAATAAGTCTGAATCAAGCTCGCTCGTGGGGTCCCATATACCTCCCGGATGTGGATAGCGCAAAAATCAAGGAACAGTATCAAGTACTCGGGGTCTTACGGGACACAAGTGGGTCGAAACCAAATATTATCTATCACCCACCGATGCCTGCTTATTCAATTTTAGTTGTTAAACAGAATTTAAAGTGACGATAAGGAAAACTAGAATCATCTCCAACAGCAAGCCGGCAATACATCAAGAATCGTGGCATGTGACACACATCAGACTTGAGCAAGCAACTACGACGCAAGTCCAACTATCTACCAAACAACAGTAATAGGATGTGTCCAAGGCAAATATAGGGCTGCAAGGAGATCACGGAGCAAACTAGAGCATCGCAACACAGATAGCAATAGATCAACAGGAAGGAGTAAATTACTATAAAAGTAAGATAGGTAGAAAGGGGGAGATGCTCGCCTAAAAACATTGTCGAAGGTTTTCATCCGAAGATCGGGCGAAGCTCACATCAACTCAACGGCCTTATCCGCGAAGAAGCAAAACACTAGAAGAACACCGGATGCAATATTTAATACACGGTAAAAGATCGGCATGATGCATGTATGATGCATGGCATGGATGCAATTAGATAAGATTAGGCGGAACCGGGGTCCCGACAATTAATTAGATGGTGCATGTTATAAAGATACCCCGCATTTTAAATGTTGTTGAACAAGGCAGAAATATATCACCGGTTCGCTACACAAGTTTAAATGAGGCCAACATAAGGCTAGATTTGCCCGCATATGGGCCCCATATTTAATTATTAGGTGAATCGGCATAAGGCCCCCAAACCACATGAATGAATGCATGCAAGACAATTAAATGCGACAAGTTGATATCATGTAATAAAATAGGGTTCGAGGAAAAGGGTCACACATTAGGGTTCGGCGATCTTGTTAGGGTTCCGGGGTTCGAGGTCAGGGTCCAGGATTCGACGGGTCTGGGGTTCGGGGTTCGACGGATGCGTTCTCGGCTCCGGGGTTAGGATCTTGGCGCATCCGGGGTCTCGGTGTCCGGGGTGAAGCACTCGGCGTCCTCGAGGGAGTCCTTGTCGCCCATGTGTCCTTCGGGTTCTATGTCGATGATCTTGTCGTCGAGAAGAACTTGCCGGGTCCCTCGGGGTCGATCTTGCCTTTGCGAGGGTCTTGGCGGGTCCGCGCTTCGGATTCCGTGAGGCGATCTTGACGCTCCGTGTTCGTGAAGTAGAACTTGTCGTCCGGCGGTAGATCTTGTCGGCCCCATATCAACGGCCTTATGGTTCTGCGGCGAGGACCATGGGGGTCTCCGGGGTCCGGGGTGTCTCGTAAGTCATGAAAGATCTTGATGGTCCGAAGGTTCAGTTTCTTGTCGCAGTTAGCCGGGTACATCTCCCCTTGTCGTCCTTGGTGCTTCGAACATCGCCACGTCTTAGATAGCGGAGAAGATCTTGTCGACCAAAACGCTGCAAGGAGCGGCCTTGACTCGCCGGGAAGCGCTCGAGCATACACACTACCCCAATTTGGGATACGTGCTACTCGTGCCCTCACCTCGACAAGTTCACCACCAAAGAGGCGGTTGCCGCGGAAGGTGTGGCAGGGCAGGGTCTGGGGCAGGCAGGGGCAGGGGCTCGGGCGGTGACGAGGCGGATGAGGAGAAAGCGAGCAGCCTTGGCTAGCTGAGGGGCCTCGGGTCATGGCCGGAGGTCGCTGGAGGACGCCGGCGAGGCGGGTCGAAGGCGGCCAGGCGGTGTCTTGTGCGAACGGAGGCGTCGGCTCGGGCGGAGCGCGCGTGGCGCGGTGACGGGCGACAGGAGGCGGGCATGGCGGTGGAGAGAAGTCTGAGGGCAGGCGAGGTGGTCGGCAGAGGGCGACGCAAGGCTTGGGGGAGCAGCAGTGGCGGGCGTGGGGACGGGCCGCCATGCCGTGGCCAGCGGAAAGGAGAGGAGGAGGCGCTTAGGGGCGGAGCGGAGCTCGGGCGGAGGTGGGCGGCGAACGGCTGGTGGAGCGCGGAAGAAGGGTAGGGGCGGGCTGGCGCAGCCGGGCAGCGAGCAGGCGTGCTAGGAGGAGCCGGAGTTGGGCGAGAAGCAAGAGGCGGCGTGGTCGGTTGGGAGAGAGAGGCGGGGGAGAGAGGAGAGGAGGGAGCGTGGGGCGTGGACCTGTGGTCAGCAAGGACCGGGTCGAGGGTGAGCGTGCGTTGCAAGTGTGCGTGAGTGGGTCAGGGGTGTGGGGTTATGTGGGTTAGGTGGGGTGACGGGTGGTCCCTGGGGTCGGTGGGTTAAATGGGGTAAGCAGGGAGAGGCGGTGCCGCGTCGAGTGCGTGTGGAAAACCGGTGTGCTGGGGTTGGCGTGCGTGTTTGGTGGAGGAGGGAGTGTGAGCTCGCTGGGGAGAGGGGTGAGAGAAGAGAGAGAGGGGGTGGGCTAGGTGGCGGGTTCTGAGTGGGTGAGGGAGAGGGAGGCAGGTGAGGTGGAGAGATTTGATTGGAGGGAGTGATGTGGAGGGTTGGGGTGGGTAGGATAGTTGGTGAGTGTAGGATTTAGGGCGGTTGCAGGGTGGACCGATTATATTTTCTGGGGTGGTCGTTCGGGTCGCTTCGGCCCGTTCGACTGCCCCGCTAAAAATAAATATAATAATTTTATTTACTTTCACATAGCTTTTATAAATAGTTTTAGTCAAACAAAATATCCGGAACATCCGGGGGGGGGTTTGGCGTTTAAATAAAAGTTGGGGCGTTTCGAAACCAAAGCGGGCTTTGCGAAAATAGTTTTGGCAAACAATGCATGATGATGACGAGGCAATGCACAAATTCAACGCGATTTTCTAGTAGTGGTTTTTGCGGGATGCCACAATTCGACACCACTAACAAGGGATCTCGCCCTCGAGATCCGCCTCATGGTACCGGAAGGAAAGTCGGCGTCTGATCCTTCGCGCTTCGTGTAGATCCTCGCGACACCACTAACAAGAGTTCGTTGTCCGTGATCGTCGGGAGAACTCTCCGGGAACAAAAAGGTCGAAGGTAGAGGTATCGCAAATAAGGCCACCCCTAACTTCCGTGGACGGAGTAAAACTGCTGGATCCACTGATTCGACATACAAGAGCGAATGATAAGAGCAGTGGTAGGGTAGCTACTCCATCCCACACTCAAACCATTACTCTGCACGCGAATAGACGGATTATGCAACCAACTCTCGGAATTTAGACTGAAGATCTTCATAGTCGGTATCCGGAACAAAGGGATAATGCCAGCAGAAATCGTATGAAAGACATAATGATTAGGTTCCGCGATGGTTCCATTGGCATGAACAACACATGCTCAAGGTATACTCCAACTTCACCAAAGCTTGTCCTTCTCATATGTTTTTGTCAACGACACTGATATCCAGCGAGGAACACAGATGGATAAAAGAGCTCAAGAACGAAAGATCGGATGAAGGGCACAACAGTCCGGCTGCAGATTGATGATCGTAGCACTCCGTTACAAGAGGGAGAAAGCGAAGCCCTGAAGGTACGACGGAAACCCAACCACGAGAATTCCTGGACTCGAAGAGAGAGAAGAGAGCAGATTTAAAACACGTCGAGATAAGAGGAGAATAGCAGAGGGATAAGGAGTAAAATCAGACCTAGCCAGAACTATCCAACCGATTTTCGGAAATAGTTTTGACACTTCTACTTCGGCCGTTAGCTAGGTTATCCTACAGGCTGGACTTGTGGGAATGTCATAGCTCTGATACCACTCTGTAACACCCTCGAGAATCGGACCTATGCAAGTTTGGGCAAAATTCACCAAAACCGCATAGAAAGCGATTCAAAGGTGCCCGAGCACTTTCGCGGGTGGAAAAGCGAAGTAATAACATTACACAACAGTCCTCGATGGGACCCACAGAGCGAGATATACAAATGACTCAAAGAGTCAAGAATACAGATATACGGTACAAAGATCCAAATCACCTTGAAAGAGGGAGCGTCCGACTACGGACAAGATGCAAATGGGGCTAAGAGCCCTGAAGAATAACCAATGGCGTCCATAACCCTGCCCAGGCCAAGCCGGAAGGGTAACCCTGCTAACGGCGTCGATCTCAAAACCTGCTTAACAAAAGGGGTGCCGACAAAGGGCAAAGCAGAAAAACAAAGAAGGAGCGTCAGTACTGAGGCCAGTACACGGCGAGGCTAGAATTCGGCGGTCCTCGCCTACATAGGTATGGTGGACTGAGCGGCAGCGGCAGCATGCACTAAACAACCTATAGAGACTCGATACAACTAGCGGTTATCAGAGAGGGGTAAGAATGACCTATCCGGATCCGACCTGATTCTAACATCAAACAAACCCATCCTGGTGTTTCCCCCTCGAGACCAAACGAGGAGGTTAACCGAGGAACTCACACAGTTGGCAGTTTTACTTATTCAGTTATAGTTGCGGCACCTTACTAGTCAAGTTTAGATAATCGTCCTGATAAAGTAAACAGTGGGCAATTTTAATTGACCATTCCGTTATAGTGGCAACAATTACTAATCAGGTACCGATAGCATGAGAGAAACCCAAAACCCAGCAGTTGTTGGTACTTTTATTCAGCCAATTCGTTGTAGTTGCGATACTTACTAGTCAGATACATTTGTCGCAAGCGACAACCAAACAAGCAATGGTGGGCAGTATTAATTAGCCATTCCGTTATAGTAAAGCTGATTACTAGACATTATAAGTCCAATTTATAACAGTAAACTTTAGTTATGCTTGTCTATGATCGAGATACTGTGCTCCAAGTCGTCCATATCCGCGGACACGGCTTTCAGAAAGTTTTACCCGGCCGGGGTGCACCAATAGCAACACACACTCGATCAACCTCGGAAAAACCAAATCAAAACCCAACGAGGCTTTCACGACTGAACAATCACAAGATTCAGAAATATTTGAGGCCACCCTTAGAGTAGAATCCATAGGAGTAAGCAAGCTCGAGACGGCCTCAAGGTTATGGGGACGTGAACGATCGGGAACCGAAAGTGTGGCTGGGCTTGTCGACACCATGAAAGCAGGCCATTATTTCCTAAAGCGATGCAGTGCACCTCGCACAATCGTAAATAAAGCGATAAAGCATGGCATAAGTGCAGGATCGTAATAAAACCTCAAACTAGTTTGTGGCCCCAAGAAATAAGTCTGAATCAAGCTCGCTCGGGGTCCCATATACCTCCCGGATGTGGATAGCGCAAAAAATCAAGGAACAGTATCAAGTACTCGGGTCTTCGGGACACAAGTGGCGTTAGGAAACCAAATATTATCTATCACCCACCGATGCTCTGCTTATTCAATTTTAGTTGTTAAACAGAATTTAAAGTGACGATAAGGAAAACTAGAATCATCTCCAACAGACAGCGGCAATACATCAGAATCGTGGCATGTGACACACATCGACTTGAGCAAGCAACTACGACGCGCAAGTCCAACTATCTACCAAACAACAGGTAATAGGATGTGTCCAAGGCAAATATAGGGCTGCAAGGGAGATCACGGGAACGGAAACTAGAGCATCGCAACACAGATAGCAATAGATCAACAGGAAGGAGTAAATTACTATAAAAGTAAGATAGGTAGAAAGGGGGAGATGCTCGCCTGAAAACATTGTCGAAGGTTTTCATCCGAAGATCGGGCGAAGCTCACATCAACTCAACGGCCTTATCCGCGAAGAAGCAAAACACTAGAAGAACACCGGATGCAATATTTAATACACGGTAAAAGATCGGCATGATGCATGTATGATGCATGGCATGGATGCAATTAGATCAGATTAGGCGGAACCGGGGTCCCGACAATTAATTAGATGGTGCATGTTATAAAGATACCCCGCATTTTAAATGTTGTTGAACAAGGCAGAAATATATCACCGGTTCGCTACACAAGTTTAAATGAGGCCAACATAAGGCTAGATTTGCCCGCATATGGGCCCCATATTTAATTATTAGGTGAATCGGCATAAGGCCCCCAAACCACATGAATGAATGCATGCAAGACAATTAAATGCGACAAGTTGATATCATGTAATAAAATAGGGTTCGAGGAAAAGGGTCACACATTAGGGTTCGGCGATCTTGTTAGGGTTCCGGGGTTCGAGGTCAGGGTCCAGGATTCGACGGGTCTGGGGTTCGGGGTTCGACGGATGCGTTCTCGGCTCCGGGGTTAGGATCTTGGCGCATCCGGGGTCTCGGTGTCCGGGGTGAAGCACTCGGCGTCCTCGAGGGAGTCCTTGTCGCCCATGTGTCCTTCGGGTTCTATGTCGATGATCTTGTCGTCGAGAAGAACTTGCCGGGTCCCTCGGGGTCGATCTTGCCTTTGCGAGGGTCTTGGCGGGTCCGCCCGGATTCCGTGAGGCGATCTTGACGCTCCGTGTTCGTGAAGTAGAACTTGTCGTCCGGGTGGTAGATCTTGTCGGCCCCATATCAACGGCCTTATGGTGCTGCGGCGAGGACCATGGGGTCTCCGGGGTCCGGGGTGTCTCGTAAGTCATGAAAGATCTTGATGGTCCGAAGGTTCAGTTTCTTGTCGCAGTTAGCCGGGTACATCTCCCCTTGTCGTCCTTGGTGCTTCGAACATCGCCACGTCTTAGATAGCGGAGAAGATCTTGTCGACCAAAAGCTGCAAGGCGGCCTTGACTTGACGGAGAAGCGCTCGAGCATACACACTACCCCAATTTGGGATACGTGCTACGTGCCCTCACCTCGACAAGTTCACCACCAAAGAGGCGGTTGCATGAAGGTGTGGCGGGACGGGGTCCTAGGCGGCCTTGGGCGGGGCAATGAGGCTCGCCGGGCGGTGACGAGGCGGATGAGGAGAAGGCGGAGCAGCTGCACTGGAGCCTCGGGTCATGGCGCCGGAGGTCGCTGGGGAGGACGCCTTGGAGGCGGTCGAGGCGGCGCGGCCTTGTCTTGTGGCAGGAACGGCGTCGGCTCGGGGCGGAGCCTTGGCGTGGCGGTGACGGGCGACGGGAGTCCATGGCGCTTGGCGGTGGAGAGTCAGAAGGGCAGCGGCGGGTGGTCGGCAGGCGAGTCTTGAGCGGCAGGGCTTGGGGAACGGCAGCGCGAGGTGGTGGCGGGGGCGTGGCGCGACAGTGGCGGCCGGGAAAGGAGGAGGAGGAGCGCTTAGCGCAGGCGGGCGGAGCTCGGGCGGAGGTGGCGGCAGCTGGTGGAGCGCGGAAGAAGGGTAGGGCGGGCTGCGCCGGGCGGACCGTGAGCGTGCTAGGAGGTAGGAGCTGGAGTTGGCGGAAGGCAGAGAGGCGGGCGAGCGTGGTCGGTTGGGAGCAGAGAGAGGCGGGGGAGGGAGAGGAGCGGCAGCGTGGGGCGTGGACCAGGTGGGTCAGCAGGGCTGGCCGGGTCGAGTGTGACGTGCGTTGCAAGTGTGCGTGAGTGGCTGGGGAGGGGTGTGGGGGTTATGTGGGTTAGGTGGGGCTGACGGGTGGTCCCGTGGGGTCGGTGGGTTCGTGGGGCCAGCGGGGCAGGGAGAGGGCAGGGTGCCGCGTCGAGTGCGTGTGGGGGGGAAAACCAGGTGTGGGCTGCTGGGGGTTGGCGTGCGTGTTTGGTGGAAGAGGGAGTGTGAGCTGGCTGGGGAGAGGGGTGAGAGAAGAGAGAGAGGGGGTGGGCTAGGTGGCGGGTTCTGAGTGGGTGAGGGAGAGGGAGGCAGGTGAGGTGGAGAGATTTGATTGGAGGGAGTGATGTGGAGGGTTGGGGTGGGTAGGATAGTTGGTGAGTGTAGGATTTAGGGGCGGTTGCAGGGTGGACCGATTATATTTTCTGGGGTGGTCGTTCGGGTCGCTTCGGCCCGTTCGACTGCCCCGCTAAAAATAAATATAATAATTTTATTTACTTTCACATAGCTTTTATAAATAGTTTTAGTCAAACAAAATATCCGGAACATCCGGGGGGGGTTTGGCGTTTAAATAAAAGTTGGGGCGTTTCGAAACCAAAGCGGGCTTTGCGAAAATAGTTTTGGCAAACAATGCATGATGATGACGAGGCAATGCACAAATTCAACGCGATTTTCTAGTAGTGGTTTTTGCGGGATGCCACAGAGTTCGAGGTCATGGGTTGGGTAATTCTGCTCATGTTATTTCAGTTGTCGAGATAGATAAGATATAACTTTGCCTTCTTGCATTAGCACACATCCGAGACCGATCTTGGATGCGTCACAATACACGTCAAAGGGCTTCGTGATATCCGGCATGATTAAGATTGGGGCTGAAATCAATCTTCTCTTGATTTCTTGAAAACTCGCTTCACATTTGTCCGTCCATTCAAACTTCTTGTCCTTCTTCAGCAATTGGGTCATGGGTCGGGCGATACTCGAGAATCCTTCTACGAACTTGCGGTAATATCCCGCCAATCCGAGAAATGCACGAACTTGGGTTTGAGTGGTTGGGGCTTGCCAATCTTCGACATCTTTCACCTTTGCAGGGTCAATGGCAATTCCTCCGGCTGATACAATGTGACCGAGGAATCCTACCTCCTATAACCAGAATTCACATTTGCTAAACTTGGCATACAACTGATGCTCTCTAAGGGTTCCAAGAATGGTCCTTAGGTGTATCTCATGTTCTTATTCTGATTTGGAATAAATTAGAATGCCATCAATGAAAACAACGACAAACTTATCCAGGAAGTCCATAAAAATCTTATTCATGAGATTCATGAAATAAGCGGGGGCATTGGTTAATCCAAAAGACATGATGATATACTCGTATAGTCCATATCTGGTGGTAAAGGCAGTCTTGGGAATATCCTCTGCGCGAATCTTGAGTTGATGATAGCCTGTTCTAAGATCAATCTTAGAAAACACTTTGGCACCGATCAACTGATCAAACAAATCTTCTATCTTGGGCAATGGGTACTTGTTCTTGATAGTGACATCATTCAACTTTCGATAATCCGTACACAAACGGTTACCTCCATCCTTCTTGTCCACAAACAAGACAGGGGATCTCCAAGGTGACGCACTTGGTTGAATCAATCCAATTTCCAACATGGCATCCAGTTTCTTCTTCAGTTCTACTAGTTCAGACGGGTTCATACTATATGGTCTCTGGGCTATGGGTCCTGTTCCAGGGATTAGTTCAATGATAAACTCGATATCCCGATCTAGGGGCATACCGGGCAAAACATCTGGAAATACATCAGGGTATTCACAGACTATCCGAACTTGGTCAATGGTAGGTTGGGCTATACTCTTGTTGCACTTGAATTGACGAGGTAAGGTATCGGATACATGCTCGACTGATATTCCGGCTGTACTGGTCATGGTTATGGCTTTCTTGGCACAGTCAATTAATCCTTTATGTTTGGACATCCAATCCATTCATAGTACTACTTCCAAACCTTTAGTTCTGAGTACTATAAGATTAGCATAAAAATCTATGCCATACATTCGGATAGGGACGGCTTTTCAAATTTGCCTAGCTTTGGTGGTTGAACCGGGGATTTGAACAATCATAACATGCTTTAGTTTGGTTGGTTGAATATTACTAGTGCATGCAAATTCTTTGGTGACAAATGAGTGCGATGCACCAGAATCAAACAATACTCTTGCAAGTACTGAATTAACAGAAAACATACCCAACACGACGTCTGGCGCTTCCTGGGCTTCTTCAGCATGCATGAGAAAAAGACGGCTGTTGCGGTTGAGAGAGTTCCCTGGGGCAAACCTTCTTCCAGGCTGAACACGACGCTGCTGCTGAGCTGGGGCATTTGCATTGGGGTCTGCGGCATTCCTATTGTTGGGGCACTCGTTGGAGTAGTGACCCTTATTTCCACAGTCATAACAAGTCACTTGCGACTTGTCCTTTGCTGCAATAGGCATAGCATTGCTTCCAGTCCTCGGGGCAGTGTTGGTGTTGGCGGCAGCATTGTTGTTGTTGAACTTGGGTGGGGCATGGTTGAAATTGTTAGAGTTTCCGAGGTTGTTGTGATTTCCTCCGGGCATTGGGTTTCCACAATTTGGATAGGTCGGACGGTTCATCGGGGGTCTGTTGGTTCTCGGGGCAAAGCCTGGAGATGGGTTGGGGCGATACTTTAGGGTATGATGGGTTCCTGGCTGATGCATCATGCGACGCTTGCGGTTCTCATTGGCTTGATTTATCTTTCCTTCCATCTGGATGGCAGAGTCGACAAGGGCTTCAATATCAGCAAAAGGGATATTGACTAACACCGTCTGCATCTCATCGTGCAGACCATTCAAGCATCTTTCTTTGTTCTTGGCTTCGGTGTCGATCTCATCCAGGGCATACCTAGCTAATGACAAGAATTTGTCACGGTATTCCACTACAGTCATCCTTCCTTGCTTCAGTTCTCTGAACTCATCTGTAATTCTCTTGATCAAACCCGGTGGCACATGGGTTCTGCTAAACTTGACCTTGAATTCCTCCCAGGTCATCATCTATCCTCCGGTCATTGCACGAACGCTGTTCCACCATGCTCTGGCATCTCCGGCTAGATAGTGGGTGGCGAATAGAACTTTCACGTTAGTTTCCACTCCGGTGACTTCTAGGTTGTTTTCCATGGTTTGCAGCCAATCATCTGCATCTAGGGGCTCCTCTGACTTAGTGAAAACAGGTGGGTTGGTGTTCTGGAAATTCTTGAGCTTAGATCCATGGTTGTCCTGATTTCCGTGGCCTTGGTTGTTGTTGGCCATCTTAGCTATGTGCTGAAGGATGGCTAAGTTGGCTTGACGTTCGGCTCTTTCAGCTTCGCGGTCAGAAACCAACATTTGCAGGATCTGCAACATCGGGTCCGGGGATGAACCACTTCCTCCGCGTGGCATCTGAAGATTGAGATAGATCATGAGAAAAGAGGGAAATTTCTAAGGTTCAGGGACTTTTGAGAAGTTTTTAAAGTTTTGAATTAGATTTTCTAGCAACTTGCTTTTCATTCATTCATTCATTCATAGCACACGATACAACACACACCACAAAACAAGAAAAACAGATGGTTTGAAGAACCATTCTGGAAACTACGATACAGTGGGACCGAATACTACTCACTAGGCTACTGCTCAAGTGCTACTACTCCTCGGAGTCGGTGTAGTCGTCATCCTCATCATCCTCATCGTCATCGATGAAGGCAAAATCATCCTCATCGGTGAAGAAATCCATAGCCTGATCCTCCAGAAAATCATCGTCATCCCTGAGATAGGAGTAGGGGTCACCACGAAGATCCTCTCTGGCATTCTCCCTTTCCTCTAACGACATGTCTCTCTCGTGGATGGCTTCCTCCAAATCCGAGATACAGTGGCGAAGACGGGCAATGATGCGCTCCTTCTTGTCTAGCTGACGGCGGCGATACTTGCGATCCTTCGCTAGCATGGCGATGGTCTGATCCTTCGTCTTGATGATGGCGGACTTGTGGTTGGAGTAGTCACGACAATTATCCAATTCCTGCTGACGATCATACATCATGAAGCTAAGGTGGTCCAACTGAGTCTTCAGCTCGTGGTGGTATGGGGCTTCCAGTGGCTGTCCCATAGCATCACGCCTTGGACAAAACTCAAAGCGGGTACCCTTGATCTGGTTGATACTCTACCCACACAGACGGGCAAGAGCTTCTAGCATGGCCCTAGCGAGTCCATCTAGCTAGTTGTTCTCTCTTAAGGTGAACTGAATTCCCTCTACAGTGGGAGGTTCAATCTTTCCTCGGAGACTTGCAACAATTATCAACTGCAGATCTTCTCCTCCTTGGTCATTGAGCTAAGCTCCAAAGAACTCGGGGTGCGGATGCTCCAGAAGTTCCGAAAGCTAGTCCAAATCCTGCTCAAAGATAAGGTCTCCTCCATTCCCCAACTGATAAAACTTGTTGTACCTCACGTCCATCTAAAAGAATATAGGATGAGTAAGTTAGTAGAGTGATCAAGTGTGTCAAATTTTATGTATTTTGCAAGAGTTTTTGAGGAACATGAATTTTTATGAAAGAACAAGGTGATAAGAATGGAAATAATTTTTGTAAATATTTGTTTCCTTTGGTTTTGAAACTAAGTTTTTGATTCAAATGTCCAGTCTAACTAGGGTCTCCTATGGTCAGGATAGCTCTGATACCAACTTGTCAACACCCGGATTTTTAATCCCAGATGCCTGGTATGCCATACATCGCAATCCCAGGATTACCATTTTTGCGAGACATAACAGAATTGGATACCACAGTACATCATCCATTACAAACCATACATAAGGTTTAACACAAATAAGGATCTCATGATCCAGTTCTTAATACAACTCAAGCAGCGGAATAACGTAATAATAAAGGTAGCGTAGGCGAAGCTCCATCTTCGGGGTCACATGCAATGCTGACGATGGGAGATGATCATAGTTGTCGTAACCGTCCTGGGGTCCATCCTCTTGGTACTCTTCTTCATAGTCTGGCCACGGGAATAGCCAGGGACAAAGTCATGAGTACTCTTTAAGTACTCGCAAACTAATACTAACAAGTGAAGGGGGTTTTGTAGTAGGACACTAAGCTCTAGGGTTGTTTTGCAAAAAGCCAGATTTACCTCTACTAAGTTCAGAAACGAAGAAAGCTAGTTTGAAGTTTTATAACACCTAAGTGGGAACCTGAATTTCATATCCCAACTCTGTTGTGGTCAAGTCAAAATCTCAATTCATTGCACAAGTCATTTTGAAAACATCTGACGGGGGAACAGTATGGCCACTCCAACTTTCCATAACCGCGGACGCGTCTATTCGAATAGTTTGACACTCTACAGAGACTGTACACTTTCACCACAACATTCGATACATCCGTCCTAATTCACCATACTCAGTATGCGGATAATCAATCCTAACCTTTCAATTAAACGCCCTAGTATAGGCACCTCTCCTATGAGTTTGGCCTCCCAACCATGACCAACTGACATCTTGGGTACTGCACAGGTGGAAAATCTTCACAAGGTAGCCTCAGCTCAGACCTTGGCCGTGAGAGAACCCATACTAAGGTATATAAGTTTCCAGTCAAGCCCTACCCAATTCTCGGGTATTGTGGTTGTACGGTAAAATTGGAATAGTATCGCATCCAGATAACCATCGGTTTTATAAAGGGCTAAGGCTCATGCCTTAACATTTTCATCATCAAAATCATCTGGTGTTCGGAAACACATGTCAAAACATTTCAGTAGACTCATCATTCCAAGGTTTTCATAACCATTTTCACCAAGTATTCCCATCTAATGTTGATCAAGTTTTATGCTTAGCACTAGCATCTACAAGTGGGGTTGGGTACTAATGAGGGGTGGTAACAAGTGGAGATTAATTGAGTTCAATCTCATGCCTTAGGATGACATCAATATTATCTAGCTTAGGCCAAATTTTATGCTCTTTATGCAACCTTCAATTATCTTCCTAGAATCTACAAGTCACTTAAGTAAAGTCTAAGAGAAAGCTTTGATAAAGAAATAAAGTATAAATCTTGCAAGTAAAACTAGGATTGGGTATCATCAAATGTGTCCAACCCAGCATGCTTAATGCATGGCATAGGTTATCTAACTTTCATAATTGCAAGTGCTAGCTTGCGTTGGTCCACTTGGTGAGTAAGGCTTGCATCATTATTAGTATAAGCTTGCTAAGTTGCAAGTGTTAGCTTGCCTTGTGCAGAGCAGTGGTTGAAGTTCTCCTCGGCTTCTTCTTCGTAGTATCCTCCTTCCTCCTCGTATCCTTGGTCGATACTAGCGTCTATGAATAAATACGAGGTACACTATCACCAAACAATACTTAACTACTTTCAATCATCACACAAAGGTGCACTATAGATGATCTACCATCATCACTAACATTACAAGATTAAAGCATGTGTCTTATTTATTTTATTTTTAGAAAAGTAATTTCTACTCATTGAAAAACTACTTAAGATTTAATATTCTCCAAACCAAACATGGGATCATGTTGACACATGTCATCACCACATATTTCAGTACATGAGAATGTGATTTAAAGTGGTGTCACAATTTAATAAGGTTTTAACCTTTTATTTCAATTAAATAAAGTGACTAGAAATTCCTATGTGGCATTCTTTTATTACTTGGACATTATTTTTGTAAGTAAACCCATATGTTTTTATATATTCTGAAAGGTATGATCAAATGTGATTTTTGAGAGTTGGAATCAACTCAAAAGCTACTATGGTTGAATTTTGAAAAATGTTTGAATGCAGAAAAGTTTCTGACTTGTTATTTTTACCAAGGTTGATCTACAGATCCAAATGATTTGAATCCAACGGTCTTGGATTAAGAATTTCCGTACCTTTCTAAAAAAATTGGTTTCATATAATTTGGTTAAAACCATCGAGCTGGATTGATTTTTGAAACTAGGTATAGAACTATGTTTGAATTAAAATGGAAAAAGCTAAATTCAAACGACTGGGTTGCGTGGGAAAGGTTAACGGGCCGGCCCAGTGTCACTCCGCAGCGCGGGGCTCAGCTGACAAGGGGGTATACCGGTCAATGACTCTTTAAACGCGAAGCGGTATGGGGCTATGTGGTGTGTTGGATTAGAATGAAGATCAACGGCTGAGGATCGTCATCGACGATGAACAAGTCACCGGCGTGCTCGAACCGTAGCGGCTCAGTGGGGGTTGTGGGAGGCTCACCGGCGCTCAGGCGAGGGTCGGCGATGCGGGCGAACGACGAAGTCGACGATGGCGAACTCAGGGGTGGTCGCGGCAGCTCCAGGGTGGACAAAATCAACTCTTCTCCTCTCTCTACAGAGCTCCGCCACGTGGCGACACCTGCTCGCCTTGCTCCGGCTAAGGGGTGGAACGATCGGTGAGGTGAGGGGAGTGAAATGGTGTGCCTCAATCGGCTAGGGATCGTCTCCTTTTATAGGCTCGACGGCGATACCGAGAGGGATGGGTAGGCGACACGGCTACTGGCGGCTAGAGGCATGGCTGCGGCTGGCGATCGACGGGTAGTCTCCTGGCGATGCTAAGGCTTAAATGCGCATGTAGGGGCGGTGGAAAATGGTCAGGAACGTGCGATGCTCTGCGAGGTAGAGGCGGCGAACTCTGCGGCGAGCGGTGGCTACGGGGTACGGGTGGTGAAACGAGCATCTCTGGTGGTCTCCTGGGACGGTGGGGTGCATGCTGGCGGGCGGCAAGGGCTCGAGGTGGTCGGGTTGCGTGGGAACGGCGCGTGCTCTGCGGTGCGCGTCGGCATGGTCGACAGTGGCGCGGGCGCGATGTTCCTAGATGTTCTGGTCGTTGCCTTCGAGCTAGGGCTGGTCGAGAGGGGGCGGTGAGGCATGGGTGATCTCCCAGACAAGGTGGGCACGGCTAGTTCTTCTCCTAGTTTGATGTCCACACTGGGGTGGCAAGGGTGCTCTCGGCATGTTCACCATTGATGACATTGGCCGGCTTACAGTGGTGCTAGTGATTATTTAAGGTTGTTAGATGATCTACTAAGGCTAGTGGTGTCCAGAGAGGGAACAAGTTAGGCCCAAAACACTGCTCAACATAGTGTTTTGATTTGGTTTGATTTGCATCTGCAACCTGTTTGATGAAATGGCCGCATGAACTTAAGTTTTGAATTTTGAAAAGATTTTTGGTGGGTGTGCTAGGCATGTACTAGGGAGTCTGTGGATGCTTGGGTTTTGAAAATTGAGTTGGTTTGAGTAGTTTTTGAATAAGTGGGATCTTCCCATATGAAATAGATTCAATTTTAAACTGTCATTTAAACTAAGCATTTGAATGTTTATGGATGATCACAAAGTGGGCCTTGGTACCTTGTTATGAGTACTATCAAGGGGTGCAAAGATCCATACATGTTTCTGTTGAGTTCTGAAAGTTAGGGATAGCCAAAGTAGGCATGGGAGTTAAATTGGACAAAATGACCATTCACTTAATTTATTTGTTTTGACTTGTTTGTCTTTGGTAAAAGTTTGGGGATTGTTTAGATGATGTTTATTTCACCTAAGAATCATTTTACAAGCAAAGACACACAGAATCATGGAAATTCAAAAGAATCCAAATTTTAATGCACACACATATGAATGCTTTCATATTTTTAGTTGGAAAAGTTTTAGTTAACCCTAATTTTGGTGATTAGAGTTTGATGATCCAAGCTTAGTATTTTTCGGGTGTTACACTTCTACTCTAGGTTTCACATAAAAGTTATTGTACCAATTTATATGCTACCACAAAGGGATGGGTAGGGGATAAGATACATGACGAAATACCATTTTTGCATGCAGGCGGTGGCAATACCGGTGGCTCCAGTGGTAGTATCGCTCGACGATGTCTTCAGCATGTCATAGGTGTTTTGGTGGTAATACCGGAACATGCTTGTGGTAGTCTATCGTGCATGGTAGAAAAACCAATCTCCCATGGCAGTTGCTTTTGCTATTGCTAGTCTGAGTGCATACATGTGTGGTGTCCATCTTTTATTTCATTGCATGTGGCAATTAGAGCATAAGAGGAATATATATTTGGCGACAACAACTAGTTAAAATATGGAAAAATACAATATGGTACTCTGATATCTCTGCTCCTTGATAATTGAGGTTCAAAAATTGTATTAAGTCAAATACTTTAAGTTTGACTAAGTTTTTAGAAAAATATATGAAAACTACAACACAAATTTAGTTTTATTAGATTTGTTATACAAGATATTTGTGTATTATATAGATTTGAAATTGATACATCTTTGATAAAACTCGGTCAAACCCAGAGAAGTTTGACTTAGGATAAACAAAAAACATCAGTTAATTTGGAACTAGGAGAGTATGAGATATAGATAAACAAATTAGTTTCTATACATTCAATAGGTCAGGCAACAAAAAGGAAGAAAAACATGGTGTTTATGTGATGGATAAGATATGTAGAGATCATTGGGAACCCCAAGACTAAGGTATGATGAGCACAGCAGCAAGTTTCCCTCAGTTATGGAACCAAGGTTATCGAACTAGTAGGAGTAAGGAAACAACTCCAAGGTGTTGCTAGCAACTTGGAACCTGCACAACACAAACCCACAATACTTTGCCCCAACTTACAGTGAGGTTGTCAATCTCACCGGTTTGCTGAAAACAAAGGATTAAACATATAGTGTGGAAGATAGTAATTGCTTGTAGTAATTGCAAAAAGTAAATGGTAAACAGTAGATGGTATATCAATGGTAAGGAATGGAACGGGGTCCATAGTTTACTAGAGGTGTTCTCCATAAGATAAATATCATGCTGGGTGAACAAATTACAGCAGGGCAATTGACAGATTGAGAATGCATAACAATGCATATACAAGACATCTTGATCTCTATGAGATTTGATTGGGCATTACAACATAATACATAGACCATAATCCAACTGCATCTATGACTAATAATCCACCTTCAGTTTATCATCCGAACCCCTTACAGTATTAAGTTGCAAGCAACAGATAATTGCATTAAACAAAGTGTGTAAAGTAAACAATACAATTGCCCTTGGACAAAGGATTGTTGTTTTCTCCCTAGTAGCAACATCACATCTACAACCTTAGAAGTTTCTATCACTCTCCCAGATTACTAGAGGCATGAACCTACTATCGAGCATAAATACTCCCTCTTGGAGTTACAAGCATCTACTTGGCCAAAGTATCTACTAGCAACGGAGTGCATGCAAGATCACAAATAACATAGACATGATAGAATCAATAATCAATCTGACATAGTATCTCAATATCCACCGGATCCCTGCAGAAACAACATGTAGGATTACAAATAGATGATCTTGATCATGAACGGAGCTCACAAGATCTAAACATGATAGCACAAAGGAGGAGAAACAACCATCTAGCTACTGTATGGACCCATAGTCCAAGGGTGAACTACTCACGCATCACTCTGGAGGCTGGCATGGTGATGAATAAGGCCTCCAGGATGATCTCTCCCCTCCGGAAGGGTTCCATGAAGAGCTTCAGATCCCCCCAATCTAGGGACGATGGTGGCGGCGGCTATGAACTCTTTCATGGATTTCTGATCGGGTGTTTAGGGTTTCTGCCTCGGGGTATTTATATAGGCGAAGGGGCAAGGTCAGTTGAGGGCCAGGGGGCCACACCATGCCCTGGCGCAGCCTAGGGTGGGCCCATTCCAGGGGGTGGTGCGGCCGCCCTGTGGAGCCTCTTCGTCCCTCCTCTGGACTCCGTCCAATTCCCCAAGCTTAACTATTGACTTTGGCTTTTGTTCCGTCCAATTCCGAGAATATTTCTTTACTAGCTTTTCTGAAACCAAAAACAGCAGAAAACAGGCAACTGGCACTACGGCATGTTGTCAATAGGTTAGTTCCATAAAATGTATAAAAATGCCTCAAAGTGTAAACAAAACATAAGTAAGTTGATACGAAACAAGCATGGAGCATCAAAAATTATAGATGCGTTTATGACATATCAAGCATCCCCAAGCTTAACTCCTGCTCGTCCTCGAGTAGGTAAGTGATAAAAATAATAATTTTTAAGGTGACATGCACCATCACAATCTTGATCAAAATATTGTAAAGCATTGATAGCTGGGATCATCGTACTCAAAACATGAGCATGAAAGATGTAGTTCTAACAATAAGACATAGCAACTAATTTGCAACATGAAAAGGTACAAACAAAAGAACATGAATAACAATGCATTGAAAGACATTTGTTTGTTTCACATATAGAAAACATAGCAAGAGTGGTATTCAGCTTGTCCTTCATGGAATAGAAAAACATAAATGCATAGGACACCTTCAAAGTTCATAAGGGTGACTAGATGCAAATAATTTAAGATCAAGTCATTTCAATAGTTTGTTTGCTATAAGCTTTCAAATACATAGTAACCTAATTCCTTTGACCATGAGATCATGCTAATCACCATCACCGTATGGATGCTTTGATGACATCAAACACCACTTCGTAACTAGGTGGTTATAAAGGTGGAATTGAGTGTTCAGAAAGTATGTGTTGAGGCACATGGATCAAGAGTGGGATTTGTCCATCCATATGACTGATAGATATACTCTGGGCCCTCTCGGTGGAATGTCATCCAATTATCTTGCAAGCATGTGACTGGCTCACAAGGGATCACATATCATAGGAACGAGTAAAGAGTACTTATCGGTAACGAGGTTGAACTAGGTATGTAGATATACCGACAATTAGACCTCGGATAAGTAAAATATCGAGAGACAAAGGTACATTGGTATCGTATGTAAATGGTTCATTCGATCGCAAAGTAATCATAGAAATATGTGGGAGCCATATTCCAAATTCCTCTATTGGTTATTGATCGGAGAAGAGTCTCAGTCATGTCTACATAATTCACGAACCGTAGGGAGACACTCTTAAGGATTCGATGCTGTTTAGTAGATATGGAATGTGAGTGAGAAGACTGAATGTTTCTTGAAGTCTCGGATGGGATCCAGGATATCACGAGGAGATCCAGAATGGTCCGGAGAATAAGATTCATATAAGGAAGTCCAATTCCAGAGTTCGAGAATGGTTCCGGTGTTTTCACCGGAATGATATAGAAGGGTCTAGAAGGTTCACCGAACCGGAAGGGGAAGGGTACATGAATGTGTCTTGGTAAATTGGAATGATTGCATCATGTCCTAGGTCACTAGGCTGGGCATTTAAAAGAGACAAATCAAACTCCAATATTGAAAGTCAAAAGGCAAGTTTGAATAGTCAAACTGGGACAATGGTTCCTGGTGGAGGGAGGAGAGTTAATCTCCTCTCCCTCCACCACCGGCCAAGGAGGAGATGGAGTTGGGCGAGGATTCTACGTCCCCCCCCCCTAGTCGTCCCTCCCTCTCATAAATAGAGGGGAGGGGGCTACCCCTCAAGACACACCACAAACCCTAGCCCCACACAAGCCGCCACCGCCGCCCAAGCCATTGCCGCCACCCTAGACGCCGTCGGCCCCACCTCCTCTCCTCGGACTCTAAACCCTAGTTGCCAAGGAATCACCCTACTCCACCTACCTGATTCGGCTTAAGGCGAAGCCCTATGGGATATCCCCTCTAAACTCCGACACCATGTCGTCGTGCTGCCAGATTCGCGAGGAGCTAACTACAACCTCCGATGCCTGCTGGAACAAGGGACAGGAAGGTATTCATCGAGTATCGAACGTGTGACCGACTGCGGGAGCGCTGTCGGAACGCGGCGCCGGAAGGATCGTCTACTGCGATCCTGAGATCGGCAACTAAACGACTACATCACCCACGAGAATCTGCTCTTGTTAACCGCTTTGGAATCTTCAAGGGTGAGTACTATATCGACTCATTGCTACAATCTAGTAGATAGATCTTCGCTTGTGTGTGTTCATGCGGTAGATTTTTTTTGTTTTCCATGCTACGAACCCCTACAGTGGTATCAGAGCCGTGTCTATATGTAGATCCGTTGCACGAGTAGAACACAATGGTCATTGTGGGCGGTGGTGCTTTTGTTATCAATTGCTTCTTGTGTACTTTGCATCTTGTGGTAAGGTGGGATGAAGTGGCCCGGGCTAACCTTACATTACATCGTTCATGAGACTTGCTCCACGCTCAACATGCAACTTTTATCGCATAAGTGGCTTTGCGGGTGTCTGTCTCTCCCATCATAGTAAAGATTCAATTTACAACGGGCACTTGATAGTTCAAGCATCAACGTTTTGGTTCTTGTTCGTAAGTTAGAATGGTACTTATTGAAATCCCCAAACCACGCCGGTGATGATGGAGATCATGTCCGTCCTTGAAGATGGAGATCCGAAGCACAAGAATAAAGGCCATATCATATCACATATTTTGAATTGCATGTGATGTTAATCCTTTTATGCATGTTGTATTTCTTAGATCGCGACGGTCGCATTATAAGATGATCCCTCTCACAAAATATCAAGTTGTAAAGTGTTCGTCCTTAGTAGGCATCGTTGCCAAGACTCGTTGTTTTGAAGCACCACGTGATGATCGGGTGTGTTAGATTCTGCGAGTGTATACAATGGGAGCAAGCCAGATTTGCTCATGCGGAAACTAAGGATTAATATTGACGAGCCTAGCATGTACATACATGGTATCAGATGATGAACATGTTGATTGTTCGCCTTTGAAACTACACTATGTCTCATGATGATCGGACTTGATGTAGTGGATTTGATTCGTGTGATCACTAAAACAATGTGAGAGATATTGTTTTGAGTGGGAGTTCACCTAGATTAATTTAACTATTAATTAGAACACAATTTGTCATAAACTTAGTCTAAACAATTTCAAATATGTTGTAGATCAATGGAGGCGCCTACCATCAATTTTAATGCGTTCCTAGAGAAAGAAAAGTTAAAAAACAATGGAAGCAACTTGGAGGATTGGTTCCGCAATTTGAGGATTGTTCTCAATGCTGGTCAGTTCACCTATGTGCTGGATGCACCGCTGGGTGACTCACCTGCAAAAGATGCTACCGATGATGAGAAAAATGTTTTCCATACTCGGAAGAATCAGTACTCCGCAGTTCAGTGTGCTATGTTGTTTGGTTTGGAATCAGAGCTTCAAAAAAGGTTTGAGAACTTTGACCCACATGACATTGTCCGTCAACTCAAAATGATATTTGAGGCTCATGCAGCAGTTGGGAGTTATGAAGCTTATGAAAAGTTCTTTAACTGCAAGATGGAGGAGGGCAGCTCAATCAGTGAGCAGAATAGCCGCAAGTACTTGGCGGATCTGAAGAACAGGAACATCAAGAAGAAAGGTATATCTGATATACATGTTATTTATGTGTATCTTACTAGTAGTCGTAGTAGTGCCTGGGTATTTGATATTGGTTCGGTTGCTCATATTTGTAAGTCGAAACAGGTGCTGCAGAATAGACGGAAACTAGCGAAGAACAGGGTGACGATGCGCGTTGGAAATGGATCAAAGGTTGATGTGATCGCGGTTGGCACACTACCTCTTCATCTACCATCAGGATTAGTTTTATACTTAAATAATTGTTATTTGGTGCCTACGTTGAGCATGAACATTATATCAGGATCATGTTTATTGTGAGATGGTTACTTATTTAAGTCCGAGAATAATGGTTGTTCAATTTATATGAGTAATATCTTTTATGTTCATGCACCCTTGATATATGGTCTATTCTTGTTGAATCTCGATTGTAGTAATACACATGTTAATTATATAGAATCTAGACGTTTGAAATTAAGTGATAACTCAACATATATGTGGCACTGTCATCTTGGTCATATCAGAGTGAAGCGTATGAAGAAACTCCATTCTGATGGACTTCTTGAATCACTTGATTTCGAATCACTTGAAAGATATGAAGCATTTCTAATGGATAAAATGACTAAGACTCCATTTTCTGGTATGATGGAGCGAGCAACGGACTTAATGGAAATCATACATACCGATGTGTGTGGCCCGATGAGTGTGGCATCGCGCAGTGGTTATCGTTATGTTCTTACTTTCATGGATGACTTGAGTAGATATGGGTATATCTATTTCATGAAACATAAGTCCGAAACTTTCAAGAAGTTTAAGGAATTTCAAAGTGAAGTGGAGAATCAACATAACAAGAAGATCAAATTTCTATGATCTGATCGTGGAGGTGAATATATAAGTTATGAGTTTGGCGAGCATTTGAAAAAATGCGGAATACTTTCACAGTTGACACCGCCGGGAACACCACAACATAATGGTGTGACCGAACATCGGAATCGAACTCTCTTAGATATGGTTCGTTCTATGATGTCACTTACAGATTTACCATTATCATTTTGAGGTTATGCATTAGAAACAACAGCATTCACTTTAAATAGGGCACCATCTAAATCCGTTGAAACGACATCATATGAATTATGGTTTGGTAAGAAACCTAAATTATCGTTCCTTAAAGTTTGGGGTTGCGAAGCTTATGTGAAGAAGTTATAGCCCAACAAGCTTGAACCCAAAGCGGAAAAATGCGCCTTCATAGGATACCCGAAGGAAAATATTGGGTATACCTTCTATCATAGATCCGAAGGCAAAATTTTTGTTGCCAAGAATGGATCCTTTCTAGAGAAGGAGTTTCTCTCAAAAGAAGTGACTGGAAGGAAAGTAGAACTCGACAAGGTTTTCGAACCTTCTCTCAAATTTGAGAGTAGCGCAGCACCGGAATAAGTTCATGTGGAGCCTACACCAATAAGAGAGGAAGCTAATGATGTAGATCATGAAACTTCAGTCAAAGTTACTGCGGAACCTCGCAGGTCGACAAGTACTCGTACCAATCCTGATTGGTATGATCCCATTATGAGTGTCATGTTGGTGGACGACACCAATGACCCTGCGACATATGAGGAAGCGATGATGATCCTAGATTCCAATAAATGGAAAGAAGCCATGAAATCCGTGAAGGAAATATGCCCTAGAGGCAATCAAAGAGATGATTATATTTCTTATGTATCCATGAATTATTGTAATATTCCTTGAATATCCATATCAGGCAACTCGTATTGATTGGCAATTATGTGAATTATTTGTGAAACTCTTTACTTGTGTGGTTATTTAATAGTTGTCCCTAGTCGGAGTTCATGTGAGGACACACGTGAATATTAGACTGGCACATCGATTGGTTGATGACTATGTTTCCCAAGTGATAGACATGGATATGTCAAACTAATAATATGGACACATGTTATGAACATGGGGTTGGAATGACCCAACTTGAGACTGGTAATTAGACTTGCAACTCTCTCTACACATCGTGTACATTTTGTCCTTGGACCTGAGATTGTCGCATGTACTTGAGATGTGGATCGACCTACTTTGGGGCTATCAGACGCTACTCCGTAACTGGGTAGTTATAAAGGTAGCTTTTGGGTTTGTCCTGAAGCATGCTGCAAGGCATGGTCAATCAAGATGGGATTTGCCCCTCTCTACTTGAGAGAGATATCTCTGGGCCCCTCGAGTGATCGGATCTAGAAATGCATGGCCGTGCTACATATGGTTAAGAGTTAACCTAGTAAAGGGATTCTGAATCACAGTATTGAGAAAGGGAGGTCAGCTTGGAGCTAGACCAAATATCGTGAGGCAAAGAGAAATGCATGTACTAAACCTTGTGATGGTTCGTCTGATATGATCTTTGTATGCGTTTAGGAGTTGGCACGTCTTGCTAGAGGCCTCTACCAACTATTTGACAGAATAAGTGTATTCGTGTCATGTCTATATGTATATGAACATATAGGGTCACACACTTAAGGGGCTGGAAGCCTAATGAGGATTAGATCCGAATTAGACCATGCTTAGGCTACTAATGGGATGCTAATGTAGAAGTCCACTAGGGACGCCTATATAAGAGAGGGTGGGGCGTGCTGACCAGAGTTAGACCATTCCACCCAGCCGCCACTCTTCATGCATGTGTGTTGCCATGACCTAGCGATCCGGCTCGACGCTTCCACCCCGCACGTGTGGATACCTCGGAGGTGCTGCATCTGTGGCACTTGGACGAGCCGCGCAAGGGGAGCTGCTCATGGGACGAGGATAAGGAGGAGACGTAGAACATCTACACTACCTCGACGCGCTTCATCAAGTTCCGCAACCGCGCGTCTAGTGGTAATCCTGTGATCTAAGACAATAGTAATCCTGGTTTACACGGTAGAAAATTTTGATTTGCGCTAGTGTAGCCTATCCGTATCCCGTCAAAATCCGAGATTGGATCCATGTACGAAAACCAAGTATGGACTTTGATGGACTTACCGGATGGCCGGAAGGCTATCGAGAACAAATGGATTTTCAAGAAGAAAACATATATTGATGGTAATGTAACCGTCTATAAAGCTCGACTTGTCGCAAAAGGGTTTCGAAAAATTCAAGGAGTTGACTACGATGAGACTTTTTCACTGGTAGCAAAGCTAAAGTCTGTGAGGATTTTGTTAGCAATCACTGCGTATTATGATTATGAGATATGGCAGATGGATCTCAAAATGGCGTTCCTCAATGGAGACATTGATGAAGAGTTGTATATCGTACAACCCAAAGGTTTGTCGATCCTAAAGATGCTAACAAGGTATGCAAACTTCAACGGTCCATTTATGGATTGAAGCAAGCATCCCGAAGTTGGAATCAACGTTTTGATAAGGTGATCAAAAGTTTTGGTTTTATACAAACTTATGGAGAATCTTGTATTTACAAGAAAGTGAGTGGGAGCTCTGTAGAATTCCTAGTATTATATGTGGACGACATATTGTTGATTGGGAATAATATAGATCTTATTAAAAGTGTCAAAGATTATTTGAATAATAGTTTTTCAATGAAGGATCTTGGCAAAGCTACTTATATATTAGGCATAAAGATTTATAGAGATAGATCAAGATGCCTAATATCGCTTTCATAGAGTACATACTTGGACAAAGTTCTAAAGAGGTTTGGAATGGAAGATAACAAGAAAGGGTTCTTGCCCATGTTTCCCAATACGACATTGAGTAAAACTCAAAGTCCCGCTACGACAGAAGATAGAGAGAGAATGAGTAAGACTCCCTATGCCTCAGCCATAGGATCTATCATGTATGTCATGCTATGTACTAGACCTAACATTGCATATGATGTTAGTTTAACTAGCAGATATCAAAGTGGTCCAGGGGTGGATCATTAGATATCGGTCAAAAACATCCTTAAGTACTTGAGAAGAACTAAGGATATGGTTATTTCTTATGGAGCTGATGAACAGCTCGTTGTTAATGGTTACACCGATGCTAGTTGGAACACCGATCCGGATGATTCTAAATCTCAATCTGGATACGTATTAACTTTGAATGGTGTAACAATGAGCTGGAGGAGTGCAAAGCAAAGTGTTGTGGCAAATCTTCAACTGAATCGGAATACATAGCTGCTTCGGAGGCTTCACAAGAGGCGATATGGATGAAGGAGTTCATTACGGATCTTGGTGTGGTTCCCAGTGCGCTAGACCCAATGTCTATCTACTGTGATAACATGGGTGCCATAGCCAATGCGCAGGAGCCAAGGTCACACAAGAAGCTGAAGCATATCAAGCTACATTTTCACGCTATTCGAGAGCATGTCCAAGATGGTGACATAAAGAGTTTCAAAGTACACACAGATCTGAATGTGGCGGATCCATTGACTAAACCTCTCCCGAGGGCAAAACATGACCAGCACCAAACCGCCATGGGTGTTTGGTATATTACCGTGTAATCTAGATTAGTTGACTCTAGTGCAAGTGGGAGACTGTTGGAGATATGACCTAGAGGCAATAATAAAAGTAGTTATTATTATATCTTTGTGTTTATGATAAATGTTTACATTCATGCTATAATTGTATTAACCGGAAACATTAATACTTGTGTGATTTGTAAACTTGTTAGAGTACCTAGTAAAGCCTCTTTGTTATACTAGCTTGTTGGTTGATGGATGACCGTGGTTTCCTGATCATGAACATTGAGATGTTATTAACAACAAGATCATATCATTAGGAGAATGGTGTGATGGACATACTCCTATAGATAAGCCTAGCATAAAGATCAAGTCATTTCAATAGTTCGTTTCCTATAAGCTTTCCGATACATAGTAACCTAATTCCTTTGACCATGAGATCATGCTAACCACCATCACCGGATGAATGCTTTGATGACATCAAACACCACTTTGTAACTGGGTGGTTATAACGGTGGCATTGAGTGTTCGGAAAGTATGTGTTGAGGCACATGGATCAAGAGTGGGATTTGTCCATCCATATGACGGATAGATATACTCTGGGCCCTCTCGGTGGAATGGCATACAACTAGCTTGCAAGCATGTGACTGGCTCACAAGGGATCACATATCATAGGAACGAGTAAAGAGTACTTATCGATAATGAGGTTGAACTAGGTATGCAGAGATATCGATGATCAGACCTCGGATAAATAAAATATCGTGAGAAAAGGGAAATTGGTATCATATGTAAATGGTTCATTCGATCACAAAGTAATCGTAGAAATATGTGGGAGCCATATGAAATTCTAGATTCCTCTATTGGTTATTGATCGGAGAAGAGTCTCGGTCATGTCTGCATAGTTCACGAACCGTAGGGAAACACACTTAAGGATTCGATGTTGTTTAGTAGATATAGAATGTGAGTGAGAAGACCGAATGTTGTTTGAAGTCTCGGATGGGATCCAGGATATCACGGGGAGATCCGGAATGGTCTGGAGAATAATATTCATATAAGGAAAGTCCAATTCCAGAGTTCGGGAATGGTTCCGGTGTTTTCACCAGAATAATCTAGAAGGGTCTAGAAGGTTCACCGAATCAGAAGGGGAAGGGTACATGAATGTGTCATGGTAAAGTGAAATGATTGCATCATGACCTAGGTCACTAGGCAGGGCATTTAAAAGAGGAAATCAAACTCCAATATTGAAAGTCAAAAGGCAAGTTTGAATAGTCAAACTGGGACGATGGTTCCTAGTGGAGGGAGGAGAGGTAATCTCCTCTCCCTCCACCGCCGACCAAGGAGGAGATGGAGTTGGGGGAGGATTCGACCTCCCCCTCCCCTAGCCGCCCCTCCCTCTCATAAATAGAGGGGAGGGGGCTGCCCCTCAAGACAAACCACAAACCCTAGCCCCACCCAAGCCACCATCGCCGCCCTAGACGCTGCCGCCCTACCTCCTCTCCTCGGCCTCTAAACCCTAGTTGCCAAGGAATCACCCTACTCCACCTACTCGCTCCGGCTTAAGGCGAAGCCCTGAGGGATATCCCCTCTAAACTCTGACACCATGTCGTCGTGCTGCCGGATTCGCGAGGAGAGAACTATAACCTCCGCTTCCTGCTGGAACAAGGGAGAGGAAGGTCTTCATCGAGTATCAAATGTGTGACCGACTGCGGGAGCACTATCGGAACGCGGCGCCGGAAGGATCATCTACGCGATCTTGAGACCGACAAGTGAACGACATCACCCACGAGAATCTGCTCTCGTTAACCGCTTTGGAATCTTCGAGGGTGAGTACTCTATCGACTCGTTGCTATAATCTAGTAGATAGATCTTGGTCTGTGTGTGTTCATGCGGTAGAATTTTTTTATTTTCCAAGCTATGAACCCCTGTATTTACACCTGACCTCTGCATAACTAAGCTGCACACAACCATACAAACGATAGAACCATGAAATAAAAAGGAAGACAAGCATTACAAAAAAAGTACTATCAAAACAATTGTCTTCAATATAAGGTAGATCAATAATGAAATCACGCGACCATCCATGTCGGGAGAAAAGATCCCTCGTCGTATCCTCCAATCGCGTATATCCATCTACAAATAAGTCGCGAAACTCCATGCGTTGGAGAATAGTCCATGATCGGAGGATAGCCGTGGCTCGATAAATAACCTGCAGAGGAAAAGATACAATGTTATTAAAAATCTTGTCATTTCTACAAAGCCATAGCGACCATATAATGGCAAGCGCTCCCATCCTAAACAAAGTTTTGTACTTATCAACAATTCCATGCAGCCAATTACCAAAAACATTGGTTATTGAACTAGAGGAGATAAACAAAAAGCTATTTGGATGAATGACCATATAGAGCGAGCAAATTTGCAATGGAAGAATAAATGACAAATTGTCTCATCGTGATGACAAAAAACGTATTGTGTACTTCTATGCCAATTTCTCTTTGCAAGATTATCTTTTGTTAAAATTACACCCTTACGTGGATACCATGCAAATATCTTCGTCTTAAGGGGTATTTTCATTTTCCAAATTTTACTATTATCATCGACCAGGATATCAGGTTGAACCAATGCTTTATATAGTGAGCCAACGAAAAATTTATCACTTTCTACTAATTTTCATATGAACACGTCAACACCGTCCGACAATTGTATCGTGGATAATCGTAATAGTAGATTATTTCAGGATACCAGTCGAGGACCAATGAGACTTCTTCTGAAAGACATATTGGGAGGATTTTCTTCCATCACTGTGGAAATTGTATCCCCTTTGTATCTGACAATCGAATATAGAGCTGGATATTGTTTGCGAAGAGTAGCTTGGCCAAGCCACTTATCTTACCAAAACTTAATATGTGATCCATCCTATATACAGCCTTAATTTTCTTTAAAGAAAAACTACTTTCATCTACATCAGACAACTTTCATTCATGTACACTTTACACATCACTAAATACCAAATACTTAAAAGAACTAGTACTCTCTCCGGTCCATCTTAGTGTTCTTAACTTTGTTTATATACGAATGCATCTAATTTAGACATAACTAGATACTAGAGATGAAACTTTAGAACCTTCAGGGTACCCTCTAGTTTAGCTTAGTTCAAACAAATGAGCTAGTTTTCTTAAAAAGTAGTGTTTTCTAAAACTTAGTTTTTTTTTTACTAAGTAGAGTAAAGGGGTACCCATTTCCATCCTTACTAGATACATACGAATCTAGACAAAGTTAAAACATTAATATGAACTAGAGGGAGTAGTAGAAAAAAAGGGATAAAGAAGAAGCAACACAAGACAAATAATATACAGTACATACTTTGTTGTATCATCATACAATTCTCGTGCATGAAGCTGAACAACTTATCTCGTACCACAAAGATCATGAAATTTATGCCTTCGGAGGGTAGCTGTCCAGGCTATCCACCCACGGGTTGCAGTTGCAGCCACGCCGGTCAGCACGGGAGCCGGCAGGGGACACGGCTGGCACGTCGCGGAGCGCCCGCCAGACTGCGCTGTTGCACTTGAACCCGGAGCCGAATCCGATCTGCCACACACGGTGGCCGCGACGGACGCGGCCTTTCGCCTCCGCGTAGGCCAGCTCATACCACAGGGAGCTGCTGCTGGTGTTGCCGAACCGGTGCAGCGTGCACTTGCTGGGCTCCATGTCAGCGTCGTCGAGGCCGAGGCTCCGCTGCACCTCCTCCAGCACGGCGCGGCCGCCAGCGTGCACGCAGAAGTGGTCGAACGCGCGGCGGAAGTCGGGCATGTAGGAACGCACGCCGCGTGCGCGTAGGACGCGGTGGAGCAGGATGGACCGGAGGAACTTGAGCTGCTCGGTGATCGGGAGGACGAGGGGCCCCAGTGTGGTGATGTTCGTCTTGAGCGCGTCGCCGGCGACGGCCATGAGCTCGCGCGCCAGCGACACGCCGACATTCCCGCCGGTGTCCTCGCGCTGGTAGACGCAGTTCAAGCACTGGTCTGCCGCGCCCTTGTGCGTTCGCACCGTGTGGAGGAGCCGGTACTTGGCGCGCGGGGCGTCTGCGCCGCGGTTGGACAGCAGGACCGCCGCGCCGCCCATGCGGAAGATGCAGTTGGACAGGAGCATGGAACGGTCGTTGCCGAAGTACCAGTTGAGAGTGATGTTCTCCGTGCTTACGACGACGGCGTAGGAGTCCGGGTTCGCCTGGAGGAGGTCCCGCGCGAGGTCGATGGCGATCAGCCCGGCGCTGCAGCCCATGCCGCCGAGGTTGAAGGACTTGACGTCCTCGCGCATCTTGTAGTGGTTGACGACCATGGACGCGAGGGACGGCGTCGGGTTGAAGAGGCTGCAGTTGACGATGAGGACCCGCACGTCCCGGCGCGGGTCGATCCCCGTGGCAGCGAACAGCTCGTCAAGGCAGCCAAACATGACGGCCTCGGCCTCGGCTCGCGCCTCCGCCATGGACAGCTGCGGGGGGCGCGACTGTATCCCCGACGGCAGGTAAGTCCGGTCGCCCAGCCCGGAACGCTTGGTGATCTTGGTCTGGAAGTCGAGCGCGTCGGCGTTGAACACGCCGGTGCTCTTGGTCATGTCCAGGAACCCGTCCTTGGAGATCTCGTGCTCGTCGCTGGGCCTGTAGCAAGCGAACTCCACGAGGTACACTGGCCGGGGGCGCTTGATGAAGCAGACGGCGATTATGAGCATGGCCGTGCCAAGCCAAGCGACAGAATCAGAGGAGTGGAGCACGGCCGCGTCGAGACCGAGACGGCGGGACCAGTATGTCGCCGCAGAGAGTAGCGCAGACGCCAGCGCGAGGAGGGTCCAGGACGGTGGCACCGGAAAGATCCCGGAGCAGATGCCGAGCTTTACGTACTTGAGGTTGATTGACCGTGTGAAGTCCGGGAGCCGTCGCCGGATTTTGATCACGACGTTTGGCGGCCGCGCCTGATCATCCGCCACATCGTGGCCGTCGATCGGCGGCGCGAAGGCCATCTCGGCCATCAGGCGCTCGCGTTCCATGACCATCGACGGCATCTTGGTTTGTGATCGAGGTTGGCGAATGGGGAGGGCTGAACTTCTTTGTGTGTTCCGTTAGAGTTTGGTAATGGGCACGTCGTAGCGAAGAAGTCAATTTATAAGCACTGAAATGGAGTGGAGTGGGACAGCCGTTGATGGGGAAGCAAGGGCACGTACGATAGCAGTGAAGATATACCTTCTCTTAACCCTCTACTCATCAAGAGAGGATAATAGATACTCCCTCCGTTTATAAATATAAGATGTTTTATGTTTGTAAAGGAGATGTATCTAGACACCTTTTAGTGTATAGGTTCAAACAAATCTAGACACTAAAAGGTGTCTAGATACATCTCATTCACAGACCTAAAACATCTTATATTTCCAAACGGAGGGAGTATAAGCCATACAATTCATTATCTATTATTGACATCCCTAAAATTTAATAAGAATTAGTTAAATTTAGAAGGACAATGTGGTGCTATGGGAAGACATGTGATATAATGAGAAAATAGTCTTCTCTTATTTTCTAAAAAATTATCTTGACAGTCTTCTCTTTTTTAATCCTATATCTTGCCAAACTAGATAAAAATCCTACTTGCCAGTACTTGCCAGACGTCACCCCCATTATACGTGCTCTAAGGCCATCCTTAATGGAGGGACCAAAGGGACATATCTGTTTCACTGTCCGCGGATAGGAAGAGATGAAAACCAGGCCCCAACGGACACCGCGAGGTCTGCAGGTTTCGGACCGACACATTTCTGGTCCAAATCTGGGCCACGTTTTCGTTCGCACGGACGGGCAACGGGTCGATTCGGTGTCCTCGCCTTGTACTCCCTGGTTCGCTCGTCGGCGTTGATTCCCCACTCCTCCCCGCATACAACCTCGAGTGCCACCCTTCCCTCATGCTAGGGATGGCGATGGAGCAGGTTTGGACGGATATACCAAAACCAATTCCAAATACATCACCCTCACTATAACCCGCCCACGAAAATATCCATGGGCATGGATGTCGCCCCAGATCCAAACCCGCCGAATATCCATGTATCAATGGATATCCATTAGTTTACACACTATATACATAATCATAACAACATTCAGCATAACTGTGACGTTACATCAAATAGCACTTCAACATAACATGTGTCCATTCTTTCCCACTTGCACCATGACGTCTACTCAGCAGTAACATCGACAAGCCCTTAAATTAGAAGATCGAGGTATGGGTGAGAGGAAAAGGGGGAGGTTGCCCAGTACAGGGAGGTAGGGAATTGGGAGAATTCTTAACGTCGGGGAGATCGCCGAGGACAGGACAACCTCCAACGATTATTGCAGATGAGCAGGAATGCAGGAGGGGCGGTCACCGGCGATTCCTAGCGGATGAGGAGTAGGGGTGGCAGGGAGAGCGGTGGCGGCGCCAGTCTTCTAGGTTGTGGCCTGGCCTACGAGGATCCCGGGAGAGGAGACATCACTGGCGCTCCGTCGCTTCCCCTGACCGGCTGCCTCGTCCCATCTTAGGGAGTGATTAGGGGAAATGGAATAGGGAATTAGGGATTGAGATAATAAGAGTGATAATTATCTAGGGTTAGTACTTAGGTGGGTCTTTGGGCCTAGGGCTTGGAAGTTAGATTGTTAGGCCTTTTAGTGAGTAATATGGCACATGTAAAAAAATGTCTCGCTGATGACTGCAAGTGCACAGATCGGTTGTAGCTAGTTTCGAAATAAAGATATCGATCCCACAGGAAGCATGAGTCTGAAGTCTAAGAATTCTTGAAATAAATACTAAAACTAAAAATGCTAAATAAAGTTCTAAGTGACTAGATAAAATGCGAGTATTGCGTAAAAAGGTGTTTTGGGGGTTCTGGTATAAGAGAACAATGAGTAAAGTAAATAAAACTGAATACAGAAAATAAGTATCGCGTATGTAAAAGAGATTTGAAACTTCGGTGGAAAAAGGCGTTCTCAGGGATTAGCGGATACACCACTAGCATTATAAAGGGCTAAGGTAAAGATTATTATCATGAATTTTCTCAACTATGTATGTGTGGGAGAAACTTCATATTTGGACAAAGAGACAACAACCACTGCTCAAATCATCCTCATAACCACAGTAGACAGCAATCAACATCAATTGAATTACTGCGCTATTAAGGGACATAATCCCGTAGGACGTATCCCATGGCATGGATATTGTTTTGTGAGTTTCCTCGATTCCCAAGTTGATACGTAAGGAGTGTCAATATCTTTATATTCATTGTAAGTGCTAACATCCCTTTGTCTACCAACAAGTAGTTCCCTACATCAAGTCCTCACAAGAGGCAAATATTGAGAGGCCGACTTCTCCCAACATCAAGATGTAGACAATCTAACACATGGTCAAAGCGATGAATATCATAATAAACTTTATCTTATTTCAATCTCATGCTAGGGTTTCTTCATCTCCCCAAGAACTAATGATCTACTCAGACATGAAGACAAACAACATCATGACAATGTAATGGAAACGGTTATCGATGAATAGTACTTGTATAAATCCACAACTTAGTGCAAGAATTATAACAAGATCTAGATGGTATGGATGGAGATGATGGTGGTGATGAAGATGCAGCAGTTGATGAAGATGGAGATCGATGCCTTGGCCTCCTAGGTCTGCTTAGGGCAAATATGGATCCCTAGGGCAAGTTCCCCCTCTAGATGCCTTCTAGAGGTTAGGTTTCGGCGATTTGTAGGTATTATGTATGTCGTCTCTCTCATCTAGTTGCACGTGGTGAAACTATTTGAGGAGGCAGAGGCGGCTCCGACTATACGGCCAAAATTATACGGCGGTGGCCCGTATAGTTGGTCGTCAACCCTTCTGCCTCCTTTGCTCGCTTCGGGTTTTCTTCTAGTATTATTAATATTTTCCAAATAAGCAATTTACGTAGTTTTTGGCTCATTTTCACTCTAGTACAACTGCTCCAAGAATTGTGTCCATTGAATCCATCATCTGATCTGATCCTGGTGAAAATAAATATAAAAGGTGCGTGCGAACACCGTAAAATACCAAGATCCTATATCTACAATGCAAAATAATAATCTAAAACATGATACAACTATGCACTCATCAACTTCCCCAAGTTTAGACTCTTGCTCGTCCCGAGCAAGTTTAGCTTAATGGATGTGATCCTCATATTCATGAAGCTAAGTCGATAAAATAAATGAGGCAGTTGCAGCATGTGTTTACATATAGATAAGTTCCTAAATAGTACCTTACTCGAACCATCCAAATATTATTAGTAGGCTTCCACACCTTAGCAATTAATAGTTCACAAAAGATTATTCTCAACATGATGTAAAAGTATCTGATCAACCGAATGAGTTAGTGAGGTAGTCCCAAGTGTTTTTAGGATTAACATATTCACTTGGGATTCAAAATCTCAAACGTCTCTTTGTCTTACTACAATATAGTGGTATATGCATATTTGCTCTTTACACATTCACTCTTTTTATTCATCTTTCTTTTTCTTCTTTATATATATATATATATATATATATATATATTTGTTCTCACACTTTTGTTTATGTGTTGTGCAAAGGAGCTAGCCATATATTCCACTTCATGTAGGAATTTCAAAGTTTAACGATCTCAATTATAAAATTCCAAATATATATGAAGAATCTTTATAACTTGAGTATTCTACCTCAAACTTGTTCTCACTCTATTTGATAGCACTTATAATTTCTCCTTTGTTCAAGGTTTTCTTTTTCATATTTAATTAATTAGACATTTTCTCCTTTTTGTAAATCAAACCATTGACCTACAACATATTAATCAAATTATCTTTATATGTTCCATTAATACCAATGGTGTGGAAGACTGCTATTGCTATCATCAAGTGTAAGTAAAATCATACTCAAGTCATTCATATAACCAATAAGACAAACCCAAACTCAATAATTCTCCATATATTATAATAAACTCAGGATTTCATAATAGGGATCAACTATTCCTGAAGGGAATTCTAATGATGCAAACTTTATTTATGAGCTCGAACTAATGCAAAACTAGAATAGAAATAAAAACGTGTAAGATAGATTACAAGGTCTTAAAGATCTCCCCAAGCTTGGAATCAAGCCAGGCGGGATCAAATAATCACTGTGGTGACATGGCATGTAGAACCGCGATGCGTAGCTTCTTGTTGGTATCCTCCTGAGCGGTGATGCGGCTGTAGCACCTGCGCAAATCAGATTGCAGCGTATCCACCCTATCTGCGAGCTTAGTCACCATTGGGAGAAGAATCATCCTCCTCCTCTAACTCCCTGAGGTGGTGACGGACTTCAACGCGATGGAGTAGCTCCTGCTTCTAATATATCTCCAGTGCCTGCACGCGATCTTTTTGTCCTGGGTGTCGGAGATATGCCCAAGAGGCAATAATAAAGTGGTTATTATCATATCTTCATACTTATGATAAATGTTTGCATACCATGCTATAATTGTATTAACCGAAAATATTAATACTTGTGTGGTTTGTGAACATAAAAGAGTCCCTAGTAAAGCCTCTTGTTAAACTAGCTTATTGGTTAATATATGATCATGGTTTCCTGATCATGAACATTGAGATGTTATTGACAATAAGGTCATATCATTAGGAGAACGATGTGATGGACATACTCCTATAGTTAAGCATAGCATAAGATCAAGTAATTTAAATAGTTCACTTGCTATAAGCTTTCAAATACATAGTAACCTAATTCCTTCGACCATGAGATCAATTAATCATCATCACCGGATAGATGCTTTGATGACTTCAAACAACACTTCATAACTGGGTGGTTATAAAGGTGGCATTGAGTGTTCGGGAAGTATGTGTTGAGGCACATGGATCAAGAGTGGGCTTTGTCCATCCATATGACTGATAGATATACTCTGGGCCCTCTCGGTGGAATTTCATCCAATTGGCTTGCAAGCATGTGACTGGATCACAAGGGATCACATATCACAGTAATGAGTAAAGTGTACTTATCGGTAACGAGGTTGAACTAGATATGTACAGATATCGACGATCAAACCTCGGATAAGTAAAGTATCGAGAGACAAAGGGAAATTGGTATCGTATGTAAATGTTTCATTCGATCACGAAGTAATCATAGAAATATGAGGGAGCCATATTAATTTCCATATTCCTCTATTGGTTATTGATCGGAGAAGAGTCTCGGTCATGTCTGCATTCACGAGCCGTAGGGAGACACACTTAAGGATTCGATGTTGTTTAGTAGATATGGAATGTGAGTAAAGAGACCGAATGTTGTTCGGAGTCTTGGATGGGATCCGGGATATCACGAGGAGATCCGGAATGGTTTGGAGAATAAGATTCATATAAGGAAAGTCCAATTCCGGAGTTCAGGAATGGTTTCGGTGTTTTCACCGGAATGTTCTAGAAGGGTCTAGAAGGTCCACAGATCCGGAAGGGGTAGGGTACATGGATGTGTCATGACAAAGTGGAATGGTTGCATCATGTTCTAGGTCACTTGGCTGGACACTTGGAAGAGAGAAATCAAACTCTAATTTGAAAGTCAAAAAGGCAGTTTGAAAAAGTCAAACTAGAACATTGATTTCCAAGTGGAGGGAGAGAAGGAAACCTACCTAAGGGAGGAATACTCCCTCTCCCTTGCGCCGGCCACCTGAGGTGGTGTTGGGGAAGGAATCCCCTTCCCCAACCGCCCCTCCCTCTCATAAATAGAGGGTAGGGGCGCCCCCTTGAACACACAAGAAACCCTAGGCCAGCCGCCGCCCCCTCTAGATGCGGCTGCCCTAGATCTCCTCAAAATCGCTACCGACTAGCTAAACCCTAGTTTCTTGCTACCTATAAACCTTGGCCCTCTAAACCCTAGATCGTTGGGGATCCCTCTACTCCACCATACTTGCTCCGGCTTAGGCGAAGCCCTATGGGATATTCCCTCTACTTCCGACACCACGTCGTCGTGCTGCCGGAATTACGAGGTGAGAGCTACAACCTCTGCTGCCTGCTGGAACAAGGGAGCGGAAGGTCTTCATCGAGTACCATATGTGTGATCAACTGCGGGAATAATACGTCGGAAATGTATCTATAATTTTTTATGTTACATGCTTGTTTAGTATCTACTTTGCTTTACTTTGTCCACACTTTGAGGTGATTTTCATATGTTTTCTAGTACTAACCTATTAACAAGTTGCCATAGTGTCAGTTGCATGTTTTGTGCTGTTTTTGGTTCCAGAAAAGCTAGTAAGGAAATATTCTCGGAATTGGACGGGACAAAAGCCAAAGTCAATAATTCACCAAGGAGAACACGAAGTCTATAGGAGAGACGGAGGGGTTCCACAGGGCGGCCACACCCCCCAGGCGTGGCCTAGGGTGGGCCCGTGCCTAGGCAGGGTGTGGGCCCCCTGGCCGCCTCCCAGCCTCGCCTCTTCACCTATAAGAAGTCCCTGATGCCTAAACCCTAAGTACCCGATCAATATTCCACGAAATCGTCTATAGCCGCCGCCACCATCGTCCCTAGATCGGGGGGATCTGAAGCTCTTCTCGGCACCCTGCCGGAGGGGAGATCATCCCGGGAGCCTTCTTCTTCATCATGCCAGCCTCCGGTATGAAGCGTGAGTAGTTCCACCTTGGACTACGGGTCCATGTAGTAGCTAGATGGTTGTATCTCCTCCTTTGTGCTTTCATGTCTAGATCTTGTGAGCTCCGTTCATGATCAAGATCTCATCTATTTGTAATCATGCATGTTGTGTTTGCGGGGATCCGATGGATATTGAGATTACTATGTCAGATTGATTAATGGTTTTGTCTATTTGATTCTATCATGTCTGTGTTTTCTGTGATCTTGCATGCTCTCCGTTGTTAGTAGCTATCTTGGCCAAGTAGTTGCTAGTGACTCCAAGAGGGGGTATTTATGCTCGATAGTGGGTTCATGTCTCTACTTAATCCAGGGAAGTGACAGAAATATCTATGGTTGTAGATGTGCTGTTGCCACTAGGGATAAAACAAAGGTCTCTTGTTCATGGAACAAGTGGATTGTTTACCTTACACACTTTGCTTAAAGCAGTTGTCTATTGCTTGCAACTTAATACTGGAGGTGGTTCGAATGATAACCCAAAGGTGGACTTCTAGTCATAGATGAAGTTGGATGGCGGTCTATGTATATTGTTGTATTGCCCAATCGAATCTCATAGGATCTTTTAGTCTAGTATTTCATTGTTATGCCTTGCTCAGTCCTTTCAATTGCCCTGCTGTAATTTGTTTACCCAGCATGCCATGTTTGTTTATATAAGGAGAACACCTCTAGTGAACTATGGACCCCGGTCCAATTTTTACCATTGATACATCTTCCACTGTTACTGTTTACTTGCTGCAAACCATCATTACCTTCCACACCATACAGTTAATACTTTGTTATAGCAACCGGTGAGATTGACAACCTCACTGCTAGTTGGGGCAAAGTCTTGAGTTTGTGTTGTGCAGGTTTCCACATTTCTTGCAACACCTTTGTGACGTTTTCTTGCTCCTACTGGTTCGATAACCTTGGTTTCTTACTGAGGGAAAACTTGCTTCTGTACCGCATCATACCTTCCTCTTGGGGTCTCCCAACGAAGTGCTGCTGCACGCATCAAGACTTTCTGGCGCCATTGCCGGGGAGGCAAGGGGAGTCCTTCTCAACCTTTCTCTTTACTTTGTTTTTAGTTTCCTTAGTTTCTTTTTCTTGGTTTTGTTTGCCTCTTTTTATCAAGAACTCCAAAAAAATTAGTTTAGTTTGGTTTGCTTTCTCTTATCAAAAACACACAAAAAATCAGTTCCTGCCCTAGTTGCTGCCATGTCTGGTTTTGGTCCAATCTTTGTGACACCTATGGAAAAGATCTTTACTTTTAAGCAAAAAAGTGAAGAGAGTTTCAAAGAAGCTTGGTCTAGAATCTCTGCTTTACAAAAGGAAACTGGGCCTAAGATGAGTCTTAGCTTGGTTATTAATAGTTTCTACCACGGTATTGCTCTTTGTTATAGATATGCTTTGGATGTTGTGGCTGAGAAAGATATTTTTCGATGTACTGAGGATGAAGCTTTTGATGCCATAAAGAAATTGATTATAATTTATAATATGCCTGGCAAGTCTGATTCCTCTTTTATAGATATTTTTGCTAGGTTGAACACTCTTGAGTCTAGTACTGCTGCTTTGAACAGTTGCTATCACACACTTAGGGAGTACCATGATTATGTTCCAATAAATTCTGAGCCTTCAAAGTGGTTTCCCACAATCAAAGTCTCTGAAAATAGTGCAACTTTGATGCTCGTTGTATATTATATCTGAATTTTGCCTTATGCCTAAAGATATTTATGAGTCTTTAAGTCTTTGGGGACTTTCTAAAGGAGGAGAAGAAATATCTCTTACTAATAATTCAATTTTATTGCCCATTGGAATAGTTGAAGGTGTGTTTACAAAAATCTCAGGGAAAATGGTGTCTACTGATTATCTTGTTATTGAATGTGTAGGCAAAGGACAGATTACACTTGGAAGATCCCTACTAAAACACCTTGGAGCAATAATAGATGTGGAAAAAGGCATTATGAATTTTCTCCTCCAGTAAGCAATCATATTTTCCCTAAAGATAAGAAGAAAGGTAAGAAAGGTAGGAGCAAGAGGTTTAATGTTAATGCTTCTTCATTTGAAAATACTTGATTTCTTGCTTCGTGTGCCTAACTTAAAGGCGTTAAAGAAAGGTACTTATTGGGAGATAACCCAAGAGTTTCCTTGAGTTTTGGAAGTTATTACTTCAGTAATGACCTCTCATTATCCTTTTTGTTTTCTTTTTGTGCCAAGAATGACCTCTAATGAGAGGGAAGTAAGATTCGGGGAGTTGCTGTCCCAAAACAGATTTCTGTCCTCCACCATAAAAATTCATGAGGAGTCTCTGTATGTCGGATTAAGCTTAAAATTTACAAATAAATCCCCCAGTATTTTAGATAACTTTCGTTAGTTCAAAACTTTTTGATTTGAGCAACAGAAGGTTTTCGAAAAAATCGGTTTCTACCTGCTAGTCTGTTTTGACAGATTTCTTCCATTATTTGCATTTGCTTCTTATTGATTTCTTTTTGAGAAATTGAGCTTTTTGAAGGAATTGCTACAGTAGATTGTGTTTTTAGTGAAAAGTTTTGCTGTTCTAAAGCTAAATCCAAGGGTATATTATCTTTTGAATACACTAATGTTACTAACGAAGATTGTGTGAAGTTTTGTATGAAGGAAAATTTCAGGTGTAGAGAGAGAATGATGTAATGAGATGAAGAATGGACAAAAGCTCAAGCTTGGTAATGTGTCATGGTGTGGAACACGGCAATGCTATCGGGGATGGCTAAAGAGGGACACTCGGATGCAATCAGTGGCTCATGCAACGGGTTGGGCACGGTGAACTGCAAACACAGCGACATGCCCAGGTTTGGGGTCCTATCGGCGAGGTAACACCCCTACTCCTGCAAGATGATCTATATGGGAGGCGAATGCCCGGTACAGATGCTCCTTGAGCTATTTCCTTAGCTATTATCGAGAGCTAGAGGAAGATGAAACTAAAGGCTGGCTCTTGCTACCATCAATCTTACTTACCTAGAAACCAAGCTCTGCCCGTCCTTATATACTGGTCAGGAGGTAGATTACAATTTGGGCTCTAGGGTTTACTGTTTGGATACGGGTTTACAAGGCAGGGCCGGCCGCAGGGCCCAGCCGGTGGGCCAGGACCCAGTCCGCCCTTCTTTTAGCGTCATCCTCTTCTTTAGCGGTCACCCGGGCTTCCTTTGGGACGTCATTCTTGCTTTAATGGTCACTCAGACTGCTTTGACGGTCAGCCGACCACTTTGCTTTATCCTCGTCGGGTAGCGCTAGTCATGACGGCACGCCGGCCTGTCTGATGACGAAGGGAGCTAGAGGCGTACCCCGCAAGGAGCATCTCCCCCTCTGCGCTCTTCATCGAATCCGAGGTAAGCCGGGTGGAAACGGCCACCTGGCCGGTTCTTCTAGCTGTCGGGCTAGGCGGTCCAGCCGGGAAAGCTTTAAGCCTAGACGGGCGGCATTAGCCAAGCGACTGGAGTTGTCCTACTTGATGGCTAGGTGGCCAGTGCCTTCTGGAGCCTGCCTACTTGGGCCTGGCTTTCCCCACCCGGGGGGTCATCCCCCCGACACTAGTCCCCGAGCGCATAAAGACTTGGCCAATGGGTAAGGTCTTGTGTGCTCCCTTGCATCTCTAAGTAGTTTGTTGACTAGGCCCGGCTGCAGCTTTTCCTTTTGCTTTCCGGCTGTATTCAACCGGCTGCGGAATCGATGTCCGCCCACTGGGTGTAAACATCGAAGGCAGGAACCAGCTAGCGAAGCTGGAGACGAAGCATCAGTTTGATGATGTTGGTGATGTCGTCAGCCACGACTATTGCTCTGGCGCACGTCGTGTTAGTTGGACTTCCGCGTTGCTGCGCCAGTTTTTGGTAACTGCGCACGCCACTTGCCGCAGCGGTTTCTCGGGGCAGGAGCGCACGCCTCGTCTCATGGTAACGCCTACGGATCTTTTGTGCTCGGCTGCGACGGTGCAAAGGATCGTGAGCCATAGCATCGTGTGGCCGGGGTTCCTCGTGGCCACGCGTCATGCGGAAGCTGAGGAGGCGACGGTGCCCCCCGCAAGGATAAATAGAGCCCTAGAGGGGAACGAGGCTCACACTTCCTCTTCCTCCGGCTCTTCCTTCCCTTGCATCTCAGCACACTTCGCTCCTTGCGCCTCCTCTTCATGTCGGCGGAGCCACCACACACCATCCACCACGGCCACTCCTCCTGCTGATATGTTGCCAGAGCAGCGCGGGGGATGGTGCGGGTCCTTCATGACCGAAGACCTCGTTTACAAGTATCGGCGGGCTAGGTTTATCCCCTCGTCGATGTTGGTGAAGCATCGGCTCGTGCCGGAGGGGGAATGGGTGCCTTACCCCCGGCCGGGGGAGCGCGTTGTCTTCCTCGCGCACTTTGCCCGCGGCTTCGGCCTCCCTGTCATCCCCTTTCTTCTCCAGCTCTTCATCTTCTTTGACCTCCAACTCCACCACCTCGGCGCGAACACCATCGTGCAGCTGTCGCATCACGTGGCCTACTGTGAATCATACCTTGGGGTGTGGCCCGAGGTGGCGAACTTTCTCAAGTTCTTCCACTTCAAAGACCAGAACACCACCAAGGATGGCCCGCTAACGTAGACAGGTTGTTGCGCCATCTACCCACGGCCCTCTTCATCAATGTCGTGGTTTGAGCTCCCCGACACCGTCAAGCTGTGGCGGCGCTCATATTTTTATTTGAGCAATGCCACGGAGGTGGACTGGATCTACTTGTCGCCCTTCATCAACGTTCCCTCGACGAAGAAGGCCTGGCGATGAAGGGGATGGGGGCCCAGGCAGACATCGATCGGATGGCCGCCCGGGTGGAGGCGATGGTGGAGACGGAGCGGCTTACCGCCCGGGATATTGCGCTATCGTGGATGGCACGTCGCGTGCTTCCGCTACAGAATCGGTCGCACAAGATGTGCCATCTGTCGACCGCCGACAACCCGACGCAGACGTCGCAGAAGGACGTGTCGTACAAGGACCTGCGGAACTGGACCTCCATGATCTCCAAGTTCCGCGTGGAGGCAACCTGGCCGTACTCCTGCCCACCGTACCACCGCGGCCGCTTGCCGCCCCGGGTGAGTTGCTCTCTGGTTTTCTTTCCTTTTTGTGTTTCTCTTTCTTCTCGGTAATTTTCCTTGGGTGCCTTATGATCCCCTTTTTGAATAGTTGTTCACGGTGCAGCTAGCTGAAGATCGCATGGGCGACTTCCCGTTTCCCTCCTTCTTGGTGAACAGGAAGCCGAAGAAGTACCCTAGACGGAGCCCGAAGGGCTTCCCATTCGGTCGGACGACGGCCCCTCGGATCCTCATGGTAATTGCCGGGTGCAGCTCCTGCCTTTGTCTTGGCCCATGGAGTTGTGGCTGAGATTTGCTTTTGTTGCAGCCGATGCCGCCGATGATGAGGCCGGTCGAGAGAGGGCAGCGGCGAAAGCTCAGGGGAAGAGGGCGACACCCGTTGTCGTGCCGGCTCTGGTTGAGAAAAAAAAGGACGCACCGAGCGCGCCAAGTCGTCGCCTCGCCATCCGTCGTCGGGTTAGTGTCTTCCCGGGCCTTGTTTTCCTTGTTTTCCTTGTCCTTCTGCTAGGGTCTTTCTTATTTCTGTCCCATGAAGTGAGGGGATGTCGCTTGGTGGCTCTGGTGCTGCCGTCATTGCTCCTCCCCCGTCTCCGGTGGTTGAGGAGGCGGCGAGGTCTCTGGCTGCACCCGTGTCAGCTGCGCCTGCCGTGCCGTCTCCTCCTGGGGCTCCTCAGGGTTCTCCGTCCGTGGGATTGCTGCACCAAGCGCCCGCGTCTTCGCGGGTGGGGCATCTCCTCACGGACACGCAGGACCCCGAGACCACCCTCCTACGTCCTAGGGCTGGCGCGAACCCGGCCTGGAGCGATGCTCCAGCCAGTTCTGCCAGGCCCGTCATTACGGAAGTGACGGAGGAGGCTGCGGTGGTGCAGAGGGCTGCAGCGGGCGACGGCCAGCCGGGCGCCGCCAGGGCGCCGCCGGCTCGGCGGGGAGGGAGTTGGTGGTGGCGCGCCCTCGGGTGCGGCCGCTGACGATGACGAGGTCGTAGTGACTGGCTCGAGGCCAGCTTCGGCTGTGCTAATGCCGGGTGCGATCCTCGCCCGGCTCTCGGGCGTGGCACCCGTCGCACTCAGCCAGGTTCGCCACCTGGTTGAGGGAATGGAAAAGGGCCTTGGCGAGGCCAAAATTTTGTCTGTTTTGATGGAGGTAGGTGCCTCTCCCCATTTTCTTTTACCGCACTCGGTTTTTGCAGCCGGATTGTCATTCCATTCCTTACTCGTTTCTCTTTGCAGAGATTGTTTTCGAAGTCGATGAAGAACACTCGGGAGCTAGTCCGTAACATTGCTTCTTCCGACCTGTCTTGGCGGTTGGTCCCCTTTTCCCGTTTTTGTTGACCATCGGGTATCCTCCTACATCCATGATCTTGGACAAGGAGAGGGAGTTGGAGCGCCTCAAAGCTGAGGTTGCCCGGCTGGAGGAGTCGAACAAGATGCGGCAGGCGTAGTTCGACCAACTGGCCGAGGCCAAGCACCAGCTTGAGGTCAGCGTGGAGAGGGGAAAAAAGGCGGCTGACATTCGGGCGGAGGCGCTGAAGAATTCTGAAGCGATCTCTGCCCAAAGGGAGGAGACGATCAAGACTCTCTGCTCCCAGGATGAGGAGGTGACCCAGAAACTCCAGAGCATCTCTGAGATGGTCGTTAGTAAGTTTTCTCCTCCTTGCCTCCTCTATATCGTGGCTAGCTGAACCGAATCTTGCCACTTACTCCTGCCATTGGCTGCAGCTCATTACCCTGAGTCGACCGAGATGGCTCTCGAGAAGCTGTCAGCGGAGGAAGATGGCGACGATCTGACCGGCTTGGATCTAGTTTACGTACTGGCGGAGGAGAGTAATGTTATTTGTGCCATTGCCAACGACTTCTTCCCGTACATATGGCCATAGACGGGGCGAGCCGCACGATATTGCCAGCTTGGCTGTTGCCTTGTCTCGTGCTATCGACGTGCTGGAGATCCACAAGGAGTGGGCAGCGCGTGGCGGTGTAGAGATGGCTCTGGCCCTGGTGAAGTCTTGGTACCCGGAGGCGTATCTGGGTGTGCTTACTCGTGGCTTTCGTCTTGGAACCAGCTACAAGGGCCTCTGTGACAGCATTCCGGCAATCAGGTCCTGCGGGGTGAAGATCGGCACTTACGTATATCTAGAGTGTGACTTCCGCGACCCCTCCGAGCTGGTGCCATTCCACTGGATCCCGGCTCCCAGGAACTTTGCTGACATCGCCTCCACCATCCAAGTGCCTATGGCCGACGCCAGTGCTCCTCCTGTCGGGCCACCTTGCACTCTCGCTGCTAATGCTCCTTCTGCCACTCCGGCTCCTGCGCCTTGATCCCTGGGATGCCAGGAGTATTTGTCAAACTTGTCTTTCGTTAGTGCTGCCTATGGGTACACCTTGACGTCACACTTTGAATTCTGTGTGGAACCTTCATGTTCCGCTTATTGGCTTGATGCCCCTTTTGGCTTGATCTCAATTTGTCTTTTTCATCTTGGATGTTTTTGTCTTTGTGCCTTCATGCGGGTGTGTTTATGTCCGCGCGATCATCAGTTGTAGTCCTTGATATTCGGGCCAGCTGGGATTGCCAGCCGGGTCGAAGATCTTGGCCATCTTAGCTTGGGTTGATGGGTGCCCGGAAGCGTGCCCACTGGGTGTAGTCCCCGAGGTTCGGGACGGCTGGGGTAGCCAGCCGGGTCGAAGCTCTCTGCCGTCTTGGCTTGAATTGATGGGTGCGTAGGAGCGCGCCCACTTGGTGTAGTCCCCGAGGTTCGGGCCAGCTGGGGTAGCCAGCCGGTTCGAAGCTCTTTGCCATCTTAGCTTGAATTGATAGGTCCATGGGAGCGCGCCCACTGGGTGTAGTCATCGAGGTTCGGGCCGGCTGGGGTAGCCATCCAGGTAGAAGCTCTTTGCCATCTTAGCTTGAATTGATGGGTGCGCGGGAGCGCGCCCACTGGGTGTAGTCCCCGAGGATCGGGCCGGCTGGGGTAGCTAGCCGTGTCGAAGCTCTTTGCCACCTTATTTCCTGCAAAGTTGTGGCTTGTGTCGTACAATACATAGCGTTGCTTGAGTTAGTTTCATTACATGTGCGTTTGTTTATAGTTATGATAGAACGCAAAAAATGGTGCCCCTTCGAGCTAGGACGTTAGCAGCTCCCTTTTCTCAGCGAGCATTGGCCTTTCGAGCATTGACCCTTTCCAGTTGCCAGCCGGTTTGCGGTCTGCATCCGGAACCGAAGGAGTAGCTGGGTTGGCATGCCTTGCGATACTTTAGTGTGTTGTTGTTGGCTTAGCTCGGTAGGTGCGACTAGTTCACCCAGGCGACTTTGTTTTCTTCCTAGGCACTTTCTTGTAAGAGGTACTTCGAGCTTTTGATCTTGCTGGGTTGACAGCCGGCTTGCGGCCTGAAGCCGGAACCAAAGAGTAGGCTCTAGACGCCCCGTACAATACTCTGCTACCTGTAGAATGAAGGGTTTCGCGGCATAGTAAATCAAAAAAATTCTACGGATGCGAACAGAGGGAAGCCAAGATCTAATCTAGGAGATGCAAACAACGAGAGATATTGGATTAGATCTTCATACCCTTGAAGATTCACAATGAACGCTCGCCTAACGTGGGTGATGTAGTCGTACTCGCTTCTCCTTCTCGCGATCCGATCCGATCTAGCACCACAAGTGGCGGTGCCTCCGTGAGATGCACACGTGCAGCACCTCGACGTCTCCTCCTTCCTCGGACCATCAAGTATGGTGGAGAGACGGATTGGATCTACAACACGACGGCGTGGTGTATATGGTGGAGAATTTCAAGCAGGCTTCGCCACAAGCGGGAGGGAGAGAGGAGGGCAGCAGGGCGGCTAGGGTTGGAGGGGAAGGTGTGTGGGGTTGGTGCGCCCCCACCCCTCTTTATATAGAGTGGGGGCGCAGCCCAAGCCCAAACCGGCAGCCCCAAAGGATAAGGAGTGGGGTGCAAGGAAACCCCCCTTCTAGAAGCTCTATCTAGATTTTAAACCTCTCTTGGCCGGCTGGGCCCTATGGGGCCTTTTGCCCCTGGCCCAATGCGGCCAGGGCACTCCCTCATAGGCCCATGCCCCCTCCCGGAAGGTGGGGCCACGTTGGTCCCCTTCCGGAAGGTTCTAGAAGCTTCCGGTACAATACCGATTAACCTAACAATTCAACTCCAAAACTGCACCGCCTTATATGAATCTTATTCTCGGACCACTCCGAACCTTCGTGATGTCTCGGATCCCATCCGAGACTCGAACAAAACTCATAAACCAATTATCCAATCTATCCTAGCGTTGAGACACGTTAAGTGTGACCTCGGGTTCGAGAATATGCGACATGATCTTCTATCAATAATCAACAGCGGGTCTGGAAACCCATATTGACTCTACACATTCATCGATGATCATATCGATGAACCACGATGCCAGGATTCAATCAATCCCATATATATATTCCTTCGTCTCGCGATATTTTACTTGCTCGAGATTTGATCGCTTGCATCATACCTAGTTCAATCTCGCTCACGCTAGTACTTTACTCGTTCCGTAATCCGATATCACTTTGTGATTAACTCCTTAACCACATGCTTGCAAGCGGTGTTGATATCAATTACCGAGTGGGCCCGAAGTATATCTCTCCAACTTGGGAGGGACAAATCCCATCTTGATACATACAACCCAATGTATACTTTCCGATCACGAGAGACACCTTTATGATCACCCTCTCATAGGATGACGTTTGATGACCTCAAAGCTTTCTTCCGATACCAGGGAGTTGTATTATCTCATGGTCTAAGGAATACAATATTTGACATAAGAAAAGCTTTGCAAAGACGAACACGATGACACGATCTAATTGCTTCGCTTAGTTTGGGTCTGTCCACCATATCATTCTCCCAATGATATGATCTCATTATTAATTGACAACTCATGTCCATGGTTAGGAAACCTTAACCATCATTAATCAATGAGCTAGTCCTTAGAGGCGTACTAGGGACATGGTGTTGTTCACAAACCACACAAGTATTAAAGTTTCCGCTTAATACAATTCTAGCATGGAATATAAACATTATCATGAACAAGAATTATAATAATAACATCTTTATTATTGCCTCTAGGGCATAATTCCAACATAGAAATCATGGGCGTCCGGGCCAGCCGGTATAGAGACGTATATAGTGTGCGAATTGAGACAAAGTCCTCGGGGCTGTGTTGAGGCTTCCAAGCTTGTTCATTTATTACATGAAAAGGAAGATACATACACTTTTGGTTCAAGTGTAGAATGGACGGAGTAGGCTCGCTTTCCATGGGCATTCAGTTTCCTCGTCTGAGTGATCTGCCTTGTTCTTCGCCGGCTGCTGGGCGTCGATCAGGTAGTATGAGTTATTGTGCAGCGCCCGGCTGATAATGAATGGTCCTTCCCATGGCGGGGACAACTTGTGCATTCCTTTTGTGCTCTAGACCAGGCACAGCACTAGATCTCCCTCGCGAAAAGAGGTGGTGACATGGTTATACCCCGCGGGTACACGATCTCAGCATACCTGGTCTAGCCCAAGGAAGGCCCGCGACAAATATACGCCGGCCCATGAAGATTTTCGGGTGGCCAAGGCCCATGACGCCTTCGGATCCTTGGAGAGCATGACTAGAGTAGATAGGAAATTCAAAGGGGTAAACTCTAGAACCTGTTACCAACTAGATCTGTGCCTAGGACCTGCCTAAGTCTATATAAAGGCCAGGAGGGCACGACCTAGATCTCTCTCTCTCATACTTCCGCATACGCACCTTCACGCCAGATCGCATCTGCGCACCCCTGTAATCACCGGTTCCGCCGTAATCAAAGAGCAGACAAGCAGGAGTAGGGTTTTCCCTTCGGGGGCCTGAACCTGGGTAAACCTCGTGTCCCATGTTGCTTGTTTGCTAACCGTTCCACGATCTCCAGCATCCCCATCTTCTCCAAAACCCAAGTCCATAACAATGGGCATTGACGAGATCAAACCTCGTCAATTGGCGCCGTCTGTGGGAACTGGGGACGCTGATTGTGTGATCGTGACGGTCCCAACCCGAGCGATCTACAACTCTGCGGCGACGGAGAGTCACCTCCTCTTCGGCGCTTTCGACTTCACCGCCCACTCACCGGCCACCATGAAGGACTTCGAGCCCGTAGGCGACGGACTCGAGATCCTGTTCGGGAGCTTCGCCTGTGGGACAACCGGCACCTCCACCTCCCTGAGCGGGTGCCCCTACCATCAATCAGGCCCTCTTCATGAGCCCCACACCCTGTGCTACACACATCATCATCAACAGATGAGTCCTACAAAGAAGAATGCAACTCCGATCCATGCGATCCGCCATCGGATGAAGGGACCTACGGTTACGATCTCGAAGTCGCAGCAGCGGACCAATCTACGAGCGCTACCAATGCGCTGTAGTCATCCAGAGCGACGTGGATCAGCAAGCGCCCAACCCGCCACCTAACCCGCAGATGTAGCGAGAATGTAAAGCCATCCCCACCCGACGGGGATAACACCGGCCATGTCATCCGCCTTAACAAAGAAGGATGGGCCTAGGCACGCGCCGCCGTGGCGGGCAGCATGGTCCTGCCTGCAGACGCCTCACGGGACCTGCTGATGGCATACAATTTGCTCCTGATCGAGGAGCACAAGAAGCAGGTCAAGATGCAAGAGGTTCTTGACAAACGCAAGCCAGCAGCCTTAGAGTCCAGTGCGTGACGAGCTGCACTCTCCGCCATGGGCATCGGCTCTAGCTCGAACGGCAACCACGGCAACAAGCACCGCTCCCGGACGGAGAACATGGACCCCAAGGAGAGCCGTGAGGTGACCCGAACCCTCCACGCATCCTTCATGGATATGGATGCCGACGGCAACATCATCCCGAATACACCGCAAGTTGCGATCATAGCAGCCACTGCGTACCTCGCGGCCCACCCACCTCCGGAGGGGGACCCAAAAAGATCCATGCACAAGTCCGCACTCACCAGACTCGGACCCGTCGGAGCTGCGCTCCATCAAGAAACTCCTACGGAGCCGAAAAAGAAAGCTACGGTCAGGTTCGACCGCAGCCCCACTCCTTCATCCAAAGAGGAGGACCATGACCTTCCTCGAAGACACAAGAGCTCGCATCATCGCAGCCGCGATTACGACAGCGCAAAATCAACAAAGCGCGATCCAAGCGCGCATGCTCGTCTGAATCCGAGATGGACGGAGACGAAGGAGAACTCTGCGGAGCCCGGTGCTTCAGCAGATCTGTCCGACGGACACGGATGCCACGAAATTTCAAGGTTCCTTCGGACACTACGAAGTTCGACGGCACACAGGACCCCAAGGCATGGCTCAGCGACCACCTGTCATCTGTCTAGCTGCACGGTGGAAACAAGGAAACCGCCATGCAATGCCTTCACCGCGATTGACAAGCGCAACTGGATCCGCTTAGCACCTATCTTCGTGATCCATCCGCCGGAGGAGCTGGCTTACAGTTTCATCCGAAACTTCAAAGGCACCAGTAAGAGGCCCGCCTCGATCGAGGAGTTGCGAGCTTGTACTCAACGAACGGGCGAATCCATTCGCTCTTACATACTACGCTGGTCCAACACCAAAAACTCTGCGGCGCACATCTCCGAAGAAAGGGCCATCGACGCCTTCAAGGACGGCACCAGGACTTCAAGGAGGAACTCGGGCGCGTCAAGCCCAAGACACTTGACCACCTCATGGACATCGCCAACAGGTGGGCCGACGGTGAAGATTCCGTCCACCGGGCACAATCGGAGGAAGAGGACGATTACGGGAGACGACGGGAACGCTGTAACAAGAGGAGACTGCGCGTCTACGACGATCGCGATGGACCCGACATGGTCGCGGCCAGCTACACCGATCGCCGCAACGATGCCAACCGCAACAGTGGTGGATACCGCGGAGGCAACTTCCGCGATGGAGGACGCCCAGCACAGTCGTGGCAGCGCCGCGATCGCGATAACGGACCCTCAGCATACGAAAAACTTTCGGGCCCATGCACCATCCACTTCTACATCGACAAGCAGGATGGCAAGAAGAAGGCAAGCCACATGCTCAAGGACTGCCGTGAGTTCCAGAAGCTCAGCGAAAGCATGGTTTAGATGAAGCAACAAGCTCCACCCCCCAGATTCGGGAACGCGCCGCACCAGGTGAAATAGCGCATGGAGCTCCTCCACCGCCACCTGTAGGAGGCCCGAACCAACCAGTCGCACCAGCACAGAACTACGCTGGACACGGGTATCCCCCGCCGAAAGGAGCACTGATGATCCAGAAGGGGCGCCCCACGAATAGGGTGCAGAAGAAAATCACCCGTCAGATCAACCTGGCCGTGACAACTCCACCCGCCATCCCTGAGTACCTCAGCGGATCGGAGTCCTGCATCACGTTCAGTCGTTCGGATCACCCTTGCGGATCCTCGCCCAGTCATGCTGCCCTGGTCTTTGGCGCAGATCGGAGGTTTCGAGATGAGCCGCGTCTTCATGGACGGGCGGCATCAACCGATGTTCGCAAGCAATCTAGCGCAATGCGGATCCCGTCAGCACCGGAACAGTCGGACAACGTTCCATGGCATCGTCAGAAAGGGCATATTCCCACAGGAAAATATGGCTCAAAGTCATCTTGACAAGCCGAACAACTTCCGATCTGGCTCGAATTGAAGTGGTGGATGGCCATCACAATACCACGCCATCCTCGGGCGTGTAGCATTCAAGGTTCTTGGCTGTCCCACACCACATACACCTACTCAAGATGCGGGACCTGTGGCGTCATCACGGTCCACGGGAGCTTCACCCGATCGGACCACTCGGCGAGGACTTCAGAATCTCCGGTCATTCGGCATGCAGGATGAGCTCGTAAGGCTCTGCGAGGTGACGGACAACGGGGCACCCCCAGTCGCACGACAAAACGCACCTGATATGTCTTTTGACTCCACCGTCAACACAAAGAAGGTGCAGGTTCACTCGACGGATGCCTCCAAGACGGCACTGATCGCCAACAACCTCAGCCCCGCATAGGAAAACATGCTCGTCGAATTCCTCCATGAGCGCTGGGAAATCTTCGCCTGGTGTCCAACGGACATACCAGGAGTTCCCAGGGAATTCTCCGAGCACGCACTCAACGTCTTTCCAGACACCAAGCCCGTCAAGCAGTCCATCCGGAGACTGTCCGAGCCACGGGCCAAAACCATCGGAATTGAAATCAACAGACTACTCACTGCAGACTTCATCAGGGAGATCAAAGAAAGCGAGTGGCTCGCAAATACAGTGATGGTCCCCAAGAAGGACACGGACATCCTGCGGATGTGCGTAGACTTCACGTCACTGAACAAGCACTGCCCAAAGGACCACTTCCCTCTTCCTCGGATCGATCAGATCATCGATTCGACTACAGGATGCGAGAAACTCTCTTTCCTCGATGCCTACTCAGGCTACAACCAGATCCGACTCAAGGTCGAAGATCAAGAGAAAACGGCGTTTATCACACCGTTTAGAGTGTTCTGCTACAACACAATGACCTTCGGGCTAAAGAACGCAGGTGCCACATACCAGCGATGCATGCAGGCATGCCTGAAGGACCAGATCGGTCGCAACGTCCAAGTCTATGTCGACGACATAGTCATCAAAACCAGGGAGGCAAGAACGCTCATCGACGATCTCCGAGAGACGTTCGATAATCTCGACCGCTATAGGATCAAGCTCAATCCCGAAAAGTGCGCCTTCGGCGTCCCATCGGGTCAGCTGCTTGCATACTTCATCTCCCAGCGAGGGATCGAGGCGAACCGAAGAAAATCCGGGCCATCATGGCCATGGAGAAGCCGAAGAACCTCAAGGGTGTCGGGCAGTCGCGGGGCGAATAGCGGCATTGAGCGGGTTCATCGGCCGCATGGGCGAAAGCCTGCCATTCTACCAACTGCTAGGCGGATAAATTCAGTGGGGCGCTGGCGGGACGCATTCGAAGATCTAAAGCGACTGCTCTCCACCTCGCCCGTCTTGGTTACGCCAAAGGAGCGCGAGCCCCTACTGTTGTACATAGCAGCCACACACCAGGTGGTAAGTACCGTGCTGGTGGTCGAACGACCCGAAGAAGGCAAAACCCATGGGGTCCAACGCCCAATCTACTACCTCAGCGAGGTATTGACGCCAACAAAGAAGAGGTACCCTCACTACCAGAAACTCGCCTACGGCATGTTCATGACGGCTCGTCGGTTGATCCATTACTTCCAGGAGCACCAGGTGATTGTCTTCAATGAAGCACCCTGAACAGCATCCTAAACAACCCGGAGGCCACGGGACGCATGGCCCTGTGGGGCATCGAGCTGTCACCCCTATACATCGTCTACGAGAAGCGACTCACAATCAAGTATCAGGTCCTCCCGGACTTCCTTGTACACTGGATGGAGCTGCAGCTGCCAGACACCCCAGACATGTCGCAGTCATGGACGATGCATTTCAACGGCTCCAAGCGCGAAGCTGGAGCAGGAGCCGGGGTCATACTGACCTCCCCGCAGGGAGACAAGATGATGTACGTCCTTCGGATGAAATTCCGAGCTTCCAATAACGAGGCCGAATACGAAGCCCTCATCCATGGCATGAGGATGGCAAAGATCTGCGGCGCAACACGCCTGGTCATCTACAGTGACTCCAACCTCATCATCCAACAGACGATGAATGAGTGCGACGCACACGCCGAAAACATGATCGCGTACCGCGCACTCTACAACTCACTCGAGGGAGAATTCGACGGCTGCGAGCTCCGACACGTTGGAAGATAAAGCAACGAGGAGGCTGATAGACTCGCCAACATAGGATCCACCTGCGCAAGGGTGCCACCAGGTGTGTTCCTTGAACAGATCTGCGTGCCATCCATCAAGCGGAAATTCCCCAAGGGATCACCCGAAGAAGCAGAACACTCGGGGGCTACGCTACCCGAAGGTCATGAAGGACCAGAAAAACTGGACACAGAGGTCGCCACGGTCATGGCAGTCGAAGAAACTTGGACACGACCGTACCTCCAGTACTTAATAGACGGAGAACTACCTGACAGCCCGAGATGCCCGGCGCATATCTCGCCGGTCAAAATCCTTCACCATCATCAATGGCGAGCTATACAAGCGCAGCATTTCGGGTGTACTACAAAGGTGCGTCACCATCGGTGACGGGAAAACCATACTTCAAGACATCCACGAGGGCATATGCGGCCATCACGCAGGCAGTCGCTCCCTTTTCGCCAAAGCTCTACGAGCTGGATTCTACTGTCCAACGGCCATGAACGACACAAAAGACATCGTCCGAAGATGCAAAGGGTGCCAAAGGTTCGCTGAAAAACCACATGCACCCGGGTCAGAGCTCAGGCCCATACCTTTGGCCTGGCCCTTCGCCCAATGGGGCCTCGAGATGATCGGCAAACTTCCAAGGTCTTCGAAAGGGGGGCACGTCTACCTCCTGGTCGCAGTCGACAAATTCACCAAGTGGATCGAAGCAATGCAGGTCACTAACTAAAACGGCAAGACTGCCATCAATTTCTTTGAATCCATTGTCTACAGGTTCGGCGTACCGCATAGCATCATCACCAACAATGGATCGAACTTCATCTCCAAATAATTCCAAGACTTCTGCGAAGGCCTCGGAATCAACATCACATACGCCTCTGTGGCGCACCCGCAAACGAACGGGCAGGTGGAAAAGGCCAACGGCCTAATCGGCGCTGGCATCAAGAAGCGCCTCATGATCCCTCTCGAGCGACTCGCCAGAGCCTGGACGAAAGAGCTACCCTCCGTCCTATGGAGCTTGCGTACCACGCCAAACAGCTCCACCGGCTACACGCCGTTCTTCATGGTGCACGGAGCCGAAGCCATGATACCAGCCGAAGTACGCCACCAGGCCCCCCGGGTCGTTGCTTATAGCGAGCCGAATCCACGGCTGCACTCGAAGACACCGTCGACACACTCGACGAAGCATGAGACATAGCAGCAGCTCGATCAGCGCTGTACCAGCAGAGTCTCCGCAACTACCACAGCCGATGGCTGCGCCCAAGGTCCTTTGTCGAAGGAGACCTCATCTTGCGACTCAAGCAAGAGCGACCGAAGAAATTCGAGTCACCATGGGAAGGACCCTACATCGTCACCGAAGCCATCCCAGGTGGCGCCTATCGCCTCAAGCACGTGGAGTCTGGAGTCGCATACTCCAACCCATGGAACGTCATCACGGCGATTCTACCCCTAGCTACCTACCCCTTTACTTTCAATAAGGCTATTCAGCCAAGGCTACTCAGCCGAACAATGTACCTCCTCCATTACGATATAAATAAAGCTAAGTGTCTCGCCCCAAAAAATTTGTTTTTCTATTCGCACTTTTACTTCATGCTACAAACGCACTCGGGGGCTCCCCCCACCTCACGATTTCGTCAACTGAGGATAACACGTGTACGCCTGAGTAGCTGACCACGTCAGGCTAACGAAAAGGACACGTATGCGAACAAAGCACTACATGCTCAAACAACAACCAAACCTTTATAACAAAGGGAAAAACACGCCCAGTCAAATATATTCAAATTTTACATTTATCTCTTTTACAGGCACTGCCTATTCTGAAGAATAACCTGAGCACGCTGCTCAAATAGATCTACGATCTCTTCGGCATACTGCCTTACGGCCGCGTAATGCGGACACATATCCCACACACCACCATCTGGTCGAAGGGGTGGCCCAGCCGCTACAGCGGACAGATCTACATCAGGGCGATGCAGCCTCACAAGGGACAACGCAGCCTTCACTCCTACGACGAGCTGGTGCCGCACCAATTCCTTGACACGATTCACGTTTCGAAACTTCGACAGAAGACCAGAAAGGGTTGTTGGTGCAGCATCCAGCGGAAACATCACATGCAGAACCGACACGAGTGAAGTCTGCACCTGACGAAGCACCCGCGATACTTGGTGAACGCGATCTTGCACCGTTGCAAGGACCATAGCACGGTCACGATCCATCCAGAATAACCCGCCGGCTTCCATGTCCTGTTGAGTCAAACAATTGACCCGAACAGCAAGACGCTCCTTCTCCTCCCTTGGAGCAAGGTTAGCACCTGCAATACTTGCACAAAAGTAAGATGCAATGCCAGCAGGCGCATCCGAAGAAATGGGCAACAGCTCGAAAAACTTACACTGAAGCTGCTCGGATAATCGAAGCAATTCCGCCATCAAGTACTCCTCTCTGGCAGCACCGCGATCCACCTTGGACTTACAAACGTCGGCATGGCCACGCACCCCAAGCAACTCTTTCTCGATACTACGAACATGGTCTCGAAGAAAAGCAAGCTGCAACGAATCATCCAAGGATGGCCGCAGCCGCGCTGCAGGCGAGGTGTCAACGGGATCAGCACCCGAAGGACCCTAGATCAGCAGAAAGGCAAAGACATGAACACGCAGACGAAGGAGCACATAACTCAACAAATTCATTAAGTGCATCAAAAGCCACTACGTGGCACCAGGATTTGTTCATCAAAATAATTACAACAAAAGAAACTACAACTATCCTACAGCTACAGCCCTGTCTGGCGGCACCGAGTAGCCTCGGGCGGATTGCCTCGCCTTGGCTTCCTGCTGCCGTGCGGCGTACTCGCCAGCAGATCAATCAGCTTGCCCATAATGCTTCAATGAGCGAATAGGTAGCAAAGGCTACCTCGGATCCATCAGCGATCGTCGGCATCCGAAGTGATCCGGGAAGGTCCAGCTCCTCCGGCCGCCAAGGCCATTGCCGGCCGACGGATGCACCGATGCCCTTACGCTTGCGCTTGCAGCTGCAGTGCTTGGTGAGCGCCTCCGCCAGAGCATCAACATCATCAAGGGCCGCGCCCTTGGGGACAAGCTCCTTGTAGAAGCGCCCAAGGACCTCCTTGGCCTTGGCAAGCGAGTTGACGACGGTGCCGCAGCGATCTTCAACCGCCGCAGCAGCATCATCCAGAGCACTCCCGTGCTCCAGAGCACCGTGATCAAACTCGATGCATGCGGCATCTAAAACAGTAAGGAAGAAGAATGAATGATAGCACCGCAAAAGAAAGACAAGAAAACCAAAAGAAGACGGCGAAGATACTCACCCGAAACAGCCTTGGCAGCCGCCATAAGCTTGTCGGCCACCTCTCTCTCGCGTGAAGCCGTGGCGACGGCAATCTGCTCCTCGCGGTCCGTGGCCTCCCGCTGCAGGCGCTCCTTAGCCTCGGCCGCAGTAGCCAGCTCCAGCTCGAGGCGCTCCTTCGCACCAACGGCGACCTCGGCCTTCTTCTCCGCTTGACCGAGGCTCTTTTTGAGAGCATCAATCTCACGAAGGGAGGTGTTGTGCTCCTCTGCAGTCAAATAATACAAACGTCGGATAACAGGACAAGAATACAAGAAGAAGCAAACATCAAGGCATAAAAGTACCTTGAAGCTGTTTGAGGCTGGCCTCCAGCGCCAGGTGCTGCTGCACCAGTCGTTTGGCATCCTGCACAAAAGGCTGCAAGAAAAAGACCTACTAGTCAAGAGAAGGACTCGGGGGCTACGCCCAAAAGAAAGAGCAGAAGCAAAATACACACACGAAAACGCTCGGGGGCTCCCCCCGAGACTCGAAGGAGGAACAAACAACAAAACCCTTTTACAAATGCTCGGGGGCTTCCCCCGTGGCAGGAGGCTGAACTACTCACATGATACGATGGCGACTCCGTAGGTCCGCTTGCAGCCTTCTGAGGCGCAACCACCTGAACATCCTGCGGAGAAGGGTCTGGAGCAGCACCTTCAGAGGTAGCCACCGTCTGAGGAGGAGGAGACGCGACTTTCGACTCCCCCATCATTTCCCGAGCACCATAGCTGGAGGAGTCGTTGGAAGAGTGCCTGCACAAGGACAAATTAGCACAAGTACAAAGTAAACAGGCAAGAAAAAGCAGTGCAGGACAAAGGAAACTTACGAGTCAAGCTCGCTCAGGTTGAAGATGAGGGTCCTCGGATTTTCTTCTCCTCTTTCTTCTCTTCCTTCTTCTCTTCCTTCTTTCTTCCTTCTTCCGCTTGCGGCGCCTACAGCCCGGAACGGCAGGAATCGGAGAGGCAGAGCCTCCATGCCCATCACTGTGACGTTTAAGACACAGCGGGTTCCTAGGAGTCGGAGGAGTCAAGGCATCCGAAGAGTCGCTGGAGCTCCGTGATCGTTTGCGAGTGTGGTCATCGCTCGACTCGTTGGCCTCTTCAGCCGGAGACCGCGCCGATGGCAGCTCGGACATGGAATCCACCACATCATTATCTGGAGCATCCGGAAATACTTCGGGTAATGGAGGCGACATGCCCGACACTTTGAATCTCTGCACGAGAGAAGAAAATTTGTTAGCAAACAAATGCAAATACAATGCTTTCAAAAATAGCGCTACACGCACGGATCTACACCTGTGGAACAGGAAGCGAAGAAGAAAACGGAGAAGTCGGCGACTTCCCCGGGATATCCTCTCCAGCCTTGAACTTCAGCAGCGAACGAAGGGCCCTGTCGAGATCTCCCTGGGAGAATTTCTCAGCCGAAACCCTCGTCGGATCACGGCAGCCAGCATAAAGGAACATCGGGTGCACCCTAGCCTGGAGTGGCTGCACCCGACGCTCAAGAAATGTGCGGATGATATCCACACCATTCACTTCCTTCTCCGGAATCAACTGGAGATCCTCCACTCGACGATAGAGAGCCTCTATCTCCGCTACCTCGCCATCCAAGATCTGGTTTTTCCAGGACCTCTTCGGCTCGATATTTTGGGAGGGGTCGAAAGGAGCAAGACCAAAATGATACCCAGCCACTGTGGAGTCGCGAATATAAAACCATCGCCTCCGCCAGTACTGGACAGATTCGGACATGGAAAAAGAAAAGAAAAGCAGATTGGGTTTGAGGGAGATGATGCAACCCCCAATGGGATAAACACCATCCGAACCAGATTGCCTCTTCACGGAATAGAGTTTCTGGAAGAGGCCAAAGTGCGGCTCGATACCGAGCCAGCACTCGCAGAAAGTGATAAAACAAGAAATGTGAAGAAGAGAATTGGGGGAAAGATGATGCAATTGGACACCGTAAAGAAAAAGCATTCCACGAAGAAAGTCGTGGACTGGGAAGGAAAATCCGCGAATAACGAAGGCGAGGAACATAACCCGAAACCAAGCGGGGGGACGGGGGATTACCTCGTTGCCTGGGAGTTTTACAGCCTCCCTATCCTGTGGGATCAAGCCCCGCTCACGAAGCTTGCGGATATCACTCTCCCGCTTCTCCGATCGCCGCCAGCCACCGTCGGTGACATGGGTAGCGGCGGCACTCTTCTTCCCTCCAGCAGCGCTGGTACCAACCGCAGAACAAGACTTCTTCGACTTCCCCATAGCGGTACGGCGGCGAGAGCGCAGGATGGAAGAAGGAAATGTGAAAGGATATTCCAGCGCGCAGCAAGAACTCTCAGAGAACAAGGAAGCAGTGAAACGAGAATAGCTGCGGTGAAAACAAACTAAAGTTTTCCCCAATGATTATAAAGACGAAGACGATGCACGACAACCGTCCATCGAGAAGACCTAACGCCAACGGCAGGATCTGTCCATACACGTGTCAGCTTCACAACGAACTGTCGCTAACACGCCGTCCACTACGCGCGGAAATCAAGGCGACACCGTAATTATATCCACGCCACGCGTGACCGGTCAATTCAAGGTCAGAGAGTGGGACCCATGTTCATCCAGCAAATCATCTCTGGCGCAGCAGACGCTTGAGGTCATCGATCGTCAGCACTGACATCATCAAAAGCTACACTAGCAACAGCTACAATTTCTTCATCTACAAAGCTAAGAGTACTCACTCGAATCTATGATTCGACCAATTACTCGGGGGCTACTCCTATCAGGAGCGCTAGCCGCACACCCGAAAAAAGAACAACACGTTACAGCACTGAACTGTTTCTTCGAGTCCTATGTTGAGTCTATGACACCACTACGGACTCGGGGGCTACTTCCATAGGGAGGATGGATTTAAGCATCCGAAAATTTTTGTGTCCTATGGACCTGACACTGAACAACGGCCGAATTAAAGTCTCTGCTCGATTCTACGACTCGAACAGACACTCGGGGGCTACTCCCATAGGGAGCGCTGGTCGCACACCCTATAAAATTTCGATTGCGATCCTTCGGATCAGTATGCAAAAACTTTTTGGCAACTCTGCCCCAACTAATCGCTAAGTGAGTAGCATTCTCCTTGGCTACCCGAAAACACCTCCGCAACGTAAAGATAAGACCTACAGATATCATCTGATGGCCTGGTAACGCACATGACTGCGCTCTCCTAGTATAAACCCGTGCCAACAGGCGCGATGAAAAATCCTGACGGACGTGTTGGGTACATCAATTGAATTCACTTGAATTCCACTCCTGTAAGTCCTCCGCGGCCTGAGTCGAATTACGCCAGCATATGTTCCGGGTTCAAGTCGAGGGACTTGAATCTGAAGAAGATCGTGTTGTTTTGTCCTAAGACATTTAACTAACCCTAATCCGTCGGGAGAGTCAGGCACACGCATCAACAATCCCTACACATTCTCTTGAAAGACAGAGTTGCACCTGAAGGATTGAAGAGTCCTTAGCCGAATCTACGATTCGACTGAACACTCGGGGGCTACTAACATGGTTATACCCCGCGGGTACACGATCTCAACATACCTGGTCTAGCCCAAGGAAGGCCCACGGCAAATATACGCTGGCCCATGAAGATTTTCGGGTGGCCAAGGCCCATGACGCCTTCGGATCCTTGGAGAGCAAGACTAGAGTAGATAGGAAATTCAAAGGGGTAAACCCTAGAACCTGTAACCGACTAGATCTGTGCCTAGGACCTGCCTAAGTCTATATAAAGGCCAGGAGGGCACGGCCTAGATCTCTCTCTCATACTTCCGCATACGCACCTTCACGCCAGATCGCATCTGCGCACCCCTGTAATCACCGGTTCCGCTGTAATCAAAGAGCAGACAAGCAGGAGTAGGGTTTTCCCTCCGGTGGCCTAAACCTGGGTAAACCTCGTGTCTCGTGTTGCTTGTTTGCTAACCGTTCCGCGATCTCCAGCATCCCCATCTTCTCCAAAACCCAAGTCCATAACAATGGGCATTAACGAGATCAAACCTCGTCAGGTGGGCCAGATCTGGCTGGCGTGGTAGCGGCGCAAATCCCGCTGATAGATTTCTGAACTGGATAGGGCCAGCTCGCGTTCCTCCTCGAGCGGGCCCATGTTGTCTTCCCGTGCTTCCTTGGCTTCTTGCTCCGTGTAGAGCTGTTTGCGGGGTGCATCGAACTGGATGTCAGTGGGGAGAACTGCCACTGCCCCATAGATGAGAAAGAACGGTGTGAAGCCGGTTGAACAGTCCAGGGTGGTGCGCAGGCTCCATAGCACAGCTGGCAACTCCTCTATCCAGCATCCGGGTGACCTGATAAGCGGTTCGATCATTCTTGAATTGATCCCGGCTATAACTAGGCCGTTAGCGCGCTCACACTGCCTGTTCGACTGAGGGTGCGCGACCGAGGCTAGGTCCAGGCAGATGCCTTTGTCTCCATAGAAGCGGGCAAAATCCCCCTTGGCGAAATTGGTGTCGTTGTCCGTGATTATGTTGTGTGGGTAACCAAACCGGATGATGATGTCCGTAAAGAACTTGATCACCATTGCTCCGTCCAGCTTCTTGATGGGATTTTCCTCGATCCACTTGGTGAATTTTTCTATGGCTACGAGCAGGTGTGTCATGCCAGATCGAGCTATTTTGAACGGCCCAACCATGTCTAGCCCCCAGACTGCAAACGGCCAGGTAATTGGTATCGTCTTGAGTGTTGCAGATGGTGTGTGCTATAGCTGGCTGAATCGCTGGCAACCGTTGCATGCTTTGACTAGTTCCTGAGCGTCCTTTAGCGCTGTCGGCCAATAGAAACCATGACGAAGAGCCTTGGATGCTATTGCTCTTGACGAAGCATGGTGGTCGCATTCGCCCTGGTGTATGTCTACTAGGAGCTTGATTCCTTCCTCTTGGCTTACGCATCGCTGATAGATGCCCCCGACGTTGCGCTTTTACATCTCGTTGTTGATGATGGTGTATGCGCTTGCCCTTCGTCTCACTTGTTATGCTGCCACTTCCTCCGTTGGCAGCTCGTCCTTGGCCAAGAAGTTCATGAATGGCTTCGCCGAGTCGGTGAAGGAAATATGCCCTAGAGGCAATCATAGAGATGATTATATTTATTATGTATCCATGAGTTATTGTAATGTTCCTTGAATATCCATATCAGGCAACTTGTATTGATTGGCAATTATGTGAATTGTTTGTGAAACTCTTTACTTGTATGGTTATTTAATAGTTGTCCCTAGTTGGAGTTCATGTGAGGACACACATGAATATTAGACTAGCTTATTGATTGGTTGATGACTATGTTTCGCAAGTAATAGACATGGAGATGTCAAACCAATGATGTGGACACATGTTATGAACATGGGTTGGACTAACCCAACTTGAGACTGGCAGTTAGACTTGCAGCTCTCTCTACACATCGTGTATGTTTTGTCCTTAGGCCTGAGATTGTCGCATGTACTTGAGATGTGGATCGACCTACTTTGGGTCTATCAAGCGCTACTCCGTAACTGGGTAGTTATAAAGGTAGCTTTCGGGTTTGTCCTGAAGCATGCTGCAAGGCATGGTCAATCAAGATGGGATTTGCCCCTCTCTGCTTGAGAGAGATATCTCTGGGCCCCTCGAGTGATCGGATCCAGAAATGCATGGCCGTGCTACATAAGGTTAAGAGGTAACCTAGTAAAGGGATTCCGAATCACAGTATCGAGAAAGGGAGGTCAGCTTGGAGCTAGACCAAATATCGCGAGGCAAAGGGAAAGACATGTACTAAACCTTGTGATGGTTCGTCCGATATGATCTTTGTATGCGTTTAGGAGTTGTAACGTCTTGCTAGAGGCCGCTACTAACTATTTACAGAATAAGTATATTCGTGTCATGTCTATACGTATATGAACCTATAGGGTCACACACTTAAGGGGTTGGAAGCCTAATGAGGATTAGATCCGAATTAGACCAGGCTTAGGCTACTAATGGGCTGCTAATGTAGAAGCCCACTAGGGACGTCTATATAAGAGAGGGTAGGGTGTGCTGACCAGGGTTAGACCAGTCCACCCAGCTGCAACTCCTCAAGCCTGTGTTGCACGCACGAACCTAGCAGTCCGGCGTCTGACGCTTCCACCCCACACGTGTGGATACCTCGGAGGTGATGCATCTGTGGCACTTGGACGATCCACGCAAGGGGAGCTGCTCTTGGGACGAGAACGAGGAGGAGACGTAGAACATCTACACTGCCTCGACGCGCTTCATCAAGTTCCGCAACTGCGCGTCTAGTGGTAATCCCGTGATTTATGACAACAGCAATCATGGTATACGCGATAGAAATTTTTGATTTGCGCTAGTGTAGCCTACCCGTATCCCTTCAGTGGCATCGGAGCCGATGTTGTTCAGTTATAGGTTAGGGATGTCAGCATATGGTGGTATGTAGTTTGATATGAATGATGTGATCATTTGTATTGCGTGGTTTAGGATTGATATATGATCTTGCTTTCCGTGATCGTGGTTTTGAGGTTGTCGAACGACTTATACCTACCGGTCGGTTTCCGCCATCAGGGTAGACAGTGACACATAAATCATGTTGAACCACGCGAAGATCAATATGATTGATCGAATCGGAACCTAGATCTAAAATCGATGTATTGTGATCAGGGGACTTTGATCGAATCGGAACAATAGTCGGTTTATGGTAAATTTGATTTGCCGATCAAAATCCTTAAAGAAAATTGTGTAGATTCGATCTCTCATTTTTCACAGTTTTCCGGGCGCGCTGCCCCTTCGAACCCCACAGGGGGAGACCCCCTAGCCCCCCCCATAATCATAGACCCTTTTGTATCTCGTTAAGGTAACTAGGTGCTGCGATGTCACTTGATCCGGTAGAATGTGATTCTATGCATAACTTGTTTTTGCAGGATGTATGTGATTAGTATGGCCCGTATATGTATGTGATGCATGTATGAAAATTTTCATGACCTGCGTGTCGTGAGTAGGGCAACATAGCTGGAGCCATATGTGTTGTCAATTATTGTAATGGCCTGCGTCCCAACTTGTGATGATCCCAATACTATGTAATTTAGATTACTAGCTGTTAGGAGTAATAGATTGTATTAGTTCTTGGAGGATGGCTCACATGGAACATGAAGATGGAGATCATCATGGTGGACAGGTTCTATGGCGATGGAGATCACCATGAGAAAATGGGCCATACTGTGTCACATCTATGTGAATGCTACTCTTATGCGTTTTACTACTATGCATGCTTATATGTTAGAAGTAGAACGATCCCTCACAAAGTTTACGTTAAACCATGCCCTCCCAACCAAACCTTGCACCCTCCTATGCCCTGCACAATCGTTGGTGGGCCTATGAAATTAGGGTGCCGCGGTTTTCCTTGGCTGGATGGGTTTGTATCGGATACCTACACGCATAAGGGTTGGTGAGCTTGACAAGGTCATCTTAACGGTTAAGGACCTTGGGGCATAAAGGTTGGGCGCCTAGTTTTGACATAGAGATGTCACCCAACAACAAGAGTCATATGTGATATGATTAGCAAGTGTTGCTTACCGATTTACCTTGTCTTCTAGCAGTGATGCTAAAGCTCACTAGTCGACATGTTAATTTTGGATCTTGAATCACTTAGTATCAATAGAGGGATATTTATTTAAGTGGGAGTATATGCTATTAAATTGTTTAATATGTTTTACTCTTTCATGGTTACATGGCTTAGTATTTTGCATGTTTTCTGTTGTAGATCAATGGCACCGAACACTGCATCACTTTTTTCTTTGCATTCGATTCTTGACAAAGATAAAATGAATGGAACAAACTATTCGGACTGGGTCCCTAACCTAAGAATTTTTCTCAGGTCTGATAAAAAAGAAACGGTTCTAGATACCCCAATCCCCGATGAACCTGCTAAAATGCATATGATGCCCTCAAGAATGCCTACAAGAGAGCATGTGATGATTCTCTTGAGGTTAGCTGTCTTATGCTTGCATGCATGGAACCTAAACTCCAAAAAACGTTTGAGGATCAGGAAGCGTACGATATGATCGTCGCGCTTAAGGACATGTTCCAGACTCAGGCCAGGACTGAGAGGTACAATGTCGCCAAGTCCTTTGTGGAATGCAAGCTCGCAGATGGAGCAGGTGTAGGCCCCCCTGTGATCAAAATGGTTGGTTACAGTCAGACTTTGGAAAATCTTGGTTTTCCACTAGGCCAAGAGTTGGATACTGACTTCATTTTGGCGTCTCTTCCATCTAGATATGGCCAGTTCATTTCAAACCCCCTTGTCTTCTCGTTAGAGTTGTCTCTTTTATAAATATCATAGGGCTTCCCAAAGTGGTTGGGTGGGTTAGCACTAGTCATATGCTCAAACTCCATCATGTTGGTAGAAACCTGTAACTCAAAACAAAACTTAAGAAAATTAAAGTAAATAAGAAAAACCTAAAAGACCTACAACACTTAGATCCCCGGCAACGGCGCCAGAAAATAGCTTGATGACTGCAAGTGCACAGATCAGTTGTAGCTAGTTTCGAAATAAAGATATCGATCCCACAGGGAATAGGAGTCTGAATACTAAGAATTCTTGAAATAAATACTAAAACTAGAAATGCTAAATAAAGTTCAAAGTGACAAGATAAAATGCGAGTATTGCGTAAAAATGTGTTTTGGGGTTTTTGGTATAAGAGAACAATGAGTAAAGTAAATAAAACTAAATATAGAAAATAAGTATCGTGTATGTAAAAGATATTTGAAACTTCGGTGGGAAGAGGCATTCTCAGGGATTAGCGGATACACCAGTAGCATTATAAAGGGCTAAGGTAAAGATTATTATCATGAACATTCTCAACTATGTATATGTAGGAGGAACTCCGTATTTGTACAAAGAGGCAGCAATCACTGCTCAAATCATCCTCATAATCACATCGGACAGCAATCAACATCAATTGAATTACTGCGCTATTAAGGGACATAATCTCACAGGACGTATCCCATGGCATGGATAGTGTTTTGTGAGTTTTCTCGATTCCCAAGTTGATATGTAAGGAGTACCAACAGCTGTATAGTCACTGTAAGTGCTAGCATCCCTCTGTCTACCAACAAGTAGTTCCCTACATCAAGTCCCCACAAGAGGCAAATATTGAGAGATCGACTTCTCCCAGCATCAAGATATAGACAATCTAACACATGACCACAGCGATGAATATTATAATAAACTTTATATTATTTCAATCTCATGCTAGGGTTTCTCCATCTTCCCAAGAACTAATGATCTACTCAGACATGGAGGCAAACAGCATCATGGCGATGGTAATGGAAATGATTATCGATGAATAGTACTTGTATAAATCCACAACTTAGTGCAAGAATTACAACAAGATCTAGATGGGATGGATGGATATGATGGTGGTGATGAAGATACGGCGGTTGATGAAGATGGAGATCGATGCCTTGGCCTCCCAGATCCGCTTAGGGCGAAGATGGATCCCTAGGGCAAGTTCCCCCTCCAGATTCCTTCTGGAGGTTAGGTTTCGGTGATTTCTAGGTGTTCTGTATGTCGTCTCTCTCATCCAGTTGCACAGGGTGAAACTATTTGAGGATGCGGAGGCGGCACCAACTATACAGTCGGAACTATACGGCGGCGGCCTGTATAGTTGGTTGTCAACCCTTCTGCCTCATTTGCCCGCTTTGGGTTTTCTTCTGGTATTATTAATATTTCCCAAATAAGCAATTTACGTAGTTTTTGGCTCCTTTTCACTCCAGTACAACTGCTCCAAGAATTGTGTCCATTGGATCCATCATCTGATCTGATCCCTGTGATAATAAACATAAAAGATGTGTCTGAACGCCGTAAAATACCAAGATCCTACATCTATAATGAAAAATAATAATCTAAAACATGATGCAATTATGCACTCATCACTCGCTGACATGTGGGTCCCACAATTCTATCGGGTATCCGTTGGATATCCATGGAGCGAAACCACTACACATGCCTGCCCCATGAATTAACGGATATCCACCCCATGAAATATGTGGGCGTAATTAGTCCTCCATACCCTTACTCGCCGGGTCGGATATCTGTGGATATTCGGATCCGTGGATAAAATTGCCATCCTTACCTCACTCCATCGACGGCCACTGCCACTGCCTCGGGATAGTTTTGGACACCCCTCTTCCTCCTGTCGGTAGTCGACAGGCCACTCAATCCGGATCCCTTCTCTCGACGGTGTTTGGAGACTGGAGTTTGTCGGGTCCCGGACGGGCGTTGCCACGGTAGTCGGTCGGAGGGATGCCCAGAAGCTCATCCTGCGGGCCACCGCCGCCCATAGGCCAGGATGTACTCCTTCTCCCAGTCATCGTCGTGCCTCGTGATCCGGTTTTGGGTGGTCGCATGCGGTCAGGAGCATCGCACCCGCGACCTGCTAAGCCATTTGCCGAGTCGAGGCCTGGTACGTTGGCCAATTTTGTTTGGCAATTTTGCAACATTGTAGATAATTATATTTGTGACCATGGCCAAATTATTATGTGTAGATCATTATGGCTATCCCAGACAAGTTTTCTTACAAGCATTTCATCGATACATCCGACGACTCTTCTGATGATGATACTGAGATCACCGTTGCCACGATCGTGATCATATGGAAGCTCCAAGATGATGTGCACCCACAATACAGGGACCCGTGACAGGCCGAGCACCTGTGTTGGATCAGAATAGGGGCGCTGGCCGGGGCGCTGACCATGTGCAACTGTACAATGACTATTTCCACCGCACAAGGCGTTGTATACTCTGGATCAATTCTGGCGGCGGTTCTAAATGAGGAGGCCAGTATTCATGAGGCTTCTTCAAGAAGTGAGAGCTCACCACTATTATTTCAAGTCGAAGAAAGATGTCACCGGTAGGATGCTTGCTTACCGAGTTACCAGTGATCTTGTTGATGAGTACATGCGCATGAGCAATGCCGCATGCCTCGAGTTCATGTATAGGTTGTTAAGGTGTTTGGCGATGAGTACCTGAGAGATCCAACAATGTAGGACACTTCCTGGCTTTTTTCTAACAATGAAGCAAGAGGGTTTCCTAACATGCTTGATAGTGGAAACTCTCTTGCCTCGTTGATAGACAAAAGCCGAGGACACCGAATCGATCCACCAGACACAATTGCATGTATTGGGAGTGAAAAAATTATCCATTGCTTGGTAGGAACAATTCAAATGTCATGCTACCGGGTGCACGGTCATACTCGAGGCAGTTGCATAACATGATCCTTGGATTTGGCACTCTTTTTTGGCATGGCAGGTTCTCACAATGATATCAATGGATTAAAAAAAAACAATGATATCAATGTGTTGCAACGCTCTCTTGTATTTTTTAGGCTTTGCAGAAGGCCATGCTCTAGAGGTCAACTTTGTAGTAAACTACCACCCCTACAACAAGGGATATTATCTCGCCGATAGTATCTATCCTGAGTGGTCCATATTTGTGAAGACAATCCGCAAACCTCGTGACGAGGCGGTTTGCTAAAGAGCAGGATGCATGTAGGAAGTATGTGGATCAAGCATTTGGAGTGTTGCAATCCCTCTAGGCCATTGTTCGGCACCCTGCAAGAATATGGAGCAGGAAGAGACTTGACGAGGTGATGACTGATTGGGTGATCATGCACAACTTGACCGTTGAGGATGAGCGCGATGATATGATTCTTGATCATGATTGCGAGTTTGGTGGCGAGTTGGTTCTGTCCTAACCAGGACCAACAACACTCCAAGAATTTCTTCATGTTCATCATGAAATTCGGGATCGAACAACTCACAATGCACTTTAGGGCGATCTCGTCAAGCACATGTGGGAGCATCTAGGAAACCATTGATTTTTTTATTGATGTGTTAAATTATTCGATATGAAGAATTAATTATTCGTTGAACTAATTGTATGCTAAACTATTGTTGTTGACATATTTATATTATATATTGACATATTTGTGTGTTAAAACGCGGTCAAAAAAACTGTGAATGGCCTCTGGCCAACGCACACGCCTACATCCGAGGCCGAATTAGCGGGAATGGTTGAATATTTTTTTTCTAGAATACACCGTGCGAGAGGAGTACCAAACATATACAGGGGCCGGCGACGAAATACAACGCCACAAAGCTGGGGTGGCTGAATTGGCGATGCTCCTCCTATCGGTCGCCCGCATGAACACAGAGAAGAACAACGTATCCTCATCGCATCTCAAATGGACAAAATTAGACACAATTGGTGTTCTAGATGCTCCCACCGTTGGGATGGCCTAACTAACGGCTTGCGGATAGACCTGAGAATTATTCTACTGTACACGATTGCCTGAACAAACCAGCTGGGCCGCAGATAACGTCTCATGCTCTCAGCGCCAGCTGCCCGGGGCAGTTGCGTGTCGTGTATGGCGTCCTGATGCATATTCCTACTGTCGGCTTACCCCTTTCGTCCGAGGGCGACGCGGCGGCCACCCTCCGGCCCCGGCATGGCGACGTGCGCTGCCTCTCCTCCTCTGAACGGGCCTAAATGGCCGGGTAGTTGCCGAGCAGGGGATTTCCCTCGCACCTGGCCTTATTACGCTGCTCGTGTTCCCATTGATGCTCCGCGAAGTTTCGCGAAGCACTGACGGAAACACGAGCAGTCAAGCCGCGTTCCACAACGAGCGTCAATCAGTGAACATCAGGTGTTCCTGCGGGCGGGATGGCAGTCTACGTTCTTCAATTTTGCGGCACAGGGATCTCGTTGTGGGGACGAGCTATGTACAGAGGCAGACATAACAAAAACAAAGCACTATAGTATAGAGGTTGTTTGACTAATACAAACCTCTCGGGTTTTACTATTTCAAACTTGATTTCCAAGAAAACAAAATCCACCAGCTCCAATCTCTTAGAAAGAATTCACTGATAATTGACAACTATGGCAAACACATCATCCCCCAAAAAAAGAGTCATGCATATTTCGTGAGTTGCAAGTTGCAAGCAAACAATTCACATTATACAGCATCTAATTCACATGTTATGCGCATTCCAGTGTTTTTCATGTGTTCCAACGATGTTGTGGTGTACACGGTTTTCTGAAAGGATAGAGGACCTTGTATCGCAGATCAAGTTCATTGAACGGCACTCACCAGAGTCCTCAGCCATTACGGCATTACAGGTAGGCAAAGAACCAGCAAAGGGGCAGGGGAACCATCAGGCATGAGGGAACATGAAGAAGAGCACGGCCAATAGTAATAGAAGAGACAAATTTTAGCAGAGGGAGCAAGGATAGAAGGGCAGGCTAGGAAGCCAGTAACATCTTCTACAGCACTGGCAAAGCTCACTGCTACAAATTATTGGCAGTAATATTCCAAGATAAAGAACAGAAAGACCAAACAAAACTGAAAAAGAAACCTCTACGGAAAACAACTAGACTCTACATGCCTGGTATCTTACAAGTGGGAAGCTAGTCTAAAGAGGAGCGAGCGGCATCAGGCATATCTCCAGAGAGGGAGTTTGAGAAGAGTCAAACTCGTTTAAAGCGGGATGGTCCTCTCCTCCGAAGGAACTCGGGAATCTCCACCTTGCTGCCACCTGTGGATGGATGTCGACCATTGTCTCCTTGCGTTTGTTGGGCCCCCTGGTTCAAAACGTGAGATCACGTAAGAAATTCCTCTCACAGTTTAGGCCACTAATTGTCTAGCTATATTTACCTTTGAGGTCTGACCTTCCGGTTCATCCTGCCGTTTAAAGCCAGTTGCGATCAAGGTTATGCTCACCTGCATGAACAAAAATAATTATGTGAATAAGCTTTTCCATGTAATAATGAACAGACACCAGTTGCTATACTTGTGAGAAACTTATAGCGCAAGTGATGAAGTGTAATCAATCATTATCGGATAGGATAAACTACATTGAAATAAATATGTGTACGACTTACCTGTCCACTGAGTGATGGGTCTATGACAGAACCAAATATCAGATTAGCATTTGGATCAACAAGATCGTAGATTATTTCAGCAGCAGCATTTACCTAAACAATAAGAAAACCAGGTCTCCATAAGTGCTTAACCTGGGCGCACGAACCAAATGGTGACCACATAAGCTGATTTTGAAATTCCATCACCGCCATGGAAACATGAAAGCAACATCCAGAAAACAGGTAATCTTTGATGCCAAGCACACATCTCAACATGAGAGCACTACAATTGCTTTCAAGAGAAGTAGCCCTCATGACCAAGTTATGAAGTCCAGCACACATCTCATCAATGTAAGAGCTATATTGGTGCCAGGAACTTAATATTTGCAGTTTTGAAGTAGAAAGTTTCTTGTTGGCGTACACTAGTGGACAGACGGACATGCTGAGTGTTGAATCTGTCTCGTGATGGAGTGTATATTATAGCAATCAAAACATGCAATGCAACTGATAGTATAGTTTTACAGGAACAATACGTCTAATCAATGGCATCAACTTTGTATGTTAAACATGGTTAAGCCTGGAAACAATGCGTACATGTTGGAGAAAGGCAGCGCATCATGCTGCCAAACTGATCACTATTACTCCCTCCATCTCAACATAGATGTCGAAGGTTTGTCAAAATTTGGATGAATCTATATACTAAATAGTGTCTAGATTCATCTAAAATTTGAAAAATCTACAACATCAATTTTAAGACGGAGGGAGTAGATGATTTCATAAACCACCCATCAACTATTCAGAATTTGCTTCCCCGTTCCATAAGTATAAGGTAATTCGTATTTGAATTATTTGCCATTTTACTATATTGTGTTCGTGAAAGAAGGTTCATGGTAAGGTGACAATTTGATATCCTGGAGTCCATGGTACAGAGGCATACAGTGACAACTTCAGGTAAAGGCAATACCAGATTTTTAACATACATAAATAACATTATGGGGTAAACAATCGATTAAAGAACAGTAGAACACACTCTAATCGGACATCAAACTCCAAAACCTTTTTCCTATAGATGCTGTTATTGTACAGATCTTTTGTGGGATCACTCAAAATCAGTCAACAGGAGCCTGAGAGAAACACCCACAAGAAACAAAGCAATTAAAATATGGCAGCCAAAGGGCAACATAAATATAATTCTAAGAGGACGATGGCTGCTCATCATGCAGCCAAACTGATGACATTGTTATCATGATTCCATAAACCATCCCTCAACTATTCAGAATATGCTTCCACCATTCAATAAATAGAATATAAGTCTTATTTGGAGTGTTTGCTACTTTGCTATATTGTGTTTTTAAAAGCAGGTTAATAATGAGGTTGATATCCTGGAGTCCATGGTAGAGAGGTATATGTTGACAGCTTCAGATAAAGCCAATACCAGAATTCTAACATAAATAAATAACATTATGGGGTAAAAATCTATTATAGAACAGTACAACACTATCTTTTTTTGAGGGACAGTACAACACTATCTAATCGTACATCAAACCCCCTTATAACTTTTTTCTGTAGATAGTATTATTATACAGATCTTTCGTGGGATCACTCAAAATCAGTCAACAGGAGCCTGAGAGAAACACCCACAAGAAACAAAGCAATTAAAATATGGCCCCAAGGAATACTAGCCGCTAACCACAAATACCAGATGTCTGTTTCCTAGTCATTGTCATACCCACTTGTACTAAAACTTTAGTGTACAAATAAAAAAAATATTATGTATCCTAGTAGAAACTTTTCTGTTTAATGTTATTCATGTTATATAAGACATATGACAACTTTACAACCATATAATATGCTGAACAGCACAACAACATACTCCCTCCGTTTCAAAATATAAGATGTTTTAGCCTTTTTCTGAAACGCATGTATCTAGACGCCTTTTAGTATGTAGGTTTGGAGCAAAATGAGTGAACCTACACAATAAAAGGCGTCTAGATACATGTGTTTCATAAAAAGGCTAAAATATCTTATATTTTGGAACAGAGGGAGTACAAACATTAATTTTATCAAACAATGCATGAGGTAAGAAAAATACTAGCAAAAAAGATGGAGCAAACCTCAAACAAAGTCAAATCAGTTCCTCCGGTGATATTCCACACGATGCCTGTAGCCCTCTCAATTCCAATATCTAGCAGTGGTGATTGGATGGCATTAAGAGCAGCATCTCTTGCTCTTGACTTGCCTAAAATTTTAAGCCAACACATCAAAATAAACAGAGAAAGGTAAATCTAAGGCTGTATGTCATCTGCAGTGCAACACCAAGAAAACTGAACTCAGTTCTCAATTACAACATGGCTTCCATATTATGTATTTCGACTTCTTGTACAAATATAAATTATGTTTCAATCATTAACAATTTAGTTCGTTGCTAGTCAAGTAGAGTCAACAGTAACGGTATGTTAGTGTCAGTGAGAGGAAATGGTTAATGCTACTATTAACTTGATGCCATCAGGTGAGAGTAAAACAGTTCTGAAGCTACAAAACATCCACAGATTCATGTTTTGGTAGCATGCGTATTGCATAGGAGCTAATAGCTTCACTGATGGCAAGCAATCACTTTTCTCTTTCTAACAGTGTCTGCTCCTAGCTGCGCCATGTAATGAAGTTTTCTCAATGAACAGGGTGTGAACTAGAATTAAATTTGCAAAGAATAGTGTATGATACATGCAACAGTCGTACAAATATCACCAAAAATGCATTAGAACCCTCATTAAAATGTAATACCTGTAGCAGTCCCTATACCCATCAGAGATGACCCTGCATTTTGCATGATGGCTCGCACATCAGCAAAATCAACATTAACCAACCCGGGCACCTGCAAAGGAGAAGAGGAAAATAGGAAAATGAATTTCTGTAAGTTATATCACCCTGACATTCTCAAATTCATTCTACTGCCTTTCGTAATAAAGAGTTTTAAATGCAGACATCACTTTACTTACAGTGATGATATCAGAGATACCACGAATTCCTTGCCAAAGAATATCATCAGCCAAGTTGAATGCTTCCGTGACAGGAGTGTTTGGTGAAACAGCAGACAACAACTTGTCATTTGGGATTACGATTAGAGTGTCCACGCTATTCCTCAAGGCTGCTATTCCTTCTTGAGCCTGAACTGCCCGCCTCCTCCCCTCAAATGAAAAGGGCGTTGTGACGATTCCCACGGTCAGTATACCCATCGACTTGGCGATTCCAGCAATTACAGGAGCACCTCCAGTTCCAGTTCCCCCACCCATTCCAGCCTGCAATTGGGCACCGAAACAGCATTATCATATGTCCACACACAATAATATCATAGTTTCATATGTCAAGCCATCTAGGGGGTGTGGCAATTACCGTGACAAAAACCATGTCAGCACCGTGGAGTGCTTCTTCTATGGACTCACAACTCTCCTTGGCGGCATTCATCCCAATATCAGGGTTTCCACCCGCACCCAGACCCCGAGTCAGCTCCTGCCCAATCTGCAGCCTGTTCTGGGAATGCACCGGGGACATCCTTATCGCCTGCACATCGGTGTTCACAATCCAAAACTCGACACCGTTCATGGAGCACTCAATCATCCTGTTGACAGCATTTGAGCCCCCACCCCCGACTCCAATGACCTTGATCTTTGCAGCGTTGTAATCATCACGGTCGGGGGGCGCCCCCAGTCCCTCCAGCGTGCTCCCGTTAGAAGAATCTTTCCTTGGGTTGATAACCTCATCGTTCTGCTCACCTCGGAGCAGGGACACCTCTGGGTGGAGGTCCAGGAAGGAGTCTTTCTTCTGAAACGAGTTAGCGCTGCGTGGGCTCGCGCAACACCTGAAGTGAGAGTGGCCCGAAAATGGGGTGCTTCTGATCAGTGCCTTCCCAGATGTAGCCCCGAGGCTCCCGGCCTCGCCTCTCCATCCAGGTGACGGCGGAGTGAGCTGCGTGAAGCAGGGCAGCTGCGTCGACATCCCAGCAAGCTTAAAAGGCACGTAGGGGCGGATCCAGATGCTGTGCCCGCAAACCCAAAATTCGCGGAGGTTAGTTCGTAGAACGGGAACGGCCTTGGCGGCGGCGCGGGTGAGGGGCGGACCACGGCAACCGGCGGCGGCGGCAGCTCTAGGGCACGGCAATGTCTGAGATTTGATTGTATCAGAAAGAAACAGACGAATTATCAGACGAAATGTATAGCAAAAGTTCGGGGCGGAGGAGACGAGGGCAGAAACCTTACCAGGAGCGATTCAGGCCAGGCCACCGCGTCGCGATCCTAGGAAATCCCCGCCGCGTGCCTCACAAGGGAACCAGCAAGCGGGCTTGAGATTTGGGGGACGAGGTGGTGGATTTGAGGTGGTCGGCCGCCTCGTCGTCACAGGGGACGGGGAGGGGTTTCAGTTTAGGATTTTGTTGGGAGGTGGTGGAATCTGGAATCTGTTGCTGGTGGGTTTGCGGCTTTCCGCTAAACCCCTAGAACCAAGACCTGGCTGAGTGAGATGGAACATGTGGTTCTGTTCGCTACCAAAGCTGGCCGCCCCCGGTTAATTCTTCTGTATACCAAGTATATCAGTCTTCTCGTCCTTGTTGTGAGCTGGATTGCAATCGTCGGAGACGGTGGCTCTGTTTGCTGCCAGGTTGGACAACCTAATTTGTTTCATTGTTGTAGCAAACTGTTAGAGCAACTCTAATAGATCCTATAAAATCCAACTCTTAAAAAGTCGTATAAAGAGCACCTAAAAGTACTTTTTATGGTTAAAAATAATTCGGACAAAATAGATACTGCAAATAGTCAATTGTATCATATAGACCTCCACCTTTGGCCCATCTTTTTTCTTTTTTTCCTTATTGGTCATCCTCTTTCTCACACAACTGGCCACCCCGCCGCATGGGCCTCACCGTGCCATGACACTCACTGTCTATCGCTATTACCTCTTTCATAATGTAGGTTTTTTAACCGTTTAAATTAAACCGCTAACAAATGCTTATATTTCGGAAGGGAGGAAGTAACATGTAAGTATGGTGATGACCTAGCCAGATGACGGTATCCCATATGACCTTTTTCCAGTCATTCAATCGAACGTATGATTGGGATGCTAGATTGACTTTTTTATTGCCAGGATATCCATTTGTTCCACGGTTTACGTTGATCCGGTTTCTATCTAGTCCCGCACTGTCTGTCGCTATTACCTCTTTCATAATGTAAGTTTTTCTAACAGTTTAAATTAAAAGGCTAACAAATGCTTATATTTCGGAAGGGAGGAAGTAATATGCAAGTATGGTTATGACCTAGCCAGCTGACATCATCCCATGCAACCTTTTTCTGGCCATTCAATCAAACATTGGGATGCTAGATTGACTTTTTTATTGCGAGGATATCCATTTATTCCATGGTTTACATTGAACCGGTTTCTATCTAGCCTCGCGGTATAGCGACGAAGGTGGACCCGAGCAAGGTAACTCTCCCCTATCCCCTTCCATTTTGCCCTAGTCCTCATCTTCTCTCCACGAGTTCACACCATCGCCACCTCCCTTTCACGGCCAACCGGTGAGAGTCGTTGTTCTTCGGCCTACCTACGCACTCGTCAGGCCTGCCTCCTTCGCGCTAGCCTCTATCGCACGACTAATGACTATGTACCACAAGAAAAAAATCGTATATGCACTTTTCTCGATCCAGTTATCTCTCATGGCTTTTTTTCCGCTGAAGCACGACCACGGCAATTATGCGTCTGCTCGACGTTTATAACCATCGGGGCTCGCGTGCATTTCTGTAGTAAATGTTGAATAACAAAGGTGATAGGGATCACCTTAACGTAGCTATTTTTCATTTAGTATTAAAGGACGATGTCGTCATTAGGGATATACTATACTATAACTGAGCCAAACATGTGCTCTCTCACGATTTGGACATTTTTGACCGTCAAATCGTGCTTCCTAAGCATTTTCTGATGTTAGATCTCCATCAGTTGCCGTTGTGGATCGAATATGCCTGAGGTAAGCTACTCTAGAAAACAAATCGTCCCATCGTGATTAGCTGGACCGCGAAAAATACTAATGGATAGTATATCGGAATAATACAAAAGTCTAGGCTAGACTCTAGCGAAAAACTTGATCTCGGTAGAAAAAGCATAGGACGGGGCGGGGAATCGATCTAAAGCGAGTTGTTCGCCGCTGCGCTCCTCCAATGCTGATGTGGGTTCAACAACTATTGCGGCTGTGAGATATGAAGGAGCGATGGTGATTGAGAGATCGATTGGTGTACCTTGCCAGTTTTTTCAGGAGTTAATTCACCGGTCATATGAGCCATTAATGGCACCAAAATGCGCAACTCGACGGTGGTTGATAATGCAGGTTAGTTACCACCCCGATGAGTACTCTTCCTTTACTTCATGTGTGTGCATATAGTCCGTTCGACCCTACTCAATTTCTCCATGGCATCTCTAGCCGTTATGGTTGAAGTTGAGGTCGCCATTCCATCTTCTTAGTTCTTCCTATTATTTATCTTTCCATATCCCTTTAGTCGGTAGAATTATATAAATGTTCCACATAGGTTAAGGTTGTAGGGTTTGACCATCTCACTGAAGCTGTAATTTTCCCCTTGATGGCCTAGCGCATGGTACATCAATAGGTTCGCTTGAATACTCCGTGGTTGTGTGTGAATAAATATGGGTGTCCAGATCTCGCTATTGATTATTGTCTGGAAGGAGTTTCGCGGACATGTCCATATAACACCGAACCTGCGGGTCACACTCTTAAGAAATATTGTTCTATAGAGTGTGTAGAGCATGCATGTATGTGAGTGATGTTACGGGATGGTTCCGGATCATCAGTAGGAATTACAAAAGAAAACTAAAAGAATTTCATAGTCATGAAATAGTTCCAGGAGAGAAACGGGTGCCGAAGTGCAGACCCACATGAGGAATGACGCCTGGGGCCTCCCATGGACCACCTAGGCATGGAGCATGGGCAGCTAGGCCCATATGGTGTGGCGCATGGCCCTCTCATGGCTGCACCCACACCTTCCTATTGTGGTGCGGTCCATTTTATAAAGGTTCCGATCATATCACTAATTCTGATTCGATTTGATCTAGCCATTATGCAAGATATCATATCTTCTGTTTTAGAAAGGAAATGGTATCATAATTTATGGGAGATCATAACATTGAAGTGAAGGAGATCCGGGAGGATCGAGGGAGGCTGCATCCAGGGAGGATCGATGGCGTGCCATCCCCTCCCCCTCCTCCTATATAAAGATAGGGAGGGGTAGCCTCTCCTCATCCCGCCAGAAAGGCCCTTGGCTGCCCCCTCCCTCCAGAGTCTTCTTCTTCTCCACATATTTCGCGAAGGCTGCTCTGGTGCTCCGACACTTTCGACCCCTAGACGGTGAAGCTCCGTTGGAACAAGATCACCGGACGCGTGGATAACTTAGAGGGATCACATTTTTGACCCTTACCCTGAGTGCTTCACCAACTTCTTCATCGACGAATGAATCTCTGCTACAACGTTGGTGAGTACTAGATCTCATATATATCGTGTTGTTGCATAGCTCGATCTTGGTGTGTTCGTAGTACCGAAAAAATTAAATTTCCTATGTGAAACCCAACAGGATCTTTCTCCTTGCATAAAGGTTGTTTGTGTCGATCAAACCACATGGTATGCCACAAAGTTAAGCCTGATTGCCACAGCTTTAATGAATATTTTTAACATTAAGAAGACAAATCAGTATGTATTGATGCTCCAGTAAAATCACTTTTATCGAAAAAAAAGATGTTCAATTTATTACAAACACTTGAGATGGTGGTTCTGTTTCTACTAAGTTTCAATAGCCTAATTGTTTTATCAAAACATATATATAGCGTTAGATGTCTAATTGTTACTATATTTAGAGTAACTCGTATATTCTATTCCACCTAAACACAATTCACAATCTAATGAAGGGATCACTTGTAAACTGTGTGATAGCAAGCTGGCGAGTTTTTTGATATTTTCCCTTTGTATCTAGTATTGATGGTATATCGCACACCGTTACTTGTTTCCATAGTCAAAACCTTTGATGTAGTGTTCTCACTTGTTGGAACATTGATGTAGCATTGTCTTTGGATGTGTCATCCATGAATGCTTTGATCTTATCTTCACAAGTTGAACCTGGTTGTGCTTGATGATAGACTTATAGACTTCTTTATTACTATTTCATATGTATGTTTTTGCTGCCATGTCAAAGATGTCAATGGATTATCTTTGTGAAGAACGATTGTGTGTGGGTGTTGACCGAGGGATCGTTGTCTGCATCTACCATGTTTGGGTGCATATGTAAAATTGAACAATGCAGAACAAATTATGCTTTCCTAATGAAGGGGCTTTAATAAAAACTTGCTATATACATTTGGCATCCCAAAATATGAAAAAAAAATATACTAGGCGTAGGATAACTACCGGAAAAAAATAACGGCCAAAAAGTTGCATCAAAAAATCACCATCAAAGGATAGAGAAGTGTTGAAAAAAATATTGTAACAAAAAGGAAAGGCAATGGCCGATGTGGCCCATCAAAGAGGATAGAGTATAAGAAGCATTGAACAAAATATTGTAAAGAAAAGGGAAGGCAAACGAGTCTTTCAACAATGGAAAAAGTAATTTACTTTCTTTTCTAACAGATTTAATAGAACCAAACGATCGTGACTTGGCCTTTGCCAAAACAGAATAAGGAGTGGTCATACAAAGGAATAAAGAGGTTTTGCTTTGTTTTGTTTATTCATAAGTTGTCTATCTTATAAATTTTCTTCACATGTCCACATTTTTATCAACATCTCTAAGCATATCACTCTCACTTTCATCCCATATTACCAACTAAAAGTAACACTCACGTATTGCTAAGCTCCATGCATTTTTATACACGTATCTAGGCCAATTTATGTACAATTTTAGGTGATTGATATTTTTGTTAAGTTTTAGTGGAAGTCGATGAGAAAAATCTACAACATGCTATTTGCAAAAGTACATGTTAAAAACAGGGACAATAATCTCCACCATAATGCACAATAGTCTATTTTATATATAATCCCCTAGTAGTTATGGCATCTCCGATGACCCACCATATTTCGGACACCGATAGGTCGGATTCGGTCCGTTTGCGGGGGTGGAGGACACCCCATCCGGGAAGAGCTCGTTTGTGGTGGCCTTTTCACCCTAATAGTTGCCTCCACAAAAAAATGTGTATAGGAAAAACAAAGCGTAATTACAATAATTATACAATAATTTTAGTCCAATGCACATCCAAAATATTCACAGAAAAAATACACAATACTAGTGTGGAGCTACATAGGGAGGTGGCACCGCTTCCGCGGGTGATGCATGTAAAATGCATACATGAAGTTTGTAGTTTTTTTATATGAATTTCCACATATTTGGTACATATATGATGTTATATCCATGTTTTACATTGATTATGGAGATTTACCAATGATCCCCTATATTTTGGTTATAACTCTGCAGATCGGAAAACTCTGTTTTATGTACTTTTACCTTTCAGGAACCTAAACGAAGTCAAATAGAGTTGGGCTTTCGGGAACGCTAATATTTCATCAAGAGAAGCACCTCGAGCACTTGGACCTCACCAGATGAGCTAGGAGGCCCAAAAGAGACCAGGTGGTGCACTTAGTAAGGGTGGACGCGCGACCCATGCTCTTTTCCTCCTCGACTGCTGATTCGCTTCGATCTTTTGCCCACTACCTCTTTATGACCTAAAAACACTATATAAAAGGCCCCACGAGAGCTCCTAGAGGGAGGCGCCGTAGAAACACCGAAACACCAAAACAGATCTAGAACCAGTGAAGATTGGAGGGGGAACTCCGCCGAAGCCGCCGCTAGAGGGATCTCTACCTTCTCCAACGTCTACACCATCATCACCATGATGAAGAGAGAATAGTCCACTTCTGGACTATGGTTTTGTGGCAGTAGCTTGATCCATTTCTCTCTTGTTCTTAATAGATCTAGTACCATATGAGCTGCCCAACATGATTATCGTCATATTTGTAATTCCTATGTGGTTGATCTGTATTCTGTGATTTGATATATGAGATTGGAACCTATTATGTGTAATATGTATTGATAGATGCATATCATGTAACCTGTTCTTAAGTACTTGTTCTGATCCAACTTGTATACAAGAGCATGTGTGGGGGATGTGTGTATTATATGGAGTAGCATGGTGGTAGTGATTGAATAGTGACAATAAATTCAATATATGCTATGGTATTTACCTTTCTTTTGCTGCCTCACTAGGGATAAAGTGAATTCATGTGCTATAATTATCTTGTGACAGATAGATAATCTTGTTTGGTCAAGTTAGCATATTTGTGATTCAAACATCATGTCAAAATACCTAAGGCTATACTCTGTTGATTCTTAAATCAATTTTGCTTGGAGAATAATATGAACCTTTTCTTTTGTTATGGATTATATGGATGGTACAAAAATGCTTTGTATAGAGCTACAAGGGAACTTACATTTTATCCTCACCTGCAGGGTCAGCCCTTGCTCTTAATAATATCTTTAGCACTTACCAAGGAAGTGATAGGGAAGTAGATGGTATAATAACAATACTTAATTCAGCAAAATAAAGAATTGAAAAATTGTATCAAAGAACTTCCTATGAAGGAAGATTTTGAACGCTTGGAAGACTTCTCTAAAGGCACTCTACTAGAAATAGAGGATAAAATGGCCACTATCATCTGAAAGCTAGATATTTGTGAAAATGAATTTACAAAAGATGACAAGCAACTTTAAGTGTAGAAAAAAGGGTAGCATACTTGGGTGATATATTTAAATGAGCTACCTCATGTATTTTTTTACCAAAACCAAAGCCAAAAAGGTAACATTACCAAAAACTAAAGAATTTAAGAAGGAAGAAAAAAATAATTTGGGTAGTTAAAGGGAATAGGGAACAAGAAGATAAAGAACCTATGGAAGAAAGAGAAAAGGAGACACATATGGTCACAAATGATAAACAAGTATAGGAAGTTAAAATGCTAAGTGAAACAAAAGAACCTCTACTTTACTTTGACAAATCAAGTTTTTATGAACTTATCAATGTCTTGCAAAAGTTTTCTAATGACCCATCTATTAATGTTCATCAAACAGGTTTTGGCTCCTTTGTAGCAAACTATGTCATCAAAGAAAAGATAGAAAGATACAATAATGAAGCCATGATACCACCAAATCTTGTGGATAATTGCCTCTCCAAGATATTAATCACTATTGGCAAAGAGACCAATCATGTTATTCTTGATATAGGATCTAGTGTCTCTATGTTATCAAAAGAACTATATGATCAATTAGAACTCAAAACCATAGAAAATTGTTCAATAGATCTTTTGCTTACTAATGACTCAACTAAACATGCTTTAGGAAAAGTAAATGATAAAATATTTGAGTTACATATGACTTTTGTGCCTATTGATTTTGTTGTAATGGACATTGGGAGTAAAACATCTAGTCCTATAATTCTTGGAAGACCTTTTTTGAGAACTACATATGCAGTCATTGATTCAAAGGAAGGGAATGTGAAGTTTCAGTTTCCATATAAGAAATGCATGGAACACTTCCCAAGGAAAAATGAGGTAGCACCAAGGTACAAGCTACCACATGGTCTCCACATCACTTGAAACAAGTAAGCCTAGTTATATGGCTATAAAAAGCGTTTTTCGGGAGGCAGCCCAGTTATTTATTTTTATGCATGATTGTTGTACTAAAGTAGTCCTTTTTAGTGTCTTTACTGTATGTTATCAATAAAATACCATAACCCATTTTGGATGCTATATTCACATGGTACTGAAACAGGCAGTTACATGCTTAGGAAAGAGCTACTGAAACAAACTGTCCCATGAATGAATGCCATGTTTGATTGAATGCCTTGCTTAAAATAGAAAAAAAGAAGGAAACCAAACTATGCATGTCATTGCCTTAAGTTGGATTGTTCATATGCTTTATGGAGTGACAACTTACAAGTGTATAATCTTGTGTTAGTTCTTATATTCAACATAAATGATGCTCAATTCTTGTATTGTCTTATAGAAATGACTTAGTACTATGGGCACTTTGCATTCTTGTAGAAGGTCAAATGGTTACCATTGCTAGCCCCACGATATTAAAACAACCTCCTTTAGCAGAACAAACTTAGTATTTATATAGGAAACACCTACCCAAATAGCTCAAGCTATATCCCAAAGTATACCATCATGTGTGAGTCATTATTTATCTTTCAAATATTATTATTATGGGTATGGGTGACATGGAGAAGTTATTCGTGGGGTGACCACTGATACGTTGTATGTTTATTATCCCAAATGTATCCCAAATGTATCTATAATTTTGATGTTCCATGCTTGTTTAGTATCTACTTTGCTTTGTTTTGTCTACACTTTGAGGTATTTTTATATGTTTTCTGGGACTAACCTATTAACAAGATGCCACAGTGCTAGTTACCTATTTTCTTCTATTTTTGGTTCCAGAAAAGGCAGAAAATGAATATTCTCGGAATTGGACGGGACAAAAGCCAAAGTCAATATTTTATCGTGGGTAACACGGAGCCAGAAGACGAGACGAAGGAGGGCCTAGAGGGGGCCACACCCCCTGGCCGCACGGCCTGACCTAGCCCGCGCCTAGGGGTGCAACCGCCTCGGGCACCCCCTCGGCCTCCCTCTTCGCCTATAAGAAGCCCCTGATACCTAAACCCTAAGGACCCGATCAATCTTCCACGAAACAGTCTGTAGCCGCCACCACCATCGTCCCTAGATCGGGGGGATCTGAAGCTCTTCCCAGCACCCTGCTGGAGGGGAGAGATCATCCCGGAGGCCTTCTTCATCACCATGCCAGCCTCCGGTATGATGCATGAGTAGTTCCACCTTGGACTACGGGTCCATGTAGTAGCTAGATGGTTGTTTCTCCTTCTTTGTGCTACCATGTTTAGATCTTGTGAGCTCCGTTCATGATCAAGATCATCTATTTGTAATCATGCATGTTGTGTTTGTGGGGATCCGATGGATATTGAGATTACTATGTCAGATTGGTTAATGATTTTATCTTATTGATTCTATTATGTCTGTGTTGTTTGAGATCTTGCATGCTCTCTGTTTCTAGTAGTTATCTTTGCCAAGTAGATTCTAGTGACTCCAAGAGGGAGTATTTATGCTCGATAGTGGGTTCATGCCTCTATTTAATATGGGGAAGTGACAGGAATCTCTAAGGTTGTAGATGTGTTGTTGCTACTAGGGAGAAAACAACGATCTCTTGTTCATGGAACAAGTGGATTGTTTACACTTACACACTTTGCTTAAAGCAGTTATCCGTTGCTTGCAACTTAATACTGGAGGGGGTTCGGATGATAACCTGAAGGTGGATTACTAGTCATAGATGCAGTTGGATGGCGGTTTATGTAGCTTGTTGTATTGCCCAATCAAGGCTCGATTCTTTTGGCAGCTTCTCCTAGAAGCTGCCCTACCCCCAGCTTGCTAGGGAAGCTGGTTCAAAAATATTATGAGGCTTCTAAAGTGGTCAAGGATAAACTAATTTGGAAGCCTCGCAAAATTTTGGAATTGGCTTCCCCAGGAAGCTGGCGGTAGGCCAGCTTCTCGGAGAAGCCGCCAAAAGAACTGGGCCCAAATCACATAAGATCATGAATGTCTAGTATTGCATTGTTATGCCTTGCTCTGTCATGTCAATTGCCTCACTGTAATTTGTTTACCCGGCATGTTATGTTGTTTATCTTAAGGAGAACACCTCTAGTGAACTATGGACCCCGGTCCAATCTTTATCATTGATACATCTTCCACTGTTCCTATTTACTTTCTGCAAACCACCATTACCTTCCACACCATACAGTTAATCCTTTGTTTTCAGCAAACCGGTGAGATTGACAACTTCACTGTTCATTGGGCAAAGTCTTGAGTTTGTGTTGTGCAGGTTTCCAGTTGCTAGCAACACCTTTGAGTTGTTTCCTTCCTCCTACTGGTTTGATAACCTTGGTTTCTTACTGAGGGAAAAACTTGCTGCTGTACTCATCATACCTTCCTCTTAGGGTTTCCCAACGAAGCTCTACAGTGATCTGAGCCGCATCAAGCCTTTTTCTGGCACCGTTGCCGGGGAGGCTAAGGACGGCTTCACAAGGGGAGTCCTTCATAACCTTTATCTTTACTTTGTTTTTGTTTTGCTTAGTTTCTTTTGCCTTGTTTTGTTTGCCTCTTTTTATCAAAAAATCCAAAAAATAGTTTCGTTTGGTTTGCTTTTTTTTATCAAAAACACAAAAAAATTAGTTCTTCCTATAGTTGTCACCTTGCTCTAGCTCACCATGTTGATCCCTAAGTTCACCCTGAAAGACCTTTCAATAGGTAGTGGGTCAATAATTGGAAAAGGAAAAATTGAAGAATTCTTTAATCATGTTAGCAAACATGAGGATATTGAGGACAGATCCTTAGCAGAACTTGCTCCTAATTATGAAATTGTTGCAACTTCTTTAGTTTACATGTTGGAGGCTAGGTTTGTTAACCTTAACCCCATGATGCAAATAATGTTTCTCAAACTAAAAGAAGAGGAGGATGCTGAAAAGAGAGAGTTTATCTTAGAAACTTTGCTAAAAGAGTTCAATGATGTTGCTAAGGAAGCCAAAAAGGTCTCTGAATGTTTTAATATTCTAATCTCATGTGTAGATGTTATGGGTACTTTAGAAAAGTTGGATAAAACCAAACCCAATGGAGAGGAAATTAAGATACCCATACCTTTTAAACTTGTAGGAATGCATGAAGCCTTAGAAAAGAATTTTGATTGGATTGTTCCTAAAAACCCATTTGATGAAAGTAGTGAACCTAAGAGAGATGAGAAAGGGTCCTCTAAAACTCATTTGGATGAGATACCTTTCCTAGTTGAAGAGATTTCGAGTATTGATCTTAATGCTTCTTCATTTGAAAATACTTGCTTCTTGCTTCTTGTGCCTAACTTAAAGGCGTTAAAGAAAAGTACTTCTTGGGAGATAATCCAATAGTTTTCTTTAGTCTTGGAAGTTATTAATTCTGTAATGACCTCTCCTTATCCTTTTTTATTTGCCTTTTGTGCCAAGAATAACCTCTAATGAGAGGGAAGTAAGATTTGGGGAGTTGTTGTCCCGAAACAGATTTTTGTGCTCCACTCTAAAAATTCGTGTAAAATCTCTGTAAGTCGGATTGAGCTATATTTAATGAATAAATCCCCCATGTTGTTAGTTGACTTTCGTTAGTTCAACACTTTTTGATTTGAGCAACAGAAGGTCTTTGAAAAAATCAGTTTCTACCTGCTGGCCTATTTTGACAAATTTCTGCCATTATTTGCATTTGCTTCTTATTGATTCCTTTTTGGGTTCTCTTTTGGGAATTGAGATTTTTGAGGGAATTGCTACAATAGCTTGTGTCTTTAGTGAAAGTTTTGCTGTTTTGAAACTAAACCCAAAGGTCTATTATCTTTTGAATGCACTAATGTTGCTAATGAAGATTGTGTGAAGTTTTGTATGAAGGAAAAAAAATTAGGTGTAGAGGAAGAATGATGTAATGAGATGAAGAATGGACAAAAGCTCAAACTTGGGGATGACACCCCGTGTCACCCCAAGAAATATTCAAGAGGTACAAGCGTCAAAGCTTGGGGATGCCCAGGGCATCCCCCTTATTCATCAATAAAAATCTCAAGTCTTTCTAGACACTTCGTTTTTATTGTTTCATGCATAGTTGTGTTGTTCTTGGAGCGTCTTAGTTTTCGTTTGCTTAGTTTTCTTGAATAAAGTAGTTTGGACCCCCGTTTTTGTTGTGTTGTTTCAAATAAGTTGATTGGTGTTGGAAAGGAGTAGTAAGTTCTTGCTTTAATAGTACAAGAGGAGCTTGCTTTGACTGTGACTTAGACTTTATCATGTCATGCTAGATGTTGTTTTGACCTTATGCTTAGTGATTATTGTTGTAGCATGACTTGTTCCAAACAATTAGGATTTCTTAATGTGCCTTGAAAGAATCATGCGTTGTTTTAGCATACAAAAGCATAATATTGTGGTATTCTCCTTTGATGCTTTGTTTGGGTTGACTTGGCACATGCTCACACCATGTTATAACTATGAAACAGTAACCATAGCCTCTATGATCATTTAGTTTTTGACTAGTGGTACCATTTTATGCTTTGATTAGTAATGTTTTGTCGCTCTGCATGATTATGGCCATTATTGCTCTCTTAGTTGGTCGCTCCCAGTCTTTTGCTTGCCTCCACTTGTATGAGTAAGCTCTACTCATGCATCCAACTCCCAAGAAACCTAGTCATTCCAAAGTGTCCACTATAAATTCCTATGCATGGTGTGTTACATAATTCCAAGTATATTCTTGTTTTATCTATCTTCCAATTAAAAAGTTATTTTGTTATGTGAAAATTAGTGATTAAAGCTCTCACAAACTTGATGGCACACTTTATTTTTATTTCCCCTAAATAAACTTGAACCATTGTGTCATTTATGTTGTATATGTGCACTTATACATTGGAATTAGCAGAACCATGTTGTCATGGGGAACGCTTTCAACATTGCACTTGTACATTGTACACAGTTGATATCATGCTCTTTTGTTTGCGGATGTCGCTGGTGTGAAATAAATAGGAAGCTTGTAAGTCCATGGAGTTATGTATGTGTGTTAGAGAAACGCCTGGGCCGCTAGCCTAAGCCATGCCTAATCATGGTGGAAACTTGCAGCATCACCATAGTGAGCAATCTATGAAGAATTCTTCTTGTAAAAAAGAGACATATTGAAAAGAGGAAAGAGAGAAAAAAGCACCATTTTCCCATGGTAAATAAGAAGATTGCTGAGATTCTCATTGTGTGCTTGCCTTGTCATTTTGATTATGGGATAGCTCATGTTCATGTGCAAGGGGTAACCCGTTGGCGGTTCTCTATGATACACATGTACTTACTATGACAAGAACTTACTGGTGACTAAAGTTGAGTAGCATGAGGTCCGGCCCTCGTACTCAAGGGACATGAGATTTACAACTTATACTTTGTCAAGCATATACTCTATAGTTTGTTCATTTTAACCTTAATCACTTCAAGATGCTTATGATAGGGGAATGAGAGTTGAAAGCTAACAAGTACCATAACTTTTGGAAGCTCTTTATGAGACTTGAAATACCTGCTTCCCTTTTATGAAGGGCATTTCTTCCACTTTTATATTGAGTCTCCACCTTCTATCCTTAGGCACCAATTAAGAGATCATAGTTGCCATTCTTCGTTCTATGTGCATTGTCCCAAAACTTATTGATTGATTCATATTGTTGATATTACTTGCTCTTGAACTATTTGTATCTAGTCACTCTTATGAACTTTGAAGGTGTCATATGCATTTATTGCTACTCCATGAGGGACAAGCTGGATGCCACTATGCTATGTTTTCTATATGTGAAACAAACAAACATCGTTCAATGCATTGTTATTCATGATCTTTGTTTGTAACCTTTCATGTTGCATGCTTATTTACTATGTATTAATGTTAGAACTACATCTTTCATGCTCATGTTTAGAGTACTTTGATCCCAGCTTTCAATGCTTGCAAATGGTTGATCTTGATTTTGATGGTGCACCTCAAAAATTATTCTTTTTATCACTTACCTACTCGAGGACGAGCAGGAGTTAAGCTTGGGGATGCTTGATACGTCTTAAATGTATCTATAATTTTGATGTTCCATGCTTGTTTAGTATCTACTTTGCTTTGCTTTGTCTACACTTTGAGGTATTTTTATATGTTTTCTAGGACTAACCTATTAACAAGATGCCGCAGTGCAAGTTGCATGTTTTCTTCTGTTTTTGGTTCTAGAAAAGGCAGAAAATGAATATTCTCGGAATTGGATGGGACAAAAGCCAAAGTCAATATTTTACCATGGGGAACACGGAGCCAGAAGACGAGACGGAGGAGGGCCTCGAGGGGGCCACACCCCTTGTCCGCGCGACCTAGCCTAGCCCACGCGTGAGGGGTGCAACCGCCTCGGGCACCCCCTCGGCCTCCCTCTTCGCCTATAAGAAGCCCTGATACGTAAACCCCAAGGACCCAATCAATCTTCCACGAAACAGTCCATAGCCACTGCCACCATCATCCCTGGATTAGGGGGATCTGAAGCTCTTCCCGGCACCCTACCGGAGGGGAGAGATCATCCCGGAGGCCTTCTTCATCACCATGCCAGCCTTCGGTATCATGCGTGAGTAGTTCCACCTTGGACTACGGGTCCATGTAGTAGCTAGATGGTTGTTTCTCCTCCTCTGTGCTACCATGTTTAGATCTTGTGAGCTTCGTTCATGATCAAGATTATCTATTTGTAATCATGCATGTTGTGTTTGCGGGGATCCGATGGATATTGAGATTACTATGTCAGATTGGTTAATGGTTTTATCTTATTGATTCTATTATGTCTGTGTTGTTTGAGATCTCGCATGCTCTCCGTTTCTAGTAGCTATCTTGTCCAAGTAGATGCTAGTGACTCCAAGAGGGAGTATTTATGCTCGATAGTGGGTTCATGCCTCTATTTAATCTTGGGAAGTGATAGAAATCTCTAAGGTTGTAGATGTGTTGTTGGTACTAGGGAGAAAACAACGATCTCTTTTTCATGGAACAAGTGGATTGTTTACCTTACACACTTTTCTTAAAGCAGTTATCTGTTGCTTGCAACTTAATACCGGAGGGGGTTCGGATGATAACATGAAGGTGGATTACTAGTCATAGATGCAGTTGGATGGCGGTCTATGTATCTTGTTTTATTGCCCAGTCAAATCTCATAGGATCATGAATGTCTAGTATTGCATTGTTATGCCTTTCTCTTTCCTGTCAATTGCCTCGCTGTAATTTGTTTACCCAGCATGTTATGTTATTTATCTTAAGGAGAGCACCTCTAGTGAACTATGGACCCCAGTCCAATCTTTATCATTGATACATCTTCCACTGTTCCTGTTTACTTTCTGCAAACCACCATTACCTTCCACACTATACAGTTAATCCTTTGTTTTCAACAAACCGGTGAGATTGACAACCTCATTGTTCGTTGGGGGAAAAGTCTTGAGTTTGTGTTGTGCAGGTTTCCAGTTGCTAGCAACACCTTTGAGTCGTTTCCTTCCTCCTACTGGTTCGATAACCTTGGTTTCTTACTAAGGGAAAAACTTGATGCTGTACTCATCATACCTTCCTCTTAGGGTTTTCCAACGAAGCTCTACAGTAATCTGAGCCGAATCATCCACGAACTCATTGGGTATAGAGTACCCCTTTCCAAAAAGCAATAATAGGATGCATACGCTAAAAGATGAGGGAAAAAACCCTCCATAGAAGGGGTACCACCGCTAAGATGAGGGAAAAAACCCTCCAAATATTTATATGATATCAAAAGGTAAGAAGAGTGATTATGCGAAGGCTAGACCTTCCCAAAGATCAAAACAAGCAAAAAGTGATATAAATAAAAAAAGAGGAAAGAAGCAAAAAGTGCCAAAACAAAAATTCCAAAAATAATCAGGTAATAAGGGGCAATGGAACCAAACATTAATGATGAACTATGCTTAAACCATAAATTTAATGGGTAGTGTTTGGAAGATAGGATGTGTGTCACATATAATATTCCCTGCTTGCCAGCCAAACACTCTTTACAACCTTCTTTGCCAAATATTCTGACCATAGGACCACCACTATATATATATAATTTTATCTATGTGAAGAATGCACTATTAAATCATAGTAATATATGCATTTGTGTTGGTCATTATAAAAATTGTGTTTTCAAGTATGATATTATAAGGAGTATCACTTTATGATATGCTTGCTTGTTGTTATTCTCTAAAGAAAAATTATCCAATAAACTTTTTGTGATACTTGCTAGTGAAAAAAAGCACCAAACTCCAAAGCCCATGTTGATTTTATCACCTTCATGCTCGAGGACGAGCATAGGTTTGTAGGGGTTCGTAGCATGGAAAAAAAATTCTACCGCATGAACATAAACAAGCCAAGATCTATCTACTAGATTGTAGCAACGAGTCTTTTAGAGTACTCACCCTCGAAGATTTCCAAAGCGGTTAACAAGAGCAGATTATCATGGGTGATGTAGTCATACACTTTTCGATCTCAAGATCGCGTAGACAATCCTTCCGGCGCTGCGTTCCGGCAGCGCTTCCGCAGTCGGTCACATGTTCAGTACTCGATGAAGACCTTCCTCTCCCTTGTTACAGCAGGCAGCGGAGGTTGTAGTTCTTCCCTCGCGATTCCGGTAGCACGACGGCGTGGTGTCAGAAGTAGAGGGAAGATCCTGCAAGGCTTCGCCAAAGCTGGAGCAGGTTATGGTGGAGATTTAGGGTTTCCGGCGATCTAGGGTTTAGAGGCCGGAGAGGAGGAGGTGGAGTCGGCGGCAACTAGGGTGGCGGCGACGATCCGGCAGCGGCGCGAGGCGGCGGTGGTGTCTTGGAGGCGGGGTGGTGGTGTTGTGTGTTGAGGGGCAGCCCCCTCCCCTCTATTTATGAGAGGGATGTCAGCTTGGGAGAGGGGAGTTTGAATCCTTCCCCAACTCCCTCTCCTACTAGGCTTGTGTGGAGGGAGAGAAAGATTCTCTTCTTCCTCCACAACGAAACATTGTCTCAGTTTGACTTTTCAAACTTGCCTTTTGACTTTCAATTTCGGAGTTTGATCTCACTCTTTTATTTGCACATACCTTTAACCTAGGACATGATGCAACTATTCCACTTAGTCATGACACACTCATGCACCCTTACCCTTTCGGTCCGGTGAACCTTCTAGACCCTTCTAGAACCTTTCTGATGAAAACACCGAAATCATTCCCGAACTCCGGAATTGGACTTTCCTTATATGAATCTTATTCTCCGGACCATTCCGGATCTCCTCGTGATATACCAAATCCCATCTGAGACTCCGAGCAACATTTGGTCTCCCTACTTACATTCCATATCTACTAAACAACATTGAATCCTTAAGTGTGTCTCCCTACGGTTCGTGAATTATGCAGACATGACCGAGACTCTTCTCCGATCAATAACCAATAGAGGAATCTGGAAATTCATATGGATCCCACATATTTCTACGATTACTTTGCGATCGAATGGACCACTTACATACGATACCAAATTCCCTTTGTCTCGCTATATTTTACTTATCCGAGGTCTGATCGTCGGTATCTCTGTATACCTAGTTCAACCTTGTTACCGATAATTACTCTTTTATTGTTCCCGTGATATGTGATCCCTTGTGACATAGTCACATGCTTGCAAGCTAATTGGATGAGATTCCACCGAGAGGGCCCAGAGTATATCTATCTGTCATATGGATTGACAAATCCCACTCTTGATCCATGTGCCTCAACACATACTTTCCGAACACTCAATGCCACCTTTATAGCCACCCAGTTACGGTGTGGTGTTTGATTTCATCAAATTATCCATCCGGTGATGGTGATTAGCATGATCTCATGGTCGAAGTAATTAGGTTACTATGTATCAGAAAGCTTATAGCAAACGAACTATTGAAATGACTTGATCTTTATGCTACGCTTATCTATAGGAGTATGTCGATCACACCATTCTCCTAATGATATGATCTTGTTGTTAATAACATCCCAATGTTCATGATCAGGAAACCATGATCATCTATCAACCAACAAGCTAGTATAATAAAGAGGTTTTACTAGGGACTCTAATTAGTTTACAAATCACACAAGTATTAATGTTTCCGGTTGATACTGTTATAGAATGAATGTAAACATTTATCATAAACACAAAGATATAATAATAACTTCTTTTATTATTGCCTCTAGGGAATATCTCCAATAGTCTCCCACTTGCACTAGAGTCAACTAATCTAGATTACATGGTAATATACCGAACACCCATGGCGGTTTGGTGCTGGTCATGTTTTGCCCTCGGGAGAGGTTTAGTCAACAGATCCGCCACATTCATATCTGTGTGTACTTTGCAAATCTTTATGTCACCATCTTGGACATGCTTTCGAATAGCGTGAAAACGCAGCTTGATATGCTTCAGCATCTTGTGTGACCTTGGTTCTTACACATTGGCTATGGCACCCATGTTATCACAGTAGATAGACATTGGGTCCAGCGCACTGGGAACCACACCTAGCTCTGTAATGAACTCCTTCATCCATATTGCCTCTTGTGAAGCCTCCGAAGCAGCTGTGTATTCCGATTCAGTTGAAGATCTCGCCACAACGCTTTGCTTTGCACTCCTCTAGCTTACTGTTGCACCATTCAAAGTAAATACGTATCCAGATTGAGATTTAGAATCATCCGGATCGGTGTGATGCGCGTTGACGCCCCGTTGGGAAACGCCAAGAGAAAGGTATGATGCAACACAATAGCAAGTTTTCCCTCAGTAAGAAACCGAGGTTATCGAACCAGTAGGAGGAAGTAAACGTATCAAAGGTGTTCCAAGCAACATGGAAACCTGCACAACACAAACTCAAGACTTTGACCCAACTAACAGTGATGTTGTCAATCTCACCGGTTGTTGTAACAAAGGATTAACTGTATGGTGTGGAAGGTGATGATGGTTTGCAACAAGTAAATATTAACAATGGAAGATGTATCAATGGTAAAGATTGGACCGAGGTCCATAGTTCACTAGAGATGTTCTCCTTAGATAAACAAACATGGCATGCTGGGTAAACAAATTACAGCAGGGCACTTGACAGGACTGAGCAAGGCATAACAATGCAATACTAGACATAAAGATCCTATGAGATTCGATTGGGCAATATAAAAATATACATAGACCGCCATCCAACTACATCTATGACTATAAGTCCACCTTTGGGTTATCATCCGAACCCCCTCCAGTATTAAGTTGCAAGCAACAGACAATTGCTTTAAGCAAAGTGTGTAAGGTAAACAATCCACCTATTCCATGAACAAGAGATCGCTGTTTTCTCCCTAGTGGCAACAACACATCTACAACCGTAGAGATTTTTGTCACTTCCCTTGATTAAGTAGAGGCATGAACCCACTATCGACCATAAATACCCCTCTTGGAGTCACTAGCAACTATTTTGCCAAGATAGCTACTAACAACGGAGAGCATGCAACATCACAAACAACACAGACATGATAGAATCAAATAGACAAAACCCATTAATCAATCTGACATAGTAATCTCAATATCCATCAGATCCCCGCAAACACAACATGCATGATTACAAATAGATTAGATCTTGATCATGAAAGGATCTCACAAGATCTAGACATGAAGCACAAGGAGGAGATACAACCATCTAGCTACTACATGGACCCGTAGTCCAAGGTGGAACTACTCACGCTTCATACCGGAGGCTGGCATGATGAAGAAGAAGGCCTCCGAGATGATCTCCCCTCTGGCAGGGTGCCGGGAAGAGCTTCAGATCCTCCCAGTCTAGGGATGATGGTGGCGGCAGCTACAGACGGTTTCGTGGAATATTTATCGGGTGTCTAGGGTTTCTGCATCGGGGGCTTCTTATAGGCGAATATGTGAGGCAGGGGCCACCAGGGCGGCTGCACCCCCCCAGGCGCGGGGTGGGCCCACTCGCGTGGCCAGGGGTGTGCGCCCCTGGTGGGTCCCCTCCGTCTCGTACTCTAGCTTCGTGTTCCCCATGGTAAAATATTGACTTTGGCTTTTGCCCTGTCCAATTCTGAGAATATTGATTTTCTGCCTTTCTGGAACCAAAAACAGAAGAAAACAGGAACTTGGCACTGTGGCAACTTGTTAATAGGTTAGTACCAGAAAACATATAAAAACACCTCAAAGTGTGGACAAAGCAACGCAAAGTAGATAGTAAACAAGCATGGAACATCAAAAATTATAGATACGTTTCTGACGTATCAAGCATCCCCAAGATTAACTCCTGCTTGTCCTCGAGTAGGTAAGTGATAAAAAGAATAATTTTTGACGTGAGATGCACCATCAGAACCAAGATCAAACCATTTGCAAGCATTGAAAGCTGGGATCAAAGAACTCTAAACATGAGCATGAAAGATGGAGTTCTAGCAATAGGACATAGAAACTATGCATGCAACATGAAAGACTACAAACAAAGATCATGAATAACATGCATTGAAAAACGTTTGTTTGTTTCACATACAGAAAACATAGCATAGTGGCAATCAGCTTGTCCCTCATAGAGTAGAAAATAGATGCATAGGACACCTTCAAAGTTCACAAGGGTGACTAGAAACAAATAGCACAAGAACAAGTAATATCACAATATGCATCAATCAATAAGCTTTGGAACACTGCACACATAATGACAACTATGCTCTCTTAATGGTGCCTAAAGGTAGAAGGTGGAGACTCAATAGTAGTTGAAGAAAAACCTTTTATAAAGGAAGCAAGGATTTCAAGTTTCAAAAAGAGCTTCCAAAAATTATGGTACTTGTTAGCTTTCAGCCCTCATTGCCCCTACCATAAGCATCTTGAAGTGATTAAGGTCAAAGTGAACAAAGATGGAGTATATGCTTGAGGTGACATGCATCATCAAAACCAAGATCAAACCATTTGCAAGCATTGAAAGATGGGATCAAATAACTCTAAACATGTGCATGAAAGACAGAGTTCAAACTATAAGACAAAGTAACTATGCATGCAACATGAAAGTCTACAAACAAAGATCATGAATAACATGCATTGAAAAATGTTTGTTTGTTTCACATACAGAAAACATGGCATAGTGGCATTCAACTTGTCCCTCACGGAGTAGCAAATAGATGCATAGGACACCTTCAAAGTTCATAAGAGTGACTAGATACAAATAGACAAGAACATGCAATATCAACAATATGCATCAATCAATAAGTTTTGGGACACTGCACATAGAACTAAGAATAGCAACTATGCTCTCTTAATTGGTGCCTAAAGGTAGAAGGTGGAGACTCAATATAATAGTGGAAGAAAGTCCCTTAATAAAGGGAAGTAGGGATGTCAAGTTTCAAAAAGAGCTTCCAAAAATTATGGTACTTGTTAGCTTTTAGCCCTCATTGCCCCTATCATAAGCATCTTGAAGTGATTAAGGTTAAAGTGAACAAACTATGGAGTATATGCTTGACAAAGTATAAGTTGACAATCTCATGTCCCTTGAATATGAGGGCCGCACCGCATGCTAATCAACTTTAGTCACCTGCAAGTTCTTGTCATAGTAAGTACATGTGTATCATAGAGAACCGCCAAAGGCGTACCCCTTGCACATGGTACAGGAGCTATCCCATAACCAAAATGACAAGGCAAGCAGACAATGAGCATCTCAGCGATCTTTTTATTTACTATTTGCATAGATTTTTATTGAGGATGCTTCACAGATTGCTCATTATGGTGATGCTGCAAGTTTCCACCATGATTAGGCATGGATTAGGCTAGCGGCCCAGGCGTTTCTCTAACACAAAATACATAACTCCATGGACTTACAACCTCCCTCTTTATTTCACACCGGTGACATCCATAGACAAAAGAGCATGATATTAGCTGTGTACAAAGTACAAGTGCAATGTTGAAAACGTTCCCCATGACAGCATGGTTCTTATAATTCCAACGTATAAGTGCAAGCATATACAACATAGATGACACAATGGTTCAAGTTGATTAGGGGCAAGAAATATAAAGTGTGCCATCAAGTTTGTGAGAGCTTTAATCACTAAGTTTTCTCATAACGAATTAATTTTTAATTGGAAGATAGCTAAAAACAAGAATATACTTGGAATGGTGTAACACACCATGCATAGGAATTTATAGTGGACACTTTGTAATAACTTGGTTTCTTTGGAGTTGGAAGCATGAGTAGAGCTTACTCATACAAGTGGATGCTAGCAAAAGACTAGGAGCAACCAACTAAGAGAGCAATAAAGGCCATAATCATGCAGAGCGACAAAACATTACAAATCAAAGCATAGATTGGTACTACAAGTCAAGGACTAAATGATCATAGAGGCTATGGTGACGTGTTCATAGTCATAACATGGTGTGAGCATGTGCGAAGTCAACCCAAACAAAGCATCAAAGGAGAATACCACAATACTATGCTTTTGTATGTTAAAACAACGCATGATTCCTTCAAGGCACACTAAGTAATCCCAATTGTTTGGAACAAGTCATGCTACAACAATAATCACTAAGCATAAGGTCAAAACAACACCTAGCATGACATGCTAAAGTCTAAGTCACAGTCAATGCAAGCTCCTCTTACACTTTCAAGCAAGAACTTTCTACTCCTTTCCAACACCAGTCGACTTATTTGAAACAACACATCGAGAACAGGGGGTCCAAACTACTTTATTCAAGAAAAGTAAACAAAGTAAGCAAAGCAAACGAAAACTAAGATGCTCCAAGAACAACACAAAAGTGCATGAAACAATAAAAACAAAGTGTCTAGAAAGATCCGAGCTTTTTATTGATGAAGAAGGGGATGCCTTGGGCATCCCCAAGCTTTGACGCTTGTACCTCTTAGATATTTATTGGGGTGACACCGGGGTGGCATCCCCAAGCTTGAGGTTTTGTCCATTATTAAGCTCATTACATCATTCTCTCTCTACACCTGAAAATTTTCCTTCATACAAAACTTCACACAATCTTCATTAGCAACATTAGTGTATTCAAAAGATAATAGACCTTTGGGTTTAGCTTTATAACAGAATTTTTTTCACTAAAAACACAAGCTACAGTAGCAAATCCTTCAAAAAGATCAATTCACCTAAAGAGAACTCAAAAAGGAATCAATAAGAAGAAAATGCAAATAATGGAAGAAATCTGTCAAAACAGACCAGCAGGTAGAAACCGATTTTTTCAAACATCTTATGTTGCTCAAATAAAAAAGTGTTGAACTAACGCAAGTTAGCTAACATACTGGGGGTGTATTCGTAAATTTTGAGCTTAATCTGAGTTACAGAGACTCCTCACAATTTTTTTTGGTGGAGGACAGAAATCTGTTTCGGGACAACAACTCCCCAAATCTTACTTCCCTCTCATTAGAGGTCATTCTTGGCACAAAAAACAAACAAAAAGGATAAGGAGAGGTCATTACTGAAGTAATAACTTCCAAGACTCAAGGAAACTCTTGGGTTATCTCCCAACAAGTACTTTTCTTTAACGCCTTTAAGTTAGGCATGAAAGTTTGAGAAGATGCTCACATAAGAAATATGGATTTGAAGTAAAAGAGAGCATCAAGAAGCAAATATGAAACACATTTAAGTCTAACACACTTCCTATGCATAGGAATCTTGTACACAAATAAATTCACAAAGAACAAAGTGACAAGCATAGGAAGATAAAACAAGAGTAACTTCAAAACTTTCAGCACATAGAGAGGTGTTTCGGTACCATGAAAAATTCTACAACCATGCTTTCCTCTCTCATAATAATTTTCAGTAGCATCATGAATAAACTCAACAATATAGCTATCACATAAAGCATGATTTTCATGATCTACAAACACATAATCTCTATCAAGCTCAAAAATAGTGGGATTAAAACCTTCACATGTTTTACCCAAAGTAGAAATTTCAAAAGGATCCACAGGAACATAACATTCATCCTCCTTTGGTAAGCATGGGGGACAATCAAATAATATAAGAGGTAAAGATTTACTCTCATTAGAAGGTAGGCATGGGTAGATCCATTCTTCCTCCTTTTGTTCATCACTCTCCTCCTCTTTTTCATCTAATGGGCTTTCAGTTTCAACAATTTCTTCTTCCACAGGCTCCTGCAAGGCATTAGTCTCTTCTATTTGTGGAAAGAATCTATTAAAATATTCAAGAATATATCCATTTTCTTACTTATAATTATCAAAGAAAAAATTAAGTATCTCATAAACCTCATATTCATAAGGTGCATCATCAGTATTTTCAAGCAAACTAGAAAGTTCAAATGCACCCTTGAAGGCAATAAATTCTTCAATTTGTTCCACATCATAAAAGTCATAGTTTCCTTTAACATAAGAGGATACGGTAACATTATCATTATACTCACATTGAAAAGGGAGGTTTTTATACCTCCTATAGCAACAAGCTTTATCAAAGCAATAAGTAACATTATAAGTAGAGCACACCTCTCTAGCAATAGTATTCAATTTATAAATTTGTTCCCATAGGTGTTTCCCTTTTTTGTGACAAACGGTGTTCCTTATAATAATTCTTTTGTTCTTCCGTGACCCCACCTTGGCAATAAGAATTAGTTTCAAAGAAACCATCCATTGATAGAAAGCATGACCAAGCAAGGCAATAACAGACCACCAACTAGAGTAGGAACTATTTTTTTTGTGTTTTTTATAAGATAAAGCAAACCAAACTAAACTAATTTTTTTTGGAGTTTTTGATAAAAAGAGGCAAACAAAACCAAGCAAAAGAAACTAAGCAAACTAAAAACAAAGTAAAGAGAAAGGTTGAGGAGGACTCTCCTTGTGAAGACGTCCTTAGCCTCCCCGACAACAGCTCTAGAAAGTCTTGATGCGTGTTTACGCCCCGTTGGGACACCCCAAGAGCAAGGTATGATGCAACACATCATCAAGTTTTCCCTCAGTAAGAAACCGAGGTTATCAAACCAGTAGGAGGAAGGAAACGTCTCAAAGGTATTGCAAGTCAAGGGTTTTACAACATAGTAAATCAAAAAAATTCTACGGATGCAAACGGGAAAGTGTAACATCCCAAAAATATTAAACTTGGATCATCAAACTCTAATCATCAAAATTAGGGTTAACAAAAACTTTACAAATTAAAAATATGAAAGCATGCATATGTGTAAGCATTTCAAGTTGGATTCTTTTGAATTGCCATGCTTGTGTGTTTCTTTGCTTGTAAAAGTATTCTTAGGTGAAATAAACATCATCTAAACAATCTCCACACTTTTCCCAAAGACAAACAAATCAAAACAAACAAAATGTGTGAATAGTCACTTTGGCCAATTTAACTCCCATGTCTACTTTGGCTATCTCTAACTTTCAAAACCTAATAGAAACTTGTTTGGATCTTTGCACCCCTTGATAGTACTCATAACAAGGTACCAAGGCCCACTTTGTGATCATCCAAAATCATTCAAATGCATAGTTTAAATGACAGTTTAAAACTGAATCTGTTTCATATGGGAAGATCCCACTTTTTCAAAAATCACTCAAACAAGCTCAACTTTCAAAACCCAAGCATCCACAGACTCACCAGCACATGCATAGCACACCCACCAAAAATATTTTCAAAATTCAAAACTTGAGTTCTTGCGGCCATTTCATCAAACACCTTGCAGATACAAATCAAACAAAATCAAAACACTATAGTGTGCAGTGATTCTGGCCTAACTTGTTCCCTCTCTAGCTCACAGCACCCTTAGTAGATCATCTAGCAACCTTAACTAAGCCCTAGCCTCACTGTAAGCTTGCCAACATCATCCATGGTGAACAGGCCGAGAGCACCCATGTCACCCCAGTGTGGACAGCAAGCTAGGAGAAGAACTAGCCGTTCCAACCTTGTCTGGGAGGTATCCCATGCCTCACCGCCCCCTCTCGACCAGCCCTGCCTCGCGGACAGCAACCAGAACCGCCAGGAACGCCGCACCCACATTGCTGTCGACCATGCCGACGCTCACCGCAGAGCACGCGCTGTTCCCACGCAACCCGACCACCTCGAGCCCTTGCCGCCCGCCAGCATGCTCCCCACCGTCCAAGGAGACCGCCAGACATGCCCATTTCACCGCTCGTACCCTGTAGCCACCGCTCGCCGCAGAGTTCGCCGCCTCTGCCTCGTAGAGCATCGAGTGTTCCCGACCGTTTGCCACCACCCCTACAAGCGCATTTAAACCTTAGAGCATTGCCAGGAGACCACCGATCAATAGCCACCCTCGGCCATGCCTCTAGCTGCCCGTAGCCGTGTCGCCACCGTCGCCTGCCCATCCTGTTCGGTCTCGCCGTCGGGCCTATAAAAGGAGGCCACCCCCAGCCGATTGAAGCACACCATTTCACTCCCCTCACCTCACTGATTGTTCTAACCCTTAGCCGGAGCAAGGCGAGAAGCGCATCACCGGAATTGCACCGGAGCAGGCTGCCTTTGGAGAAGAAGGGCGCCGTCGATTTCGTCCACCCCAGGAGCTGCCGTGACCACCCCTGAGTTCGCCGTCGTCGACTTCATCGTTTGCCCGCCTCGCCGTCGTCTCTGGAGCCCCGATATGCCCCTATGCACCCCCACCGAGCCGCTAGGGTTCGAGCTCGCTGGTGACTAGTTCATCATCGTCGACGACCCTCAGCCGTTGATCTTACTTCTAATCCAACGCACCACATCGCCCCGTACAGCTTCGCGTTTAATGAGTCGCTGACCAGTAGACCCGCCCTGTCAGTTGTGCCCCGCGCCACGGAGTGACACTGGGCTGGCCCATTTCCCCTTCCCGCGCAGCCCACTCGTTTGAATTTAGATTTTTCTATTTTCATTCAAACACAGTTTTGTACCTAGTTTCAAAAATCAACCCAGCTCGATTCAGTGAACCAAATTGAATGAAACCAATTTTGTTAGAAAGGTCTTGAAATGCTTAATCCAAGCCCGTTGGATTCAAATCATTTGGATCTGTAGATCATCCTTGGTAAAAATAACAAAGTAGAAGCTTTTCTGCATTCAAACATTTTTCAAATATAAACCATAATAGCTTTTAAGTTGATTCCAACTCTCAAAAATCACATTTGACCATACCATTCAGAATATATAAAAATATATGGGTTTACTTACAGAAATAATGTTCAAGTAATAAAATAAAGCCACATAGGCATTTCTAGTCACTTATTTTAATTAAAATAAAAGGGTTAAACCTTACTAAATTGTGACACCACTTTAAATCACATTCCCATGTACTGAAATATGGGGTGATGACATGTGTCAACATGATCCCATGTTTGGTTTGGAGAATATTAAATCTTAAGTAGTTTTTCAATGAGTAGAAATTACTTTTCTAAAAATAAAATCAATAAGACAAATGCTTTAATCTTGTGATATTAGGGATGATGCTAGATCATCTATAGAACCCTTGTGTGTGATGATTGAAAGTAGTTAAGTATTGTTTGGTGATTGTGTACCTCGTATTTGTTTATAGACGCTAGTACCGAACAAGGATACGAGGAGGAAGGAGGATACTACGAAGAAGAAGCCGAGGAGAACTTCAACCACTGCTCTGCACAAGGCAAGCATAATACTAATAGTTTATTTAGCAAGCTAACACTTGCAAGATGTTCCACTTTAGCAAGCCTTACTATGCCAACTATATGCCTTAAGCATATGTGGTTATACCCACTTGTTAGCCCAATCCTAGTTTTACTTGCAAACTTTCTACTTTATTTCTTTATCAAAGCTATTACTTAGAGAGTGCTTAAGTAATTTGTAGATACTATAAAGATAACTGAAGGTTGCATAAAGAGCATAAAATTTGGCCTAAGCTAAATAATCTTGATGTCATCCTAAGGCATGAGTTTGAACTTAGTTAAAACTTCACTAGTTTACCACCCCTCATTAGTAGATGCTAGTGCTAAGCATAAAACTTGATCAACTTTAGATGGGAATTCTTGGTGAAAATAGTTATGAAAACCTTAGAATGATGAGTCATTCTACTGAGATGTTTTGACATGTGTTTCCGAACACCAGATGATTTTGGTGATAAAAATGTTAAGGCATGAGCCTTAGCCCTTTATAAAACTGATGGTTGTCTGGATGCGATACCATTCCAATTTTACCGTACAACCACAATACCCGAAGATTGGGTAGGGCTTGACTGGAAACTTATATACCTTAGTATTGGTTCCCTTACGGCCAAGGTCTGAGCTGAGGCTACCTTGTGAAGATTGTCCACCTGTGCAGTACCCAAGATGACAGTTGGTCATGGTTGGGGAGGCCAAACTCACAGGATAGGTGCCTATACTAGGGCGTGTAATTGAAAGGTTAGGATTGATTATCCGCAATACTGAGTATGGTGAATTCAGGATTTGTTCCTGATAGATGTATCAAATGTTGTGGTGAAAGTGTACAATCTTTGCAGAGTGTCAAACTATTCGAATAGCCACGTCCGCGGTTATGGACAGTTGGAGTGGCCAAACTGTTCCCACGTCAGATGTTTTCAAAATGACTTGTGAAATGAATTGAGATTTTGACTTGACCACAACAGGGTTGTGATATCAAATACAAGTTCCCACTTAGGTGTTATAAAATGTGACTAGCTTTCTCTTGCTTCTGAACTTAGTAGAGGTAAATCTGGCTTTTTGCAAAACAACCCTAGAGCTTAGTGTCCTACTACAAAAACCCCCTTCACTTGTTAGTATTAGTTTGCGAGTACTTAAAGAGTACTCATGGCTTTGTCCCTGGCTATTCCCGTGGCCAGACTATGAAGAGGAGTACCAGGGTGATGGACCCCAGGAAGGTTTATATAACTAGGATCATCTCCCATCGTCAGCATTTCCTGTGACCCCGAAGATGGAGCTTTGCCTACGGTACCTTTATTATTACGTATTTCCGCTGCTTGAGTTGTATTAAGAACTGGATCATGAGATCCTTATTTGTGTAAGACCTTATGTATGGTTTGTAATGGATGATGTATTGTGGTATCCAATTCTGTTATGTCTCGCAAAAATGGTAATCCTGGGATTGCGATGTATGGCATAACAGGCATCTGGGATTAAAAATCCGGGTGTTGACAGAAAGCCAAGATCTAATCTAGGAGATGCAATCAACGAGAGGGATAGATGAGATCTTCATACCCTTGAAGAAATCGCACAGCGGAAACGTTCAACAAAACGTGGTTGGTGTAGTCGTACTCGCCTTCTCCTCCTCGCGATCCGATCCGATCCGATCCGATCCTACGCCGCAAGTGGCGGCGCCTCCGAGAGATGCACACGTACGGTGCCGCGACGTCTCCTCCTTCCTCGGTCCAGCAAGTGGGGTGGAGAGATAGATTGGATCTGCAACACGACGACGTGGTGCTATGGTGGAGAGTTTCTGCGGCAGGGCTTCGCCTACGCGCAGTCGGGAGAGAGAGAGAGAGGAAGGGCAGTAGCTGGCGGCTAGGGTTTGGGGCCAGGTGAGGGTGCGCCCCCTGCCCACCTTATATAGGGGTATGGACGGCCCCCTTGGCCCCTCCTCCAAGCCCTAGGGCGGCGGCCCCAAGGGTGGAGTGGGGGGCAAGTCTCCCCTCCCTTCTAGAAGGTTTCCCCTAGGGTTTGGCCTACTAGGCCTATGGGGCCTTGTGCCCCTGGCCCAAAGCGGCCAGGGCACTCCCTCGTAGGCCCACGCACCCCTCCGACAAGTGGGGCCACGTTGGTCCCACTCCGGAAGCTTCTAGAACCTTCCGGTACAATACCGAATACTCCGAAACGATTTCAAAATCCAAAAACTTCTTTCCTTTATATGAATCTTATTCTCTGGACCATTCCGGAACCTCTCGTGATGTCCTGGATCTCATCCGAGACTCCGAACAAAAACTCATAAACCAATTATCCATTCTATCCTAGCGTCGAGGCACGTTAAGTGTGTGACCCTACGGGTTCGATAATATGCAGACATGATCTTCTATCAATAATCAACAGCGGGATCTGGAAACCCATATTTACTCCCACATATTCATCGATGATCATATCGGATGAACCACGATGCCAGGATTCAATTAATCCCATATATATATTCCCTTCGTCACGCGATATTTTACTTGCCCGAGATTTGATCGTTGGTATCGACATACCTAGTTCAATCTCGTTCACAGCAAGTACTTTACTCGTTCTGTAATCCGATATCACTTTGTGATTAACTCCTTAACCACATGATTGCAAGCGGTGTTGATATCAATTACCGAGTGGGCCCGAAGTATATCTCTTCGACTCGGGAGGGACAAAATACATCTCGATACATACAACCCAACAAGTACTTTCCGATCACCTGAGAGACACCTTTATGATCACCCTCACATAGGATGACTTTTGATGACCTCAAAGCTTTCTTCCGATACTAGGGAGTTGCATTATCTCATGGTCTAAGGAATACAATATTTGACATAGGAAAAAGCTTCGCAAAGATGAACACGATGACACGATCTAATTGCTCTGCTTGATTTGGGTCTGTCCATCATATCATTCTCCTAATGACATGATCTCATTAATAATCGACAACCCATGTCTATGGTTAGGAGACCTTAACCATCATTAATCAATGAGCTAGTCCATAGAGGCGTACTAGGGACACGGTGTTTGTTCATAAACCACACAAGTATCAAAGTTTCCGCTTAATACAATTCTAGCATCGAATATAAACTTTATCATGAACAAGAATTATAACAATAACATCTTTATTATTGCCTCTAGGGAATAATTCCAACAGTCTCCCACTTGCACTAGAGTCAATAATCTAGTTTACATACGGCAACAATCTAACACCCATGGCATTAAGGTGCTGATCATGTTTTGCTCATGAAAGAGGTTTAGTCAACGGATCTGAGACATTCAGATCCGTATGTACTTTGCTAATATTCAGATCTCCATCTGTTATATAATCTCGAATTATATGAAAACGGCGGTTGATGTGCTTGGTCTTTGGATGATATCTTGGTTCCTTAGCTAGTGCTATGACACCAGTGTTGTCGCACAATATCTCTAGTGGGTCCAAGGCACTTGGAACCACACCAAGCTTAGTGATGAAGTTCCTGATCCAAACTCCTTCACTTGACGCTTCTGCAGCAGCCATGTATTCCATTTCTACTGTAGATCCCGCGATCACGCTTTGCTTGCAGCTTCTCTAGCTCACAGCTCCTCCATTCAAAATATAAACGTATCCTGTCTGAGATTTAGAATCATCCTTGTCGGTGTCGAAACTAGCGTTGGCGTAACCTTTTACGACGAGCTGCTCATCACCTCCATAGACCAAGAACATTTCTTTAGTCCTATTTAAGTATTTTAGGATGTTCTTTACGGCTGTCCAGTGTTCCACTCCTGAATCACTTTGGTATCTGCTCGTCAAACTAAGAGCATTGGACACATCTGGTCTAGTACATAGCATGGCATACATGATAGAACCTATGGCCGAGGCATATGGCACTTTTCTCATAGTTTCTCCATTGTTTACCGTAGCCGGACACTGGGCCTTGCTCAATATCTTACCTGACAACATGGGCAATGAACCTTTCTTTGCTTTATCCATTCTGAACCTTTTCAGAACTTTGTCTAGGTATGTACTTTGGCTTAAAGCTATTAGGCGTCTTTGTCTATCTCTATAGATTTTGATGCCTAATATATAAGCAGCTTCTCCTAGGTCTTTCATTGAAAAACATTTATTCAAATAACTCTTCACATCGTTAAGCATACCGATGTCATCTCCAATAATCAATATGTCATCCACATATAGTACTAAAAATGTCACCGAGCTCCCACTTACTTTCTTGTAGATACAAGCTTCGTAGAAATTTGGAACAAATCCAAAGCTCTTGATCACTTGATCAAAACGAAGGTTCCAACTCCGAGATGCTTGCTTCAGTCCATAAATGGAATGCTGAAGTTTGCACACCTTATCAGCATCCTTAGGATCGACAAAACCTTCGGGATGCATCATATACAACTCTTCATCAATGTTGCCATTGAGGAACGCAGTCTTGCCATCCATTTTCCATATTTCATAATCATGAAATGCAGCAATTGCTAATAAAATCCGAATGGACTTAAACATCGCTATGGGAGAGAAAGTCTCATCGTAGTCAACACCTTGAACTTGCCGAAACCTTTTTGCGACAATCCGTGCTTTATAGACAGTAACATTACCATCCGCATCCGTTTTCTTCTTGAAAATCCATCTGCACTCAATGGCCTTACGGTCGCTAGGAGGGTCCACCAAAGTCCATACTTGGTTTTCGCTCATGGATCCCAATTCGGATTTCATGGCCTCTAGCCATTTCTCAGAGTCTGGGCTTGTCATTGCTTCCTCATAGTTTGCAGGTTCATTGTTGTCTACCAAAAAGACGGTTAAGACAGGGTTTCCATACCATTCAGGAGTGGCACACGACCTTGTCGACCTGCGAAGTTCAGTAGTAGCATCTTCGAAGTTTCATGATCCTCGTCATTAGCTTCCTCTATTTTTGGTGCAGACGGCACTGGAACAATTTCAGGTGCTGCGCTACTCTCCAACTCGAGAGAAGGTTCAATAACCTCGTCTAGCTCTACCTTCCTCCCACTCACTTCTTTCGAGAGAAACTCCTTCTCAAGAAAGGATCCGTTCTTTGCAACAAACACTTTTCCTTTGGATCTGTGGTAGAAGGTATACCCAATCGTTTCCTTAGGGTATCCTATGAAGACACATTTCTCCGCTTTGGGTTCGAGCTTGTCCGGCATCAATTTCTTGACGTAAGCTTCGCATCCCCAAAATTTAAGAAACGACAACTTAGGTTTAGCACCAAACCATAGTTCATACGGTGTCGTCTCAACGGATTTAGATGGTGCCCTATTTAAAGTGAATGCCGCGGTTTCTAATGCATAACCCCAAAATGATAACGGCAAATCTGTAAGAGACATCATTGATCGCACCATATCTAATAGAGTTCGATTCCGGCGTTCAGACACACCATTGCGATGTGGTGTTTCGGGTGGCGTGAGTTGTGAAATGATTCCGCTTGCTTTAAGATGTGTGAGAAAATCATAACTCAAATATTCACCTCCACGATCGGATCGTAGAAATTTAATTTTCCTGTTACGATGGTTTTCCACTTCGTTCTGAAATTCTTTGAACTTTTCAAATGTTCCAGATTTATGTTTCATTAAATAGATATACCCATATCTACTTAAGTCATCAGTAAAAGTGAGAAAATAGCGATATCCACCGCGCGTCGAAACACTCATTGGTCCGCATACATCGGTATGTATGATTTCCAACAAGTCCGTTGCTCGCTCCATTATTCCGGAGAACGGGGTTTTGATCATCTTGCCCATGAGGCACGGCTCGCACGTGTCAAATGATTCAAAATCAAGAGACTCCAAAAGTCCATCAGAATGGAGTTTGTTCATGCGTTTTACTCCAATATGACCTAGACGGTAGTGCCACAAATAAGTTGGATTATCACTATCTACTTTGCATCTCTTAGCCTCAATGCTATGGATGCGTGTTTCATTGCTTTCGATATTCAGAAGAAAAAAACCATTCACAGCAGGTGCATGACCATAAAAGATGTTATTCATATAAATAGAACAACCATTATTCTCCGATTTAAGTGAATAACCGTCTTGCAATAAACACGATTGAGATATAATGTTCATGCTCAACGCAGACACATAATAACACTTATTAAGGTTTAAAATTAATCCCGAAGTTAAAACTAAGGAGAGCGTGCCGACGGCCATCACAGCAACTCTTGATCCATTGCCAACGCGCATCGTCACCACATCCCTTGCTAGTCGCCGTCTATTCCGTAGCTCCTGTTTCGAGTTACAAATATTAGCAACTGAACCAGTATCAAATACCCAGGCACTACAACAAGCGCTAGTAAGGTAAACATCAATAACATGTATATCAAATATACCTTTAATGGAGCCAGCCTTCTTGTACGCTAAGTACTTCGGACAGTTGCGCTTCCAGTGACCCTTGTCCTTGCAATAGAAGCACTCAGTGTTTGGCTTAGGTCCAGACTTGAGCTTCTTCTCAGCAGGGGAAACACGTTTGCCGCTGCCTTTCTTGAAGGATTTCTTTGCACCCTTACCTTTCTTAAAGCTAGGGGTCTTGTTGACCATCAACACATGATTATCTTTCTTGATGTCCACCTCCGCAGCTTTCAGCTTAGCGAAGAGCTCAGTGATCGTATCAGTGGAACCAATCTGATTGTGAGTAACTACAAAACATTTGTAGCTAGGAGGGAGTAACTGCAGAACTCTGTCAATCTTGAGCTCTTCTGGAATCTTGCAGTCCAGTTGCTCAAGACGTTGAGTGTAGCCCGACATCTTAATGGTATGCTCACTAACGGAACTCCCTTCCTCCATCTTGCAGTTAAAGAACTTGTCAGAGATCTCATATCTCTTAGAACAGGCCTGAGTCTGAAAAATGGTTTTCAGTTCCTCAAGTATCTCAAAGGGCCCGGCGAACTCCTCAAAACGATTTTGAAGGTCCGATTCCATAGCAAACAACATGGTACTCTTAATCACTCCATAATCATCTTTGCCTTGTATTAACAGCTTTTCATCACGGTAGCATCAATGGCAGGGGCGTCACCTAGCGCTTTCTCTAGTACATAGTCCTTTTGTCCGCCAGCGAGAATGATTTTCAGATTGCGGAACCAGTTGTTGAAGTTAGACCCATTATTCTTAAGCTTTTCTTTCTCAGGAAAAACATTGAAGTTGAAGTTGGACTTAGCCATTTGATCTACAAAATTTGCAAGTACAATTTAGACTATGTTCATGATAACTAGTTCAACTTAATCAAATTACTAGATGAACTCCCACTAAAATCAACATCCCTCAAGTTGTTTAGTGGACATGATCCAAATTCACCACACCTAATCCGATCTTCACGAGAAGAGATGTGGTTTCAATGGTGGACAACAAAGTGTCGATCATATCATTCATATGACTCATGCTTAACCTTTCGGTTCGTGTGTTCCAAGGCCATGTCTGTACATGCTAGGCTCGTCAAGTCAAACCCAAGTATTTCCGCGTGTGCAAAACTGGCTTGCACCCGTTGTATGTGAATGTAGAGTTTATAGCACCCGATCATCACGAGGTGTTTGAACACGACGAACTTTCGCAACGGTGCATACATGGGGAGAACACAATTTTATATTGATCTTTAAGTGAGGAATCATCTTATAATGCTACCGTCGCGATCTAAGCATAATAAGATACATAAAAGGATAAACATCACATGCATATAATCTTATGTGACATGGTATAGCCAATATCCACGCAATGATCTCCATATTGTGCGCGCTAGCATGATCTCCATCACTCCACCATGATTGCCTCCACCACGAATAGCAACTACAACTATTGCTAACTACTTAGCAATAAAGTAAAGCTATTACATGGCGTATAAGAAGTTGACACACATGTCATACACAATTATAAAGACAACCATTTGGCTCCTGCCGGTTGTGTACTTATCGACATGCAAGTCGTGAAATATTAAAAAACATGATCATCGCATACATCATAAACATCATGTCTTGGGCCATACCATATCAGAAAACACTCCCTGCAAAAACAAGTTAGACGCCTCTACTTTGTTGTTGCATGTTTTACGTGGCTTATGGGAGTAACAAGCTAAGAACGATTCTTACCTACAGAAAGCCACAACGGTGATATTATGGTTTCCAACATCCGGTGTAAATCCCATGACTACTATAGTGAGAAACGGCATCCAGCCGCATGTGTGGAACAAGCCACACGTCAAGTGCGGAGCCGGTCTCGCGAACAAGGTCGCGTAAAGTTGGCCTGGACCGCTTCGATCTCACTATGCCGCACCATAAGAAATACACAACAAGAGGCTTGCAACAGAAAACATCAACGCCCGCAACAAGCATGTTGCGTTCTACTCGTGAAACACATCTACGCATAGATCTAGCTCTGATACCACTAAAGGGTTTCGCAGCATAGTAAATCAAAAAAAATCTACGGATGTGAATGGGAAAGCCAAGATCTAATCTAGGAGATGCAATCAACGAGAGGGATAGATGAGATCTTCATACCCTTGAAGAAATCGCACAACAGAAACGTTCAACAGAACGTGGTTGGTGTAGTCGTACTCGCCGTCTCCTCCTCGCGATCCGATCCGATCCTACGCCGCAAGTGGCGGCGCCTCCGAGAGATGCACACGTACGGTTCCATGACGTCTCCTCCTTCCTCGGTCCAGCAAGTGGGGTGGAGAGATAGATTGGATCTGCAACACGACGGCGTGGTGCTATGGTGGAGAGTTTCTGCGGCAGGGCTTCGCCTACGCGCAATCGGGAGAGAGAGGAAGGGCAGCAGCTGGCGGCTAGGGTTTGGGGTCAGGTGAGGGTGTGCACCTGCCCACCTTATATAGGGGTCTAGCCGGCCCCCTTGGCCCCTCCTCCAAGCCCTAGGGCGGCGGCCCCAAGGGTGGAGTGGGGGGCAAGTCTCCCCCTTCTAGAAGGTTTCCCTAGGGTTTCCCCTAGGGTTTGGCCGGCTGGGCCTATGGGGCCTTGTGCCTGGCCCAGCGCAGGCACTCCCTCGTAGGCCCACGCACCCCTCTGACAAGTGGGGCCACGTTGGTCCCACTCCGGAAGCTTCTAGAACTTTCCGGTACAATACCGAATACTCCGAAACGATTCCAAAATCCAAAAAATGCTTTCCTTTATATGAATCCTATTCTCCGGACCATTCCGGAACCTCTCGTGATGTCCTGGATCTCATCTGAGACTCCTAACTAAAACTTATAAACCAATTATCCATTCTATCCTAGCGTCGAGGCACGTTAAGTGTGTGACCCTACGGGTTCGAGAATATGCAGACATGATCTTCTATCAATAATCATCAGCGGGATCTGGAAACCCATATTGACTCCCACATATTCATCGATGATCATATCGGATGAACCACGATGCCAGGATTCAATTAATCCCATATATATATTCCCTTCGTCACGCGATATTTTACTTGCCCGAGATTCGATTGTTGGTATCGACATACCTAGTTCAATGTCGTTCACAGCAAGTACTTTACTCGTTCCGTAATCCGAAATCACTTTGTGATTAACTCCTTAACCACGTGCTTGCAAGCGGTGTTGATATCGATTACCGAGTGGGCCCGAAGTATATCTCTCCGACTCGGGAGGGAGAAATTCCATCTCACTAGAGGTGTTCTCCTTAGATAAACAAACATGGCATGCTGGGTAAACAAATTACAGCAGGGTACTTGACAGGACTGAGCAAGGCATAACAATGCAATACTAGACATAAAGATCTATGAGATTCGATTGGGCAATACAAAAATATACATAGACCTCCATCCAACTGCATCTATGACTATAAGTCCACCTTTGGGTTATCATCCGAACCCCCTCCAGTATTAAGTTGCAAGCAATAGACAACTGCTTTAAGCAAAGTGTGTAAGGTAAACAATCAACTTGTTCCATGAACAAGAGACCGTTGTTTTCTCCCTAGTGGAAATAGCACATCTACAACCGTAGAGATTTCTGTCACTTCCCTTGATTAAGTAGAGGCATGAACCCACTATCGAGCATAAATACCCCCTCTTGGAGTCACTAGCAACTACTTGGCCAAGATAGCTACTAACAACAGAGAGCATGCAAGATCACAAACAACATAGACATGATAGAATCAAATAGACAAAACCATTAATTTATCTGACATAGTAATCTCAATATCCTTCGGATCCCCGCAAACACAACATGCATGATTACAAATAGATTAGATCTTGATCATGAACGGAGCTAAAAAATCTAGACATGAAAGCACAAGGAGGAGATACAACCATCTAGCTACTACATGGACCCGTAGTCCAAGGTGGAACTACTCACGCTTCATACCGGAGGCTGGCATGATGAAGAAGAAGGCCTTCAGGATGATCTCCCCTCTGGTAGGGTGCCAGGAAGAGCTTCAGATCCCCCTGATCTAGGGACGGTGGTGGCGGCGGCTACAGACGGTTTTGTGGAATATTGATCGGGTGTCTAGGGTTTCTGTATCGGGGGTATTTATAGGCGAAGAGGCGAGGCAGGAGGGCCGCCAGGGCGGCCACACCCCCTAGGCACGGTGTGGGCCCACCCGTGCGGCCATGGGGTGTGCCCCCCTGGTGACTCTCCTCCGTCTCGTACTCCGGCTTTGTGTTCCCCACGGTAAAATATTGACTTTGTCTTTTGTCCCGTCCGATTCCGAGAATATTGTTTTTCTGTATTTCTGGAACCAAAAACAGAAGAAAACAGACAACTGGCACTGTGGCATCTTGTTAATAGGTTAGTACCAGAAAACATATAAAAACACCTCAAAGTATAGACAAAGCAAAGTAGATACTAAACAAGCATGGAACATAAAAAATTATAGATACGTTTCCGGCGTATCAACTATCAAGTGCCCGTTATAAATTGAATCTATACTATGATGGGAGAGACAGACACCTGCAAAGCCACTTATGCAATACAAGTTGCATGTTAAGCGTGGAGCAAGTCTCATGAACGATGTCATGTAAGGTTAGCCCGGCCCGCTTCATCCCATCATACCACAAGATGCAAAGTACACAAAAAGCAATTGATAATAAAAGCACCACCGCCCATAATGACCATTGTGTTCTACTCGTGCAACATATCTACATATAGACACGGCTTTGATACCACTGTAGGGGTTCGTAGCATGGAAAACAAAAAAAATCTACCGCATGAACACAAACAAGCCAAGATCTATCTACTAGATTGTAGCAACGAGTTGATTAGAGTACTCACCCTCGAAGATTCCAAAGCGGTTAACGAGAGAAGATTCTCGTGGGTGATGTAGCCGTACACTTGTCGATCTCAAGATCGTGCAGATGATCCTTCCGGCACTGCGTTCCGGCAGCACTTCCGCAGTCGGTCACACGTTCGGTACTCCATGAAGACCTTCCTCTCCCTTGTTCCAGCAGGCAACAGAGGTTGTAGTTCTCCCCTCGTGATTCCGGCAGCACGATGGCGTGGTGTCAGAAGTAGAGGGAAGATCCTGCAGGGCTTCGCCTAAGCCAGATTAGGTTATGGTGGAGATTTAGGGTTTTTGGCGATCTAGGGATTAGAGGCCAGAGAGGAGGAGGTGGAGTCGGTGGCGGCTATGGAGGTGATACATCGGAAACGTATCTATAATTTTTGATGCTTCCTGCTTGTTTTGTATCTACTTTGCTTTGTTTTTTCTATACTTTGAGGTGTTTTTATATCTTTTCTAACCTATTAACAAGTTTCCACAGTGCCAGTTGCCTGTTTTCTTTTGATTTTGGTTCCAGAAAGGCCGAAAATCAATATTCTCGGAATTGGACGGGACAAAAGCCAAAGTCACTATTTTTCCTGTAGCAACACGGAACCACGAAGCAGAGCCGGAGGGGGTCCACAGGGTGGCCGCACCCCCTAGGCGTGGGCAAGCCCTGGAGGCGCCTATAGGGGGTGTGGGCCCCCTGGACCCCCACCGACCTTGACTCCTGCGCCTATAAGAAGCATCTGACCCAAAAACCCTAGGGCATCAAGAAGAAATCCACGAAAACCTCCGTAGCACCGCCGCCACCAAAGGGGAGATTCGGGGGACAGAAAGTCTCTATTCCGGAACCCTGCCGGGATGGGGAAGTGCCCCCGGAGCCATCTCCATCAATCTCCATCGCCATCTTCATCACTGTTGCTGATTCCCGTGATGAGGAGGGAGTAGTTCTTCCTCAAGGCTAAGGGCTCTACCAGTAGCTATGTGTTCATCTCTCTCTATGCATGATCTTGTTGTGGTCATGCGCTTTGTAATCAAGTAGATCTACCTTGCTACTCAAGTGCTTCAATAGATCTCTGCTCTCCCCATGTGTGTGAAAGTGACAGCGTGCACACCATGGTGGCACTTAGGTTTGAGTCTACATAAATACTCTTTGTGCTTTAATAGATCTTTGCTTGTCCCCACGTGTGTGAAAGTGACAGCGTGCATACCGTGTGTGGCACTTTGGCTCGATTGAATATCACTTTTGAGTTATATTTGGAGTTGGATGTCTCTATGAAATTGTGGTGTTTGTTGGAACCATCTAGCGCTCAAGGTGACAGTGTGGGGTTATCTAGATTGGGGAAGGTAGACTTTGAGGAGTGTTGTTATAGCCCTACCGATGATTAGAGTGTCCAACCGGAGAGTGGTTAAGAGTAGTATCACTAAGAGAGGATATTTATATCAGGGAGTGTTCACTAGTGAAACTATGATCCCTAGGCCTTGTTTCTAAACATTGAAACACCGTTTGCTACTAGATCTGTTGCATGTTTGCTTGCTTTAGTCTTTACCCCATGTCAACAACAAGTCAGAAGCTATTTTCTGGCACCATTACTACTTGTATTTAACTATCTCTTCGCCGAACTAGTGCACCTATACACCTGACAAGTGTATTGGGTGTGCTGGGGACACACGAGACTTCTTGTATCTTGATTGCAGGATTGCTTGAGAGGGAATACCTTTGACCACTTCCTCCCTGAGTTCGATAAACCTTGGGTAATCCACTTAAGGGAAACTTGCTGATGTTCTACAAACCTCTGCACTTGGAGGCCCAACAACTATCTACAAGAATAGAAGTGCGTAGACATTAGGCGGCGACGACGATCTGGCGGTGGCGGCGCTGCTGCGGCGGCGGCTTGGAGGCGAGGTGGTGGTGTTGTGTGTTGAGGGGCAGCCCCTCCCCTCTATTTATTAGAGGGAGGGCAGCTTGGGAGAGGGGAGTTCAAATCCTTCCCCAACTCCCTCTCCTACTAGGCTTGTGGTAAAGGGAGAGAAGGATTCTCTTCTTCCTCCACTAGGAAACATTGTCCCAGTTTGACTTTTCAAACTTGCCTTTTGACTTTCAATTTCGGAGTTTGATCTCACTCTTTTATTTGCACATATCTTTGACCTAGGACATTATGCAACTATTCCACTTAGTCATGACACATTCATGCACCCTTACCCTTCCGGTCCGGTGAACCTTCTAGACCCTTCTAGAACCTTTCCGATGAAAACACCGGAATCATTCCCGAACTTCAGAATTGGACTTTCCTTATATGAATCTTATTCCTCGGACCATTCTAGAATCTCCTCGTGATATCCCGAATCCCATCCAAGACTCCGAACAACATTTGGTCTCCCTACTTACATTCCATATCTACTAAACAACATTAAATCCTTAAGTGTGTCTCCCTACGGTTCGTGAATTATGCAGAAATGACCGAGACTCTTCTCCGATCAATAACCAATAGAGGAATCTGGAAATTCATATGGCTCCCACATATTTATATGATTACTTTGCGATCGAATGAAACACTTGCATACGATACCAATTTCCCTTTGTCTCGCGATATTTTACTTATCCGAGGTCTGATCGTCGGTATCTCTGCATACCTAGTTCAACCTTGTTACCGATAAGTACACTTTTCTCGTTTCCGTGATATGTGATCCCTTGTGAGACAGTCACATGCTTGCAAGCTAACTGGATGACATTCCACCGAGAGGGCCCAGAGTATATCTATCCGTCATATGGATGGACAAATCCCACTCTTGATCCATGTGCCTCAACGCATACTTTCTGAACACTCAATGCCACCTTTATAGCCAGCCAGTTATGGTGTGGTGTTTGGTGTCATCAAAATATCCATCCGGTGATGGTGATTAGCATGATCTCATGGTCGAAGGAATTAGGTTACTATGTATCAGAAAGCTTATAGCAAACAAACCATTGAAATGACTTGATCTTTATGCTACACTTATCTATAGGAGTATGTCTATCACACCATTCTTCTAATGATATGATCTTGTTGTTAATAACATCCCAATGTTCATGATCAGGAAACCATGATCATCTGTCAACCAACAAGCTAGTATTATAAAGAGCCTTTACTAGGGACTCTAATTAGTTTACAAATCACACAAGTATTAATGTTTCCGGTTAATACCGTTATAACATGAATGTAAACATTTATCATAAACACAAAGATATAATAATAACTTCTTAATTATTTCCTCTAGGGCATATCTCCAACAAGGTTAAACTTGGGGATGTTGATGTATGTAAAATGCATACATGAACTTTGTAGTTTGTTGATATGAATTCCCACATATTTGCTTCACATATGATGATATATCCATGCTTTACATTTTATGGAGATTTACCAATGATCCCCTTTATTTTGGTTATAACTCTGTAGGATAGGAAAACCTTCTTTTGTGTATTTTTTACCTTTCAAATACCTAAACAAAGTTGAATGGATCTAAGATTTTGGGACAGTTAATATTTCATCAAGAGAAGCACCTGGAGCACTTGGAACTCACCAGATGAGCCAGGAGGCCCAAAAGAGACCAGATGGCGCGCCTAGTAAGTGTGGGCATGTCACCAATGCTCCTTTCCTCCTTGACCATCAATTCACTTTGATATTTCGCATACTGCCTTTGTATGGCGTAAAAACCACTATATAAAGTGCCCCTCAGGAATTCTTGGAGGGAGGCGCTGTAGAAACACTAAAATACCAAAACAGAGCCAGAACCAACGAATATTGGAGGGGAAAACTGTGCCTAAGCCACCACCAGAGGGATATCTACCTTATCCAACGTCTCCACCATCATCACCATCATGAAGAGGGAGTAGTCCACCTATAGACCATGGATTTGTTGCAGTAGCTTGATATATTTCTCTCTTGTTCTTCATAGATCTAGTACCATATGAGATGCCCAACATAATTATGGTTATATTTATAATTCCTATGTGGTGGATTTTTATTCTATGATTTGACATATGAGATTGGAACCTATAATGTGTAAGATGTATTGATAGGTGCATATCATGTACCCTGTTCTTAATTACTTGTTCTGATCAAACTTGTATTCAAGAACATGTGTGGGGGAGAAGTGTGTATTAGATGGAGTATCATGGTGGTAGTAATTGAATAGTGACAACAAATTCAGTATATACTATGGTATTTACCTTTCTTTTGCTGCCTCACTAGGGATAAAGTGAATTCATGTGCTATAATTATCTTGTGGCAGCTAGATAATCTTGTTTGGTCAAGGTAGCATACTTGTGATACAAACATCATGTCAAAATACCTAAGGCTATACTCTGTTGATTCTTAAACCAAGATTTCTTGGAGTTTTCCCTTTCTTTAGGAGTATAAGAGAGATGTGGTGCATCATATATATGTTAGGACATCATGTCGATATGAATGCTTATCAAACACATGTTAAAGTTCCACCAATATTATGTCTTTGATGAATTGTTTGTGTCCATTGCATCCCAAAAAGAGAGTATACACAAGAACCCATGAATCCTGGTCTATTTTAAACCATAAGAAACAACTTACCAACACCATTATCACATTTTATATTTTCTGCAATTTATTATTTAAAAAATACAAAAATATTTTCTTCACTTGCAAACGCACACAAAACAAAAAAACAACAACTATCTTTTATTGCTTTTATCTTGCTTGCCTAGGTTTTATTTGTTTTACTTTACTTTATATATTATTGTTATTTCATATTACTAATACGAAACCTTGTGCTTGAAAACTATACGGTGGAGTTGGGGATACAAGATAAAACTTTGCTTTCTAGGTTGCTTGAAGAGGAGAAGAAGAATAACCTCTGATCCAATTCCCCGAGATTTAGATATAAACCCTCGAGTCACCCTTGTGGGGAAAAGATGCTTGCTACAATACTATGCACTTGGAGTCCCAAATGAATTGGTACACACGGAGTTGTTTCCATCAGCGGGCCGACGCTGGTCCTGCTAGACGACATGGAGACCTACTTGTTGTTGTTGTCCTAGATCTCGATGAAGACCAGGGCGGCGGCCACACGAGGTTGGACGGGTAGCAGGGTAGAAGGTGGAGGCGTGAGTGGAGCGGGTGGCGGTGGAGCTAGGACGTCCACATAGGATGCCGTCCATGACTTGTGGAGGGCCTGTTGATGGCCTGCAAGAGCACAAGTTTGTTAGAGCATGTTTTTATGGAAGTATTGTTTCTAGTTTTGAATCCCAATAAGGAGCTTAGTAAAGTGTTTATCTGCGGCATTTTTGTCGCACTCAAGGTGTCACTACTCTTGAGTGAATTGACTGCAAAATTTGAGGAGGAAAAAGGGTGAGTGTGGATGAAGGAGTATGTATATTGAATAGTGTTTTAGATTAAAAACCATAAAAGTAAACAATACGAAGATTTCTTGGGGTTCGTGCAGATGAGAGATTAGGCGCAGAGAGATTCGGTTCAAGTGAATGTGCCAAATGGAATAGGCAGAATAAGTGATTAGAATACTTCTTATAAATATACGAGTAGGCAAGCAACCCGTGTGATAGTAAATACTCCTCTTGGTAGATTTCGTCTGACTCCAATGATCCGTCTGCCTATTACCAAAACCATGGTTATCGCATTAATTAAGTTCATGAGACCAGATCAAGGCTTTAAACTCGGTGGCTCCTTGTTGCCCTCGAGTTATACTAGCTCCTCTTTGATATTGGTCGTGTCACTGGGAGGTCAACGATTAACTAGCAAACATGTTTTTACCTATAAATTCTCAAGATCATGTTATCTAGGACCTTAAATTATATATCAAGCATTAGTCATACATAGACATTCATTCTCACGTAGAATAATGACAACGATAATCACAAATAGATGAAAACCAAAAAGGCACACCACATCTCACCAATTCCTTACATCTCCCACGTCTATGAGGATTAATAACACATGAGAGGAGAATAACACAATAAGATTATAATAATGTAAATAGAGTTCATCCTGATATTACCATAGAGAATCACGTAAAGTTTGAGATCAAATCAAATACAAACCCAAATAGAAATAGAGGTTTTGAATTCCTAATCTTACGGATGTGAATCTCTCTCTCGGTACATGTGGGAATTATGGAGAAAATGGGGATCTAGAGGTTAGAGATCTTAAGAAAAGTCGATGGAATTCTTCCTCTCCTTCAGATCTGGTTTCCTCTCTTCTGGGGTGTTTCGTGGCTGCCGTGTCTGCAATTTGCCCTCTCTTTCTTCACGAAAAGTGCTTGGTTTGATAAGTAGAGGCCAACGGAACCTAGTAAGGGCGAACGGTACAGGCAAGTGTTGAAATAATTAGCAGTTTTTGCATTAATTTAATCCAAGTATATATCATGACAAAACAATTTCCAAGACTAACTAGCATACGCATAGTAGACATGCACCATACAGGCAAGTGAAAACCTAACATATCTATGCATACTGTAATACTAGTGATCATCATAGGAAATAGCAGGAGGGCAAAGAACACGTACGCGTTCGTCGATGGTATGACCAACAGCGCAACATAAGTAGAGACACCACCAGCGGCAGCGTCGTCAGACATGGCGATGAAGTCGAGGAAGAGCTTGAGCAGTCGCGTCTAGACGCTCCCCAAAAACCTTATTGCCTCTCTCCCGGTGCAGGATCAGAGAGACGGGGTTCCGAAGGCCTGCTCTCCCGGATGACCGTGCACGCAGCCGGCGGGATGGAGTAGCAGAGGGCAGCACAGAGAGATGGAACGACGATGCATAGCTAGGCAGATGCAATCTAATTGCTGGTTAAGATATGGAAACGGCCGGTCGTCTGTAATGACGCATTAATGAATCATAATTAATACACAATTAATTTTTTCCAACGAGCAAAATAAAGCTCGGCTCGGCGAGATTCCCACAACCCGCGGCGCGCGCGCGTCGTGACGAGGCGAGGCATGGCGTGGCGTGGCGTGGCGTGGCGTGGCGTGGCGTGGCGAGGCGAGGCGGGCGGCGTCGGAGGAGGAGTGCGCGAGGGCTTCTCTTCTTCTCACACCTTAGTGAGTGGTGCAACACTCTACTATATAAGGTGGTCCAACTCCCCTTTCACTAGCAATGTGGGATTAAACTTTGGCACCACTAGAACACACATGAGCTGCCATGATAATGGGCCAAAGAGAATTTCAGAATTTGTATTTGTTATGGGACAAAATCCCAACATCAAATATGCCTCAAATTCCAACAATCCCCCACAAAGTCTCATTGGCACATCACACCATTCTGTTCCAAATCATTATTTTGATACCAGCGTTTTTCAGTGGAGACTGTTAAGTTGAACTTCCACCTAGAGCATTAGACTACGCTCATCAACAACTGTCAATGGACTAAGCCTTGAATTGCCAGTTTTGTGTAAATGAGTTTCACCTAATGTCATAGTGATACTAGACTACCGAAGGCTACCCCTCAGGTGGAGCATATAAGTCACACTCATGGCCTTTTTCATGAGCTTCCTAGAGATTACCCTATCTCATAGACTGTGACCAGCAGTCGGGCTCACATAGGTGCGTTCTTTCAAGACTGCTCTATACGATAGCATCTTGGCTTATACAAGCCTATGAACACATTAAGAATAAGTCAACCTGCCATACAGATAGTGAGAGTAATGCATCTTCAGCGGAGTGGGTTAATAAAAGTTACTCTCCTCCAGTTAGCCACTGGCTTGTTTCCCCAGGTCCTAATTCACGGGATATCCGATCACATAGGTTGGGTTACTACCATGGTAACTCATGTGGATCTCAAACCCATCTCCTTTGATGCAATATCTATCACATTTCTTGATAGACCTTTTGTGAAAGGATCTGCTAGATTCTTAGCTTTTTGGATATAATCCAATGCTATTACTTCGGAGTTTCTCATTTTCCTAACAGATGCCAATCTTCTCTTTATATGTCTTGATGACTTCATATTATCCTTTGAACTACTCACTTTGACAATCACAGTTTGATTGTCGCAGTTCATAAGAATAGCCGGCACAGGTTTATCAACAACCGGCAAGTCAATCAAGAGTTCACGAAGCCAATCTGCTTCGACGATGTCGTATCTAGTCTTTGAGTTCTGCTTCCATTGTCGACCTCGTTAAGATGGTCTGCTTGCAAGACTTCCATGAAACAGCGCCACCACCATGAGTGAATACATATCCACTTGTGGCTTTCAACTCATCAGCATCAGAAATCCAATTTGAGTCACTATACCCTTCAAGTACCGCAGGGTCTCCGGTATAGTGAATACCATAACTCGATGTACCCTTTAGATAGCACATTACTCTCTCAAGATCATGCCAATGATCATCTCCCGGATTGGAAACAAACCGGCTAAGTTTGCTCACAGCAAACGCGATGTCATGCCTTGTTGCGCTAGCTAAATACATTAACGAGCCAATTATCTGAGAGTATCTCAGCTGATCTCTAGTTGTTCTTTTGTTCTTTCGAAGCATCTTACTAGGATCATATGGTGTCGGTGAAGGAGTACAATCTGAGTAGCCAAAGCGAATCAACACCTTCTCCACATAGTGAGATTGCAGAAGTGTAATTCCGCCATTCTCATCTTTCAGCAGCTTAATGTTTAGAATAACATCAACTTCTCCAAGGTCTTTCATGTCAAAACTTTGAGACAAGAAACTCTTGACTTGTTCGATGGCAATCATATTTGTCCCAAAAATCAGTATGTCATCAACATACAAACAAAGTATAACTCCTTTGCCCCCACCATGGCGATAGTATACACATTTGTCGGCTTCATTTACAACAAAGCCAGCAGATGTTAAAGTTTGATCAAACTTCTCATGCCATTGCTTAGGTGCTTGTTTCAGTCCATACAAAGACTTCAATATCTTGCACACCTTGCCTTCTTGACCATCTACTACAAAACCATCTGTCTGATCCATATAAATTTTCTCATCCAACTCTCCATTAAGGAAAGCTGTCTTGACGTCCATTTGATGAACGATAAGACCATGTGAGGCAGCCAATGAGAGTAGAACTCGAATAGTGGTCAATCTAGCCACAGGCGAATAAGTATCAAAGAAGTCTTCGCCTTCTTTTTGGGTATAACCCTTGGCAACAAGCCGAGCCTTGTACTTTTCAATCGTACCATCAGGCCTAAGCTTCTTTTTGAACACCCACTTACATCCTACAGGTTTGCACCCATAAGGACGATCAGTGATCTCCCAAGTTTCGTTTGCCATGATGGAATCCATCTCGCTTCTGACGACCTCTTTCCAAGATGTGCGCATCAGGGGATGCATAAGCCTCTGAAATAGAGGTGGGAGTATCATCCACGAGATAGACAATGAAATCATCACCAAAGGACTTTGCAATCCTCTGTCTCTTGTTCCTTACAGGAACTTCATTGTCTACCTCCTCAGGAATTTCATCATGTGCTCGTTCATAATATTCCATGGGAATAGCAGGTTCAGGAGTTTCAACAGATTCCTGTCTAGATGTACTAGGCATATCTTTCATCGGAAAAATATCCTCAAAGAATGTAGCATCCTTAGACTCCATAATTGTACCGACCTTCATGTCAGGTACCTCAGATTTCACCACTAGAAATTTGTATCCAACGCTATGATGAGCATAGCCAAGAAAGACACAGTCTACGGTCTTTGGTCCAAGTTTACGCTTTTTGGGAATTGGCAAATTCACCTTTGCCAAACAACCCCAAGTACGTAAGTATGAGAGTGTTAGTTTTCTCTTCTCCCATAATTCATAGGGAGTAGTTTCATTGTATTTTGTGGAAACTTTATTCAGGACATGACATGATGTCAATATCGCCTCCCCCCACCATGCCTTGGATAAACCCGAAGTACCTAACATAGCGTTAACCAAGTCTGTTAGAGTACGGTTTTTCCTTTCGGCAACTCCGTTAGATTGAGGAGAATGGGGAGGCGCCCTCTCATGAATAATGCCATGTTCCGCACAAAATAAATCAAACTCATTAGAGAAATACTCTCCACCACGATCTGACCGGACTCTCTTAATCTTTCTCTCAAGTTGATTTTCAACTTCTGCCTTAAAGTTTTTAAAGTGGTGTAGAGCCTCATCTTTAGTTTTCAAAAGATATATATAGCAAAATCTAGTAGAATCATCAATCAACGTCATAAAGTATTTATTTCCACCTTTGGTCAACACACCATTCATCTCACATAGATCTGAATGTATAAGCTCTAGTGGTGCCAAGTTTCTTACTTCCTGCACAGGCTTGTGAGGCTTGCGCGGTTGCTTAGCTTGAACACACTCTTGACATTTAGAGCCTTTGGCTAAAGTGAAACTCGGAATTAAATTCATCTTAGCTAGCCGCGTCATACAACCAAAATTAATGTGACAAAGTCATGAATGCCAAATATCGGTATCATTGCCATGGGGCACAAATATGGTTCACAACCTTATTACAAAAATCTGATAGGGAAAGTCGGAACAAACCGCCACACTCATAACCTTTACCAATAAATTGTCCATACTTAGAGATGACTACTTTATTGGACTCAAATACCAACTTAAAACCTTCTTTGCAAAGAAGGGAACCACTAACGAGATTCTTATTTATTGAGGGAACATGTTGCACGTTCTTCAGCTGCACGATCTTTCCCGAAGTAAACTTCAGATCCACCGTGCCAACACCACAAACAGAAGCATGCGATCCGTTTCCCATCAAGACGGAGAGATCTCTTGTGATCTGATAAGAAGAAAACAAAGAGATATCAGCACACACATGAATATTAGCACCGGTGTCGATCCACCAATCTGTAGATTGACAAATTGACAAAACAATAGGTAAATTACCATACCCGGATGCATCCTTATCATTGTTGCTCATAGTCACATTGACAGACTTAGAGTTCTGTCCATTTGGATTCTTCCTTCCTTTGCGCTGCTTGCAGTTTGGAGCCTAATGTCCAACCTCGCCGCACACAAAGAAGGGATCCTGTGACTTGTCCTTCTTATTTTTTTGAAGTTGGTAGTACGAACGGCCTTGGTCTTCCCCTTGAACTTGTTGTGGAAGTTCTTCTGCACCACATTGGCGCTTGACCGGGGTACCTCGGCTCCCTTTGGGTGTGCGTCTTTTGCCTTTGCCTTTTCCTCAAGGTCCAGAAACCCAATGAGATTCTCAACATACATCTCTTGCCTCTGGTGTTTGAGGTTAGTGGCAACACTCCTCTAGATTGAGGAAGCTTTGCAATGATGCATCCCGCAACAAATTTGCCGGGCAACGCACACTTTAGGAGCTCAAGTTCTTTTGCAATGCACTGAATCTCATGAGCACATTCAGCACGAGCGGTTTTCAACCATCCTATAGTCATGAAACTACTCCATGACATACATTCACTTGCCCGACATCGATGCACGAATTTTGCTTGAGTGCATCCCACAGTTCTTTGGCATTGCGCATATGTAAATATGCATCCACCAACTTGTCCCCAATGACGCTTATGACACAGCCCACAAAGAATATGGTGGTCTCCTTGAACGTCTTCTCCTGTTCAGGAGTGATCGTTCCTTTAGGATTACTAGACGATACCCAGAAGGCGTCCATAGCCATCAGCCAGAGGGTACACTTGGTTTGCCAGCGCTTAAAGTGCGCACCCGTAAACGGGTTTGGTTTCAGACAAGCGGCAAAGCCTTGACGCGAAAACAGCCTAACATAAGGTTTTTGGATTGTTGAAATAATTAGCAGTTTTCGCATTAATTTAATCCAAGTATATATCATGACAAAACAATTTTCAAGACCAACTAGCATACGCATAGTAGACATGCACCATACAGGCAAGTGAAAATCTAACACATCTATGCATACTGCAATACTAGTGATCATCATAGGAAATAGCAGGAGGGCAAAGAACACGTACGAGTTCGTCGATGGCATGACCAACGACGCAACAGAAGTAGAGCCACCACCAGCGGCAGTGTCGTCAGACATGGCGATGAAGTCGAGAAAGAGCTTGAGCAGTCGCATCTAGACGCTCCCCAAAAAGATTATCGCCTCTCTCCCGGTGCAGGATCAGAGAGACGGGGTTCCGAAGGCCTGCTCTCCCGGACGACCGTGCACGCAGCCGGAGAGATAGAGTAGCAGAGGGCAGCACAGAGAGATGGAACGGCGATGCGCAGGTAGGCAGATGCAATCTAATTACTGGTTACTGCTACGGTTTGCGTCTGCCTGCTATATAGTGCGGGTCGGGTAGGACGTGGGGCAACAGTCCACGACCGAGTCAGTGTCAGCCCACGTCTATAATGACGCATTAATGACTCATAATTAATACACAATTAATTTTCTCAACGAGCAAATAAAGCTCGGCTCGGCGAGATTCCCGCAACCCCCGCCCGCGCGCGCGCGTCGTGGCCAGGCGGACGGCGTCGGAGGAGAAGTGCGCGAGGGCTTCTCTTCTTCTCACACCTTAGTGAGTGGTGCAACACTCTACTATATAAGGTGGTCCAACTCTCCTTCCACTAGCAATGTGGGACTAAACTTTGGCACCACTAGCACACACATGAGCTGCCATGATAATGGGCCAAAGAGAATTTCAGAATTTGTATTTGTTATGGGCCAAAAGCCCAACATCAAATATGCCTCAAATTCTAACAGCAAGTTCCATCATACCGATGGTCGTTAAGCCTTCAGTATATGTCGAATCAAAATGCCTTTAATTAGAGATTTGTTTGTTTGGCTCTAATTAACTCCTAAATATCCTGGGATCCTTCTATAGTGTTCAACACTTGAAACATACATCGTAGAACAAGGTTTCACTAAATCGCGATATTAACATTAGCAAAGGAGTAAAGATCCAATGAAACTCGATGAAAACTAATAGAAAAACCCATTTAAAAAACGTTAATATTTGGAGCTATCACATGCGTCGTGTCGTCCCACTTTCTCTCCTCCTCTAGCTAGGAGAGGAGGATGGCGGCATGCAGCTCCTCCTCCATCATGGGCCGGTCTCGTTGTTGTGGCTTCAGTGACTCGACCTTGTCGCCGGCTTGCTGCTGCGTCCAGGGCCATACCTCGCACTTGACCGTGTCGGCACCCCTATAGCGTGACCAGATCGGCAGGCCCGGCTGAGGAGGGCCGAAGAAGTCCAGGAGCTCGCTGTCGTCGTCATGCTCGTTCTCCATGTCAGAGTTCACCATGTAGTCCTCATTGTCGAGGTTCTCGAGGTGGGCCTCGATAGACTCACGACGTGCCGCGTGCTTGACCTCAAACCATATGTCCCACAGCGGGGATTGAATGGCATACATCGGGTCACAACACAGATATAGGAGGAGAAATACCCCGCGACGGCAGATCTTCCCTCCGACGAGCAGGCCCGACGAGGAGATGGCCGGAAAAAACGTATGACCACAGGCACGGCATTACCGTGTTGACGAGGGTACGTGCCACCTCGAGGCTCACGATTGACGCGGCACTCGAAGCATGGACACAGCGACGGGCACCAGCGGACAGCGGTAGAAGGTGCGCCGCGGCAGGCTGGACCACGGACAGCGAAAAGTGCTGGGCGTCTTTGTGTTGTGCCATGATGGCTTTCTCGGCTGGTCATTGGTTCACCGGAAGAGCAAGTCTCCAAAACCGCATGGTCCAAGTCGCCGGCAGATCGACAGCATGCCGCTTTGCCGCCTCACGGATCGCGAGTCGCGACGAGGCCAGCTGCCAGCCCAGCTCAAGCCTTACGGCCCGTGTTTCATGGCCCAAATGGAACGGAATACAAACAAGCTGCAAATGGGATAATTTCACACGCTGTTAAAAAAAGAGAGGAGCTTTTCACATGATTCCACATCATTTTTCTTCACAATCTATACAAAGTCTTCGTTCCAAACTGAGAGAAACCATATTATTCGGTGCCCGTGAGCAGCTTACTACAGGGCGCAATGCCTGTGCCACAGAAACAGCTCTTTGCAAACAGTCATGCATGTACTACTATGCCTAGAGACGGCCGGAGAGTTGAACGTCACTGATCTCCGAGTAGAAGGGACTTGACGATGGCAGGTAGCAGGACATGCTCTTAAGTTCTGTACTTATAATAAGAAATAAATATGCTCTTGTTGCTTATTCCGCACCATTTTCGGTGCCCGCGAGCAGGTAGCTAGCTGCACGGTGGAGACGTGCAGTGCGTGTGCCACGAGCTCACCAGGTCATCTCCGAGCAGCAGGGACTTGACGATGGCGTCGGCGTTCCCGCTGTCGACAGGGAAGAGGTGGCCGGATTTGGGAAGCTCGTGGTAGACGACCCAGGGGAGCCTCTCGCTGATGTACCTCGACAGAATGGCCGGCACGATGAGGTCCTCGGCGCCGTGCCACAGGTGCACCTTCCCTTCGCCCCCGGCGAACGGGTCCTTGAGGTCAAGGGGGCTCCAGTCCCACTTCCCGAACCCGACTATCATGTCACGGTGCAGGCTGTGGTACTCCCCCTGCTGCCTTATCATCGGCTGAGACATGACCACAGACAGAGCAGAGAAATGAGCAAGTCAGTTAGTAATTCGGGGATTCTGTAGTCAGCTTAATGATGCGAGGAGTGATTGATTCTTTACGAAGTAGGTTCGCATGCCGAATTTCCGCATGAGCGCCGCGTCTTCTTCAGAGAGGATGGCAGGGTTGTAGGTGATGACGCTGGAGGGCGGGAAGAGCTTCTGGGTGTTCCACCAGTAGGTCAGCCATGGCAGGTGATGGGAGACCCACACCGCCCACTGGTCCTGCGGGAGCTGCTGGTACCAGGCGTCCCGCGTCACGTTCGCCGGAAAGCCTGACCACCAGTAGTTGCCCACCGGCCCGAGAATGGCGACACCCAAGAGCCTGTTCTTCCACCACGGTCAAACAAACATTCAGGCTCTGATGTTGCAGTGAAGAAAGATGCAGGGTTGTCAGCTTGAGCGTTTACAAGATCAGTATGCGGTGTTACCTGTGTGGGATGTACTTGAGGCAGCTCCACATGATCTCGCCGCCCATGGAGAAGCCGATGAGGTGAAACTTAGGACCAAGCTTCAGGTTGTCGGCAAGCTCTTCGATGTCGAGGGCGATGCTCTTCTCAGTCCGGGCCAGGTTCGGGTCGCTTTCACCGTACCCAGGCCGGTCGAAGGACACGAGGTGGATACCCAGCTCCTGTGCCACCTCCTGCACAGGATTTAAGGCCATGGCAGAAGAATCACTTGGTGCCAACTTAAGAGTAGATTGTCCAGTCAGTAAAATGCTTCTTAGGAGAGCAATTACAGATATGTACCGGGGAAATTGGAAGAGCGTCGTGTCTGCAGGAGTCGAACCCATGAACATAGATGATCTTGTACCTGGCCTCCTCCTTTGGGACACCGGATTCCTTGTATGCCAAATGCCTGCCGTCTTTGAGCTTTGTTCTTGGTGCTGTAACCGGGGGGCCATTCGGCGAGCCACAGATTGTCGGAGGCGGAGGCTGGATATGCTGGTATACCAGCGCCGACAGGATCACAAGCAGAACTACGGCGAGCTTCCCCGCCATGCCTGTGAAATGAGAAATGAACACCTGAAATTTGGTTCTGTACTAATGCAGTTTGAACTTCTGCGCTTTGTTAATTTATAGTGCAGGATGTAAATTGTCTTGTAAGAAATGGACGGTTTCAACTTAACTTTTGACCTAAATCAAAGATGGAGGGTTTGAACATGCACCAAGTTGCAACGTCATACATTTCTACTACTCTAGAAGGCTTGTTATTACAGGTCCAACTTGATTTTTTTTCTATAGGAGATTTTGGACCTATCTCGAGACATTTTTCATGGCATTGATATCACTGGCATTGGAATTTCGAATACGTCTTGTGGAATGTTGACAGAATGGTATGCACCAGACATTCAGACATCTGAAACTATTATACCAAGGGGGAAAAATCCGAGACACTACATGGCAGATTACTGAAGTCTGAAAGCATAGACTACTAAAACTGTTTCAAAACAAAAAATTGTATGCTAAAGATAGAGGTCCCCAGAAAGAATAAAATATGCAAGCTGCACCTGTCAGCCAAAAAACATATATACAAGCAAAAGATAGAGTAATTTATCATCTTGGACTGTCAGTTTCAAGCATACTACAGTTAACCCGATCCGTACATGGAATTAATAAACAATGGAGTCTTGAATGTTTCATGTGCCACAAGAAAACAAATGCAGATCTGATCATCTGGACAGAAGGGCTTCAATGCCAACTTTAAAACTGTCGAGTGCAAACATTGGCATGTGGTTGCTCCTCGACTTAAATTAGCATTTCACTATAAAAACTCGACAAACAGGGACTAGCCCATGTTGCCTTTTTAAATTAAGAAGACCAACCAAGGCAGACGCTAGGAAGCTGGTGGCGCCGTGGCAGGCTGGGCGCACGCCACCAGTCAACCGATCAACACCAGTCCCCTCCTAACATTTCAACGTTACGAAAAAACAAAATAAATATCATGTCTACTCCTAGTATTCACCCACGCAGGTCTCGGGCAAGTCCCCCTCATGGGTCATCTATGTTAGTTTGAGTATCATTAAATCACGCAACACACTCAGTGTCAGCAAGCACTTCTGTTACTTTTTTAAAACGAAGTAATTATTTTATATCTGAGAAAGCAATAGAGTGTACTTTCAAGGAAAACAACACCAGGAAACAAAATTTAAATGTGGTCAAGGGAATTTCATTTCAACAGCCGGCATGCCATGGTAAGAATTTTTTGCGACCAACATAAACGTGGAAAGCAGGAGCGGTAGGTGAAATGGAAAATATTCTGAGCAATATGCAGATTAGTAAAAGATCTGAAAGGGATAACTGAACTGACGGGGTCTTAAAGAAAATTTTAATTATACCAGGATCCTCTGTTAGCCAAGAAGAAGCTGAAGCGCAAGATATAAAACAATCCCAAACAAATATGTCACGCTGAACTGCCACTTTCAATCCTATGTTCATCAGTTCAGGAATAATGCACTCGTCCCTATACATAAGAATTAAACAACAGGACCACAGGGGCTTTGATGTGCAAAGAGTACCAATACATAACTAGCGATTCTGCATCTTTAATAGGGCATTGTGACGAATAAAACAAAATTATGTTTGAACAATCTGTGCAGACTCTTCAATAATAGTACTTACTAGAGTGGTATTACTGAATCGTTCTCTCAAGAGAAGTAAATCCTAACTGGATCATCTAGAATCAATCGACGAACTGGTGTACGGTTCTGAAACTTAGCATTTTTTTACTCCGGTGGGAATCCAGGATGGCCTCCTAAACTATTGTTTCAAATTAACTTGCTTGGTGGAAAACTTTCATGGTGCTGAAAGGTGCAAGGACGGAGAATCGGGGATATTACGATGCTAGGAATTTGGAACAAGGATCAAATGTAAGAAAGGTATATCCTGACAATTATTATTGGCTGATGACCGCAACTACAGAGCAGAAGGCAAAAGGAACCACTATGCACGCGGAATCAACAAAGAGAAGTGGACATTTTTTTTGCGGGGAACAGATGTGGACCTCACGTATGATCGCCGCCGAACAATCTCTATCTAGCATCACGTCGTTACTCGCAGCTGCAGTACCAACTCACGAACACGAGCAAATCCACGAACCAAGAACCAAAAAGAAACCAACCAAGCGGATCAAACGGATCACACAGCAACAACCGCCCAGGTATGAACGTAAACAGACAAGGCGAGAGAGAGTGTGTGTCCGTGCGTACCACCGGAGGCCGGCGCCGGCGTCGGAGGGCGATTGATGGCGGGCCCGGCCATCGTTCGGCTGCGGCGGTGGAGGAGGAGCAAGTTCGACGAGTACAACGGCGGCCTCCCCTTTCCCTCCGGCCTTCCCGCTGCCTTGAACCGCTTGCTCCGCTTCCTCCTCCGCTACTAGTCAGTCAGGCCTGCTACTAGTACTGGCCTGGCCTGCCCGTGGCATTGCATTAAATCCTGCGCATAGCATTGGGCCCACAGCATCCAGTTGGCCCCACTTCTGAGAACGGCCCGACCGGCCGAGATGAGGTGGGACCTGCGGTCTGGAACAGAGTCGACTCTTTTTTTTCCTAGTCCCAAACTCTTTTCAAAGATGATGTACCCTTCGATTTTTAAATATAAGATATTTTATTTTTTGTGAAACAAATATATTTACACATTATTAGTGTATAAGTTTAGAGTGAATCATACACTAAAAGGTGTATAAATATATTCGTTCCACAAAAGATAAAACATTTTATATTATTATAAAATGGAGGGAGTAATAAATTTGTTGTTTAAAATAGAAAATGGCAATAAACGAATTGTGGTAAAAGAAAACATGGCCGGCAACCAAAGGTGCCAAGTAGTCTCCAACTGGGTGATGCACTCTTTAAAAGTAAACTTTTATTTAAGGGCTAGACTATTACTTCCTCCGTTCTAAAATATAAGATGTTTTAGCTTTTTCTAAGACACATATATTAGAATTTTGTATTTAGACTTCTTTTATGTATAGGGTCAGAACAGAATAAGGGATCACACTAAAATGTGTATATATATGTGTGTTTTAGAAAAACAATAAAACATCTTATATTTTAAAACGAAGTGAGTATGTATCATTGTACCAGCTAGTCGTGATATATTTCTAATCGCCTAAACCAAGGAGAATAGTAAAGATTGTGATCTCTTCTAAGGTCAGGATTAGGTAGGATGGCATGTAATTGTCTATACTTACCCTAAATTCAAGGTTTCAAATTGTGATCATCTAACCTAATTCTTTCCGCTTCTCTCTCTCCTACCCATAGCTGTAGGGCTATCTCTCCTCTTCACCTCTCCTCATGGCTCCATTCCAGTCGGAGGTCAACCCCAACGTTCACCAATGGGCGCATGTAACGAAGATCATTCACTCTCTCTTGTCCGGGCCGTCTTTGACTTATGTCACCACCTATGCCCTGAAGGATCACCTCACCACCAAAACCCCACCGTTCGATTCCACATGGCTCCGCCTCGACGCCGCAGAGAACCGCTAGCTCTATGGGCCATGGCGCTGGACAATCGAGCTCATCATGAAGGCCTTTGCCTAGACGGCGTGGACCAACATCCATGCGCTCTTCAATGATGTAATAAGAAGACGCGCGAGATCTACCTCGCCAAGGAGTTTGCAGCGTCCGATGCGAGATCTATAATAAAATATTATTTCTCTTCACCAATTCACCATTAATAATAATTGTTCTGTCGAGTTTGACCCTCTCGGTTTTTCTACGAAGGACCTATCCCCTCCCTGTCCGGTGTGAGACTCTTTTGTTCAGTAGTACGGGTGAGTTTTATCCACTCTTAAGACCACCAACACACTGTGTTTGAAGGGTTTCGCGGTATAGTAAATCAAAATTTTCTACGGATGCGAACAGAGGGAAGCCAAGATCTAATCTAGGAGATGCAAAACAACAAGAGAGATTGGATTAGATCTTCATACCCTTGAAGATTCGCACAGCGGAACGTTCGTCGGAACGTGGGTGATGTAGTCATACTCGCTTCTCCTCCTCGCGATCCGATCTGATCTAGCACCGCAAGTGGCGATGCCTCCGGGAGATGCACACGTGCAGCACCTCGACGTCTCCTCCTTCCTCGGTCCAACAAGTAAGGTGGAGAGACGGATTGGATCTACAACGCGACGGCGCGGTGCAAGTGGTGGAGAGTTTCTGCAGCAGGGCTTCACCTACACGAAGTCGGGAGGGAGAGAGAAAGGAGGGCAGCAGGGCGACCAGGCTTGAGGGGAAGGTGTGGGGTGGTGGTGCGCCCTAGCCCTCTATATATAGAGGGGTGGGCGCCAGCCCTAGCCCCTCCCCCAAGCCTAGGCCGGCGGCCAAAGGAGGGAGGTGTGGGGGGCAAGGAAACCCCCCCCTTCTAGAAGCTCCAAACTAGGGTTTCCCCTTGTTTGGCCGGCTGGGCCCTATGGGGCCTTGTGCCCCTGGCCCAATGCGGCCAGGGCACTCCCTCATAGGCCCATGCCCCATCCCGACAGGTGGGACCACGTTGGCCCCCTTCCGGAAGATTCTAGAAGCTTCCGGTACAATACCGATTAACCCGGAACAATTCCGAACTCCAAAAACTGCACTGCCTTATATGAATCTTATTCTCCGGACTATTCCGGAACCTCTCGTGATGTCCCGGATCCCATCCGAGACTCCTAACTAAAACTCATAAACCAATTATCCAATCTATCCTAGCGTCGAGACACGTTAAGTGTGTGACCCTTCGGGTTCGAGAATATGCGGACATGATCTTCTATCAATAATCAACAACGGGGTCTGGAAACCCATATTGACTCCCACACATTCATCGATGATCATATAGGATGAACCACGATGCCAGGATTCAATCAATCCCATATATATATATTCCCTTCGTCTCGCGATATTTTACTTGCCCGAGATTTGATCGTCGGTACCGTCATACCTAGTTCAATCTCGTTCACAGCAAGTACTTTACTCGTTCCGTAATCCGATATCACTTTGTGATTAAATCCTTAACCACATGCTTGCAAGCGTTGTTGATATCGATTACCGAGTGGGCCCGAAGTATATCTCTCCGACTTGGGAGGGACAAATCCCATCTCGATACATACAACCCAACAGATACTTTTCGATCACCTGAGAGACAACTTTATGATCACCCTCTCATAGGATGAAGTTTGATGACCTCAAAGCTTTCTTCCGATACCAGGGAGTTGTATTATCTCATGGTATAAGGAATACAATATTTGACATAAGAAAATCTTCGCAAAGATGAACACGATGACACAATCTAATTGCTTCGCTTAGTTTGGGTCTGTCCATCATATCATTCTCCCAATGATATGATCTCATTATCAATTGACAACTCATGTCTATGGTTAGGAAACCTTGACCATCATTAATCAATGAGCTAGTCCATAGAGGCGTACTAGGGACACGGTGTTGTTCACAAACCACACAAGTATTAAAGTTTCCGCTTAATACAATTCTAGCATGGAATATAAACATTATCTTGAACAAGAATTATAATAATAACATCTTTATTATTGCCTCTAGGGCATAATTCCAACAGTCTCCCACTTGCACTAGAGTCAATAATCTAGTTTACATTTGGCAACAATCTCACACCCATGGCACTGAGGTGCTGATCATGTTTTACACGTGGAAGAGGTTTAGTCAATGGATCTGCGACATTCAGATCTGTATGTACTTTGCTAATCTTCATATCTCCATCTGCTATATAATCTCGGATTATATGAAACTTGCGGTTGATATGCTTGGTCTTTGGATGATATTTTGGTTCCTTAGCGAGTGCTATGGCACCAGTGTTGTCACACAATATCTCCAGTGGGTCCAATGCACTTGGAACCACGCCAAGCTTCGATGATGAAGTTCTGATCCAAACTCCTTCACTTGGCCGCCTGCGTGACCATGTATTCCGCTTCTCATAGATCCCACGATCACGCTTTGCTTGCAGCTTCTCCACTCACAGCTCCTCCATTCAAAATATACACGTATCCTGTCGAGATTTAGAATCATCCTTGTCGATTATCGAAACTAGCGTGGGCGTAACCTTTACGACGGCTGTTCATCACCCCATAGACTAAGAACATTTCTTTACTCCTATTTAGGTACTTTAGGATGTTCTTCACGGCTGTCCGATGTTCCTCTGGATCACTTTGATATCTGCTCGTCAAACTAAGAGCATTGGACACATCCGGTCTAGTACACAAGATGGCATACATCATAGAACCTATGGCGAGGCATAAGGCACTTTGCTCATAGCTTCCTATCATTTACCGTAGCTGAACCTTAGCCTTGCTCAATATCTTACGACAACATAGGCCTTTGAACCTTTCTTTGCCTTATCCATTCGAACCTTTTGAACTTTGTCTAGGTATGTACTGCGGCTTAAAGCTATCAGCGTCTTTGTCTATCTCTATAGATTTTGATGCCCAATATATAAGCAGCTTCACCTAGGTCTTTCATTGAAAAACACTTGTTCAAATAACTCTTCACATCGTTAAGCATGTTAATGTCATTTCCAATAATCAATATGTCATCCACATATAGTACCAGAATGTCACCGAGCTCCCACTCACTTTCTTGTAGATACAAGCTTCGTAGCAATTTGGAACAAATCCAAAGCTCTTGATCACTTGATCAAAACGAAGGTTCCAACTCCGAGATGCTTGCTTCAGTCCATAAATAGAACACTGAAGTTTGCATACTTTATCAGCATCCTTAGGATCGACAAAACCTTCGGGTTGCATCATATACAACTCTTCATCAATGTTGCCATTGAGGAATGCAGTCTTGACATCCATCTGCCATATTTCATAATCATGAAACGCAACAATTGCTAATAAAATTCGAATGGACTTAAACATCGCTACGGGAGAGAAAGTCTCATCGTAGTCAACACCTTGAACTTGTCGAAAACCTTTCGCGACAAGACGTGCTTTATAGACGGTAACATTACCATCCGTGTCCGTTTTCTTCTTGAAGATCCATTTGCACTCAACGGCCTTTCAGTCGCTAGGAGGGTCCACCAAAGTCCATACTTGGTTTTCGCTCATGGATCCCAATTCGGATTTCATGGCTTCTAGCCATTTCTCAGAGTCTGGTCTCATCATTGCTTCCTCATAGTTCGTAGGTTCACTGTCTTCTACTAACAAGACAGTCAGGACAGGGTTGCCGTACCGCTCAGGAGGGGCACGCGACCTTGTCGACCTGCGACGTTCGATGTGACATCGTCCGAAGCTTCATGATCCTTGTCATTAGCTTCCTCTATTGTTGGTGCGGTGACACTGGAACAATTTCGGTCTTGCGCTACTCTCCAATTCAAGAGAAGGTTCAATAACCTCGTCTAGCTCTACTTTCCTCCCACTCACTTCTTTCGAGAGAAACTTCTTCTCAAGAAAGGAACCGTTCTTTGCGACAAACACTTTGCCTTCGGTTCTGTGATAGAAGGTATACCCAATAGTTTCCTTAGGGTATCCTATGAAGATGCATTTCTCCGCTTTGGGTTCGAGCTTGTCTGGCATCAACTTCTTGACGTAAGCTTCGCATCCCCAAACTTTAAGAAACAACAACTTAGGTTTAGCACCAAACCACAGTTTATACGGTGTCGTCTCAACGGATTTAGATGGTGCCCTATTTAAAGTGAATGCAGCGGTTTCTAATGCATAACCCCAAAATGATAACGGCAAATCAGTAAGAGACATCATTGATCGTACCATATCTAATAAGGTTCGATTCCGCGTTCGAACACACCATTGCTTGCTGTGGTGTTCGGTGGCGTGAGTTGCGAAACGATTCCGCTTGCTTTAAGATGCGTGAGAAAATCATAACTCAAATATTCACCTCCACGATCGGATCGTAGAAACTTAATCTTTCATTACGATGGTTCTCCACTTCATTCGAAATTCTTTGAACTTTTCAAATGTTTCAGATTTATGTTTCATTAAATAGATATACCCATATCTACTTAAGTCATCGGTAAAAGTGAGAAAATAGCGATATCCACCGTCCGAAACACTCATCGGTCCGCATACATCAGTATGTATGATTTCCAACAAGTCCGTCGCCGCTCCATCATCTGGGAGAACGGGTTTTGATCATCTTGCCCATGAGGCATGGTTCGCATGTGTCAAATGATTCAAAATCAAGAGACTCCAAAAGTCCATCGAATGGAGTTTCTTCATGCGTTTTACTCAATATGACCTAGACGACGATTGCCACAAATAAGTAGTATTATCACTATCTACTTTGCATCTCTTAGCCTCAATGTTATGGATGTGTGTTTCATCCCTTTCGAGATTTAGAAGAAATAAACCATTCACAATAGGTGCATGACCATAAAAGATGTTACTCATATAAATAGAACAATCATTATTCTTCGATTTAAATGAATAACCGTCTTGCAATATACAAGATCCAGAAATAATGTTCATGCTCAACGCAGGCACATAATAACATTTATTGAGGTTTAAAACTAATCCCGAAGGTAAAACTAAGGAGAGCGTGCCGACGGCCATCACATCAACTCTTGATCCGTTGCCAACGCGCATCGTCACCTCATCTCATAAGCGCCCTCTATTCCGTAGCTCTGTTTGAGTTACAAATATTAGCAACCGAACCAAGATCAAATACCCGTGCACTACAACGAGGGCTAGTAAGGAAAACATCAATAACATGTATATCAAATATACCTTTGATGGTGCCACCTTCTTGTCCGCTAAGTACTTGGACGATTGCGCTTCCATGACCCTTGTCCTTGCAATAGAAGCACTCGATGTCCGGCTTAGGACCGGACTGAGCTTCTTCTCGGCGAGGCAACGCGCTTGCCGCCGCCTTTCTTGAAGGGCTTCTTTGCACCCTTACCTTTCTTGAAGGGGGGGGCTTGTTGACCATTAACACATGATTATCCTTTTTGATGTGCACCTCCGCAGCCTTCAACTTTGCGAAGAGCTCAGTGATCGTATCAGTGGAACCAATCTGATTGTGAGTCACTACAAAACTTTTGTAGCTGGGAGGGAGTGATTGCAGAACCCTGTCAATATTGAGCTCCTCTGGAATCTTGAAGTCCAGTTGCTCAAGGCGTTGAGTGTAGCCCGACATCTTAATGGTGTGCTCACTAACGAAACTCCCTTCCTCCATCTTGCAGTTAAAGAACTTCTCAGAGATCTCATATCTCTCAGAACGGGCCTGAGTCTGAAACATGGTTTTCAGTTCCTCGAGAATCTCAAAGGGCCCGGATAGTCTTCAAAACCATTTTGAAGGTCCGATTCCATAGCAAACAACATGGTGCTCTTAATCACACCATAATCATCTTTGCGCCGATTGATGACTTTCTCATCGGTAGCCTTGATGGCAGGGCGTCACCTAACGCATTCTCAAGGACATAGTCCTTTTGACCGCCAGAGAGAATGATTCTCAGATTGCGGAACCAGTTGGTGAAGTTAGACCCATTGTTTTTAAGCTTTTCCTTCTCAGCAAAAACGTTGAAGTTGAAGTTGGACTTAGCCATTTGATCTACAATATTTGCAAGTAAAAATTAGACTATGTTCATGATAACTAGTTCAACTTTTAATCAAATTACTAGATTTACTCCCACTAAATTCAACATCCCTCAAGTTGTTTAGTGAACACGATCCAAATTCACCACACCTAATCCGATCTTCACGAGAAGACATGTGGTTTCAATGGTGGACAACGAAGTGTCGATCATATCATTCATATGACTCATGCTTAACCTTTCGGTTCATGTGTTCCGAGGCCATGTCTGTACATGCTAGGCTCGTCAAGTTAGACCCAAGTATTTCCGCGTGTGCAAAACTGGCTTGCACCCGTTGTATGTGAACGTAGAGTCTATAGCACCCGATCATCACGTGATGCTTGGACACGACGAACTTTCACAACGGTGCATACTTGGGGAGAACACAGTTTTTATCTTGATCTTTAAGTGAGGAATCATCTTATAATGCTACCGTCGCGATCTAAGCAAAATAAGATACATAAAAGGATAAACATCACATGCATATAACTTTATGTGACATGGTATAGCCAATCTTCGCGCAATGATCTCCATCTTGTGCGTGCCGGCATGATCTCCATCACTCCACCATGATTGCCTCCACCACGAATAGCAACTACAACTATTGCTAACTACTTAGCGATAAAGTGAAACTATTACATGGTGTATAAGAAGTTGACACACATGTCATACACAATTATAAAGACAACCATATGGCTCATGCCGGTTGTGTACTCATCGACATGCAAGTCGTGAAACATTACAAAACATGATCATCGCATACATTATACACATCACATCTTGGGCCATACCATATCACAGAAAACACTCCCTGCAAAAACAAGTTAGATGCCTCTACTTTGTTGTTGCATGTTTTACGTGGCTTATGGGAGTAGAATGCTAAGAACGATTCTTACCTACGGAAAGCCACAACGGTGATATTATGGTTGCCTTACTCGGGTGTAAATCCCATGACAACTATAGTGAGAGAAACTGGCATCCACCAGCCGCATGTGTGGAACAAGCCACACGTCAAGTGCGGAGCCGGTCTCGCGAACGACGTCGCGTAAGGTTGGCCTGGACCGCTTCAATCTCACTATCCCGCGTCATAAGAAGAACACAAACAAGAGGCTTGCAACAGAAAACATCAACGCCCGCAACAACCATGTTGCGTTCTACTCGTGAAACACATCTACGCATAGATCTAGCTCTGATACCACTGAAGGGTTTCGCGACATAGTAAATCAAATTTTTCTACGGATGCGAACAGAGGGAATCCAAGATCTAATCTAGGAGATGCAAACAACGAGAGAGATTAGATTAGATCTTCATACCCTTGAAGATTCGCATAGCGGAACGTTCGTAGGAACGTGGGTGATGTAGTCGTACTCGCTTCTCCTCCTCGCGATCCGATCTGATCTAGCACCGCAAGTGGCGATGCCTCCGGGAGATGCACACATGCAGCACCTCGATGTCTCCTCCTTCCTCGGTCCAGCAAGTAAGGTGGAGAGACGGATTGGATCTACAACGCGACGGCGCGGTGCAAGTGGTGGAGAGTTTCTGCAGCAGGGCTTCGCCTACACGCAGTCGGGAGGGAGAGAGAGAGAGGAGGGCAGCAGGGCGACTAGGCTTGAGGGGAAGGTGTGGGGGGGGGGGTGGTGCGCCCCAGCCCTCTATATATAGAGGGGTGGGCGCCAGCCCTAGACCCACCCCCAAGCCTAGGCCGGCGGCCAAAGGAGGGAGGAGTGGGGGGCAAGGAACCCCCCCTTCTAGAAGCTCCAAACTAGGGTTTCCCCTTGCTTGGCCGGATGGGCCCTATGGGGCCTTGTGCCCCTGGCCCAATGCGTCCAGGGCACTCCCTCATAGGCCCATGCCCCCTCCTGACAGGTGGGACCACGTTGGCCCTCTTCCGGAAGATTCTAGAAGCTTCCGGTACAATACCGATTAACCCGGAACAATTCCGAACTCCAAAAACTGCACTGCCTTATATGAATCTTATTCTCCGGACTATTCCGGAACCTCTCGTGATGTCCCGGATCCCATCCGAGACTCCGAACAAAAACTCATAAACCAATTATCCAATCTATCCTAGCGTCGAGACACGTTAAGTGTGTGACCCTTCGGGTTCGAGAATATGCGGACATGATCTTCTATCAATAATCAACAGCGGGGTCTGAAAACCCATATTTACTCCCACACATTCATCGATGATCATATCGGATGAACCACGATGCCAGGATTCAATCAATACCATATATATATTCCCTTCGTCTCGCGATATTTTACTTGCCCGAGATTTGATCGTCGGTACCGTCATACCTAGTTCAATCTCGTTCACAGCAAGTACTTTACTCGTTCCGTAATCCGATATCACTTTGTGATTAACTCCTTAACCACATGCTTGCAAGCGTTGTTGATATCGATTACTGAGTGGGTCCGAAGTATATCTCTCCGACTTGGGAGGGACAAATCCCATCTCGATACATACAACCCAACAGATACTTTCCGATCACCTGAGAGACAACTTTATGATCACCCTCTCATAGGATGACGTTTGATGACCTCAAAGCTTTCTTCCGATACCAGGGAGTTGTATTATCTCATGGTCTAAGGAATACAATATTTGACATAAGAAAAGCTTCGCAAAGATGAACACGATGACACTATCTAATTGCTTCGCTTAGTTTGGGTATGTCCATCATATCATTCTTCCAATGATATGGTCTCATTATCAATTGACAACTCATGTCTATGGTTAGGAAACCTTAACCATCATTAATCAATGAGCTAGTCCATAGAGGCGTACTAGGGACATGGTGTTGTTCACAAACCACACAAGTATTAAAGTTTCCGCTTAATACAATTCTAGCATGGAATATAAACATTACCATGAACAAGAATTATAATAATAACATCTTTATTATTGCCTCTAGGGCATAATTCCAACAGTGTTTTCACTATCTCTACCGATACTCTAGATGTTAGGCACCATCATCTTGGCCATCTAGGACATGATATTTTTCGTCGTCTCTTACAACATATATATATATATATCTTAGTGTAATAAATAAATAAATAAATAAAGATAGTTCTCTTTATCATGCTTTCCAACTAGGACGTCATGTTAGGTTGCCATTTTATTCTTCTAGACGCACAAATCATCCCTTCAATCTAGGGTGTGTTCGGTTCTAGAACCTGAGGGAACGGAACGGAATGGTTCCATTCCGATGGAACGGGACGGTTCCGACCCCATGTTTGGTTCAGAAAAAATCGAGGAACGAAATGGTTTTGTTTTTTGTTCGGTTGATGAAATCAAAAAGTAGAACACATACAAAAAACTGCTAAATATTTCATTAATTTGCGTCTAAACTTAATCCTCTCTCAAATTAGAGATCAATTAGAATGGATAATCGTAGGCAAATCGGAATCAAATCAAAATTGGAGCCAATTTGCACTAGCCTTGTCCGCCACCGCACTAAATCGAAATCAATTGCCGATTGCCGCGATGCGTGCTTGGCTGCCGCCGCGCGTGCTTGTCTGCCGCTCGTGTGCTGGACTGCGGCCGCTGCGCCGCCGCCGCGCGCGTGCCTGACCGCCTTCGCTCGATCTCCTTCGCCGGCGAGAAGCGGCTGTGGTCAGGGTGAGATTAAAGGCTTTTTCTCTTCTTTTCTGTACACTGCAGTGATGGTTAGCGAGCCTGTGAGACCCTGACGCATGACTCAATAGGATTGATAGGAAACCCATACCAACAAGTTGCAACTTCTTTTCCGGAAGCTCATTCAAAAAGAACTCTAAGGTTAAGCGTGCTTGGCCTAGAGCAATTCTAGGATGGGTGACCGACCGGGAAGTGGGTACCGGGTGCGCACGAGTGAGGACAAAGTGCGCAAAAAAGACTAGTGTTGGTCTGTGGGGTTAGTGTAGAGATCCTATTGAGCTGAAAGAAGTGACGGCCGTCGGTCCAGAGTGACTGGGGTGTTATAAATTGGTATCTGAGCCGACCCTCGCGGTTAAACGGGCGTGTGCGGGTCAGTGGCGGACATGTGGCGCATGGCGCGTGTGGCCCGGAGTGGGCACAGCATGGCACATGTGCCGGCACTGGACACACAGACATGTGCCAAGAGGGGACGTTCCTGGCTTATGGTTGATCAACGAGGACATCGATCTTCTAAGGGTGGGTGTATGTGAGACCCTGACGCATGGCTCAATAGGATTCATAGGAAACCCATACCAACAAGTTACAACTTTTTTTCCGGAAGCTCATTCAAAAAGAACTCTAAGGTTAAGCGTGCTTGGCCTAGAGCAATTCTAGGATGGGTGACCGACCAGGAAGTGGGTACCGGGTGCGTACGAGTGAGGACAAAGTGGGCAGAAAAGACTAGTGTTGGTCTGTGGGGTTAGTGTAGAGATCCTATTGAGCTGCCAAAAGTGACAGCCGTCGGTCCGGAGTGATGGGGGTGTTATAGAGCCGTTTCGCGTTGCTGATTCGGTCGGACGACCTCATTTTGCATATTAGATAAATATTCCAAGGAACTATCTGGTTCCTTTTTTTATTCAACCGAATACACGAATGGACGCTAGGCGCGGAACGAACCGGTTTCGTTCCACCAAATTCCAGAACTGAACACACCCCTAGTTCATTGCAATCTTTGAACATCTCCTATTTTAAGTGGTTCTACCTTCTTGATGATTTAACCCATTTTCTATGTACTTTTACTCTACGCTAAAAATTTGAAGCTTACACTACACTTTCTCTTATTTTGTGTATGTGTTCATACTCTATTTGGTTTGCCTCTTATGTCACCCAATGTGATAACCGTTGTGAGTTTTATGAAACAAGGTCCACTCGCTTGCCGCCACACACATATACACATTGTTTTCCCTTTCCATATACTCCCTACATAATGCGGTAAATCCGAGCGCATTATCTGCATGGCTAGTGATATTATGCATTCTCTCCTATACCAACGTAGTTTACCATCTCTCTTTTTGATCAAAGCCCTATATAAAACGTCCTTAATTACCTCCCCACAAAATACATCACCGCACCCTCTACATATTTTACACTATATAACACCCAACCATCATACTTGTCACTTAGCCTTTCCGGTTGCTTATGCTATCCCAGTACCGTGTCTACCATGCCATAAAAATTGTCCCTTTACTCTAGTGCTTGTTTTCTCCTTGGTTACTCTTCTCACCACAAGGGCTTTCATTGCATGGACCTCACCACACACCGCATAATTATTTCTCCCCGCGTTGTTTTTGACGAGGACTCTTTCATGTTTTTCTTCTCATATCCACCTCATGAAACCTCCTATGATTTTCTCGACAACCTGCACCTATCGTTCTCCTTCCTATGTCGTTGCCCCTATTCCTCTAGTTGAGCCCGTATACATGTGGTCGCTCGCGGGTGGCTTAACCTATATGCTACTTCTGTCAATAGGTACTCGCTGGTTCCCACGTTCGCATATGCTGCTCTCAAGAATCTGAATTAGCTTGATGCAATGAACGTGGAATACTACGTTCTCCTCAGCAAAAACACTTGGTATCTCGTTCTTCCTCCCAACCATGTGAACGTCATCTTTGACAAATGTTTTTTTGCCACAAGCTTCAGTCGGATGGTTCTATCGACCGCTACAAAGCTTGCTGGGTGCTTCGTGATTTCTCTTAGAAGAAAGGTGTTGACTTCGATGATATTTTTAGCCCGGTCATAAAACATGCAATGGTGCGCATCATCCTCTCCCTCAATTGGGAGGCTCGCCAAATCTAAGACAAAAACGCCTTCCTCCATCACACTCTCTCCAATGTTGTCTAATGCCAACAACCCACTCGTTTCATTGACTACATGTCCTCACCACGTATGTCACTTGAACCGTTCCCTATACGATCTCAAGGACCCTCATGCTTGGTACCAGAAATTGGCGTCCTTAATCACCTTGACTGGCTACGTTCTCAAAGTCTAACGTCCCTCGTTGTTTGTTGTACAGTGTGAGGCGAGTACGGACTTTCTTCTACTATACATGGATGACCTCAGTGCTCAACGTCCTCTAGTTAGCTTCTCAATAGGATCATGGCCTCCCTCCGCTCCCAGTTTTCCATGACGGACGTACATGGGCCGCCACCACTACTTTTTTGAAATCACGGTCACCCACGATTCATTTGGCATGCACCTCTCACATGCCAAGTACGTCATGAAGATTCTAGACAAGGCTGCCATGATTGCTTGCACGTACGCGACCCCACCGGTTGACATGTCGTCCAAACTTGCACCACCGCTGGCCCTCCTATTGTTGATCTAGCCGAGTATCGGAGTCTTGCTAGAGTGCTTCAATACCTCATCTTCACACACCCTGACATCGCACGTGCCATTAAACAAGACACATGTATGATCCACATGAAAAGCATCTCACGGCCATCAAGCGCACCTTATGCTACGTCAAGGGTATGCTCACCTAGGTCTCCAACTCTACTATACATCACTGACTGCATGATCACCTACACCCACGCCAACTAGGTTGGATTTCCTAGGTCAGGCTTTGACTTCTTTCTTGGTGATAACCTCGTAACTTGGTCGTCCAAACATTAACATAGACAACGTCAACACACTGTCTACATGCCGACGAACCCTCTCCAGCACCAGCGTACCAAACACATCGAGATTGATCTCCACTTCATCGCATTGCTATGGGCCAAGTATACGCGTGCATCATGTCCCCTCATCTTGGCGGTTGGCCGATATCCCCATGTAGGGTATTGCGCCACCATTGTTTTTTAATTTTTCTTCAGTCTCAACGTCTGCTTTCCTCCCGCTGTGACTACAAGGGAGCGCTAGACTAATATATCATGTGATGGTGATATACTCCTAATCCCTAAATCGAGGAGAATGGTAAATATCGTGATCTCCCAATCATGGCTAGAATTAGGTAGGACTGCATGTCATTGTCTATCTCGCAATGGGAAATCCCATGTATAGTCTATTCCTTTCTCTAATTTTAATAAGCCTGGGTGTGGTCTATTCCTTCCCCGACTGGCCGATATGAGTCGATTTCATGTCCTCCGAGTCTCTCAAACTCTTTGAAATGTACCGTAGTAGATATTTGCTCAAAATAGAAGTAGATGGCCAGAAATGAATTGCCGTAAAAGAAAACATGGCCCGACAGGAAAGTGCCAGCTAGTCTCCAACCGCGGTACCCTTACCTAGAAGTTGTAGTAGAATATTCTTTAAAAAGTAATCTTTCATATAAATAAGCACAACATTTATCTATCGTCCTGCAAAATATCAACTTAAAAATTAAAACATGGCTTAGAAACAAAAAAAAGGACAAATGTTTCCATGTATATACTAGGAGCTAATGAGAATTAGGCTAGCTCGCTAGCACTATCAAGGTCAAATTTTCCATTTTTGTTTCTCAAACTGTGATTTGAATTTTGATTTGTTTCTACCCACCGTGTTCTTTTAGAATTTACCGGAGTTTCTTAATATGTAAGCCCAAGTCAAGCCCTTGAGTGAAAGAATGTCTCTGCCAAGAGAAGAGAAAACAGGTGTATGTGTACCCGATACGACGAGTACATTTTTTTTAAAATTATAAATGCTAAACAAATAAAAAATTACACATATAAATGATCATGGTATACTATGTTGCAAAGTTTCAAAAAAATGACGATTTTTGTGCATTAGGAGAACAAATATGCTGCTACAATAAACAAGATCTTAACCACTAAGCTTGTTGTGTTTTCATAGGACGCAAATGTATCTGTTTTCCACGAACTTATAAGCACAGAACACACTTTCTCATTTGCATACCTAAGTTCTTTTGGATTATCTTTTAAGCTTTGCATCTCGGACCATGTGCTCGTGAGTGCACCTTTGAATTTCTGGGGTGTTGTCTAGGAAGTTTCTCGTAAACCGATTATTTATGCTCGAAAAATGTGCTTATAGTTGTAGGTTTTTTATGAATATTGTTATAGTATTGTACATATACGGTTGTTCTGATAGTTTAGGATAGTTAGAACTCTAGCCTAACTTGATTTGTACTCCATGATTTATGTACATTTATATATACTTGCCCACGAGGCCAATTAATACATCCTACATATCCCGCCAATCTCATACTCTTACATGGTATCAGCCTAAACCGATTCCAAACCATAGCCGCCGTCGGCACGCTTCCGCCGCGCCGCCCCCGGGGAGGTCGATCTCCATGATCTCCGCCGGGGGCCGCTCAACCCGTACGCAGGGTTCGTCTGTCGATCCGTGATCGGCTGTCCTGCAAGTCTTTTTTTTCCAATCTCTTGATCGGTTTTATTTTTTGGTTTACCGATCTTAGATCGCATTGTATCGCCCTCCACCGCCGTCGTCATCGCCGCGTCTCTACTCCAACCATCGGCACCGACGATCTACACCGCGCTTGTGTGCCTGCCCTCTCCGCTGCCGCGCCTGCCTCGGCAGGCTGCCGCGCACCATAGACGGCTGCTACGCCTTCCTTGGAAGGCTGCCGTGGCTGTCCCCCTTGGATCGTCTTCGTCGTCATCGTCCGGGACTTCACCGACAACACCACCATCGACTCCGATCTACGCGTCGTCCACGCCATGGCGCATACGACGCACCGTCGGTCTGATCAACCAATCCCGCGACTGTCTACGCCAAGCACGTGCCTACCACCGATCAAGCTACGGGCTGCCGTCGCGCCGCTCGAGGTTTGGTCCATGCTACCGGCTTCCAACGCACCTTCGTTGGCGTGTACGTCGTTGGTGGTCTCCTAGCCGCTGCACCAACTTGCGCCCTGCAGCTATGCCGCCCCCTCGGGTCATAGCGTCGCTGCACGCAGTCCACTTCGCCGTCCCAGTGCATCGACGTCCTCGGCTTTTACCGCGCCTACTCTTACAGGCGTGGATCGCCGTCGTCTACACGTGTTCTTCGTCACGTCGCCGGGTTCTTCTTCGCCTACTTCGAGTACTGCCGCCGTGCCTCTCTAGGCATCCAGCATGACCACTTCAGGTCGATGTTGGTTTCGCCGCCTTCTATGTCTTCTCCACATCAAACTCTTCAGCATTGTCATACGATACTGGCGCACAGGTTCATGATGGCAACTATCCCCTGCACGCCTGGTACTGGCAACACCGGTGCGTGTCTTCGTTCCCGACGCGTTCCCGAGTCTGGCAAACTCGCGCTGGATGCCTCGTCTTCGTCAGCATGATAACGTCTTCTTCGGCATCGACGCCTTCCTCTACGACTGCCTCGACCGCATCAGCGACGCATTCTTCTTGGCATACTAGGTTCTGGCTGAACCAAGATGTGCCTTCGTCCCCGACGTGCGCCTAGTTCTGGCAAAACTTTGGCGCCGATCGTACCCGACGGCCCGGACTGCATCGACTCTGGCATTGATCGACACCTTCGACCTGCCTCGACGCGTCTTCGTCATCCTCTTCACGCACTATGCGCTTGCGGCTTCATGTGCGGCTACATCGACACCGGCAACCCCGACCACGACATCGACCACGGCGACCCTTCGCACGGCTACATCGACCTCGTCACCGCTCCACGCTCTCCGCTCCCTCGACATCGGCACAAGGGCTTCCACCTCGCTTGAGCATCATCAGCCTCTTCTACAGTCCAAGCATCCGCGCCGCGACATCGTCTACGACTGCGGGGGGTGTCAGCCTACTGGTCTACTTCGGCACTCCAGTCTGACCGTTTGCGACGTTTCTGTTGTTCACGACGATCGCTACGACTGCGGGGGAGTGTTAGAATATTATAAATATACGGTTGTTCTAACTTGACTTGTACTCTAAAATAATCTCTGTATGTCTATATATACTTGCCCATGAGGCTCAATAATACATCCTACATATTCCGCCAATCTCATACTCTTACAAATATTACTCCCTTCGTTCAGAAAAAACTGACTTGGATTTGTCTAGATTTAATGTATCTAGACGCATTTTAATGCATAGATACATTCAAATCTAGACAAACTCAATTCAGTCATTTCTGGACAGAGGAAGTACAGTCGAAAAAATTATATTACATCGATAATCAAAGTCAGCAAGTCACTAACACTCTGACCTCCTCGCCTGATCCATCTGAGCAAACACAATTTTCATCAGTACAATGCCCTCGTCAAGTGACACCATACCTAGATAGTACTCGAGTTGCAAATCGTAATTCTAAGTCCTAACGAATAAGGGAACATACACGGTTAGGGGTGTTCCAAAACTGGTCGACCGTCAGACCGTCAGACCAACCTGCAACTAATTAATGAGGCGAGAAATCTAGTTCTTTCTTAACAGAAACAAAGACTCGTAGTCGGTGTCATAAAACACAACCCGCAAGGCATACGCAACCTCTCGGATTGCTTGCAAGCAGAGCACTCCATGTATGAACCTAAAGTGGAACTTTAAACGATCTGGTTTTATGTCACCAGTTGACTTAATCTGCTATTATTGTTGGATTATTAGGCATAATTTTCACGATTAATTTTAGAATTTAAATCATAACAACAATAGGTATAATCACGTGAACCTCTAACATACTAGATGTATTGATCAACATAAACAGCAGCAGAGTATACGCACTAACAGTAGTAAAACAACAGATCTGATGACGGTGTATGTACTGATCGGTTGTCGATGTAGTCGTTATTGGTGCAGTAGCCTATCGAAAAAGTCGACGTGCAGTAGGTCTGGCGTTACGACCGGGAAGACGCGTCGTGATGACGAACTTAAGCAGTCGCGCCAGCGCTTCCCAAAAATCTTATTCGTCCTCTCCCGTACAGGATCACAAATGCGAGTGGTTTCGGAGACTTGCTCTCCCGACCGTCGGTGCAAGCCGGCAAGCGGGATAGAGTAGACTACGATGGCGACGCAAGCAGAGAGAATGGCAAAACCCTAGATTGGTTCGGTGTCGTACGTTGTGAAAGCCGCACAAGCGTTTATATAGAGCGTCTCGGAAATCCCGTACATGACACGAAGTGGACCAAACCCACGTCGCGCATGTTCGGGTTGGTTAAAGATAGCCCACAATCTGGAAGCGACCCAAATCCACTAACTGTTGATACGTCTGTCTAACCGCACACATTATTCCAAGCAGCAAAATAAAGCTCGGCTCGGTGAGATTCCCGCAACCCGAGGCACGCGCGCGCATCGCGTCGCGTTATGACGAGGCGAGCGTGCGAGCGGCATCGTCGTCGGAGGAGCGCTCATGTAGCTCTCTTATTGTCACTCACTTTCAAAAGTGGTGCAACACTCCACCTTATAAGGTGATCTAACTCTCCTTCAATTTCCTATGTGAGACTAAACTTTAGCTCCCACTGCTCTTGCCACACACGTGTGAGCTGCCACCAACTTGGGCCAAATCACGTATGGGCTTTAACATACATAAGCTTTGAGATTTAGAAAAAATCTGAAATCACACATGAGTCTAATGATTTAGCCCATTATTTCTAACAATTTCCCACCAGATCTCAAATGTGTAACATCCCAGCATTTAGGACCTAACGAAGGGTAGATTTTGAAATAATTATTGTTGCATGCATTCATTTGTGAAAATGCGGGTAAATTTTTTGCCAAATAAAAACCTTGAGTGATCAATGTTTCTTTCTTTCTTTCTTTCTTTCTTTGAGAGTAGGTTTAGTCTTAAAGGAGGATTGCTATAAACTTTGATATGATCTCAAAGGAATTATGGGTGTTTTGAAATGAGTTTGGATTTTAAAACTTAAGTGTTTTATAATGTAAATAATTTTGATATAAGATTTGAATCTTAAATTAAATATAAGAAAGGTATGATAACTTAAATCTTATTTAAAAGCAATATGGTATATGAAGTATATTTCTTATTCAAAAATAAACTACAAAGAATAACTTACTAAAGTTATTCCAAACTTTACAATTCACACAAGAGAAAAGAATAAAATATTCTTTATTAATAAATATATAATCTTCATTACAAAGAAACCAAATAAAGATTACAAGAATTACAAAAGATTAAGAAAAGTACATTTGTATATCTCTACTAACTATCCTATATCTAAACTACACTAAATCTTCATCTTTATCTTTGTACCTGCAAAACAAAGATTAAATAGAAAACAAAACAAGATTAGTGTTAGTATATATTTCTCTCAGATTTGTCAGTGTGGTGCACTTGACAATCTCATCATTGAGAAATGATAATGGGGCAAGTTTCACCAATATGAAAGACTTCATCTTTCATAAATTCAAAGCCAGAATGCAAATGGCAGCCAAAAGGGACCAATTCACCAGCCAGGGTAAAAGTAGTTTGGTAATGGTAAGTTCAAAAATTCTGAACCTATCCACATGTGCATAGCAGACACACAAGCTGCACACACACAACATGCAAAAGGGTGTGCTGTCGACCTCACAAGCACATCTAGATATCACAAAACCACAACATAGTCGTGGAGGAGCACACTAGTGCATCATTCCACTACACAACACACCAGCACAACCAGGGTGAACAACAGTTAAACCAAAAACAGCAACCAAACCAACCACCCAGATCAACCCCAAACATCACCAGGATGGTGACATAAGGAGGGGGATGGAACTGGTGGACAGCAAGGTCAAGCCCAGGATCTAGGAGGAGCAGGCAAGCTCAAGAGCAAGATCAGGAACCCAGCAAAAACAGATCAAGATCAAGATCATCATCGATCTACTACACCAAGATCAAATCTTGTGGTGAGTTTCATAAAACCATCACATGCTTTCATCAGAATATCTAAACAAAAGCATGTGTTGCTTTATGTAATGATCTCTCAATAAGCACCCAAGAGGGGTGAATCTATCCTAGAGATTTCAGGTAAAAGGATAAGAAATCAAGCTCCACCACAAGCACTAAACCCTCAGACCAGCATCACTGGGTTTAGTGTTATTTTTGCAACTTAGATCATTTTCATTTGATCTTACCAGATCAGGGCACATCTCTGAAAGAGAGAGTAACACCTCTAAATCTATAAGATTCCAACAAACTATTGCCCAACTAACTAGGAATCACATCCTAGAGCCTCAATCCAACATCATAGGCATGTAAGATAATAAAAGCTTCCATATCATCTTATCAGTTTTAATCACTAGCATAATCAAGCTAAGCCCAGAAATAAAAACCCAATCACTTGTGTGCCAGAATACAGTGGTATCACAAGGACAAGTTCTTAATGAGCTAAAACCCATCTTTACTTAACTTCCACAGATAAAAAGGGACAACCACTACATATCATTTTCCTGAAGCCAAGTGCCAGGAATCAACTCTAAATTCATTTATACATCCACAAAAATCATTGCAAGCAATGATTTGATTCAGTGAGTATAATCTCAGACAAGCCAACAGTATAATTGCAGTAAGCAACTACTGTCAGTATAAGCAATCTCACAGTAGAGTAAACTCTTAGATCAATAACATAATCCAATCAAGGATTGCATTAATACACTAGCATTGATCATCGTGGATTACCACTAGGATAAATCTGACAAGCAACTAGTATCATCAAAGCTACTATCAATCCTTCACCACAGCAGGCAATCATTTCCCATGATCAAATATGATCAACACTAGATCTAAAGCATCATAGATATGATCAACATGGGGTTGTGAACCCTAATCCAGAGATGAACCCAATCAGCACATAATCACTCAACATGAGAAGCCACTAGATACACACACAAAAGAATCAAGGTAGTAGCATGAACAAACACCACAGAGCCCACTTACCCGAGGTCCTCGCTGATGAATCGAAGAGGAAGCAGAGGGACCGACGAACCGCGGCGGCACAGGGAGCACCCAGAGGGGCGCTGCAACCTGCACCTGCCACGGCGGCGGCCGCAGCAGCGCACGAGACCAGCACACCACCGCAGGCGGGATCGCGGCGGCGGCGACAACAACTTTTCCGAACCCTAGGGTTCGGGAATGGGGTGGAACTGACCACGGGGAAGCCCTGGAGTCAAATCCAAGTGGATAGGACGAAAGAGCATCGTTGACAACCCCAATCCGCACCACGGCGGCGGCCAGAAACGGCCGACGATGACGAGAATAGACGGTGGCGGCATCGCCGGCCACGGGGGCGAGTTAGGGGAGGAGGAGATAAGGTCGAGGGAGAGAGAGGAGGCAGAGTGGGATGGGTGGGACAAAACCCTTCGGGGTAATTATTTGACCCTTCCCTATTGGGCCACCTTGGCCCAATAAGCCCAAGGGGCCAGCCCATGTTACTTAATAAATCTTTTTGATCAAATGGAAAAGACAAAAAAAACCTGACGTAAATAAAATTATATAAAATACAATAAAAGTCCAAAAATTATAAATAAAATATTTTTGGGTTCACAATAATCCACTCTATCCAAATAAAATAAGATATCAAATATTGGACATTCAAATTTTTATAAGAAATTTGTAATTTAAATATTCCTTATGGAATTTTACAAAATTATTGAAAAGTGATAAAAATAAATAAAAATCACTTTCATTATTTATTAATATTATAGTATTTTTGAAAAAATACTAAATAAATATTTAGTAATAAACTTGATGTATAATTAATAATTCCTAAAAGAATTATTAAATCAATTAAAGTCAAATAAAGGGAAATAAAATAAAATAACTCAATATATGTTATAAATATCAAAAATAAATATTTATAAATCCTTTATTACTCAAAAAGGAACTTTTTGGGGTAAATGCATATAAATTTAAATAATGCATTACATTACTTGCATAATCATTTTTCTTCTTTAAATATTGTCCTTACCGGGCAATAATGATGTTTTTGTAGAACTAGAAGCTCAAGGTCCAGTGCAAGCATCAGACTTCACTACCTTGCCATCACAAGGCAAGTCCATCACTTGCTCATGTCCTTTGAAGAGTCTTTATCAAAGTATTTGCAAATTGTGTGTTATCATACATGCTATAAAAGAAAGAAATTATTATTTTCATAAATAAATAAATCATAGATATCATACTTAGTGGTGATATAATGGAGCAATAGAACTTAGAGTTCTAATTGCAACAATGATAATCAAATAGGGACTTAATAACCCCTGACATCAGTGATTCTAGCGCCGTATATTACACGTTAGCCATGAGATTTGGAATGGGACAGAGAAGTCAGCTGTATCTTCTTCCTCTCGCATGAAGCCGGATGTGCAAGTCGTGGCTGTTATCCTTGTAGCGTGCATATTAATTGGTAATTTGTAGAGGATATGCAGCATATGGGTGGGAACCCTCAACGTCCCACGATAGTTCTGGCATCTAACGGTTTGTACAAACCATTGTCGTAATTCATTATGTGGTCATGGTGTACACCAAGGAGGCATGCGGGGTCGCGAAGGGGGCAGTAATTGGCTTGGACCAACTACTGGGCCCCACATCATGGAATTGTGGACGTTAAAGTACGCCCGGTTGTGCAACAAAGAGTTGATCTCTCATGGGTAAAGTAACGCACCTCCGCAGAGTGTAAGAACTGTAACTTGTTACTCCCTGTTCCGGGAAGGAGCTACGAACGCGGTAGGAAAGGAACTCCATGAAAGTTCTGGTCAACCTGTGAAGGTTGATTGTCATAGTTTTTCGGAATAAAATCAACCTTTGAAGAAAGATTTACAAAAACTGCATAGTTCCAAGGATTTATAATCCGAGGTGGTAGTTAGAGCATCAAACTTCCCACCTTGCATATAATGAACTTGTTGGGTAACGCTGTTACTCATCTTTCCTTTGAACCCTTGCTTAGACTCTGAGGATCCCGAAGACGTGCCAATGTATGCAGCCGAATGCCAAGAAGACATGTTCTATGAGGAACCTGATCTATCCGGAGGAGTTGAAGGTGTGGACTACGAGATCCGCTACGGTGTCGATGAGAACGAGTCCACTTAAGGGTCTAGTTAGTAGTAATTAACTGAGCCGAGCAGCATGAACTCTATAGAATAAGCTGTTGAGCCCCACTCCTAGTCGGAGATGCTACTTTTAAATTTTTGCTGAACATCTTATATTTTGGTTTGTAAGTTGGATCTTTTGGAAGTCTTTAACTTCCGACATTGTAATAATAATAATGTGTGTACTTTTTTAATATGGCCCGCAATGTTTCTGTTGTACCACTCTGAGGGATGTGATATTTATGGAACGGTGTTCTGTGAATGTCATGTCAACGACTATAGTGTACTACACATGCAGTGGTATGCTGGGTCACCGCAGTTGGTATCAGAGCAAATTGCTTTGACCTTAGGTTGGAAACCTAGTAAAGGGTATTACCTGTAGGAAAGCTAGCAACGATAAAGAATTCTCTAAAAGTAATATAATGGGTATTCAAATGAGAATATTCCGTTATATATTTTAGTGCGATAATTCTTTGTTATGATGCAATATGCTATTGGATACTAATCAAAATTATTTTTCTGATATATAGAGATATGGCACCAAAGTTTCCAAAACAGACTTTGGTAAGGAAAGAGGAGACTCTTGATGATTATCAAGGATCGTTCTGCACCAACTTCAACTTTTAAAGCTCTTTAATTGTCCAACTAGAATTCCAGTGAACACTATCACTTACCTAGATGGCCGGATGTTATCCAAGTATCGTGTGAGTATCCAACTTCTAGAGAAGCTTGGATTATATCACGATCTACCTATAGGAGAAGGAAGGAGTCATTTAGCAGCCTATCATGTTGCTGTTGTGGAGGCAATAGCTAATATTCGGGAGCATAAAACTAAGGAGTTAGAAGGTAGCACATTCTCCGTGATACCTCATGATTCTATAGACTCGGAGCCTATACCGGATCATCTTACTTTGGTTAAGAAGCATCCTAAGTTAGCTTCCAAGTTTATGGATAGATAACGAACACTCGTTGCGTCCTTTTATAAGACTCATCAAGTGATTGTTGAAGACAAAAATGATATGTTAGAGGATCTAACTGATCTGGAAAGGAGGAAGCAGTTAGCATTCTAGCTGGAGAAAGAAGCAGGTAGTAGTGCAACACCTATCTTTAAGGATATACCTATAAATCCAGAATCCTTTACACCATATCCTTATTCACCAAGACCTGAACCTACACATGATCCTACTATCGATATGCGGTATGCCGTACCACAGGGCTCACAGGATGGTTATGACTCAGAATTTTCTATTGAGAATTCAGATGGTTGGAGGATGTGATAAAATAATGGATCTCATGAACACCAGATGTCCACAGATGGTTCTGACAGAAATATTGGACAATCCAGTTGGATGGGTGCAAGAATGAACCCTAATAATATAAGTAGAAATACCATGTCAATAGATGATCAGGATGAAGAAGAAGATCCTGAGGAGAGTGTTTGAATCATCAACATCTTCTCAAAGCCCAGGGAATATACATTATCCAATATTCAATTATCTTGTCCACGAGAGAACCTGGAAAGCAGCAGGATCTGCGTATTCTGTTGACAACTCAAGGAATGTAGCTCAGGTGATGCAAGCTAGAGATGATGTTGAATATGTTTCTGAAGACTTTTCAGCTGAGCTGGAGGGAGTCGAGGCGCTCAGGTTGAGTAATGACTCAAGTCCTGACCCTTCAGATACAGAGTATGTTCCTTCTGGAAGGCCATATGTTCCACAAACTGTGCGACGAACAACACGTCATCACGGTTGGACATCAGGCATGTATGATGAGCGTCGTTACTACTAGAAGGAGGCAACTAATTAGTACTATCAAGCACTGTGAATTGTACTTTAAGGAATAAGGTAGTGAGATGAATACGGTAGTTTTGTGAATATACCTATATGGTATATGTTGTAAGAATTTTGTATCATTATGATATTATGTATAATATGTGAAATGCATTTTTGGATTTTCCTTGGATCTTCATTGTGTGACTAGTTATGTGCGTAAAGTCGAGCTCAGAACACATGGCATGATGTAATTATGAGTATTCGCTTTATGTTGCAGGACTAGGGGTCATGGATACATGTGTAGAAATGGAAACTGAGCAGCAGCGGATGGAGCGTGAGGCCAAGGAAAAGGCCGATGCTGATATAGCAAATCAAGGCACATTACGACCAGCACCAATGAGGCTGTTAATGGAGCAGAACTTTATGCAATGCATGCAAATGATGCAAGAGAACCAGAACAAGTTCATGGAGGAGTTGCTGGGGCGAGAAAATCAGAGGGCACCTGAAGGAGGAGGAGTGAGTTTATCTGATTTCCAGAATGCAAGGCCGTTACCTTTTGCATTAGCTCCTGAACCAACGGATGCAGAAGACTGGCTAGCAGATACTGAAAGGAAGCTGAAAACTATGGGTTGCAATGATGAGGAAAAAATGAGGTATGCAACTCATCCGCTGACTGGACCTGCAACATCTTGGTGGGAAAATCAGTTAGCCATGTAGCAACCAGGAAGGGAGTTTACCTGGGAGGAGTTCAAGCAGAGATTCCATGAATATCATGTTCCGGAAAGTGTCATGGAGTTGAAGAAGAGAGAATTTGAGGAGCTTCATCAAGGATATACTAGTGTCATAAAGTACATCCGGGAGTTTAGCCAACTATCTCGTTATGCTGAGGAGGATGTTAACACTGAAGAGAAGCGGAAGAAGCATTTCCTGCATGGATTAAATCCGTTTGTGAGGATGCAGCTAAGGTTAGCCAATAAGAAAACTTATCAGCAGTTGTTGGATGCAGCCATTACTTTTGAAGATGATTACAAGAATGTCCAAGAGGATCGGAGGAAGAGAGACAAGAAGGAAACCAAGAGAATTCAGGCAAGCAAACCAAAACCTAACCTAGAGTTCAAACCTCGAAATAGGAATTATGGCAACAACAACAACAATAACAATAACAAGGGCAGTAGTGGAAATCAATCTAATCCGAGAAGGAATGTTATCTGTAACAACTGTGGAATTCTAGGGCATTTCCAGAGGGAGTGCAAAAGCACTGTAATGTCTGTACGGTTATGCGGCGGAAGGGGCATATCAAACCAGATTGTCCGAGCAAACCACCGGGAGGATGGCCTACCAAGGGAGGAGGACAAGCTAGTGGAGGAAATGGACAACCCAATAAAGGTAAAACAATGGCAAGAACAACAATGTCAAGAGAAACTAACCAACCGGAAAACTGAACTGTGCAACTCTCGAGGAGGTGGATAATTCGGAGCATGCAGTGATAGGTACGCTAAATATCCTTACCAATCCCGGCAAAGTTCTTTTTGATACTGGTGCAACTACTTCATTCATTTCTGAAGAATTTTATGGTAAGTTTGGGATTAGAAGGGCAACGTTAGAACGTCCTATGACCGTAGTTACGGCAGGAGGGAATGTGATTGTACGCCACATAAAACAAGACCAGGTTATCTCGATCTGTGGTTGTACATATTTCGCAGACCTTTATGTGATTCCCTTGAAGGGAATTGCAGTAGTACTAGGGATGGATTGGATGATGGAACACAGAGCTGAGATAAATTGTGAGGAGAAAACTGTCTCAATCAAAACCCCAAGTGGAGCAAGGATAGTTTACTAGGAAGATAAACACAGTCGTATCATGGTGGATCTACAGTTGAATTCAATGAAAGAAGTTAAATTACAAGAAATTCCTATAGTTAATGAATTCCAAGATGTTTTCCCAACGGAATTACCAGGAATGCCACCAGACCGGGAGATAGAGTTCACAATTGACTTAATACCTGGTACAACACCAATAGCTCAGGCACCATATAAAATGGGACCCAAAGAGTTGAAAGAACTCAAGGAGCAAATTGATGAGTTAGCAAGAAAAAGATTTATATAGTAAAGTGCATCTCCATGGGGAACACCAGTAATCTTTGTGGATAAGAGAGATGGTGGAAGACGGATGTGTGGTGATTATAGAAATCTGAACAACGTGACTATCAAGAATAAGTATCCTTTACCAAGAATTCAAGATTTGTTTGATCAAGTGAAAGGAGCTGGAGTATTTTCAAAGATCGATTTGAGATATGGATACCATCAAATAAAAATCAAGCCGGAAGATGTTCCAAAAACAGCATTTGCCTCAAGATATGGACACCATGAGTATCTGGTGGTACCATTTGGTTTGACTAATGCACCGGCAATATTCATGAATCTGATGAACAAGATCTTCATGCCATATTTTGATAAGTTTGTCATCGTCTTTATTGATGATATTCTGATATATTCCAAGGATAAGGAAGAGCATGCTGACCATTTGAGAATAGCATTGCAGACTTTAGGAGAACATAAGCTTTATGCTAAGTTCAGTAAGTGTGAGTTCTGGTTAGATGAGGTATAATTCCTCGGTCATGTGATCAGTAAGGATGGGATTGCTATGAATCCATCCAAAGTTCAGTCGGTACTGGAGTGGACTGCACCGACCAATGTGAAGCAAATTCGAGGTTTCTTAGGAATGGCTGGTTATTATCGGAGATTCATTGAAGGGTTTTCCAAAATAGCCGGACCAATGAACAAATTATTAAGGAAAGATACACCATTCAAGTGGGATGAGAAATGTGAAGTAAGTTTCCAAGAGTTAAAGACTAGATTAACCACATCACCAATCTTAGTAGTTCCTGAGACAGGGAAGGATTTCACTGTATATTGTGATGCATCTAAAGAAGGTTTGGGTTGTGTGTTAATCCAAGATCGGAAAGTGATTGCTTATGGTTCAAGACAATTGAAACCACATGAAGTAAACTATCCAACTCATGATTTAGAGTTAGCAGCAGTAGTCTTTGCGCTGAAAGGATGGAGGCATTTTCTTTATGGAGCCAGATGTGAGTTATACACTGACCATAAAAGTCCCAAGTACTTCTTCACTCAAAAGGAATTGAACATGAGGCAGAAACGTTGGTTGGAATTAATCAAGGATTATGATTTAACAATCAATTACACCCCAGGGAAAGCAAATGTTGTAGAAGATGCTTTAAACAAAAAGAGTGCAGATATTCAGCTAACCAATAGAGAGTTACCAAAAGAGTTACAAATGGACTTGGAAAGGTTAGAACTTCAATTCATCAGAACAGAGGTTCTTGGAGGATTAGCAACTATGCAGGTAGTTGTAGAGCAGGACAGTGATCTTAAACAAGAAATTTTTAGACATCAAGAAAAAGATCCTTTTATTGCTGAGGAAATTCGGAGGATATCTCAAGGGCAAAAATCAGTTTTTTGCCTTGGAGATTATGGATTTTTATGGTTTCAAGATCGTCTATGTGTTCCAGATGTGACTGAGATCAGAAATGTCATATTGAAAGAAGCACATTATACACCCTATTCTATACATCCAGGGAGTACCAAGATGTATATGGATTTGAAAGAACTATTCTGGTGGAATAACATGAAAAGAGATATTGCTAAATATGTATCTGAATGCCATACTTGTCAAAGGGTGAAAGCTGAACATCAAAGTCCAGCAGGACCATTACAACCCTTAGAAATTCCTGAATGGAAATGGGAGGAAATAGGTATGGAATTCTGTAGCACCCCGGGTAAAACCACTACTAGAAAATCGCTGATGTTTGTATTTGTGCATCATCATGCATACCTTTGCCTAAAAGATTTTTGATAAAACCCTATCTTTGTTTTACCTTTACTCCCCCTATTTATTTCAAAATACAAAAAAAAACTAAGGTCCGTCGGAATATTTTGTTTGCTCAAAACTATCTTACAAAATGTTTATTAAAGTAAAACAAACTACAATTAAAACAAATATTTTGTCCGGGGAGGCAGACCAGCCGTTTAGTCCAGGCCGCCTACTACCCGGCAGGCCCAGCCCGTTTTAAACCTAAAACCTAAACCAATCTAACCCTAACCCTAGCTAGAGAAACATCACTCCCTCTCACCCGCCGCCACCCCTGGCTCTACACGCACACACCAAACACACACATTCCTGTCACCAGAACCGACCCACACAAACGCGCGACACACCCCGCTCCTCACCCTGGCCCCACCCACAAACACACGCACGCGTCCCACCCCGTCGCTCGATCCGGGTCCTCTCCCCCCTCCTTATGCGCTCGCTCCCCGCCGCCAGGACCCTCCTCGCTGCTCCCGTACGAGCTCGACGCCCCCATCGGCCTCACCCCCGCAGCTTCCCGTCTGCGAGCCCGACCTCGCCGTCCGCGTCGCCTTGATCCCCGTCGCCTCGTCGAGTCCTGCCCCGCCGCGCCTCTCTCTCCCCTTCCCGCAAGGCTGCTGCCGCCTCTCGCGTTCAGCCGCCGGCGCCCTGCTCGTGCTCTGCCGCCAGGAGCCCGACGCCCGCCTCGTCGCCTTTTTCCTCGACCTCCTGGCTGCCGCCCTGTTTCCCCACCTCCTCTGCCCTGCATCGCTCCTCCCCATCCAGCGCCGCCGCCACCTCTCAAGCTCGCCCGCTGGCCTGCTTCCTCCTCGCCGCGGTCTCGTCCGTCGCGCCACCCCGTAGAGACCGCCGGCCCCTGCACCTCCTCGTCTACCGCCGTCGCCAAGCCCCGCCATCACCGGCCTCTGCCACGGCCCACCGCCTCCTCCATCGCCGTGAGAGCCCTCACCGCGGGACCCCTCCTGTTTTGGCCGGCCGCTGACGCCCAGCGTCATCCCCTTCCGCTGCTCCTCCAGCCGTCGCTACGGGCGACCTCCGCTGGAGACCTCCTCGTCGGCCCTAGCCATGCGTGTGTGCGTGTTGGCTCCCTGCAGTGCCTCTGTCCACAAGCACCAGATGTTTTCCCCTTTTTTTGTTAATTCAGTTTGGTACCTCGCATTCTAACTAAAGTGGACCCATTTGCTACCATGTTGCAAGTGTGGAGTTGTTCTGATACCGATGAGAAGATGTGGTGTGGTGTGGTACTGCAACGATGACGGCCAAGTGAACCTGGTGCCTATCTCTTGAACTCCGGCGTGGGTGTCAAAGGATTAAGACGATGAGTTCGAGACCAAAGCCTTTTGAAGGACGAGTACAACTAGTTGGGCAATGACCACCGCCAAGATCTTCTATCTCGAGCCATCGTCAAGATCTACCTCATGGGCGCCGAGATCCCAAGTACTCCCTCACGGATCCAATGACCGAGACCCTGAAGACCGATTCCGGCGAGCCCGAACTCGAACCCTCGGCAAACCCCAAGATCGTCGAACCACCATGTGTGACCCCTTTTTCCGAGAACTATTTTATAAATGATATATTAATTGTTGCATATTAAATTGTTCATGCTTGCATACATATTGTGGGTGTTTGGGGGTATCTAGATGATTCACCTAAATTAAATATGGAGATCATATGCGGGCAAATTTAGTCTAATATTGGCTCTATTTAAATTTGTGTAGCGAACCGGTGCCACTATTTGACTTGTTAAGACAACATTTAAATTGCGGGGTATCTAAACAACATGAATTTAATAATTAATTGTCGGGACCCCGGTTCCGCTTAATATTGTCTAATTGCATCGCATCTTTGCCATGCCATACATCATATATGCATCATGCCCGATCTTCTGCCGTAGTATTAAATAGTGCATCCGGTGTTTCTTCTAGTATTTTGGTTCTTCGCGGATAAGGTCGTTGAGTTGATGCGAGTGTCGACCCGATCTTCGGATGAACCTTCAGCAATGTTTTCAGGCGAGCATTCTCCCCCTTTCTACCTATCTTACTTTTATAGTCTTTATTTCCTCCTGTTGATCTATTGCTATCTGTGTTGCGATACTCTAGTTTTCGTACCCGTGATATCCCTTGCAGCCTTATATTGCCTTGGACACATCCTATTACCTGTTGTTTGGTAGATAGTTGGACTTGCGTGTCGTAGTCGCTTGCTCAGGTGCGGTTGCGTGTCCTCAAGTACCACAGTTGTTAAAGTAATGCCGCATGTTTAATGTTGGAGATGATCATGGCTTTAATTATCTTTTAATAACTAAAATTGAAGTAGGTAAATAATGCAGAGGCACAGGTGGGCAATAGATGTTATTTGGTTTTTAACCGTCCACTTGTGTCCCGTAGGACCCCGAGTACTTGATACCTGTTCTTTGAATATTCGCACTATCCGCATGTGGGCCCATGAATCCCCTTAGCATGAGCTGGAGTCATATCTTATTTCTTGGGGCCACAAAGTAGTTTGGGGCTTTATTACTATCCTGTACTTATGCCATGCTTTACTGCTTTATTTATGATTGCGCGTGGAGCGCCTGTACTGTTTTGGAACCCCGTGCCACGTTTTCGCGGTATCGACAAGCCCAGTCACACTTTCGGGTTCCCAGTCGTTTACAGCCGTCGTCACAAACCTCTGGGTCCGTCTCGGAGCCGGCCAACAGAAGTGGTAGCTTGGTGGGTGGCCTCAAATATTATATGAATCTTGAGATTTCTTTGTCGTGATGCCTCGTTGGGTTTTATTTGGTTTTTCCGAGGTTGATCGTGCGTGTGTTGCTATTTGTGCCCCCTGCAGGGTAAAACTTTATGAAAGCCGTGTCCGCGGTTATGGACGACTTGGAGCACAGTATCTCGATCATAGACAACTATAACTAAAGTAGTGCTATAAATTTGACTTTATAATGACTAGTAATCAGCTTCACTATAATGGATTGGCTAAATAAAAGTGCCAACAATTACTTGTTTGGGTTGTCGCCTGCTACCATTGTATCTGACTAGTAAGTATTGCAACTATAACGGAATGGCTAAATAAAAGTACTAACAACTGCTGGGTTTGAGATATCTCATGCTTATTGTATCTGACTAGTAAGTGTTGCAACTACAACGGAATGGTTAACTAAAAGTGCCCACTGCTTATTATATCAGGATGACTATCTATACCTGACTAGTAATTGCAGCAACTATAACGAAATGAATAAAACTGCCAACTGTGTGAGTTCCTCGGTTGACTTCCTCGTTGGTCTCGAGGGGGAAATACCAGGATGGGTATGCTTGATGATAGTTTCAGGTTGGATCCGAATAGGTATTTCTTATCCCTATCTGATAGCCGCCAGTTGTATTGAGTCTCTATAGGTTGATTAATGCATCTGCTACGCCGATCCACCATACCTATGTAGGCGAGGACCGCCGAATTCTAGTCTCGCTGCATCGGCCTCGATCTTGACCGCTCTTTTTTTTTTATTTGCCCTTGTCGGCACCCCTTTTGTTTAAGCAGGTTTTGAGATCGACGTCGTTAGCAGGGTTACCCTTCCGGTTTGGCCTAGGCAGGGTTATGGACGCCATTGGTTATTCTCCAGGGCTCTTAGCTCCATTTGCATCTTGTCCGTAGATGGACGCTGTATCATTTTCAAGTTGATTTGGATCTTTGTATTGTATATCTGTATTCTTGACTCTTTGAGTCGCTGTTGTATATATCTGTTTTGTGGGTTCCATCGAGGACTATTGTGTAATGGTATTACTTCGTTTTCCACCCGCACGAAAGTGCCTGGTGGGCACCTTTGAATCGTTTCTATGCGAGTTTGGCAGGAATCGCTAAAACTTGCATAGGGCCGATTCTGAGGGTGTTACAGAGTGGTATCAGAGATCAGCAGTTACGATACCCCACTGGTCCAGCCTGTAGGATAACCTAGCTAACGGCCGTCATAGAGTGTCTAAACTATTTTGAAAATCGGTTGGATTAGATCTGATTAGGTCTGCTTTTACTCCTTACCCCTGTGCTTTTCTCCCCTTACCTTTGCGTGATTTGAATCTGCTCTCTTATCTTTTCTTCAAGTCCAGGAATTCTCGTGGTTGGATTCCTTCGTACCTTCAGGGTTTCACTTCCATCCTCTTGTAACGGTGCTTCAACATCCGGTCTTCATGCTATCTGATGGATCTTTCATCTGTTGTATCTTTTAGTGGATCAAAAATTCACTAAACTTTTTTTTATTTCTATCTTCTAATGTTTTCCGATACGACAAAGTCATCTGCATCAGATCTGATGAGGATCTCCATCCCTCCTTTGTTTCCGAACTTCGCTTGTCAAGATCTTTAGTCTGATTCCGAGAGTTGGTTGCATAATTCTCCTATGCGTGTGCAGAGTAATGCTTTGGGTGCGCGATGGACTGATCACCATCCGACTACTCTTATCATTCGCTCTTGCACATTGAATCGGTGGATCAAGCAATTTTACTTCGTCCGTCGAGGTTAGAGGTGGACTTAACTTTTGAGACCTCTTCCTTCGTCTGTGTTTTGCCGGAGTGTTCTCACGATGAACCTGAGCATCGACCCTTGTTGGTGGTGTCGCCGACTTCAAGATGGAGCAAGGATCATTGTTAGTGGTGTCGCGAAGATCTACATAAAGAGCGAAGGATCTGATCGTCGGGTTTCTTCCCCGTACTAGGAGGCGGATCTCGAGGGCGAGATCCATTGTTAGTGGTGTCGAATTGTAGCACCCCGGATAAAACCACTACTAGAAAATCGCTGCTGTTTGTATTTGTGCATCATCATGACATCATCATGCATACCTTTGCCTAAAAGCTTTTTGATAAAACCCTATCTTTGTTTTACCTTTACTCCCCCTATTTATTTCAAAATACAAAAAAAAACTAAGGTCCGTCGGAATATTTTGTTTGCTCAAAACTATCTTACAAAATGTTTATTAAAGTAAAACAAACTACAATTAAAACAAATATTTTGTCCGGGGAGGCAGCCCAGCCGTTTAGGCCAGGCCGCCTACTACCGAGCAGCCCAAATGCGTTTAAACCTAAAACCTAAACCAATCTAACCCTAACCCTAGCTAGAAAAACATCACTCCCTCTCACCCGCCGCCACCCCTGGCTCTACACGCACACACCAAACACACACATTCCTGTCACCAGAACCGACCCACACAAACGCGCGACACACCCCGCTCCTCACCCTGGCCCCACCCACAAACACACGCACGCGTCCCACCCCGTTGCTCGATCCGGGTCCTCTCCCCCCTCCTTATGCGCTCGCTCCCCGCCGCCAGGTTCCTCCTCGCTGCTCCCGTACGAGCTCGACGCCCCCATCGGCCTCACCTCAGCCTTCCCGTGTCGAGCCCGACCGCCCGCTGCCGCCTTGATCCCCGTCGCCTCGTCAAGTCCTACCCCGCCGCGCCTCTCTCTCCCCTTCCCGCAGGCCGCCGCCGCTCGCCGCCGGGCGCCTGCTCTTTCCGCCAGAGCCCGACGCCCGCCTCGCCGCCTTTTCCTCGACCTCCTGGCCGCCTGTTTCCCCACCTCCTCTGCCCTGCATCGCTCCTCCCCATCCAGCGCCGCCGCCACCTCTCAAGCTCGCCCGCTGGCTTGCTTCCTCCTCGCCGCGGTCTCGTCCGTCGCGCCACCCCGTAGAGACCGCCGGCCCCTGCACCTACTCGTCTACCGCCGTCTCCAAGCCCCGCCATCACCGGCCTCTGCCACGGCCCACCGCCTCCTCCATCGCCGTGAGAGCCCTCACCGTGGGACCCCTCCTGTTTTGGCCGGCCGCTGACGCCCAGCGTCATCCCCTTCCGCTGCTCCTCCAGCCGTCGCTACGGGCGACCTCCGCTGGAGACCTCCTCGTCGGCCCTAGCCATGCGTGTGTGCGTGTTGGCTCCCTGCAGTGCCTCTGTCCACAAGCACCAGATGTTTTCCCCTTTTTTTATTAATTCAGTTTGGTACCTCGCATTCTAACTAAAGTGGACCCATTTGCTACCATGTTGCAAGTGTGGAGTTGTTCTGATACCGATGAGAAGATGTGGTGTGGTGTGGTACTGCAACGATGACGACCAAGTGAACCTGGTGCCTATCTCTTGAACTCCGCGTGGGTGTCAAAGGATTAAGACGATGAGTTCGAGACCAAAGCCTTTTGAAGGACGAGTACAACTAGTTGGGCAATGACCACCGCCAAGATCTTCTATCTCGAGCCATCGTCAAGATCTACCTCATGGGCGCCGAGATCCCAAGTACTCCCTCACGGATCCAATGACCGAGACCCTGAAGACCGATTCCGGCGAGCCCGAACTCGAACCCTCGGCAAACCCCAAGATCGTCGAACCACCATGTGTGACCCCTTTTTCCGAGACCTATTTTATAAATGATATATTAATTGTTGCATATTAAATTGTTCATGCTTGCATACATATTGTGGGTGTTTGGGGGTATCTAGATGATTCACCTAAATTAAATATGGAGATCATATGCGGGCAAATTTAGTCTAATATTGGCTCTATTTAAATTTGTGTAGCGAACCGGTGCCACTATTTGACTTGTTAAGACAACATTTAAATTGCGGGGTATCTAAACAACATGAATTTAATAATTAATTTCCGGGACCCCGGTTCCGCTTTATATTGTCTAATTGCATCGCATCTTTGCCATGCCATACATCATATTTGCATCATGCCCGATCTTCTGCCGTATTATTAAATAGTGCATCCGGTGTTTCTTCTAGTATTTTGGTTCTTCGCGGATAAGGCCGTTGAGTTGATGCGAGTGTCGACCCGATCTTCGGATGAACCTTCAGCAATGTTTTCAGGCGAGCATTCTCCCCCTTTCTACCTATCTTACTTTTATAGTCTTTATTTCCTCCTATTGATCTATTGCTATCTATGTTGCGATACTCTAGTTTTCGTACCCGTGATATCCCTTGCAGCCTTATATTGCCTTGGACACATCCTATTACCCTGTTGTTTGGTAGATAGTTGGACTTGCGTGTCGTAGTCGCTTGCTCAGGTGCGGTTGCGTGTCCTCAAGTACCACAGTTGTTAAAGTAATGCCGCATGTTTAATGTTGGAGATGATCATGGCTTTAATTATATTTTAATAACTAAAATTGAAGTAGGTAAATAATGCAGAGGCACAGGTGGGCAATAGATGTTATTTGGTTTTTAACCGTCCACTTGTGTCCCGTAGGACCCCGAGTACTTGATACCTGTTCTTTGAATATTCGCACTATCCGCATATGGGCCCATGAATCCCCTTAGCATGAGCTGGAGTCATATCTTATTTCTTGGGGCCACAAAGTAGTTTGGGGCTTTATTACTATCCTGTACTTATGCCATGCTTTACTGCTTTATTTATGATTGCGTGAGCGCTGCATCGCTTTTGGAACCCCGTGCCACGTTTTCGCGGTATCGACAAGCCCAGTCACAGTTTTGGGTTCCTAGTCGTTTACAGCCGTCGTCACAAACCTCTAGGTCCGTCTCGGAGCCGGACAACTTCGTAGCGGGTAGCTTTGTGGGGTGGCCCCCTGAAATATTATATGAATCTTGCGATTTCTTTGTCGTGATGCCTCGTTGGGTTTTATTTGGTTTTTCCGAGGTTGATCGTGTGTGTGTTGCTATTTGTGCCCCCTGCAGGGTAAAACTTTCTGAAAGCCGTGTCCGCGGTTATGGACGACTTGGAGCACAGTATCTCGATCATAGACAACTATAACTAAAGTAGTGCTATAAATTTGACTTTATAATGACTAGTAATCAGCTTCACTATAATGGAATGGCTAAATAAAAGTGCCAACAATTGCTTGTTTGGGTTGTCGCCTGCTACCATTGTATCTGACTAGTAAGTATTGCAACTATAACGGAATGGCTAAATAAAAGTACTAACAACTGCTGGGTTTGGGATATCTCATGCTTATTGTATCTGACTAGTAAGTGTTGCAACTACAACGGAATGGTTAACTAAAAGTGCCCACTGCTTATTATATCAGGATGACTATCTATACCTGACTAGTAATTGCAGCAACTATAACGAAATGAATAAAATTGCCAACTGTGTGAGTTCCTCGGTTGACTTCCTCGTTGGTCTCGAGGGGGAAATACCAGGATGGGTATGCTTGATGATAGTTTCAGGTTGGATCCGAATAGGTATTTCTTATCCCTATCTGATAGCCGCCAGTTGTATTGAGTCTCTATAGGTTGATTAATGCATGCTGCGCTGCCGCTTCAGTCCACCATACCTATGTAGGCGAGGACCGCCGAATTCTAGTCTCGCCGTGTACTGGCCTCAGTACTGACCGCTCTTTTTTTTCTTTGCCCTTGTCGGCACCCCTTTTGTTTAAGCAGGTTTTGAGATCGACGTCGTTAGCAGGGTTACCCTTCCGGCTTGGCCTGGGCAGGGTTATGGACGCCATTGGTTATTCTCCAGGGCTCTTAGATCCATTTGCATCTTGTCCGTAGATGGACGCTGTATCATTTTCAAGTTGATTTGGATCTTTGTATTGTATATATGTATTCTTGACTCTTTGAGTCGCTGTTGTATATATCTGTTTTTTGGGTTCCATCGAGGACTATTGTGTAATGGTATTACTTCGTTTTCCACCCGCACGAAAGTGCCTGGTGGGCACCTTTGAATCGTTTCTATGCGGGTTTGGCAGGAATCTCTAAAACTTGCATAGGGCCGATTCTGAGGGTGTTACAACTTCATCACAGGATTACCTATGACACCAAAAAGGAAAGATATGATATGTGTAATTGTGGATAGACTCACTAAGACTGCACATTTTATTCCAGTGAATCAAAAGGATAATGCTGAAAAGTTAGTTGAAGTATATGTCGAAGAAATAGTAAGTAAGCATGGAGTACCCAAGAAGATCGTAACTGATTGGGGATCAGTGTTTACTTCAGCATTTTGGAAGCAATTGCATGAAGCACTTGGTTCAAAATTAGATTTCAGCAGGGCATATCATCCTAAAACAGGTGGTCAAACTGAAAGAACAAATCAAATACTGGAAGACATGTTGAGAGCCTGTGCACTAGATTTTGGAGGAACATGGGAAGATCACCTACCATTGGCAGAATTTTCTTACAATAATAGCTATTAGAGTAGTCTGAAGGCAGCTCCCTATGAGGTTCTGTATGGAAGGAAGTGTAGATCACCAATATGTTGGTATGAACCTGGAAGCAGAAAAGAATTTGCACCAGATTATATCAAGGAGAGACAAGACATCATTGATAAGATCAGGGATAGATTGAAAATAGCCCAGAGCAGGCAGAAAAGTTATGCGGATCAAAGCCGAAGATTGTGGCATCCAGAAGTGGGAGATATGGTCTATTTGGAAAGTAAGTCCAATGAAAGGAGTAAAAAGATTCGGAGTTAAAGGGAAATTGAGTCCAAGATATATTGGACCATTCAAGATACTGAGTCAAAACAAAACTATAGCTTATGATTTAGAGTTACCATCAAGATTGGCTCAAGTGCATAAGGTTTTCCATGTGTCACAACTTTGCAAATGTTTGAAAGTTCCCGATGATGCAATAACACATCAAGAGATAGAACTACAAGCAGACCTAACTTATATTGAAAAACCCTACAAGATTCTGGAAGAAAACTGGAAAAGATTGAGGAACAGGGCAATCAAATATTGCAAGGTACAATGGGAACATCACCCTGAGAGAGAAGCCACATGGGAGAAGGAAGAGGATTTAAGAAAAGCTTATCCAGAACTATTCAGGTACATCTCCACAAACTTCGGGACGAAGTTTAATTTAAGGGGGGAAGTCTGTAACATCTCAGCATTTAGGACCTAACAAAGGGTAGATTTTGGAATAGGTATTGTTGCATGCATTCATTTGTGAAAATGCGGGTAAATTTTTTGCCAAATAAAAACCTTGAGTGATCAATGTTTCTTTCTTTCTTTGAGAGTAGGTTTAGTCTTAAAGGAGGATTGCTATAAACTTTGATATGATCTCAAAGGAATTATGGGTGTTTTGAAATGAGTTTGGATTTTAAAACTTAAGTGTTTTATAATTTAAATAATTTTGATATAAGATTTGAATCTTAAATTAAATATAAGAAAGGTATGATAACTTAAATCTTATTTAAAAGCAATATGGTATATGAAGTATATTTCTTATTCAGAAATAAACTACAAAGAATAACTTACTAAAGTTATTCCAAACTTTACAATTCACACAAGAGAAAAGAATAAAATATTCTTTATTAATAAATATATAATCTTCATTACAAAGAAACCAAATAAAGATTACAAGAATTATAAAAGGAAAATTACAAAAGATTAAGAAAAGTACATTTGTATATCTCTACTAACTATCCTATATCTAAACTACACTAAATCTTCATCTTTATCTTTGTACCTACAAAACTAAGATTAAATAGAAAACAAAACAAGATTAGTGTTAGTATATATTTCTCTCAGACTTTTCAGTGTGGTGCACTTGACAATCTCATCACTGAGAAATGTTAAAGGGGCAAGTTTCACCAATATGAAATACTTCATCTTTCATAAATTCAAAGTCAGAATGCAAATGACAGCCAAAAGGGACCAATTCACCGACCAGGGTAAAAGTAGTTTGGTAATGGTAAGTTTAAAAATTCTGAACCTATCCACATGTGCATAGCAGACACACAAGCTGCACACACACATCATGCAAAAGGGTGTGCTGTCGACCTCACAAGCACAACTAGATATCACAAAACCATAGCATAGACATGGAGGAGCACACTAGTGCATCATTCCACTACACAACACAACATCACAACCAGGGTGAACAACAGTTAAACCAAGAACAACAACCAAACCAACCACCCAGATCAACCCCAAACATCACCAGGATGGTGACATAAGGAGGGGGATGGAACTGGTGGACAACAAGGTCAAGCCCAGGAGCTAGGAGGAGCAGGCAAGCTCAAGAGCAAGATCAGGAACCCATCAAAAACAGATCAAGATCAAGATCAAGATCATCATCAATCTACTACACCAAGATTAAATCTTGTGGTGAGTTTCATAAAACCATCACATGCTTTCATCAGAATATCTAAACAAAAGCATGTGTTGCTTTATGTAATGATCTCTCAATAAGCACCCAAGAGGGGTGAATCTATCCTAGAGATTTCAGGTAAAAGGATAAGAAATCAAGCTCCATCACAAGCACTAAACCCTCAGACCAGCATCACTGGGTTTAGTGTTATTTTTGCAACTTAGATCATTTTCATTTGATGTTACCAGATCAGGGCACATATCTCAAAGAGAGAGTAGCACCTCTAAATCTATAAGATTCCAACAAACTATTGCCCAACTAACTAGGAATCACATCCTAGAGCCTCAGACCAACATCATAGGCAGGTAAGATAATAAAAGCTTCCATATCATCTTATCAGTTTTAATCACTAGCATAATCAAGCTAAGCCCAGAAATAAAAACCCAATCACTTGTGTGCCAGAATACAGTGGTATCACAAGGACAAGTTCTTAATGAGCTAAAACCCATATTTACTTAACTTCCACAGATAAAAAGGGACAACCACTATATATCATTTTCCTGAAGCCAAGTGCTAGGAATCAACTCTAAATTCATTTATACATCCACAAAAATCATTGCAAGCAATGATTTGATTCAGTGAGTATAATCTCAGACAAGCCAACAATATAATTGAAGTAAGCAAATATTGTCAGTATAAGAAATCTGACAGTAGAGTAAACTCTTAGATCAACAACATAATCCAATCAAGGATTGCATTAATACACTAGGATGAATCATGGTGGATTACCACTAGGACAAATCTGACAGGCAACTAGTATCATTAAAGCTACTATCAATCCTTCACCACAGCAGGCAATCGTTTCCCATGATCAACACTAGATCTAAAGCATCATAGATATGACCAACAGGGGGGTTGTGAACCCTAATCCAGAGATGAACCCAATCAGCACATAATCACTCAACATGAGAAGCCACTAGCTACACACCAAAAAGAATCAAGGCAGTAGCATGAACAAACACCACAGATCCCACTTACCCGAGGTCCTCGCTGATGAATCGAAGAGGAAGCAGAGGGGCCGACGAACTGTGGCGGCACAGGGAGCACCGGAGGCGCCAGAATTGCACACTGCCACGGCGGCCGCACAGAACGCGAGGCCACAGACCGCAGCGGGATCGCGGCGGCGGCGTCAGCAACTTTTCCGAACCCTACGGTTCGGGAATGGGGTGGAACTGACCACGGGGAAGCCCTGGAGTCAAATCCAAGTGGATAGGACGAAAGAGTGTCGTTGACAACCCCAACCCGCACCACGGAGGCGACTAGAACGGCCGACGATGGCGATAATTGATGGTGGCGGCATCGCCGGCCACAAGGCGAGTCAGGGGAGGAGGAGATAAGGTCGAGGGAGAGAGAGGAGGCAGAGTGGGTTGGGTGTGCCAAAACCCTTCGGGGTAGTTATTTGACCCTGCCCTATTGGGCCACCTTGGCCCAATAAGCCCAAGGGGCCAGCCCATGTTACTTAATAAATCTTTTTGATCAAATGGAAAAGACCAAAAAAAAACCCTGACCTAAATAAAATTTTAAAAAATATAATTAAAGTCCAAAAATTATAAATAAAATATTTTTGGGTTCACAATAATCCACTCTGTCCAAATAAAATAAGATATCAAATATTGGAGATTCAAATTTTTATAAGAATTTTGTAATTTAAATATTCCTTATGGAATTTTACAAAATTATTGAAAAGTGATAAAAATAAATAAAAATCACTTTCATTATTTATTAATATTATAGTATTTTTGAAAAAAATACTAAATAAATATTTAGTTATAAACTTAATGTATAATTAATAATTCCGAAAAGAATTATTAAATCAAATAAAGTCAAATAAAGGGAAATAAAATAAAATAAAATAAATCAATATATGTTATAAATATTAAAAAGAAATATTTATAAATCCTTTATTACTCAAAAAGGAACTTTTTGGGGTAAATGCATATAAATTTAAATAATGCATTACATTACTTGCATAATCATTTTGCTTCTTTAAATATTGTCCTTACCGGGCAATAATGATGTTTTTGTAGAACTAGAAGGTGAAGGTCCAATGCAAGCATCAGACTTCATTACCTTGCCATCACAAGGCAAGTTCATCACTTGCTCATGTCCTTTGAAGAGTCTTTATCAAAGTATTTGCAAATTGTGTGTTATCATATATGCTATAAAAGAAAGAAATTATTATTTTCATAAATAAAGAAATCATAGATATCATCCTAAGTGGTGATATAATATAGCAATAGAACTTAGAGTTCTAATTGCAACAATGATAATCAAATAGGGACTTAATAACCCCTGACATCAGTGATTCTAGCGCCGTATATTACGCGTTAGCCATGAGATTTGGAATGGGACAGAGAAGTCAACTGTATCTTCTTCCTCTCGCATGAAGCTGGATGTGCAGGTCGTGGCTGTTATCCTTGTAGCATGCATATTAATTGGTAATTTGTAGAGGATATGCAGCATATGGGTGGGAACCCTCAACATCCCACGATAGTTCTGGCATCTAACGGTTTGTACAAACCATTGACTTAATTCATTATGTGGGCATGGTGTACACCAAGGAGACATGCGGGGTCACGAAGGGGGCAGTGATTGGCTTGGACCAACTACTGGGCCCGACATCATGGAATTATGGACGGGAAAGTACGCCCGGTTGTGCAACAAAGAGTTGATCTCTCATGGATAAAGTAATGGACCTCTGCAGAGTGTAAGAACTGTAACTTGTTACTCCCTGTTCCGGGAAGGAGCTACGAACGCGGCAGGAAAGGAACTCCATGAAAGTTCTGGTCAACCTATGAAGGCTGATTGTCATAGTTTTTCGGAATTAAATTAACCTTTGAAGAAAGATTTACAAAAACTGCATAGTTCCAAGGATTTATAATCCGAGGTGGTAGTTAGAGCATCAAACTTCTCACCTTGCATATAATGAACTTGTTGGGTAACGTTGTAACTCATTCTTTCCTTTGAACCCTTGCTTAGACTCTGAGGATCCCGAAGACATGCCAATGTATGCAGCCGAATGCCAAGAAGACATGTTCTACGAGGAACCTGATCTATCCGGAGGAGTTGAAGGTGTGGACTACGAGATCCGCTATAGTGTCGATGAGAACGAGTCCACTTAAGGGTCTAATTAGTAGTAATTAATGGAGCCGAGCAGCATGAACTCTATAGAATAAGCTGTTGAGTCCCACTCCTAGTCGGAGATGCTACTTTTAAATTTCCGCTGAACATCTTATATTTTGGTTTGTAAGTTGGATCTTTTGGAAGTCTTGAACTTCCGGTATTGTAATAATAATAATGTGTGTACTTTTGTAATATGGACCCGCAATGTTTCTGTTGTACCACTCTGAGGGATGTGATATTTACGGAACGGTGTTCTGTGAATGTCATGTCAACGACTATAGTGTACTACACATGCAGTGGTATGCTGGGTCACCGCAAAATGCCCATTTGAAGATTTGCCAATTCTTGATACTTGTTTATATATCAGTGTTTCAGCAGAGACTATTGAGTTGAACTTACGCCTAGAATATTGAACTACGTCTATCATCAACGTGAACAATGGACGAACCTTGAATTGCAAGTTTGGTGCCGATAGATTTCACTCAAAATCATAACTAGTACCTGGCTTCCAGTAGCCTACCCTGTGGGTTGGAGCATATGCGTCATACTCCCTGGTCTCTTCATGAGTTTACTAGAGATCACCCAAGTCTCATAGACCGCGATTTTACAGTCGAGCTCATATAGGTGTGTTCTTTCAAGAATGCCCTGTAGGACAGCATCTTTGCTAGTTAAAGTCAACATAAACACATTAAGGCATCTTGCCAACCTGCCTTACAGATTATGAGAGTTATGCATCTTCACATAGAAAGGGTTACACGATACTCTCCTCGGTCCAGCCACTAGCTTGTTCTTCCCATGTCCTAATTCACGGGATCTCCGATCAGACACATTGGGTTACCACTAGGTGTGATATCCATGGGTCTCAACCCCATATACCTCGATGCACTTTCTATCACATTTTGTGATAGTCCCTTTGTAAAGGGATCTGTCAGGTTTTTGTATGTTTGAATATACGTAACAATTATTACTCTGGAGTTTCTCAATTTCCTGACAGATTTCAAACGTCTATTCACGTGTCTTGATGATTCGCGTTATCCTTAGAATTGTTCACTTTGACAATAACAGTTTGGTTGTCACAATTCAAAAGGATGGCAGGCACAGATTTCTCAACCATAGGCAAGTCCATCAAGAGCTCACGCAACCATTCTGACTCAACAGTGGTTGTGTCTAAAGCAGTAAGCTCTGCTTCCATAGTTGACCTCGTCAATATGGTATGTCTACGGGATCTCCATGTCACTGCGCCACCTCCAAGGATAAACACATACCCGCTCGTGGCATAGAGTTCATCGACGTCAGAGATCCAGTTCAAATCACTATATCCTTCAAGCATAGCAGGATGCCCTGAATAGTGAATCCCATAGCTCACTGTACCACATAGATAGCACATGACCCTTTCAAGTGCATGTCAATGATCAATACCCGGGTTATACATGAACCTATTCAACTTGCTCACAACAAAAGATATATCGGGTCTTGTAGCGCTTGCTAAGTACATGAGAGAACCAACAACTTGTGAATATTTTAGCTGATATGTTGGTTCCTTCTTATTCTTCTGTAATGTCAAACTGAGATCATAAGATGTTGGAGAAGCCCGGAGGAGTATGCGCTTCTAAAAGATCCGTGATACCGTGCCCAATTCCGAAGTTAGTTCGATACATGTGACCAACAATGAGAAAAATAAATGCAATAGATAAATGGTGGTGAGCAACATAATGAGATTGCGTTAAAGTAATCATATTCTCGTTCTTAATAAGCTTGATGTTCAGAATCACATCAGCCTCTCCCAGATCTTTCATATCAAAGCTCTTTGACAGGAAAGACTTGACTTCATTTATTACTTTCATGTTTGTACCAAAGATTAGAATGTCATCCACGTACAAACATAATATAACACTATCGCCCCCACCATGGCGATAGTAAACACACCTATCAGCCTCATTAATGACAAAGCCAACAGAAAGTAGAGTTCTGTCAAACTTCTCATGCCATTGCTTAGGTGCTTGTTTCAGGCCATATAAAGATTTTAATAACTTGCACACCTTTGTCTCTTCACCTTTTACAACAAACCTATCCATCTAATCCATATAGATCTCCTCTTCCAACTCTCCATTAAGGAAAGTTGTCTTCACGTCCATTTGATGAACGAGAAGACCATAAGAGGCAGCCAGGGACAGTAGTACTTGAATGGTGGTCAGTCTAGCGACAGGTGAATATGTGTCAAAGCAATCTTTGCCTTCTTTATGTGTGTAGACCTTAGCTACAAGTTGCGCCTTGTACTTCTCAATAGTACCATCAGGCCTTAGCTTCTTCTTAAACACCCACTTATATCCCACATGTTTGCAACCATAGGGTCGTTGTGATAATTCCCAAGTTCCATTAGAAAGAATCAAGTCCATCTCATTTTGGACAGCTTCTTTCCAATCATCTGCATTAGGAGATGCATATGCCTCTGCAATGGATATGGGAGTATCGTCCACAAGGCATCCTATGAAATCATTACCAAAGGATTTTGCAATCCTCTGTCTCTTACTCCTCGTGAGAGGTTCATCATCATCCTTCTCAAGGACTTTCTCATGTGGTTGTTCAGAATTCTCAATAGATGCACTAGATTCAGGAAGTATTTCAAAAGAAATTCTACCAATGCTATGCATATATTTCATAGGAAATATATTCTCAAAGAATGTTGCATCACAAGATTATATTATAGTATCAACATGCATATCAGGTACCTGATATGTCCATAACATTTCTATAATTTTTGATGGTTTTATGCTATTATTATGCTTTTGACACTTATTTTTATATAAAGTTCATGAGTTATTTGGACTAACCTACTAATAGTTGCAAAAGTGCACAATGTTCTTGATTTACACTTTGATGTGTAGGAATTATCAAGAATACAAGTGGAACCCTTGTTGGAGTCAAATTGGGATTTTCCAGAAATCTGTCTTAGATTTTTTTGAAGATGGTCACGTTTCGGGTCGAAGACGACATCAAACGGAAAACTCTTCAACTACAAAGTTGTCGTAAATTTCACAAAAATCCTTCTGGACATAAAATTTAGCTGATTCCAATCCCGGACGGGCCCTCTAGTCCTGATTTACTGTAGCCCAAGATGGGATGACGGAAATCCGAGAAGCTATATAAAGGGAGGAAACCTAATTCGTGGGAGACACCTCCACCCATGAATTTGCAGCCACCAAAGCCACGTTCCCCCCCATGGATCACATCTCCATGGGGGAGGGCTCCCAAGAAGCCATGAAGAAAGGGGGCTAAGGGGCGGTGCTCCCCCACAATACCGGCGACAGGGAAGGAGTCCCCCGTGCTGCCGTCGGCGCCGCCGCTGCGCTCTTCATCATATTTACCGCCATCTCCATCATATAATCCTACTAGTATGCAGTGGTTCATCCTTTCACACACCTATGTACCATCCTATGTAAACATGGTGTTTGATGCTATAAATCCTATGATCTATGTCATGTTTGTGTAGTTTCTTTGTTCTTAGATTGAATGGTTGAACATCTTTGGTTAATTAGAGCTATATGTTGATATGGTACAGTCCTTTGGTGTCCATTATATTTGTGCATGCATGGATTAAACATCATAGGGTTTGTAGTATGTGTAAGAGGAAGGGGGAAGTTCCGCCAGAGTGACAGAAACCTAAGGACGCGAACCAGAACATTGCACGTAAGAGAGTAAGAGGATCATTCACTTAAGGCTAGGGTTGGGGAAACCTTAATGCATTGTTAGTAGTTATGGATGTTTGCTAACAATCCAATCATATAGTACATGTAATTCCAAGTACTGAAGCGCATATATATTTAGCCTCTCCCACATAGAAAACTGCATCAAAGACAATGAACCCGATTTATTCGCCAATTAAACTTGGACAAAGCCACCACAATTACCACCACTATTCCACTCTCATGGCTCTGTTAGTTTAGTGTATTTTATTATTGCAACAACTAGATTTACTTTATTGTTATTTATTATCTTGCAAAGCTTTCTCTAGTACTCGTTTTGTTGCTCTAGTTTTATTTCCTAGATAATGCAAACATTTAGTGTGCATAGAGTTGTATCAATGGTTGATAGAACTTGAGAGAATGTTTATCCTACCTTTAGATCCTCGTTGGGTTCGACACTTCGGTGACCCATCATACCACTGCATGATGTAGTACACTATAGTCGTTGATATAACACCAATGAAACACCGTTCACTAGTATTACATCCCTTAGAGTAGTACAACAGAAACACAGCAGGTCCAAGACATGACTATAGGTTACAACTCAACTCTTTACATAAGATCCAGAGAACACTCTAGGTTAAAGAGAGAGAAATAAACTTCTTACAAAGAAGAATCAGAAATAAACAACTCAAGGCTATCATACTATTATAACTAGTATTTTAACTAATGGTCTGGCATTGCTGCTATTGCAATACGCTATAGAAATAGGTTCTATGGCTAGAGATTATATTCCTGTCTAATTATTAACTTTGTCTTCTCTCGAGTTGATGTATATGTTGACTTTCTTGACTTCATGGAAGAGCTTTCACTTCTGATGATGATTCCTGTAGCATAACTTGATGTAGACGTTGTCTGTACTGGCTTTAGAACCTAGCAAGGGTTAAGAAGATACTTTGAGTACGAGCGTACTCAGCAAGTTCACTAGAAAAGGAGTGTTTGATGCACTATAGCTACAGCCACAGACCGTAGGTCGTAGGCAATGCAAGTTTTTGTAAACATTTCTTCAAAGGTTGTTTTTATTCTGAAAAGCTATGTCCGTCAGCCTTCACGGGTTTACCAGAACTTTCATGGAGTTCCTTTCCTGCCGCGTTCACAGCTCCTTCCCGGAACAGGGAGTAACAAGTTACAATTCTTATACTCTACAGAGGTGCAGTACTTTACCCATGAGAGACCTTAGGTTTTGTTGCACGGCCGGGAGTATGTCCCCGTTCAAACTTCCTTGGTTTGAGGCCCAACCTAAGATCCAAGCCAATCACTTCCTTCTCCGCGACCCCGCATGTCTCCTTGGTGTACACCATGCCCACCTTTTGAATTACGGCAATGGTTTATACAGACCGTTCAGATGCCGGAACTATCGTGGGACGTTGAGGGCTCCCACCCATATGCTGCATATCCTCTATGAATTACCATACAATATGCACGCTACGAGTGATTACAGCCAAGACCCGCACATCCAGATCCACGCGAGAGGGAAAAGATACACCTGACTTCTTCGTCCCATTCCACATCTCATGGTCAACGCGTAATATACGGCGCAAGAATCACTAGCGACATTGGTTGTTAACTCCTAGATAATATGTTCCTTTACCACCAGAACTCTTATAGTAGGTTATTACCTCATGGTAAATAACCTATAATCACATTATTATGAAAATAGTGTTTTCTAACCTTTTTCAAATGCAGGTGATGACAACACTGGATTTGTAAAATATTTTATAGAAAATAATAAAAGGACATGAGCAAGTGTGAACTTGCCTTTTGTGATTGCAAGATTATGCACTCACGGTCTTCAAGACAATGTAAAAGATCCAATATATGAAATCAGCATCATTGGTCCGGTAAGGACTAATGTTTAAAGAAGCAAGATGCTATTATGCATAAGTAATGTAATGCAATTTTGTAAACTCGAATCCTGAGGCAACGTTGTTCTAGGGTTTGGATAATGGAAAGGTTTTCCTTGGAATGTGTTGCCCTTTTAGATTAAGTTTCACACATGTGCTTCTTATTAAGGCTTGTGAATGTGTGTTAAACAACATGTAAATATAATGGCATACAATAATAAGATATACTAATGAGACGTGCTACTCAAGAACTGCTTATATGTGAATTATCTTATCTTCAAGTTTTACCTTGCAAGTGATGACATTTATAAGGAACTGAAGTGTTAAAAATCCTAGGTATATAAGTAGAGTTTAATGTAATGTGATTATTATTAATTGTCATTTGATGTTTGAAGTGGGAAAAATAATAACATTTTTAAGAAAATCTTACTCAACCAAGAAGAAGCATTTAAGCTTTTAAGTTAACCTTATGAGGTATTCTTTCTAGTTATAGTATTTAAGTAAGAAATAATTACTCCATTTGAATTAATGACAACATTAAAATTTGAGACTTATCTATCTTGGTTTTTAACTTGGTTGGTTTGGTATTAAGATACTTTATAACTTAATTATGGCAGACCAAAGTTAACTATAAAGCATATAATAAAATCTTTAATATTATACTTAAAGTTTGGTAGACTAAAGTTAACTTTAAAACATAGATGGAATTTAGGTGTAATGCTTGTTATACTTATGTCTTATTCACCTTATAATGTTTCTTTAAAGTTACTTAAGAATGGCATTATTTTTAGTTTGTAATGGTTTCTTTACATTAAAATTGTATAAAGGGATTTATCTCCCTATAAGGGTGTGGTTAAGGTTTATGAATAAGTAAACAATATTATTTACTACTGATGAACTCACTATAGTGTTTTCATTTGTTTATAAACTTGTGGTTAAAGTAAAAGAATGGGTTGTATCTCATTACAATTATTCTGGAAGTTTTTAGATTGGATAAGGATCCTTTTATAAAATAATCTACATTAATGGTTGAGGGATAATTTAATAAAATTGTATTTAAAGTGTGTTAATTCATTTTGAATGCATACTACCAATATTTAAGACTAATACTATTTATTAGACTCAATTTACTAATTTTAGAAATATTAGCAATTTTTATTTACCCTCACATAAATTATCAATTAAGGAAATAGGTTTAAATTCAAGTTATGAAAGTGTTTAACTTTTTATTGAACTCAAAAGTGAGATATTATATTTTTAACCTATAGGTGTTATTTTTGTGATCATTTTGGTATATTACACTTTTTTTTGTGATTTAAAAATAATAAGATATGATTTTTTTATAATACTTATTATTTTATAAGGACTTAATAAATAAAAAATATTTAATTAAGTGGAATAATAATGCATGATTATAGTTTTAAATTATAATTCTCATTTTTCTATGATTTTTTGTATTTTATTTATATTTTTAATATTTACTAATATTAAAATATGATTTATGAAAGTTTTATTACTTATAAAACTTTTATTAAATTATATTTATTTAGATAATTATCATAATTATATTTGATAATAGTTTTAAGTTGTAGATTTTATTTTTCTGAAAATTTTCATATATTAAACATATTTTTTTGAATTATAAAACAATATTTATTAATTAAACAAGATTTAATTATTTTATCTATATTGGAATTAATATGGTTTTATTTAATTCCTAAACAGAAATACTTTTTATACCAAAGCTAACCTAGACAAAGTCACTGACTAGTGGGCCATCAGCCACATCGCCCCTCAGATTGGTGAATGCGCTTGTTACCGGCCCTACTTCTACCCACAACCAATGACAGGTGGGCCAGGGGCCATGTCACACGCCACATGGGCAAAGATTGGTCAAACGAACTGACCTGACGCAAGCATGACGTCGCCGTGACATCATCTTGCCAGTGATGGTCAGGTGGCTGACAACGACGACGATCTAGTGGAGTTTGGCATGCGTGGTTGCTACGGTTCGAAAGAGCACACTGCAGGGAACCTACTAGCAGCGGTGCCGCTCAGATATGGTCACCGGAGGATGACTGGCGACGAGGTACAGCGGCAGCGGTTACAGATGAACATGGTGGAGATGATTCCAGAAGCGATAGAGAGATTAGAGAGGTGCCCGAGTATCAGCAACTCACCGGCATTGCAGTAGAGGGCTTAGTGTGACCGGAGGTGCACGGAATCGAGGTAGACGACGGCGGAACCCGTCAGAGATGGAGGTGTCGATTGGCGCGACTAGAGTTTCTTTGGCTTGTGCTTCGTGGGGCAATCAAACCAGATGATCAAGGGGATCCTAACTGCGGCCTCAACGGTTCAAGGGGAGCTCGGAAATGTCGGCAACGAGCGGCTCCGGCGAGGCTAGGTTCTCGGTATGGAGGATACAGAGAGAGAGGTTGCTGAGAGGGGAAGTGAGGATGAGGACGAGCGGGGCGTCAGCGTGGCCTTCTTATCCTCTCCAGGTGTCGGCAGCCTCGACACGAATCATGGCGACCACAGTGGACGGCGGAGCTCGAGCCAGGCAGCTGCTTGCCGGCGAGTCCTTCTGTCACGAGGAAGAAGAAAATCAAATCGAAAGGGTACGCGGGCTGCTGTTGGGCCGGAGTGGGCTGAAGCGGAGCGAGCGGCTGGCTGCTGCTGTTGCACACGGGCGACTTTTAATTCCGTGAGGAAGTGGGCCGTGGGCCAGATTTGATGTTTCCTCTGTTTTTTTCTTTCGGTTTGTTTTCCTTTTCTGTTTTATTTTTCATCTTATGTATTTTTCATTTGTTTTAGGAATCTTTCTTTATAAAAGTTCTTTGCTGAATACAAGCATCAATAATAAGTTATTTTAAACTATTTGTGAACTTTTATTATATAAAGTTATCACTTCTTTATTTTCTTATACATATGTATATATTTTATTATTACTAACATAAGAGTTAAAGTTTGAATTGAAAATACTTACCATAAGTTCTTTGAAGATTTGATATTCTCATATTTATTTTATTGATGTGAATAAGGGTTAATGGCTAAACATATTATCTTTATGTTTATGATATTTATTAATATCACCCTTTAAAATAAATAGTTATTATTTGAAATGAATTATGAGAGAGAATTGATAACTATAGTTTCTAGGCATATATGATTGAAATAAAAGTTAGGGTTTTAAATTGTAATTATTTACCATGGGTTTTAGGAGTTTTTGAAGGGAATATGCCCTGAGAGGCAATAATAAAGTGTTTATTATGTGTATTCCAAGTATATGATAGATGTTTATTTTGCATGCTATAATTTTATTAATACGGAAACGTTAATACATGTGTGTTTAATAAACAAACAGAAAGTTCCTAGTTATGCCTCTCTCATAAACTAGCTCGTTGATTAACAAGATGTTCAAGGTTTCCTGATCATGGACATTGGATGTTGTTAATAACGGGATCACAACATTAGTGTAATGGTGTGATGAACATTCATCCGAAGTATATCATTACGATCAAAGTCATTGAGTTTATATTGCTATAACAACTTACGAAGTGATCCTAATCCTTAGACCATGAGATCATGTCAATCACTAACACCGGAAGAGTTTCTTGATAACATCAAACGTCACAACGTAACAGGGTGATTATAAAGATGGATTCAGAACTAATAAAGTGTTATGTTGAGGCTCATGGATCGAGAGTGGAATTTGTTCATCCCGATGACAGATAGATATACTCTGGGACCTCTCGGTGATATCACATTGATTAGCTTGCAAGCAAGTGATTTGATCACTAGAATGTTATATCACAGGAACGAGAAAAGAGTGCATGTCGGTAATGAGATCAAACTAGGTATGGAGATACCGATGATCGAATCTCGGACATGTAATATATCGTGAAACAAAGGGATTAAGATACTAGCGTAAAAGGTTCCGACGATCACAAGAAAGTCATCGTTGAATGTGTGGGAGTCAGTATGGGTCTCTAGATCCCGCTTCTGATTATTGATCCGATAGGGGTCTCGATCATGTCCGCATTATTCACGAACCGTAGGGTGACACACTTAAGAGACACCAACATCCAATTGGAGCAAATGTTTCATGCCGAAAGAATGAACAAGCGCAGGAATTTATTTCACTAGATACCGAAACAGGTTTTCGGGTGAAATTGCATAAAGTGGTTATGCATGTGAAATTGAATTCTAGCAAGGGGTTATTTGTGAATGTTTGTCATTAAAGTAATTGACAAAATTCTGAATAAAATAAAAGAGTTTTATTTAATGAGAGTTTGCATTAAATTTGGTGGAAATTTAATGGGAATTTGAGTGGACTTTTGAGTGGAGGGATTTTAAAGGGCATTTTGTGAGTGGAGTGTCCACCCACATGAATGAAGGAGGGGAGGGGGCAGCCCCCATGGCCGGCGGCCACCCCTTGGGTGCCCCCCCTCCTCCTATAAAAGGAGCCCCCCTCCTCACTTGTCTCTCACACCTCCTCGTGAAGGATCTCTCTCCCCCTCTAGAATTTATCCCCCATGGTCTCGGACTAGCGAGATACATGTTCCTGGTGGCTATTCGGCAAGAAAGAGTTGTGCTTCCGCTGCATCGCTGGAGCGAGGAGTCGGAGGTTTCTCGGTGCCTCGAACGTGTGTGCGAGCACGAATGCGCTGCTGATTTGCGGCGCTAGGACTTCCTCTCGATCTTGAGATCGGCAAGAGATCGTCTACATCAACCACGAGTTGAACTCGTTAAGCTTTGTCAGTCTTCAAGGGTATGTTCTCTACGGATATACATCCGCCCGTTGTTTGTATCTATTAGATAGATCTTGGTATATAGTTCACATCGTAGGAAATTTTTTGTTTTCTATGCTGCGAACCCTACTGTGGTATCAGAGCCGGATCTATGCGTAGATACTTTACACGGGTAGTACACATATGAGTATGTGGGCGATGATGATCATGTTGTTGCTCCTTTGTTGTAATTTTGGATATTGGTGGCATAGTGGGATGAAGCGGCCCGGACAAACTTTACATGTCCTCGCACATGAGACCTGTTCCACGCTTGACATGCAACTAGTTTGCATAAGTGTCTAGCGGGTGTCTGTCTCTCCTACTATAGTCAATATCTATTTTGCAAGCGAGTTGTCAACAATTTGATTATCCTCGTTGTGGTTCATGTTCGTAGGTAAGAACGGTTCTATCTCGAAAGCCCTAAGCCACGTAAAACTTGCAATGGATAAATTAGAGGCGTCTAGTTTAGATTGTTGCTGGGCTAGTGTTATGATATGGTAGTGTTGTAAGTAGAAGTATGAGATGACACTCTTACAACACACATAGCATGTAAAATCCATAGACCTTGGATTTACACATATAGGTATGATAGTGATCATACCACGATGCACATGATAGAGATCATCTGCGGGAACCATATCATTTCACTAATAAACATATGATGTTTGATAGCATCTTATATTGCTTGTTTAGCGCTTTGTTAGCATAATAAGATGATCCCTCATTTAAATATCAAGATAAGAATGTGTTCTTCCTTTAGTATGCACCGATTATGTTTTCGTCGCTCCAAGACATCACGTGATGATCGGGTGTTCTTGGATCCACGACCATATTTCGGTGTAAAAGCGATTACACCTTGAATACTAAGGTTCTAACTTGGCGAGCCTAGCATGTACAGACATGGCCTCGGAACATGGACCCAAAGGTTAAGCATGAGTCATATAGTTGATATGATGCCCATTTGATGCTCGCCTTTGAAGCTATACCAACTCACGTGATGATCGGACTTGGTGTAGTGGATTTGGTTCATGTAATCACCAAAAAGGCACAAGGGATGTCGTTTTTGAGTGGGAGTTCATTCGTAATATAGATTAGTTGAACTCAATCTATCATACACTTAGTCTAAACTTTACAAATTCTATTGTAGATGGCACCACCTGCTTTTAATTTCAATGTGTTCATGGAGAAAGAGAAACTAGCAACGAACGGTAGCAACTTTACCGAATGGGCCATGAATTTGAGGATTCTCCTCTGTAGCATCCCAATTGTCTAACAATTGCAATGCTACTAGCCTAGTCTATATAAATGCTACTTCATATATAATTGTTGCATCATAATTATATCATGCTCATGTCATCATGCCACCTTGCATTTGAGCATCATATAAAACCCTTTTTGTGTTGGTTCTTCTCTCATATGCATTGTAAATTGTATTTGCCTCTTGATACTGTATTTGGTTCTTGATATATTGTTTAAATGCCCAAGTTGAGTTGGGGGCATATCTTTTACTAACTCCACCACCCTTCTTGTCATCACCCCATCATTCCACCATTCCACCATATATGAGCATTGCAACTTATTTGGTTTTACCTCTAGCTCATGTGGATTGGAATGGATCCAATTCTATCTCCACATGCTCTCATATAGGCACCATATTGTTTCCACATTATTGGTTTATGAGAGCCACATGGCCACCTTTGCATGCCTTGTGAGTGGAACCTTTTACCTAGATTCCATATGGGTTGTTTTGGGGTTATTATCATGTTGGGATATTTTTGGGCTTACTAAATACCTAGTGGCACATACACACTAGCAAGTCCCATTTCTATTCAAATATGGTCATCTCCATCTACTTCACATGGGGCATCCTTTTAATTCTTTTGCTTGGCTTTATTCCACTTTTGGGAATGCATAAGAATAATGCCATGTTAATATTATTGTTTTCACAAGAATAAACATGGCATTAATTATTTTGCATGGGCCATGCAAGAACCACCACATTCTAGTCTTTTGGGTTTTATTTGATCTTTGGAGTGAATCATCTCCCATCTCTCTCCCTCCCTCTCTTTTGGCTTGATCTAGTTTGGTCTTGCTAAAATCCACCACCACACTTCTATCCCTCTCTTCCACTCCTTTTGTTGATCTTGTTTGAGTTTGCTAAACCCTACACCTATTCCACATATTCTTGTTTGATCTAGTTTGGTGCATGCAAGCATCTAAAATTCTAAACTCTAATCCTAGGCCTCATCTCTCTCTCATCTCACCCTCTCTCTTTGTCCTCTCTCTAAACCCTCTATCTAAGATCCTAACCCTAATCACCTACACCTCTACCACCATCTATCACCATACCCCCCTCTCTCCAAAACCCTAAACCAAGTCCTCCTTCCCGGAATGCCAAGATCTACCTCCGTTATCCGAGAACGATCCCGCCGAGGCTGAACCCTAGATCCGGACCCTAAGAACCGACCCTGAACCCCTCGGAGCCCAAGTTCGCCGAACCCTAAAGTGATTCCCTATCTGAGACCCCATTATTTTTATAATATGACATTATCAACTGATGCATATTAAACTATTCATGCATGCATACTTGTCTGTGGTTTGGGGGCATTATGCCAATTCATCTCATAATTAAATATGGAGTCTATATGCGGGATATCTTTGTCTTATTCCGGACTTCATTTAAATTGGTGTAGCGAACCGATGCCATGTTTTGCCCTGTTAATCCAACACTTAATTTGCGGGGTAGATAAATAACTCGAACCTAATTATAAATGTCGGGACCCCGGTTTCCGCTTAATATTGCCTTAATGCATCGCACCTTTGCCATGTCATACATCATACATGCATCATGCCCGATTTTCTACCGTAGTATTAAATAGTCCATCCGGTGTTTCTTCTAGTGCTTTGCTTCTTCACGGATTAGGCCGATGAGTTGATGTGAGTGTCGACCTGATCTTCGGTTGAACCTTCGGCAATGTTTTCAGGCGAGCATCCCTTCCCCTTCTACCTATTTTGCATTTATAGTCTTTATTTCCTCCTGTTGATCTATTGCTATCTGTGTTGCGTTGCTCTAGTTTTTCGTACCCGTGATATCCCTTGCAGCCTTATATTGCCTTGGACACATTCTATTACCTGTTGTTTGGTAGATAGTTGGACCTGCGCGTCGTAGTCGCTTGCTCAAGTGCTGTTGCGTGTCGTCCAGTACCACAGTTGTTGGAGTATCGCCGTATGTTTAATGTTGGAGATGATCATGGCTTTAATTATTGTTTAATAACTAAAATTGAAAGTAGGTAAATGCAGAGGCACAGGTGGGCAATAGATGTTATTTGGTTGTTAACCGTCCACTTGTGTCCCGTAGGACCCCGAGTTCTTGACACCTCTTCCGAGATCGAGCGCGCTAACCACTGGTGGGGTGTATGGGCACCCCCATCGATTAGTACCTGATTTCAAAGTATTGAACTGGGGGCCACAAAGTAGTTTGGAGCTTTATTACTATTCTATACTTATGCCATGCTTTACTGCTTAATTTAAAATTGTGCGAAGTACTGCACCTGTACTGTTTAGGTAAGCGGAGTGTTTTCGCGGTATCGACAAGCCCAGTCACCTTTTCGGGTTCCGATCGTTTCTGACCGACGCAAACCCAGGTCCGTTCGAGCCGCCAACTTCGCGGGTAGCTTAGTGGGGTGGCCCCATGTACTTGCTTTGGGTCTGGGAAACGTCATGACTTAGGCCCCGCCGACATACCGATGGGTGTATGTTAACTGATCTGGCAAAAAGGGTCGAAGTGCGTGTGGATACTTTGGTGCACCCCTGCAGGGTTAAATCTTTTCGAAAAGCCGTGTTCGCGGTTATGGACGACTTGGAGCACAGTTCTCGATCATAGACAACTATAACTAAAGTTTACTGTTATAATTTGACTTGTATCCGATATGACTAGTAATCAGCTTCACTACAACGGAATGGCTAAATAAAAGTACCAATAACTGCTGGGTTGGGATACCTCATGCTAATTGTATCTGACTAGTAAGTGTTGCAACTACAACGGAATGGTTAACTAAAATTGCCCACTGCTTATTATATCAGGATGACTCATGCCATCTTTATTTGACTAGTAATTGGCGCAACTATAGTAATGAATAAACTGCCAACGGTGTGAGTTCCTCGGTTGACTTCCTCGTTTGGTCTCGAGGGGGAAACACCAGGATGGGTATGTTTGGTGGTAGTATCAGGTTGGTTCCGAATAGGTCTTTCTTACCCCTCTCTGATAGCCGCTAGTTGTATCGAGTCTCTATAGGTTGTTTAGTGCATGCCACCGCCGCTTGATCCACCATACCTATGTAGGCGAGGACCGCCAATTCTAGCCTCGCCGTAATCGGCCTCGATCTTGACCGCTCTCTTTTCCTTTGCCCTTTGTCGGCACCCTTTTGTTTAAGCAGGTTTTGAGATCGATGTCGTTAGCGTGGTTACCCTTCCGCTTGGCACAGGCAGGGTTATGGACGCCATTGGTTATTCTTCAGGGCTCTTAGCTCAATTTGCATCTTGTCCGTACTCGGACGCTGTATCGTTTTCCAGGTGATTTGGATCTTTGTATTGTATATCTGTATTCTTGACTCATTGAGTCGCTGTTGTATATATATGTTTTGTGGGTTCCAGCGAGGACTATTGTGTAATGATATTACTTCGTTTTCCACCCGCACGCAAGTGCCTGGTGGGCACCTTTGAATCGTTTCTATGCGGGTTTGGCGGGAAGCGCTACAACTTGCATAGGGCCGATTCTGAGGGTGTTACATCCTCTCTGCTGCACAAAAGCAATATGTGCTAGATGCGCCGTTAGGCCCCCCACCTTTAGATGATGCCCCTGACGAGGAGAAGAATGTCTATCAGACTCGTCAGGAGGACCACAACTTAGTTCATTGCGGCATATTGTATGGGCTAGAGCCAGAACTTCGAAAGCGTTTCGAAAACGGCAATGCATTTGATACAATGGGTGAGTTGAAAATGATTTTCGACACACATGCTGCTGTAGAGAGCTACAACGCTTCAGAAAAGTTCTTTAGCTGCATGATGGAAGAGCACAGCTCCGTTAGTGAGCATGTACTCAAGATGTCGGGTTACGCCGATAAGCTTGTGTCCTTGGGAATATCGATTCCCATTGACTTAGGCATCCATCGTGTTCTTCAGCCTCGCCACCTAGCTATAAGAGCTTCGTGATGAACTATAATATGCAAGGCATGAAGAAGTCTCTCCCCGAGCTTCTGTCAATGCTTAAAACTGCAGAAGTGGAGATCAAAAAGGAACATCAAGTGTTGATGATCAATAGGAACACTGGTTTCAAGAAAGACAAGAAGGGAAACCAGAAGGTAAGTAAGGGTGGCAAGCCTGTTGCCGCGCCTGAAAAGAAACCCCGAGTTGGACCTAAGTCTGATTCCGAGTGCTACTATTGTAAGGGGAATGGCCACTGGAAGCGCAACTACCCCAAGTATCTGGCAGACAAGAAGGCCGGCAAGGCAAACAAAGGTATATATGATATACATGTTATTGATGTGTAATTGACTAGTGCTCGCAGTAGCACCTGGATATTTGATACCGGTTTAGTTGCTAATATTTGTAACTCGAATCAGGGGATGCGGAACAAGCGACCGCTAGCAAGGGGTGAGGTCAAGATGCGTGTCGGCAATGGATCAAGTGTTGATGTGATCGCCGTCGGAACGCTGCCTCTCCACTTGCCGTCGGGATTAGTTATAAACTTGAATAAATGTTATCTGGTGCCTGCACTGAGCATGAACATTATATCTGGATCGTGTTTGATGCGAAGTGGTTATTCATTTAAATCCGAGAACAATGGTTGTTCCATTAATATGAATGAAATCTTTTATGGTCATGCACCGATAATGAATGGTTTATTTCTATTAGATCTCGATGATAATGTTACACATATTCATAATGTTGATGCTAAAAGGATTAAACTTAATGATGATATATCCGCATATATGTGGCACTGCCGTCTAGGTCATATTGGCGTTAAACGCATGAAGAAGCTCCATTCGGATGGACTTTTGGAATCACTTGATTATGAATCATTTGATACATGTGAGCCATGCCTTATGGGTAAGATGACTAGAACGTCGTTTTCCGGTTCAATGGAACGGGCGACAGATTTATTGGAAATCATACATTCTGATGTATGTGGTCCAATGAGTGTGTCGGCGCGAGGTGGATATCGTTATTTTGTTACTTTCACGGATGATTTGAGTAGATACGGTTATATCTACTTGATGAAACACAAGTCTGAAACCTTTGAAAAGTTCAAGGAATTTCAGAATGAAGTGGAAAATCATCGTAATAGAAAGATCAAATTTCTACGGTCCGACCGTGGAGGTGAGTATCTAAGTTACGAATTTAGCACTCACATGAAAAAGTGTGGAATTGTTTCACAACTCACACCTGCCAGAACACCACAGCGAAATGGTGTGTCGGAACGTCGTAATCGTACTTTATTAGATATGGTTCGATCTATGATGTCTCTGACGGACTTGCCGTTGTCATTTTGGGGTTATGCACTAGAAACTGCTGCATTCACTTTAAATCGGGCACCATCTAAATCCGTTGAAAAGACATCGTATGAATTGTGGTTTGGAAACAAACCTAAGCTGTCATTTCTTAAAGTTTGGGGATGCGATGTTTATGTGAAGAAACTTCAACCGGATAAACTCGAACCCAAAGCGGAAAAATGTGTCTTCATAGGATACCCTAAAGAAACTATTGGGTATTCCTTCTATCACAGATCCGAGGGCAAGGTTTTTGTTGCCAAGAATGGATCCTTTCTAGAGAAAGAGTTTCTCGCGAAAGGTGTGAGTAGTCGGAAGGTAGAACTCGAAGAGGTTGTGGAACCTTCTCTTCAAAGTATGGCGAGTAGCGTAGCGCCGGAATTTGGTCCAGAGTTGGCTCCACCTGTTGAAGAGGGAACTAATGATAATGATCATGAAACTCCGAAAGAGAGTACTACCAAACCTCGCAGGTCAAGCAGACGCGGCAGCTCGAGTCAGACGGAAATCTGTCATGAATTTCATGGTTGATGAAAATGATGACCCTGCGACGTATGAAGAAGCGATGATGAGCCCGGATTCTAACAAATGGTTAGAAGCCATGAAATCCGAGATGGAATCCATGTATGAAAATCAAGTTTGGAACTTGGTGGAATTACCTCACGACCGAAAGGCCGTGGAGAACAAATGGATTTTCAAAAGGAAAGCGATCTTGATGGTAATGTGACCGTCTATAAAGCTCGACTTGTCGCAAAGGGGTTTCGACAAATTCAAGGAGTTGACTACGATGAGACTTTCTCTCCCGTAGCGATGCTAAAGTCAGTTAGGATTATGTTAGCAATTGCTGCACATTTCGATTATGAGATATGGCAGATGGATGTCAAAACCGCGTTTCTCAATGGTAATATTGAAGAAGAGTTGTAGATAATACAACCAAAGGGTTTTGTCGATCCTAATGATGCTAACAAGGTGTGCAATCTTCAGCGATCCATCTATGGATTGAAGCAAGCATCACGAAGTTGGAATCTCCGCTTTGATGAGGTGATCAAAGAGTTTGGATTTGTCCAAACTTATGGAGAAGCTTGTATTTACAAGAAAGTGAGTGGGATCAATGTGGCATTTCTGATATTATATGTGGATGACATATTATTGATCGGAAATGATATAGATCTTTTAAACAGTGTTAAAAGTTATCTAAACAGCAAATTTTCAATGAAGGACCTAGGTGAAGCGTCATACATATTAGGCATAAAGATCTATAGAGATAGATCTAGGCGCCTAATAGGGCTATCGCAAAGTACATACCTTGATAAGATTTTAAAGAAGTTTAAAATGGACGGAAGTAAGAAGGGGTTCTTACCTATTTTGCAAGGCAAGACATTGAGTAAGACTCAAAGTCCGGCTTCGGCGGAAGAAAGAGAGATAATGGACAAAGTCCCCTATGCTTCAGCCATAGGCTCTATAATGTACGCCATGCTATGTACAAGACCGGATGTGGCACATGCTATTAGTTTGACTAGTAGGTACCAATCGGATCCAGGTTCGTAACACTGGATAGCGGTCAAGAATATCCTTAAGTACTTACGAAGAACTAAGGACATGTTTCTTGTATACGGAGGTGAAGAAGAGCTCGTCGCTAAGTGTTATGTCGACGCTAGCTTTGACACCGATCCGGATGACTCTAAGTCTCAATCCGGATACGTATTTCTCATGAATGGCGGAGCGGTTAGTTGGAGGAGCTCCAAACAACCTGTGGTAGCGGGATCAACAAAGGAGGCCGAATATGTTGCTGCTTCAGAAGCGGCTCAGGAAGCAGTTTGGATGAAGGAGTTCATATCCGAACTAGGAGTGGTGGCAAACGCGTTGGACCCAATGGTGATCTATTGTGACAACAATGGTGCCATTGCCAATGCCAAAGAGCCAAGGTCTCACAAGCATTCCAAGCATATTAAGCGCCGGTTTCACTCCATCCGCGAGCATGTCAAGGATGGAGATATAAAGATTTGTAAAGTACATACGGATCACAATGTAGCAGATCCGTTGACTAAAACTCTCCCTAGAGAAAAACATGATCAACACCAGAACTCAATGGGTGTTAGATTTATCACTATGTAACTAGATTATTGTCTCTAGTGCAAGTGGGAGACTGAAGGGAATATGCCCTGAGAGGCAATAATAAAGTGTTTATTATGTGTATTCCAAGTATATGATAGATGTTTATTTTGCATGCTATAATTGTATTGATACGAAAACGTTAATACATGTGTGTTTAATAAACAAACAGAAAGTTCCTAGTTATGCCTCTCTCATAAACTAGCTCGTTGATTAACAAGATGATCAAGGTTTCCTGATCATGGACATTGGATGTTGTTAATAACGGGATCACAACATTAGTGTAATGGTGTGATGAACATTCATCCTAAGTATAGCATTAAGATCAAAGTCATTGAGTTTATATTGCTATAACAACTTACGAAGTGATCCTAATCCTTAGACCATGAGATCATGTCAATCACTAACACCGGAAGAGTTTCTTGATAACATCAAATGTCACACCGTAACAGGGTGATTATAAAGATGGATTCAGAACTAATAAAGTGTTATGTTGAGGCTCATGGATCGAGAGTGGAATTTGTTCATCCCGATGACAGATAGATATACTCTGGGCCCTCACGGTGATATCACATTGATTAGCTTGCAAGCAAGTGATTTGATCACTAGAATGTTATATCACGAGAACGAAAAGCGTGCATGTTAATAACGAGATCAAACTAGGTATGGAGATACTGATGATCGAATCTCGGACATGTAATATATCGTGAAACAAATGGATTAAGATACTAGTGTAAAAGGTTCCGAAGATCACAAGAAAGTCATCGTTGAATGTGTGGAGTCGATGGGTCTCTAGATCCCGCTTCGATTATTGATCCGAGAGGGTCTCGATCATGTCCGCATTATTCACGAACCGTAGGGTGACACACTTAAGAGACACCGACATCCAATTGGAGCAAATGTTTCATGCCGAAAGAATGAACAAGCGAGAATTTATTTCACTAGATACCAAACAGGTTTTCGGGTGAAATTGCATAAAGTGGTTATGCATGTGAAATAGAATTCTAGCAAGGGGTTATTTGTGAATGTTTGTCATTAAAGTAATTGACAAAATTCTGAATAAAATAAAAGAGTTTTATTTAATGAGAGTTTGCATTAAATTTGGTGGAAATTTAATGGGAATTTGAGTGGACTTTTGAGTGGAGGGATTTTAAAGGGCATTTTGTGAGTGGAGTGTCCACCCACATGAATGAAGGAGGGGAGGGGGCAGCCCCCATGGCCGGCGGCCACCCCCTTGGGTGCCCCCCCTCCTCCTATAAAAGGAGCCCCCCTCCTCACTTGTCTCTCACACCTCCTCGTGAAGGATCTCTCTCCCCCTCTAGAATTTATCCCCCATGGTCTCGGACTAGCGAGATACATGTTCCTGGTGGCTATTCGGCAATAAAGAGTTGTGCTTCACTGCATCGCTGGAGCGAGGAGGCGGAGGTTGCTCAGTGCCTCGAGCGTGTGCGAGCATGGATGCGCTGCTGATTTGCGGCGCTAGGACTTCCTCTCGATCTTGAGATCGGCCAGAGATCGTCTACATCAACCACGAGTTGAACTCGTTAAGCTTTGTCGGTCTTCAAGGGTATGTTCTCTACGGATATACATCCGCCCGTTGTTTGTATCTATTAGATAGATCTTGGTATATAGTTCACATCGTAGGAAATTTTTTGTTTTCTATGCTGCGAACCCTACAGTTTTAATATTTTTGTTCATCCTTTTATTTATATGAATAAAGATTATTGGTTAATACGGATTGTCCTTATGTTGGTGTTCAAGAATGACTTCTTCTTTTATACAAGAAAGTTATTTCCTGGAAGATCTTATGGAAAATAATTGATAAGGATAACTCCTAAGTACATATAATTATGATAGTTAGGAATGACAAAGATGTGCTTATGTGATTTGCTATAGGAAAATATTCCTATAAAGTTGTATGGAGATAAGATGATAGATCAATAATATGAAATGAATATTATGTTTGGTTTAAGATTTAAAGTTGAGTGTTTACCAAGAATTCCTATATTCTACAATTCACAATCCTGGACTTCTAATTAAGGAATTCCTTTCCTAGATATACTACTCCTTCATATTCATCATTATGTGTTAACATGATGAGCTTTACTTCACAAGAATGTTCTTATCCATAATTTCTCCTCCTAAATTCATTTGTAATTCTAATGAGCTTGACACTAAAGCTCTTCATAATCTTTTCATATCCATACTTGGTTATATCCACTACTCTGCTGTTGATAATCCCCAATCCAACAAGTGGTTACTTCTAACTCCAATCATACTCTTCCTTAATCATCCATCACTACATTACTCTAGTAGCTGTATATATACCTTACTTCACCTCAAGAGTGAGTATTTCCCAAGAGGAAACTACTACTTCTATAATCCAATGTTACTCTAGCATCCTTTTAATCATACTTTCTTCTCTCGACTTAACTCTAGTAACTCATTGTCACATCCCAAAATTTTCCAATTTTTGAAATGTGAAAAATAAATAATTGTTGATTTTTAGGGTGAGAAGAAACTTTTTGATTCCAATTGGAAGCATCAAAACCTATTTTGATCAAATAAAATCCTAAAGGGATTTAAAAATATAAACAAATAATAGATAAAGTTATAATAGTTGGAATCACTATTTTTGGATCTTTAAATAAAAAGATATGGTTTTATAAAAAGGTAGAAATATGAATAAGGACTATTTTAAAGAGTCAAATTTAATCTTGGCCAAGATTTTAAAATAAAATATTTTGTTTGATAAAAAGAGTAAAGGTTTATTTAAATAAAATAATAAGGATTTATTAATATCCAATTTTATTTAAGTAAAGGCTTTTCCATTTTAAATAAACACTAAAACTTGTTAAAGTATTTTAAATAAGAATTCCAAGTGTTTTGTTTTTCAAATGAAACCTACTGAAAAGGTTTTTGTATTATTTAGATTTCAAATAGAGTTTTAAAAATAAATTAAATCCTTTTTGAAATAAAGATTAAGGTCTATTTATTTAATTATTAATAGATCCTAAAAGAATAAAGGAATTATTTTATTTTGGACTTTGGAATATGTTGTTAAACAGAAATAAAATATACCCAAAGTTTGGTGGTAGTTTGAATTGATTTGGAGTTTGAATTGTTTGAAATAAAATCAAAACAGAAATTCAAATTGGAAAAAGAAAAAGGTTCAGTATAAAAAAATGAATCAAACCCAACCCACTAAACCTACCCAGCCCAGCAATCCATTCTGGCCCATCAAGAGCCCACCCGAGAACCCCTCTGCCTCTGTTTTTTTTCACCCACGTGCTCACCCACAGAGTCACTGACGCAGGGACCCCACCTCCTCTCTCTTTCTTTCACAAACAGCGCGGCCCCACTGCCCCGTCATCATCGTCTCCATCGCGTCGACCGTTCCCCTCGCCGTTTCTGCCGGCGATGAATGCCATTGAAATGGCATAATACCGCGAGTAATTCTTGCCAGTGACCACGCTCTTTTAAACAAAACGCCCTCCTCTCTCTTTTCCCCCAAGTAGCACTCCCCCTCTGCCCCCAGGCTGCAGCAATTTCGAGCTCGAACCCACTGTCCCCGACGAGCTTCTCCGGCGAAATCCCGACATCCGGCCACCTCTCCACTCCCTGGCATCACTACCTTGCTCCCCATCATCAGGCGCACCTGCCCGTGTGCTCTACTTACCCGCGCGCGTCCGCTAGAGTCGGCAACCTCGAACATCTGAGCACCGCCGCGTCTGCCATTGCTTCGGCGAACACCCCTGGTAAGCACCGACCGCCCCGAGCCCTCTCGTTGATGCTCCCATGATACCTGATGTCGCACGCGTCTAACCATGCATTTATCTTACCTTAGGGTGACCTGTAGCCTCGCCCCCGTCGACAACCGTGCGAGCCCGAGCCAGAGAGCAACTCCGGCGAGTAATTACTTTCGTCCCCGTGCGCCCCTTGCCTCCTCGCAAACACGTTGAGCTTCAGCATCGCCCTGCGAACACTGTGAGCATTTCCTCTCCCTCCTTTCTTCCTGCTTTGCCAGAACCACCGCAAGTAGAGCCCGCGCCGCCCATTCCTGGTCAACCACACTGCAACCGTCGGATTTTGATCAAATGCATGAGATTATATTTAAACCGAAGGGGTATCACTCGATCTGCACCGTGCAATCTAAATGAGATCCTGTGGTCTGTAACAGCCGATCCACCCGAACCGTTTTCAACCAATAGGAAGCAGCCACGTAACCAGACTCAAAATTTAAAAACAAAATTAGATCTATTAGTGGATTGATTTTGTAAAATTCATAACTTTAGTTCTACACGTCCAAATTTTGCAAATTTTATATCAATGGAATCAGCAGATCATGTACTTTTCAACCATGCACTTTGTTTAATGTTTTGCTTCTGGAAAATTGGTTGAATTTGCAGAAACTTGTGTAGGCTTATTTTGAATATAAAAATTGTTCTAGATATAATTTTAAGATGAAATCTTTGCTAATTGGTTTGTTTTGAACCTACTGACCATATGAACCAACTTATGGATTTAAAAATGTATTTGGTGAAGTTAAGGAATAAATATTTGAATTAGCACATTCCTAGTCAAATAAAAATATAGTTTATGACTTAGAAATGAATTTTGAGTAAAACCTTTGGGAAATGTTTTGATTCAAACCTTCTGACTCTAGACACCAAGTTTTGTGAATTAAAAACTTATTTGGTGAACCCTTTAAAGAATATTGCTTTGCTAAAAGCATTTTTCAACCACATAAAATATTGATTTGATTTAAAAATGGTTTATAGGTAAAATCTTTTGCAAATGGTTCACCACTTTTGTAAATGACCAATGTGAGCTTGAAAAATGTTTAGAGCCTAATAGAAACCATTTTTCTAAATAAAACCATCTTTGCATGCTTGCATGCATGACCTTGTTTTTGTTATTTTATGTGTGTGAAATGGTTTGAATGCTAGTTGAATTTTTGTTTGCTTGATTGAATTGTAGTGAAGTTAGAAGAGTGTGATATTTGCAAGATCAAGAAGTGAACCAACATTCTCTACTAAAAAGTCAAGTGACACTATCATCCATGTCCTACTATTTTCATTACACTTAGTGGATTTTTGTAGCATGCATGATAGGACTACTATATTTCTATGCTATGCTATATCCTATTAGGATACCCTTATATATTCCTTAGTGAAAACATTGTAGTTGTAGTATGCTTAGCCCTGCTATATATTTGGGATGGTATACATGATATGATTATATAAAGTGTTGGAAAAATATATGTTTTATATAATAAAACAAGTACGCAATGAACCACCTGGGTGGAAAGAGGATACTCAATTTTGGACAAGGTGGCCACAAAGGGAACCATGTTTATATGGCTATCTTTTTGTATGTGCACTAGAAGAAAACCACCCAGGGACTTAGAGATTGAACATGTTTCTCGTACAGTGGCTTCCGTGTACAGCCACATGCTAAATGGGCTCTGGCTTAGTCAACTACATGGTGGAAGACCCTTACATTGGCATCTTCAGGTTAACTAGAATTGTGTATTGGAAATATATCCTTACATTGGTGCCTGGTAGACAAGCTAGCATTATGTATTGGGAGGACTTCTATGGAAAGACTTTGTCACATTCTCGATCTGTCGGTACTCTATTTGGTGTGTACTTATCCAGCGGCCATTGGTGGCGTCAAGACGAGATTGTGTCATATGGGTAAAGTGTACAACTTCTGCAGAAGATCAAATTATAAGTACTTAGCCTTGTACCCGGTTATGGACAACTCTAAGCAACTAAGGCCTGAAGCTATGGAAGATCTCGACATTCCAATTTCTCAAAGTAAAACTTGATGGTGACAATAAGGGATTAGAAGCACTTGGATGTTTTCCAAGAAGTTCAGAAAGATTTGACAAAGATCAAAACTAGTTTGAAAAGATAGGATAAAACTATATTGCTTTCTGCAAAAGAGCCTAAACCCTACTTAGCCAAATATGCATGTAATGGTAGGATCCACTTACTCCTAAATAGTGGTGAAACTTGCCAATACAATTCAAATGTATTGACCCTTGTGGCTGCAACTTATTATGTTGCAGGTTTGTTTGATGTTAGTGAAGTGTGTTGAGTAGGATTACAAGTCTACAACCAACATGATTGCCTGTGGCACTTTGAAGATGAAGGACTCCATGCTATATAGTTATTTCTGCTGCATTGTAATGAGATAGCCAAATGAGCTATGTAAGATGTAAAGAATTATTTTATTCCTGGTTATAAAGTTGTATTATGACCTTCGATTCTTGATATTACATCTTAACTGTGGATGCTAGCTATTGATCCAGGGACTAGCATTGTAAACACAGGGATCTCTACCTTATTAAAGGTTGGGAACCTTACACTCATACTCCAATCTCTCATTGTATTAATGTGACTTGTCATGGCTATCCTAGAAAAACATATCTATACTAGGGTTCAATCATCTTCTATCCACCAATGTCACTTATACATGATATAAGCATTCAATCTTTGTGTCTTAAACATAATCATTATAATCCTTTGATCATTTATGGCTTAGGTTTCTAGTTGGCTAATCAAGGCTTCCATCCATACACCATTACAGTTGTATTCTATTTATCTTCTGTTTAGCTCTATTGGATTAAGAGATATAATTCATTGACTATACCTACTTGATCCAATAGGACTACCACTGGTAACTATCTTCAGGATTCATCCTTGTAATCTTCTTTGTTACCATATTGATTTGATTTCTTCCAATCACTCCCATCCTATAGATGATATCTAAATCTATCATTACCACCTATCTCTTTTTACTTCTTTCTATAAAAGTTTTAGAGTTGATAGATTAAGAATTGGGGATCAATAGTTGATTACTCAACATTGATGATCAACAGATATTGGAATATGATTCCAATAGGAATAGTAAAGATTGATGTGGATAAAAAGATACATGGTGAATGATCTTTGAATTGGTTTCCCTCCTACTCCAAATAACTTAAGAGTTAGGGTTAGGTATTACCATGATACTCATGGGATAAGTAAATGAGATTAAGATTTAGTGGTTCCATTCCTATTACTTAAGTTATGTTTATAACTTGGTATTCATGAGTGTGTAATGAATACTAGGATATGATCACCTAAGGATCAAATATAATCCATTAAGTAATGAATTAGGGTTTAACTTTTCTTACATTTGGTCTACCCTTAGATCAAATCTCCCTTACCCAAAATAAGGTTTTAGCAAAGATCATATTGAAACTTATCGCAGTCAACTTGATGATCTACTTCAATTCCATCAAGTTAAGAGAAGCTTCAATCACTTTGTCAAGTTTTTATTTAAAAGCGCGGAAATTATTCGGATTTTCTATGCATGAATGCAATGCACACATTTGTGTTCAGCTTATTTCTAAGCTCTAATGCTGGGATGTTACAGACACTCTTACTTATCTAAAAGGCTACACACGATCCCCTATATTTGTGGGATATCAAGACCTTTTCTGGCGCCATTGCCGGGGAGCAATAGCGTGTGGGTGAATATTCTTGTGTGCACTTGTTTGCTTTATCTCTAAGTAGTTTTCACTTTCAGTTTTAAGTTGGTCTCTACTTAGTATGGATAGGGATTGCGAATTGCAAAAAAATATGTACTTGTTACCTAAAAACGTTTTCAAAAAGGAAAGTGATTAGAAAGATGAGTAATGGTTAAGTGGGGGTCGACCTTGAACACTTGTGTTCATGCCTATGAAACCAAAACAAATCTTCCCATAGAAGCTTTTCAACTGAAGTAAGGCACCATTAAATATCAATTCCCATTCAATAAAGGTATAAAATACCTTTTTCTTGTCCTATTAAAACAAAAGTTGCTTTTAATGCTTCTTTATTTGAAAATACTTGAATCTTGCTTCTTGTGCCTAACTTAAAGGCGTTAAAGAAAACTACTTCTTGGGAGATAAGCCAATAGTTTTATTGAGTCTTGAAACTTATTACTTCTGTAATAACCTCTCCTTATCCTTTTTATTTGATTTTTGTGCCAAGAATAACCTCTAATGAGAGGGAAGTAAGATTTGGCGAGTTGCTGCCCTGAAACAGATTTTTGCGCTCCACTGTAAACATTCTTGAAAAATATCTGTAAGTCGGATTGAGCTGTAATTTTCTAAATATATCCCCCAGGTTGTTAGATAACTTTCTCTAGTTCGACAGTTTTTGATTTGAGCAACAGAAGGTCTTCGAAAAAATTGGTTCCTACTTGCTGGTCTGTTTTGACAGATTTCTGCCATTATTTGCATTTGCTTCTCATTGATTCCTTTATGGGTTCTTTTTGGGAAATTGAGCTTTTTGAGGAAATTTCTACAGTATCTTGTGTCTTTAGTGAAAGTTTTGCTGTTTTGAAACTAAACCCAAAGGTCTATTATCTTTTGAATGCACTAATGTTGCTAATAAAGATTGTGTGAAGTTTTGTATGAAGGAAAATTTTTAGTTGTAGAGAAAGAATGATGTAATGAGATGAAGAATGGACAAAATATCAAGCTTGGGGATGCCACCCCGTGTCACCCCAAGAAATATTCAAGAGGTACAAGCGTCAAAGCTTCCCAAGGCATCCCCTTCTTCATCAATAAAAATCTCAGGTCTTTCTAGACACTTTGTTTTTATTGTTTCATGCACGGTTCTATTTTTATTGGAGCGTCTTAGTTTTCGTTTTTGGTTTTTGTTTGCTTAGTTTGCTTTAATAAAGTGGTTGGACCCACGTTTTCGCTGTGTTGTTTCAAATAAGTTGATTGGTGTTGGAGAAGGAGTTGGAAGCTTCATGTTTATAAGTGGTACAAAAGGAGTTTGTTTTGACTGTGGCCTAGACCTTATCATGTCATGTTCGGTATTGTTTTGACCCTATTATTAGTGGTTATTGCTGTAGAATGACTTGTTCCAAACAATTGGGATTGCTTAATGTGCCTTGAAAGAATCATGCGTTGTTTTAGCATACAAAAGAATAATATTTTGGTATTCTCCTTTGATGCTTTGTTTGGGTTGACTTGGCACATGCTCACACCATGTTATGACTATGAACCAGTCACCATAGCCTCTATGATCATTTAGTTTTTGACTTGTGGTGTCACTTTATACTTTGATTAGTAATGTTTTGTTGTTCTGTATGATTATGGCCATTATTGCTCTCTTAGTTGGTCGCTCCCAGTATTTTGCTAGCCTCCACTTGTATTGAGTAAGCTCTACTCATGCATCCAACTCCCAAGAAACCAAGTTATTCCAAAGTGTCCACTATAAATTCCTATGCATGGTGTGTTACACCATTCCAAGTATATTCTTGTTTTATCTATCTTCCAATTAAAAAGTCATTTGTTATGTGAAAATTAGTGATTAAAGCTCTCACAAACTTGATGGCACACTTTATTTTTCTTGCCCCTAATAAACTTGAACCATTGTGTCATCTATGTTGTATATTCTTGCACTTATAAGTTGGGATTAGCAGAACCGTGCTGTCACGGGGAACGCTTTCAACACTTGTAAATATCTACCCAGTTGATATCATGCTCTTTTGTTTATGGATGTCGTCGGTGTGAAATAAAAGGGGAGCTTGTAAGTCCATGGAGTTATGTATGTGTGTTAGAGAAACGCCTAAGCCGCTAGCCTAAGCCATGCCCAATCATGGTGGAAACTTGCAACATCACCATAGTGAGCAATCTATGAAGCATTCTTCTTATAAAAAAAGAGATAGAGTTTGAGAAAAAAAGAAAAAAAAGAGATGAGAAAAGAGAGAAAAAGCACCATTTTCCCATGGTAAATAAGAAGATTGTTGAGATGCTCATTGTCTGCTTGCCTTGTCATTTTGATATGGGATAGCTCATGTATCATGTGCAAGGGGTACCCCGTTGGCGGTTCTCTATGATACACATGTACTTACTATGACAAGAACTTACCGGTGACTAAAGTTGAGTAGCATGAGGAGCATCCCTCGTACTCAAGGGACATGAAATTCCAACTTATACTTTGTCAAGCATATAGTCCATAGTTTGTTCACTTTAACCTTAATCACTTCAAGATGCTTATGATAGGGGCAATGAGAGGTGAAGGCTCACAAGTACCATAATTTTTGGAAGCTCTTTATGAAACTTGAAATCCATGCTTCCCTTTGAAGGGCCTTTCTTCCACTATTATATTAAGTCTCCACCTTCTATCCTTAGGCACCAATTAAGAGAGCATAGTTGCCATTCTTAGTTCTATGTGCATTATCTCGAAACTTGTTGATTGAATCATAAGGTTGATATTGCTTGTTCTTGAACTATTTGTATCTAGTCACTGATGGTGCGTGGAAGCTTTGTTGGGAGACCCCAAGAGGAAGGTATGATGAGCACAGCAACAAGTTTTCCCTCAGTAAGAAACCAAAGGTTATAGAACCAGTAGGAGGAAGGAAACGACTCAAAGGTGTTGCTAGTAACTTGGAAACCTGCACAACACAAACTCAAGACTTTGCCCCAACGAACAATGAGGTTGTCAATCTCACCTATTTGCTGAAAACAAAGATTAACTGTATGGTGTGGAAGGTAATAGTAGTTTACAGAAAGTAAACAGTAATAATGGAAAATGTATCAATGGTAAAGATTGGACCGAGGTCCATAGTTCACTAGAGTTGTTTGCCTTAAGATAAACAAACATGGCATGCTGGGTAAACAAATTACAACAGGGCAATTGACAGGACTGAGCAAGGCATAAAAATGCAATACTATACATTCATGATCCTATGAGATTCAATTGGGCAATACAACAAGATACATAGACCGCCATCCAACTACATCTATGACTAGTGATCCACCTTCAGGTTATCATCCGAACCCCCTCCAGTATTAATTTGCAAGCAATAGATAACTGCTTTAAGCAAAGTGTGTAAGGTAAACAATCCACTTGTTCCATGAACAATAGACCGCTGTTTTCTCCCTAGTGGCAGCAACACATCTACAACCTTAGAGATTTCTGTCACTTCCCTTAGATTAAATAGAGGCATGAACCCACTATCGAGCATAAATACCCCTTGTTGGAGTCACTAGCATCTACTTGGCCAAGATAGCTACTAGAAACGGAGAGCATGCAAGATCACAAACAACACAGACATGATAGAATCAATAAGACAAAACCACTAATCAATCTGACATAGTAATCTCAATATCCACCGAATCCCCGCAAACACAACATGCATGATTACAAATAGATGATCTTGATCATGAAAGGATCTCACAAGATCTAAACATGGTAGCACAAAGGAGGAGATACAACCATCTAGCTACTACATGTACCCATAGTCCAAGGTGGAACTACTCACTCATCATACCAGAGGCCGGCATGATGAAGAAGAAGGCCTTCAGGATGATCTCCCCTCGGACAGGGTGCCGGGAAGAGCTTCAGATCCCCCGATCTAGGGACGATGGTTGCGGCGTCTACAGACGGTTTCATGGAATATTGATCGGGTCCTTAGGGTTTCTGTATCAGGGGGTCTTTATAGGCGAAGAGGCGAGGCAGGGGGCAGCCAGGGCGGCCGCACCCCCCAGGCCCGGGCTGGGCCCAACCGCGCGGCTAGGGGGTGTGCCCCCTGGTGGCTCCCCTCCGTCTCATATTCTGGCTCTGTGTTCCCCATGGTAAAATTTTGACTTTGGCTTTTGTCCCGTCTAATTCTGAGAATATTGATTTTCTGCCTTTTTGGAACCAAAAACAGAAGAAAAAAGGCAACTGGCACCGTGGCATCTTGTTAATAGGTTAGTACCAGAAAACATATAAAAGCACCTGAAAGTGTAGACAAAGCAAAGAAAAGTAGATACTAAACAAGCATGGAACATCAAAAATTATAGATACATTTCCGACGTATCAAGCATCCCTAAGCTTAAATCCTGCTCGTCCTCAAGCAGGTAAGTGATAAAATGATCAAAGAACTCTAAACATGAGCATGAAAGGTGGAGTTATAACAATAAGATAAAATAACTATGCATGCAACATGAATGGTTACAAACAAAGATCATGAATAACATGCATTGAAAAACGTTTGTTTGTTTCACATATAGAAAACATAGCATAGTGGCAATCATCTTGTCCCTCATGGAGTAGCAAATAGATTCATAGGACACCTTCAAAGTTCATAAGAGTGAATAGGTACAAATAGCACACGAACAAGTAATATCAACAATATGCATCAAATAATAATTTTGGGACAATGCACATAGAACTAAGAATGGCAACTATGCTCTCTTAACTGGTGCCTAAGGGTAGAAGATGAAGAATCAATATAATAGTGGAAGAAAGGCCCTTCATAAAGGGAAGCAGGGATTTCAAGTTTCAAAAAGAGCTTCCAAAAATTATGGTACTTGTTAGCTTTCAGCTCTCATTGCCCCTATCATAAGCATCTTGAAGTGATTAAGGTTAAAGTGAACAAATTATGGAGTATATGCTTGACAAAGTATAAGTTGGCAATCTCATGTCCCTTGAATACGATGGACGCTCCTCATGCTACTCAACTTTAGTCACCTGTAAGTTCTTGTCATAGTAAGTATATGTGTATCATAGAGAACCGCCAACAGGGTACCCCTTGCACATGATACATGAGCTATCCCATAATTAAAATGACAAGGCAAGCAGACAATGAGCATCTCAGCAATCTTCTTATTTACCATGGGAAAATGGTGCTTTTTTCTCTCTTTCTTATTTTCAACATGTCTCTTTTTTTATAAGAAGAAGGCTTCATAGATGTCATTATGGTGATGCTGCAAGTTTCCACCATGATTAGGCATGGCTTAGGCTAGCGGCCCAGGCGTTTCTCTAACACACATACATAACTCCATGGACTTACAAACTCCCCTTTTATTTCACACCGACAACATCCATAGACAAAAGAGCATGATATCAACTGTGTACAAAGTACAAGTGCAATGTTGAAAGCGTTCCCCGTGACAGCACGGTTCTGCTAATTCCAAAGTATAAGTGCAAGCATATACAACATAGATGACACAATGGTTCAAGTTTATTAGGGGCAAAAAAATAAAGTGTGCCATCAAGTTTGTGAGAGCTTTAATCACTAAGTTTTCACATAACAAAGAGACTTTTTAAATGGAAGATAGATGAAAACAAGAATATATTTGGAATGGTGTAACACACCGTGCATAGGAATTTATAGTGGACACTTTGGAATAACTTGGTTTCTTGGGAGTTGGATGCATGAGTAGAGCTTACTCATACAAGTGGAGGCTAGCAAAAGACTGGGAGCGACCAACTAAGAGAGCAATAATGGCCATAATCATGCAGAGCGACAAAACATTACTATTCAAAGCATAAAGTGGTACTACAAGTCAAGGACTAAATGATCATAGAGTCTATGTTGACTTGTTCATAGTCATAACATGGTGTGAGCATGTGCCAAGTCAACCCAAACAAAGCATCAAAGGAGAATACCACAATACTATGCTTTTGTATGCTAAAACAATGCATGATTCTTTCAAGACACATTAAGCAATCCCAATTGTTTGGAACAAGTCATGCTACAGAAATAATCACCAAGCATAAGGTCAAAACAACACCTAGCATGACATGCTAAAGTCTAAGTCACAGTCAAAGCAAGCTCCTCTTGTACTATTCAGGCAAGAACTTTCTACTCCTCTCCAACACCAATCAACTTATTTGAAACAACATAGTGAGAACGGGGGTCCAAACTACTTTATTCAATCAAATTAAGCAAACTAAAATGAAAACTAAGATGCTCCAAGAACAACACAATAGTGCATGAAACAATAAAAAACAAAGTGTCTAGAAAGACCTGAGATTTTATTGATGAAGAAGGGGATGCCTTGGGTATCCCCAAGCTTTGATGCGTGTACCTCTTGAATATTTCTTGCGGTGACACGGGTGACATCCCCAAGATTTATCTTTTGTCCATTCTTCATCACATTACATCATTCTTTCTCTACACCTAAATTTTTTCCTTCATACAAAACTTCACACAATCTTCATTAGCAACATTAGTGTATTCAAAAAATAATAGACCTTTGGGTTTAGCTTTAGAACAACAAAACTTCCACTAAAAACACAAGCTACTGTCTCAATTCCCTTAAAAGTCTCAATTTCCCAAAAAGAACCCCAAAAGGAATTAATAAGAAGCAAATGCAAATAATGGCAGAAACCTGTCAAAACAAACCAATAGGTAGAAACCGATTTTTTCGAAGACCTTATGTTGCTCAAATAAAAAAGTGTTGAACTAAAGTAAGTTAGCTAACATACTGGGGGATTTATTTAGAAAATATCAGATCAATCCGACTTACATATATTTTACACGAAGTTTTACGGTGGAGCACAAAATCTGTTTCGGGACAGCAACTCCCCAAATCTTACTTCCCTCTCATTAGAGGTCATTCTTGGCACAAAAGGCAAATAAAAAGGATAAGGAGAGGTCATTACTGAAGTATTAACTTCCAAGACTCAAGAAATTTTTTGGGTTATCTCCCAATAAGTACTTTTCTTTAACGCCTTTAAGTTAGGCACAATAAGCAAGAATCAAGTATTTTCAAATGAAGAAGCATTAACATCAAACCTTGCTTTCAAAGGAGGAGCAAAAAGAAACTTCTCTCTCCTCATAGGGAAGTGTTCAATACCTTACTTGAATGGAAATTGATATTTAATGGTGCCCTCTTTCATATCAATGATGGCACCAACTGTTCTAAGAAAAGGTCTTCCCAAAGTAACAGGACAAGAAGCATTGTATTCAACATCAAAAACATAGAAATCAACAGGGACATAAGAATTGTTAACCATAATAAGAACATCATTAACACTCCCCATGAGTTTATTTTTAGCATTATCATTAAGTGGGACATCCAAATAACAATCTTCCAGAGGTGGCAAATCAAGCATTTCATAAATCTTTCTAGGCATAATAGAGATACTAGAACCAAGGTCACATGAAGCTTTGAGATCTAAGTCATTCACTTGCATATTAATAATGGATTCCCAACTATCTTCTACTTTCCTAGGAATAGAGGCTTTGTGTTTGAAATTCTCTTCCTTAATTTTAATAAGAGCATCTGTAATGTGTTTGGTGAAAGCCACATTCATATCACTAGCATCAGGACTTCTAGCAACCTTTTATAGGAGCATAATCACTTTAGAAATATTGCAACCATCAAGATCAAAATCAAACTTAGCATCACTAATAGTAGGCTCATTGGGTTTAGGCATTGTGGTAGGAGAAATACAGACTTCTTGTGGTTTAGTGGCATCCATATTGGTGGTGGTGATAGTGCACACACTATTGTTTCTAGCAATTTTATCTTCTCTTTCCCACTTAGCATGAAGTTGGGCTAACAGTCTAACATTTTCATCAATATTAACTTGTATGGCATGAGTAGCAGCAAAGGTACTTTCCAAGGTTTCAGGTTTAGCAGCCATTTTATTAATCAAAGAGGACTGTGTTTCAGACAAAGAGGAAATATTTTCTCAACATTCAAAAGCTTTTCCTCCACAATCTTGTTGAAAGTGGTTTGTTTACTAATAAAGTATTTGAGCATGACTTCAAGTTTAGAGGGAGAACTTCTAGCATTGTTGTAGCAGTTTCCATAGGTATTGCCATTATTAGGAGGATAAGGCCTATAATTTTTGTTACTACCAAAATTATTCCTATAGGAATTGTTGTTGAAATTTTTGTTTCTAATGAAGTTCACATCAACTTGCTCTTCATGAGCAACCAAAGAGGCTAAGGGAACATTATTAGGATCTAAATGAGCTTTTCCATTAACAGGCATAGCCATGATAACATCAATCTTATCACTCAAAGAGGAGGTTTCTTCAACAAAATTTACCTTCTTACCATGTGGAGCTCTCTCAGTGTGCCATTCAGAATAATTAACCATCATATTACCAAGGAGCTTTGTTGCAACACCCAAGGTAATGGTCATAAAGGTACCTCCAGCAGCTGAATCCAACAGGTTTCTTGAGGAGAAGTTCAAACCTGCATAAAAAATCTAGATAATCATCCAAGCAGTAAGTCCATGAGTGGGACAATTCTTAACGAAAGATTTCATTATTTCCCAAGCTTGAGCAACATGTTCATTATCAAGTTGTTTAAATTTCATTATTTCACTTCACATAGATATAATCTTAGCAGGAGGATAGTATTTTCCAATAAAAGCATCTTTGCACTTAATCCAAGAATCAATAATATTTCTAGGCAAAGATAGCCACCATTCTTTAGCTTTTCCTCTCAAGGAGAAAGGAAACAAATTGAACTTAATAATATCTCCATCTACATCCTTATATTTTTGCATCTCACAAAGTTTAACAAAGTTATTGAGGTGGGCAGCATCATCATCAGAACTAGCACTAGAAAATTGCTCTCTCATCACAAGATTCAACAAAGCAGGCTTTATTTCATAAAAGGTAGCATCAAGAAAAGGTGGAGCAATAGGTGTACTCATGAAATCATTGTTGTTTGTGCTAGTGAAATCACACAACTTGGTGTTCTCAGCATAGTACATTTTGGCAAATGTGGAGCAAGCCAACAGCAACAACAACTAGAGCAGGAACTAATTTTATTGTGTTTTTTGATAAGAGAAAGCAAACCAAACTAAACTATTTTTTTTGGAGTTTTTGATAAAAAGAGGCAAACAAAACCAATCAAAAGAAACTAATCAAAACAAAAACAAAGTAAAGCGAAAGGTTGTGAAGGACTCCCCTTGGGATGTCATCCTTAGCCTCCCCGGCAACGGCGCCAGAAAAGTCTTGATGGTGCGTGGAAGCTTCGTTGGGAGACCCCAAGGGGAAGGTATGATAAGCACAGCAGCAAGTTTTCCCTCAGTAAGAAACCAAGGTTATTGAACCAGTAGGAAGAAGGAAACGACTCAAAGGTGTTTCTAGCAACCTGGAAACCTGCACAGCACAAACTCAAGACTTTGCCCCAACGAAAAATGAGGTTATCAATCTCACCGGTTTGCTAAAAACAAAGGATTAACTGTATGGTGTGGAAGGTAATAGTGGTTTGCAGAAAGTAAATAGTAACAGTGGAAAATGTATCAATGGTAATCCATAGTTCACTAGAGGTGTTCTCCTTAAGATAAACAAACATGGCATGCTGGGTAAACAAATTACAGTATGGCAATTGACAGGACTGAGCAAGGCATAACAATGCAATACTAGACATTCATGATCCTATGAGATTCGATTGGGCAATACACCAAGATACATAGACCGCCATAAAACTGCATCTATGACTAGTAATCCACCTTTAGGTTATCATCCGAACCCCCTCCAGTATTAAGTTGCAAGCAACGGATAACTGCTTTAAGCAAAGTGTGTAAGGTAAACAATCCACTTGTTCCATGAACAAGAGACCGTTGTTTTATCCCTAGTGGCAACAACACATGTACAACCTTAGAGATTTCTGTCCCTTCCCTTAGATTAAATAGAGGCATGAACCCACTATCGAGCATAAATACCCCCTCTTGGAGTCACTAGCATCTACTTGGCCAAGATAGCTACTAGAAACAGAGAGCATGCAAGATTACAAACAACACAGACATGATAGAATCAATAAGACAAAACCACTAATCAATCTGACATAGTAATCTCAATATCCATCGGATCCCCGCAACCACAACATGCATGATTACAAATATATGATCTTGATCATGAACGAAGCTCACAAGATCTAAACATGGTAGCACAAAGGAGGAGATACAACCATCTAGCTACTACATGGACCCGTAGTCCAAGGTGGAACTACTCACACTTCATACCGGAGGCTGGCATGATGAAGAAGAAGGCCTCCGGGATGATCTCCCCTCTGGCAGGATGCCGAGAAGAGCTACAGATCCCCCCGATCTAGGGACGATGGTGGCGGCGGCTACAGACGGTTTTGTGGAATATTGATTGTGTCATGGGAATGACCACGGCAGATGCTGCAATCGACAGCGAGTTGTAGAACATAGGGCAAGGGCGGCCAGCCATCTACGGTGCGAGATGAGGGCGGAGACACAGGGTTTTACCCAGGTTCGGCCCCCGGGAGGGTAAAGACCTACTCCTGCTAGATTATATTATGATGGAGGTACAATGGGGCGAGCTCGACGGCTAGGCGGCGAGTCGCTTGGGTGGATGATGGAACGTATCCTCTACACGCCCTCTAGGGAGGTTTATATAGGCTCACCCCCTAGGGTTTACATATCTCAACCGAATCAGTTAAGGTTTTGGCAATCGTTTAACCTAATCCGACTGGGCCTATCTACTCTCCTGGGCCTTCAGCTTCCAGTCGCTTGAATCTACGCCGGGTCTTGATCCAGTCGCCGTCCTGCAGGCCCACTCGCCAGTTCCTGGGTCGGTCGGAAACGTCCTGCTTGGTATACCCAGTAGGCATATCCCCATCAGTAGTCCCCAAGGCCGTCGTTGATTGGTCGCGGGTGGTCGTTGGCAGTAGGAGTATACGGAACCAATGGGACGCCCAGTTGAATCGGCGGCGGACTCCTGAACAAAGGAAAAACCAGTTATTCTAGTCACAATGACAGCGGTCAGTCGGGTCGCAGATCGGCGATCGGGTCGGCGAAATGCTCAGTCACTGTTGTAGTGATCAGGTCGGCGAGTTGAATGGATGAAGTTGGACCGTTAGATGAGGTCAAACTAGCCGTTGGAGTAATCCAGCGGTAACTTTTGGCGTAATCACCGCGTAGTAACGGCTCCCGAAATTGGCGGGTAGCAACCTCTATATAAGGGAAATGGCAGGCGTTCGGGAAGACAATCCTTCATCTCTCCTCCAATTTCGCCCACTTCCATTTTCCTCCGCATCGCGATCCAATCGATCCAGAAACCTCCGACCTCCGCGAACCTTTCAGCCAATGTGCCCCTCCACCGAACCATGGGGCGGGTCCAAGTGCACCAGGGCGCTACTGGCATCCTTCGAGGAGGCCGGGATCCTGCACGCCGGCAGGTGGCGCATCCCCGCGGCCGGAGAGGTGACTCCGGATCCGCGCGAGGGAGAGTTTGTTTGCTTCACCAACCATCTGGAACGGGGGATAGGGTTCCCCACGTCTCTCTTCTTCCGGTGTTTCTGCGCCTTCTATGGGATCCAGCCGTTGGACCTGGGCCCGCACAGCATCGAGCAGCTCGCCATTTTCGTGGCGTTCTGCGAGTGCTACCTAGGCTACAGGCCCTATTTCCCCATGTGGCAAGATCTGTTCCACGGGAGTATCAGTCGTGACGAATCAGGCGGCCCAATGTTGGCGGCGGGTGGCCTGACGTTCTAGTTGAAATCGAAGGCCTCCTTCTTCGACCTGATGCTGCCTGCTAAGGCGGCAAGCGAGTGGAAGAAGTCCTGGTTCTATGTCACCGAAGCGACTCCAGATGGCGAGGTAGCGATCCCGAGGTACTGCGCTGACCGGCCCGAACCGCGCCGTCTCTAGGTCGGCAAGCTCCCATTAGACCAGCGGATGGTCGTGGATGAGATGCTTCAAACTATCCGCAGCCTGAAGAAAGAAAGGCCTGCAGACCATCAACCAGTACAACTGCTGGCTCAGGCGACGACTTGTTCCCCTGGCCCGCCGCGACCATTACATGTATGAGTACACGGGCAGGGAAGACTCGACGAAGTCCTGCCTTGCCGAGTGGAAACTCGAAGACTACGTTCTGGCGTTGAAGAAGATCACCCAGGCAGCATACCTGGACGCGAAGTCTGGGGTCGCCCCCTACACTGCGAAGCATCCGGATCCGACGGTAAGTCGCAGTTTTCACTATCATTCGCAGTTGCATTTGATGCTGTCGCGGTTATACTGATATTGTCTCATGCCTGCTGCAGCTATTCCAAGTAGTGGAAGGGTGGCTCCCACCCGCGGACGACGAGAACTCGAGCTCGTCCATCCAGGACGGGTACGAGTCACCTCCTGCCAAGGGCGGCGTCGGGAGCGACGCGAGTGATGACGACGACGATGATGACGAGCCCAGGGAAGACGCCGCCCCGATGGTCCGCAAAACTCGCGGGCAACATCAGCGCGAGCTCGAGGCGAGTAGAAGCCTCAAACATCATGATGATGACGACGACGAACTTCCCGAGCACACCTCGCGTCGTGAGGCTACACCGTCGAAAAAGAAGAAGAAGAAGAAGAAGGAAGTGAAGGCCCCACCAAAGAGGAAGACGAAGCCGGCGAAACAGGCATCTCCGCCTCTCTCGGCGAGTAGTTCCGACGCCACCAGCTTGGCCAAGGATGAAGCGCCGCAGACGACAGCAGCACCGGATGCCACTGCCTCCCTAAGTGAGGTACCTCTGGCCTCGCTCCCTCCCCTATTCGCCCCAGTCTCTGGGTTGGGGGTCGCTCCAGCCGCAGCAGCTTCGCCTCCCAGGAGAGCTCCTGCCGAAGTCGTTTCGGAGGCTCCTGTCGCGGCCTCGTTGTCGAAGAGGACTTCTGTGTCTTGGGAACATGATGTTTTGGAGATGGGCCTCAGTCGGAAACTGGGCCCTGAACTGGAGAAGCCGGCCAGCATCCGCACGGGGCTGCTGTTCATACCAGTCGCCAAGTAAGTTTTGTTCAACTGCTTTGCCTTTCGTTGTAATCGGACCATTTTGCTCATATAATCAACTCGCAGGACTGGAGTTAAAAATATAGGCCAAACGTCCGTGGCCAAGGTGCCACCAGTCGTCGCCGAGGAGGACCCCTCACGGAAGAGGAAAGCTGATGAGGTCGCTGCCCCCGCAGACAGTGCCAAGAAGGCCAAGGGCGACGAGGTTTTCACGGTGTATGACGACACGACGGTTGCTCCGAGTGGTCCTCCGACTGCGACGGAGGCGGCCTTGAAGACCAAGGAGGATGCTTCTCTTGGTGTTGGAGCGTCCACCGCGACCTTCCCCCGCTTCATGGCCAAAGCGGCTACAGCGAGTGGTACAACACCATCGAGTCGCGCACCTGGGGTCGCCGAAACGGAGGTCGAACAGCATCGCAGGCACACTCCGGCTCTTCTCGCATCTGTGGACGCGCTACAGCTACATGGTATGCTGGGCGCAGCCATCCAGGTATGTCCAGTCCCCGAGGATCGGGCCACTGAATTTTAGTGGTCAGATTCTTTTGGTGTTTGATTTTATTTGTAGCACCCAGTCCCCGAGTGCGCAGTCGCTGAATTTCAGTGGGTGGGCACTTGAGATTTTTGATCTCCAGTCCCCGAGTGTCCAGTCGCTGAATTTCAGCAGGTGGGCACTTCGGATTTTTGATCTCCAGTCCCCGAGGATCGGGCCACTGAATTTCAGTGGTCAGATTCTTTTGGTGTTTGATTTTATTTGTAGCACCCAGTCCCCGAGTGCGCAATCGCTGAATTTCAGCGGGTGGGCACTTGGGATTTTTGATCTCCAGTCCCCGAGTGTCCAGTTGCTGAATTTCAGCGGGTGTGCACTTAGGATTTTTGATCTCCAGTCCCCGAGTGTCCACTCTCTGAAATTCAGCGGGTGGGCACTTAGGATTTTTTATCTCTAGTCCCCGAGTGTCCAGTCGCTGAATTTTAGCGGGTGGGCGCTTAGAATCCCGTTGTTGTTAACTGTTTGACTTGTGCACAGGGCTTGCAGCGTGAATCAGCCGATCGGCTTGCTGCGAAGTGTCGCGCGGAGAAGGAGCTTGTTGCCGTCCAAGAGACGAACAAGGGACTCCAGGCAATCGCTGCCAAGGCAGAGGAGGTCCGCCAGGGCCTCCTCCCGGCGAGTGAACTATTGGCGGCTCAGTCTGCCTTGAGTACGGCTGAGCAGCGGATCGCTGATCTTGAGCGCGAGCTTAAGGAAGCGAAGGCGGAGGCGAGTTCAGCGGATGGGCGAGCCAAAGTCATTACTGCCGCTGAAGAGCGGAAGGTCTCTGACGCCCTCGTTGCTGGGCTACAAGATGATTTCTCCTCTCTTCAAAGCTTCATCACGGATCTCTTCCGTCCTTTGATTGGTAAGCTTTCCTGCCTCTGCCTGTGGTTGCTATGTTATGGAATCGTCGTTGTATTTACTGCCGGCCCCTGTCCGCAGGTCGGATTATCGACATCTCGGAGGAGGCGCAAACGTATGACGCGCAGCAGTGCGTGGCCACTCTGGTCGACTCGGCCACGTTGTCTGCGGCTTGCATTCGAGCGTATCTTCAAGAGATGTCGCCCACGGAAGTGATTCCCAGCGATCTCGTCGAAGTTTGGAGGTATCTGGAGAAGGCGCCGTCAGTCGTCGAGTTCATGACGCGGTCGGCGTTCCGGCGCGGGGCGGCAACGGCGCTTAGCCTTGGGCTTTCCCACTTCCCGGAGGACTTCGACCTTGACGACGTGACGAGTGGCTACCTCTCGTCGACGGGCTTGTTGGAGATTGCCGAGGTGCTGAAGTTGACGGATCGGGCCGCGGTATACTCCGATCGCTTCTGGGCGATGGGCGACCTTCTCCCTTATCAGGAGACGACTGTCGTGCCCAACGATCCCGAGCCACCGCACCGGGACTTCAAGGTCGAGCAACCCTTCCGTGCGGCGATGGCGGGTGAGTTGACGACGTACCCATCGAACCCGTACACTCCCTTCATTCGCAACCGCAAGGGTGTCGGCGAGTCGACGTCGAAGCCTGCGGAATAGAAACATTGTGCCCTGGGGCGTTAGTAGTAATTTGGCCATTGGGCTCAGCTTGTATTTTGTAACAACTTTGTTATGCTATAATGCAATTTCGCGTTATTTTGTGAATTTTCTTGCGATTTTTATTGATGATTGGACGAGTCCCCGAGCGCGTCCGCCTTTTTTATGGGGTTTACCTCGTTTGTTATGTGTTTGTGGTTTTGAACGTTTTTGTCGGTTGTTTTGTTATTGAGATCGACTCGCCCGAGCTTGGAAATCCAGTCGCAAGGCGACTCCCATGAGTGGTCTTTACTTGACCGTTTTCCCTTGCGCAAACGGAGTCGGGTAGCCGAGTCCCCGAGCGTGGTACTTGGTGGTTCTAGTCGCAGCTCTAGGGTAGGTGAGGACTTGGCGCGTCAGAGTGAGCGCATCACTCCTGCCTGACCCGTCGGATCAGTCGCATGGCGAGTCCTTGGCACGCTCTCATACTTGGCGTTTTCCCTAGTCGCTCATGCTTAAATGGTCGTCAGTCCCCGAGCGTGGTACTTGGCCGTTCGAGTCGCTGTGTCGAGGATGCGGAGGATCATGGTCGCTGTGAGGAGCGAAGGCAGTTGTCTTGGCTCATTAAGCCAGTCGAGCTAGGCGACTCCAATGGGGCTCCTGGTAGGCGTTTTTCGTGGACATTACGAGTCCTTGGGTACCCAGTGCCCTCGAACGCACTACTTGACCGTGCCGGTCGCTGTACCAGAGGTTGACTTCTGCAGTTAGCTTGACGCTGTACCAGAGGTTGACTTCTGTAGTTAGCTTGACGTCGGTGAGGTAGTAGGCGTCGTTTCCGAGTACTCGCCCGATGGCGAATGGTCCCTCCCACGGGGGGGGGGGGAGCTTGTGCATGCCCTTCTTGTCCTGTATGAGGCGTAGCACCAGGTAGCCTTCCTGGAAAGTGCGAGTCCTCATCCGCCGGCTATGGTAGCGGCAGAGTCCTTGCTGGTAGATGGCAGTGCGGGAGCGAGCTAGGTCGCGTTCTTCGTCAAGTTGATCGACTCCATCCTGGCGTGCGAGTTCGTTCGCAACCTCCGTGTAGTGGACGACCCTTGGTGAGTCGTGCTCTAGGTCGGTGGGCATGACCGCCTCGGTGCCATATACCATGAAGAAGGGGGTGAACCTTGTCGACCTGTTGACCGAGGTGCGGATGCCCCAGATGACGGAGGGTAGCTCCTCGACCCAGCACCCGGCGGTGCGCTCGAGTGGTACTTGGATCCGCGGCTTCAGGCCGTGGAGGATGCTCTGGTTGGCCCGTTCCGCCTGGCCGTTGGTGTCACATCCCAAGATTTTCCAAATCTTGTTATGCGAAAAATAAGTGAATAAAATAAAACTTTGTTGATTTTCAGGGTGAGAAGAAACTTTTTGATTCCAATTAGAAACCTTCAAACCTATTTTATCAAACAAATCCTAAAGGGAAAGATAAACAATTGATAAAGAAAATATTAAATTTGTGAAAGTACTTTTTTGGATCTTTTAATAAAAAGATTTGGTTTTCAATTGAAAAGGTAGAAATATAAATAAGGATTATTTTATAGAGCCAAATTAAACCTTGGCCAAGCTTTTGAAATAAAATGTTTTGCTTTGATTAAAAGAGTAAAAGGTTTATTTAAATAAAATAATGAGAGTTTATTAATAAACCAATTTTATTAAAATAAAGGTTTTACCATTTTAATTAAACATCAAATACTTTCAAATAAAACCTACTAATTTGGTTTTGATAATATTTAGATTTAAAATGGAGTTTTAATAATCAAATCCTATTTGAATTAATAGCTAAGGACTATTTTATTTACTTATTAAATAGATCCTAAAAAGAATAAAATTATTATTTTATTTTGGACTTTAGTTTTGTGATGTTAAATAGAACTAAACTCAATACAAAGTTTGGTGGAAGTTTGTTTTGATTTGGTTGTTTGAATTGTTGTTTGAAATTCAAAACAGAAAATCAATTAGAAAAAGAAAAAGACATTCAGAATAAAAAAAATGAATCGAGCTCACTTAACTCATCGCCCAGCCCGCCAAGCCCAGTTCAGCCATTACTTCCCCCACGCGCGAATCGTTTTCCACCAAAAAACCCACCCGCGCAGACACCGACGAGTGGACCCCTCTCCCTCTCTTTCTTCCTCGCTGACAGACCGGTCCCACCACCACCACACCGTCGTCTTCAACCCCCAAACCTCGCCCTGCCGTTGCAGCCGAGTAACGCCGGCGATGAATGCGCGTTGAATACAACCTTAATTCCTCGCAGTGACTACGCCTGTTAAATAGCCCCTCTCCCCTCTCTCTTTTCCCCCAAGCAGCACCTCCCCTCTGCCTCTAGGCTGCCCCAATCCGACCCCACACCCCCACAGCTCCGACGAGCTACTCTAGTGAATTCAGGCCACATCCCGCCACCTCTCACCTCCCACTGCACATGGGTTTGTTCTACACCCTCAGGGGCATCTGCCAGTGCATCGAACTCGCCAGCGAGTGCCCCAGAGCCTCGGCATTAACAAACATCTGAACGCCACCGCTGTCTGCTGACACTCCGGCGAAGTATCTCCATAAGCAACGTCCGTCCCTTTCTTTCCTGATGATACTCCTGCACACGCCACACTCTTCCGCGACTAACATTGTCCTTGTTTTTCCTCGGGGTGAACCGCAGCGTCGCCCTCGACGACCTCCAGAGCCGCCTGACGCCGCCGCCCACTCCGGCGAGGAATTGCCGCTGTCCCTGAGCGCCCCTTGCCAAGCCGACCACGTGTTGAGCATCACCTCGACCTCGCGAGCACGGTAAGCACCCCCGTTTCCTTCTTTGCTTCCGGTAGCCGCCGCAACGCCACTGCCTGACCGTGCACCGCAACCTGCCGCCGCCAGCGCCGCCCGTCTATGGCCAGTGCGTTGTGCGTCGTGCGATTAAGATCCTATGGCTGCGATTAGATCCAACCGAAGGGGTACGCACCCATCTGAGCCACGCGTTCTAAGTTAGATCCTACGGTCCAGCGAGCTCGATCCACCCGAAGCAGTACCGGCCAATAAAATTGCGCCGCGTGGCACTAGTTTGAATTAAAACAGAATTTGGAATCAGATTGGCATGCAAATTTGAAAAATCCATAACTTTAGTTCTACACGTCCAAAATTTACAAATTTTATATCAATGGAATCAGTGGAACAAGCCCTAGCCAACCATGCACTTTGTTTAGTATAAAGCTTCTGGTAAAATGTTTGTTTTTGCAGAAACTTGTGTATGCTTGTTTAGGATATAAAATTTATTCCAAAATGATTTTGGGGATGAAATCTTTGAAAAATGATTTGTTGTGAACTTACTGACCCTAGGAAACAACTCATGGATTTAAAAATGAATTTTGTGAAGTTTAGGATTGAATTAGCTCATTTCTAGCCAAAATAAAAATATTGATTTTGTTATGGAAATGATTTTGAGAAAAACCTTTGGGAAAATGATTTGAATCAAACCTACTGACCCTAAACACCAAGTTTTGTGAATTAACAACTTATTTGTTGAACAATATAAAATTGTTGCTTTGCTAAAAACATTTTCCACCACATGAAATAATGATTTGATTTAAAAATGTTTTATAGATAAAACCCTTTTGCCAAATGACTTTGCCACTTTAGAAAATGACCACTTTGAGCCTTACAATGTATAGAGCCTAGTAGAAACCACCTTTTCAAATAAAACTAACTTTTGCATGCTTGCATGCATGCCTTAGTTTCTATTATTTTATGTGTGTTAAGTTGTTTGAATTTTGGTTGGAATGCTAGTTGAATCTATGTTTGCTTGATTGATTTTGTAGTGAAGTTAGAAGAATGTGATACTAGCAAGATCAGGAAGTGAACCAACATCCTCTACCAAAAAGGCAAGTGACACTATCATCCAAGTCCTACTATTTTCATTACACTTAGTGGATTTTGAAACATGCATGATAAGGACTACTATATTTTGCTATGCTAAATCCTAATAGGATACCCTTATACATTCCTTAGTGAAAACAATGTAGTTGTAAAATGCTTAGCCATGCTATATATAATGAGATGAGATACATGTTGAGATTATATGAAGTTGGGAAAAGACTTATGTTTTATATAATAAAACAAGTACTCAATGAACCACCTGGGTGGACAAAGATACTCAAGTTTTGGACAAGGTGGCAACAAGAGGAACCATGTTTATATGGCAATATCTTTTTGTTGTGCACTAGATGAAAACCACCCAGGGACTTAGAGACTGAACATGTTTCTCGTACAGTGGCTTCCGTGTACAGCCACATGCTAAATGGGCACTGGCTTAGTCAATTACATTGTGGAAGACCCATGCATTGGCCTCTTCAGGTTAACTAAATGAGGGAACTCGGAACCCTACATTGGTGCCTGGTAGACAAGCTAGCATTGTGTATTGGGAGGACCCTATGGAAAGACTTCGTCACATTCTCAATCTGCCAGTACTCCATCTTGGTGAGTACTTATCCAGCGGCCACTGGTGGCAACAAGATGAGATTGTGTCATGTGGGTAAAGTGTACAACTTCTGCAGAAGATAAAAATCTAAGTACTTAGCCGTGTCCCCGGTTATGGACAATACTGAGCAACTAAGGCCTGAAGCTATGGGAAATCTCGACATTCCAGTTTCTAAAAGTAAAACTTGAAAGTGACAACAAAAGACTTGAAGCACTTGGGGTGTACCAAGGAGCTCAAAAGATTTTGACAAAGACTTGAAGCACTTGGGGTGTACCAAGGAGCTCAAAAGATTTTGACAAAGACTGGAAGCACTTGGGGTGTACCAAGGAGCTCAGGAAGATTTTGACAAAAGATCAAAATTATTTTGAAAAAGATAGGAAAAATATTATTGCTTTCTGCAAATGAGCCCAAAACCCTACTTAGCCAAATATGCATGTAATGTTAGGATCCACTTATTCATAGTAGTGAAACTTGCCAATACAATTCAAATGTATTGACCCTTGTGGCTGTAACTTGTGATGTTGCAGGTTGGTTTGGTTTTAGTGAAGTTGATTGATTAGGATTACAAGTCTACAACCAACATGTTTGCCTGTGGCACTTTGAAGATGAAGGACCCCATGCTTATAGATAATCTGCTGCAATGTAAAGTAATAGCCAAATGAGCTATGTAAGATGTAATAAAATTATGTTATTCCTGGTTATAAAGTTGTATTATGACCTTTGTTTCTTGATATTACATCTTAACTGTGGATGCTAGCTATTGATCCAGGGACTAGCATTGTAAACACAGGGATCTCTACCTTATTAAAGGTTGGGACCTCTACAGATGGTATCAGAGCATTGTGTTTCCTGTAGGATTTGTAACCCTAGGATTGGACAAAACCCCTTAGAAAATAGGAGTTGTATTTGTTCCAACACTTATTTACAAACAATCTTGTAAACTCTTTCCTCAACCATTTTGGTTTTGATTCTACATCTCTTCTATTTCTACTTGATGGACAAAACCTACCCCATGGCCAAAGACTTCACCATGAGCTAAGGACTTCATCAACTCTAATGACTTCAACTTATTCAACTATAATGACTTCAACATCTTCAACTCTAATGACTTCAACATCTTTAGCATTTTCACCAAGGACTTAAACCTTGGATATCACTAAGGACAGGTGAGACAAGAAATCTTGCTCAGGATTTGGAGACTAAGGAAACACAACTTAGAAGGAGCCATCATCACCTTTGAGGATTTGTGACCAAAATTTTTCCCAAGGAAACCATGAACTCATGCAAGAAGAATCAACCAAGAAAGAAGAAAAGAATGCAAGTGAACCATATAGATGGACCACCATATTTTGTTTAAGTCAAACACACTAACTTATGCGGTGTAACAAAAATATTTTTGGTTGCCTAAAAATATGCTTGAAACTTGTTGTTTGAGTGGAATGTTTGATTGTGATTGCTTGCACATTGTTTGTGTGAATTGTGAAGTGTGTGATTAGAATTAATTCCTTAGAAATATTTTGCCTATTCTAATCTCCATTCAACCCAAACATATGACTACTCCAAGAGACTCCAACATCAAGGTTGATGATAACAACAACAACCAAGAGGACAACATGGGAGAACTTATAGCAACCCAAAACCAGTTGAACCAAATGACAACTCAATTCATAGCCAACACCAGTGGGGAAGATCCAACCCTGCAAGGATTTTTGGAAACCCAAGCCCAAATGTTGCATAAGGTGACAGATCAAATGATCAACATGGAAGGCAACTCTTACAAAGGTGTTTGTGACAACAAAGATGACAAAGACGTTACTCTAGAAGGAACCAAAGCTTGCAATATTTGTGGAGACAAGGATCACACTTCCAAGGAGCATGGAGATCAATGCCCCAACTGTGAAGAGGAACATCCAGTTGGCCAATGTCCCACCTCTCAAGCTACTTGTTACCTATGTGAAGGAAATAATCATGTCCCTATCCACTGCCCCATCTTTTCCATAGTTGAACAAAGGAAACAAGGTGGAGTGCAACAACTGACTACAAACTATCAAGAGGGAGCTAAGTCTACCAAGAAGGATGAGGACAAAGGAAAATCTCCACTTGTACCTCCATGCAATACAACCCAATTTAAAGGACCAAAGAAGAAGCATATGAATTATCCAAGGAGCAATAGAAGGTCAAAGAAACCAGTAGACATTCCTACCTATGAGATAACATATGAAGAACATGAACTAGAGGCACTCCTAGCTTTGGAGAAACCCAAGAAAAAGAAGGAAAAAAGCCATGTGCAATGTAATCATTGTAAAGAAATGGGACACTATTCTAGTGAATGTCCAGAAAAGCAGAAATATAAGGAGATTGGCCAAGTATGGTGCAACAACTGCAAAGAACTAGGCCATTATGCAGCAACCTGTACACAAGAGATACGTGAAGAACTCAAACTTATCACATGTTACAATTGTGGTAACCAAGGACATTATGCAAGCAACTGTCCAGAAAAGATGAAGCACAAGATAAACAAGCCTATGAAGGATATCAGCCTTGTCACATGTTTAAAATGTGGAAACAAGGGAAACTATGCAAATGTTTGCCTAGAGAAGTTTGCCCAAGATCCCAAGCAAGCCAATATGTAATTTAGTTGAATTTTTTTAAGGGTGGTAGTACCCTAGATGTTTGAGCCTACTTGTAACCCTAGCCTTCCCAAATCTCGGGACGAGATTTATTTTAAGGGTGGTAGCCTGTCACATCCCAAGATTTTCAAAATCTTGTTATGCGAAAAATAAGTGAATAAAATAAAACTTTGTTGATTTTTAGGGTGAGAAGAAACTTTTTGATTCCAATGAGAAACCTTCAAACCTATTTAATCAAACAAATCCTAAAGGGATTTGAAAAGATAAACAATTGATAAAGAAAATATTAAATTTGTGAAAGTACTTTTTTGGATCTTTTAATAAAAATATTTGGTTTTCAAATGAAAAGGTAGAAATATAAATAAGGATTATTTTATAGAGCCAAATTAAAACTTGGCCAAGCTTTTGAAATAAAATGTTTTGCTTTGATTAAAAGAGTAAAAGGTTTATTTAAATAAAATAATGAGAGTTTATTAATAAACAATTTTATTAAAATAAAGGTTTTACCATTTTAATTAAACATCAAATACTTTCAAATAAAACCTACTGATTTGGTTTTGATAATATTTAGATTTAAAATGGAGTTTTAATAATCAAATCCTATTTGAATTAATAACTAAGGACTATTTTATTTACTTATTAAATAGATCCTAAAAATAATAAAATTATTATTTTATTTTCGACTTTAGTTTTGTGATGTTAAACAGAACTAAACTCAATACAAAGTTTGGTGGAAGTTTGTTTTGATTTGGTTGTTTGAATTGTTGTTTGAAATTCAAAACAGAAAATCAATTAGAAAAAGAAAAAGACATTCAGAATAAAAAAAATGAATCGAGCTCAGCCCAACTCATCTGGCCCAGCAAGCCCAGTTCCAGCCCAGCTAGTTCCCCCACGCGCGAATCGTTTTCCACCGAAAAACCCACCCGCGCAGACACCGACGAGTGGACCCCTCTCCCTCTCTTTCTTCCTCGCTGATAGACCGGTCCCACCACCACCACACCGTCGTTTTCAACCCCCAAACCTCGCCCTGCCGTTGCAGCCGAGTAACGCCGGCGATGAATGCACGTTGAATACAACCTTAATTCCTCGCAGTGACTACGCCCGTTAAATCGCCCCTCTCCCCTCTCTCTTTTCCCCCAAGCAGCACCTCCCCTCTGCCTCTAGGCTGCCCCAATCCGCCCCCACACCCCCACTGCTCCGAAGAGCTTCTCTAGTGAATTCAGGCCACATCCCGCCACCTCTCACCTCCCACTGCACACGGGTTTGTTCTACACCCTCAGGCGCATCTGCCAGTGCATCGAGCTCGCCCGCGAGTGCCCCAGTGCCTCGGCTTCAACAAACATCTGAACGCCACCGCCGTCTGCTGACACTCCGGCGAAGTATCTCTGTAAGCAACGTCCGCCCCTTTCTTTCCTGATGATACTCCTGCACACGCCACACTCTCCCGCTACTAACAGTGTCCTTGTTTTTCCTCGGGGTGAACCGCAGCGTCGCCCTCGACGACCTCCAGAGCCGTCTGACGCCGCCACCCACTCCGGCGAGGAATTGCCGCTGTCCCTGAGCGCCCCTTGCCAAGCCGACCACGCGTTGAGCATAACCTCGACCTCGCGAGCACAGTAAGCACACCCATTTCCTTCTTTGCTTCCGGTAGCCGCCGCAACGCCACTGCCTGACCGTGCACCGCCAGCGCCGCCCGTCTATGGCCAGTGTGTTGTGCGTCGTGCGATTAAGATCCTGCGGCTGCGATTAGATCCAACCGAAGGGGTACGCGCCCATCTGAGCCACGCTTTATAAGTTAGATCCTACGGTCCAGAGAGCTCGATCCACCCGAAGCGGTACCGGCCAATAAAAGTGCGCCGCGTGGCACTAGTTTGAATTAAAACAGAATTTGGAATCAGATTGGCATGCAAATTTGAAAAATCCATAACTTTAGTTCTACACGTCCAAAATTTGCAAATTTTATATCAATGGAATCAGTGGAACAAGCCCTAGCCAACCATGCGCTTTTTTTAGTAAAAAGCTTCTGGTAAAATGTTTGTTTTTGCAGAAAGTTGTGTATGCTTATTTAGGATATAAAATTTATTCCAAAATGATTTTGGGGATGAAATATTTTAAAATGATTTGTTGTGAACTTACTGACCCTAGGAAACAACTCATGGATTTAAAAATGAATTTTGTGAAGTTTAGTATTGAATAATTGAATTAGCTCATTTCTAGCCAAAATAAAAATATTGATTTTGTTATGGAAATGATTTTGAGAAAAACCTTTGGGAAAATGATTTGAATCAAACCTACTGACCCTAAACACCAAGTTTTGTGAATTAACAACTTATTTGTTGAACAATATAAAATTGTTGCTTTGCTAAAAAACATTTTCCACCACATGAAATAATGATTTGATTTAAAAATGTTTTATAGATAAAACCCTTTTGCCAAATGACTTTGCCACTTTAGAAAATGACCACTTTGAGCCTTACAATGTATAGAGCCTAGTAGAAACCACCTTTGCAAATAAAACTAACTTTTTCATGCTTGCATGCATGACTTAGTTTCTATTATTTTATGTGTGTTAAGTTGTTTGAATTTTGGTTGGAATGCTAGTTGAATCTATGTTTGCTTGATTGATTTGTAGTGAAGTTAGAAGAGTGTGATACTAGCAAGATCAAGAAGTGAACCAACATCCTCTACCAAAAAGGCAAGTGACACTATCATCCAAGTCCTACTATTTTCATTACACTTAGTGGATTTTGAAACATGCATGATAAGGACTACTATATTTTGCTATGATAAATCCTAATAGGATACCCTTATACATTCCTTAGTGAAAACAATGTAGTTGTAAAATGCTTAGCCATGCTATATATAATGAGATGAGATACATGTTGAGATTATATGAAGTTGGGAAAAGACTTATGTTTTATATAATAAAACAAGTACTCAATGAACCACCTGGGTGGACAAAGATACTCAAGTTTTGGACAAGGTGGCAACAAGAGGAACCATGTTTATATGGCAATCTCTTTTTGTTGTGCACTAGATGAAAACCACCCAGGGACTTAGAGAATGAACATGTTTCTCGTACAGTGGCTTCCGTGTACAGCCACATGCTAAATGGGCACTGGCTTAGTCAATTACATTGTGGAAGACCCATGCCTTGACCTCTTCAGGTTAACTAAATGAGGGAACTCGGAACCCTACATTGGTGCCTGGTAGACAAGCTAGCATTGTGTATTTGGAGGACCCTATGGAAATACTTCGTCACATTCTCAATCTGCCAGTACTCCATCTTGGTGAGTACTTATCCAGCGGCCACTGGTGGCAACAAGATGAGATTGTGTCATGTGGGTAAAGTGTACAACTTCTGCAGAAGATAAAAATCTAAGTACTTAGTCGTGTCCCCGGTTATGGAAAATACTGAGCAACTAAGGCCTGAAGCTATGGGAAATCTCGACATTCCAATTTCTAAAAGTAAAACTTGAAAGTGACAACAAAAGACTTGAAGCACTTGGGGTGTACCAAGGAGCTCAAAAGATTTTGACAAAGACTTGAAGCACTTGGGGTGTACCAAGGAGCTCAAAAGATTTTGACAAAGACTGGAAGCACTTGGGGTGTACCAAGGAGCTCAGAAAGATTTTGACAAAAGATCAAAATTATTTTGAAAAAGATAGGAAAAATATTATTTCTTTCTACAAATGATCCCAAAACCCTACTTAGCCAAATATGCATGTAATGTTAGGATCCACTTATTCATAGTAGTGAAACTTGCCAATACAATTCAAATGTATTGACCCTTGTGGCTGTAACTTGTGATGTTGCAGGTTGGTTTGGTTTTAGTGAAGTTGATTGATTAGGATTACAAGTCTACAACCAACATGTTTGCCTGTGGCACTTTGAAGATGAAGGACCCCATGCTTATAGATAATCTACTGCAATGTAAAGTAATAGCCAAATGAGCTATGTAAGATGTAATAAAATTATGTTATTCCTGGTTATAAAGTTGTATTATGACCTTTTCTTCTTGATATTACATCTTAACTGTGGATGCTAGCTATTGATCCAGGGACTAGCATTGTAAACACAGGGATCTCTACCTTATTAAAGGTTGGGACCTCTACAGTTGGACTCCAGGTGGGCGACTGAGGCAAGGTCGAGTCGGATGTGATGTTCCTCGCAGAACTCGGCCATGGCTACTTTGGCGAAGTTGGTGCCGTTGTCTGTGATGATGCTGTTTGGGAACCCGTAGCGATATATGAGCTCGCGTAGGAACTTGGTGGCGGTCTTCCCGTCGCATTTCCGGACTGGCTTGGCCTCCACCCACTTTGTGAATTTTTCGACCACGACCAGGAGGTGGGTGAAGCTGGAGGGGGACTTTTTGAAAGGGCCTACCATGTCCATACCCCACACGGAGAACGGCCAGGTGATGGGGATTGTCTTGAGTGCCGAGCTCGGCACGTGGGTCTGGTTGGCGTACTTCTGGCACCCGGTGCACCGCTGGACGATGTCGACAGCGCCTGTGTGTGCGGTGGGCCATTAGAAACCGTGTCGCATAGCCTTTGTGACGAGAGAGCGGGTGCCGACGTGGTGGCCGCAGTCGACGGAGTGGATGTTGTGGAGGATTTTGCGTCCTTCAGCGGGTTGGACGCATCGGTGGAACACGCCAGTCATGCTGCGCTTGTGGAGCTCGCCGTCGATGATGACGAAGGATTTGCAGTGACGCGCTATCATCCGGGCGTCTGTTTCGTCTGCTGGTAAGGTGCCTCCCTCCAGGTAGGCGATGTACAGTGTAGTCCAGTCTTCTGGCTCGGCGATGAGTGCGACCAGGGCTGCCTCTGGTTGCAGCGGGACTCTGATGTCGATCTCCCTTGGGGGAGAGACGGAAGGCTTGGTGATGGTGTCGAGGAAGACGCCGGCGGGTGGTGCGAGTCGACCCGAGCCGATACGAGAGAGTGTGTCGGCCTCTTCGTTTTTCCGCCTGTCGATCCACTCGACGGAATAGCCTGCGAAGTGTCCACCCAGCTTGTCCACTGCTTGGCGGTATGCCGCCATGGTGGGGGAGACGGCGTCGCAGGTACCAAATACCGCCCATGACGAGGTCGGAGTCTCCGTAGCAGCGTAGGCGGTTGACATTCATCTCCTTGGCGGCTCGCATGCCATGGAGTAGTGCCTCGTACTCGGCCATGTTGTTGGTGCACGGGATGAAGTCGAGGCAGAGTACGTAGCGGAGCTTGTCGCCCTTCGGGGAAGTCAGCACGATCCCTGCTCCTGCGCCGTCTGCATTCTTGGAGCCGTCGAAGTGCAGGCTCCAATAGTGTAGGTACGGCAGCTTTTTCGGCTGCTGGGCCTCTTCCCAGTCGGCGATGAAGTCTGCGAGAGACTGCGACTTGATCGCTTTGCGTGGCTCATACTTGATGTTGTGGACGCCGATTTCGACGGCCCACTTGGCGACTCGCCCGGTCGCCTCGCGGTTGCGGATTATGTCCTGCAACGGTGCTAAGGAGACGATCGTGATCGGGTGCTCCTGGAAGTAGTGCGGCAGTCGCCGTTGTGCTCTGAAGACCGCGTATACCAGTTTATGGTATTGCGGGTATCGTTGGCGCGACTCGGTGAGGACCTCGCTGATATAGTACACCGGTCGCTGTACTGGGCGCTCCTTTTCTTCCTCTGGCCGCTCGACGACCATGACGGCGCCGACGACAAGCTCGGAAGCCGTGACGTAGACCAGCATGGGCTCTTTGTCGACGGGGGCGGCGAGTAGTGGTGCTGCGAGTAGCACCTTCTTGAGGTCGCGGAGCACGTTGTCCGCCTCATTGTCCCACTGGAAGGTGGGGTTCTTGCGCATCAGGCGGTATAGGGGCATCGCCTTTTCGCCCAATCAGGGGATGAAGCGATCGAGAGCGACCGCCGCCAGCTTCCGACGCCGCAGCACTCGGGTTTGCCGAGTCGAGCAATCTTGTCGATCTTGGCGGGGTTCGCCTCGATCCCGCGCTTGGAAACGACGTATCCCAGTAGTTGCCCTGCTGGTACACCGAAGGTGCATTTGACAGGGTTTGCCTTTATCTTGTATTTCCGCAGGTTGGCGAATGTTTCCGCCAGGTCGGTGAGTAGGTCGCTCTGGTGAGCGGACTTCACTACCACGTCGTCGATGTATACGTGGATCTTGCGGCCAATTTGGCTCGCAAGGCACTCCTGCATGCACCGCTGGTAGGTTGCCCCGTCGTTCTTGAGGCCGAAGGTCATGGCGGTGTAGCAGAAGGCTCCGAATGGCGTGATGAACGCCGTATTTTCTTCGTCCTCGACAGCCATTTTGATCTGGTTGTACCCAGAGTAGGCATCGAGGAAACACAACGACTCCGAGCCCGCGGTGGAATCGATTATTTGGTCGATCCGCGGGAGGACGAATTGCTCCTTCGGGCAGGCGCTGTTTAAATTTGTGTAATCGATACACATCCTCCAAGTCCCATTTTTCTTCTCGACCAGGACTGGGTTTGCTAGCCATTTGGAGTATTTTATTGGCCGGATGAAGCCTACAGCGAGTAGACGCTGCACCTCCTCGGCGATGGCTCGGCGGCGCTCTTCATTGAAGGGCCGCAGCGACTGCTTGGCAGGTCACACTTTGGGGTCGGCGTTGAGTTTGTGATCAGCGAGTTCCCTAGGGACACCAGGCATGTCAGAAGGCTTCCATGCGAAGATGTCCCTGTTCTCACGGAGGAACTCGATGAGCGCGCCTTCCTATGCTGGGCTCATGCCCGTCCCGATCATCACCGTCTGGCTGGAGTCGCCTGGGACCAGCTCGACGGTGGTGTCGCCGTTGCCTCAAGGTCGAGGTGTTGCCGCCCTCCGAGTTGGGCTTCTTGAGTATGGTGGGGTCTTCGTTGTTGACCCCGCTCGCGTACTTGGTGAGCTCGTCGGCGTGGTTGGCCTCTGCCGCGATGACGACGTCGGTGAGTTCGGCTCCTTTGGCCTCGCACTCGGTGGCCATGTCGGGGTCGCCGTGGATGGTGATGACGCCGCGCGGCCCGGGGAGCTTCATCGCGTTATGCAGCGTGTGGCGCCGCCATGAACTTAGCGAACACCGGCGCCCAAGACGCAGGGGTTGTCGAAGGGCACCAGCTCGACGAGCCGCCGGCGGAAGTTTGCCGGTGTGCGAAGGTGACCGCAGCGCGTGACCTTGCCGATCGGGTGCGCCTTCCGACCGGGGACGATGCCATGGAACGTGGTGTAGGTCGTCTCGACCATCGACTGCGGGAGCCGCAGTCGCCTGAAGGTGTCCAGGTACAGGATGTTGATGGAGCTTCCGCCGTCCATCAATGTCTTGGGGAGCCAGTAGTCTCCCACCTTGGGCTTGACGACCAGGGCGACTCGGCCTAGGTACTCAATGCGCGGCGAGTGGTCCTGGCGGCTCCAAGTGATTGGTTGCTCCGACCAGTTGAGGAACTGGGGAACGTCTACCTGGGACACCGCGTTGACGGCGACGGCGCGAACGATGACCATCTTCTCGCGCTTCGTGTTGAAGCCTGTGAATGTGTGGAGCGAGCCGGCCACGCTGCCAAATTTTCCGCCGTTTGGCGGGTTGTTGTCGGGATCCTTGAGAGAGTGGCAGTCGGCGGTCGTGTGCGTGGCGGGCTTCCCTTCCCTACTGTGAAACACACAAGGTTGGTTAAGGAGGGATGCGGGGTTGAACCTTGGTTTCTCCTTGTAGTTGCCACCGTCGCGGCGTTGCCCCCCGTCGCGTCGGAAGCTCTTGGGCTCGCGCTGCGCGTGCCCAGCGTTGGCGACGAAGTCGACTCGCCCGTCATTGCGGCGCTTGCCGGTGAGGCGAGTGTTGCTGTAGCGTAGGTCGGACCGTCGTCCGTTGTCGTTGCCGTTCATGCGGCGTTGACCTCCCGACTCGTCGTCGGTTTCCTGGTTTGGGTCTTCCTCCGCGTATATTTTGGCGATCTCAAGGAGGTGCGGTATGTCGTTGAGTGTGCGGTATGCTCGTTTGAGCTTGGCGACCAAGGGCTCGTAGCGGCACGAGGTCTTGAAGCAGTGGATCGCGGTGTCCGGATGGATGCCGACCGCGTTGTACCATAGTTCTTGCCACCGTTGGACCCAGCTGCGGGTCGACTCGCGGGGTCCTTGGACGCATCGTTCCAGGTCCTCGATGGTGGTGGCGCGGGTGTATGAACCCTCGAAGTGCCTGACGAAGGCATCGCGCATCTCTTCCCAGGAGTCGATGCTATCCGGGGAGAGTGTTGATCCACTGCCTGCACGCTCCCTCCATCATCAGGGTGAGGTAGCGGGCGGCTAGCAGGTCGGTGTGGCCGGCGATCCCCATCGCCATGAGGTAGGTGTCCAGCCACACGGAGCGGTCGTACGAAGGGTCGTACTTCTCTATTTCCTTCGGCGCTTTGAAGTTTGCCGGGTATTTTTCGCCTCGGATCATCGGTCCGAAGCATCGGGGGCCGAGTCGGCTTAGCGACCCCATCGTCTCGCTGTCGCGACGATTGGTTAGGGTGTGTCACAGGTCGTCGGGCTGGCGTGCGCGCCAGCTCTGGTTGTTGATGATGTGGGTGCGGGCGTCGACGGGCTAACCGTTGGCGGCGACGAAGTTGGTCGCTGGCCTGGGGTCGTTGGTGGAGAGTGCCGCGTTCGCGGGTCGGTCTTGGAGCTGCAATGGTTCGGGTGGCGGGCATTTGAGGTTGTTTGCCGCCAATGGACGGCCGCTTGAGGCCACTCTGCTGCCCGATGAACGCGAGTACATCCGGCCCTGTGAGTCGACGCCTGCGTTTCATTGCTCGACCGCCTTTGTGAGCAGGGCCTTGACATACTGGATCTGTAGGGCACCGTCACTGGTGGCCGTGATGTTGTCGGCCGCTGCTCGCCCCGCCACGAGGTTGTCCATCGGGGTGGAGAACATTGGTAGGCCGTTCGCGTCTCGCTCCCGTGAGGAGACCACGATCCGCGGCTGGTCCCTGGGGGGTGCGCGGTTGGGTGGAGGTGGTGCGCCATTCGCCGTCGACCCTGGTGGGGGCCGGGCGCTTCCTCCGGGTGGCGCGTTCTCGCAGATCGCACGCTCGGCCACGCGGGACGGTCGTTTCGCCATCGGGTTCAGCTACCGACGGTGGGGTTCAAGCGACCTGATTCGGGCTGGTGGTAACGTGACAGCTCCGCCACACCGCCGAGGCGAAATTTTTCGCGCCGCTTGCCTTGCGATCGCTTCCGCCAGCTTCAGACGGAGTTCCTCGACCTCCGTTGCTGTGGCGTTGGGAGGGATCGGGGTGGAGAAGGGATCCTCTGGCGGTTCGGTGCCAGTTGCCATGTAGGTCGCGGCATGGCGACCGGTCCCGTCGTGGAGATCGGCCGAGTTTTCCGATCCGGAGTCGAAGTCGAAGATCCCAAGGATGGAGGGATCCTCGAAGTCTCCAATGTTGGAGACATGGGTGATGGAGCCTGCGGGCGAAGCCGCGATGATGGATCCGGCGAGTGACGCCGGGGTCGCCGAGTCGGCGTCATCGTTGAGGGCCGCGTCTTCCGCGGCTGCGGTGGTTTCAGCCACGTCACTGTGGGCCGAGTTGTACTCGGAGGCGAGGCGGTGGATCGTGCGGACCTGGCTCTCGGAGAGCCGGTCGCGTGGTGGCGACTCGCGGATGTGAGCCGAGTCCTCCGAGACGATGACGTCGGTGAGGCCGACGAAGAGGCTGATCGTGCCGACTGGCAAGATCATGCTATGCGCGACGGGTCGCGCCGCCGGGACGTAGCTGCTCAGCAAGATCTGGAGCATCTCGCCAATTGCTATCATGCGGCCGGTGGCGACCGACTCCTTGATGGGCAGATTGGATCTCGCCGCAGAACACCGGCCAGACCGGCCAGGCCCCACGGTGGGCGCCACTGTCGTGGGAATGACCACGGCAGATGCTGCAATTGGCAGCGAGTAGTAGAACATAGGGCAAGGGTGGCCAGCCATCTGTGGTGCGAGATGAGGGCGGAGACACAGGGTTTTACCCAGGTTCAGCCCCCCGGAGGGTAGACCTACTCCTGCTAGATTGTATTATGATGGAGGTACAATGGGGCGAGCTTGACGGCTAGGCGGCGAGTCTCTTGGGTGGATGATAGAATGTATCCTCTACACGCCCTCTAGGGAGGTTTATATAGGCTCACCCCCCCTAGGGTTTACATATCTCAACCGAATCAGTTAAGGTTTCGTCAATCATTTAACCTAATCCAACTGGGCCTATCTACTCTCCTGGGCCTTCAGCTTCCAGTCGCTTGATTCTACGCAAGGTCTTGATCCAGTCGCCGTCCTGCATGCCCACTCACCAGTTCCTGGGCCGGTCGGAAACGTCCTGCTGGGTATACCCCAGTAGGCATATCCCCATCAGATTGGGTCCTTCGGGTTTCTGTATCGGGGGGTCTTTATAGGCGAAGAGGCGAGGCAGGGGGCAGCCAGGGCGGCCGCACCCCCCAGGAGCGGGCTGGGCCCAGTGATGACCCACAAGTATAGGGGATCACAACATTCTTCGAGGGTAGTATTACGCAATTTATTGATTCGACACAAGGGTAGCCAAAGAATTTTTATTAGCCTTAACAACTGAGTTGTCAATTTAGCTGCACCTAGAAATAGTCTTCCTCACAGTAGTTTATCAGTAGCAACAATTTTTTAGTAGCAATAGCAAAGCAACAATAGCAGTAAAACAAGAATAATAGTAATAATAGTAGCAAACAGTAGGATACGAGTGCAGTAGGAATAGGGATGGATGGACGGGCGTTGGATGGACAAGTCTAAACATGTAACTTCGAGATCTAGGGCACTTGCAGATAAATAAGATAAACCATCTAAGTACTAAACAATCGTAGGCATGCGTTCCATATATAGTCATACGTGCTCGCAATGATAACTTGCACAACAAGTTGCAACAAAGTAAAATATCACTAATAGAGATACTAGGCACCATGGCCTAACAATCTTATTCGATTAAATGATAGAACTCATCCAATCCCTACCATCCCTATAGCCTACAGCGGTGTATTACTCACTCATAGATGGGGGAAACATGGATGGTTGATGGAGAGGCGTTGGTGATGATGATGGCAATGATCCTCTCCAAATTCCCCGTCCCGGCAGGGTGCCAGAACGGAGTTTCTGGTTCCGAATCGCTGTTTCTGGTGGTGGCGGCGCAGCGGAACTCTTTCTAGAAGAACGTCGACCCGCCCTGTCAACACCCGGTTTTTTAATCCCAGATGCCTGTTATGCCATACATCGCAATCCCAGGATTACCATTTTTGCGAGACATAACAGAATTGTATACCACAGTACATCATCCATTACAAACCATACTCAAGGTCTTACACAAATAAGGATCTCATGATCCAGTTCTTAATACAACTTCAAGCAGCGGAATACGTAATAACAACGGTAGCGAAGGCGAAGCTCCATCTTCGGGGTCACAGGCAATGCTGAAGATGGGAGATGATCCTAGTTGTCGTAACCTTCCTGGGGTCCATCCTCCAGGTACTCCTCTTCATAGTCTGGCCATGGGAATAGCCAGGAACAAAGGCATGAGTACTCTTTAAGTACTCGCAAACTAAAACTAACAAGTGAGAGGGGTTTTTGATAATCGGACACTAGGTTGTAGGGTTGTTTTGCAAGAAGACAGATTTATCTCTACTAAGTTCAGAAGCAAGAGAGCTAGTGGAAGTTTATAACACCTAAGTGAGAACTTGTATTTCATATCACAACCCTATTGTAGTCAAGTCACAGTCTCAATTCATTTCACAAGTCATTTTGAAAACATCTGACGGGGGAAACAAGATGGCCAATTTAATCGTCCATAATCATATGACCGCTATTCGAATAGTTTGACACTCTGCAGATATTGTACACTTTCACCACAACATTCGATACATCCATCAGGAACAAATCCTGAATTCACCATACTCAGTATGCGGATAATCAATCCTAACCTTTCAATTACACGCCCTAGTATAAGCACCTCTCCTGTGAGTCTAGCCTCCCAACCATGACCAATTGTCATCTTGGGTACTGCACAGGTGGACAATCTTCACAAGGTAGCCTCATCTCAGACCTTGGTCGTGAGGAAACTAATACTAAGGTATATAAGTTTTCAGTCTAGCCCTACCCAATCTTCGGGTATTGTGGTTGTACGGTAAAATTGGAATGGTATCACATCCAAACAACCATCAGTTTTATAAAGGGCTAAGGCTCATGCCTCAACATTTTCATCACCCAAAGTCATTTGGTGTTCGGAAACACATGTCAAAACATCTCAGTAGAATGATCCATCACTCTAAGGTTTTCATAACCATTTTTCCACCAACTATTCCCATCTAAAGTTGATCAAGTTTTATCCATCACTCTAAGGTTTTCACTAGCATCTATAAGTGGGGGTGAGTACTAATGAGGGGTAGTAAACTAGTGAGTTTCAACTAAGTTCAATCTTATGCCTTAGGATGACATCAAGATTTTCTAGCTTAGGCCAAATTTTATGCTCTTTATGCAACCTTCAAATATCTTTCTAGAATCTACAAATCACTTAAGTAAACTCTAAGGAAGTAGCTTTGATAAAGAAATAAAATAAAAAGCTTGCAAATAAAACTAGGAGGGGGTATCAAGTGGGTATGATCACATATGCTTAGGGAATATGGTAACAAGTAAGGGTTTGTTTGCATCAGTAGAGTATCTTGCAAGTGTTAGCTTGCACATTCAACTAGTAGCATTAGGCTTGCCTTGTGCAGAGCAGTGGTTGAAGTTCTCCTGGGCTTCTTTTTCGTACTATCCTCCTTCCTCCTCGTATCCTTGGTCGGTACTAGCGTCTATAAATAAATACGAGGTACACAATCACCACACAATACTTAACTACTTTCAATCATCACAGAAAAGGGGTCCTATAGATGATCTAGCATCATCTCTAACATTACAAGATTAAAGCTTGGTTTAATTCCTTTTATTTTTAGAAAAGTAATTTCTACTCATTGAAAAACTACTTAAGATTTAATATTCTCCAAACCAAACATGGGATCATGTTGACACATGTCATCACCACATATTTTAGTCCATGGGAATGTGATTTAAAGTGGTGTCATAATTTAATAAGGTTTTACCCTTTTATTTTAATTAAATAAGTGACTAGAAATGCCTAAGTGGCATTCTTTTATTACTTGAACATTATTTCTGTAAGTAACCTATATATTTTTATATATTCTGAAAGGTATGGTTAAATGTGATTTTTGAGAGTTGGACTCAACTCAAAAGCTATTATGGTTTTAATTTGAAAAATGTTTGAATGCAAAAAAGCTTCTGCCTTGTTCTTTTTACCAAGGATGATCTACAGATCTAAATGACTTGAATCCAATGGGCTTGGATTCATCATTTCAAGAACTTTCTAAAAAAATTGGTTTCATTCAATTTGGTTCACTGAATCGATCTGGGTTGATTTTTGAATCTAGGTGCAGAAGTGTGTTTGAAATAAAATGGAAAAGGTTAAATTCAAACGACTGGGTTGCGCGGGAAGCGATACTGGGCCGGCCTTCTAAGCACAGCGCTTACGCGGGCTGGTTAAGTCACTGTCCCCATGCGTAAGTGAGGGTCGTTGGGGGCTCACCGGGGCTCAGGCGAGGGTCGGAGAGGCGGGCGAACGGCGAAGTTGACGACGGCGAACCTCCTGGTACCGGCAGCTTCTCCTGGGGCGGCTCCAATCCCTAGCCCCCTTCTTCTCCAAGATGGCGGGTGCAATTCGGTTGCTCGCCTTGCTCCGGGAACGGGGTGGAACGATCAGTGAGGAGAGGGGAGTAGAATGGTGTGAAGAGTTTGAGCGGGGGGGCCTCTATTTATAGTCTCGACGACGAGACCGAACGGAATGGGCAGGCGACGGTGGCGACATGGCTACGGGCTGCTAGAGGCATGGCCGGCGGTGGCGATCGATCGGTGGTCTCCTGGAGATGCTCTATGGCTTTAGTGCGCGTGTAGGGGCGGTGGCAAACGATCTGGAACATGTGATGCTCTGCGCGGTAGAGGCGGCGTTTTCGACGGCGAGCGGTGGCTGTGAGGCATGGGGCGGCGAACGGGGATGTCTGGCGGTCTCCTGGGACGATGGTGATTGCGTATGCACGCGGCGAGGGCGGCACGCGGTCTGTGGGCGTGTGTAGAGGGTGGCGCTCTAGCGCACGCTCAGCATGGTTGACAGAGGCACGGGCGCGGCGTTCCTGGGTGCTCTGGTCGATGTCTTCGAGGCAGGGCTGGTCGAGAGGGGGCGGTGAGGCATTGGTGATCTCCCAGACAAGGTTGGCACGGCTAGTTCCTCTCCTAGCTTGCTGTCTACATGGGGGTGACAAGGGTGCACTCGGCCTGCTCACCATTGATGGCATTGCCAAGCTTATAGTGATGCTAGAGGTTTGCACTTGAGCTAGGTGATCTACTAAAGCCTAGTTGCAACCAGAGAGGGAACAAGTTAGGCTTCAATCATTGCTCACAATAGTTTTTGGATTTTAGAAGATTTGAATCTGCAAGGTGTTTGATGAAATGGCCGCAAGAATTCAAGTTTTGAATTTTGAAAATATTTTTGGTGGGTGTGCTAGGTTGGTGCTGGTGAGTCTGCAGATGCTTGGGTTTTGAAATTTGAGCATGTTTGAGTGGTTTTTGAAAAAGTGGGATCTTTCCATATGATAAAGATTCAATTTTGAACTGTCATTTAAACTATGCATTCAAATGTTTTTGGATGATCACAAGGTGGGCCTTGATACTTTGTTATGAGTACAATCATGGGGTGTAAAGATCCAAAAAAGTTTCTGTTAAGTTCTGAAAGTTTGGGACAACCAAAGTAGGCATGGGAGTTAAATTGGTCAAAATGACCATTCACCCACTTTGGTTTGTTTTGATTTATTTGTCTTTGGGAAAGTGTGGGGATTGTTTAGATGATGTTTATTTCACCTAAGAAACATTTTACAAGCAAAGAAACACATAAACAAGGCAATTCAAAAGAATCCAAAATGGAATGCATACACACATGCATGCTTTCATATTTTTATTTAGAAAAGTTTTTGTTAACCCTAATTTTGAAGATTAGAGTTTGATGATTCTAGTTTAATATTTTTGGGATGTTACACGCCCTGAGTTTTTAGGTCAGAAGGAAACTTATTGATGACCCACAAGTGTAGGGGATCGCAACAGTCTTCGTGGGTAGTATTACCCAATTTATTGATTCGACACAAGGGGAGCCAAAGAATACTTGCAAGCCTTAACACTGAGTTGTCAATTCAGCTGCACCTGGAAATAGTTCTTGCTCACAGAAGTTTATCAGTAGCAATAGTTTGGTAGTAGCAACAGCAAAGCAACAACAACAGTGATACAGGAGAGATAGTAACATTAATAGTAAACAGTGGGATTCGAGTGCGGTAGGCATAGGGTGGATAGACGGGCGTTGCATGGACGAGTCTAAACATGTAACTTCAAGATATAGGGCATCAGATAAATAAGAATAAGCATCCAAGTACTAAACAATCCTAGGCATGTGCTCTAAATATAGTCATACGTGCTCACAATGAGAACTTGCACAACGTCTTCTGTCCAGCTAGCCCGTTGCAGCGGAGCCTCTAGGGAACTACTGGCAATTAAGGTGCTCCTTTTATTAGAGCACCGGAGCAAAGCATTAACACTCTATGAACACATGTGATCCTCACACCACAGCCACCCCCTCCGGTTGTCCTAATTACTGTCACTTCGGGGCCTTTGGATCTGGACAATGATATGTGTACACAACTTGCAGATAAGATCACAAACAATACTATCATAATGATTCAATAATAAGTTCAGATCTGAGATCATGGCACTCGGGCCCTAGTGACAAGCATTAAGCACAACAAGTTGCAACAAAGTCAAATAGCACTAATAGAGATACTAGGCACTATGCCCTAACAATCTTATTCAATTATATGATAGAACTCATCCAATCCCTACAATCCCCAAGCCTACAGCGGGGGATTACTCACTCATGGATGAGGGAAACATCGATGGTTGATGGAGAGGCATTGGTGATGACGATGATCCTCTCTAAATTCCCCGTCCCGGCAGGGTGCCATAATGGAGTTTCTGGATCCGAATCTTGGTTTCTGATGGTGGCGGCAGAGCGGAACACTTCTCTGGAAAACGACGAACCCCCCTCGGTTTTTAGGTCAAGGGGAAACTTATAGGCGCAGAGGGAGCCCGAGGGGGTTGCCTGGGGTGGTTGCACCCCCTAGGCGCGGGGCTAGGCCCACCCGTGCTTGGCAGGGGTGTGGGCCCCCAGGCCTCCACTCCGTTTTGTCTTCTGGATCCGTGGGTCTTCTGGTGAAATATAATTTTTGGCATATTTTCTGGGATTTTTCCTGATAGTTGATTTTTTGCACAAAAACTAGACACCAAGGTAATTCAGGTGAAAACAGCGTCAGTCTGTGTTAGTTGTATCCAAATCACACAAGTTTATAGGAGAAACAATAGCATAAGTGTTCGGGAAAGTAGATACGTTTTGGACGTATCAACTCTCCCAAGCTTAGCTTATTGCTTTTCCTCAAGCAATTCAGTTGAAAACTGAGTGCGATAAAAGAACTTTCACGAACACATTTGCTTCACATGATGTATATATTCTCAGCATGGGAGTAGATGCTTAAACCATTCATAATAAGAAGTATGCAACCAAGTCTACTCAATATTCATTGCAAGATATGAAGAGAACCCAACTCAATAATAATAAGTAGCATGAAACATAAACATAAGAAACATTGCAATGCTCATAATAAGGTATGATAGAGTGGTATCTCGCTTGCCTTTGTTTTTAGAGCACAATATAAATGCCAAGGAACCTCTGAAGTTCAAGTGAAGACTAGAGATAAAGATATCAGAGATACAAGCATCAAAGTCATGACATAATTAACCAAGTTTTGAGACAAACACAAGAATGACAACTACGCTCTCAAGAAGGTGCTCATAGAATAGGTGGTGACTCAACAAGGAAGTGAAAATATTTTTGAAAAGTTTGAAAGGCTTCCAAATGCTGAAAGGAAGGTACTCACTAGATTTGAGCTCTCATTGACCCTATCATAGGCATCTTCATATGGTTAAGGTGAAAGTGAGGTCCAATCTGAGTTATTTGCTTGACAGACCATAAACTGGAAATCCCATGTCCCTTGAGTACGAGGGCCGCTCTACATGCTACTCAACTTTGGTTACATGCAAGTTCTTGTCATTGTACATACATGCATATCATAGAGAACCGCCAACGGGTTACCCCTTGCACATGATACAGGAGCTATCCCATGATCAAAATGACAAGGCAAGCAGACAATGAGCATCTCAGCGATCTTTTTATTTACTACGTGCATAGCTTTTTATTGAGGACGCTTCATAGAATGCTCATTATGGTGATGTTGCAAGTTTCCACCATGATTAGACATGGCTTAGGCTAGCGGCCCAGGCGTTTCTCTAACACATATATATACTCCATGAACTGACAAGGTCCCCTTTTATTTCACACCGTCGACATCCGCAAACAAAAGAGCAAGGTATTAACTAGATATGTATCCAAAAAGTGTTGAAACCGTTCCCCGTGACAGCACGGTTCTGCTGACTCCCAGCATATAATTTGCAAGCATATAACTTTCATGGACAGGTCACAATGGTTCAGGATTATTAAGTGCAAGGAATAAAGTGTGCCATCAAGTTCATGAGAGCTTTACTAAGTAACTTTCTCAAAACAGACAAACATTTTATTTAGAACAAAACAAGGCATATGGAATATGTACTGAAATAGCAAACAATGCTAATAGGTAGGTATGGTGGACACAGTTGGAAATATTGGTTTTGGGGAGTTGGAAGCACACGTAGAGCTTATACTCGGTGCAAGTGAAGGCTAGCAATAGAGAGGGAGCGACAAATGAGAGAGCAATAATTGTCATAATCATGCTTGCAACAAAACATGACTAATTATGGCATGAAAGTGATACAAGAACTCTGAGGCAAAATAAATCATCGAGGCTTACTGACTATTGTTTAGTCATATACATGCATAAGCACGTGCCAAGTCGATTCACATGAAACTTTCAGAGGAGGATACCACGATATCATACCAAAATATGAATAAAACAATGCAAGCAAACATTCATATGACATGCTACAAACTATTAGCAAGCTGGAGCTAATCATAGACAAGCAAAAACTACTAAGCATCCAGTAACATACGCCTTACAATGAACAGACTAAGCATGCTCACAATGATGAGTATATGTACAAAAATGAAAACAAATAGAGTTCATTACCAGCCTCTTAACACACCTCAAGTTTTCATAATCTTCATTATTGCCCTTCATTTGTGTGACTTGAATAATAACATGAAATCCGAAATCCACTGAAGACGGCTGAACCCTGCGAAGAATTCACAAAACCAAAGAAGAACAACAAATATTTTTGGTGTTTTCAATTTTTCAAACAAGCCAACAAAGCAAAAACAAGCAAAGCAAAATATTTTTGGATTTTTCTTTTAAGGCAAACCAAAGCAAAGAAACAAACCAAGAGAAACAACGAAAATATTTTTGGTATTTTTGTGTTTTTGAGAAAGAAGCAACAAAAACCAAAAAGAAAACGAGACAATGGATAAACAAAGAACCAACCGAACATGATATATAGATGAGTGCGATGTCGGTGTACCTCCCCCCAAGCAAGAGCAAGAAGAAGAAGGGCCCGTCTGCGGCCGCCGCGGGCACTTCGGGGACCTCGGCTCTCGCCCCCGTCCTTGTGGCTCCTCGGGGGGTGGCAGCGTGCCGGCGGCCGCCATCCCGCGGCCCAGGGAGACTCTGGAGTATTATGGTCATGACGTCGATGGTGGCTTCTACTACATTGACCTGGGGTGTGTGTAGATGACGGTCCCGGAGACCCTGGAGAGGGTGTCGATCCTCCCGGACCAGGTGCCCCCTCTCTCGGTGGCGGTGACGGAGTCCCTTCTTCAGGAGGAGATCAGCGCGGTTCTACCGGGCCACGAGTGGCCGGTCCGCCGCATATCTGACTCGGAGTTTGTGGTCTCCTTCCCCTCGGTAGCGGTCCTGCGCATGTGCGCCCTCGGCTCCTCCTTCACGCTTCCCATTCACCAGCTGAAGGTTGCCATCCAGCCCTCCTCGGCGGCTCAGGAGACGGTAGCCACCCTCTCGGAGGTCTGGGTTCGCCTCCACGGGGTCCCTTCGAGGCCTGGTCCCCGGAGGTGGTGGCGCTTATCTCTCAGGCGGTTGGCAATCTGACGGAGGTGGACTTGGGTTCGCTGGCGGGTCACGGGGCAATCAGGTTGCGCATACTCTGTCCGACCGCCTCTGTGTTCCCTGTCTCGCTTCCCCGGTTCTTCTTCGACCGCGTGGGCCGGGACCTCTTGGTGGATCTCGACGAGGAGGTGGTTGCCTCGGAGGTCAGCCCCCCGCCAAGCCTCCCTCCCCTGGCCGGTGACGACCCCGGGGCGGGGCATGGGATGGAGCGCTCAGACGACAGTGACTCGGGCTCCGACCCCGAGTCACCTCTCACCACCGACGCATCGCCGCCACCGCCGCTTCCCCTCAGGGGGCCACTAGAGGAGGCCCAGCCCCCACTCTAATGGCGGGTCTCTCCGGTGGGGGTCCCTTCTTCCCCGGAAGGCGGCCCCTGTCTCTGAGCGCTCCGGCCAAGCTGTCCCCTATGTACCTCCCTCGCTTCTACCGCCCCGACCCCCCCCCGTCTCCATCGACCTCGACATCGTGCAGTACGGCTCCAACCTCTCCCGGGGTTCGTCCCCCCGCCCGGATCCCCTGGTCGCCCCATCCCCCATGGAGCTGGAGTCCTCGGGGAGTGAGGGGATGGTCGTGTGTGCCAGCCTGTCCCCGCGGTCCCCCGGTGTGGTGTGCTACACCCTCGCCCCGGACACCCCTGACCCGCAGGGACTCGCGCCAGCCGCCGGTGACCCCGCCACTCCAGCGGCGGCGTCCAAGCTGCGCCGGTCTAGGGCCCCCATGCCGCCTCCCCCGCCCCCTCCCGCCACAGTGTTCATCTCGCAGACTCCCGAACAGGCTTGTCCGGGCCTGAGCTGACGGTGGCTGAGAGGGCCTCTCGCCGGGTGGCGGCACGCGATGAGTTCTCAGGTACCTCCCCCGACTCTTTCGTCCCATCCCCTGCCCCGGGCCCCTCGGGTTTGCCTGGTTCTCCGTTCTATGTACTTTCAGAGGTCTCGCTCGCTCACCTGGGCGAGGTAGCTGATGACTGTGGGATTGTGTTCCAGGGCGAGAAGGGTCCGCGTCTCGAGCAGCTAGCGGCCATTAAGGCGCGGGAGGGGTATGCGGGGGCGATCGCTGCTGCCCGGGCGCGTGACGCCCGGGAGCGGGAACGCTCCCGGATCCTTACCGAGGACAGGCTCGTTGGGCCTGGCCCCAGTGGGGATCCCCCTCCTGCCCCTGATGCGCAGGAGATCACCCATGAGCTTACCCCTCGGGTAGGCCACGTGGGAGACCTCCCAAGGCAGTTACGTCTCGCCACCTCCCCCCGTGCCCGTTCGGTCCCCACTAAGGGGACCGACCCGGCCTGAAGGTCCTAATGGACATCCTTAGGGCCTTCCGGATGTTCATTTTGAACATCCGGGGGTTCGGGCATGAGGGACGGCGTCGCCAAATCAAGGATTACATCCGCCAGGAGTTGCCGGATATTGTCGGCTTTCAGGAGACGATTCGCCAAGATTTCACCATCTCCGAGTTGGAGGCCCTTAGCCGCTACAAGTTCTCCTGGTCCTGGCTCCCTGCATCTGGCCACTCCGGGGGGATCCTCCTGGGGGTGAAGGAGGATACCTTTGAGATAGATGATATGGACCGCGGGGAATTCTTCATGAGCATGGCCCTCACGCATAGACAGACTCGCTTAAAATGGGAGGTGATTATTGTCTATGGCCCCGCGGACCATCGGAGGTACACTAAGTTTTTGCTTGAGCTCAAGTCAAAGGTGGAACGGACTGAAATCCTGGTGGTGATAGCCGGTGATTTCAACCTGATCCGCTCTGTAGAAGACAAGAGCTCGGCGAACATGGACCTTCCTAGGATGCGTATGTTTAACGACTGCATCGCTGATCTCGCTCTCCACGAGATTGTGCGGGTCGGCGCTAGATATACGTGGACAAATAAGCAGCTCCATCCCATCCGCAGTGTCCTCGACCGTGTCTTTGTTTCTGTTGAGTGAGAAGTTGCCTTCCCCCTATGTGCACTGAAGGCGGTCACTAGTATTGGGTCCGATCATACCCCGCTCCTCTTCTCTTCCGGAGGGGGACGCCCACCAAGACTGAATCGCTTCCACTTTGAGTCCTTCTGGCTACAGAAACGAGGCTTTGTGGAGGCGGTTCGGTCTAGGTGGCTATCTGCGGCCTCCTCGATTCCTCGAGTTTACTGTGCTGTTGATATATGGCACCATTGTGCCAAGTTATCTCGCCAGTTCATGAGGGGTTGGGGGGCTAACCTGGGGGCGGACTTCCGTGCCCAGAAGGCGACCATTCTGGGGGATATCCAGTCCTTGGATCAGGATGCTGACCTCCATGAAGGTAGAGCATGAGTCATATAGTAGATATGATAAACATGTTGATTTTTTAAGAAAGAATATATATATACTCTGGATGATCGGTTTTTGATGTGGTGGTGGGGTTCGATGCGTGTGAAAACAATGTGAGGGATATTGTTTTGAGTAGGAGTTCACCTAGATTAATTTAATTGTTAATTAGAACTCATTTTCATCATAAACTATCAAAGGTGATTTGAATAGTTGTTGCATAGTCATTGGCATCCAGCTACCTACCACCTTTAGTTAGTTATAATTAGAATAGAATCATAGAATTAAGTTACTTACTTTAGTTTAACTTCTGTCGTATTGTTTTGAAGTGTTAAAGTAAAGTTTTAAAACCTATAATTGCAATCGTTAAGTTACGGTTACTTTACGAAGTTTAATAATTGGTATTAAAACAAGAGTAAAAAAATTCCAATGTTAGTATAGTATCTATGTTTGTTCCCACGATTCTTGATATTATAAGTTCTCTTATTATAAAATCATCTATATCTAGGAGAAGAAAGAAACAAAAGAAATGTATGAGAAGATATTGATATTGAATACTTTGAAGTTGTTAGTTTATGATAGGTATATATATTATAATTATGCTAAAGTATTTCTCCTACATTTGATGAGAATTTGCTAAAGGTTGTTGACACTTGTTGTAAAAAGAAAAAAAAGGGTTTCGATAGCAACATTCTACTGTATTTCACATCGTTATAAATAGTATTTAGTTCGATCATTCATGATTGAATGATTTGAATGATGTGCTTAAAATGTTTACTACATTACTAATACTAAAGAAAGAACTAACAAAAGAAATTTGAAAGAACCTGATGATGCTTACTGCAAGTCCAAATATTGACAGTGAGATTTGACTATGTGCACTATACTATTGTTGTATGACTGACTCCATGATATGATATTGATAGATTCTTTATTGATAATCAAAGAAAGAGAACAAATATAATATGAAAAGAAAAGAAAAAAAAAAGAAAAATTGTTCAATTTAAGTATATAGATGATATACATGTTATAGCTATATTCTTTGCTTATTAAACAAATGTGGTTCTATTCTGGTATTTGTGTGTTAATCTGAATTTGTGATTCAAATCATTCAACAAATGAATTAATCTTATACAAATATAACTTTGAGTGTATGGTGAGATGATGATGAAGTAATAAAGAGTTATTGTGTTGCTCGTTAAACATCAAAGAAACATCAAAAGATTTGTTTTATTGTTGTCATATCAAAGCAAAAAGAAATGTTCAAAACAATTGTGCAAATAAAAAAAGAAAGATGAATGATTCACAAATAAAAATCATAATCATAAAGAAAAAGATGCGAAAAGAAATCGAAATTGATGATTGAAGATCATTAGAATAATACAAAATTAATAGCGTAGAAGAAAACAAAGAAACCCAGAAACTCAAAATTGGAGTCTTTGATTTCTTTTTCTTTTTGATTTATGTGTTTTGGAAGCTTTTGAAACTTCCTAAATACTTCGTTCATAGGCCAAAGGATAGCTAAAGACTAAAGGGAGAGATTAGTACATTATGTGGTGAAGTCACATATATGTGTATGAAGTGTATGATGTGTAAAATCATATATGCAATCTCAATATGGAATTATGAATATATGAATGAAATGAAAATTTGAAAATGAATAAGGATTTAAGATGAAGTTCAAATGAATTCAAGAAAAAATCAAAAGAGATGAAGTAAGAAATGTAAGGAAGATATTTTAAAGGAAGTTAAAAATAGATAAATAATAGCATTTAAAGGATATTAAGTTTAGTATAGGAATTGATTTAAATAAGAGCATTTCAGTGGATTATGGAGCATTGAACCCATTCGAGATATGAGATTAATGACATATAATTAGATATTATATGTGATTTTTATAAAACCGGTATTATAATTTAAAGAAAAAAATTATAAGATTAAACCGCTTTTTCCAGATATAAGGATAATCATGATAATGACTCAGCATGACACCATATTGAATTATGCCATATATAACAAAGGTTAAGGATAAAACCAAGCGTCCTTTCTTAAAACATTGGTATACTATGCATAAGAAAGATATGTTCAACCAAAATGGGAGTATGCGTGTCTTTGATAATTAAGGTTGAGCCTTCTATTGGGTGTCCTAATTACTAGACTACCTAATAGCCTCTCTCTAGCTCCACACCATACTTACCGCTACCCAAAAGCAGCCTGCTATCTTCCCCCCTCTACTACGGGTACACATCACTGTCTGAGTAGCAGAATGCTAAGAACTCTCGCCCCACATTTTGAGTGGAACAAGGGGAGTACCGAACGCAGGACCGAAGTGTGATTCGCATCTTCGGGGGGCCTTGTGGCGATGGCGGATCAGAAGGATCGGCATCTTCGTCTCATACTCCAGTATCACGAACTACGCACCCGCGAGAACTAAGTCTAGTTTTGAGTCTTAGAGTAGGTTCTCTATCATCTCTGTGTTAGATCTTAGATTGTTCTTATCCATGGACTCTCGGCCGAGGCGTGGTCCCATAGGTACTCCCTCGATACCTCCATTATGGAGATCTACAAGGGAGAAGAGGCGTTCAAGGCAGCCGAGCCAGAATCGATCGGTCAGGGGAATCGAACACGGCCTACTTCCATGCTGTTGCGAACGGTAGGAAGAGGAAGTGCTCGATCCCCTGCCTCTGGGCGGGCGAGGACCTGTTGGAATCCCCACAGGCCCTCTCCGCCCATATTTATGCCTTCTACCAGGACCTTTTCTCGGCGGCGCAGCCCTTGGGTCTCTCGCTTGCACCGGACTTCTGGTCTGCTGATGAGCTGGTCTCTCATGTGGAGAATGAGGACCTCACTCGTCCTTTTCTCCCAGAGGAGGTGTCGGCTGCCCTGAAGACCATGAAGGCTAGTTCGGCCCCGGGTCCTGATGGGTTGCCCGTGGGCTTCTTCCAGGCTTTCTGGCCCCAGCTTCAGCCGGTGGTTCTCCAGATGTTCCAGGAATTCTATGTAGGAACCCTGGTGATGTCTCGCCTGAACCTTGACGTGATTACCCTGATCCCCAAAGTAGTGGGGGCCACGGACATCCGCCAATTCCGCCTGATCACCGTGATTAACGTCATCCAGCGTCTGTTTGCCAAGGTCTGTGCTCTCCGTCTCGCTCCGGTGTTGGAGCGGCTTACCCACCCACTTCAGTTCGCCTTCTTGAAGGGACGCCTCATTCACGATGATGTCCTGGCCTTCCATGAAATTATTCATGAAGTCAAGGCTCAACTTCAACAAGGGGTGTTTCTCAAGCTGGACTTCCAGAAGGCCTATGACCGCTTGGACTGGGCCTTCTTGAGGTTGGTGCTGGAGAGGCGGGGTTTCGACGACCGTGTGATCTGCTGGATTATGCAGTTAGTGATGAGTGGGCAGACGGCGATCAACATCAATGGGGAGATTGGCCCATACTTTCGTCCATCCTACGGGGTTAGGCAGGGGGATCCTATTTCCCTCCTCCTGTTCAACGCGGCGGTGGACGCCTTGGCGGAGACTTTGGATAGGTCCAGAGTAGCTGACCACATCTCGGGGGTGGTGAGCCATCTGATCCCCGGTGGTGGAATCTCCCACCTCCAGTACGCGGATGACACCATGATCATGGTGCAGGGCTCGGACCTTGACATTATTAACTTGAAGTTCCTGCTCCTTTGTTTCGAATCCTTGTCCGGGCTGACGATCAACTTTGACAAGAGCGAGGTGATGTTTCTGGGTTACTCCGGGGAGGAACGCCAGAGGATTGCTGATAACCTGAATTGTAAGCTGGCTGACTTCCCCATTACCTATCTGGGGATGCCCATCCGGGAGACTAGAGTTTTGATCAGGGATTTGGCCCCCTTGGTCTCGAGGGTACGCTCAAGAGCGGAGCCTTGGAGAGCACGCCTTACGACCAAGGGGAGCAATTCCATACTGATTAACTCATGTCTCTCGAGCCTGCCCATGTACCAGATGGGCTGCATCTGCCAGGGACCCATGCCGACTTCGCCAAGGAGTTGTCTAGGTTCTTTTGGGCGGCAAGGGATGGCCATCAGAAATATCATATGGTCAAATGGGCAGATATTTGCGCCCCCAAATGTCTTGGGGGTTTGGGGATCCTCGACTCTAGGCGCTTTAATGTGGCGCTGATGTTGAAGTGGGTTTGGCGCATCCTTAGGGATAATGGTGGTCTCTGGCTACAGCTTATCAAGGCCAAGTACCTCCGGGGTCGCCCCCTTTTGGCCTGTGAGAGGCGGAGGGCTCTCGGTTCTGGAGAGCCATCCAGGAGATTAAACACTTCATTGGCTTGGGTGTGTACTTTGTGGTGGGGTGTGGCCATGGGGTGCGGTTCTGGCTTGATCCGTGGATACTCCCAATCCCGTTGGGGGTCCAGTTCCCCGGTCTCTTCGCGGCGCTAGTGGCGGAGGTCTTTAGTGACGGCCGCTGGAACATCATGTTCCGTTGCTACCTCAGCGTGGAGGAAGCCGCGAACCTTCTGCAGCTCCGGGGCTCCCTCTCGGCGACCTTAGCGACTTCCCCGGATTCGGCCACGTGGCAGCTGTAGCCTTCGGGGGAGTTCTCGGTAAGCTCGGCTTACCAGGCCCTATTCCAGGGCCCGGAGCTGGCCTGGACCTTGTGGAAGGCCCCCCTTCCGCTTAGTATTTGGATCTTCGTGTGGCAGCTGCTTCGGGACAGGCTTCCCTCGGGGGTCGAGGTGGCCAAGCATCATGGCCCGGGCCATGGCCTGTGTCCCCTATGTGGGACTCCGGAGTCCTGTGCCCATATTATGTTCTCTTGTTCGTCTGCGCGTGCGCTTTGGTCCTTTGTACAGGAGGTGTTGGGGCCTGCATGGCAGGCGCAGGAGCTCGGGGAGTTCCTGCAAACCCAGGCAAACAGGACCGGAGGAGGGCGCCACCTCTTATGGCTTGTGTTTGCGGGCATCTCTTGGACCTTGTGGAATGTGCGTAACAAGATGGTGATTGAGAAGGTCTTCCCTTCCCGCGTGACTGACCCAGTTTTTTCCTTTCTTGGCTTCCTACAGCAGTGGTCTCCTGTGCAAAGATGGCCGACCTTGACGACACTCTTCGGACCTTAAGGGCAGCGACGCTCCCCCTCTCGGCCCCTGCCTCGTCGGCCTCTTCGGTGGCATGAGTGTTCCTCCAGTCGCTTCGTCGTGCCTTTTTACTTTTCTTTTGGGCTTGCTTGTGCTGTGGCCCCAGCGGACCGTCGTACATGTTTGGCTCCGGCTAGCTTGGATGTTGTGCGAACCTTGTATGTGGATGTTGCTTTATTTATAAAGCGGGGCGAAAGCCTATTTCGAGAGCTTAGGCTTTTGGACTAAGTGGGGCTCAATAGCACGGGTAGTAACCCCAAGCTTGTGGGTCATCATAGGAATGATCATAGTCAGGCGCTTGCGATGAAGAAGAAGACGCGCCCCAATCAAATGAGGGTTGCTGGTATGAAGACTCTCACAAGTTGGAGGGCTGAACCGAATCATCTTAGGCATCCTCTCGAACATTCTCCTCTTGCTGGGTGAGCTTCACCACATATGTGTCAACCTCCTCCTCCGTGAGCGATCATCCTTGCCTGTTATCAAAGTTAAACAAAACAGGTGCAGGCAAATAAACTATTTTCTCAGTCCTACCCTTTCTCCAATCTTGTTGGGCAAAAGATAATTCATATGGTAAACTTCTCACATTAGCTCCCAAGGAAACAAAACCATGCTGAATCATGGATTCAAGATCAAGCCTCTCTATGGGGAACCGATAATCTGAATGGTGAGGCTCTAAACCAAGGAAAGCTAGCAACCTAGAAGCAATGAGACCTCAACAAATTCCACCCTTCTCGCGGTTGGTGGTGAGACGGTGAGCTATCAAAGCACCCAGGATAAAATATCTATTCCTATTCAAAGCAGCTACGATAAAATATAGATCAAAAGAAGATAACTTTCTAGCAATCTTTGTAGCAAGAACACACTTCGTAATGAAATAGGTAAAATATCTAATGGCTGGGAACTGAATGTTCCGAATTTTACCACTTTCCTTGGATAAGTCGAAACCTTGGCAAATCTCAGCATATAAATCCATAAGAGACTTGGGCCTCTCCTTGATATTCTCACAAGATCCCCACTGAGGTACTCTAATTGCTGCACAGAAATCATCAAAAGGCAAGTCGACAGGTATATTGTATATTTTGTAATGGACCATGGGATTAGATGTGGACCAAGTAAACCGGAAGTCCTGCACAAAAGCTATGGTTAGGTTAACAAATTGAAATGGTTCACCTTCAACAAAGTGTTCCAACCCTGTATTGGTAATCAAAGTTTGGAAATCCTGGAAGATTCTCGCGGTTCTCATAAATTCATGGCATGGATATATGGAAGGAAAGACCCCTTCCTCATGATTAACCTTCATTGGCTCAGGCACTATCACGTCATATTGATTCAGTGGATAAGCACTCATCTCCCTTGCTGAAATTTTTAGACAAACATCAAACCAAGTGATTTCCAAGTTGATAAATGATGAGAAACTAATATAGGAACTTGCTAGAGGTCTACACATGCATCAAAATTAAATCTCTAAGCATAGAACAAGCATGCACGCTCACACAACCTGTCACCTATAGCAGCAAAATACTCAAGATACAATCTACCAATCACAAATCTAATTGGACAAGTGGAGGAGGCACATACCAAGGAGCAATCCCTCAAAAAATCAGCAGTAAAGATGGGCTGAGCAAGGAGATCGAAAATCGCGAGCAAGAACAGCAATAACTCGAGCTTGAGCAAGTTTTCCGGTGTTTTTCGGGAGAGAGAAAAAAGATGGCTATGAGGGGGCACTTTGGAGGGGCCCAGGTGGGCTATACCCCCCTAGGCGCCACCCATGGGCAGGCCACGCCTACCTGGGTGTGGCGCTGCCTGGGTCACCTGTGTACCTCCGCCTTTTTTCGAGGAAAAAATTATTTTGAATTTTCTGGAATTTTTCGGGAAACTTTATTTTTGGCCAATTTTTAGGGTATGAAAATTGATTTTCTCACAAAAACAGTTTTTTCAGAAGAAACAAAAGCCAAACTACAGACCTCTAAGACACTCTAACAAGCAAACAACTACCAAAACCAAAGCTAGCAAAAGAAAGGCAAAGGCTAGGAAGGAGAAAAGTAAAAGAAAGCAAGTATAACCATAGTGGAAACATTATTTTGTTCATTCCACAAGGTAATTATGTTACCTCATACTTGATAGCAATGGCCCAATCATAATAGTTTCAAAATTTTCTTGTGGAATGGGACAATATATTTCTCCAACCTTGATGCTCTCAGTATTTTTAATGGAATTCAGGCAATAGCTTAATAGTCATTGCAAGCTATGAAGAGATTCCAACTCAATAATAATAAGTAGCATGAAACATAAACATAAGAAACATTGCAATTCTCATAAGAAGGTATGATAGAGTGGTATATTTCTTGCCTTTGATGGTGAAGCAAACATAAATGCCAAGGCACCTTTGAAGTTTAAGTGAAGACTAGAAGTAAAGATATCAAAGATATAAGCATCAAAGTCATGACATAATTAACCAAGTTTTGAGACAAGCAAATTACACTAAGAATGACAACTATGATCTCAAGAAGGTGCCCATAGAATAAGTGGTGACTCAACAAGTAAGTGAAAAGGTTTTGAAAAGTTTGAAATGCTTCCAAATGCTGAAAGTATGGTACTCATTAGCTTTGAGCTCTCATTGCCCCTATCATAGGCATGTTTAGATGGTTAATGGTGAAAGTGAGGTCAAATATGAGTTATATGCTTGACAAACCATAAACTGGAAACCTCATGTCCCTTGAGTACGAGGGCCACTCCTCATGCTACTCAACTTTAGTTACCGGTAAGTTCGTGTCATAGTAAATACACGCATATCATAGAGAACCGCCAACGGGGTACCCCTTGCACATGATATAGGAGCTATCCCATAATCAAAATGACAAGGCAAGCAGACAATGAGCATCTCAATGATCCTTTTATTTGCTATTTGCATAGGTTTTTATTGAGGATGCTTCAAAGATTGCTCATTATGGTTATGCTGCAAGTTTCTACCATGATTAGGCATGGCTTAGGCTAGCAGCCCAGGCGTTTCTCTAACACATATATATAACTCCATGAAATTACAAGCTCCCTTTTTATTTCACACCGCCGACATCCATAAACAAAAGAGCATGATATCAACTAGGTACAAAGTATAGGTGCAATATTGAAAGCGTTCCTCGTGATAGCACGGTTCTGCTTGTAGGGTTCACAGCATAGAAAACAAAAAATTTCCTACGATGGGAACAACTAAGTACCAAGATCTATCTACTAGACACAAGCAACGGGTGGATATACATCCATATAATACATACCCTCAAAGACCGAATAGTGTTAACGAGGTTGTACTCGTGGATGATGTAGACGAACACTTGCCGATCTCAAGATAATGATGAAGTCCATCTGGTCCAGCCGGTCCAGCACGATCAAGTCCAGCACCTCAAAGCAGTGGTGCATCCGTGATCGCACACACGTACGGGTACCCCGACAACCTCCGCGCCCTCGCTCCAGCGAAGAAGAGGAAGCGACAAATTCTTCCAGAAAAAGCCATCGGGAACATGTATCCCGCTGATCCGAGACCATGGGGAAATTCTAAAGGGGGGAGAGAGATCCTTCGCGAGGAGGTGTGCTTTGAGAGGAGGAGAGGGGGGCACCCAAGGGGCATAGCGCCCAGCCATGGGGGCTGCCCCCACCTCTTCCACATTCATGTGGGTGGAGCTCCCACTCAAAATGAAAAGCCTCCACTCCCATTAAAAAGCCTCCACTCAAAACTCCACTCACATGCATTAAATTTCCACCAAATTTAATGCAAGCTCTCATTTAAATAAAACTCTTTTATTTATTTATTCAGAATTTTGTTAATTACTTTAATTAACAAACATTCACATAAAACCCCTTACAACATTTCAATTTCACATGCAGAACCAGTTTCAGCAATTTCAACCAAAACAGTTTCGGTGTCTAGTGAAATAAATTCCTGCGCTTTCCTTTTTCTTTCTCTGGCATATCATTTGCTCCGAATGGTGTCGGTATCCCTTAAGTGTGTCACCCTACGGTTCGCGAATAATGCAGACATGATCGAGACCCCTCTCCGATCAATAATCGCCAGGACGGAGATCCGTCGACTCCACACATTCAACGATGACTTCTGTGATCGTGTGAACCTTTTACGCTAGTACATTAATCCCTTTGTTTCACGATATATTACATGTCCGAGATTCGATCATCGGTATCTCCATACCTAGTTTTATCTCGTTACCGACATGCACTCTTTTCTCGTTCCCGTGATATAACATTCTAGTGATCAAATCACTTGCTTGCAAGCTAATCAATGTGATATCACCGAGAGGGCCCAAAGCATATCTATCCGTCATCGGGATGAACAAATTCCACTCTCGATCCATGGTTCTCAACATAACACTTTAGTAGTTCTGAAGCCATCTTTATAATCACCCAGTTACGGTGTGATGTTTGATGTCATCGAGAAACTCTTCCGGTGTTAGTGATTGACATGATCTCATGGTCTAAGGATTAGGATCACTTCGTAAGTTGTTATAGCAATATAAACTCAATGACTTTGATCGTAATGCTATACTTTGGATGAATGTTCATCACATCATTACACTAATGTTGTGACCTTGTTATTAACAACATCCAATGTCCATGATCAGGAAACTTTGATCATCTTGTTAATCAACGAGCTAGTTTATAAGAGAGGCATAACTAGGAACTTACTTTTTGTTTATTAAACACACATGTATTAACGTTTCCGTATTAATACAATTATAGGATGCAAAAAAAAATTATCATAAATAAGGAATACGATAATAACCACTTTATTATTGCCTCTCGGGCATATTCCCTTCACTGCTAACTCCCAGCCTATAATTTTCAAGCATATAACTTTCATGTACAGTCACAATGGTTCAGGTTTATTAAGTGCAAGAAATAAAGTGTGCCATCAAGTTCGTGAGAGCTTGACTAACTAACTTTCTCAAAACAAGCAAACATTTTATTTGGAGGAAAACAAGGCATAATGAATATGCACGGAATAGCAAATGATGCTAGTAGGTAGGCATGGTGGACACTTTCGAAATAATGGTTTTTGGGGAGTTGGAAACACGAGTAGATGTCATACTCAGTGCAAGTGAAGGCTAGCAATAAAAAGGCAGCAACAAACGAGAGAGCAATAACTGTCATAATCATGCTTGCAACAAAACAGGACTAATTATGGCATGAAAGTGATACAAGAACTCTGAGGCAAAATAAATCATCGAGGCTTACTGACTATTGTTTAGTCATATGCATGCGTGAGCATGTGCCAAGTCGATTCAAATGAAACATTCAGAGGAGGATACCACAGTGTCATACCAAGTTATGAATAGAACAATGCAAGCAAACATTCATATGACACGCTACAAACTATTAGCAAGCTGGAGCCAATCATAAGAAAGCAAGAACTACTAAGCATCCATAAATAACATACACCTTACATGAACAGACTAAGCATGCCCACAATGATGAGTATATGTACAGAAATAAAAACAAATATAGTTCATTACCAGCATCTTACCACACCTCAAGTTGTCGTAATCTTCATTATTGCTCTTCACTTGTGTGGCTTGAATAATAACATGAAACCAAACTCCACTAAGGACTGCTGAACCCTGCAAAGAACTTCACAAATAAAAAGAATAACAACAAATATTTTGGTGTTTTCGATTTTTTAAAGCAAGCACACAAAGCAAAATCTTTTTGGATTTTTCTTAAGACAAACCAAGGCTAAAAAAGCAAAAAAATAAACCAAGAGAAACAATGAAAATATTTTTGGTCTTTTTGTGTTTTGAGAAAGCAGAAACAAAAACCAAAAAAAAAAGCGAAACATGGATATACAAAGAACCGACAAAACATGATATATAGATGAGTGTGATGTCGGTATACCTTCCACAAGCTTAGGATTTTGGCCTAAGTGGGGCTCAATCCCATGGTGACCAAGAAGGTGTGCCTCCGTAATGCGACGAAGAGGCCCCTTCGTCCTGGTATAAGCTCGAGGACGCCCATGTGTAGTGCACAGAGTGGTCATAAGAGGGCGCGTCCCCCTGGTAGTGTCTGTGGAAACCACGAATGCGTAGCTGCTCGTCCATCTCCTCCTTGGAGCATGACCAAGGTCCCTGGCAAACACTGAACAAAGTGCTTTGTGGCAAAGGAATTTCTCTCTCTTCCCCATCAGTAAACATCATCCTGTAAACCAAACTCTCAATGGTAGAACTAGCAGTGACAAAATGATGCGCTTTCATGGCAGCAAGATCAAGCCTCTGAGGAGCCAAAATTGTATTATTTGGATCAACAGAAAGTTCTAAGGCAGCAACTACACGTGCATCAATAATATCCCCATAAATGGGTCCTCTAGCAGCTAAGCGACGAGCAATGAGAGAACCAAGATTATACCTGGTTTCATTGTTGAGTGCAGCAGCTAGAAATGCCAAATGATAGTTGGAAATATTGTTAGTGTTCTCCCTACCAAGAATACTAGTGGAAAGATAATAAGCAAATATCTGATACTGGGAGTTGAATATTTCTTATCTTTCTGTGCTGGGCTCTACGGTCATCATCATTAGTCACCCAGTGGTAGAGCTCCAACAAATCAGCAGGTTGAGCTGAAATCTTCTTCACCATCGCAGCCATGCCAATACCCAAGATTTCGCAAAATTTCTTCAATGTCATGGTGAAGGGCCTTTTGTACATTTTGAATGACACCTCTAACCTGAAAGGGTTGGTAGTAAAATAGAAACTATCCACAAAAGTTTTGGTGAGCATAGCATATTGCTCACTCTCATCCTGCATATAACTAGTTAGACCAACCCTCCTAATAAGAGTTAGGAAATCACTGAGAATCCATGCAGCCTGCAAAAAGGTAAAACAAGGGAAGGTAGAAGGGTGCGCATCCCCCTCATCTCCCTCGTTGCCAAAATGCGGTGTAATAAGATCCTCATTGTATGATGGCCTAGTTCGGGAGGATGATCTCGAAGGCCTTGTCCTCCTAGGTGCATCACTCTCAAACACTTCCATATGTGTGGTTGTCCATGACCCTTTTTTCTGAAATTTTTAGACAAACATCAAACCAAGTAATTTCCAAGTCGATAAATGATGAGGAACTACCATAGGAACTAGCTAGAGGGCTAAACATGCATCAAAATGAAATCTCTAAGCATAGAACAAGCATGCAAGCTCACACAACCAGTCACCTACAGTAGAAAAATACTCAAGATACAATCTACCAATCACAAATCTAATTGGACAAGCGGAGGAGGCACATACCAATGAGCAATCCCTCCAAAAATCAGCATCAAAGATGGGATGAGCAAGGAGATCGAAAATCGGAGCAAGAATAGTAGGATTCGATCTTGAGAAATTTTTCCGGTGTTTTTGGGAGAGAGAAAGAAGTGGCTGGAAGGAGACACTTTGGAGGGCCACAGGTGGGCCACACCTAGGCCATGCGCCACCTAGGGCTAGCCACGCCACCAGGGGGTGTGCTGGCCTGGTGGGTCCCCTTGGGCCACTTCAGGTGTCCCTCTGCCTCTTTTTTCGAGGAAAAAATTAATATGAATTTTTGGGAATTTTTCGGAAAACTTTATTTTTGAATAATTTTTAGGGTATGAAAATTGATTTTCTCACAGAAAAATATTTTGAGCCATGCTTCCATAGAACCCCACCCCCCCCCCACCCCCCCAAACCTCATAAGGGTAAAATAGACTTTTGCTGCCAATTAGTCGGTAATCCCGATTTGGCTCCTTGGCCCGCCTTGATCCCAAGCCCGTAGACAACCTAGATACTTGTATACTCTGCATGTACGAACTGATACGCGTTTTTTCTCAACCATCAGCACCGCCCATCACCACCTTATTGAGCAGCCACCGCACCAGGTTAGGGACACGACGGTGAGAAGAAGCCGCCACGGTACCACCCACACATACTGATCCTCGATGGCGAAGCGACGTGCCCATGGGACCAGAGAGTGTCCAGATCGATGCGGTAGCGCCGCCGTTGGCTGATGCCAATGCCGCCATCCGCAGATGACATATAACCCCTATGGTCTCCATGGCTGCACCATCTTCCACGCCGACGACTCCCTCCATGGCTGCACTCCTCTCGGATGCCGTCGAATCTCTGACTCTGTATGGCCGCACGGATCCCCGACGACGTGGACGCCCTACGCCCCTCTAATGCCAGCGATCGATGCTGCTGAAGCCCCTTCACGGCTGCACCCTTCTGGCCTGAAGCTTGCCTCCGCCAGTTAAATGCTGCCATCAACAGTACATGTATGTGGCCTACTGGCCGAAACAAAGCTCATCTGGCTTTATTAGGCCCCCCTTTGTAGTCCGTGTTGATTGATCATCTAGTACACGCTTAGTTTTCATCCCGGAGCATAAAACATGGACAACAAATTAGATTTGGTGGAGCGCTAGCAACCGATGTGTGTCTAGTATAGATAAATCTTCGAATACTTTAGTGGGCTGTTGTACCAGCGGAGTTTATGTTTTGGTATTAGTTTGGGAGGCTGTATTGATCCAGACCTCTCATATCATTGTTTGTCTTCATCCATCAGTTTGTGCATACGGTTGTTGAGAATAAGACTAGGATGTTGTGTCTACAAATAATTAAAAGGGAATTCTAGTTGCTATTATCAGTTACTGCTTCTTTACATAATTTATAATTCTGGTCAAGTGGTCATTGGTTGTGACCTCTTCGCTTAAGAATATGGATATAATATTTAGGTTTTTCTCATTATAGAGGATAGTATTTAGGTGTGGCGTCAGGTGAGATAAAAACCTAATCTAGTCATGTTTCTGCTGTATTTACTCCCAATACATGTTCATGTCAGATTGTCAGTTCTGTTTGATGGATGGTTGTCGAGTATGCATCCAACTGAATGTGTAGGCAGTAGTTGCATGTGATGTGTATTAGTATAAATACTGTTACCAAGTTCAGAAGTTTTTATGATTAAGAATCTGCTCCTCTAAAAGTTTCTTAATGGTGTGGATGCATAACTAGTTGTGCATGGTAATGTTTGAGATGGGAAGTACGATCAGCAAAGCATGGAATTCTTTTTTGTTTGCCAGTACATTTTTTCATAGGACAATTTCCTAGATTCTCATATTGGTTAATTAGGCCCTTCATGTTTTATTAGACCATAATAATGTCTTAGTTTTCTATATTCTTTCACAGTTGCCCATATTTTCATAAGGTAGATTATTTTCATGTGAATGTAGATGTCAGACAACACCTTAAACTTGCAATTTAACACGGTTGTTGATGAGAGAAGGCGGGAGAGAAGAGGGCAGATCGATGATTTTAGTGAGAACAAGATTGTGATTAGCGTTATGGAGCGAATGCTTAGATCTTTATCAGGGTTCTAGTGTTCATTGCTATTATACCTTTCGGTTGACGAGGCTGTGATTAGAGTTAGATAAATATCTTTCTTCATGATAGCGACTAACAAGGGTCACCGATGCTTCCTTCCTCGTAACTTCCAAGTAGCACTGTTGACAACAACTTGCTATATAACTTGTAAGCCCCCATTTACATGTTCATCATGATTATCATTGGAAATAGCTAGTTACTCATGCCAAGTGCCTGTTTTACTTCTATACGTTTTATTTACATATGAAGCACTTTCAAGATGGATCAACATGATTATTGTCTCTTAGAATACCGCAGGAGGCTTTTCAAGCGAATATTTTAACTCATCGTCATCTATGTGCAGGTCAAATTGACAGAAAACGCAAAATCATATGAAAAAGGACACTAAACATACAAGACCTGCTCAATTGGGATCTATGTTTATGAAATACAAGATGCCAGAAATAAATTACTTTCATAGATAGATTTTTTAACAATAATGAGAGAAATAGATATGCAGTAATAATTCTGAAACCACAACTGACTGCAAGTTCAGAAACAGGCACTTGGCACTTGCCATCAATGTATTAGCATATCTTTAACATAAATTTCATTTTATCTACTCCCTCCCATCAATATTACTTGACTTGGATTTGTTAAAATTTGAATAAATCTATATACTAAATAGTGTTTAGATTCATCTAAATATAGACAAATTTGAGTCAACTAATATAGGTCGGAGGAAGTATTGGAAATAATAAGTACTGTTTGAGTCTAACATGTATGTAATTTGTGATGATTGCAATATACTACTAGCCTAGGCTTGGTTGAGGATCACTTATTCAACATCGTGTCTGCTTGTTACCAATGGAAATTTGTCCCACAATGCAACAATAAACTCTCAACTGTAAACGCTGATCAAAGTTCCGTGGACTCGACGAGATTGGATGTTCGCTAAGACTAAACATTGACAAGTAAAATAACAATCCAATTGGAAAATGGAGCACGGGGCAGGAGGATGGAATCCACATTGAGCGTGAACTGCGGCCCGCAGAGCACTCGACCAGCGTCGAAGGTCTGAAGAATCAGCTGGCGGGAGCGTGAACTGCGGCCCGTCGATTGTGAAATCAAGCGGTAGAGTGTAGAATCAATCAGCAATGGTGATCCGTGGAGGTGGACTCGAGCGGGGGGCGATGGGAATCGAGTTGCGACGGTCGATCGGGATAAGAACGAACACAGGCGCGCGACGACCGGGGCAAGCGCGAGGCGGCGACAGAAGAACACGGACGTACTTAACCGTATGATACGAAGGAAAATACGTATATCATCCAAAAATGGGCCATACAGTTCCTAATAGGGATACGGGTTCTAATAACTACGTTTTGAGTTTTAGTTTAACTAGACCATCATGCCCCTCATCATGAAGGGGTATGGAGCAATCTCAGCCTTTGATGTTTTTGATTTTAGGGAGTGGGGTCCGTGGAATCAGAATCCAAATATTTTTTAGAAGAAGCAAAAAACAAAGCAAAACCAAAACTACAAAAGTTCTAAAACACTCTAACAAGCAACCAACTAGCAAAACTAAGACTAACAAGAGAAAGAGCAAAGACTAGGAAGGAGAAAATAAAAATGAGCAAGTATAACCATTGTGAAAACATTGTTTTGTTCATTAAAATCCTTTTGTTAACAAGGTTGATCAAGTCTTGTTACCAAAACAATTCCAAATGAGACAAAACTTTGCATTCCACAAACTGATTATGTTACCTCAAACTTGATAGCAATGGTCCCAATCATAATAGTTTCAAAACTTTCTTGTGGAATGGGACAATATATTTCTCCAACTTTGATGCTCTCAATATTTTCAATGGAATTCAAGCGATACCTCTTATCAATATTCTTGAGGAAATAGACAATGTGCTCTTTGTCATTAATATTAAAAGTTACTTTTCCTTGATTACAACTGATGACAGCACCTGCAATATTAAGAAAATGTCTCCCAAGAATAATAGACATATTATCATCTTCAGGCATCTCAAGCACAACAAAATCATTTAAAACCAATTATGAGCCACTGGAACAGGAACATCCTCACATATACTAACAGGAATAGTAGTTGACTTATCATCCATTTGCAAAGATATATCAGTTGGTATCAATTTTTCTAGCTGGATTCTCTTATAGAGAGAAAAAGGCATAACACTAACTCCAGCTCCCAAATCACACAAAGTAGTTCTAACATAATTATTCTTAATAGAGCAAGTAATAATTGGTATACCTGGATCACCAAGTTACTTTGGAACCTTACCATTAAAGGAATAATTAGCAAGCAAAGTAGAATTTTCCTCATTAGGAATCTTCCTTTTATTAGAGACAATATCCTTTATATACTTTGAATAAGGAGGCAACTTAATAGCATCAGCGAAAGGATTTTGCAAAAATAAAGGTTTTGTCCACTCACAAAACTTGTTATAGTGTTCTTCCTCCTTTGACTTGTGTTTCTTATTAGGAAAAGGCTTAGGTTTCTGCACCCAAGGTTCTCTCTCACTACCATGTTTATTAGCAATAAAATCTTCTTTAGTGTACCTAGTGTTCTTAGTGTGCTTCTCAGGTTCTTCCTCAATTTCTTCCTTATCATGAGCATCATTTTTATCATTACCACTTTTAGTTTTAGCATCAGAGACAAATATACTATTAGGATCTACAGCAGGTTCAGGAGGTTCCTCAACTATTTTATGTTTCTTTTTCTTTCTCTTATGAGGACTACCAGTACTTTCACCTTGTTGAGAATCCTGCTCAATTCTTTTAGGGTGTCCTTCAGGATATAAAGGATCTTGAGTGGCTGCACCACCCCTAGTTCTAATTCCATAAGCATGTTTATCTCCTGAAGCATTAACTAGCATATCCTTTTGTAACTTAGCAAGTTGATCAATTTGGGTTTGAACCATTTGAAATTGTTTACAAAGCATTTTAACATCATTAGCAGTTCTTTCCACAATATCTTTCAACTCATTAATAGCTCTAGAGTTTTCCAATAAATGATTCTGAACTTGTTTATTAAAATTACCTTGCTTAACAATAAAAGTATCAAGTTCCTCTAAGCATTGATGAGGAGGTTTACCATAAGGAATATCACCTTCATTAAAGTGGAGAGAGTGTACCTCAATAGTAGATGAGTGGGGAATTGACTTACATAATTCTTCTATAGGAGGTAGATTCTTCACATCTTCAGCTCTAATACATTTCTCCTTAAGACATTTCTTAGCTTCCTTCATCACTTCATCATTTAATGTAATCATTCCCCTCTTCTTTGGTGTTAGTGTTGGAGTTGGTTCAGGCACAACTGCTTCAGGAGTAATGGCCTCAGGTGTATTTAGATTAGTTGAAGTCCAATCATCATAATTCTTGCTTATTTTAGCCATTAATTCTTCAGCATCTGTAGGAGTTCTTTTCCTGAAAACACAATCAGCAAAACTATCTAGGTATGTCCTAGAATCATCAGTTAGTCCATTATAATAAATATCAAGAAGGTCATTTTTAGGTAATGGACATCCGGGATGTGCATGAATCAAGGCACAAAACCTTGTCCATGACTCAGAAAATTTCTCTTTTTCTCCCTGCTTAAAATCAAAAAGTTTCTACAAAGAAACATGTCTAGCAATGGGAGGAAAATATTTCTGAAAGAAAGAAACAATCAAGCAATCAGGGCTATCAATGGATCTAGGTGGTAATCTATTAAACCAAGCTTTAGCTTCTCCTTTTAGTGAAAAAAGGAAGATTTTTGTAATAAAATACTTGCACATCTTAAAATCATCAGAGAATAAGGCACTCATAGTGGAAAGCTCATTCATATGAGCAACAACACTTTCATTTTCAGTCCCACAAAAAGGATATTTTTCAACAATGTCTATATAGGATAAATCAAGAGAGAAATCATAATCCTTATCTTTGATATCTATGGGAGAAGTAGCAAACTTAGCATTAGAAGACAATTTAGGAATAATGGGAAGTCTCTCAAGGAGACTTCTAATAGCACTAGCACCATGTGTGTTTTGGTATTCTTCAATAAATTCATCAGTCATTTCAATGTAACCATCATTAATATCATATCTCTCTCTAGACTCAGGTGAGCTAACAGGTGTAATAGTGTCTTCACTAGGAGTTTCAGTGTTTCCCAAAATAGTTTTAGCAATAGTAGCATCTAGGAAAGGATCTAATGAACCACTCGCATCAAGCACAGAAGAAGTAACGTCATGAGTATCAGAAGCAATTTCAGATTCAGCAGTAGTAGCAGTGTGTGTGGTATGAGTATGTGGTGGTGGTGTAACAAGCTTACTTATAACAGACGGTGAATCAAGAGCAACAGAGGTGTTTAGGATTGTACCTCTTCTTGTAGTGGGTGGTAAAATAGGAAACTTCCCATCACGAGACTTCCCCATGATGAAAGGAATAGCAGTGAACAATAATAGATCCAAGTGAACTTACAAATAAAGCTATGCTACCCGGCAATGGCGCCAGAAAATAGCCTTGATGACCCATAAGTGTAGGGGATCGCAACAGTCTTCGAGGGTAGTATTACCCAATTTATTGATTCGACACAAGGGGAGCCAAAGAATACTTACAAGCCTTAAACTGAGTTGTCAATTCAGCTGCACCTGGAAATAGTCTTGCTCACAGTAGTTTATCAGTAGCAACAGGTTTGTAGTAACAATAGCAAAGCAACAACAACAGTAAAACAAGAGCAATAGTAACAGCAGTAGCAAACAGTAGGATACGAGTGCGGTAGGCATAAAGATGGACGGACGGGTGTTGCATGGACACGTCTAAACATGTAACTTCAAGATCTAGGTCACTTGCAGATAAATAAGATAAAACATCTAAGTACTAGATAACCATAGGCATGCGTTCCATATATAGTTATACGTGCTCGCAATGAGAACTTGCACAACAAGTTGCAACAAAGTCAAATAGCACTAATAGAGATACTAGGCACCATGCTCTAACAATCTTATTCGACATGATAGAACTCATCCAATCCCTGCCATCCCCATAGTCTACAGCGGGGGATTACTCACTCATGGATGGGGAAAACATGGATGGTTGATGGAGAGGCGTTGGTGATGATGATGACGATGATCCTCTCCAAATTCCCCGTCTCGGCAGGGTGCCAGAACGGAGTTTCTGGTTTCGAATCGCGGTTTTTGGTGGGGGCGATGCAGCAGAACTCTTTCTGGAAAAACGCCGACCCCCCCCTGAGTTTTTAGGCCAGAAGGAAACTTATAGGCAAAGAGGGAGGCCGATGGGGTGCCTGAGGCGGCCACACCCCCTCCAGGCGCGGCCAGGCCCAACCCGCGCGGCAGGGAGTGTGGGCCCCTCAGAGCCCCACTCTGTCTCGTATTCTGGCTCCGTGAGTCTTCTAGTGAAATAGGATTTTTGGCATATTTTCCAGGATTTTTTCTAACAGTTGATTTTCTGCACAAAAACTAGACACCAAGGTAATTCTGCTGAAAACAACGTTAATCTGTGTTAGTTGTATCCAAATCACACAAATTTAGAGGAGAAACAATAGCAAAAGTGTTTGGAAAAGTAGATACATTTTGGACGTATCACCCAGCCGCGCGGCCAGGGGGTGTGGCCCCCTGGTGGCTCCCCTCTGTCTCGTATTCTGGCTCTGGGTTCCCCACGGTAAAATATTGACTTTGACTTTTGTCCCGTCTATTTCCGAGAATATTGATTTTCTGCCTTTCTTGAACCAAAAACAGAAGAAATCATGCAACTAGCACTGTGACATATTGTTAATAGGTTAGTACCAGAAAACATATAAAAACACCTCAAAGTGTAGACTAAGCAAAGCAAAGTAGATACTAAACAAGCATAGAACATAAAAAATTATAGATATGTTTCCGACATATTAGTCACCCTTATGAACTTTGAAGGTGTCTTATGCATTTATGATTTTCTATACCATGAGGGACAAGCTGAATACCACTCTTATTATGTTTTTTTATGTGAAACAAACAAACGTTTTTCAATGCATTGTTATTCATGATCTTTGTTTGTAACCTTTTCATGTTGTAACTTGGTTGCTATGTCTTATTGTTAGAACTACATCTTTCATGCTCATGTTTAGACTACTTTGATTCCATCTATCCATGCTTTGCAAATGGTTTCATCAAGATTATTATGGTGCATGTCACCTCAAAAATTATATTGTTTTTATCGTTTACCTAATCGAGGACAAGCATGAACTAAGCTTGGGGATGTTGATACGTCCATAACGTATCTATAATTTTTTATGGTTTTATGCTATTATTATGATTTTGACACTTATTTTTATATAAAGTTCATGAGTTATTTGGACTAACCTACTAATAGTTGCAAAAGTGCACAATGTTCTTGTTTTACACTTGATGTGTAGGAATTATCAAGAATACAAGTGGAACCCTTGTTGGAGTCAAATTGGGATTTTCTAGAAATCTGCCTCAGAACTCTTTTTGAAGATGGTCCCGTTTCGGGTCGCATACGGCGTCAAACGGAAAACTATTCAACTACAAAGTTGTAGGAAATTTCATGACAATCCTTCTAGACATAAAATTGTTGATTCCGAGTCCGGACGGGCCCGTTAGGCCTGATTTACTGCACCCCAAGATGGGGTGACGGGAATCCTAGAAGCTATATAAAGGAAGGAAACCTAATTCGTGGGAGACACCTCCACCCACAAATTTTCAACCACCAAAGCCACGTTTTGCCTCCCCCATGGATCCCATCTCCATGGGGGAGGTCTTCTAAGAAGCCATGAAGAAAGGGGCTAAGGGGCAGTGCTCCCCCATGATACCGGCGGCGGGGAAGGAGTCCCCCGTGCCGTCGCCAGCGCCGCCGCCGCCCTCTTCACCATCTTCACCGCCATTTCCATCACCTAATCCTCCTAGTATGCAGTGGTTCATCCTCCCACACACCTTTGTACCATCCTATGTAAACATGGTGTTTGATGCTATAAGTTATAATCCTATGATCTATGTCATGTTTGTGTAGTTTCTTTGTTCTTAGATTGAATGGTTGAACGTCTTTGGTTCATTAGAGTTGTATGTTGATATGGTACAGTCCTTTGGTGTCCATTATATTTGTGCACGCATGGATTAAACATCATAGGGTTTGTAGTATGTGTAAGAGGAAGGGGAATTTCTGCCGGAGTGACAGAAACCTAAGGACACAAACCGGAACGTTGCACGTATGGGAGTAAGAGGACCATTAACTTAATTCTATGGTTGGGGAAACCTTACTGCATTGTTAGTAGTTACGGTTGTTTGCTAACAATCCAATCATATATTACATGTAATTCCAATTAGTGAAGCGCATGTATATTTAGCCCCTCCCACATAGAAAACTGCATCGAAGACAATGAACCCAATTTATTCGCCAATTAAACTTGGACAAAGCCACCATAATTACCACCACTATTCCAAACTCATGGTTCTATTAGTTTAGTGTATTTTATTGCTACAACAACTAGCTTTACTTTCTTGTTATTTATTATCTTGCAAAGCTTTCTCTAGTACTTGTTTTGTTGCTTTAGTTTTATTTCCCAGATAATTCAAACGGTTAGTGTGCATAGAGTTGTATCAGTGGTTGATAAAACTTGAGAGAATATTTATTCTACCATTAGCTCCTCGTTGGGTTCGACACTCTTACTTATCGAAAAGGCTACACACGATCTCCTATACTTGTGGGATATTGTAGCACCCCGGGTAAATCACTACTAGAAAATCGCTTGGTATTTTTGTTTTGTGCATCATCATGACATCATCATGCATCTAATTGACTAAAACTATTTTTCTTAAAACCTAGTTTTGCTTTCTACAAAGATCCCTCTCTATTTCAAAAGTAATCCCCGGACCCTTCTAGATATTTTGTTTGTCTAAAAGCAAATTGCACAAGTCTTTTGAATAATACATAAAACTTTATATTATTTTTAGGAGGCAGCCAGCCAGGCCCAAAAGCCCAGCCGGCCACCTCCAAACCTAACCCTAATTCCCCTACCCAAACCCTAGCACCTAGTCCCTGCCTAAAATACCCCTGCCGCCACACCCGACCCACACACCACACACTGGAACCGAAACCACCCACCTACACGCACGCCTGACCCAACTCGTGGACACACACCACTAGCACGCACGTGGTACACACGATCCCCACCCGGAACGCACGCAGGCTCCCTCGCTCGACATCTTCTACTCCCGCGACCCCGTCATCCCCTGCTTCCTCCGCCGCCACCAGGGGAGCCCTTACCTCCCTACCGGGCCCCTCCCTCCTCCACCGTCGAACGCGTCCCCCGGAGCGCTGCCAAAGCCGGCTTCCGTCCTCGGCGCCCCCGCGACCATCCTCTGCCGACGCCCGCGCCACCGCCAGTCTCCATCCCTCGCAGCGCCGCCGCCCTCTTCGGTCGACGCCGTCGCCTTGCCCTCTCTCGCCACGTCCCCAACCCCCGCCACGCATCACCATCGTCCTGCAGCGCCCGACCCCGCCGCCAGGAGAGCTCGACATCGACTCGCTTCGTCGGCCCCCTCCTCTGCCTGCCTCGCGCAGCCTCGCGTCCGTCGCTGCCAGGCACCACCACTCGGCCTCTCTGCGCCGCCCCGGCCTTCGCAGCGAGCATCGTTGGGTACGTCGGCTTCGGCACCAAGTACAGCCGCCCTACCCTCTGCCGCGGAGCTCCACGAGCCCTAATGTCAAGCGCTCCTTGCCTAGTTCTTCCTCACCCTGCTGTCGTTCAAGCTCGAGCCGCCGTCGTTGACTCCTCTCTTACCGCGTCGCCGTCGAGGCTGCCCCGCCAGCGATTACGTCGCCTCCCCCGTCCTCGAGCGCGTCACCGTCTGTGTCGCCCTTCTCCTTTGTCCTGTACCTCGCAGCCGCGTCCGCCAATCCCCTCAATCCTATCAAGCTCGTCATTCGGGAGGCTCCTTTCTTGCTTTGGCCCTATCCAAGTGCTTGCCTCGCATGTGATTCTGGTGTTTGGCAAATTTTGGTTGAGTTGTTGGTACAGGCAGCTACAGATCCTTGTGGAGGTGATGTATGCGTTAAGTGATTCTTCCGTGTGACCCAAGGCTGTTGTGGTAATGTTTTGTCGACAAGAACTTCTACCGGATCCAGACCCGAAGGCCGCGAGTCCTTATTCACGGATCTAATGATGCCGAACACCAAGTCCTTCTTCCGAAGACCGTGGAAGCCAAGTCCCTGGGTTCAAAGGCGTCAAGACCGATCCCGTCGAGACCGAACCCGAACCCTCGGTGAACCCCAAGATCTTTGATCCGAGATGTGTGACCCTTTCTGAGACCCCCTATTTTTATAATAATTGAAATCTATATCAATTGTTGCATATTAAATTGTGCATGCTCGCATACATACTTCACGGGTCCGGGTTGCATTGTCGATTCATCTCATAATTAAATATGGGGTCCATATGCAGGCAAATCTAGTCTTATATTGGCCCCATTTAAATTTGTGTAGCGAACCGGTGCTATCGTTTGCCTTGTTAATGCAACATTTAAATTGGGGGTATCTAAACAACATGAACTTAATAATTAATTGTCGGGACCCCGGTTCCGCTTAAGATTGCCTAATTGCATCGCATCTTTGCCATGCCATACATCATGCATGCATCATGCCCGATCTTCTGCCGTAGTATTAAATAGTGCATCCGGTGTTTCTTCTAGTGCTTTGCTTCTTCACGGATTAGGCCGATGAGTTGATGCGAGAGTCGACCCGATCTTCGGATAAACCTTCGGCAATGTTTTCAGGCGAGCATTCTCCCCCTTTCTACCTATCTTACTTTTATAGTCTTTATTTCCTCCTGTTGATCTATTGCTATCTATGTTGCGATGCTCTAGTTTTCGTGTCCGTGATATCCCTTGCAGCCTTATATTGCCTTGGACACATCCTATTACCTGTTGTTTGGTAGATAGTTGGACTTGCGCGTCGTAGTCGCTTGCTTAAGTGCTGTTGCGTGTCGTCCAGTACCACAGCTGTTGGAAGGCTGCCATATGCTTTATGTTGGAGATGATCATGGCTTTAATTATTGTTTAATAACTAAAATTGAAAGTAGGTAAATGCAGAGGCACCGGTGGGTAATAGACAATATTTGGTTTTTAACCGCTCACTGGTGTCCCGTAGGACCCCGAGTTCTTGACACCTGTTCCGAGATCGAGCGCGCTAACCACAGGTGGGGTGTGTGGGCACCCCCATCGATTTAGTACCTGATTCCAAGTACTGTACTAGGGGCCACAAAGTAGTTTGGGGCTTGTATTACTATCCTGTACTTATGCCATGCTTTACTGCTTTATTTACGATTGCGCGTGCAGCGCCTGTACTGTTTAGGAACCCCGTGATACGTTTTCGCTGTATCGACAAGCCCAGTCACATTTTCGGGTTCCCGGTCGTTTACAGCCGTCGACACAAACCCTGGGTCCGTCTCGGAGACCGGCCGACTTCGTTACGGGTAGCTTAGTGGGGTGGCCCCCCGTGCTTTGGGTCGAAAGCGTCGTGTCCGAAACCCCGTCGACATACTGTTGGATGTATGTTTTGTGATCTTGTACCTACCTGATCTGACAACAAGGGTGTAGGTGCGTGTGGAAACTTTGGTGCACCCCTGCAGGGTTAAATCTTTTCGAGAAGCCGTGTCCGCGATTATGGACGACTTGGAGCATAGTTCTCGATCATAGACAACTATAACTAAAGTTTACTGTTATAATTTGACTTGTATCCGATATGACTAGTAATCAGCTTCACTGCAACGGAATGGCTAAATAAAAGTACCAACAACTGCTGGGTTTGGGATATCTCATGCTAATTGTATCTGACTAGTAAGTGTTGCAACTACAACGGAATGGTTAACTAAAAGTGCCCACTGCTTATTATATCAGGATGACTATTTATACCTGACTAGTAATTGTTGGAACGATAACTGAATAAATAAAAATTGCCAACTCTGTGAGTTCCTCGGTTGACTTCCTCGTTTGGTCTCGAGGGGGAAACACCAGGATGGGTATGTTTGGTGGTAGTATCAGGTTGGTTCCGAATAGGTATTTCTTACCCCTCTCTGATAGCCGCTAGTTGTATCGAGTCTCTATAGGTTGTTTAGTGCATGCCGCGCTGCCGCTTCAGTCCACCATACCTATGTAGGCGAGGACCGCCGAATTCTAGTCTCGCCGTGTACTGGCCTCAGTACTGACCGCTCTCTTTTTTCTTTGCCCTTTGCCGGCACCCCTTTTGTTTTAGCAGGTTTTGAGATCGACGTCATTAGCAGGGTTACCCTTCCGGCTTGGCCTGGGCAGGTTTATGGACGCCATTTGTTATTCTTCAGGGCTCTTAGCTCAATTTGCATCTTGTCCGTACTCGGACGCTGTATCGTTTTCAAGGTGATTTGGATCTTTATACTGTATATCTGTATTCTTGAATCATTGAGTCGTTGTTGTATATATGTGTTGTGGGTTCCATAGAGGACTATTGTGTAATGATATTACTTCGTTTTCCACCCGCACGAAAGTGCCTGGTGGGCACCTTTGAATCGTTTCTATGCGGGTTTGGCGGAAAGCGCTAAAACTTGCATAGGGCCGATTCTGAGGGTGTTACAGAGTGGTATCAGAGCCCAGCAGTTGCGATACCCCACTGGTCCAGTCTGTAGGATAACCTAGCTAACGGCCGCTGTAGAGTGTCAAAACTATTTTGGAAAAATCGGATGGATAGATCTGATTAGGTCTGCTTTTACTCCTTACCCCTCTGCTATTCTCCTCTTACCTTTGCGTGTTTTGAATCTACCCCTTATCTTTTTTCGAGTCCAGGAATTCTTGTGGTTGGGATTCTGTCGTACCTTCAGGGTTTTGCTTCCTCTTGTAACGGTGCTTCGACATTTTGTCTTCATGCCATCCGAGGAGTTTTCCTCTGTTGTATATTTTAGTGGATCAAAATTCACTAAAAAAAATTTCTTTATATCTTCCGGTGTTTTCCAACACGACGACATCATCTGCAATCCGATCCGATGAAGATCCTGCATCACCCTTTTATATCCAAAGCTTTCCGAACCTTGCTTGTCGAGATCTTCAGTCTAAATTCCGAAAGAGGGTTGCATAATCCGTCTGTTCATGTACATAGTAATGTTTTGAGTGCGGGATGGAGTCGAGACCATACCACTACTCTTATCATTCGCTTTTGTACATTGAATGGTGGATCGATGCAATTCTTACTCCTTCCATGGAAGTTAGAGGTGGCCCTAACTTTTGAGACCTCTACCTTCGTTAGTGTTTTGCCGGAGTGTTCTCCCGACGAACCTGAGCACCGACCCTTGTTGGTGGTGTCGCCGATTTCAAGATGGAGCAAGGATCATTGTTAGTGGTGTCGCAAGGATCTACATGGAGTGAGGAGATTCAGAGAGTCGGCCTTCTTCTCCATAGCAGGAGGCGGATCTCGAGGGCGAGATCCATTGTTAGTGGTGTCGAATTGTAGCACCCTGGGTAAATCACTACTAGAAAATCGCTTGGTATTTTTGTTTTGTGCATCATCATGACATCATCATGCATCTAATTGACTAAAACTATTTTTCTTAAAACCTAGTTTTGCTTTCTACAAATATCCCTCTCTATTTCAAAAGTAATCCCCGGACCCTTCCAGATATTTTGTTTGTCTAAAAGCAAATTGCACAAGTCTTTTGAATAATACATAAAATTTTATATTATTTTTAGGAGGCAGCCAGCCAGGCCCAAAAGCCCAGCCGGCCACCTCCAAACCTAACCGTAATTCCCCTACCCAAACCCTAGCACCTAGTCCTTGCCTAAACTACCCCTTCCGCCACACCCGACCCACACACCACACACTGGAACCGAAACCACCCACCTACACGCACGCCTGACCCAACCCGTGGACACACACCACTAGCACGCACGCGGTACACACGGTCCCCACCCGGAACGCACGCAGGCTCCCTCGCTCGACATCTTCTCCTCTCGCGACCCCGTCATCCCCTGCTTCCTCCGCCGACACCAGGGGAGCCCTTACCTCCCTACCGGGCCCCTCCCTCCTCCACCGTCGAACGCGTCCCCCGGAGCGCTACCAAAGCCGGCTTCCGCCCTCGGCTTCCCCGCGACCATCCTCTGCCGACGCCCGCGCCACCGCCAGTCTCCATCACTCGCAGCGCCGCCGCCCTCTTCGGTCGATGCCGTCGCCCTGACCTCTCTCGCCACGTCCCGACCCCCGCCACTCATCACCGTCGTCCTGCAGCGCCCGACCCCGCCGCCAGGAGAGCTCGACATCGACTCGCTTCGTCGGCCCCCTCCTCTGCCCGCCTCGCGCGGCCTCGCGTCTGTCGCTGCCAGGCGCTACCACTCGGCCTCTCTACGCCGCCCCGGCCTACGCGGCGAGCGTCGTCGGGTCCGTCGGCTTCGGCACCAAGGACGGCCGCCCTACCCTCTGCCGCGGAGCTCCACGAGCCCTAATGTCATGCGCGCCTTGCCCAGTTCTGCCTCACCCTGCTGTCGTTCAAGCTCAAGCCGCCGTCGTTGACTCCTCTCTCACCGCGTCACCGTCGAGGCTGCCCCGCCAGCGATTACGTCGCCTCCCCCGTCCTCGAGCGCGTCCCCGTCTGTGTCGCCCTTCTCCTTTGTCCTGTACCTCGCAGTCGCGTCCGCCAATCCCATCAATCCTATCAAGCTCGTCATTCGGGAGGCTCCTTGCTTGCTTTGGCCCTGTCCAAGTGCTTGCCTCGCGTGTGCTTCTGGGGTTTGGCAAATTTTGGTTGAGTTGTTGGTACAGGCAGCTACAGATCCTTGTGATTGTGATGTATGCGTTAAGTGATTCTTCCGTGTGACCCAAGGCTGTTGTGGTAATGTTTTGTCGACAAGAACTTCTACCGGATCCAGACCCAAAGGCCGCGAGTCCTTATTCACGGATCTAATGATGCCGAACACCAAGTCCTTCTTCCGAAGACCGTGGAAGCCAAGTCCCTGGGTTCAAAGGCGTCAAGACCGATCCCGTCGAGACCGAACCCGAACCCTCGGTGAACCCCAAGATCTTCGATCCGAGATGTGTGACCCTTTCTGAGACCCCCTATTTTTATAATAATTGAAATCTATATCAATTGTTGCATATTAAATTGTGCATGCTCGCATACATACTTCACGGGTCCGGGTTGCATTGTCGATTCATCTCATAATTAAATATGGGGTCCATATGCGGGCAAATCTAGTCTTATATTGGCCCCATTTAAATTTGTGTAGCGAACCGGTGCTATCGTTTGCCTTGTTCATGCAACATTTAAATTGGGGGTATCTAAACAACATGAACTTAATAATTAATTGTCGGGACCCCGGTTCCGCTTAAGATTGCCTAATTGCATCGCATCTTTGCCATGCCATACATCATGCATGCATCATGCCCGATCTTCTGCCGTAGTATTAAATAGTGCATCCGGTGTTTCTTCTAGTGCTTTGTTTCTTCACGGATTAGGCCGATGAGTTGATGCAAGAGTCGACCCGATCTTCGGATAAACCTTCGGCAATGTTTTCAGGCGAGCATTCTCCCCCTTTCTACCTATCTTACTTTTATAGTCTTTATTTCCTCATGTTGATCTATTGCTATCTATGTTGCGATGCTCTAGTTTTCGTGTCCGTGATATCCCTTGCAGCCTTATATTGCCTTGGAAACATCCTATTACCTGTTGTTTGGTATATAGTTGTACTTGCGCGTCGTAGTCGCTTGCTTAAGTGCTGTTGCGTGTCGTCCAGTACCACAGTTGTTGGAAGGCTGCCATATGCTTTATGTTGGAGATGATCATGGCTTTAATTATTGTTTAATAACTAAAATTGAAAGTAGATAAATGTAGAGGCACCGGTGGGTAATAGACAATATTTGGTTTTAACGCCACCGGTGTCCCGTGGGACCCGAGTTCTTGACACTGTTAGAGATCGAGCGCTAACCACAGGTGGGGTGTGTGGGCACCCCCATCGATTTAGTACCTGATTCCAAGTACTGTACTGGGGGCCACAAAGTAGTTTGGGGCTTTATTACTATCCTGTACTTATGCCATGCTTTACTGCTTTATTTACGATTGCGCGTGGAGCGCCTGTACTGTTTAGGAACCCCGTGATACGTTTCATTTGACGACAAGCCCACACACTTTCGGGTTCCCGATCGTTCTGACCGTCGACACAAACCCTGGGTCCGTCTCGGAGACCGGCCGACTTCGTTACGGGTAGCTTAGTGGGGTGGCCCCCCGTGCTTGCTTTGGGTCTGGGAAACGTCGTGTCCGAAACCCCGTCGACATACCGTTGGGTGTATGTTTTGTGATCTTGTACCTACCTGATCTGACAACAAGGGTGTAGGTGCGTGTGGAAACTTTGGTGCACCCCTGCAGGGTTAAATCTTTTTGAGAAGCCGTGTCCGCGGTTATGGATGACTTGGAGCACAGTTCTCGATCATAGACAACTATAACTAAAGTTTACTGTTATAATTTGACTTGTATCCGATATGACTAGTAATCAGCTTCACTGCAACGGAATGGATAAATAAAAGTACCAACAACTGCTGGGTTTGGGATATCTCATGCTAATTGTATCTGACTAGTAAGTGTTGCAACTACAACGGAATGGTTAACTAAAAGTGCCCACTGCTTATTATATCAGGATGACTATCTATACCTGACTAGTAATTGTTGCAACGATAACTGAATAAATAAAAATTGCCAACTGTGTGAGTTCCTCGGTTGACTTCCTCGTTTGGTCTCGAGGGGGAAACACCAGGATGGGTATGCTTGGTGGTAGTATCAGGTTGGTTCCGAATAGGTCTTTCTTACCCCTCTCTGATAGCCGCTAGTTGTATCGAGTCTCTATAGGTTGTTTAGTGCATGTCGCGCTGCCTCTTCAGTCCACCATACCTATGTAGGCGAGGACCGCCGAATTCTAGTCTCGCTGTAATCTTGGCCTCGATCTTGACCGCTCTCTTTTTCCTTTGCCCTTTGCCGGCACCCCTTTTGTTTTAGCAGGTTTTGAGATCGACGTCGTTAGCAGGGTTACCCTTCCGGCTTGGCCTGGGCAGGGTTATGGACGCCATTTGTTATTCTTCAGGGCTCTTAGCTCAATTTGCATCTTGTCCGTACTCGGACGCTGTATCGTTTTCAAGGATTTGGATCTTTATACTGTATATCTGTATTCTTGACTCATTGAGTCGTTGTTGTATATATGTTTTGCGGGTTCCATCGAGGACTATTGTGTAATGATATTACTTCATTTTACACCCGCACGAAAGTGCCTGGTGGGCACCTTTGAATCGTTTCTATGCGGGTTTGGCGGAAAGCGCTAAAACTTGCATAGGGCCGATTCTGAGGGTGTTACAGATATCAGTACCTCAGATTTAACCACTAAAAATTTATAGCCTACACTCCTTGGAGCATATCCTAGAAAGATACAATCCACTGTGTTAGGTTCGAGCTTGCGTTTCTTGGGAATCAGTATGTTGACCTTCGCCAAACACCCCCAAGTGCGCAAATACGAAAGTGATGGTTTTCTCCCAGCCCACTTCTCATAAGGGGTCTTTTCTTTATTCTTGTTAGGAACTCTATTCAGGACATGACATGAAGTCAACAAAGCCTCCCCCCACCATGCCTTTGATAAACCAGCAGTGTCTAACATAGAATTCACCAAGTCAGTCAGCGTGCGGTTTTTCCTCTTGGCAACCCCGTTTGATTGGGGCGAGTAGAGAGGCGTCCTCTCATGAATAATTATGTGTTCCTCACAGAATTCGTCAAATATTTTGGGAAAATACTCACCACCACGATCCGACCTAAGACGCTTGATCTTTCTCTCTAGTTGATTTTTCAACTTCAGCCTTATAAATTTTAAAGTAGTCTAAAGCCTCATCTTTAGTTTGCAACAAGTAAACATATCAGAATTTAGTAGCATCATCTATCAACATCATGAAATATCTCTTTCCATATTTTGTCAACACATCATTCATCTCGCATATATCAGAATATATGAGTTCTAGAGGTGCCAAGTTTCTCTTCTCGGCAGCCTTGTGAGGCTTTCGAGGTTGCTTTGATTCCACACAACTATGGAACTTAGAACCTTCGGCAATAGTGAAATTTGGAATTAAACTCATACTGGACATCCGAGACATCAAACCAAAATTAATATGACATAAACGAGAATTCCAAACACTGGTATCATCATTAACACCACCACAAATATGATTCACGGATTTATTACAAAACTCCGAAAGTGAAAATCGGAACAAGCCTCTGAACTCATAACCTTTACCAATAAATTGTCCATGTTTCAAAACAACAACTTTGTTGTACTCTAACACAACCTTAAACCATCTCTGCATAGAAGGGATCCACTAACGATATTCTTGTTCATAGTAGGGACATGCTACACATTCCTCAGCTGCACGATCTTTCCAGAAGTAAACTTCATTTCCACCGTGCCAACACCACGAACAGAAGCATGTGATCCATTCCCCATTAGGACGGATGAATCCCGAGCGACCTGATAAGAAGTGAACATAGAGATGCAGCACACACATGAACATTAACAACCGTATCAGTCCACCAACATGGTGATTGAAATACTGAAAGAACAGTAAATAAATTACCATACCCATCAGTGTTGCTAGCGGTCACGACGTTGACAGTCTTCCCAACTTTCCCTCTACGATCTGCATGTTATGGGCAGTCCTTAGAAAAGTGGTCGAGCTCTCCACAGGAATAACAATATAGCTCGGCCTTGTTCGCCTTTTTCTTCTTCTTGAAGGTTGTAGTCTTTTCAGACTTGTTGAACGAGGGCTTATAGTTCCCTTTGTTCTTGTCGAAGGATTTGCCTTTCTGCACATAGTTAGCAGTAGCATGACCCTCCCCTTTCTCTATAGTGTCCTTAGCCCGAGCCTTCTCCTCAAGATCAAGAGACGCTATCAGGTTTTCAACCGATATCTCCTGTCTCTTGTGTTTGAGAGTTGTGGCAAAGTTCCTCCACGAAGAAGGCAACTTTGCAATAATGCACCCAACCACAAACTTGTCGGGTAAAATACACTTGAGGATTTCAAGCTCCTTGGCGAAACACTGTATCTCATGAGCTTGCTTAACTACAGAACGGTTGTTAACCATCCTGTAATTATGAAAGTTCTCCATGATGTACAGCTCACTGTCAGCATCTGCTACACCGAACTTAGCATTCAATGCCTCCCAGAGCTATTTTCCATCTTTGATGTGCATGTACACATCAAACAGCTTGTTATCAAGAACACCCAGAACGTATCCCACAAAAGCAAGATTGGTTTCCTTGAACTTGTTCTGAACCTCGACAAATATAGTTCCTTCAGATAAACCCTCACTAGCCTCGAATACTTTTAGAGCTTCCAGCCACAAAGTGGTATTATAATACCACCTCTTAAAATAAACACCGGTAAACTTTTCCGGCTTTATAGCATCGCCCAAGTGTCCCATGTTTAATTTAGGAAATTGTCTATAATAAGGTTTTTGGATTGTTGGATTATTAGGCATAATTTTCACGATTAATTTCAGAATATAAATCATGATAGCAACAACTACAATCACGTGAACCTCTAACATACTAAATGTATTGATCAACATAAACAGCAACAGAGTATACGCACTAATAGCCATAGACAACAAATCTGATGACCGTGTACGTACTAATCGGTTGTCGATATAGTCACCGTTGGTGCATAGCCTGTCGAAGAAGTCTACGTGTTGTAGGTCCGGCTTGACGACCGGGAATACGCGCCGTGATGACGAACTTGAGCAGTCGCGCGGAGCGCTTTCCAAACACTTTATTCTCCCTCTCCCACACATGTAGCTATCTTATTGTCATTCACTTATAAAGTGTGCAACACTCCACCTTATAAGGTGGTGCAACTCTCCTTCAACTTCCCATGTAGGACTAAACTTTAGCTTCCACTGCTCTTGTCACACACATGTGAGCTATCAGCAACTTGGATCAAGTCACATATGGGATTTCACACACTACAAGAAATGTGTCAAACTATGACGTTTTGGTAGTGACCCTGAATGAAATCGTCATAAATTTATGACGATTCTACACTAGATGGTCGTAAGCTATTTGGGAGGGCCAAATCCTTATTAAACTATGACGATTTCGTGAAAAACGTCGTAATTTCTATGGACAAAATCGTCATAATTTCTAGACAGGTTGAGATATTAGAGAAGGTCAATATCAGCCGTAGGATGTAAACATAATGAACGGATGGATGGTGAAGTATGGAAACTTGTTGTGTGGATCGATGACCTGGCATCCAGCGACGCATAATCATCATCTAGGTCGCGCATCCAACCCCACCTACCCCATCGCGCGAACCCTTCCTCGCCTCCTCTCCTCAGATCCACCCGCCTGATGGCGATTAAGGCGCCGAGTACGCCGTCGAGAGGACCCGGTCCTTGACGGCTCCGGCGTGAGCTCGTCTGAGAGATCTACGGCGGGACGGCTCATGGGCTCCATGGAGAGGAGCCCGGCGGGATCGGACTTGAGGACGCTCTTGATCTCCTCCCACGGGAGGCGCAGGCCACAGTTCTTGAGAAGGTGGCCCAAGCGGTGGGTGTTAGGGATGCCACGTAGGAGGAGGTGGCGTCGGCGGTGAGGCCGGCCGTGCGGTGGAGCAGATGGTGCGGTGGCAGCTCGTGGGTGTTGTTGGGTTTGCGGGGGTTGGGTGGTTGTGGCGGGGTCGCTGAGGATGCGTTGGATGCGAAGGAGCTCGCGGAGATCGTGAGACGAGGCGGAGGTGGAGAGGGGATTGACGCAGTGGAGAGAGCGGGGGAGGCGGACAGACACGATTCAAGACACGATTCAGGACCACTCGGACTCCATCGACATCGCCATGACCATGGAGGTGTGCATCAAGGACGTTGTCACCCCCCTCTAGATGCTCAGATACCGTTAGTCTCTCTCTCCCATACTCTCATCGGTCTGTCCTTGCTGATCCATGTTTTGCGTGGGGATGGGATTTGATTTTGGCCATAGGTCCCTTCTCCCAGAGGGTGATACTCATGGTGGAGGAGAAGAATGTGCCCTGCGAGAAGAAGCTCATCGACGTCATCAACAATCCCCATTGGTTTGTTCCTACATCCCTATCTGATCCTCCCCTCCTCCTAAAATAGTCCACTCACGAAAGTACAAAACCACTTGACGAGTAAGTGCTAGATAGATTACTAGTCAGTCATGTTGGTCATGCCTTCGGTGAAGTCATGTTGGTGCTTCCTTTGGTGAAGTACGAACTGAATTGCGGTCATCAATTTTAGCAGTCCGATCATTCCCGGTCCAGTTGGACATGTAATAGAGAAATTTTTAGCAGGCCCGATCCCCTCTATTTGGATGATTATTATTTATGTAATAGAGAAATTTTGTTCTATTGTAGTTCCTAGTTAGTTGGACATGTAATTGTTCTGCCAGTCAGCTTATAGTTAGTTTTGATTTATCATGTAATTTTTAGGCAGCATAATTGATTATGTAGTGTTCTGCCGGTGTTGGTGTCTCCTTAAGCTATGTTAATGTTGTTTTCATATAATTGTTCTCCATGAGCTATTTGAAATCTGATTGCTAATTGTGCATTAAACATGTACTGTCCAGTTCTCTGTGTAGAATGTCCGGTGTCCCTATCCTCCTGCATGTATTCTTTCTAAAAGTCTTTTGTTTTTCCCGTTGAACTGAATCATGCATAGACATTAGAGAAAAGCATGCATGTATGGGGAGATAAATCCATTTCATCAATAATACTTGCTGATTGTTATATGCGAGTCAATAATAGCTTATATGCTTTTCCTGATTATGCATAGATTGCTATACATAGGAAAACTAATTTAACGATGATAGTGTGCTTGCACTAGCCTCTATTTATTTTTGTCATAATACTCACTAGTGTTTATATGCTTTATGATTGGCTTGCCAACGGGTTGCAGGCTTGTAGCTATCCATTACATAGCTGTCGGTGTGTACCGGAACCTGGGGTTCTTGGTCCGGGCGTGCTCTGGCTGCCGGCAGGGCTGCCCCGGTCTTGGATGCTCCCCTGGAGACTGCTGCTAGTCTTCAGCGCTGACGGTGAGGTTGTAGACTGGTGGTTTTCTTGCTTGCTGGTGAGATGGCGCCTCTCTGTCCAACCCTGGCACTGTTACTTTGACACAATTACTCTGTTACCTTGTTCTGGATTGGTACCTATGATTGCCTTTTACAAATATATCTCAATTCTGCTTACACTTATCTTTGGTATGTTCTACAAGTGGTAGTTACATCAATCGTTATATCTTCTTTGGGGGACTGTACATGGTGACCCTGACAGTGTGTCACCTGAATTTATCTATATTGTTGGGGATTATAGGAGGACTTGATGGTATTGGACCTGGAATGGTGTGTTCGCTTAAGGAGATAATAAGCAACATATTTTGAATGCTTTAAAAAATCTGTGTGAGAACTATGTTGTCCGTGGACTCTTAGATCCCCGTGATACTGCTTGCCGTCTTATAGTAGCGGCTCATGCGTTGTTCATAGTTTTGTTTCTGCAAGTTGGAACTGAAATACATTATTCTGCCTGACAAGGTTTAAGCCAAATCTTCTTGAAATGTTGTGTCATATGTTGGCGTTACTTTCTTGGGGGCAATTCTATTTGGCTACCATCTTGGGTATGTTGTTTTTTGTCATTGTACCGTAGAGTAAAAAAATCCCATGCATGGGAATAAAGCACAGTTTCCTACTCGGCAATGTAATTTCCCAATGCTGTTGTATAGCAAATTGAATATCTCATTTGTATCTATGTTACTGTAGTGTGGTCAATGTTGCACTTGAATATCTTTCAAAAGATTTTGGGATTGCTGAAAATGCTGCTTTACAAGGTATGGCATTCTTTGACCTGCTCAATATAGAAGCCATGCTTCGATACTTGCATTCCTGAAGTGTGTTTTGAGACTTAGTTCACTGCTATAACAATTTCTTATGCTATCATTGGTCAATTACTTGCTGGAGTTGGTATTGGGATATCTTCTGCGCTTGTGCCTCTTTACATATCGAGGTTTATAATATATCAAAAAATGCAATTATTTTCTGAAATCACCGAGATTGAACTGCATGGTGAGATACTTGCACCTTGCATTTCACCACCAAATACTAGGAGCACTTGGTTAATCTGCTTTGGAATTCTTGCATCTCTGGTAGTTGGACTGCCCGGCACAAAATCTCGATGGTGAGTTTTCGTATGTCCTCATTCTTTCATTTTACTTCATTACGGTAGTTGGACTTAGAGGTGCAATCTCTATATTCACTTTGTTTTATGTGTTTTGGACTTAGAGGTGCAATCTTTGTTGTGTTCGTTTGTGTATGTTTGAGGTACTTTTGCTGATGTCTTTGGAGGTCGCTTGGAGCCCGAGCCTCAACCCATAGCATGGATGACAGACATGAGGATCTCGACATAGGTCTAGCGTCTGTGATCTAGTTTAGGCTGGAGCAATGGCAACACTTGATCTGTCCTTGGATGGGAAGATGGTAGTATATTCATCTTTGTTCTTTGCGATTGTATTATAGCAAAAGTTTTATCTGTGATACATAAATTGTCTATTTTTCTTCACTCTGCTAGCTCGTAGGTTTATTGTTGTTTCAGCTTTGACCTTCTATCCGAACAATATGTAAAGGAGATAGTCCATTTCATTATTAGTGTTACAGAGAAAACTTCAGTAGTCAACAAAGTGATCACCAACTTCTCTTGAAGCATTGTATCTTAAATATTATTAGTAGTTAAATGTTATTAGTATATAAATGGTATGCTCAGAATACTAGGCTGCCAAAGACAATCGCATGCTCTCATTAATTGTTGATTTTTGGTCTGAATGTTTTACTTAAATCGACAATTCTATCTAATGCACTAAGTCTATTGCATTCACATGTACTTGCTACGCTACTTGTAAGTTTTAATTTTCTCTAGTATCATGTTGCTGCAGGGTGCAGGTTTTTGATGATAAGAGGGGTCACGTGACATGGCATACACATTAGGGTCAACACCTCGACCCCAAGACACACCACCTTCTTGACTGGAATATCAAGTAAACCCTCCCGTGACGGTCTTCTCTTCATTGTCGAGCTTTGCTTCAAGGATGTTGCTTCTCTTCACCAAGTCCAGAACCAACATCCTCCATCCTCAACACACTCAAGCCTGTCTTGATTGTCTTGCCGGCTCGCCAAGGTTTGGTCGTGTGATCCTCGCCCTGTCATGATTTCTTGATTTAGTTCTTTGTACTCATGCATGTTCTTGATTTGGCACTAATTGGAGTAGTTTGGCACCGTAGTTACGTGTATTGTCATCTCCACCGAGTACTCCAGAGTACTTGACTTATTGTTATGTGTCTTGTTCGCACCATGCTAGTTTCATGCGAACTATCTTTCCACCGCTAGATGAAAGCTAGTTTCTATTTATTGATGGAAATCAATTAGTTGCAGCTTGCTAGATGGAAGCTAATTTTTTTAATGTTACTTTTCCTATTTTTGCTGCTTCATGCCAATTTTCCTTGATGCAGCTTATTTTCCCCTGTAATGTATCCTACTAGCTCAATGCTATATGTAACCTTCTAGCTCTATGTTGCTAGTTCTACATAGAAGGAAAAATAAATAAACTTGAACTTTGTTTTCTAGAACCAGTTGTACTTACAGTGTATCCGAAACTATGCTACTAGAGCATGTACTCAACTTCAACTAAAAACTTGTACATAGACATAGATGTTACTCTGATTTGCCATAAGTAAGCTCACTGTTTGAGATAGAACTAGTATGGTTCAAAGATGGTTAGCACCGACTCTCGTGTTTTTTCGTAGAGATGCTTGTTTTACAGCACGAGCACGGTGAGTTGTGTCTCACCTAGCGTACTTCTGTTAGTTATCTTTTTACATTGTGTATGGGACATGTTTTGATTCTAAATATAATGGTGGTGATTTGTTAGATGTAATCAAATAACTTGGTGGGATCTTCTAACACCATAGTCTGCATAATATATGATGGGGATGCATTTTTTACTATATCAATTTTAATCTTGATTCTTTTTGGAATATACAGAGCTGCGGGCTGATCTGGAAGCATGCATAAGTTCGAGAGGATCAAATTGTAGCTAGTTTTTACACTTGCTCGTAGCTTTAGTTGTTGATTTGTAGTACCGGTCATCAAGATTTGATTTCTAAACTAGTTGTAATTTGAATGAGTGGAATTTCATGTGTTCCATCTATTCTCACGAATATTGTAATAAACTCGTCTTTCTTTGCGATGTGTATTTTGTACTTATTGGTACATTTTTACGTAATCTGGTGTGATTTGTTATTAATGTGACCCCTGTCCAAAATAATCTTATTCTGGGACCCACTCTATCTCAGACTTGACAATTTGGACCGCATTTTCTAAACGGATCAGTCAAAATAAAATGGACATAAAATGGCTATTCTTGGTGTGACCAGCCCAAAATAAGAAGGCCCAAAGTAAGAATTTGTCCATATAAAAGACCAATGCAAAGAAAAACAATCCGAATAGTTGGGCCGAGCCCATGTGGAACCTAGAAATGAAATGGGCTGATTTTGATTTAAGACGATTTAATTTCGTCACAATTTTGCCACGTAGGATCGGCCACGTAGGATCGACTTGGGGCTAGATGGCCGATGGCTATGTTGGATCGTCATAGACGTTATGACGATCTAATATCGTCATAGACGATTATGACGATTTTACCAAAAACGTCGTTATAGTTCATTTGCGACGCCCAGCTTTCGACGATCTCAAAATCGTCATAAAATCGTCATAAATGGACTACTATGACGATTTTGTGACGAAAATGGAGGGTCATATATAGCCAGATTCCTTATAGTGACATACATGGACTTTGATATTTAGGGAAAATCTGAAATCACACATGGGTCTAATGATTTAACCCATTATTTCTAACAATTCTTGTGTCTTTATTAAATATACTGTGCAGGTCGTTTGAAAAACTGAAGAGATCTGAAGAGTGAATGAGAGGCGCACGGCGAAGCCTCACCCTGGCGCCTGGCGGCCTCTCGTCGTCGTCGACCTCGCCAGGGGCGTCTGGGTCGAGGTTTCTCTGACTCGGTTCTGATTCCGACGCGGATGAGTCCGGTCAACCGGCAGGGACAATGCGTGAGGCCCTGGAGGCGCTGGAAGATGAATCTGGGGAGCTCGGATGGAAGACGGTGTCGCGACGACGGCGGAAGACCGATGATCAACTCAAGCAGGATTTCTGGGAGGAGATTGGATTCCTTACCCCAGCGTCTCGGTTCTGGGAGAGAAGATTGAAGGGTTTCGCGGCATAGTAAATCAAAATTTTCTACGGATGCGAACAGAGGGAAAGCCAAGATCTAATCTAGTAGATGCAATCAACGAGAGAGATTGGATTAGATCTTCATACCCTTGAAGATTCGCACTGCGGAACGTTCGTCGGAACGTGGGTGATGTAGTCGTACTCGCTTCTCCTCCTCGCGATCTGATCCGATCTAGCACCACAAGTGGCGGTGCCTCCGTGAGATGCACACGTGCAGCACCTCGACGTCTCCTCCTTCCTCGGACCATCAAGTATGGTGGAGAGATAGATTGGATCTACAACACGACGGCGTGGTGTATATGGTGGAGAATTTTTGCAGCAGGGCTTCGCCTACAAACAGTCGGGAGGGAGAGAGGAAAGCTAGCAAGGCGGCTAGGGTTTGGAGGAGAGGTGTGTGGTTTGGTGCTCCCCCACCCCTCTTTATATAGAGGGGGGGTGCAGCCCTAGCCCCTCCCCCAAGCCCAAAGGATAAGGAGTGGGGGGCATGGACTCTCCCCTCTTCTAGAAACCCTATCTCTAGTTTAAACGATTTAAACTCTCTAGGATCGGCTGGGCCCTATGGGGCCTTGTGCCCCTGTCCCAATGTGGCCAGGACACTCCCTCATAGGCCCATGCCCCCTCCCGGAAGGTGGGGCCACGTTGGTCCCCTTCCGGAAGGTTCTAGAAGCTTCCGGTACAATACCGATTAACCCGGAACAATTCCGAACTCCAAAAACTGCACTGCCTTATATGAATCTTATTCTCCGGACCATTCCAGAACCTCTCGTGATGTCCCGGATCCCATCCGAGACTCCGAACAAAAATTCATAAACCAATTATCCAATCTATCCTAGCGTCGAGATACGTTAAGTGTGTGACCCTGCGGGTTCGAGAATATGCAGACATGATCTTCTATCAATAATCAACAGCGGGGTCTGGGCACCCATATTGACTCCCACACATTCATCGATGATCATATCGGATGAACCACGATGCCAGGATTCAATCAATCCCATATATATATATTCCCTTCGTCTCGCGATATTTTACTTGCCCGAGATTCGATCGTCGGTACCGTCATACCTAGTTCAATCTCGTTCACAGCAAGTACTTTACTCGTTCCGTAATCCGATATCACTTTGTGATTAACTCCTTAACCACATGCTTGCAAGCGGTGTTGATATCGACACGAGTGGGCAAGTATATGTCTCCGACTTGGGAGGGACAAATTCCATCTCGATACATACAACCCAACAGATACTTTCCGATCACCTGAGAGACACCTTTATGATCACCCTCTCATAGGATGACGTTTGATGACCTCAAATCTTTCTTCCGGTACCAGGGAGTTGCATTATCTCATGGTCCAAGGAATACAATATTTGACATAGGAAAAGCTTCGCAAAGATGAACACGATGAAACGATCTAATTGCTTCGCTTAGTTTGGGTATGTCCATCATATCATTCTCCCAATGATATGATCTCATTATCAATTGACAACTCATGTCTATGGTTAGGAAACCTTAACCATCATTGATCAATGAGCTAGTCCTTAGAGGCGTACCAGGGACACGGTGTTGTTCACAAACCACACAAGTATTAATGTTTCCGCTTAATACAATTCTAGCATGGAATATAAACTTTATCATGAACAAGAATTATAATAATAACATCTTTATTATTGCCTCTAGGGCATAATTCCAACAAAGATCATCGTCGCCGGCGAGCGACGTTCCATCGCCGGAGTCCGCTGTTCTGCGGCGCAGGTCGTCCTCTCCTGGGAGCCACGGAGGGCTTGTTTATTCGTCGGGAATGAGATTGTCCAGGGGAAAGATCAAGCCCTGGCGAGGTCCTTTGCCTCCTCGTCGATGTTCGGCTCCTCTGATTTTCGCTCAGTTCGCGGCGGAGGCGTTCGCTCGGGGGCGGCGGGACTCGGCGGCCGATCCGGTTTCCAAGCGGGCGCCCTGTGATCGCGGGAGGTTGGACGTGGCCAGCAGGGTGGGTCCGGACTTGATCGGGCCGGAGCTGTTTTTTTCCTGGACTCGGATCGGGAATCGGTTTCGTTCCTGGTATCGCTACCAGGTTTCTCCCACGACGCCAAAAAAACCCCTGTTAGCTACCCCTATGCCCAGCTCTTCCGCCAAGTCGCCCCCGACACCCAGGTCTTCCGCCAAGTCGCCCCCGACACCCAGGTCTTCCGCCAAGTCGCCGTCTTCTTCGCCCAAGCCCACTCCACGGTCGACGGCCTCGGTCCCGGCGCTGCCCCAGAACATCTCCGTGAGGTCGTTTGCCTCGGTGCTCTCGACTCCAGCGATGGCGGGTAGAGGCAATGGGGTAAACCCTAGGGGGCCACCCTCTGTGCCTGCGAATCACGCCGCTCCTGTGCCGGTCGTTGGGGCAGCTACTGCTGCTGCGCTGAAGCCTCCGGCGCCGGTATCGGCTACTCCGTTGCAGCATGCCGCGGCCGGACAGGGAAATATGCAAGCTTCTGTCGGGACGTACCAGCCTAACTCAGGTCATCCGCAGTTCCCTCCGGGAGTTCAGTTCAGGCCTCCGGTGGCTTATTTCAATGCGATTCAAGCTATCCCGCATCAGCCTTTGCAGCGTCCTTATCGTGGGTCGTCGACCCCGTTTGTCGGTCAGCCGTCAGCTGCTTTTTTTCAGGGGACTACTTCTACCCCTCGAATCCATGGGGGCCACAATGGTAATCAGGCGGCGATGGTTCCGTCGCAACCCCCGCAACAATTTTCTATGGGAGCGGGCGTTGCGGCTTCTACTGTTCCTAAGAGAAAGAAGAATAAAAAGCAGTCACAGCAGCCACAAGCTAGTGGGATTCAGCAACAGGTTATGAATGCACAGTCGGATTAGCAGTTTCATCTTCAGCAACAGGGTTTCCAGCAGTATGGGGTTCCATAGATGCAGGTGCCTGGGTGTTTTGTACCTCCTTTTCCGCAGCAGTTCAATCCGCAGGAGAATCAGCTGAGTCAGCCACCGGTTGTCACTGCACCAATTTCTGAGGGTACGGCAGTGGCTGATGTCGGTAAGAAGAATAAAAAATTTGTTCGTTGTTGTAAGTGTGCGGTTAATACTCATGCGACCAAGGATTGTAAGGTCATTCATTATTGCTATATTTGTGATTCCGTTGCACATCCCACATTGAGGTGCCCGGTGCTGAAGCAGCCGCGCTTGACTCCGTATATGGGGGTATTGGAAGTGACCAGACGGTGTTCACCCAGATTCCGGAAGCAGTGACTCGGGATCATCTTGAGCGCAGTCAGACTCCGATTGCTCTGGTACGTGTTTCTGGACCGATGGTTTCAGCAGAGGTTGTTCAGAGGTAGATCGCCAGGCGATGTCAGGTGCATGTTCAGTGGAAGTGGGAGGCGGTGCCTCATGGTGATTCTGCCTTCTTAGTGAGCTTCCCGACGTTTGAGGATTTGGACAGGGTCGATGGAATCCTGATGACAGTTCCACTTAGTACCGCCCAGCTGACCTTCTCGGTATACAGGATGGAGGAGGTGCCACATAAGCTTGAGATGCAGCAGGTTTGGTTACATGTGGAGGGGGTACCCCATATTCTGCGATCCTTCGGGCTTGTGGGCAGTTGGAGGACTCATGGGGAACACTCTTGATGTTGATTTATTCAGTCTGCGGAAGCGGGGGGTAGTCCGTATACTCGTGGAGATGTTTGACACGAAGATCTTTCTCAAGGAGAAGGACGCCCTTGGTCACTTTATTGTGTCAGATGCTGTGGTTAAACACAAGGTATTTGAGTTTCGTTTTCGGATTGAACCTGAGGGTTATATTCCGGAACCAGAGTTTGTTCCTTTCTTGTGGAGAAAAGGAGATGATGATGCGGATGATGATGCCAATGGGAACCAGTTTGAGGATGCTATGGATACTTCAGAGGCTTCTGCTGCCACTCAGGGAGGGGGGGAGGTACTGGATCTTCCTCCGATGTGCAGGGTACTTCCGGGCCTGCATCTTCGGTCAAGTGCGTGAGGGCATTCTTGTCACCCCCTTTAATGCTAATCCGGTGACTCCGCGGGGACGACAACTACTGGATGCTCTTCCTTTGGATTCCCCTCTTCGTGGGAAGGGTTCTACTTCAGCACCTCGCGTTTCACCGGCTCAGTTACAGGAGGCTCTTCGTTCTGCTTCCATCCCGGTCTTGCGAGCTTGCTCAGCACCTGCGAGGTCCAGAACGCATATTTTGGGCAGATCTATTCCTGTTTCCACTCCTGTACTTGAGGAGGTTGTTCCTTCGGTGTGTTTGCGGAAGCTGGCCTAGGAGGGGTCGGCTGACCGCGACGCTTGTCACCAGCTTCAGGATATGGCTTCGCTTGGTCCGACCCAGGTGGGGTTGGACCCTCGGGACGTCTCGCCTCCGTTGGTGGGGCAGGTGACCTCGGTGGTCGATGGGGACGACCGGACCCAGGAGGGGTCTAGGGTGCCCCGGTCTCCAGGGGACGCTTCGCTTGTGCAGGGGAGTGGTACTACATTCAGGCGGAGCATGCGTCATGGAGTCGATGCCTCTGGGGCGTTCGTGACTGATGAGGACTCCATGCTCAAGGCCATGCGGCGTAAGGCGGAGAGGAACTTGGATTCGTCAGGTATAAAGAGTAATTCGAAGTCTATTTTGTCATTTTCTACTCCTGTTATTTCTTCTAAACTAGCCAATGTTGGCATTAGTTTGGGTAGCTCTGTACAGGATGTATCTTTTTCTTCTAATGTTTTGAGACACATGGAGGTTGACTGCCAACTGCGGTTACTCCTAAGGTCGATGCTTTTCCGATGCTTTACTAACTGAGGAGGAGGAGGAGTTGCATGCCACAGTAGATGGTCAACTCCTCTCTCACTTAGTCGGTGAAGTGTCGGAAGTGGACTTTGATGAGACTGGGCTTGCTTCTATGTATGAGCTGAAAGCTTCTGGTCGAAAATCGAAGAGCCAGCGGCTACGTAAGAGATCCCGTGTATCCAAATCTCCTATAGTTTCTCAATGAATGGAATGTTTTCAAACAGCAGAGGTCTTCGGGACTTGGCTAAACATTTATTCTTTGTCGATCGCGTGAGGGATTATAATTTGGATTTTCTGGGTATTTCTGAGACTGGTAGACGGGACTTTTCGCAAACTCTACTCAATCGCCTTTCTGGTGGAGTGGACTTTACGTGGATATCACGTCCGCCGCGTGGTCGATCCGGGGGGATCCTGTTAGGCGTGTGAGATGAGACTATGGAAGTTTTAGCTAGTTCGGTGGTAGATTTTTTTATAAAAATCCATATCCGTAACAAGGCTGACAACTTCACATGGTCTTTAGTCGCCGTATACGGGGCCGCTCAGGATGTTTATAAGGCTGACTTTTTACGTGAGCTTGTGAATTTGTCAAAGGACAATCCTTATCCTATTCTTATAGGAGGGGATTTTAATTTTCTCAGATTTCCTCATGAGAAAAGTCGGGGCCGGTTCGATGAACATTGGCCTTTTCTGTTCAATGTTGTCATTGACAGTCTGGATTTGAGAGAGGTTACAATGTGAGGAAGGCAATTCACATGGTCTAATAGTCTTCCGGAGCCAACATACGAAAAACTAGATAGAGTGCTTATGGATACTGATTGGGAACAAAAGTTCCCTATGGTAACTGTTCGGGCTCTAGAGCATATTGAGGCTTTATCGGATCATGCCCCTTTACTTCTTTCGTTTGGATTACCACCACGGAAGTCTACGAATGAGTTTAAATTTGAACTCGGTTGGATGATTCGTGATGGTTTTTATGAGATGGTTAAGGCTAATTGGGAGAAACCGGTACATGGCCAAACGCCTATCCTACGATGGAATAACAAAATGCGTACTTTACGCAAGTTCCTTCGGGGTTGGACCAGGCATACAGCGGGTATCCTAAAAAAAGAAAAATTACGCCTAACACTTATAATAGATGACTTAGAGGCTTCCGCGGAGGTAAGGCCATTAACTGCACAAGAAATTGAGCTTAAAAGCCAATCGAATGCAGAGATAGCCCGACTTCTTCGCGAAGAGGAACTCAAATGGTACCAACGCTCTAAAGCTAAATTCATTCTGGAAGGAGATGCGAATACTAGATACTTCCATGCAGTTGCCAATGGCAGGCATAAGAAGAAACTTATTCACTCTCGATTCAGACGAAGGTATGATTGAGGGACAAGAACATCAAGTCATATATTACTACGTATTATAAATCCTTGTTTGGGGCCCCTGGAGAATTCTTTCTCTGGATGAGTCCCAAACGTACGATATTCCCAGGTTTGGATGAAGAAAATAGTTTTCTATCAGCCTCATATTCCGAGGAAGAGGTCAAGAAAGCGGTTTCCAAATGGAACATAACAAAGCACCAGTCTGATGGATTCCCATGAATTTTACCAAAAATTCTGGGACGTTATCAAGGAGGACCTGATGAATTTGTTTGGGTTTTTACAGGTTGGACAATTGGATCTCTTTAGACTCAACTTTGGTAACATAATTTTACTGCCTAAGGTTAATAATGCAGAACGTATACAACAGTACCGTCCAATCTGCTTGCTTAACGTTAGCTTTAAAATTTTCACTAAAGTTGCTACAATTAGACTAAATTTGGTTGCTGACAATGTTGTTAGCCCGTCTCAAACTGCGTTCATGCAAGGAAGAAATATCCTAGATGGGGTTGTGATTCTGCATGAAACAATTCATGAACTACACTCAAAAAAATTAAATGTTGTACTGTTCAAGATTGACTTTGAGAAGGCTTATGCCAAAGTTAACTAGTCTTTCCTCCAGCAAACACTCCGTATGAAAGGTTTTTCTGAGGAGTGGCGTGATTTGATTCAGTCTTTTGTGTCTGGGGGTAGTGTTGCCATTAAAGTAAATGATGATACTGGCAAATACTTTCAGACCAAGAAAAGACTGAGACAAGGGGATCCACTATCGCCTTTACTATTTAACATAGTGGATGATATGTTGGCTATCCTTATTGAGAGAGCAAAGGCTGACGGCCAAATTGAAGGTGTAGTTCCACATCTCGTTGATGGTGGACTTTCTATTCTTCAATACGCCGACGATACAATTTTTTTTATGGAACATGATCTAGAGAAAGCTAAGAATCTGAAATTAATATTATCAGCATTCGAGCTCTTATCTGGGCTTAAAATAAATTTCTATAAAAGCAATTTGTATTGTTTTGGCGAGGCCCAAAACGAGGCCCACATATATGCTGAACTTTTCGGTTGTGGTCTGGGTCAGTTTCCAATCAATTATTTGGGAATACCGATTCATTATCGGCGTCTCACAATTGCTGAATGGAAGCTTGTTGAGGAAAGGATACAAAAACGTCTTAATAGTTGGAAAGGAAAATTGTTATCTCTTGGGGGAAGACTAGTACTTTTAAATTCAGTTCTTACTAATATGGTACTGTATATGATCTCGTTTTTCCAAATGCCAAAAGGGGTTTTGAACAAAGTGGATTATTTCCGTTCAAGATTCTTTTGGCAAGGGGATAGTGAGAAAAAGAAATATCGTCTGGACCGATGGAATGTGGTTTGCCGGCCGAAGGAGTTTGGTGGACTAGGCATACACGATTTGCAAGTCAAAACACCGCTTCTGGGCAAATGGCTTTTTAAACTACTTACTGAGGAAGGCGTTTGGCAAACCATGTTATGGAGGAAATATGTGGGCTCCAAAGCTGTGTCTCAAGTGGTATGGAAACCCGGAGATTCACATTTTTGGGCAGGTCTTATGGCCACCAAGAAACATTTCTTTCGTTTTGGTGCTTTTGAGATTAAGGATGGATCACAAATTAGGTTTTGGGAAGATAAATGGCTAGGCCAATCTACTCTTCGCGAATAGTACCCAGCTCTATATTCAATTGTTAGACATAAAGGGGATACAATATCCACAGTGATGGAGGACTATCCTCCTAATATGTCTTTCAGAAGAAGTCTTATTGGTCCTAGACTATTATCTTGGAACAATCTACTATTACGGTTATCCAGGATACAATTGTCGGACGGTGTTGACGTGTTCAAATGGAAATTACTGGAAAGTGGTAAATTTTCTGTTGGCTCACTATATAAAACTTTGGTCCAACCTGATTTCCTAGTCGATGATAATAGTAAATTTTGGAAAATGAAAATACCCCTTAAGACGAAGATATTTGCATGGTATCTATGGAAAGGGGTAATTCTAACAAAGGATAATCTTGTAAAGAGGAATTGGCATGGAAGTACACAATGTGTTTTTTGTCATCAAGATGATACAATTCGACACTTATTCTTTCACTGCAAATTTGCTCGTTCTATATGGTCATTCATCCAAATATCTTCTGGCTTATCTCCCCCACGTTCAGTAACCAATGTTTTTGGTAATTGGTTACATGGAATTGTTGATAAGTACAGAACCTTGTTTAGGGTGGGAGCGCTTGCCATTATATGGTCGCTATGGCTTTGTAGAAATGACAAGATTTTTAATAACATTGTGTCTTCCCCTCTGCAGGTTATTTATCGAGCCACGGCTATCCTTCGATCATGGAATATTCTCCAACGCATGGAGTTTTGGGACGTATTTCTGGACGGATGTACGCGATTGGAGGACATGGCGAGGAATATTTTCTCACGACATGGATGGCCGCGTGATCTGAGGATTGAGCTATCTTAGTTTCCAGACTTTAATTTAGTGCCTTTTTTAATGCTTTTTTCATTTTTGTCTTAGTCTGTCATTCGTGTGGCTGTGTGCATCTTAGTTATGCAGAGGCCGGGTGTAAGAATCAAATATTTGGTTAATAAATGCGCCCATTTCCAAAAAAAAATTTAAATATACTGTGCAAGCCTCCATCCTGAAGAAGAGCTTGATAATTTTAGGGCGGGACCTAAGATGCTGCGGAGAAATTCTCTGGATGAAGCCACTAATAAACTCCTGGTGGTATCTCTCCTTGGTGATGCGAGATGACACTCTGCAAGTGATGAGTATGACGCGACTAATATAACTCCTGGTGGTATCCAACTCCTTGGTGATGCGAGATGACACTCTGCAAATGATGCAGAAAGTCAAAATCAGTGAAGAAGAAGAAAAAGCCTTTTGACAAAGCCGAAGCGAGCTAAGCTGACGACCGATGGTTCTCAGGAAAAAAGGAAAATTGTGGAGAAAAAAAGGAAGGATATCTTCGGGCCACCGCGACCCCTTTACTTTCGTTGTTGCTGTTGTTTGCTTTGTGGGTGAACTGAACTTCTCTTCTACCCCACCTCTCTCTCTGCAAACTTTGTTGTTGTTTGTTCCATTATGCTATATAATGTAAATGTAACCCGACCCTATTTCTAGAGGGGTGGTATGAAAAAAAGGAGGTTTTAAATCTATATAAACTATAGACCAAAATACATTGACCAAATAAATCGAGAAAAAAGCAACAAAAGAACGAAAAAGCTTTAATTGTTCACCCATCGCTGAAGTAATATAATCTCATGGTCCTTCGGGACCTTTCTTGTGCAAAAAAGGTCTTCAAGCATTTCCTATGGAAAAACCGTTCAAATATAACTAAACAAAAACATTAGTTCATAAAGACTATCATTAATTACCAAAACGGCATATGGGGATACATGCACTTTCAATGCGTTGCATCAGACAAGTTAGGGCTTGTTTGATTTAAAGGATTTCCATAGGAATTATATAAGATTCCAATCCATAGAATTTTTTTCTATAGAGTGTGTTTGTTTCAAAGAAATGAATCATACAAAATTCATATATATTTCTTTCCTACACTACAATCCTATAGGATTTCTAACAAAAGGTGAGACCCCTTGAAAAAATTCCTATGTGTCTATGACAACTATGCCATGTACTTAAACCCTATAAAATTTTCTATGTTTTTCCTGTGGTGCAATCAAACAACTAATTTTATTGATTCCGACATTTTTTATTCCTATAGAATTTTAAGTGTCATACCACTCTATTCCTGCATTTTTCTTACTCCCTGTGTTTCACAAATCCTTTGAATCAAACAAGCCCTTAATTTTATTCTTTCCTTTGGTTTGTTTTCGATCATGCTGCTGATCCTGGTTCTCCTTGTGACAATTATGTTCCCATGATATTTGGTATTTATGATCTGTGTGTTGCACCAAACTTGTTAAACACGTGCTCTTTCCAAAGTTTTGTCTACAATAATAATGCTTGTTTGAGCATGTTTTTCCATGATTGTTGATAAAATTTTACCCATTCGTACCACGATAATAATGTTGAAAACTTGTTGTATCACATGTTTTACTAGCAACCATGCCAATTGAAAGTGCAATGAACATCGCCTAGAGGGGGGTAAATAGGCTTTTAAAATTATTGCGGTTTAGGCTCAAATAAATATGGAATAAAACTAATGTTTAAATTTATTAAGCCCAGAACCTAACCACTAGGTTCACCTAAGTGCACCAACAACCTATGCTAAGCAATACAAGCAACAAGGTGATAGCAAGATATAAATACTTCAAGCACGATGGCTATCACAAAGTAAAGTGCATAAGTAAAGGGATCGGTTGAGAGAGAACCGATGGACGCGGAGACGAGGATTTTTATTTCAAACTTCACTTCCAAAGAAGCTACGTCTCCATTGGGGAGGTGCGATGGAGCAATGCTCTCCGAACGCCACAAATGTCTCACCTCGGGGTTTGGTGGCTCGATGCTCACCCAAATCCACACAAGGCCTCACCCCGGATGCGAAGGCACTCAACTCACTGATGCCACAAAAGGCTCACCCTATTCTCCCGTGAGCTCACCACAAAGTCCTACTCACGATCCACTAAGGGACACTTGAGGGAGGTTACCAAAACCCGGACAAGATTGGGGCTATCTCCACAACTCACTTGGAGGCTCCCAACAACAAAGCCACAAAAGGCTACAACTCCACAAAAGGCCAACAAAGACACAAAAGGCTACAAGACCACAAAAGGTCACAAGTCAACAACCCAACCACACAACCGTCTAGGGTTCCAAGAACCCAAGAGAAACAAGTCCACAAGCTTGAACTCGCCGAATCTCCGTGGATAAATTAAACCTATGCAAAAAATGTAAGGGTAAGTCATTCCCCAAATTCCAACAAAGCTATAAAAGCTATTGGGGGAATAAGGGAGGAAGAACACAAGAGAAGAACATAAAACTCTCCAAGATCTAGATCCCAATGATTCCTTCACAAAGAAAGGATTTGTCTTGGCGGGGATTGTAGATCCAGATCTCCTCTGCCAAATCCCTCAAAAAGATGCAAGAATCATAAGAAGGTAAAAGGGGAGAGGGAAAGCTCTTCAAGGTCAACAATGGAGGAGAGAGAGAAAGTCAAGAACCAAGAAAAGAGCCAGTACCCACGAAGGGGAAGAGGAGACCCTTTTAAATGGCTCCCAGATCTGCCTGTTATGGGCATTCATGACCCTGGCTAGAACTTCTGGTGGGAGGCCGGAAATTCCGGTGCCACTTAGCCAATGGTCAGAAAACGGCGATGCTAAAGACTGAAAACACGATCCAGGACAAAACTTCCGCCGGTTCATCAGAACTTTTGGTGGGAGCGGAACTACCGGTGGAAATTCCGACCAAAGTTCCGCCAAATAGAGCACATAAAACATAGAGGTTATAGTACGTGAGCGGAACGAGAGCCGGATTTTCAACCGGAACTTCCGGCGACAACTATGCCCGAGCGGAATTTCTAGTGCAACTTCCGATCCAAATTCCATCAAATACAAGAAACTAGACAAAGAGGATGCAGTACGTGAGCATAAGAAGAACCGGATCTTCCACCGAAACTACCGGCGGCAAAATGCCCTAGCGGTACTACCGGTGGCTAGCCGGAACTTCCGGTCAGGAAAACTCTAGAAACCAAAACTGCAATAACTTTCGCAACCGAACTCCAAACGAGATGAAACCTATTTTTTGGAAAGATAACAATGAATAGAATCCAAAAAAAAAGATATGCAACGAATATTGGGAATCACCTAGGGAGAAAAAACCATGAATATATATGTTATGTATCTCCCAAGGTGTGGAGCCGAAAAACTCGCAAGATCAACAACCACAATAAGATATGCAAGAGAAATCCTTATTTGATGAACTAGAGCTTGTTATGATGAAAACCACAAGCTCTAGATCCTCTCATATATAAGAACCAAATAACAACCAAGAAAGATGATGCTATGCACGCGAAGGTTTGAGCTCTCTCCGAATGATGAGATCGAGACACCCGCTTGAGAGCCCCTCTTGATAGAACAACTATCTATCCTAAACCCGGTATCCCAACTAACAACACGAGAATATCAAAAGAGAAGCCCTATCAAGATCATAGCTTTGCCTTGATCATTCCACTTGAACTTGATGTAGACCGTATTGTTCTTCTCAAGAGGGAACACCTTTCTTGATTGCTCTTGCTCTCCCTTGCTTGATGAAGACTTGCAAATTGCTCCCCATACTCCATGGGAAACCACTTCGTTGAACTTGTCTTCATCACTCCATGATCACGAGGGTGGGAAGCGTCAAGCATGAGATCTTCTAGAGATGGCGCATCTTGAGCTTGCCCTTCTTCATCCCTTCTTTAGATTGATCCATCTTGATGCAAATCTTTGCACTTGTCTTAATCAACCTTCAAGCACTTTCTTTCTTCATGATTCCAATGGGCACAAAGCCCTTTGACATTTCTTCAACTTTCAACCTTGAGACCAACACATGGCCCAAGCGATGCCAATGGACAAACCTACAAGAGAAACTCAATTTACACATTAGTCCATAGAGATTGTCATTAATTACCAAAACCACACATGGGGACATACATGCCCTTTCACCAATGTTATGTAAATGTTTCATTATTTTTTTGTCAAATCCTCCTCATATTGCATCAAATATGTTGAAATTTATTCTTCCTGATACTCTAAGTGCAATAATGAATATGCGTTCCAGCATGAGATGAAATTGTCTTCTCAAAAGTTCATGGAGATGTTGAGTTCCCACACTTTGAGAATGTTCAACCAATTTCTTATAGATTGACCTTGCATTTGCATTATACTTGATATATTGTGTTTTGCTGATGGTGCTCTATGAAAAAGAACATATATGTCAAGGATGATAATGATATGTTCCTATATCGGTCACATACATGGTTTTCTTAGTCTTCGGAATGTATAGGTACAAATGATTACTTGGAAACCTCTTGAGAACAAGAGTTTACAAAAATGAGCTGCAGAGAGCTACTTGCGGTTGACCTTCAATGAGTGGTTTAAGCCACACACTTAGACTACACAAGATTTGGCATGAAGAACACATAGAGTTGTTGCAAAGGTGACCTAATTCTACTTAAACAGTCATGTGCTATGATTTTCATGAATTGTCTACTCTTTTGGTGTTTATTCACTTTTATTGTGATTTTTTTAGAATTCTTAGAAGTTGAAGGAACATTGAGGAGTTGCACATAATATCTCTTGAAAACAACTACATGATGACCACAAGTTCAATAATATCCATCTCTCTATATATGGTGATGGTGAGTTATCATTGCAGATGACTCTTTTTTAAAGGTGGTGAATGGTATACTAAGTTACCCTCCTACTCATTGCCCCGAAGGTTTGAGAATGGATGTATGGAGTCAATGGAGGATACTAAAGGTGCATGAAGTCTCACTCCCGACAAGAGAGAACCATGGAAGAAGAGAAGGAAGAAGCCCAAGGCCTCCATTGATGGAGATGTATAATAGCTCTTCTTGTAGCTACTCTTTCTTCGTGAGATTCTAGCATTGCATGCCAATCTTCCCTGCCGAGCTTTGGTGGAACGATGCGTACCCGTGGGGGCATCAGTTGCGTGTTTATATAGGCATAGAGAATAGCCCCATACGTGGCATACATGGTTTGTACGTGCACGTGTTAGAGTACTACTCCATACCCGTACACATACGGTTACATACTCTAACATCCCCCTTAATCTAAACCATGGGAGAGGTTTGGATTACGCTTAAACTCATCTAAAGATTTTATAGCAAGTGGTTTGGTAAATCCATTAGCTATCTGGTCATTGGTGGAGATGAACTTGATATCAAGACTATTACTAGCAACACGCTCACGAACAAAGTGATAATCAATCTTAATATGTTTAGTCCTGACATGAAACACTGGATTGGCAAACAAGAATGTGGCCCCCAGATTGTCACACCATAAAAAAGGCTTCTCACAGAGCTTCACACCTAGTTCACGAAGAACAGCTTCAACCCATATTAGCTCTGTAGTGGAATTAGCAAGAGCTTTGTATTCAGCCTCTGTACTAGAACGAGATACAGTGGCTTGCTTTCTAGCACTCCAGGACACCAGATTCGGAACTAGAAAAATAGCAAATCCTCTAGTGGAGCGGCGATCCTCAAGGCAACCTGCCCAATCAGCATCTGAAAAAGAACTGAGAAGTGTATAGGAGGACCTCCTGAATGTAATACCAAGATGAGATGTATCCTTAGCATAGTGAAGAATGCGTTTATCAGCAGTCCAATGAGCTATGGTGGGAGCATGGAGATATTGGCAGACCTTATTGACAGAGAGTGATAGATATGGCCGTGTAAGGATGAGGTACTGAAGAGCACCAACAATACTGCAATACTGAGAGCTATCATCAGGACCGAGAGGAGTACCTTCATGCAGAGATAATGGCTCGGACGTGGATATAAGAGTTGGGGCCGACTTATAGTCCAGCATACCAACTCGAGTAAGGTTATCATGGGCATATTTTTGCTGAGTAAGGAGCAATCCATCGTGTGTACAAGTGACCTCCATATCGAGAAAGTAATGAAGATCTCCCAAATCTTTGATAGCAAAATGAGAAGTGAGGTCCTTGAGCAAGATGTCAATAGCATCATCAGAGGAACTTGTTTCAATGATATCAGCAACATAAATGAGAACAAAGATGGTAACTCCAGACTTGTTATAGAGAAACAAAGAGGTGTCAGCCTTGGATGGAATAAAACCAAACTCTTGCAATTTTTCACTCAATCGAGAATACCATGCACGGGGATCCTGTTTTAACCCATAAATATCCTTATCAAGCCTGCATATGTGACGAGGAGCGTCAGGATGTTCAAACCCATGTGGTTGTTTCATATAAACCTCTTCTTTCAGAACACCATGAAGGAACGCGTTCTTGACATCTAGTTGTCGAAGACTCCAACCAAGGGAGACATAAATATAGAGAACAATTCGGATAGTGGAAATCTTGACAACAATACTGAAGGTATATTCATAGTCAATACCATACCTTTGTTTGAAACTCTTTGCAACCAGTCGTTCTTTGTAACGATCAATACTACCACCAGCACGTCTTTTGATATGATAAACCCACTTATAGTCAATAATGTTCTTGTTGGAGCTAGGAGGGACCAGAGTCCAGGTCTTGTTCAACATCAGAGCATCATACTCATCTTGCATGGCAGCACGCCAATGTGTGTCAATGAGAGCATCAGGAAAATTTCGAGGTTCACCTATAGAGGAGAGCAATCCATATCGCAATGTACCATCAATATACTGTTTAGGTTGTATGATACCTTTTGGTAAACGAGTGCGAAGTCATGGTGACATCGGAGGTGGTGCAGCCTCGGATGCACTAAAAGCAGCCGTAGAGGATCCGTCTGAACTGGCAGGAGACGACACAGCAGGGGACACAACGGGTGACGCTACAAAGGATCCAGACGGGGCGGACCCATCGCTGTAGAACGGCGTGCGGCTGTCGGGGGAGACAACCGGGCTCCCAGCGCCACACGTCGCCTAGGGAGTGGAGGCGGGCGGCGGAGACGCGGTCGTCGGCGTGCGGGGCACAGGCGTGCGCGTGGGAGAGCGCTAGGTCGGCGCGAAGCACGAGGCCCCTGGACCACGCGGTGTCCCAGGAGGATCTGCACCGGGATCGATGCCTGCAGGGGAATGTTCCCCTGAATCTTCTTCAGTTTCTGCGCCAGATTAGTCATCTTGTGAGCTGAGTTCATTAGACGATTCCGAGAGCCGTGGAGCATCATTTTGACCAGAATTTTCGCCTACTGTTGCATCTACCCGTGGATCATAAACAGAAGGAACACAAATAGGCATAATAGTAGACATATGTTCATCATTATTTTGTGCAACCTCAAATGGAGTGGAGGATGAAAGTAGAAGGATTTCCTTTTTGAGAAGGGCACTAGCGTTTGGATGAAGTGCATGGAAGGGAAAACATTCTCATCAAAGACTAGATCACGAGATATATAGACACGGCCTGTGGAGACATCTAAGTATTTAACTCCCTTGTAAAGAGGACTATAGCCAATGAAGACACACCGTTTTGAGCGAAAAGCAAGCCTCCTAGTGTTGTATGGACGAAGATTGGGCCAACAAGCACAACCAAAAGTTCGAAGAGCATCATAATTGGGTGGGATGTGTAGAAGACGTTCAGTTGGAGACTCAAGATTTATGACTTTGCTAGGACGTAGATTTATGAGAAACGTGGCTATGAGAAAATCTTCATCCCAATATTTAAGAGGCATGGAGGCATTAGCAAGCAAAGCAATACCAACTTCAACAATATGACGATGTTTTCTCTCAGCAGAACCATTTTGTTGGTGGGCATGTGGGCATGAGACATGATGAACAATACCATCCTTTTGGAAGAAAGTGTTGAGTTTATCATACTCGTCCCCCAATTAGTTTGTATAGTAACAATCTTAATATCAAACTTACCTCAACATAATTTTGCCAATTAAGAAAATCTTGATAAACATCAGAACGCTTTTTAAGAAAATATATCCAAACAAACTTGCTATAGTCATCAATGCATCTTACATAATAGGCATGTTTCCCAACGGAAATAGGTGCATGACCCCATACATCAGAGAAGACTTGATCAAAAGGAATAGTGGATCTACTGGTGGAAATGGGGTATGGCAACTGGCGACTCTTAGATAGCTGACAAGAGTCACATATATATGGAGTAATTTCTAGAGTGTAAGCTATCTTATTTTTTCTAAGAACTTGTTGAACGATAAACAAAGATGGATGTCCTAAGAAACGATGCCATGTAGATGATGACAATTTTATTGTGATGAATGCATGCTTGGAGGACTCGGCGAGATGGGCATCAAGGGATAAAGTCCTCCATAGAAGGGGCCTCTAAACAAAATTTGTCGGGTTGCTTGGTACTTAATCAAAAATAAGAAAGGATGTAACTCAATAAAGACATGATTATCAAGAGTAAATTGATGAATAGATAATAGACTTTTAGAAGCACTTGGAACATGTAGAATATCATGGAGACGGAAGGAATTATGAGAGGTGCGGAAAACTGAATGACCAATTTTACTAATATGCATACCTGAGCCTTCAACAGTGCGAACACGATATTGGCCATCATACTTTTCATGAGTGTGAAGCTTTTTCAGCTCACCGGTGATATGGTTGGTGGCGACAGTGTCATAGTACCATTTGGTGTCGACTCCATTGAAGTTCGCACATTTGTTCCCACGGTCTCCATCACCACGGGGATCATCGTCGTAGCTCCACCAACAGTCACGAGCGGGGTGCCCGTGAATGTTGCATATCTGACATTGACGTAGGGAGTGGGCTGGCGATCACGCTTGCCGCGCCCACCTCCATCATGCCGATCTTCATCACCACGACGACGGGGGAGCTCGTCATAATATCAGCGCCCCTGGTAGCCGCCACCATCGCATCGGCCCTAATCATCGCGACGGTCGCGATAGTCACGACGATCACGGTAGTACTGTCGGCCGCGGTCATCACCACGGCCCCGATCATCATAGTGCGAGCGCTCGTCATACTACTGCTAGCGAGGACAATCTTCCTGGCGGGGTCGATCATCCTGGCACGGACGGTCAGGCCCATGCGGAGGTGCACCACCGCGGCACGCCACGTTGGCCGAAGAGGTGAAGCCCTCCTCGTTCTTGTGCATGCGATCAAACGCCTGGACCTGAGTGAGCAGATCATCGAGGGTGGTGCTGGAGTTGGCATTGACGGCGGTGTGGAGGGTGTTGTAGTGACTACCGAGGCCCTTGAGGACGTACCAGATCAGCTCGTCGACGTCGAGAGGTTTTCCTGCAACAACCAATTCATAAGAAATAGCTTTCATCTTAGTAAAGTACTTGTCGGCGAAGAGATCGTTCTTGTGGGTATCATTGAGGGAGGAGCACAGCTGCTGCACCCTGGTCTTGGACGTGGAGGACACATGGGCATTAATGGCAGCCCACGCCTCAGCTAAGGTCTCAAGCCCAGCAACATGCACGAGCACATCAGGAGAGAGGGCATTGAGAATCCAGCAGAGCACATGCTGGTCGCGAGAGATTCAGGCAGCGTACTCGGGGTTTTCAATGGTCACCTTCTTCTTGTTGATGTCCTCTGTCTCTAGGATCTTCTCTGATGTCTACTCGTTCCCTTCAACAAGATCAAGAACATGGGCACCACAAAGATCCGGGATGACAAGGGCCTTCCAGATCAATGCGTTTTCACGCATGAGTAGTTGTGAGGGCGAAGACCCGAGCGCTGCAGCGAGAACCATGGCAGATGATGTCAATGAAGACATGGCGATCTAGGGTTTTAGATGCGGCGGCGGCAAGGGACATGGGGATTCGGTGCGTCGGCGGCGGTTTTTGTCTTGGGTCTTGGGTCGTGGAAATCTCTATGCGGCGGCACACGTCGTGCGGCGATAGAGGACCTTGGTCGTGGTTTTTGGCTTGGGCGGCGGCGACAGCGTGCGGCGGCGGCACTAGCTATGGCGGCGGCGGTTTTAGGGTTTTGGTAGCAACTAGAGCACAGAAGAGGACGGCTCTGATATCATGTCGAGCTTTGGTGGAACGATGTGTACCTGTGAGAGCATCGGTTGCATGTTTATATAGGTGTAGAGAATAGCCTCCTTACGTGACATACATGGTTTATACGTGTACATGTCAGAGTAGTACTTCGTACCCATACACGTATGGTTATATACTCTAACATTCTCCACGTGAGGTTCTATTGAATCGTGGCTGACCAATCTTCCTTGCGCAAGGTTTTATTGGATCGGTAGGCCAGATGGTAAAAATAATAAGTTTCAAGAGTGATTGTTGGCTTGGGTTTTGAGATCTAGAGGCTACTCTATTGGGAGCTTGTTACCGGGTTCGATTTTTCTATTTATCGCCATCTCCACATGTATTCCCCTTGCTTCCACTTTGTGTCCATGTGTTCTTCCCTCGTCGGTAAATTTGTTAGGTCGGGCCAACCAATATGCATCGACTTCTCTACATACCTCTGATGAAAATTCCACAGAAGATCAAGCCAGCAGAACTCACTACAGTACGCGCGCGCTACATCGAGGGCAAAAAGACGTCGGCGTAGACCAAAATGCCTTCGGCGTATGGTACGCCGACAGCTGCCCTCGGCGTAGCCTCCTCGGCGAAGGTTTCCATCGGCGGAGCACAGACAAGTTGTCGGCATATCGAAATGCCGCCGGCGTACGCTACGCTGATGGCTTTGCCCTCGGCTTAGCGGTCGTCGACATAGCATGTCGCCCGGTTGTAAAAACATTTTCTTAAAAAATTATTTCTTATAATTTTTTTTTAATCTTTGAATTGTTTGACTCATTAATCTCTCACTTTAAACATTTTTAACACTAATTACACTTAATATTTGATTAAACTGCAGTCTTGGTCAAACTTCTCAGTCGGTCATCCATCCTAATACTACTCCAGCTTCAGCACGCTTAACTTCCTCGTTCTTTCAGAATATGTTTCCGCAAAGTAATTCATACATTGTTGTCAATACTATGATATTAATCCTATTAACTCTTATATCACCATGTCACATGTTTGTATTTTTTGAAATTACAAACAATTATTTAATGAATAATTAAAAATATTATTAAATTCAATTAAAAATATAATAATTTTACTTTTTTGTATTTTTTATTTAATATGGAATAATTAATATCTTTAAATCCGTAGATCGGAATTCAACAAATAATATGTCTAAATTGATCAGAAAAATGAGAGGAATCCAAATATGATATCCTTATCCACTAATCACAAACCCTCCGTTTCCGAATTAACTATTTGGTGGTTGCTTTAGAAAATCCCCCTTTTGCGCTCGGAAAATGAAAAATGGCTTTTTGGTGCGATGAAAAGGAAAACTTGCATTGGATATTTGATAAAATAGAATATTGTAAACCTAAAAATGATTTTTGTAAAAAAAACATGAGCATTGGATCATGTACTTATAGTTCATATGTGACCCACTTCGAGCCGATTCGGCATGAATTTATCTTTTTTACCAGAGGTGGACGGAAAGGTTTCGAATCCTCCTGTTGGGACATTGTCCATATAAGGTGGTCTAGTATTTTTGTAAAATATGGTGGTAGCATTTTGAATTAGCCATTTGGTGGTAGCTTCACAAAACCGTCAGTTTTTTGTGCTCGGAAAATAGGAAATACCTTTTTGGTGCGATAAAAAGGAAAACTTTATACTGCAACATTGTTCGCCATCCTATGATGCACGTGTATGCACAATATGGGCACATCATCACAAACTATGTCTTGATTCTAGCCATAACATTGGTCATTTGACCCAAAAGCTAAGAAACCTCGAATGAGATATGTCATTTTGTGAAGGTTTTTTGAGACATAATCAATATACCAAGTTTGATATTTTTCCTTCTAACTATGTCACATAATATAACACCAGGCGAAGGTTTCGCATTGTTTCGATCGTTTTTGAAATTTTTTTATGCCCGTTTTAAACTATCGTCAAACTTTGTCGAACGGCGGGCATGAAGATTCTTAGCTCGGGGCTGAGCCTCGCTAAACTTGGACTGGATCTTTGATAAAATAGCATATTGTGAACCTAAAAATGATTTTTTTAAACATGAGCATCGGATCATGTACATGTAGTTCACATCTGACCCACTTCCTACCGATTCGGCAAGAATTTATCTTTTTCACCAGAGGTGGACGGAAAGGTTTCAGATCCGCCTGTTGGGACATTGTCCATATAAGGTGGTCTAGTATTTTTGTAAAATATGGTGGTAGCATTTTGAATTAGCCATTTGGTGGTTGCTTCATAAAACCGTCCGTTTTTTGTGCGTGGAAAATAGGAAATTGCTTTTTGGTGCGATGAAAAGGAAAACTTTCTTCTGCAACATTGTTCGCCATCCCATGATGCACGTGTATGCATAATATGTTGGAGATATGCCCTAGAGGCAATAATAAATATAGTTATTATTATATCTTTGTGTTTATGATAAATATTTACATTCATGCTATAATAGTATTAACAAGGAAACAATAATACTTGTGTGATTTGTAAACTTAATTTGAAGTCCCTAGTAAAGCCTCTATATATTACTAGCTTGTTGGTTAATAGATGATTGTGGTTTCCCCATCATGAACATTGAGATGTTATTAACAACAAGATCATATCGTTAGGAGAATGATATGGTGGACATACTCCTATAGATAAGCGTAGCATAAAGATCAAGTCATTTTAATAGTTCAATTGCTATATGCTTTCTGATACATAGTAACCTAATTCCTTCGACCATGAGATCATGCATATCACTTTTACCGGATGGATGCTTTGATGACATCAAACACCACACCGTAACTGGGTGGCTATAAAGGTGGCATTGAGTGTTCGGAAAGTATTGGTTGAAACACATGGATCAAGACTGGGATTTGTCCATCCATATGACGGATAGATATACTCTGGGCCCTCTCGGTGAAATGTCATCCAATTGGCTTGCAAGCATGTGACTCGCTCACATATCACGGGAACGAGAAAAGAGTACTTATCGGTAACGAGGTTGAACTAGGTATGCAGAGATACCGACGATCATAACCTCTAATAAATAAACTATCGTGAGACAAAGGGAAATTGGTATCGTATGTAAGTGGTTCATTCGATCGCAAAGTAATCGTAGAAATATGTGGGATCCATATGAATTTCCAGATTCCTCTATTGGTTATTGATCGGAGAAGTGTCTCGATCATGTCCGCATAATTCACGAACCGTAGGGAGACACACTTAAGGATTCGATGTTGTTTGAGTAGTTATGGAATGATGAGAAAGAGTCCGAATGTTGTTCGGAGTCTCGAATGGGATTCGGGATATCACGAGGAGATCCGGAATGGTCCGGAGAATAAGATTCATATAAGGAAAGTCCCGTTTCGGAGTTGGAGAATGGTTCCGGTGTTTTCATCGGGAATGTTCTAGAAGGTTCCGGAATGTCCGGCACTCCGGAGGGGAAGGTTACATGAATGTGTTATATCAAGTTGGTATGATTACATCATGTACTCGGTGTCATCGCTGAACAAAATAGAGGGTTTATTCAAATCCTAGTTTGAAAAGTCAAACGGCTAGTTTGAAAGTCAAACGGCTATTTTTGGGAAGTGGGGAAGGAGGAGGAAACCGAGTTGGGGAGGAGTCCCTCCTCCACCGTCGGCCCACATCCAAGCCGAGTTGGGGAGGGACTCCCCTCCCCTTGGCCGGCCGGCCCCTCCACCTATAAAAGGAGGGGCAGGGCTCCCCTCCTAGACACACAAGATCCCCGCCTCCAAAACTCTAAGCCGCCAACGGCGCCACCGCCGCCCTAGGTCAAGCCACCGCCTAGCAACCCTAGCCGCCGTCCAAGCTTCCTCCTCGGCGTTTCTAAACCCTAGATCGTCGAGGGACTCTCTCATACTCCACCATACTCGCTCCGGCTTAAGGCGAAGCCCTGCGAGATCTCCCCTCTACTTCCGGTACCACGTCGTTGTGCTGCCGGAATCGCGAGGAGAGTGCTACAACCTCTGCTGCCTGCTGGAACAAGGGAGAGGAAGGTCTTCGTCGAGTACCGAACGTGTGACCGATCATGGAGCGCTTAACGCCAAAGGATCGCTCACGCGATCTTGAGATCGGGAAGAGTACGACTACATCACCCACGAGAATCCGCTCTCATTAAACACTTTGGAATCTTCGAGGGTGAGTTATTCTATCGACTCGTTGCTACAATCTAGTAGATAGATCTTGGCTTGTTTGTTTGTATGCGGTAGAAATTTTTTGTTTTCCATGCTACGAAACCCTACAAAGGGTATCGAGCCGTGTCTATATGTAGATCTGCAGACGAGTAGAACACAATGGTCATTGTGGGCGTTGATGATTTTATTGTCGATTGCTTCTTGTGTACTTTGCATCTTGCGGTATGTTGGGATGAAGCGGCCCGGGCTAACCTTACATGACATCGTTCATGAGACTTGCTCCACGCTTGACATGCAACTTGTATTGCATAAGTGGCTTTGCGGGTGCCTGTTTCTCCTAGCATAGTTAAGATCCAATTTACAACGGGTGATTAACAATACTAGTATCAATGTTGTGGTTCATGTTCGTAAGTTAGAACGACACTTATTGAAAGCCCCAAAACCACGTAAAATATGCAAAGAAAGTAGAGGCGTCTAACTTTGTTTTGCAGGGGTGTGCTGTGATGTGATATGGCCATGATTGTGATTATATTTGATATATGCAATGTTCCTTATTGTAAGTTGGCAACCGGCAGGAGCCATATGGTTGTCTTTAATTTATGTTAAGACCCGCGTGTCTATTCAAAGAGGTTGTAATAGTTGAAGCCGGTGGACGACAACCATGGAGAAGCGTCATTGACCTTGATGCAATGCCGGTGATGATGGAGATCATGTTCATGATAGAAGATGGAGATCGGAAGAACAAAGAAGAAAGGCCATATCATATCACATATTATGAATTGCATGTGATGTTAATCCTTTATGCATCTTGTATTGCTTAGTAGACAACGGTAGCATTATAAGATGATCCCTCATGCACATGAATTTCAAGTCATAAAGTGTTCACCCTTAGTTAGCACCGTTTCTAAAGCTTGTTGTTTCGAAGCACCACGTGATGATCGGGTGTGTTAGATTCCGCAAGTGTATACAAAGTGAGCAAGCCAGATTTGCTCATGCGAAAACTAAGGTTTGATCTTGACGAGCCTAGCATGTACAGACATGGTCTCGGAACACGGATCACCGAAAGGTAAAGCATGAATCATATAGTAGATATGATGAACATGTCGATTGTTTGCCATTGAAACTATATCAACTCTCGTGATGATCGGTGTTGATGTGGTGGATTTGGTTCGTGTGATCACTAAAACAATGTGAGGGATATTGTTTTGAGTGGGAGTTCACCTATATTAATTTTATTATTAATTTGAACTCAATTTGTCATAAACTTAGTCTAAACTATTGCAAATATGTTGTAGATCAATGGCAGCCCCTACCATCAATTTTAATGTGTTCCTAGAGAAAGAAAAGTTGAAAAACAATGGAAGCAACTTCGCGGATTGGTTCCGCAATTTGAGGATTGTCCTCACAGCTGGTAATTTGACCTATATGCTGGATGCACCGCTGGGTGACCCACCTGCAGCTGATGCTTCCGATGAAGTAAAGAATGTTTACCTCACTCGGAAGACTCATTACTCCACAGTTTAGTGTGCTATCTTGTATGGTTTAGAATCGGAGCTTCAGAAAAGGTTTGAGAATTCAGACCCATATGATATTGTCGAGGATCTCAAATTGATCTTTGAGACTCATGCGGCAATTGAAATCTATGAGGCTTCAACTGCAAGATGGAAGAGGGCAGCTCCGTCAGTGAGCATGTGCTTAAGATGTATGGGCACGCAAAAAAACTTCAAAGATTGGGTATAGTGATTCCTAATGCTTTGGGGATTTACCGCGTCCTCCAATCACTACCACCAAGTTACAAGAACTTTGTGATGAACTACAACATGCAAAACATGAACAAGACGTTGCCAGAACTCTTTGCCACGTTGAAATCTGCAGAAGTGGAGATCAAGAAAGAGCACCAAGTGTTGTTGGTCAATAAGACCACCAAATTCAAGAAAGGCAAGTCTAAGCAGAAGGGACACTTCAAGAAGGGTGGTAAGAAAGTTACCACGCCAACGAAGAAGACCAAGGCTGGACCTAAGCCCGACATCGAGTGCTTTTACCGCAAGGAGAAGGTCACCGAAGGAATTGCCCAAAGTACTTGGCGGATTTGAAGAACGGCAACATCAAGAAGAAAGGTATATCCGATATACATGTTATTGATGTGTATCTCACTAGTACTCGTAGTAGTGCACAGGTATTTGATCTTGGTTCGGTTGCTCATATTTGTAACTCAAACAAAGCGTAATAAACGGAAGCTAGCGAAGAATAAGGTGACAATGCACGTGGGAAACGGATCAAAGGTTGATGTGATCGCGGTCGGCACGCTACCCCTTCATCTACCATCGGGATTAGTTTTATACTTAAATAATTGTTATTTGGTGCCTGCGTTAAGCATGAACATTATATCGGGATCTTGTTTATTGCGAGACGGTTACTTGTTTAAGTCCGAGAATAATGGTTGTTCGATTTATATGAGTAATATGTTTTATGCACATGCACCTTTGATAGATGGTCTATTCTTGTTGAATCTCGATAGTGGAAATACACATATTAATAACATTGAGGCTAAACGTTTGAAATCGAGCGATAACTCGACCTATATGTGGCACTGTCATCTTGGTCATATTGGAGTGAAGCGTATGAAGAAACTCCATTCCGATGGACTTATTGAATCACTTGATTTCGAATCACTTGAAAGATGCGAAGCATGTCTGATTGGTAAAATGACTAAGACTCCATTCTCTGGAATGATGGATCAAGCTACGGACTTATTGGAAATCATACATACCGATGTGTGTGGTCCAATGAGTGTAGCATCGCGCGGTGGTTATCGGTATGTTCTTACCTTCACGGATGATTTGAGTAGATATGGGTATATCTATTTCATGAAACATAAGTCCGAAACTTTTGAGAAGTTTAAGGAATTTCAAAGTGAGGTAGAGAATCAACGTAACAAGAAGATTAAATTTCTACGTTCTGATCGTGGAGGTGAATATCTAAGTTACGAGTTTGGCGAGCATTTGAAGAAATGCGGAATACTTTCACAATTGACACCACCAGGAACACCACAGCGTAATGGTGTGTCCGAACGTCGTAATCGAACTCTCTTAGATATGGTTCGTTCTATGATGTCACTTACAGATTTACCGCTATCATTTTGGGGTTATGCATTAGAAACAGCCACATTCACTTTAAATAGGGCACCATCTAAATCCGTTGAAACGACACCGTATGAATTATGGTTTGGGAAGAAACCTAGATTGTCGTTCCTTAAAGTTTGGGGATGCGAAGCCTATGTAAAGAAGTTACAGCCGGACAAGCTTGAACCCAAAGCGGAAAAATGCGTCTTCATAGGATACCCGAAGGAAACTATTGGGTATACCTTCTATCATAGATCCAAGGCAAAATCTTCGTTGCCAAAATGAATCCTTTCTAGAGAAGGAATTTCTCTCGAAAGAAGTGACTGAAGGAAAGTAGAACTCGACGAGGTTGTCGAACCTTCTCTCGAAATTGCGAGTAGCGCAAGACCTTGGAAGAAGTTCTGTGATGCCCGCACCGCTAGAGAGGAAGCTAATGATGATGATCATGAAACTTGGTTGAAGTTTCTACAGAGCCTCGCAGTCAACGAGAACTCGTACACCCCTGCATTGGTATGATCCTGTTATGAGTGTCATGTTGGTGGACAACATCGATGACCCTGAGACATATGAGGAAGTGATGATGATCCCAGATTCCAATAAATGGCAAGAAGCCATGAAATCCGAGATTGGATCCATGTACGAAAACCAAGTATGGACTTTGGTAAACTTACCAGATGGCCGGAAGGCTGTCGAGAACAAATGGATTTTCAAGAAGAAAACAGATGCTGATGGTAATGTTACTGTCTATAAAGCTCGACTTGTCGCAAAGGGGTTTCGACAAATTCAAGGAGTTGACTACGATGAGACTTTCTCACCAGTAGCAAAGATAAAGTCTGTGAGGATTATGTTAGCAATCGCTGCATATTATGATTATGAGATATGGCAGATGGATGTCAAAACAGCATTCCTCAATGGAGACATTGATGAAGAGTTGTATATGATGCAACCCAAAGGTTTTGTCGATCCTAAAGATGCTAACAAGGTATGCAAACTTCAACGGTCCATCTATGGATTGAAGCAAGCATCCCGAAGTTGGAATCAACATTTTGATAAGGTGATCAAAAGTTTTGGTTTTATACAAACTTATGGAGAAGCTTGTATTTACAAGAAAGTGAGTGGGAGCTCAGTAGCATTCTTAATACTATATGTAGATGACATATTGTTGATTGGGAATGATGTAGACCTTCTTAATAGTGTCAAGGAATATTTGAATAATAGTTTTTCAATGAAGGATGTTGGCGAAGCAGCTTACATATTAGGCATAAAGATTTATAGAGATAGATCGAAACGCCTAATATAATTGTCACAAAGTACATATTTGGACAAAGTTCTAAAGAGGTTTGGAATGGAAGATAGCAAGAAAGGGTTCTTGCCCATGTTGCCCAATACGACCTTGAGTAAAACTCAAAGTCCGACATCGGCAGAAGATAGAGAAAGGATGAGTAAGACTCCCTATGCCTCAGCCATAGGATCTCTAATGTATGCCATGCTATGTACTAGACCCGACATTGCATATGTTGTTAGTTTAACTACCAGATATCAAAGTGATCCAGGAGTGGATCATTGGACAACGGTCAAAAACATCCTTAAGTACTTAAGAAGAACTAAGGATATGGTTCTTTCTTATGGAGGTGATGAACAACTCGTTGTTAATGGTTACACCGATGCTAGTTGGAACACCGATCCGGATGATTCTAAATCACAATCTGGATACGTATTTATTTTGAATGGTGCAGCAGTTAGCTGGAGGAGTGCAAAGCAAAGCGTTGTGGCGAGATCTTCAACTTGATCGGAATACATGGCTGCTTCGGAGGCTTCACAAGAAGCGATATGGATGAAAGAGTTCATTACAGAGCTGGGTGTGGTTCCTAGTGCGCTGGACCCAATGTCTATCTACTATGATAACATGGGTGCCATAGCCAATGCGCAAGAACCAAGGTCACACAAGAAGCTGAAGCACATCAAGCTACGTTTTCGCGCTATTCGAGAACATATCCAAGATGGGGATATAAAAGATTTGCAAAATACACACAGATCTGAATGTGGCGGATCCATTGACTAAACCTCTCCCGAGGGCAAAACATGACCAGCACCAAACTGCCATGGGTGTTCGGTATATTACCATGTAATCTAGATTAGATGACTCTAGTGCAAGTGGGAGACTGTTGGAGATATTCCCTAGAGGCAATAATAAATATAGTTATTATTATTATATCTTTGTGTTTATGATAAATGTTTACATTCATGCTATAATAGTATTAACAAGGAAACATTAATACTTTTGTGATTTGTAAACTTAATTTGAAGTCCCTAGTAAAGCCTCTATATATTACTAGCTTGTTGGTTAATATATGATTGTGGTTTCCCTATCATGAACATTGAGATGTTATCAACAACAAGATCATATCGTTAGGAGAATGATATGGTGGACATACTCCTATAGATAAGCGTAGCATAAAGATCAAGTCATTTTAATAGTTCAATTGCTATATGCTTTCTGTTACATAGTAACCTAATTCCTTCGACCATGAGATCATGCATATCACCTTTACCGGATGGATGCTTTGATGACATCAAACACCACACCGTAACTGGGTGGCTATAAAGGTGGCATTGAGTGTTCGAAAAGTATTGGTTGAAACACATGGATCAAGACTGGGATTTGTCCATCCATATGACAGATAGATATACTCTGGGCCCTCTCGGTGAAATGTCATCCAATTGGCTTGCAAGCATGTGACTGGCTCACAAGGGATCACATATCACGGGAACGAGAAAAGAGTACTTATCAGTAACGAGGTTGAACTAGGTATGCAGAGATACCGACGATCATAACCTCTAATAAATAAACTATCGTGAGACAAAGGGAAATTGGTATCGTATGTAAGTGGTTCATTCGATCACAAAGTAATCGTAGAAATATGTGGGAGCCATATGAATTTCCAGATTCCTCTATTGGTTATTGATCGGAGAAGTGTCTCGATCATGTACGCATAATTCACGAACCGTAGGGAGACACACTTAAGGATTCGACGTTGTTTGAGTAGTTATGGAATGATGAGAAAGAGTCCGAATGTTGTTCGGAGTCTCGAATGGGATTCGGGATATCACGAGGATATCTGGAATGGTTCGGAGAATAAGATTCATATAAGGAAAGTCCCGTTTCGGAGTTGGAGAATGGTTCCGGTGTTTTCATCGGGAATGTTCTAGAAGGTTCCGGAATGTCCGGCACTCCGGAGGGGAAGGGTACATGAATGTGTTATATCAAGTTGGTATGATTGCATCATGTAATCGGTGTCATCGCTGAACAAAATAGAGGGTTTATTCAAATTCTAGTTTGAAAAGTCAAACGGCTAGTTTGAAAGTCAAACGGCTATTTTTGGAAAGTGGGGAAGGAGGAGGAAACCGAGTTGGGGAGGAGTCCCTCCTCCACCGCCGGCCCACATCCAAGCCGATTTGGGGAGGGACTCCCCTCCCCTTGACCGGCCGGCCCCTCCACCTATAAAAGGAGGGGCAGGGCTCCCCTCCTAGACACACAAGATCCCCGCCTCCAAAACCCTAAGCCGCCGGCGCCGCCACCTGCCGCCGCCGCCGCCCTAGGTCAAGCCGCCGCCGCCTAGCAACCCTAGCCGCCGTCCAAGCTTCCTCCTCAGCGTGTCTAAACCCTAGCTCGTCGAGGGACTCTCTCATACTCCACCATACTTGCTCCGGCTTAAGGCGAAGCTCATGAGATCTCCCTCTACTTCCCAGACCACGCCGTTGTCTTAGGAATCGCGAGGAGAGTGCTACAACCTCCACGCTTTGGAACAAGGGAGAGGAAGGTCTTCGTCGAGTAATCGAACGTGTGACCGATCAAGGGAGCGCCGAACGCAGCGCCGGAAGGATCGTCTACGCGATCTTGAGATCGGAAAGAGTACGACTACATCACCCACGAGAATCCGCTTTCGTTAAACACTTTGGAATCTTCGAGGGTGAGTTATTCTATCGACTCGTTGCTACAATCTAGTAGATAGATCTTGGCTTGTTTGTTTTGTATGCGGTAGAAAAAAAATTCCATGCTACGAAACCCTACATAATATGGACATATTATCACAAACTATGCCTTGATTTTAGCCATAACATTGGTTATTTGACCCGAAAGCCAAGAAACCTCGAATGAGATTGGTCATTTTATGAAGGTTTTTTTGATACATAATCAATATACCAAGTTTGATATTTTTCCTTCTAACTATGTCACATAATATAACACCACGTGAAGGTTTCGTATTGTTTCGATCGTTTTTGAATTTTTTATGCCTGTTGTAAACTATCGTCAAACTTTGTCGAACGGCGGGCATGAAGATTCTTAGCTCGGGGCCGAGCTTCGCTAAACTTGCATTGGATCTTTGATATAATAGCACATTGTGAACCTAAAGATGAATTTTGTAAAAAAACATGAGCATCGGATCATGTACTTGTAGTTCATATCTGACCCACTTCCTACCAATACGGCAGGAATTTGTCTTTTTTACTAGGGGTGGACGGAAAGGTTTCAGATCCCCCTATTGGAATATTGTCCATATAAGGTGGTCTAGTATTTTTGTAAAATGTGGTGGTAGCATTTTGAATTAGCCATTTGGTGATTGCTTCACAAAACCGTTCGTTTTTTATGCTCGGAAAATGGGAATATGGTTTTTTGGTGCGATGAAAAGGAAAACTTCCTCCTGCAACATTGTTAGTCATCCCATGATGCACGTGTATGCACAATATGGGGAAATTATGTAACACCCTCAGAATCGGACCTATGCAAGTTTTAGCGATTCCCGCCAAACCCGCATAGAAACGATTCAAAGGTGCCCACCAGGCACTTTCATGCGGGTGGAAAACGAAGTAATAACATTACACAATAGTCCTCGATGGGACCCACAGAACAGATATATATAAAACACGACTCCATGAGTCAAGAATACAGATATAATGTACAAAGATCCAAATCACCTTGAAAATGATAGAGCGTCCAGCTACGGACAAGATGCAAATGGGGCTAAGAGCCCTGAAGAATAACCAATGGCGTCCATAACCCCTGTGCCAAGCGGAAGGGTAACCCCGCTAACGACGTCGATCTCAAACCTGCTTAAACAAAGGGGTGCCGACCAAGGGCAAAGGAAAAAGAGGAGGCGTCGATCGAGGCCAAGACACGGCGAGGCTAGAATTCGGTCCTCGCCTACATAGGTATGGTGGCGGCGGCAAAGATGCACTAAACACCCTATAGAGACTCGATGTAACTGGCGGCTATCAGAGAGGGGTAAGAAAGGCCTATTCGGAACCAACCTGATACTACCATCAAACAAACCCGTCCTGGTGTTTCCCCCTCGAGACCAAACGAGGAAGTCAACCGAGGAACTCACACCGTTGGCAGTTTTATTTATTCAGTTATCGTTGCAGCAATTACTAGTCAGGTATAGATAGCCATCCTGATAAAATAAGCCGTGGGCACTTTTAGTTAACCATTCTGTTGTAGTTGCAACACTTACTAGTCAAATACAATTAGCATGAGATAACCCAAAACCCAGCAGTTGTTGGCACTTTTATTTAGCCATTCCGTTGTAGTTGCAATGCTTACTAGTCAGGTACAATGGTCGCAAGCGACACTCCAAACAAACAATTGTGGGCAGTATTATTTAGCCATTCCGTTGAGGTGAAGCTGATTACTAGTCATTATAGAGTCAAATTTATAGCACTACTTTAGTTATAGTTGTCTATGATCGAGATACTGTGCTCCAAGTCGTCCATAACCGCGGACACGGCTTTCAGAAAGTTTTACCCGGCCGGGGTGCACCAATAGCAACACACGCTCGATCAACCTCGGAAAAACCAAATCAAAACCCAACGAGGCCTTCACGACAAAGCAATCACAGGATTCAGAAATATTTCAGGGGGCCACCCCATTGAGTAGACCCGCAACAAAGCCAGCTGACTCCGAGACGGACTCAAGGTTTGCGACAATGGTCAGAACGATCGGGAACCCAAAACTGGGCTTGTCGATACCGCGAAAACATTCCGCTTACCTAAACAGTACAGTGTGCTCCTCGCACAATCGTAATAAAGCAGTAAAGCATGGCATAAGTACAGGATAGTAAATAAAACCTCAAACTAGTTTGTGGCCCCAAGAAATAAGAATGAATCATGCTCTGGCTCAGGGGGGGTCCCATAATCCTCCCGGATGTGGATAGCGCGATAAATCAAAGAACATGTATCAAGCACTCGGGGTCCTACGGGACACAAGTGGGCGGTCGGAAACCAAATATTATCTATCACCCACCGATGCCTCTGCTTACTTACTTCAATTTTTGTTGTTAAACAGGAATTAAAGTGAACGATAAGTAAAGCCATGATCATCTCCAACATCAAACATGCGGCAAGGCTCCAACAACTGTGGCACTTGACACGCATAAAGACTTGAGCAAGCGACTACGACGCGCAAGTCCAACTATCTACTAAACAACAGGTAATAGGATGTGTCCAAGGCAATATAGGGCTGCAAGGGATATCACGGGTACGAAAACTAGAGCATCGCAACACCGATAGCAATAGATCAACAGGAGGGAATAAATGCTATAAAAGTAAGATAGGTAGAAAGGGGGAGATGCTCGCCTGAAAACATTGTCGAAGGTTCAACCGAAGATCGGGTCGACTCTCGCATCAACTCAACTACCTTATCCGCGAAGAAGAAAAACACTAGAAGAAACACCGGATGCACTATTTAATACTACGGCAAAAGATCGGGCATGATGCATGTATGATGTATGACATGGCAAAGGTGCGATGCAATTAGGTCATATTAAGTGGAACCGGGGTTCCGACAATTAATTAGATGGTTCATGTTATTTATCTACCCCGCAAATTAAATGTTGTCTTAACATGGCAAGATATGGTACCGGTTCGATGCACAAATTTAAATGAGGCCAATATGAGGCTAGATTTGCCCGCATATGGGCCCCATATTTAATTATTAGGTGAATCGGCATAAGGCCCCCAAACCACACAAATATGCATGCGAGATGAATGATTAATATGCAACAGGTTGTATTATATTATAAAATAGGGTTTCGGGAAGGGGTTCACACTTTAGGGGGGTCTCGACGAACTTGGGTTCCAGGGTTCGGGGTCGGGTCTCAGGGTTCAGGGCTCGACGGGATCGTTCTCGGATAGCGGAGCAGATCTTGGCGTTCCGGGAGGAAGAACTTGGTTCGGCGTCAGGGGCGCATCGGCCTCGCCCTGGTCGGTGTCGATCTTGTCGCATCCGTGGTCTTCGGGCCCGTGTAGACGGCCATGGAGTTCAAGGCGGCGAACTTGGCGTTCTGCGTCGGTGTCCTTACCGTCCGTGTTCTCGAGCATCGCAACCGGAAAGGAGTACTTGTCGCACATGTGGTCTTCAAGCCCGGGGTCTCCGTCATGGCGTCCTATTGTAGATCTTGTTGGTGGTCCAGCAAAAGCCACCGGGTTCGGTCTTGGTTCCATTGTCGATGGCGATCTTGGCAGCACACTTCGAGTGGTGAAGATCTTGAGGTTCCAAGGGGTTCGGGGTTCGACGCCTTTGAATCTCGGAACTTGGTGTCCGCGGCCTTTGGTTCCGTGTAGAAGTACTTGGAGTCCCGGAGCCATCGGATGACCTTGACTGATATAGTCCTCACGTTCATCCCTTTGGGTTCCTACGTGTTCGTTGAACTTGGCATCGGTACCGATGGAATCAATCATGGCTAGGCTACACCCGATGAGAGGCACAATCGTGCCTGGGAGCATCAGGCACAGAGAGGCATCTGACACACATGGGCACAAGCCTGTTGTGCGTGCTCTTGGACACGCAGACACGTAGGCAGCAACAGCCGCAGGTCAACGGCGGGGAGGCGGATAGGGGAGACGGCGGAAGCATCGGTGAGGTCACGGTGGCGGCGCATAGCTCGTTGGTGGGCACGGCGACGAGGGCGGGCGCGGCCTCTATGGCGCAGGAGGAAGAGGAGGCACCGCGAGGCGCGCGGGCCGGACGCGGGCCGGACGCGGGTCGGAGGCGGCGGGGTCGCAGCGCGGGCGAAGCGGCGGGAGAGGAAGCGGCGAGCGAGAGGAGGAGGGGGCGCAGCGGCTAGGCGGATGCTCGCGGGACCGGGGCCGAGGGCGACGGTGGCAAGCGGCGAGAGAGAGAAGGAGGCATGGCGGGTTCATCGGCACGCCGCCGCGGGGAGGCGCGGCGAGGAGGAGGAGGGCGAGGGCGGAGGCCGCGGCGGCGCCGGAGCGAGCGGAGGAGAAGGGCGGGGTGAGGACGGCCGGAGGCGGCTCGCGGACGGAGGAAGGAAGGTGGGAGGCCAGAGGAGGGGAAAGAGGGGCGGTGACGGCGCCGAGAGAAGGGGCGCATGGCGAGCCAAGGGCGAGGAAGTGGGGCGAGGCCGCGTGGGGCGCGGTGGCGGTTGGTGAAGGGAGGGAGCTGCCGGCGACGAGGAGGAGGCAGAGCCAGAGGAGGAGGACGCGTGGCGAGGGGAGGCTGGCCAGCTGGGAGTGGAGGTGGACGTGCGCGTCGGGGTGGCTAGAGGAGGAAGAAGGTGGGGAGGGAGAGAGGTGGTGGTGGGGCCGGTGGGACCAAAGGGGCGAGGTGGCGTGCGGTGTGTGCGTGTGTCGCGTGTCGGATGGGAGAGAGAGAGCTGTGAGATGGGGTGGGACCCAGGGAGAGAGAGGGGGAGAGAGAGAGGAGGTGGGTCCAGGTTGTAAGTGAGAGGGGTAAGGTGGAACTGTGTGAGAAAGAGGGAGAGGGAAAAGTGGTGGATTGATGATGTGGCGGGGTGGGTAGGAAGTTGGGGGAGGGGTGAGGTGGCGAGCTGTGAGAGGTGGGTAGGATAGATTTGGGTGGGAATAGGATTTAGAGTGTAGGTTTTTAAATATGTGTTTGTTTGGTTTTGTTTATTTTAAAACAAGGCTACTTTGCAAATAGTGTTTAGGTAAATAAAATATCCGATACGATCGGGATTTTGCATTTGAAATGAAGAGGGGTGTTTGTACAAAGCAGAACTAGGCTTTTCGAAATGGTTTTAGACAAACAATGCATGATGATGACGATGCAATGCACAAAATCAACGCGATTTTCTAGTAGTGGTTTTGCGGGATGCCACAAATTATCACAAACTATGTCTTGATTCTAGCCATAATATTAGTCACTTGACCCGAAAACCAAGAAACCCCGAATGAGATAGGTCATTTTGTGAAGGTTTTTTGAGACATAATCAATATACCAAGTTTGATATTTTTCCATCTAACTATGTCACATAATATAACACCACGCGAAGGTTTCGCATTGTTTCGATCGTTTTTGAATTTTTATGCCCGTTTTAAACTATCGTCAAACTTTGTTGAACGGCGGGCATGAAGATTCTTAGCTCGGTGCCGAGTCTCGCTAAACTTGCATTGTATCTTTGATAAAATAGCATATTGTGAACCTAAAAATGATTTTTGTAAAAAAACATGAGCATCGGATCATATACCTGTAGTTCATATCTGACCCACTTCCTGCCGATTCGGCAGAAATTTGTCTTTTTACCAGAGGTGGACGAAAAGGTTTCAGATCTCCCTTTTGAGACATTGTCCATATAAGATGGTCTTGTATTTTTCTAAAATGTGGTGGTAGCATTTTCAATTAGCCATTTGGTTGTTGCTTCACAAAACCGTCCGTTTTTTGTGCTCGGAAAATAGGAAATGAATTTTTGGTGCGATGAAAAGGAAAATTTCCTGCTGCAACATTGTTCGTCATCCCATGATGCACGTGTATGCACAATATGGACACATTATCACAAACTATGACTTGATTCTAGCCATAACATTGGTCATTTGACCCGAAAGCCAAGAAACCTCAAATAAGATAGGTCATTTTGTAAAGTTTTTTTTTGAGACATAATCAATATACCAAGTTTGATATTTTTCCTTCTAACTATGTCACATAATATAACACCACGCGAAGGTTTCGAATTGTTTCGATCGTTTTAGAATTTTTTATGCCCATTTTAAACTATATATAATGTTTTATGTTTCACTTAATTTTTATTTACAAATGTGTAATATTTGAGTGTAGATAGATAGATCTTATTTTTTTGCAAATTTTGATATATTATTTGTATTTTTCTGAATTAGAATGATTTAGTTATGATTTTTCAAAGTTTAATGAGGTAAAATAAAAAATAGCTACGCCGAGGGCAGCCGTCGGCGTAACATAAAATATGCCGAGGGAAATTCTACGCCGACGGCTGCTTCGCGGGGCTGGCTTGGACGATGGCTACACCAATGGCCCCGACGTTTGGCCGTCGGCGTAGCGACCGGCCGTCGGCGTAGCTTCCTAATCCTGTAGTGAGTAAAGGTAACATCTAATGACGCACCCTTGCAATGCATGCCATCGAGCTGCTCTATCGCCGTACTTTTAGGGAAAGAAGATTGTGAGCACAAAATAGCAAACATATGGGACCAATCGATAAAAAACACTTCATAACACCATCATCAAAAAACCAAAGAGTTGGACGAAAATCCACAAGATCAGAAGTTATCAACACACATAACCAATACATCATAGATGTCACACGATCACAATGGCCACAACCAGACATTTCGATAGAACTGTCAGTTCCTTTCTTCCATGTAGTGTCACCTCTACCATTGAGATGTAGACACCAAGGACACACAAACCTAGCAAAGACGAAACTAAAACTGTCCATAAGTGTAAGTGTTGATCTGTGGTTCCCCTCACCTTTTGCTGCTGAATCCAAATAGGCCGTTGAAGGCAAGGAGAACCATGAAGAACCACGTCTCTAGGGTCTTCTCCTTTCACAAGTTCTCCTCTAGATTCAATCTGGTCAGAGCATGTACTTGTAATACTTCCTCCCTTCACTAACATAAGACATACTAGCATTTTTCGAAAACACCTGGACATGTTTTAGTGTGTACATTCACTCATTTTGGAGTAGTATTATTAGTGTGCACATATATTGTCATGAAGGACACACAAACCTAGTAAAGATATAACTGTTGGACTTCTGTTTGCCTTGTTTGTTCAGCCATGGAAAATGCAATACTAAAAATCCGAAAAGCTAAACTTTAAGTAAATATAAGTGTACTCATATAGTCTTCCAACCAACTATATTCCTTTTTTAGGTCACTTTACCAGAGTGAAAAGTAAAGTCTTCTGCTAGCTAATCAAGATATAATGAATGCACCACGATGGTAAGTAGCAGTAGGGTAATGGAAAACATGGAGATCGCACATGATCGCGTCGGCACGCGCTTTATGCCAATTTTCCAGTTCTAGCTGAGACAATGAAAAACAGAAAATGATGGCAGTTGACTTGAGTTCATAACATTTGGGTACGGTAAAGTCATGTAATTTCAAAGTTCTGGAACGAGTAATATGAACTTCAAGTACGGAAGCAACATTGTCCCCTAAATAGAGGTCATCTTCTCATATGAAGGAAATGCAGATAGTTTCACTGTCATTTGTGCTTTCCAGTGATTACTTTTGTCTGCCAGGAAACAAAGTGGCCCTGGTTGTCACATCATCATCCGCCCTTCTTTGCTAATTAATGGAGTGAATCACCGTCATTGTTTATATGTAGTTAGAGACTTAGAGATAGATATCACTGAATGTAACAAGGAAATCAAGTGAGTCAGCACAGAGAAAAATCCAAAATAATTGGGATACTGCCAATTATGTTTTAGTGCTAGATGAATTGGAATAACAGTTTTCCATGATAAAAGAAATAGATAATCATGAAACTTCACTGTCCTATATGTATGTCCTTTTTTAGAATCTCACTTAGTTTTTTGGCGCAAATAATTAAGAACATCTATTCTTTAAAATTTAACAATTCAGTACCTAATTTAAGTCTCACTCTTTTCTGTAGTTTCACTACGACCTCAGATAGGTTAACAGCTACTTCTGAATATTCAGATTACATGCAAGATTGAAAGGATGTCACAACTGACAGCTCAAAAACAAATGTAGGCATGGAGGTCTGTCCAATAGAAAAGCATGTTGTTTAAGCATAGACTCTATTAATCTGCTTTGAAACTTAATGAATAAACATAAGACATTCAAATATAGTTAAAGACAGACAAGCATTATGCAGATGGCAGTGTTCTGATTTTCACTAATAGCATGTTCTTTCCATTTGATGATTGATGTTCAGTGGACAATTTTCTTGCTGAAAAAAATATGCAGAACTAAACACATGACACATGAAAAAAGTTAACCATGGTACACAGTGTCCTATTGTAGAAATCTATACTCGCAATCGGTACACAGTGTCTTCTGCTAGCTAATCAACATATAATGAATGCACCACGATGGTAAGTAGGGTAAGTGCAAAACATGGAGATCACACATGATCGCGCACGTGCTTCATGCCAATTTTCACAGTTCTAGCTGAGACAATGAAAAACAGAAAATGATGTCAGTTGACTTGAGTTGCATAACATTTGGGTACGGTAAGGTCATGTAATTTCAAATATCTCGAACGAGTAATAAGAACTGTAAGGACGGCAGCAACATTGTCCCCCTAAATAGAGGTCATCTTCTCAGATGAAGGAAATGCAGATAATTTCACTGTCATTTGTGCTTTTCAGTGATTACTTTTGTCTGCCAGGAAACAAAGTGGCCCTGGTTGTCACATCATCATCCTCCCTTCTTTGCTAATTGGTGGAGTGTCACTGTTGATGTCTATAGTTAGAGACTGAGAGATCGATACAACTTGATGTAACAAGGAAAGAGAGTGAGTCAGCACAGAGAAAAATCCAAAATAATTGGGGTACTGCCAATTATGTTTATTGCTAGGTGAATTGGAATAAAAGTTTTCCATGATAAAAAATAGATAATCATGAAAGTTCACTGTCCAATATGAATGTCCTTTTTTAGAACCTCAGTTAGTTTTTTTGGCGCAAAAAGCTAAGAACATCTACTCTTCAAAATTTAATAATTCAGTACCTAATTTAAGTCTCACTTTTTTCTGTAGTTTCACTACGATCTCAGATAGGTGAACAGCTACTTCTAATATTCAGATTGCGCTTTGAAACTTAATGAATAAACAGAAGATATTCAAATATAGTTGACGACAGCCAAGCAGTATGCAGATGGTAATGTCCTGATTTTCATTAATAGCATGTTCTTTCCTTTTGGTGATTGATGTTCAGTGGACAATTTTCTTGCTGAAAAAATATGCAGAATTAAGCACATGATACATGAAAAAATTTAACCATGGTACACAGTGTCCTATTGTAGAAATATATACTTGGAATCGGTACCAGTGAAGCAACCAAGAAATGAGGAATGCTGGCAAGTCTCCGCCGCAGCACCACCTGCGTGCTGAACTGCAAACACACTAAGGTGCTGCCAATACCACGCTCCAGTTTTCCAGAAAACAAGCATCACTACGATGTGTTAAGCGTACCGCTCTATTTCTGAATAGAAACGTTAATTCTGGAATACTGGTACAAGACCTCCAGAAACCATGCAATTTGCTTAGCGCTTACAATCACAAACTCAGAAAGGGCAAACTTAAATGTGTGCGTTCATCTTGGAAGAAACCATAAGCCTTGGGTGCTTAAAATCTGCTCAATATGATGACATGGTTTGGTGCTTGGCCTAAATTACCACGCAGAAAGAGTTGGTTACCATAAGCTACCATAAATTATCATATTCACAACCAGGTTAACAGTCTCCGCAGACTTCGGACATTTGTACTGATACCATCAAAGCATTCTGCTGCGTACAATCTGCAGAGAAGATAGTGTTCCAACATCTGCAATGCCTTCTGAAGATCCAACATGAGGAGACTGTATTATGTTTGCACTAGTTGGTGTAAATCCTTTCTCTGCCATGTTACTAACCAAAGCTAAAGCCTTCATGGCGTGGCCGTCTCGGCATAAGCTACTATGAGGTATATACTCTACTCTAAGTGATAATATCAAAAACATTACTCATGGCTCTTCATATAACTGTCAGCTGTCAGCTGTCAGGTGCGCACCCTGCCTCCTCCATCACATCAAGATGGCAACCTTCCTCAGAAGACATCCTTAAAACACACATCCCGTCACCAATCTTGATATCAGTATGTATTACTAGTATGATGCATCGGTAATAATGCTCTGTATGCTTCGCCCCACAGCTTTTCCTTGCAGAAGCTGCCCGATATAAGAATACACATAGACGGATAGCCCTATTTTCCTCAAGTTACAGAGCATTGACAATGACTTACAGCCTTACTACCGGGACCAGACTAGCACAAACTGAAAAGGATTTGATTCTAGGTATAGGCATCCAGCACGAACTATTTACAAGAACCAAAAATACCTCATACTCCACCTTGGAACCATGGGTTTTCACAAGAACCGAAACTGTTATCTTGGCAATGGGCAGGGTCGGCAAGTAAACCAGCCTCAGCATCAGTTCGAACACCTTCAGTACAAGGCCAAAGCTGGAGCCAGTTACAGAGTCATCTACTAGCCCGACGGAGCGGCAAATAGGCGACCCGACACCTGAAGAAGCTTCTTTCCGGTCCGGGCCCAATAGGGCATTTCCCTTTTTCTGTTTTTCTCCGTGGTTTACACTTTCTCTGTTTCTTATTCTTAATTTATTTATTTACTTATTTGTTTATATTTTTATTTTATTTCTAGTTCACTTTTACTTTTATTATTTCTTGTTTCCTTCTTTTTTGTTTTAAGTGGTTTAAAGATACGTAGAGATGAAAAAAATTATATGTATATTTTTTATACAAACACTTTTCTAAACAAAGGAAGAGGGGATTGCGCTAACTCCTACCTCCTACTCCTATCGAAGATCAACTGCCACGAACTTCCAACCGATTCCTTATGCATTGTTGTCGACACTTACATCATCATAAAGAGAACCATGATATTCCAAGAACCTAGACTAGACTTCTGGAACATCCAATGCATTTACACATGTATGATTATTACCCTTCAACTTGGTTATTCTATTGAACTTAGAGAAAAAATAAAGGAGAATACTTAATAATATGACAAAACATTTATAAAGAACACCTATCTCATCGCTGATGTTGAATAAACCAACTTTATGATGGGATAAGATGGACGATAAGCCATGAGGTTCACTATCATCGGGGGCAGATCTACACCCCGGGCAACCCAGGCCATGGGCCATGGCCCGGAACGTAGACAACTTTTTAACCTATATATTAGTAGAAATACACTATTTTCTCTAGGATTTAGCCTAATTTCAACATATAATACGATGTTGGCCCTAAGTTTGGTGGAATTATGGATCCGCCACTGAGTATCATAACAGTTTCCTTGTGGTAACGGTAGCGAATCTTATCAAGAACTCTTTGCGCTTTGAAACCAGACAAAATGTAGAAGTGCTATGGAACTTGTGATGGCAGAAACGGGCACAACCTGAAGAAAAAGGCAATGCATGTGTGCACTACATGCCATACATGAACAATGTTCTCCTCTCTACAGCAATTATATGCAATTGGTATCACTGCCCTGCTGTGTAGCCAACTTATACAAGTTTGTGGTAGGAAGATCAGAATTAGCAATTGATAAAAATAAAGGATATGGGCTCACGTGAGTAAAAAGTAAAAATATATCCATATCAAAAGATCTAGTCTAGGGCATTCCGACATGTATGCCACTCTCAACTAAGATCAATCTAGTTATGATAGTAAACAACACTAAGATTAAACAACACGGTTATCACAAAACTTGGTTTCTAGATTATCGGCTGAAGTACATTCTTATTTTCTCTCAAAAAAGCTTTCCAAATTGTACAAGCTTCTTTCAAAGTATACGACTTTCTAGATGTATATAACGCCCAAATTGTACAAGCTTCTTCCAAAGCATATAGATTTCTTGATGTATATAACGATCTCTAGACAAATGAATCTCGTATGAATCATATGATGAAGTAAACACATGAGTGGATATATAGCAAAGAAACCCTTCCGTCAAATTTAAAAATAATTCCACTAACAATAGAACATAAGTAACTTGATTTGATAGAACATCTTCCATTGAGTCTTTGCACCTAACCCTTTCCTTTGCATTCTAGTTGAAGAACCCCCTTGTTTTATCAAAATATGGATATGGCTTAGGATTGTCCTTTTTAAAATTCCATGGTTTATGTGAATTTGAGCACATGAAGTGAAGAGAAAGGTCTGTTCACCACAAACATAAAAAAAATAGAAATGATTCTCATAGAATGATATTAGATTCTGCAATTGCGCTATTTATACTATGCTTAGGGTAACTCCAATGTACTACCAAAAACGGGTTGCACCCGTTCATTTCTATCTGAGCAGATAGAGGCCAACGCCCAATGGGGCAATACAAAGGGACGATGTTCCACTCATCGACCCGTTTTGATGCATTCCCATCCCAAAAATTTGGGCTGGATTTATGGTTCAGCAGACAGTGTCCGCGTCCGTGCGCCGCACAATCCTCTTGTCCGACGTTGTAGAGTGATATCTCTGCAATGTTGGGATTAGTGCCCTAGAGGTAATAATAATAATAACTATTATATAATCCCTGTTTAATATATAGGTTCGTCGAACTATGCTATAACTATTGTGAATCATGATTGTGAGAATCAAAGAAAATCTCACAATGGAGGTGCAGTAAAGATGAACTAACGAAGATGTTCCTAGTCTATCCTCTAGGACCACCCCATGTGTTCTATGATGATCAAGTTTACTGATCCTAGTATGGAAGTTACTGTAACTGAGGATACCACCAATAATGGGAGTACTTTATCAAGAAAAATATGGGTACGGAACTGACTATGAGATAGTATCATGAAGTTAATAGTCAAACCATAAGATTTTATATTATGCATAAATCCTAAAGACCATGAGAATATCAAGTACCCTCATGTTAGAATACTTATCATTGTGATTGTCCCAACCCCACCTGGAATGGTGGCCAGACAGACAATTACGAGATAAGTACAAAAGCATGTCTGGGAACTTGGATAGTTCAACAAATGGGATGTCGCTCCTCCTGATGATGAAGATATATTATCTAGGTCCACTAAATATTATGATTTCACCTAAAGAGAGTGAAATCGGAACGAGGATAACTGGTATAGTGATCAAGGAGTTAATTCACAAGAATACCAATATCTCGCCTCGGATTGTCACATCAGATATCGCGAAGAGGAAGGATAAGTATATGTATAATGAACGGGTTCACTCGATGCTATCTTCACATAGTGAAGTAGGAACCATCATGGGCGTTTAGGCTCCATTGTTGGTTATTGATCTGAAGGTTTTCAGTATCATGTCTACTTACTATCGAACCCGAATGGGTCACACGCTTAAGCATTAATGATAAAGTTGTGCTAGTAACCTTTATGGTAGATAGCTGAGAGGGTTGTTCGGAATAGTTTCTGGACACACCAGAATAGTTCTGGGATTCTTTATGTCACTTTAGAGAGCAATCTAAATAGTTCCGGTGGCATACCCTAATTCGGGAAAGTAGTTTTGAAGTCATAGGTGATGATTTCTAGGTTCATCATAATCATCTCGAGACGGTTGAAATGTTGAGGAGTTTTCGATAAGGTTCCATAATATATATAGGTTGGAGGTACCGGGTTCATCAGAGAAGAAACCGGAAAATAAAAGGAGCATATGAAGGGTTCCGGTGGGGAATTGATCATAGAGGGTTAGGTCCACTCTAGGGGCGGCGCATGGGCCTCCAAGTTGTAGGGTTCGTTGCATGGAAAACAAAAAATTCACAAGAATGCATAAAACCAAGATCCAATCTTTGGCAAAGCCAAGATCTAATCCACGAAATCAATGCAACGAGATTGTAGAGGATTAACCCTCATAGATCCAAAATGTTTAATGAGATTGTATTCTCGTGGTTGATGTAGTCGATCACTTGCCGATCCCAAGATCGTGTAGACGATCCTTCCAGTGTCGTGTTCCGGCAGCGCTTCCGCAGTCGGTCACACATACGGTAGTCAATGAAGACCTTCCTCTCTCTTGTTCCAGCAGGGAAGCATAGGTTGTAGATCTGCTCGGGATCCCAACAGCACAACGGTGTGGTGGTGGTGGTGGAGGAGAGATTTCTGCAGGGCTTCGCCTAAGACGGAGCAGGATGGTGCACGAGAGAGAAGAGAGGGGCGGCTAGGGTTAGGCGCCAATGTACAAGGGTGTGGGGGGTGCGCACCCACCCCTCATTATATAGGTGGGGGCGTCCGGCCAAGGATTCCCAGCCCAGTCCGTGTCCCCCCTGACGTGGCTCAGTAGTAGAGCTTCGTTGGGAGACCCCAAGAGGAAGGTATGATGAGCACGACAGTAAGTTTTCTCTCAGTTATGAAACCAAGGTTATCGAACCAGTAGGAGCAAGGAAATAACTCCAAGGTGTTGCTAACAACTTGGAATCCTGCACAACACAAACTCAAGACTTTGCCCCCAACTTATAGTGAGTTTGTCAATCTCACTGGTTTGCTGAATACAAAGGATTAAACGTATGGTGTGGAAGGTAATGGTTGCTTCGAGAAAGTGAACAGTAGCAATAGATGATGTAACAATGGTAAAGATTGGACCGGGGTCCACAGTTCACTAGAGATGTTCTCCTTAAGATAAATAACATAACATGTTGGGTAAACAAATTACAGCGGGGCAATTGACATGACTGAGCAAGGCAGAACAATGCAATACTATACATTCTTGATCCTATGAGATTTGATTGGGAATTACAACAATATACATAGACCGCCATCCAACTGCATCTATGACTAGTAATCCACCTTTAGGTTATCATCTGAACCCCCTCTAGTATTAAGTTGCAAGTGTTGGAGATATGCCCTAGAGGCAATAATAAATGTAGTTATTATTATATCTTTGTGTTTATGATAAATGTTTACATTCATGCTATAATAGTATTAACAAGGAAACATTAATGCTTGTGTGATTTGTAAACTTAATTTGAAGTCCCTAGTATAGCCTCTATACTTCACTAGCTTGTTGGTTGATTAATGATTGTGGTTTACCTATCATGAACATTGAGATGTTATCAACAACAAGATCATATCGTTAGGAGAATGATATGGTGGACATACTCCTATAGATAAGCGTAGCATAAAGATCAAGTCATTTCAATAGTTCAATTGCTATATGCTTTCTGATACATAGTAATCTAATTCCTTCGACCATGAGATCATGCATATCACCTTTACCGGATGGATGATTTGATGACATCAAACACCACACCGTAACTGGGTGGCTATAAAGGTGGCATTGAGTGTTCGGAAAGTATTGGTTGAAACACATGGATCAAGAGTGGGATTTGTCCATCCATATGACGGATAGATATACTCTGGGCCCTCTCGGTGGAATGTCATCCAATTAGCTTGCAAGCATGTGACTGGCTCACAAGGGATCACATATCACGGGAACGAGAAAAGAGTACTTATCGGTAACGAGGTTGAACTAGGTATGCAGAGATACCGACGATCATAACCTCGGATAAGTAAACTATCATGAGACAAAGGGAAATTGGTACCGTATGTAAGTGGTTCATTCGATCGCAAAGTAATCGTAGAAATATGTGGGAGCCATATGAATTTCCAGATTCCTCTATTGGTTATTGTTCGGATAAGTGTCTCGATCATGTCCGCATAATTCACGAACCGTAGGGAGACACACTTAAGGATTCGACGTTGTTTGAGTAGTTATGGTATTATGAGAAAGATACCGAATGTTGTTCGGAGTCTCGGATGGGATCCGGGATATCACGAGGTGATCCGGAATGGTCCGGAGAATAAGATTCATATAAGGAAAGTCCTGTTTCGGGGTTAGGGAATGATTCCGGTGTTTTCATCGGGAATGTTCTAGAAGGTTCTGGATTATCCGGCACTCCGGGGGGGGGGGAGGGTACATGAATGTGTCATTACATATTGAATGATTGCATCATGTACTAAGTGTTCTTGCTGTTCCAAATAAAGGATTAAATTGAATCCTAAAACAGAAAAGTCAAATGGCCAGTTTAAAAGTCAAACGGCTAAAACAAGAAACTGTGGGAAACAAGCAAGAGGTGGTTGGAACCGACTTGGGGGAGGAGTCCCTCCAAGCCGGAACGCCAACCAAGGCCGACTTGGGGAGGGACTCCTCCCTTGGCCGCCCTCCCACCTATAAAAGGAGGGCAGGGCCTCCTCTAGACACACAAGTTCCTATCCTCTAATCTCCGGTTTAGAGCCGCTTTTGGTTTAGAGCTTCTAATTGCCCTAGCCTGGTTTAGAGCCTTCTAATTGGTGTGTCTAATCTCTAGACCACTAATAGCTCTCTCATACTCCACCATACTCGCTCGGCTTAAGCCTCAAGGATCTCCCTCTACTTCCGGACCACGTCGTCAGTCCGGAATCGCGAGGAGAGTGCTACAACCTCCGTCACTGGAACAAGGGAGAGGAAGGTATTCGTCGAAAATCGAACGTGTGACCGATCATGAAGCGCTGCGAACGCAGCGGAAGGATCCCACACGATCTTGAGATCGGAAGAGTACGACTACATCACCCACGAGAATCCGCTCGTTAAACACTTTGGAATCTTCGAGGGTAAGTTATTCCATCGACTCGTTGCTACAATCTAGTAGATAGATCTTGGCTTGTTTGTTTGTATGCGATAGAAAATTTTTGTTTTCCATGCTACGAACCCCTACAAAGGGTATCGAGCCGTGTCTATATGTAGATCTGTTGCACGAGTAGAACACAATGGTCATTGTGGGCGTTGATGCTTTTATTGTCGATTGCTTCTTGTGTACTTTGCATCTTGCGGTATGTTGGGATGAAGCGGCCTGGGCTAAACTTACATGACATCGTTCATGAGACTTGCTCCACGCTTCACATGCAACTTGTATTGCATAAGTGGCTTTGCGGGTGACTGTTTCTCCTAGCATAGTTAAGATCCAATTTACAACGGGTGATCAACAATGCTAGTATCAATGTTGTGGTTCTTGTTCGTAAGTTAGAACGACACTTATTGAAAGCCCCAAACCACGTAAAATATGCAAAGAAAGTAGAGGCGTCTAACTTTGTTTTGCAGGGGTGTGCAGTGATGTGATATGGCCATGATTGTGATTATATTTGATGTATGCAATGTTCCTTATTGTAAGTTGGCAACCGGCAGGAGCCATATGGTTGTTTTTAATTTATGTTAAGACCCGCGTGTCTATTCAAAGTAGTTGTAATAGTTGAAGCCGGTGGACGACAACCATGGAGAAGCGTCATTGACCTTGATGCAATGCCGGTGATGATGGAGATCATGTTCGTGCTTGAAGATGGAGATCGGAAGCACAAAGAAGAAAGGCCATATCATATCACATATTATTGAATTGCATGTGATGTTAATCCTTTATGCATCTTGTATTGCTTAGTAGACGCATTTATAGCATTATAAGATGATCCCTCATGCACATGAATTTCAAGTCATAAAGTGTTCACCCTTAGTTAGCACCGTTGCTAAAGCTTGTTGTTTCGAAGCACCACGTGATGATCGGGTGTGTTAGATTCTGCAAGTGTATACAACGTGAGCAAGCCAGATTTGCTCATGCAGAAACTAAGGTTTGATCTTGACGAGCCTAGCATGTATGCACATGGTCTCGAAACACGGATCACCGAAAGGTAAAGCATGAATCATATAGTAGATATGATGAACATGACGATTGTTCGCCATTGAAACTATATCAACTCTCGTGATGATCGGTGTTGATGTAGTGGATTTGGTTCGTGTGATCACTAAAACAATGTGAGGGATGTTGTTTTGAGTGGGAGTTCACCTAGTTTAATTACTTAATTAATTTGAACTCAATTTGTCATAAACTTAGTCTAAACTATTGCAAATATGTTGTAGATCAATGGCAGCCCCTACCATCAATTTTAATGCGTTCCTAGAGAAAGAAAAGTTGAAAACAATGGAAGCAACTTCATGGATTGGTTCCGCAATTTGAGGATTGTCCTCATACCGGTAATTTGACCTATGTCTGGATGCACATTGGTGACCCACTGCAATGATGCTCCGATGAAGTAAAGAATGTTTACCTCGCTCGGAAGAATCAAGACTCCATAGTTCAGGTGCTATCTTGTATGGTTTGGAATCGAAGCTTCAGAAAAGGTTTGAGAATTCAGACCCATATGATATTGTCGAGGATCTCAAATTGATTTTTGAGACTCATGCGGCAATTGAAAGCTATGAGGCTTCTGAAAAGTTCTTTAACTGTGAGATGGAAGAGGGCAGCTCACAAGGAGCATGTGCTTAAGATGTCTGGGCACGCAAACAAACTTCAAAGCTTGGGTATAGTGATTCCTAATGCTTTGGGGATTTACCGTGTCCTCCAATCACTACCACCAAGTTACAAGAACTTTGTGATGAACTACAACATGCAGAACATGAACAAAGAGTTGCCAGAACTGTTTGCTATGTTAAAGTCTGCAGAAGTGGAGATCAAGAAAGAGCACCAAGTGTTGTTGGTCAATAAGACCACCAAATTCAAGAAAGGCAAGTCTAAGCAGAAGGGACACTTCAAGAAGGGTGGTAAGAAAGTTACCACGCCGGCGAAGAAGACCAAGGCTGGACCCAAGCCTGATACTGAGTGCTTTTACTGCAAGGGAGAAGGTCACCGAAGGAATTGCCCAAAGTACTTGGCGGATCAAGAACAAAGAACATCAAGAAGAAAGGTATATCTGATATACATGTTACTGATGTGTATCTCACTAGTACTCGTAGTAGTGCCTGGGTATTTGATACTGGTTCGGTTGCTCATATTTGTAACTCGAAACATGTGCTGCAGAATAAACGGAAGCTAGCGAAGAACGAGGTGACGATGTGCGTGAGAAACGGATCAAAAGTTGATGTGATCGCGGTCGGCACGCTACCCCTTCATCTACCATCAGGATTAGTTTTATACTTAAATAATTGTTATTTAGTGCCTGTGTTGAGCATGAACATTATATCGGGATCTTGTTTATTAAGTAGACGTTACTTGTTTAAGTCAGAGAATAATGGTTGTTAGATTTATATGAGTAATATGTTTTATGCACATGCACCTTTGATAGATGGTCTATTCTTATTGAATCTCGATAGTGGAAATACACATATCAACAACATTGAGGCTGAACGTTTGAAATCAAGCGATAATTCGACCTATATGTGGCAATCGCTGCCTTGGTCACATTGGAGTGAAGCGTATGAAGAAACTCCATTCCGATGGACTTCTTGAATCACTTGATTTTGAATCACTTGAAAGATGCGAAGCATGTCTGATGGGAAAAATGACTAAGACTCCATTTTCTGGTATGATGGAGCGAGCTACGGACTAATTGGAAATCATACATATCGATGTGTGTGGACCAATGAGTGTAGCATCGCGCGGTGGTTATCGTTATGTTCTTACCTTCACGGATGACTTGAGTAGAAATGGGTATATCTATTTCATGAAACATAAATCCGAAACTTTCGAGAAGTTTAAGGAGTTTCAAAGTGAGGTAGATAATCAACGTAACAAGAAGATTAAATTTCTACGTTCTGATCGTGGAGGTGAATATCTAAGTTACGAGTTTGGCGAGCATTTGAAGAAATGCGGAATACTTTCACTGATTGACACCGGGAACACCACAGCGTAATGGTGTGTCCGAACGTCAGAATCGAACTCTCTTAGATATGGTTCGCTCTATGATGTCACTTACAGATTTACCGCTATCATTTTGGGGTTATGCATTAGAAACACCGCATTCACTTTAAATAGGGCAATCGCCTAAATCCATTGAAAAGACACCGCTTGAATTATGGTTTGGGAAGAAACCTAGATTGTCGTTCCTTAAAGTTTGGGTATGCGAAGCCTATGTAAAGAAGTTACAGTGGACAAGCTTGAACCCAAAGCGGAAAAATGCGTCTTCATAGGATACCCGAAGGAAACTATTGGGTATACCTTCTATCATAGATCCGAAGGCAAAATCTTCGTTGCCAAGAATGGACCCTTTCTAGAGAAGGAATTTCTCTCGAAAGAAGTGACTGGAAGGAAAGTAGAACTCGACGAGGTTGTCGAACCTTCTCTCGAAATTGCGAGTAGCGCAGCGCCGGAAGAAGTTCATGTGGTGCCTGCACCAATAAGAGAGGAAGCTAATGATGGTGATCATGAAACTTCGGTTGAATTAGCTACAGAGCCTCGGAGGTCAACGAGAACTCGTACCACCTGCATTGGTATGATCCTGTTATGAGTGTCATGTTGGTGGACAACACCGATGACCCCGAGACATATGAGGAAGATGATGAGCCCAGATTCCAATAAATGGCAAGAAGCCATGAAACCGAGATTGGATCCATGTACGAAAACCAAGTATGGACTTTGGTGGACTTCACGGATGGCCGGAAGGCTGTCGAGAACAAATGGATTTTCAAGAAGAAAACAGATGTTGATGGTAATGTTATCGTTTATAAAGCTCGACTTGTCGCAAAAGGGTTTCGACAAATTCAAGCAGTTGACTACGATGAGACTTTATCACCGAGCGAAGCTAAAGTCTGTGAGGATTATGTTAGCAATCTGCATATTATGATTATGTGATATGGCGATGGATGTCAAAACAAGATTCCTCAATGGAGATATTGATGAAGAGTTGTATATGATACAACCCAAAGGTTTTGTCGATCCTAAAGATGCTAAAAAGGTATGCAAACTTCAACGGTCCATCTATGGGTTGAAGCAAGCATCCCGTTGGAATCAACGCTTTGATAAGGTGATCAAAGTTTTGGTTTTATACAAACTTATGGAGAAGCTTGTATTTACAAGAAAGTGAGTGGGAGCTCAGAGCATTCTTAATACTATATGTGGATGACATATTGTTGATTGGGAATGATGTAGACCTTCTTAATAGTGTCAAGGAATATTTGAATAATAGTTTTCAATGAAGGATCTTGGCGAAGCAGCTTACATATTAGGCATAAAGATTTATAGAGATAGATCAAACACCAAATATCATTGTCACAGAGTACATATTTGGACAAAGTTCTAAAGAGGTTTGGAATGGAAGAAAGCAAGAAAGGGTTCTTGCCCATGTTGCTCAATACGACCTTGAGTAAAACTCAAAGTCCGACATCGGTAAGATAGAGAAAGGATGAGTAAGACTCCTATGTCTCAGCCATAGGATCTCTAATGTATGCCATGCTATGTACTAGACCCGACATTGCATATGCGTTAGTTTAACTACCAGATATCAAAGTGATCCAGAGTGGATCATTGGACATGATCAAAAACATCCTTAAGTACTTGAGAAGAACTAAGGATATGGTTCTTTCTTATGGAGGTGATGAACAGCTCGTTGTTAATGGTTACACCGATGTTAGTTGGAACACCGATCCGGATGATTCTAAATCACAACTGGATACGATTTATTTTGAATGGTGCAGCATTAGCTGGAGGAGTGCAAAGCAAAGCGTTGTGGCGAGATCTTCAACAATCGAATACATGGTCGCTTCAAGGCTTCACAAGAAGCGATATGGATGAAAGAGTTCATTACAGAGTGGGTGTGGTTCCTAGTGCTACCGGACCCAATGTCTATTCATCAGTGATAACATGGGAGCCATAGCCAATGCGCAAGAACCAAGGTCACACAAGAAGCTGAAGCATATCAAGATGCGTTTTCACGCTATTCGAGAACATATCCAGGATGGGGATATAAAGATTTGCAAAGTACACACAGATCTGAATGTGGCGGATCCGTTGACTAAACCTCTCCCGAGGGCAAAACATGACCAACACCAAACTGCCATGGGTGTTCGGTATATTACCATGTAATCTAGATTAGATGACTCTAGTGCAAGTAGGAGACTGTTGGAGATATGCCCTAGAGGCAATAATAAATGTAGTTATTATTATATCTTTGTGTTTATGATAAATGTTTACTTTCATGCTATAATAGTATTAACAAGGAAACAATAATACTTGTGTGATTTGTAAACTTAATTTGAAGTCCCTAGTAAAGCCTCTATATATTACTAGCTTGTTGGTTAATAGATGATTGTGGTTTCCCTATCATGAACATTGAGATGTTATTAACAACAAGATCATATCGTTAGGAGAATGATATGGTGGACATACTCCTATAGATAAGCGTAGCATAAAGATCAAGTCATTTCAATAGTTCAATTGCTATATGCTTTCTGATACATAGTAACCTAATGCCTTCGACCATGAGATCATGCATATCACCTTTACCGGATGGATGCTTTGATGACATCAAACACCACACCGTAACTGGGTGGCTATAAAGGTGGCATTGAGTGTTCGGAAAGTATTGGTTGAAACACATGGATCAAGAGTGGGATTTGTCCATCCATATGACGGATAGATATACTCTGGGCCCTCTCGGTGGAATGTCATCCAATTAGATTGCAAGCATGTGACTGGCTCACAAGGGATCACATATCACGGGAACGAGAAAAGAGTACTTATCGGTAACGAGGTTGAACTAGGTATGCAGAGATACCGACGATCATAACCTCGGATAAGTAAACTATCGTGAGACAAAGGGAAATTGGTACCGTATGTAAGTGGTTCATTCGATCGCAAAGTAATCGAGAAATATGTGGAGCTATTTGAATTTCCATATTCCTCTATTGGTTATTGTTCGGAGAAGTGTCTCGATCATGTCCGCATAATTCACGAACCGTAGGGAGACACACTTAAGGATTCGACGTTGTTTGAGTAGTTATGGTATTATGAGAAAGAGACTGAATGTTGTTCGGAGTCTCGGATGGGATCCGGGATATCACGAGGTGATCCGGAATGGTCCGTAGAATAAGATTCATATAAGGAAAGTCCTGTTTCGGAGTTAGGGAATGATTCCGGTGTTTTCATCGGGAATGTTCTAGAAGGTTCCGGATTGTCCAAGACTCCGGGGAGGGTACATGAATGTGTCTTTACATATTGAATGATTGCATCATGTAAGTGTTCTTGCTGTTCCAAATAAAGGATTAAATTGAATCCTAAAACAGAAAAGTCAAATGGCCAGTTTAAAAGTCAAACGGCTAAAACAAGAAACTGTGGGAAACAAGCAAGAGGTGGTTGGAACCGACTTGGGGGAGGAGTCCTCCAAGCCGCCCGCCAACCAAGGCCGACTTGGGAGGGACTCCTCCCTTGGCCGCCCTCCCACCTATAAAAGGAGGGCAGGGCCTCCTCTAGACACACAAGTTCCTATCCTCTAATCTCCGTTTAGAGCCGCTTTGGTTTAGAGCTTCTAATTGCCCTAGCCTTGATTTAGAGCCTTCTAATTGGTGTGTCTAATCTCTAGACCACTAATAGCTCTCTCTCATACTCCACCATACTGCCTCCGCTTAAGGCGAAGCCTCGGGATCTCCCTCTACTTCCTACCACGCTGTCAGTCGGAATCGCGAGGAGAGTGCTACAACCTCCGCTGCCTGCTGGAACAAGGGAGAGGAAGGTCTTCATCGAGTACCGAACGTGTGACCGACTGCGGAAGCGTTGCCGGAACGCAGCGCCGGAAGGATCGTCCACACGATCTTGAGATCGGGAAGAGTACGACTACATCACCCACGAGAATCCGCTCTCGTTAAACACTTTGGAATCTTCGAGGGTAAGTTATTCCATCGACTCGTTGCTACAATCTAGTAGATAGATCTTGGCTTGTTTGTTTGTATGCGATAGAAATTTTTTGTTTTCCATGCTACGAACCCCTACAGCAAGCAATGGATAACTACATTAAGCAACGTGTGTAAAGTAATACAATTGTTCCATGAACAAGAGATTGTTGTTTTCTCCCTAGTGGCAACAACACATCTACAACCTTAGTGATTTTTGTCACTTACCCAGATTCAATAGAGGCATGAACCCACTATCGATCATAAATACTCCCTCTTGGAGTCACTAGCATCTACTTGGCCAAGATAGCTACTAGAAACGGAGAGCATGCAAGATCTCAAACAACACAGACATGATAGAGTCAATAATCAATCTGACATTGTAATCTCAATATCCATCGGATCCCCACAAACACGACATGCATGATTACAAATAGATGATCTTGATCATGAACGGAGCTCACAAGATCTAAACATGTTAGCATAAGGGAGGATAAACAACCATCTAACTACTGTATGGACCCATAGTCCAAGGTGGAACTACTCATGCATCATACTGGAGGCTGGCATGGTGATAAAGAAGGCCTCCGGGATGATCTCTCCCCTCCGGCAGGGTGCCGGGAAGAGCTTTAGATCCCCCGATCTAGGAACGATGGTGGCGGCGTCTACGGACTATTTCATGGAGATCTGATCGGGTACTTAGGGTTTTGGCATTGAGGGGTTTATATAGGCAAAGAGGTGAGGCAGGAGGGCGGTCAGGGGGCCCACACCCTGCCCAGGAGCGTCCCAGGGTGGGCCCGCGTGTGTGGGGGGGGTGCGGGCACCCTACGGCTCCCCTCCGTCTCTCATCTGGACTCCGTGTTGTCCTCGGTGAAATATTGACTTTGGCTTTTGTACCGTCCAATTCCAAGAATATTTCCTTACTAGCTTTTCTGAAACCAAAAACAACAGAAAACAGGCAACTTGCACTGCGGCATCTTGTTAATAGGTTAGTCCCAGAAAATGTACAAAAATACCTCAAAGTGTAGACAAAGCAAAGAAAAGTGGGTACTAAACAAGCATAGAACATAAAAAATTATAGATATATTTACGACGTATCAAGCATCCCCAAGCTTAACTCCTGCTCGTCCTCAAGTAGGTAAGTGATAAAAAGAATAATTTTTGAGGTGACATGCACTATCACAATCATGATCAAACCCTTTGCAAGCATTGAAAGCTGGGATCAAAGTACTCTAAACATGAGCATGAAAGATGAAGTTCTAATAGTAGGACAAACTATGCTGCAACATGAAAGGATACAAACAAAGATCATGAATAACAATGCATTGAGAGACGTTTGTTTGTTTCACATATAGAAAACATAGCATAGTGACATTCAGCTTGTCCCTCATGGATTAGCAAAACATAAATGCATAGGACACCTTCAAAGTTCATAAGGGTGACTAGATACAAATAGTTCAAGAACAAGAAATATCAACATTATGAATCAATCAATAAGTTTTGGGACAATGCACATAGAACTAATAATGACAACTATGCTCTCTTAATTGGTGCCTAAGGATAGGAAGGTGGAGACTGTTGATTGCAGCTCAGATCACTATAGAGCTTCGTTGGGATACCCCAAGAGGAAGGTGTGATGAGCACAGTAGCAAGTTTTCCCTCAGTAAGAAACCAAGGTTACCGAACCATTAGGAGGAAGGAAACGACTCAAAGGTGTTGCTAGCAACTTGGAAACATGCACAACACAAACTCAAGACTTTCCCCAACAAACAGTGAGGTTGTCAATCTCACCGGTTAGCTAAAAACAAAGGATTAACCGTATGGTGTGTGATGCGTCTCAGATCACTGTAGAGCTTCATTGGGAGACCCCAAGAGGAAGGTATGATGCAGAACAACAGCAAGTTTTCCCTCAGTAAGAAATCGAGGTTATCGAATCAGTAGGAGAAGGAAATGACTCAAAGATGTTGCAAGCAACTTGGAGACCTGCACAACTCAAACTCAAGACTTTGCCCCAACGAACAGTGAGGTTGTCCATCTCACCGGTTGTTGTAACAAAGGATTAATTGTATGGTGTGGAAGGAAATAGTGGTTTGCAGCAAGTAAACAGTAACAGTGGAGGATGTACCAATGGTAAAGATTGGACCAGGGTCCATAGTTCACTAGAGGTGTTCTCCTTAGATAAACAAACATGACATGCAGGGTAAACAAATTAGAACAGGGCAATTGACAGGACTAAGCAAGGCATAACAATGAAATACTAGATATCAAGATCCTATGAGATTCGATTGGGCAATACAACAAGATACATAGACCGCCATCCAACTACATCTATGACTAGAAGTCCACCTTTGGGTTATCATCTGAACCCCCTCCAGTATTAAGTTGCAAGCAACAGACAACTGCTTTAAGCAAAGTGTGTAAGGTAAACAATCCACTTGTTCCATGAACAAGAGACCGTTGTTTTCTCCCTAGTAGCGACAACACATCTACAATCTTAGAGATTTTTGTCACTTCCCCAGATTCAATAGAGGCATGAACCCAGTATCGAGCATAAATACTCCCTCTTGGAGTCACTAGCATCTACTTGGCCAAGATAGCTACTAGAAACGGAGAGCATGCAAGATCTCAAACAACACAGACATGATAGAATCAATAAGACAAAACCATTAATCAATCTGACATAGTAATCTCAATATCCATCGGATTCCCACAAACACAACATGCATGATCATAAATAGATGAGATCTTGATCATGAACGGAGCTCACAAGATCTAGACATGAAAGCACAAAGGAGGAGATACAACCATCTAGCTACTACATGGACTCATAGTCCAAGGTGGAACTATTCACGCTTCATACCAGAGGCTGGCATGATGAAGAAGAAGGCCTCCGGGATGATCTCCCCTCCGGCAGGGTGCCAGGAAGAGCTTCAGATCCCCCCGATCTAGGGACAATGGTGGCGGCGGCTACAGACGGTTTCGTGAAATATTGATCGTGTACTTAGGGTGTAGGCATCGGGGGCTTCTTATAGGCGAAGAGGTGAGGCTGGGAGGCGGCCAGGGGGCCCACACCCTGCCCAGGCGTGGCCTAGGGTGGGACCGCGCCTGGGGGGTGCAGCCGCCCTGTGGCTCCCCTCCGTCTCCTGTGGACTCTATGTTATCCTCGGTGAAATATTGACTTTAGCTTTTGTCCCGTCCAATTCCAAGAATATTTCCTTACTAGATTTTCTAGAACCAGAAATAGCAGAACACAGGCAACTGGCACTATGGAACTTGTTAATAGGTTAGTACCAGAAAACATATAAAAACACCTCAAAGTGTGGACAAAGCAAAGCAAAGTAGATACTAAACAAGCATGGAACATAAAAAATTATAGATACGTTTCTGATGTATAGGGCATTCCTCAAGCTTAACTCATGCTCGTCCTCTAGTAGGTAAGTGACAAAATAACAGATTTTTAGGTGACATGCACCATCAAGACCAAGATCAAACCATTTGCAAGCAATGAAAGCTGGGATCAAAGAACTCTAAACATGAGCATGAAAGGTGGAGTTCTAACAGTAAGACAAAGTAACTATGCATGCAACATGAAAGGCTACAAACAAAGATCATGAATAACATGCATTGAAAAACGTTTGTTTGTTTCACATACAGAAAACATAGCATAGTGGCATTCAGCTTGTCCCTCATAGAGTAGCAAATAGATGCATAGGATAATTTCAAAGTTTATAAGAGTGACTAGATACAAATAGCACAAGAACAAGTAATATCAACAATATGCATCAATCAATAAGTTTTGGGACAATGCACATATAACTAAGAATGGCAACTATGCTCTCTTAACTGGTGCCTAAAGGTAGAAGGTGAAGACTCAATATAACGTGGAAGAAAGGCCCTTCATAAAGGGAAGCAGGGATTTCAAGTTTCAAAAAGAGCTTCCAAAAATTACGGTACTTTTTAGCTTTCAGCACTCATTGCCCCTATCATAAGCATCTTGAAGTGATTAAGGTTAAAGTGAACAAACTATGGAGTATATGTTTGACAAAGTATAAGTTGGCAATCTCATGTCCCTTGAATATGAGGGCCGCTCCTCATACTACTCAACTTTAGTCACCTGTAAGTTCTTGTCATAGTAAGTACATGTGTATCATAGAGAACCACCAACGGGGTACCCCTTGCACATGGTACAGGAGCTATCCCATAACCAAAATGATAAGGCAAGCAGACAATGAGCATCCCAGCATTCTTCCTATTTACCATGGGAATATGGTGCTTTTTTCTCTCTTTCCTCTTTTCTCAATATGTCTCTTTTTCTCAATCTCTTTTTTTATAAGAAGAATGCTTCATAGATGTCAATATGGTGATGTTGCAAGTTTCCACCATGATTAGGCATGGCTTAGGCTAGCGGCCTAGGCGTTTCTCTAACACAAAATACATAACTCCATGGACTTACAAGATCCCCTTTCATTTCACACTGACGACATCCATAGACAAAAGAGCATGATATCAACTGTGTACAAAGTACAAGTGCAATGTTGAAAGCGTTCCCCGTGACATCACGGTTCTGCTAATTCCAACGTATAAGTGCAAGCATATACAACATAGATGACACAATGGTTCAAGTTTATTAGGGGCAAGAAATATAAAGTGTGCCATCAAGTTCGTGAGAGATTTAATCACTAAGTTTTCACATAACAAAATACTTTTTAATTGGAACATAGTTGAAAATAAGAATATACTTGGAATGGTGTAACACATCATGCATAGGAATTTATAGTGGACACTTTGGAATAACTTGGTTTTTTTGGGAGTTGGAAGCATGAGTAGAGCTTACTCATACAAGTTGAGGCTAGCAAAAGACTGGGAGCAACCAACTAAGAGGGCAATAATGGCCATAATCATGCAGAGCGACAAAACATTACTAATCAAAGCATAGAGTGGTACTATAAGTCAAGGACTAAATAATCATAGAGGCTATGGTGACTTGTTCATAGTCATAACATGGTGTGAGCATGTGTCATGTCAACCCAAACAAAGCATCAAAGGAGAATACCACTATACTATGCTTTTGCATGCTAAAACAACACATGATTCCTTCAAGGCACACTAAGCAATCCCAATTGTTTGAAACAAGTCATGCTACATCAATAATAACTAAGCATAAGGTCAAAACAACTCTTAGCATGACATGCTAAAGTCTAAGTCACGGTCAAAGCAAGCTCCTCTTGCACTATTTCAAGCAAGAACTTTCTACTCCTTTCCAACACCAATCAACTTATTTGAAACAACAGCGAGAACGGGGGGTCCAAAATACTTTATTCAAGAACACTAAACAAACTAAGCAAAGCAAACGAAAACTAAGACGCTCCAAGAACAACACAACATTGCATGAAACAATAAAAACGAAGTGTCTAGAAAGACCTGAGCTTCTTATTGATGAAGAAGGGGATGCCTTGGGCATCCCCAAGCTTTGACACTTGTACCTCTTGGATATTTCTTGGGGTAACACCGGGGTGGCATACCCAAGATTGATCTTTTGTCCATTCTTCATCTCATTACATCATTCTTTCTCTACACTTGAAAATTTTCCTCCATACAAAACTTCACACAATCTTCATTAGCAACATTAGTGTATTCAAAAGATAATAGACCCTTGGGTTTAGCTTTATAACAACAAAACTTTCACTAAAAACACAAGCTACTGTAGCAATTCCCTCAAAATCTCAATTTCCCAAAAGGAACCCAAAAGGGAATCAATAAGAAGCAAATGCAAATAATGGAAGAAATCTGTCAAAACAGACCAGCAGGTAGAAACTGATTTTTTGAAGACCTTATGTTGCTAAAATCAAAAAGTGTTGAACTAACGAAAGTTATCTAACATACTGGGGGATATATTCGTAAATTTTTAGCTCAATCTGACTTACAGATACTCCTCAAGAATATTTATGGTGGAGCACAGAAATCTATTTCGGGACAGCAACTCTCCAAATCTTACTTCCCTCTCATTAGAAGTCATTATTGGCACAAAAAGCAAACAAAAAGGATACGGAGAGGTCATTACTGAAGTAATAACTTCCAAGACTCAATAAAACTCTTGGGTTATCTCCCAACAAGTACTTTTGTTTAACGCCTTTAAGTTAGGCTTGAGAGTTTGAGAAGATGCTCACATAAGAAATATGAATTGAAGTAAAAGAGAGCATCAATAAGCAAATTCAAAACACATTTAAGTCTAATCCAATTCCTATGCATGCAAATCTTGTACGCAAATAAATTCATAAAGAACAAAGTGCCAAGCATAGGAAGATAAAACAAGAGTAACTTGAAAACTTTCAGCACATAGAGAGGTGTTTTAGTAACATGAGAATTCCAACAACCATATTTTCCTCTCTCATAATACTTTTCAGTAGCCTCATGAATAAACTCAAGAATATAACTATCACATAAAGCATGCTTTTCATGATCTACAGACACATAATTTCTATCAAGCTCAAAAATAGTGGGATTAAAACCTTCAAACCCACTTTTAACAATTTTATAACAAGGTGACTGATCATTCAATATAGGACCATCATCTAGAGCTTTATCATAAACATTTTCTAAGCAAAAATCTCTAGTACCATGCATAACAGGAGCATAATTATTATCAAAAGAATCCACAAGAACATAACATTCATCCTCCTTTGGTAATCATGGGGGACAATCAAATAATGTAAGAGGTAAAGAGTTACTCTCATTAGAAGGTAGGCATGGGTAGATCCATTCTTCCTCCTCTTGACCATCACTCTCCTCCTCTTTTTCATCTAATGAGCTTCCAGTTTCAGCAATTTCTTCTTTCATAGGCTCCTGCAAAGCATTAGTCTCTTCCGTTTGTGGGAAGCATCTATTAAAATATTCAAGAATATAGCTATTTGCTTCCATGTAATTATCAAAGCAAAATTTAAGTATCTCATAAACCTCATATTCATAAGGTTCATCATCATTATTTTCAAGCAAACTAGCAAGTTCAAATGCACCCTTGAAAGCAATAAATTCTTCAATTTGTTCCACATCATAAAAGTCATAATTTCCTTTAACATAAGAAGATATGGTAACATTATCATTATACTCACATTGAAAAGAAGGTGTTTATACCTCCTACAGCAACAAGATTTATCAAAGCAATAAGTAACATTATAAGTAGAGCACACGTCTCTAGCAATAGTATTCAACTTATTAATCTGTTCCATAAGTGTTTCCCTTTTTGTGACAAACGGTGTTCCTTATAATAATACTTTTGTTCTTCCGTGAACCCACCTTGCCAATAAGAACTAGTTTCAAAGAAACCATCCATTGATAGAAAGCATGACAAAGCAAGGCAATAACAAACCAGCAACTAGAGTAGGAACTAATTTTTTTTGTGTTTTTGATAAGAGAAAGCAAACCAAACTAAATAATTTTTTGGAGTTTTTGATAAAAAGAGGCAAACAAAACAAAGCAAACAAAACTAGGCAAAACAAAAACAAAGTAAAGAGAAAGGTTGTGAAGGACTCCCCTTGTGAAGACTTCCTTAGCCTCCCCGGCAATGGCGCCAGAAAAAGGCTTAATGTGTCTCAGATCACTATAGAGCTTCGCTGGGAGACCCCAAGAGGAAGGTATGATGCAGAACAATAGCAAGTTTTCCCTCAGTAAGAAATCGAGGTTATCGAACCAGTAGGACAAAGGAAATGACTCAAAGATGTTGCAAGCAACTTGGAGACCTGCACAACTCAAACTCAAGACTTTGCCCCAACGAACAGTGAGGTTGTCCATCTCACCGGTTGTTGTAACAAAGGATTATTTGTATGGTGTGGAAGGAAATAGTGGTTTGCAGCAAGTAAACAGTAAAAGTGGAGGATGTACCAATGGTAAAGATTGGACCAGGGTCCATAGTTCACTAGAGGTGTTCTTCTTAGATAAACAAACATGACATGCAGGGTAAACAAATTAGAACAGGGCAATTGACAGGACTAAGCAAGGCATAACAATGAAATACTAGACATAAAGATCCTATGAGATTCGATTGGGAAATACAACAAGATACATAGACCGCCATCCAATTGCATCTATGACTAGAAGTCCACCTTTGGGTTATCATCTGAACCCCCTCCAGTATTAAGTTGCAAGCAACAGACAACTGCTTTAAGCAAAGTGTGTAAGGTAAACAATCCACTTGTTCCATGAACAAGAGACCGTTGTTTTCTCCCTAGTAGCGACAACACATCTACAACCTTAGAGATTTTTGTCACTTCCCCAGATTCAATAGAGGCATGAACCCAGTATCGAGCATAAATACTCCCTCTTGGAGTCACTAGCATCTACTTGGCCAAGATAGCTACTAGAAACGGAGAGCATGCAAGATCTCAAACAACACAGACATGATAGAATCAATAAGACAAACCCATTAATCAATCTGACATAGTAATCTCAATATCCATCGGATTCCCACAAACACAACATGCATGATCATAAATAGATGAGATCTTGATCATGAACAGAGCTCACAAGATCTAGACATGAAAGCACAAAGGAGGAGATACAACCATCTAGCTACTACATGGACCCGTAGTCCAAGGTGGAACTACTCACGCTTCATACCGGAGGCTGGCATGATTAAGAAGAAGGCCTCCGGGATGATCTCTGTAACATCCCAAAAATATAAAACAATGATCATCAAACTCTAATCACTAAAATTAGGGTTAACAAAAAGTATGAGTAATTAAAATCATATGAATGCATGTGTGTATGTGATGATTTGATAAATGCATGAATGATCTTGTGTTATTAACCTAAATAGCAAGAAATGGTTTAAAGATGAAAATAACATCATATAAAAAATTTCCAAGTAGAAACAAATAAAGAGAAAATCAAAAACAAATCAATTAAGGCAAATGGTCATTTTTGCCAATCTTGCTCACTAGGTCACTTTGAGTGTTTCTAGTCCATGATTTCAAATAGAAACTTTTCCAATTATTTTCACCCCTTGCTAGACCAAGTAAAAGTGAAGCAAATCCCACCTTTCAAACTTGCAGAAACATTTGAAAACCTCATTAAAATCACAATTGAAAATTGAATCTTTATCATATGTGAAGATCACACATTTTCAAAACCCAACTAAACCAGTGCCCCTTGACTCATCCAACTAACCAGAGACTCCCTAGTATGTGCCTAGCAAACCCACCAAGTTTGAATCCAAAATTCAAATTTGTATTTCTTTCGTCCATTTCATCAAACACCTTGTTTGCAGCAAACAAACAAACAAACAACAAACACTATAGTGAGCAGTGAATTCGGCCAACCTTCTTCCCTCTCTAGCTCTCACTACACTCTCAGTAGATGATCTAGCCCAATTAACAAGCCTTATCACCACTATGAGCTTGGCATAGCCATTAATGGTGACCATGCCGAGCCTAACTTGCCACCCTCATTTCGCCAGCGAGCTAGAGGAAGAACTAGCCCCGCCAACCTTGTCTGGAACACGCAGCACCATCCACCGCCACTCCCTGTCCCAGCCCTGACCGCAGCCAGCCACTAGACCACACGCCAAGCACACGCCCGGTCTCTCTGCGTGGGAGCCGAGAGCGCGCCAGTGCGCCACACTCGACCAGCGCCCACAAACTGCGCGCCGCCCTCGCCGCTTGCAGACGCGATCGCCAACACTCTAGCACCCCGCCAGACAACTCGTTCGCCACCGCGCGACCAGGAGCACCCGTGCGCCATTAAATTTGCCGACCAGAAAGGCCGACGCTCGACCGATCAGCACCACGCCGCCACCACGCCATTGAGCTTCTCAGGAGCACAGCACCGCCTCATCGCCCATGCCATTAGCCCTCGTGTCGCCGACCACGACGCTCGAGCTCAGCCCATCGGCCCCCTTCAGCCACTATAAAAGGAGACCTCCCCCGCTCGTTTTCTTCACACCAGTTCACTCCCCACCTCTCACTGATCACACCCACTCACTCCTGGAGCAATGCGAGCACCAGGTGGCCGGAATTTCACCGGAGTTCGCCGCTATAGAGTAGGAGAGGTGCCATCGATTGGAGCCACCCCAGGAGAATCTGCCGGTACTAGGAGAACCACCGTCGTTGACTTCGTCGTTTGCCCCCGTCGCCGACCATCGCCTGAGCCCCGGTGATCCTCCCATGACCCCCACCTGCCGCGTTAGGGTTCTATCTCGCTGGCGTTGCCCGACGTGGACGATGAACCAGAGCCGTTCAATTACAGCTAGATCGTGCGGCCTAGATCACCCCGTACCGCTTCGCCCCTCACTGTCTCACTGACGCATGGGGACAGCCACTTAACCAGCCCGCGTGTGCGCTGTGCGTAGTGGGTCGGCCCAGTTAAACGTCCCGCGCGACCCAACAATTCAAATTTACTTTTATTCATTTAATTTCAAACATAGTTTTGTACCTAGATTCAAAAATCAACCCAGCTCGATTCACTGAACCAAAATGCATGAAACCAATTTTGTTAGAAATGTACTGGAATGCTTAATCCATGCCCGTTGGATTCAAACCATTTAGAATTGTAGATCAACCATGGTAAACATAACAAGGTAGAATCTTTTCTGCATTCAAACATTTTTCAAAATTCAACCATAAAATATTTTGAGTTGATTCCAACTCTCAAAAATCACATTTGACCATACCTTTCAGAATATAAAAAATATAGGTTTATTTACAGAAATAATGATCAAGTAATAAAAGAATTCCACATAGGCATTTCTAGTCACTTTAATTAAATAAAATAAAAAGGTTAAACCTTATTAAATTGTGACACCACTTTAAATCATACTCCCCTGTACTGAAATATGTGGTGATGACATGTGTCAACATGATACCATGTTTGAGTTGGAGAATATTAAATTTTAAGTAGTTTTTCAATGAGTAGAAATTACTTTTCTCAAAATAAAATAAATGGGACAAGTGCTTTAATCTTGTAATCTTAGTGATGATGATAGATCATCTAGTGTGAACCTTTGTGTGATGATTAGAAATAGTTAAGTATTGTTTGGTGATTGTATACCTTGTATTTATTGATAGACGCTAGTACCAACCAAGGATACGAGGAGGAAGGAGGATACTACGAGGAAGAAGCCGAGGAGAACTTCAACCACTGCTCTGCACAAGGCAAGCCTAATACTACTAGTTGAATTAGCAAGCTATTAACTGAGCAAGCTAACACTTGCAAGATACCCTACTTATGCAAGCTACTACTTGCTTGTTACTATGCCAACTATATGCCTTAAGCATATGTGATTATACCCACTTGACACACCATCCTAGTTTTACTTGCAAGCTTAGTATTTTATTTTCTTTATTAAAAGCTTTATATCATCAGTTTACTTAGTGACTTGTAGATTCTAAAAAGATAATTGAAGGTAGCATAAAGAGCATAAAACTTGGCCTAAGTTAGATAATCTTAATGTCATCCTGAGGCATGAGATTTACTTAGATAAGATACACTTGTTTATTACCCACCATTAGTATTTACCCCCACTTGTAGATGCTAGTGCTAAGCATAAAACTTGATCAACTTTAGATGGGAATACTTGGTGAAAATGGTTATGAAAACCTTAGAATGATTAGTCATGCTACTGAAATGTTTTGACATGTGTTCTTGAACACCAGATGATTTTGATGATGAAAATGTTAAGGCATGAGCCTTAGCCCTTTATAAAACTGATGGTTGTCTGGATGTGATACCATTCCAATTTTACCGTACAACCACAATACCTGAAATTTGGATAGGGCTTGACTGGAAATTTATATACCTTAGTATGGGTTCCCTTGTGGCCAAGGTCTGAGCTGAGGCTACCTTGTGAAGATTATCCACCTGTGCAGCACCCAAGATGACAGTTGGTCATGGTTGGAAGGCCAAACTCACAGGAGAGGTGCCTATACTAGGGCGTGTAATTGAAAGGTTAGGATTGATTATCCGCATACTAAGTATGGTGAATTCAGGATTTTTCCTGATGGATTATCGAATGTTGTGGTGAAAGTGTACAATCTCTGTAGAGTGTCAAACTATTCGAATAGCCGCGTCCGTGGTTATGGATAGTTGGAGTGGCCATACTGTTCTATCGCCAGATGTTTTCAAAATGACTTGTGAAATGATTTATGACTTTGACTTGACCACAACAGAGTTGTGATATGAAATTCAAGTTCCCACTTAGGTGGTATAAAACTCTCAACTAATTATCTTTGCTTTTGAACTTAGTAGAGTAAATCTGGCTTTTTGCAAAACAACCCTAGAGCTTAGCATCCTACTACAAAAAACCCCTTTACTTATTAGTATTAGTTTGCGAGTACTTAAAGAGTACTCATGGCTTTGTCTCTGGATATTCCTGTGGCCATACTATGAAGAGGAGTATTAGGATGACGGACCGCAGGAAGGTTACGACAACTAGGATCATCTCCCATCGTCAGCATTGCCTGTGACCCTGAAGATGGAGCTTCGCCTACGCTATCGTTACTATTACGTTATTCCGCTGTTTGAGTTGTATTAAGAACTGGATCATGAGATCCTTATTTGTGTAAGACCTTATGTATGGTTTGTAATGGATGATGTACTATGATATCCAAATCTGTTATGTCTCGCAAAAATGGTAATCCTGGGATTGCGATGTATGGCATAACAGGCATCTGGGATTAAAAATCCGGGTGTTGACAAGTTGGTATCAGAGCCATCCTGACTATAGGAGACCCTAGTTAGATTGGACGTTTGAATCAAAAAATTAGTTTCAAAACCAAAGGAAGTGAGTATTTACAAAAACTCATTCTCATTCTTATCACTTGGATTCTTTCATGAAAATTCATGTTCCTCAAAAATTCTTGCAAAGTACATAAAATTTGACACACTTGATCACTATACTAACTTACTCATCCTATATTCTTATAGATGGACGTGAAGTACAACAAGTTTTATCAGTTGGGGAATGGAGGAGACGTCATCTTTGAGTGTGACTTAGACCAGCTGTCGGAGATGCTGGAGCGTCCGCACCCTGAGTTCTTCGGAGCTCAGCTCAATGATCAGGAAGGAGAAGATCTGCAGTGGCTAGTTGTTGCAAGTCTCCGAGGAAAGATTGAACCTCCCACTGCAGAGGGAATTCAGTTCATCTTAAGAGAGAACAACTGGCTTGATGGACTAGCCAGGGCAATGTAGGAAGCTCTTGCCCGTCTATGTGGGCAGAGTATCAATCAAATCAAGGGTACCCGTTTTCAGTTCTACCCAAGGCGTGATGTTATGGGACAGCCACTGGAGGCCCCATATCACCACGAGCTGAAGAGTCAATTGGACCACCTCAGCTTCATGATGTATGACCGTCAGAAGGAGTTGGACAATGCCCGTTCCTACTCCAACCACAAGTACACCATCTCCGCCAAGAAGGATCAGACCATCGCCATGCTAGTAAAGGATCGCAAGTCTCTTCGTCGTCAGCTCGACAAGAAGGAGAGCATCATTGCCCGTCTTCGCCACCGGATCACAGATTTGGAGGAGACCATCCACGAGAGAGACATGCAGTTGGAGGAGAGGGAGAATGCAGGGGAAGACCTTCGTGGAGACCCCCTACTCCTATCTCAGCGATGATGATGAATTTCTGGAGGATCAGGCTATGGACTTCTTCACCGATGAGCATGACTTCGCGTTCATCGATGATGATGATGATGATGAGGAGGAGGAGGAGGAGTATGATGAGGACACTGACTTCGAGGAGTAGTAGCACTTGAGCACTAGCGTCAATGAGTTGTATTCGGTCCCCCTGTATCGTAGTTTCACAGAATGGTTCTTAAAACCATCTGTTTTTCTTTGTTGTGGTGTGTGTGTTTGTATCGTGTGCTATGAATGAATGAATGAATGAATGGATGATTGAATGAAAAGCAAGTTGCTAGAAAAATCTGAGTCAAACTTGAAAAACTGTTCAAAAACCCCTGAACCTTGGAAATTTCCCTCTTTTCTCAAGATCTACCTCAATCTTCAGATGCCTCGCGGAGGAAGCAACTTAGCCCCGGACCCGATGTTGCAAATCTTGCAAATGTTGGTTTCTAACCGTGAAGCCAAAAGAGTCGAACGTCAAGCCAACTTAGCCACCCTTCAACAAATAGCTCAGATGGCTAACAATAATCAAGGCCATGGAAATCAGGACAACTATGGATCTAAACTCAAGAATTTCCAGAACACCAATCCACCTGTTTTCACTAAGTCAAAAGATCCCCTAGATGCAGATGATTGGTTGCAAACCATGGAGAACAATCTAGAAGTTACAGGAGTGGAAGCTAACGAGAAAGTGTTGTTTGCTACCCACTATCTAGCCGGAGATGCAAGAGCATGGTGGAACAGCGTCCGTGCAATGACATGAGGTCAGATGATGACTTGGGAAGAGTTCAAAGTCAAGTTCAGCAGAACCCATGTACCACCGGGTTTGATCAAGAGGATGAGAGATGAATTTAGGGAACTGAAACAAGGGAGAATAACAGTAGTGGAATACCGTGACAAATTCTTGTCATTAGCTAGGTATGCACCCGACGAGATCGACACTGAAGCCAAGAAGAAAGAAAGATTCCTGAATGGTCAGCATGATGAAATGCAGACAGTGTTAGTCAATATCCCCTTCGCAGATATTGAAGCCTTAGTTGACTCTGCCATTCAGATGGAAGGAAAGATCAACCAATCTAATGAGAACCGCAAGCGTCGCATGATGCATCAACCAGGAACCCACCATACACCCAAGTATCGCCGCAACCCATCTCCAGGATTTGCCCCAAGGAACAACAGACCCCCAATGAACCGTCCGACTTATCCCAACCGTGGAAACCCAAGTCCCGGAGGAAACCAAAACAACCCCGGCAACTCCAGCAATTTCAACCGTGCACCACCCAAGTTCAACAACAACAATGTCGCCACCAACACCAACACTGCCCCAAGGACTGGAAACAATGTTGTGCCTGTTGCAGCGAAGGACAAATCGCAAGTGATTTGTTATGAATGTGGAACCAAGGGTCACTATTCCAATGAGTGCCCCAAGAAGATTGCCGCAGCCCCCAATGCAAATTCCCCAGCTCAGCAGCAGCGTCTTGTTCATCCTGGAAGAAAGTTTGCCCCAGGGAACTCGCTCAACCGCAACGGTCGTCTCTTTCTCATGCATGCTGAAGAAGCCCAGGAAGCGCCAGATGTCGTGTTGGGTATGTTTTCTATTAACTCAGTACTTGCAAGAGTGTTGTTTGATTCTGGAGCATCGCACTCATTTGTTACTGAAGAATTTTCATGCACTAGTAAGATTCAACCAACCAAATTGAAGCATGTTATGATTGTTCAAATACCTGGTTCAACTACCAAAGCTAGGCAAATTTGCAAAGTCGTCCCTATCCGAATCCATGGCATAGATTTTTATACTAATCTAATAGTACTTGGAACTAAAGGTTTGGAAGTAGTACTAGGAATGGATTCGATGTCCAAAAACAAAGGATTAATTGATTGTGCCAAGAAAGCCATAACCATGAACAGTACAGCCGGAATATCAGTCGAGCATGTATTTGAAACCTTGCCCCGTCAATTCAAGTGCAACAAGAGTATAGCCCAGCCAACCATTGACCAAGTCCGGATAGTCTGTGAATAACCCGATGTATTTCCAGATGTTTTGCCCGGTATGCCCCCAGATCGGTATATCGAGTTTATCATTGAACTAATCCCTGGAGCCGGACCCATAGCCTAGAGACCATATAGTATGAACCCGTCTGTACTAGCAGAACTGAAGAAGCAAATGGATGCCATGTTGGAAATTGGACTGATTCAACCAAGTGCGTCACCATGGAGATCACATGTTCTGTTCGTGGACAATAAAGATGGAGGTAACCGTTTCTGTACGTATTATCGGAAGTTGAATGACGTTACCATCAAGAACAAGTACCCACTGCTAAAGATAGAAGATCTGTTTGACCAGTTGACTGGCGCCAAAGTGTTTTCTAAGGTTGATCGTAGAACTGGCTATCATCAACTCAAGATTCGCGTAGAGGATATTCCAAAGACTGCCTTTACCACACGATATGGATTATACGAGTATACCGTCATGTATTTTGGATTAACCAATGCCCCCGCTTATTTCATGAATCTCATGAATAATATTTTTATGGACTTCCTGGATAAGTTTGTCGTTGTTTTCATCGATGACATTCTGATTTATTCCAAATCAGAAGAAGAACATGAGCTACACCTAAGGACCATTCTTGGAACCCTTAGAGAGCATCAGTGGTATGCCAAGTTTAGCAAATGTGAATTCTGGTTACAGGCGGTAGGATTCCTCGGACATATTGTATCAGCCGGAGAATTGCCGTTGACCCTGCGAAGGTGAAGGATGTTGAAGATTGGCAAGCCCCAACCACTCAAACCCAAGTTCGTGCATTTATCGGATTAGCGGGATACTACCGCAAGTTTGTAGAAGGATTCTCGAGTATCGCGATACCCATGAACTAATTGCTGAAGAAGGACAAGAAGTTTGAATGGACAGACAAATGTGAAGCAAGTTTTTAGGAACTCAAGAGGAGATTGATTTCAGCCCCAATCTTGATCATGCCGGATATCACGAAGCCCTTTGATGTGTATTGTGACGCATCCAAGATTGGTCTCGGATGTGTGCTAATGCAAGAAGGCAAAGTTATATCTTATCTATCCCGACAACTGAAGCAGCATGAACAGAATTATCCAACCCATGACCTTGAACTAGCAGCCGTAGTTCTAGCCCTGAAGACATGGAGGCATTACCTAATGGGAAACCGTTGTGAGATTTATTCGGATCCCAAGAGCCTGAAGTATATATTCACTCAGAAAGAGTTGAATATGAGGCAGAGAAGATGGATTGAGCTAATCAAGGACTATGATCTGGACATTCACTATCACCCCGGTAAAGCCAATGTGTAGCAGATGCCCTTAGCAGGTTGCCGTGCCGCTTGAACTCCATGATTTTGAAGGAGCAACCAAGTTTGCACAAAGATATGGAAGAATTCCGAATGGAATTAGTGAGTGAAGGATTTTTGTCTAGCATAGAACTTCAACCCACTTTGATCAGTCAGGTCAAAGAGGCGTAGAAAGGAAATGCTAGTATCGACGGAATCAAACGTCGTATCGGTACAGGCAAGGTACCTGGATTCACCAAAGAAGAAGAAGGAGTTCTGTGGTACAAAGGACGTCTCTGTGTACAAGTAGATTCAGAGTTGAAAGAAGTTAATTTGAAAGAGGCCCATGATACTCTTTATTCTATCCACCCGGAGGAACGAAGATGTATCAGGATTTGAAGGAACAATTTTGGTGGCATAATATGAAGAGAGAAATCCGAAGCTATATCGCCAAGTGTGATATATGTCAGAGAGTCAAGGCGGGACATCAAAGACCCACAGGACTGTTGCAACCATTACAGATTCCAGAATGGAAATGGGATTCAGTTGGAATGGACTTTATCACCGTATTGCCTACTTCTAGTAGGGGAAATGACTCTATCTGGGTCATAGTTGACATATTGTCCAAAGTCACCCATTTCTTACCAGTCAAGACCACATACCAGAGTTCAAAGCTAGCAGAGTTATACATCGCTAGAATCGTCAGTTTGCACGGAGTCCCCAAGAACATCGTATCGAATCAAGGAACTCAGTTTACCTCAAGATTCTGGAAAAGTCCAAGAAGGTTTAGGAACCCGACTGGATTTCAGCACAGCGTATCACCCTCAGACCGATGGACAAACAAAGCGAGTAAATCAAATACTCGAAGATATGTTGAGAGCATGTGTGCTAGAGTATGGATCTAAATGGGAAGACTGTCTGCCTTTCATAGAATTTTCATACAACAGTTATCCAGCTAGTCTGCAAATGGCCCCATTTGAGTTCATGTATGGAAGGAAGTGGCGCACCCCTTTAAATTGGTCGGAAGTAGGAGAGAGTCAGATTTTCGGACCCGACATCCTACGAGAAGAAGAAGAGAAAGTTCACAAGATTCGCGAGCACCTTAAGACCGCCCAATCCAGACAGAAGAGTTACGCCGACAAGAGATGTCGAGACCTCGCTTTCAATATCGGAGATTTTTTGTATCTCAAAGTGTCGCCTTTGAAGGGAATGCAGCGTTTCCAGCTCAACGGAAAGTTAGCCCCCAGATATATCGGATCTTTCAAGATTCTGAATCGTCGAGGAGAAGTATCATATCAATTGGAACTGCCCGAGGAAATGTTAGCAGTGCACAATGTGTTCCATATATCGTTACTTTGCAAATGCCTTGAAGTTCCGGAGAAGACTGATTTTTTCAAGAACATTGATCACCAGACCATAGAGATCAACGATGACCTGACGTATCACGAAGTACCCATCCGTATTTTGGAAGAAGCTTTCAGAACCACTATCAACACCCGGATCCCAGATGCCTATTATGCCATACATCGCAATCCCAGGATTACCATTTTTGCGAGACATAAAAGATTTGGATATCACAGTACATCATCAATTACAAACCATACATAAGGTCTTACACAAATAAGGATCTCATGATCCAGTTCTTAATACAACTCAAGCAGCGGAATAACGTAACAATAAAGGTAGCGTAGGCTAAGCTCCATCTTCGGGGTCACAGGCAATGCTGATGATGCGAGATGATCCTAGTTGTCGTAACCTTCTTGCGGTCCATCATCCTGGTACTCCTCTTCATAGTCTGGCCACGGGAATAGCCAGGGACAAATCCATGAGTACTCTTTAAGTACTCGCAAACTAATACTAACAAGTGAAGGGGGTTTTTGTAGTAGGACACTAAGCTCTAGGGTTGTTTTTCAAAAAGCCAGATTGACCTCTACTAAGCTTAGAAGCAAGAAAAGCTAGTTGAAATTTTATAACACCTAATTGGGAACTTGAATTTCGTATCACAACCCTGTTGTGGTCAAGCCAAGTCTCAATTCATTTAACAAGTCATTTTGAAAACCTCTGACGGGGGAACAGTATGGCCACTCCAACTGTCCATAACCACGGACGCGCCTATTCGAATAGTTTGACACTCTGCAGAGATTGTACACTTTCACCACAACATTCGATACATCCGTCAGGAACAAATCCTGAATTCACCAAACTCAGTATGCGGATAATCAATCCTAACCTTTCGATTACACGCTCTAGTATAGGCACCTCTCCTGTGAGTTTGGCCTCCCAACCATGACCAACTGTCATCTTGGGTACTGCACAGGTGGACAATCTTCACAAGGTAGCCTCATCTTAGACCTTGGCCGTGAGGGAACCCATACTAAGGTATATAAATTTTCAGTCAAGCCCTACCCAATTTTAGGGTATTGTGGTTGTACGGTAAAATTGGAATGGTATCGCATCTAGAAAACCATCAGTTTTATAAAGGATAAAGGCTCATGCCTCAACATTTTCATCATCAAAATAATCTGGTGTTCGGAAACACATGTCAAAACATTTCAGTAGAATGACTCATCATTCCCAGGTTTTCATAACCATTTTCACCAAGTATTCCCATCTAAAGTTGATCAAGTTTTAGGCTTAGCACTAGCATCTACAAGTGGGATAAGTACTAATGAGGGGTGGTAAACAAGTGGAGATTAATTGAGTTTAATCTCATGCCTTAGGATGACGTCAAGATTATCTAGCTTAGGCCAAATTTAATGCTCTTTATGCAACCTTCAATTATCTTCCTAGAATCTACAAGTCACATAAGTACTCTCTAAGAAATAGCTTTGATATATAAATAAAGTAGAAAGCTTGGAAGTAAAACTAGGATTGGGTATCATCAAATGTGTCTAACCAAGCATGCTTAGTGCATTGCATAGGTTATCTAACTTTCATAACTGCAAGTGTTAACTTGCATAGGTCAACTTGGTTAGTAAGGTTTGCCTTGTGCAGAGCAGTGATTGAAGTTCTCCTCGGCTTCTTCTTCGTAGTATCATCCTTCCTCCTCGTATCCTTGGTCGGTACTAGTGTCTATAAATAAATACGAGGTACACAATCACCAAACAATACTTAACTATTTTCAATCATCACATAAAGGGGTACTATAGATGATATAGTATCATCACTAACATTACAAGATTAAAGCTTTTGTCTTATTTATTTTATTTTTAGAAAAGTAATTTCTACTCATTGAAAAACTATTTAAGATTTAATATTATCCTAACCAAACATGGAATCATGTTCACACGTATCATCACCACATATTTCAGTACATGGGAATGTGATTTAAAGTGGTGTCACAATTTAATAAGGGTTAACCTTTTTATTTTAAATAATTCAAGTGACTAGAAATGCCTATGTGGCATTCTTTTAATACTTGAACATCATTTCTGTAAGTAATCCCAAAGGTTTATATATATTCTGAAAGGTATGATTAGATGTGATTTTTGAGAGTTGGAATCAACTCAAAAGCTATTATGGTTGAAATTTGAAAAATGTTTGAATGCAGAAAAGCTTCTGACTTGTTATTTTTACCAAGGTTGATCTACAGATCCAAATGAGTTGAATCCAACGGGCTTGGATTAAGAATTTCAGTACCTTTCTAACAAAATTTGTTTCACGCAATTTGGTTCACTGAATCGAGCTGGGTGGATTTTTGAAACTAGGTACAGAACTGAGTTTGAATTAAAATAGAAAACCCTAAATTCAAATGGTTGGGCTGCGTGGGAAAGGTTAATGGGCCGGCCCAGTGTTACTCCGCGGCCTGGGGCTCAGCTGACAGGGGGTTCCACCCGTCAGTGGCTCATAACACGCGAAGCGGTACAGGGCGTTGTGGTTCATTGGATTAGAAGGGCGATCAACGGCTGAGGGTCATCGTCGACGATGAACATGTCACCGGCGAGCTCGAACCCTAGCGGCTCAGTGGGGGTGCATAGGGGGCATACCAGGGCTCCAGCGACGACTGCAAGGCGGGCAAACGAACGAGTGGTCGACGGCGAGCCCAGGGACGGTCGAGGCAGCTCCGGGGGTGGTCGAAATCAACGGCTCCCTTCTTCTCTAGAGGCGGCCTGCTCCGGCGCAATTCCGGCAAGCTGCTGCTCCTCGTGCTCCGGCGAGAGGGTGGTATGATCATTGAGGTGAGGGGAGTGGAATGGTGTGCTTCAATCGGCTAGGGGTCGCCTCCTTTTATAGGCTCGACGGCGAGACCGAGAGGGATGGGCAGGCGAAGGTGACGACACGGCTACGGGTGGCTAGAGGCATGGCTGAGGTTGGCGATCGACGTGCGGTCTCCTGGCGATGCTCTAAGACTTGAATGCGAGCTTAGGGGTGGTGGCAATCGATCGGGAACGTGCGGTGCTCTGCGAGGCAGAGGCGGCGAACTCCACGGCGTGCGGTGGCTACAGGGTACGAGCGATGAAACAATCATGTCTAGTGGTCTCCTGGGACGGTGGGGTGCATGCTGGCGGGCGACAAGGGCTCGAGGTGGTCGGGTTGAGTGGGAACGGTGCGTGCACGGTGGTGCGCGTCGGCATGGTTGATAGTGGCGCGGGCACGGTGTTCCTAGCGGTTCTTGTCTCTGTCATTGAGCTAGGGCTGGTCGAGAGGGGGCGGTGAGGCATGTGCTACCTCCCAGAAAAGGTTGGCACATCTAGTTCTTCCTCAAGCTTGTTCTCCACACTGGGGTGACATGGTGAGGCTCGGCTTTCTCACCATTGATGGCAATGGCAAGCTCACAGTGATGCTAGAGGTTAATAACTAAGCTAGATGATCTACTAGATGTTTGTCGTGAGCTAGAGAGGGGACAAGGTTGGCCAAATCACTGCTCAAAATAGTGTTTGTGATTTGTTTGATTTGAATCTGCAAGATGTTTGATGAAATGGCCGCAAGAACTTGAGTTTTGAATTTTGAAAAGATTTTTGGTGCGTGTGCTAGGCATGTGTTGAGAATTCTGTGGATGCTTGGGTTTTGAAAATTGAACTTGTTTGAGTGGTTTTTGAAATAGTGGGATCTTCCCATATGAGATATATTCAATTTTAAACTGTCATTTAAACTTAGCATTTGAATGTTTTTGTATGATCAAAAATTGGGCCTTGGTACCTTATTATGTGTACTAACAAGGGGTGCAAAGATCCACAAATGTTTATGTTGAGTTTTGAAAACTAGAGATAGCCAAAGTAGGCATGAGAGTTAATTTGGCAAAAATGACCATTCACTTCATTGCTTATTTTGAGTTGTTTGTCTTTGGGAAAAGTTTGGGGATTGTTTAGATGATGTTTATTTCACCTAAGAATCATCTTACAAGCAAACAAACACAGAACCATGGCAATTCAAAAGAATCCAAATTTTGAATACACACTCATATGAATGCTTTCATATTTTTAGTTGGAAAAGTTTTTGTTAACCCTAATTTTGATGATTAGAGTTTGATGATCCAAGTTTAATATTTTTGGGATGTTACAAACCTTCCCCCTTAAACAAAAGCTCGTCCCGAGATTTGAAAAAGGATGAAAAAGATTACCTAGGATTTGAAGATATCGGGAAACTCTGTCCTAATGTGATCATCGCGCTCCCAGGTAGCTTCTTCTTCTGTGTGGTTGCTCCACTTGATCTTGAGAAACTTGATGCTTCGAGTTCTGGTAGTTCTGAAAGCTTTTTCCAAAATACGGATGGGTACTTCGGGATAGGTCAGGTCATCGTTGATCTCTATGGTCCGATGGTCAATGTTCTTGAACACTTCCGTCTTCTCCGGAACTTCGAGGCACTTGCGCAGTAATGAGATATGGAACACATTGTGCACGGCTGACATTTCTTCGGGAAGTTCCAATTGATATGACACTTCTCCTCGATGGTTCAGAATCTTGAAGGGGCCGATATATCTGGGGGCTAACTTTCCTTTTAGTTGGAAACGCTGCATTCCCTTCAATGGCGACACTTTCAGATACACGAAATCTCCGATGTTGAAGGCGAGGTCTCGACGTCTCTTGTCGGCGTAACTCTTCTGTCTTGACAGGGCTGTCTTGAGGTGCTCATGAATCTTGTGAACCTTCTCTTCTGCTTCTCGTAGGATGTCGGGTCCGAAAATCTGACTCTCTCCTACTTCCGACCAGTTCAAAGGGGTGCGACACTTCCTTCCATACATGAATTCAAATGGGGCCATTTGCAAACTAGCTTGATAACTGTTGTTGTATGAAAATTCTGCAAACGGCAGACATTCTTCCCATTTAGATCCATACTCTAACACACATACTCTCAACATATCTTCGAATATTTGATTTACTCGCTTTGTTTGTCCGTTGGTCTGAGGGTGATAAGTTGTGCTGAAATCTAGTCGGGTTCCTAAACCTTCTTGGAATTTCTTCCAGAATCTCGAGCTAAACTGAGTTCCTCAATCCGATACGATGTTATTGGGGACTCCGTGCAAACTGACGATTCTCGTGATGTATAACTCTGCTAGCTTAGAACTTTGATACGTGGTCTTGACTGGTAAGAAATGGGCGACTTTGGACAATCTGTCCACTATGACCCATATAGAGTCATTTCCCCTACTAGAAGTAGGAAGTCCGGTGATAAAGTCCATTCCAACGGAATCCCATTTCCATTCCGGAATCTGCAAGGGTTGCAACAATCCAGCGGGTCTTTGATGTCCCGCCTTGACTCTCTGACATATATCACACTTGGCGATATAGCTTCCGATTTCTCTCTTCATCTTATGCCACCAAAATTGATCTTTCAAATCATGATACATCTTTGTTCCTCCGGGGTGGATAGAATAAAGAGTATCATGAGCTTCCTTCAGAATAACTTCTTTCAACTCAGAATCTGCTGGTACACAAAGGCTTCCTTTGTACCACAGAACTCCTTCTTCGTCTTTGGTAAATCCGGGTACTTTTCCTGTACAGATACGACGCTTGGTTCCGTCGATACTAGCATTTCCTTTCTGTGCCTCCTTGATCTAGCTAATCAAAGTGGGTTGAAGTTCTATGCTAGCCAAAAATCCTTCACTCACTAATTCCATTCGGAACGCTTCCATCTCCTTGTGCAAGCTTGGTTGCTCCTTCAAAATCATGGAGTTCAAGCGGCACGGCAATCTGCTTAGGGCATCTGCTACCGCATTGGCTTTACCGGGGGTGATAGTGAATGTCCAGGTCGTAATCCTTGATTAGCTCAATCCATCTTCTCTGTCTCATATTCAGCTCCTTCTGAGTGAATATATACTTCAGTCTCTTGTGATTCGAATAGATTTCACAACGGTTTCCCATCATGTAGTGCCTCCATGTCTTCAGGGCTAGAACTACGGTTGCGAGCTCGAGGTCATGGGTTGGATAGTTCTGCTCATGTTGTTTCAATTGTCGAGATAGATAAGATATAACTTTGCCTTCTTGCATTATCACACATCCGAGACCGATCTTGGATGCATCACAATACACGTCAAAGGGCTTCGTGATATCTTGCATGATTAAGATTGGGGCTGAAATCAATCTTCTCTTGAGTTCTTGAAAACTCGCTTCACATTTGTCCGTCAATTCAAACTTCTTATCCTTCTTCAGCAATTGAGTCATGGGTCTGGCGATACTCGAGAATTCTTCTACGAACTTGCGGTAGTATCCCGTCAATCCGAGAAATGCACGAACTTGGGTTTGAGTGGTTGGGTCTTGCCAATCTTCGACATCTTTCACCTTTGCAAGGTCAACGACAATTCCTCCGACTGATACAATGTGACCAAGGAATCCTACCTCCTGTAACCAGAATTCACATTTGCTAAACTTGGCATACAACTGATGCTCTTTAAGGGTTCCAAGAATGGTCCTTAGGTGTAGCTCATGTTCTTCTTCTGATTTGGAATAAATCAGAATGTCATCGATGAAAACAACGACAAACTTATCCAGGAAGTCCATAAAAATCTTATTCATGAGATTCATGAAATAAGCAGGGGCATTGGTTAATCCAAAAGACATGACGGTATACTCGTATAATCCATATCTGGTGGTAAAGGCAGTCTTTGGAATATCCTTTGCGCGAATCTTGAGTTGATGATAGCCAGTTCTAAGATCAATCTTATAAAACACTTTGGCACCGGTCAACTGATCAAACAAATCTTCTATCTTGGGGAATGGGTACTTGTTCTTGATAGTGACATCATTCAATTTCCGATAATCTGTACACAAACGATTACCTCCATCCTTCTTATCCACAAACAAGACAGGTGATCTCCATGGTGACGCACTTGGTTGAATCAATCCAATTTCCAACATGGCATCCAGTTGCTTCTTCAGTTCTGCTAATTCAGACGGGTTCATACTATATGGTATCTGGGCTATGGGTCCTGTTCTGGGGATTAGTTCAATGATAAACTCGATATCCCGATCTGGGGGCATACCGGGCAAAACATCTGGAAATACATCGGGGTATTCACAGACTATCCGGACTTGGTCAATGGTAGGCTAGGCTATACTCTTGTTGCACTTGAATTGACGAGGTAAGGTTTCAGATACATGCTCGACTGATACTCCAGTTGTACTGGTCATAGTTATGGATTTCTTGGCACAGTCAATTAATCCTTTATGTTTGGACATCCAATCCATTCCTAGTACTACTTCCAAACCTTTAGTTCCGAGTACTATCAGATTAGCATAAAAATCTATGCCATGGATTCGGATAGGGACGGCTTTGAAAATTTGCCTAGCTTTGGTGGTGGAACCGGGAATTTGAACAATCATAACATGCTTCAGTTTGGTTGGTTGAATCTTACTAGTGCATGCAAATTCTTCGGTGACAAATGGGTGGGATGCACCAGAATCAAACAACACTCTAGCAAGTACTGAATTAACAGAAAACATACCCAGCATGACGTCTGGCGCTTCCTGGGATTCTTCAGCATGCATGATAAAAAGACGGCCGTTGCGGTTGAGTGAATTCCCTAGGGCAAACCTTCTTCCAGGCTGAACACGACGCTGTTGCTGAGCTGGGGCATTTGCATTGGGCGTTGCGGCATTCTTCTTAGGGCACTCGTTGGAGTAGTGACCCTTATCTCCACAGTCATAACAAGTCACTTGCGACTTGTCCTTTGCTGCAATAGGCACAACATTGCTTCCAGTCCTAGGGGCAGTGTTGGGGTTGGTGGTAGCATTGTTGTTGTTGAACTTGGGTGGTGCACGGTTGAAATTGCCAGAGTTGCTGGGGTTGTTGTGGTTTCCTCCGGGCCTTGGGTTTCCATGGTTGGGATAGGTCGGACGGTTCATCAGGGGTATGTTGGTTCTCGGGGCAAATCCTGGAGATGGGTTGGGGCGATACTTTGGGGTATGATGGGTTCCTGGCTGATGCATCATGCGGTGCTTGCTGTTCTCATTGGCTTGGTTGATCTTTCCTTCCATCTGGATGGCAGAGTCGACTAGGGCTTCAATAGCAGCAAAGGGGATATTGACCAACACCGTCTGCATCTCATCGTGCAGACCATTCAGGAATCTTTCTTTCTTCTATGCTTCGGTGTCGATCTCATCCGGGGCATACCTAGCTAATGACAAGAATTTGTCATGGTATTACACTATGGTCATCCTTCCTTGCTTCAGTTCCCTGAATCATCTCTCATTCTCTTGATCAAACCCGGTGGCACATGGGTTCTGCTGAACTTGACCTTGAATTCCTCCCAGGTCATCATCTATCCTCCGGTCATTGCACGAACGTTGTTCCACCATGATCTTGCATCTCCGGCTAGATAGTGGGTGGCGAACAGAACTTTATCGTTAGCTTCCACTCCGGTGACTTCCAGGTTGTTCTCCATGGTTTGCAGCCAATCATCTGCATCTAGGGGCTCTTCCGACTTGGTAAAAACAGGTGGGTTGGTATTCTGGAAATTATTGATCTTAGATCCATGGTTGTCCTGATTTCCTTGGCCTTGATTGTTGTTGGCCATCTGAGCTATGTGCTGAAGGGTGGCTAAATTGGCTTGACGTTCGGCTCTTTCATCTTCGCGGTCAGAAACCAACATTTGCAGGATCTGCAACATCGGGTCCGGGGATGAACCACTTCCTCCGCGAGGCATCTGAAGATTGAGATAGATCATGATAAAAGAGGGAAATTTCTAAGGTTCAGGGACTTTGAAGAGTTTTTAAAGTTTGACTCAGATTTTCTAGCAACTTGTTTTTCATTCGTTCATTCATAGCACACGATACAACACACACCACAACAAAGGAAAAACAGATGGTTTTAAGAACCATTCTGGAAACTACGATACAATGGGACTGGATATAACTCACTACGCCAGTGCTCAAGTGCTACTACTCCTCGGAGTCGGTGTAATTGTCATCCTCATCATCCTCATCGTCATCTATGAAGGAGAAATCCTCCTCATCGATGAAGAAGTCCATGGCCTGATCCTCCAGAAAATCATCATCATTGCTGAGATAGGAGTAGGGGTCTCCACCAAGATCTTCTTCGGCATTCTCCCTTTCCTCCAACTGCATGTCTCTCTCGTGGATGGTCTCCTCCAAATCCTAGATACGATGGCAAAGACGGGCAATGATGTGCTTCTTCTTATCGAGCTGGCGGCGACGAGACTTGCGATCCTTCGCTAGCATGGCGATGGTCTGATCCTTCGTCCTGATGATGGCGGACTTGTGATTGGAGTAGTCACGGGCATTGTCCAGTTCCTGCTAACGATCATACATCATGAAGCTAAGGTGGTCCAACTGAGTCTTCAGCTCGTGGTGGTATGGGTCTTCTAGTGGTTGTCCCATAGCATCACACCTTGGACAAAACTCAAAGCGGGTACCCTTGATCTGGTTGATACTCTGCCCACACAGACGGGCAAGAGCTTCCTGCATGGCCCTGGCGAGTCCATCGAGCCAGTTGTTCTCTCTCAAGGTGAACTGAATTCCCTTGGTAGTGGGAGGTTCAATCTTTCCGCGGAGACTTGCAACAACTAGCCATTGCCGATCTTCTCCTTCCTGATCATTGAGCTGAGCTCCGAAGAACTCGGGATGTGGACGCTCTAGAAGTTCCAAAAGCTGGTCCAAATCCTGCTCAAAGATGAGGTCTCCTCCATTCCCCAGCTGATAAAACTTGCTATACTTCACGTCCATCTATAAGAGTATAGGATGAGTAAGTTAGTAGTGTGATCAAGTGTGTCAAATTTTATGTATTTTGCAAGAGTTTTTGAGTAACATGAATTTTCATGAAAGAATCAAAGTGATAAGAATGGGAATAAGTTTTTGTAAATATTTGCTTCCTTTAGTTTTGAAACTAAGTTTTTGATTCAAACGTCCAGTCTAACTAGGGTCTCCTATGGTCAGGATGGCTCTGATACCAAATTGTCAACACCCGGAGTTTTAATCCCAGATGCCTGTTATGCCATACATCGCAATCCCAGGATTACCATTTTTGCGAGACATAACATATTTGGATATCACAGTACATCATCCATTACAAACCATACATAAGGTCTTACACAAATAAGGATCTCATGATCCAGTTCTTAATACAACTCAAGCAGCGGAATAACGTAATAATAAAGGTAGCGTAGGCGAAGCTCCATCTTCGGGGTCACAGGCAATGCTGACGATGGGAGATGATCCTAGTTGTCGAAACCTTCCTGCGGTCCATCATCCTGGTACTCCTCTTCATAGTCTGGCCACGCGAATAGCCAGGGACAAAGCCATGAGTACTCTTTAAGTACTCGCAAACTAATACTAACAAGTGAAGGGAGTTTTTGTAGTAGGACACTAAGCTCTAGGGTTGTTTTTCAAAAAGCCAGATTTACCTTAACTAAGTTCAGAAGCAAGAAAAGCTAGTTGAAGTTTTATAACACCTAATTGGGAACTTGAATTTCGTATCACATCCCTTTTGTGGTCAAGTCAAAGTCTCAATTCATTTCACAAGTCATTTTGAAAACCTCTGACGGGGGAACAGTATGGCCACTCCAACTATCCATAACAGCGGACGCGGCTATTCGAATAGTTTGACACTCTGCAGAGATTGTACACTTTCACCACAACATTCGATACATCCGTCAGGAACATATCCTAAATTCACCATACTCAGTATGCAGATAATCAATCCTAACCTTTCGATTACACGCCCTAGTATAGGCACCTCTCCTGTGAGTTTGGCCTCCCAACCATGACCAACTGTCATCTTGGGTACTGCACAGGTGGACAATCTCCACAAGGTAGCCTCAGCTCAGACCTTGGTCGTGAGGGAACCCATACTAAGGTATATAAATTTCCAGTCAAGCCCTACCCAATTTTCGGGTATTGTGGTTGTACGGTAAAATTGGAATGGTATCGCATCCAGACAACCATCAGTTTTATAAAGGGCTAAGGCTCATGCCTCAACATTTTCATCATCAAAATCATCTGGTGTTCGGAAACACATGTCAAAACATTTCAGTAGAATGACTCATGATTCCAAGGTTTTCATAACCATTTTCACCAAGTATTCCCATCTAAATTTGATCAAGTTTTAGGCTTAGCACTAGCATCTACAAGTGGGATAAGTACTAATGAGGGGTGGTAAACAAGTGGAGATTAATTGAGTTCAATCTCATGCCTTAGGATGACGTCAAGATTATCTAGCTTAGGAAAAATTTAATGTTGTTTATGCAACCTTAAATTATCTTCCTAGAATCTACAAGTCACTTAAGTACTCTCTAAGAAATAGCTTTGATAAAGAAATAAAGTATAAAGCTTGTAAGTAAAACTAGGATTGGGTATCACCAAATGTGTCTAACCAAGCATGCTTAGTGCATTGCATAGGTTATCTAACTTTCATAACTGCAAGTGTTAACTTGCATAGGTCAACTTGGTTAGTAAGGCTTGCCTTGTGCAGAGCAGTGGTTGAAGTTCTCCTCGGCTTCTTCTTCGTAGTATCCTCCTTCCTCCTCGTATCCTTGGTTGGTACTAGCGTCTATAAATAAATACGAGGTACACAATCACCAAACAATACATAACTATTTTCAATCATCACACAAAGGGGTACTATAGATGATCTAGTATCATCACTAACATTACAAGATTAAAGCTTTTGTCTTATTTATTTTATTTTTAGAAAAGTAATTTCTACTCATTGAAAAACTACTTAAGATTTAATATTCTCCAAACCAAACATGGGATCATGTTGACACATGTCATCACCACATATTTCAGTACATGGGAATGTGATTTAAAGTGGTGTCACAATTTAATAAGGTTTAACCTTTTTATTTTAAATAATTCAAGTGACTAGAAATGCCTATGTGGCATTCTTTTATTACTTGAACATTATTTCTGTAAGTAAACCCAAAAGCTATTATGGTATGATCAAATGTGATTTTTGAGAGTTGGAATCAACTCAAAAGCTATTATGGTTGAAATTTGAAAAATGTTTGAATGCAGAAAAGCTTCTGACTTGTTATTTTTACCAAGGTTGATCTATAGAATCAAATGATTTGAATCCAACGGGCTTAGATTAAGCATTTCAGTACCGTTCTAACAAAATTGGTTTCATGCAATTTGGTTCACTGAATCGAGCTGGGTGGATTTTTGAAACTAGGTACAGAACTGAGTTTGAATTAAAATAGAAAAACCTAAATTCAAACGGTTGCGCTGCGCGGGAAAGATTAGTGGGCCGGCCTAGTGTCACTCCGCAGCGTGGGGCTCAACTGACAGGGGGGTTCCAAGCGGTACGGGGCGGTGTGGTTCGTTGGATTAGAAGGGCGATCAACGGCTGAGGGTCGTCGTTGACGATGAACATGTCATCGGCAAGCTCGAACCGTAGCGGCTCAGTGGGGGTGCATAGGGGGCATACCAGGGCTCCAGCAACGACGGCGAGGCGGTCAAACGAACGAGTGGTTGACGGCGAGCCCAGGGATGGTCGAGGCAGCTCCGGGGGTGGTTGAAATCAACGGCTCCCTTCTTCTCTAGAGGCGGCCTGCTCCGGCGCAATTCCAGCGAGCTGTTGCTCCTAGTGCTCCGGCGATTGGGTGGTATGATCAGTAAGGTGAGGGGAGTGGAATGGTGTGCTTCAATCGGTTGGGGGTTGCCTCCTTTTATAGGCTCGGCGGCGAGACCGAGAGGGATGGGCAGGCGATGGTGGCGACACGGCTACGGGTGGCTAGAGGCATGGCTGAGGTTGGCGATCGACGAGCGGTCTCCTGGCGATTCTCTAAGACTTGAATGCGAGCTTAGGGGCGGTGGCAATCGGTCGGGAACGTGCGGTGCTCTGCGAGGCAGAGGTGACGAACTCCGTGGCATGCGGTGGCTACGGGGTACGGGCGATGAAACGATCATGTCTAGTGGTCTCCTGGGACGGTGGGGTCCATGCTGGCGGGCGGCAAGGGCTCGAGGCGGTCGGGTTGAGTGGGAACGGTGCGTGCAAGGTGGTGCGCGTCGGCATGGTCGACAGTGGCGCGGGCACGGCGTTCCTGGCGGTTCTTGTCTCTGTCCTTGAGCTAGGGCTGGTCGAGAGGGGGCGGTGAGGCATGGGCTGCCTCCCAGACAAGGTTGGCACAACTAGTTCTTCCTCTAACTTGTTGTCCACACTGGGGTGACATGGTGAGGCTCGGCCTGCTCACCATTGATGGCAATGGCAAGCTCACAGTGATGCTAGAGGTTAATAACTAAGCTAGATGATCTACTAGATGTTTGTTGTGAGCTAGAGAGGGGACAAGGTTGGCCAAATCACTACTCAAAATAGTGTTTGTGATTTGTTTGATTTGAATCTGCAAGCTGTTTGATGAAATGGCTGCAAGAACCTGAGTTTTGAATTTTGAAAAGATTTTTGGTGGGTGTGCTAGGCATGTGTTGAGGATTCTTTGGATGCTTTGGTTTTGAAAATTGAACTTGTTTGAGTGGTTTTTGAAATAGTGGGATCTTCCCATATGAGATAGATACAATTTTAAACTATCATTTAAACTTAGAATTTGAATGTTTTTGGATGATCACAAAGTGTTCCTTGGTACCTTATTATGTGTACTAACAAGGGGTGCAAAGATCCACAAATGTTTCTTTTGAGTTTTGAAAACTAGATATAGCCAAAGTAGGCATGAGAGTTAATTTGGCAAAAATGACCATTCACTTCATTTGCTTATTTTGAGTTGTTTGTCTTTGGGAAAAGTTTGGGGATTGTTTAGATGATGTTTATTTCACCTAAGAATCATCTTACAAGCAAAGAAACACAGAACCATGGCAATTCAAAAGAATCCAAATTTTGAATACACTCATATGAATGCTTTCATATTTTTAGTTGGAAAAGTTTTTGTTAACCCTAATTTTGATGATTAGAGTTTGATGATCCAAGTTTAATATTTTTGGGATGTTACAACCACCAGGAGCCGAAGCATCAAGTTTCTCAAGATTCAGTGGAGCAACCACACTGAAGAAGAAGCTACCTAGGAGCGAGAAGATCACATCAGGACGGATTTTCCCGATCTCTTTAAATCCTAGGTAATCTTTTTTCTTCCTTTTTCAAATCTCGGGATGAGATTTTTTTTAAGGTGGGAAGGTTTGTAACATACAAAAAATATAAAACAATGATCATCAAACTCTAATCACTAAAATTAGGGTTAACAAAAACTTTGAGTAATTAAAATCATATGAATGCATGTGTGTATGTGATGATTTGATAAATGCATGAATGATCTTGTGTGATTAAACTAAATAGAAAGAAATGGTTTAAATATGAAAATAACATCATATAAAACATTTCCAAGCAGAAACAAATAAAGAGAAAATCAAAAACAAATCAATTAAGGCAAATGGTCATTTTTGCAAATCTTGTTCACTAGGTCACTTTGAGTGTTTCTAGTCCAAGATTTCAAACAGAAACTTTTCCAATTATTTTCACCCCTTGCTAGAACAAGTAAAAGTGAAGCAAAGCCCACCTTTCAAAGTTGCAGAAACATTTGACAACCTCATTCAAATCACAATTCAAAATTGAATCTTTATCATATGTGAAGATCACACATTTTCAAAACCCAACCAAACCAGTGCCCCTTGACTCATCCAACTAACCAGAGACTCCCTAGTATGTGCCTAGAAAACCCACCAAGTTTGAATCCAAAATTCAAATTTGAATTTCTTTCGGCCATTTCATCAAACACCTTGTTTGCAGCAAACAAACAAACAACAAACACTATAGTGAGCAGTGAATTTGGCCAACCTTGTTCTCTCTCTAGCTCTCACTACACTCTCAGTAGATGATCTAGCCCAATTAACAAGCCTTAGCACCACCGTGAGCTTGGCATAGCCATTAATGGTGACCATGCCAAGCCTAACTTGCCACCCTCATGTCGCTAGCGAGCTAGAGGAAGAACTAGCCCCGCCAACCTTGTCTGGAACACGCAGCACCATCCACCGCCCCTCCATGTCCCAGCCCCGAGCGCAGCCAGCCACTGGACCACCCGCCAAGCATGCGCCCAGTCTCTCTGCACCGCCCTCACCGCTTGCAGACGTGATCGCCAACACTCTAGCACCCCGCCAGACAACCTCGTTCACCGTCGCGCGACTAGGAGCACCCGTGCGCCATTAAATTTGCTGTCGGACCCGCCCAGAGCGTCAACGCGTTCCGACCGATCAGCACCGCCCCACGCCTCGCCACCACGTTGTTGAGCTTCGCCAGGGAGAACAGCACTGCCCCCTACCTTCACCCATGCCATTAGACCTCTGTGTTGTCGACCACGACGAGCTCAGCCCGCGCCCGTCGGTCCCCTTCAGCCACTATAAAAGGAGACCTCCCCCGCTTGTTTTCTTCATACCAATTCACTCCCTACCTCTCACTGATCACACCCACTCACTCCCGAAGCAAGGCGAGCACCAGGTGGCCGGAATTTCACCGGAGTTCGTCGCTGCAGAGGAGGAGAGGCGCCGTCGATTGGAGCCACCCTAGGAGAAGCTGTCGGTACCAGGAGAGCCGACGTAGTCGACTTTGTCGTTCGCCCCTGTCGCCAACCATCACTTGAGCCCCGGTGAGCCTACCACGATCTCCACCTGTCGCGTTAGGGTTCTATCTCGCCGGTGTTGCCCGACGTGGACGATGAACCAGAGCCGTTCGATTAGAGCTAGATTGTGCGGCCTAGATCACCCCGTACCGCTTCGCCCCTCACGTTCTCACTGACACGTGGGTACAACCACTTAACTAGCCCGCGTGTGCACTGTGCGTAGTGGGCCATCCCAGTTAAACGTCCCGCGCGACCCAACAAATCAAATTTATTTTTATTCATTTAATTTCAAGCATAGTTCTGTACCTAGATTCAAAAATCAACCCAGCTCGATTCACTGAACCAAAATGCATGAAACCAATTTTGTTAGAAAGGTACTGGAATGCTTAATCCATGCCCGTTGGATTCAAACCATTTAGAATTGTAGATCACCAATGGTAAAAATAACAAGGCAGAAGCTTTTTTGCATTCAAACATTTTTCAAAATTCAACCATAAAATCTTTTGAGTTGATTCCAACTCTTAAAAATCACATTTGATCATACCTTTCAGAATATATAAAAAAAATACAGGTTTAGTTACAGAAATAATGATCAAGAAAAAAAGAATGCCACATAGGCATTTCTAGTCACTTTAATTAAATAAAATAAAAAGGTTAAACCTTATTAAATTATGACACCACTTTAAATCATACTCCCCTATACTGAAATATGTGGTGATGACATGTGTCAACATGATCCCATGTTTGAGTTGGAGAATATTAGATCTTAAGTAGTTTTTCAATGAGTAGAAATTACTTTTCTCAAAATAAAATAAATGGGACAAGTGCTTTAATCTTGTAATGTTAGTGATGATGATAGATCATCTAGTGTGAACCTTTGTGTGATGATTATAAATAGTTAAGTATTGTTTGGTGATTGTGTACCTCGTATTTATTTATAGATGCTAGTACCGACCAAGGATACGAGGAGGAAGGAGGATACTACGAGGAAGAAGTCGAGGAGAACTTCAACCACTGCTCTGCACAAGGCAAGCCTAATACTACTAGTTGAATTAGCAAGCTATTAACTAAGCAAGCTAACACTTGCAAGATACCCTACTTATGCAAGCTACTACTTGCTTGTTACTATGCCAACTATATGCCTTAAGCATATGTGATTATACCCACTTGAAACACCATCCTAGTTTTACTTGCAAGCTTAGTATTTTATTTTCTTTATTAAAAGCTTTCTACCAAAAGTTTACTTAGTGACTTGTAGATTCTAGAAAGATAATTGAAGGTATCATAAAGAGCATAAAACTTGGCCTAAGTTAGATAATCTTAATGCCATCCTGAGGCATGAGATTTACTTAGATAAGATACACTTGTTTATTACCCACCATTAGTATTTACCCCCACTTGTACATGCTAGTGCTAAGCATAAAACTTGATCAACTTTAGATGGGAATACTTGGTGAAAATGGTTATGAAAACCTTAGAATGATGAGTCATGCTACTGAAATGTTTTGACATGTGTTCTTGAACACCAGATGATTTTGATGATGAAAATGTTGAGGCATGAAAATTTGGGTAGGGCTTGACTGGAAATTTATATACCTTAGTATGGGTTCCCTTGCGGACAAGTTCTGAGTTGAGGCTACCTTGTGAATATTGTCCACCTATGTAGTACCCAAGATGACAATTGGTCATGGTTGGGAGGCCAAACTCACAGGAGAGGTGCCTATACTAGGGCGTGTAATTGAAAGGTTAGGATTGATTATCCGCATACTAAGTATGGTGAATTCAGGATTGTTCCTGACGGATGTATCGAATGTTGTGGTGAAAGTGTACAATCTCTGCAGAGTGTCAAACTATTCGAATATCCGCGTCCGCGGTTATGGATAGTTGGAGTGTCCATAATGTTCTATCGTCAGATGTTTTCAAAATGACTTGTGAAATGATTTATGAGTTTGACTTGACCACAACAGAGTTGTGATATGAAATTCAAGTTCCCACTTAGGTGTTATAAAACTCTCAACTAGTTATCTTTGCTTTTGAACTTAGTAGAGTAAATCTAGATTTTTGCAAAACAACCCTAGAGCTTAGCATCTTACTACAAAAAACCCTTTTACTAGCATTAGTTTGCGAGTACTTAAAGAGTACTCATGGCTTTATCCCTGGATATTCCCGTGTCCAGACAATGAAGAGGAGTATCAGGATGACGGACCGCAGGAAGGTTAAGAAAACTAGGATCATCTCCCATCGTCAGCATTGCCTGTGACCTTGAAGATGGATCTTCGCCTACGCTATCGTTACTATTACGTTATTCCACTGTTTGAGTTGTATTAAGAACTGGATCATGAGATCCTTATTTTTGTAAGACCTTATGTATGGTTTGTAATGGATGATGTACTGTGATATCCAAATCTGTTATGTCTCGCAAAAATGGTAATCCTGGGATAGCGACGTATGGCATAACAGGCATCTGGGATTAAAAATCCGGGTGTTGACAATCTCTCCTCCGACAGGGTGCCGGGAAGATATTTAGATCCCCCCAATCTAGGGACGATGTTGGCGGTGGCTACAGACGATTTCGTGGAATATTGATCGGGTACTTAGGGTTTAGGCATCGGGGGCTTCTTATGGGCGAAGAGGCAAGGCTGGGAGGCGGCTGATGACCCACAAGTGTAGGGGATCGCAACATTCTTCTCGGGTAGTATTACCCAATTTATTGATTCGACACAAGGAGATCCAAAGAATACTTGCAAGACTTAACAACTGAGTTGTCAGTTCAGCTGCACCAGAAAATAGTTCTTGCTCACAGAATTTTATCAGTAGCAATAGCAACAGTGAAACAGTAGCAATAGTAACAGTAACGGTAACAGTGAAATTCGAGAGCGGTAGGCATAGGGATGCATGGACGAGTATAAACAGGTAACTTCAAGATCTAGGGCATTGTAGATAAATAATAACAAGCATCCAAGTACTAAACAATCCTAGGCATGTGCTCTAGATATAGTCATACGTGATCGCAATGAGAACTTGCACAACATCTTCTTTCCAGCCAGCCCGTGGCAGCGGGGCCTCTAGGGAACTACTGGAAATTAAGGTGCTCCTTTTAATAGAGCACCGGAGCAAAGCATTAACACTCCATGAACACATGTGATCCTCACACCACAGCCATACCCTCCGGTTGTCCCAATTATTGTCACTTTGGGGCATTTGGATCTGGACAATGATATGTGTACACAACTTGCAGATAAGATCACAAAATACGATCATAATGATTAAATAATAAGGTCAGATCTGAGATCATGGCACTCGGGCCCTAGTGACAAGCATTAAGCACAACAAGTTGCAACAAAGTCAAATATCACTAATAGAGATACTAGGCACTATGCCCTAATAGATCTTATTCGATTACATGAAACAACTCATCTAATCCCTACCATCCCCAAGCCTATAGCGGGGTATTACTCACTCATGGATGAGGGAAACATCGGTGGTTGATGGAGATGCGTTGGTGATGATGATGGCGATGATCCTCTCCAAATTCCCTGTCCCGACAGGGTGCCAGAATGGAGTTTCTGGATCCGAATCTTGGTTTCTGGTGGCGGCGGCGGAGCGGAACTCTTTCTGGAAAACTATCGACCCCCCCCCTCGGTTTTTAGGTCGAAAGGCAACTTATAGGCGCAGAGGGAGGCCGAGGGTGCAGGGTGGCTGCACCCCAGTGCGCCAGATGGTGGGCCCGCTACCGCATGGGTGTGGGCCCCCTAGGCTCCTTCTCCGTCTCATCTTCTGGCTCTATGGATCTTCTGGTGAAATATAATTTTTGGCATATTTTCCGGGATTTTTCCTGATAGTTGATTTTCTGCACAAAAACAAGACACCAAGGTAATTCTGCTGAAAATAGCGATAGTTCGTGTTAGTTGTATCCAAATCACACAATATAGAGGAAAAACAATAGCAAAGTGTTCGAGAAAGTAGATACGTTTTGGACGTATCAACTCCCCCAAGCTTAGCTTATTGCTTGTCCTCAAGCAATTCAGTTGAAAACTGAGTGCGATAAAAGAACTTTCACGAACACTTTGCTTCATATGATGTAAATATTCTTAGCACAGGAGTAGATGCTTAAACTATTCATAATAAGAAGTATGCAACTAAGTCTACTCAATAGTCATTGCAAGCTATGAAGAGAAACCAACTCAATAATAATAAGTAGCATTGAACATAAACATAAGCAACATTGCAATGCTCATAGTAAGGTATGATAGAGTGGTATCTCGCTTGACTTTGTTTGAAGAGCACAATATAAATGCCAAGGCACCTCTGAAGTTCAAGTGAAGACTAGAGATAAAGATATCAGAGATACAAGCATCAAAGTCATGACATAATTAACCAAGTTTTGAAACAAACACAAGAATGACAACTATGCTCTCAAGAAGGTGCTCATAGAATAAGTGGTGACTCAACAAAGTTATGAAAACGGTTTTGGAGAGTTTGAAAGGCTTCAAAATGCTGAAAGGAAGGTACTCATTAGCTTTGAGCTCTCATTGCCCCTATCATAGGCATCTTCATGTGTTTAAGGTGAAAGTGAGGTCCACTCTGAATCATATGCTTGATAGACCATAGACTGGAAATCCCAAGTCCCTTGAGTACGAGGGCTGCTCCGCATGCTACTCAACTTTGGTTACCTGCAAGTTCTTGTCATTGTTCATACATGCATATCATAGAGAACCGCCAACGGGGTACCCCTTGCACATGGTACAGGAGTTTTCCCATTACCAAAATGACAAGGCAAGCAGACAATGAGCATCTCAGTAATCTTTTTATTTACCATATGCATAGCTTTTTATTGAAGATGCTTCATAGATGCTCATTATGGTGATGCTGCAAGTTTCCACCATGATTAGGCATGGATTAGGCTAGCGGCCCAGGCGTTTCTCTAAAACAATGTATAAACGCCATGAACTCACAAGCTCCCCTTTTATTTCACATCGTCGACATCCGTAAACAAAAGAGCAAAGTATCAACTGAATAAGATATCCAAAAGGTGTTGAAAGCGTTCCCCGTGACAACACGGTTCTGCTGACTCCCAGCATATAATTAGCAAGCATATAACTTTCATGGACTAGTCACAATTGTTCAAGATTATTAAGCGCGAGGAATAAAGTGTGCCATCAAGTTCGTGAGAGCTTTACTAACTAACTTTCTCAAAATAGACAAACATTTTATTTGGAAGAAAACATGGCATATGGAATATGGGCTAAAGTAGCAAATGATGCTAATAGGTAGTATCGTGGACACAGCTGGCAATATTGGTTTTGGGGAGTTGGAAGCACAGGTAGAGCACATACTCAGTGCAAGTGAAGGCTAGCAATAGAGAGGGAGACACAAACGAGAGAGCAATAGCCATCATAATCATGCTTGCAACAAAACAGGACTAATTATGGCATGAAAGTGATACAAGATCTCTGAGTAAAAATAAATCATCGAGGCTTACTGACTATTGATTAGTCATATACATGCATGAGCATGTGCCAAGTCGATTCTCATGAACAATTAGAGCAGGATACCACAATATCATACCAAAATATGAATAAAGAAATACAAGCAAACATTCATATGGCATGCTACAAACTATTAGCAAGCTGGAGCTAATCATAGACAAGCAAGAACTACTTAGAATCCATAATGACATACACCTTACACAAACAGACTAAGCATGCTCACAATGATGAGTATATGTACAAAAATGAAACAAATAGAGTTCGTTACCAGCCTCTTACCACACCTCGAGTTGTCTTAATCTTCATTATTTACCTTTACTTGTGTTACTTGAATACTAAAAAGAAACCAAAATCCACTGAGGACGGCTGAACCCTGCAAAGAACTCACAAAACCAAAGAAGAATAGAAAATATTTATGGTGTTTTCGATTTTTTAGAAACAAGCAAACAAAGGCAAAAACAAACAAAGCGGAAACAAACCAAACAAAGCAAAACCAAAAACAAAAACTAAGACGCTCCAAGAACAACACAACTGTGCATGAAACAATAAAAACGAAGTGTCTAGAAAGACCTAAGATTTTTATTGATGAAGAAGGGGATGCCTTGGGCACCCCCAAGCTTTGACGCTTGTACCTCTTAAATATTTCTTGGGGTGACACGGTGTGGTCCCCCCCCCCAAGCTTGAGCTTTTGTCCATTCTTCATCTCATTACATCATTCTCTCTCTACACCTAAATTTTTTCCTTCATACAAAACTTCACACAATCTTCATTAGCAACATTACTGTATTCAAAAGATAACAGACCTTCGGGTTTAGCTTTCGAACATCAAAACTTTTCAATAAAAATACAAGCTACTGTAGAAACTCCTTCAAAAATCTCAATCCCCCCAAAGAGAACTCAAAAAGGAATCAAGAAGAAGCAAATGCAATTAATGGCAGAAATCTGTCAAAATAGACCAGCATGATTTTTTCGAAAATCTTTTGTTGCTCAAATAAAAAAGTGTTAAACTAACAAAATTTAGCTAACATACTAGGGGATTTATTCATAAATTTTGAGATCAATACGAGTTACAGAGACTCCTCACAAATTTTTATGGTGGAGGACAAAAATCAGTTTCGAGACAGCAACTCTCCAAATCTTACTTCCCTCTCATTAGAGGTCATTCTTGGCACAAAAAGCAAACAAAAAGGATAAGTAGATGTCATTACTGAAGTAATAACTTCCAAGACTCAAGGAAACTCTTGGGTTATCTCCCAACAAGTATTTTTCTTTAACGCCTTTAAGTTAGGCATGACGAAGGGCAAGGATTGGAAAGGAGAAAAATAAAAGTGAGCAAGTATAACCATTGTGAAAACATTGTTTTGTTCATTAAAATCCTTTTGTTAACAAGGTTGATCAAGTCTTGTTACCAAAACAATATTATATGAAACAAAACTTTGCATTCCACAAGGTGATTATGTTACCTCATACTTGATAGTAATGGTCACAATCATAATAGTTTCAAAGTTTTCTCGTGGAATGGGACAATATATTTCTCCAACCTTTATGCTCTCAATATTTTCAATGGAGTTCAGGAAATAGCTCTTAGCAACCTTCTTGGGGAAATAAACATTGTGCTCTTTGTCATTAATATTGAATGTTACTTTTCCTTGATTGCAATTGATGACAGCACCCGCAGTATTAAGAAAGGTCTCCCAAGAATAATAGACATATTATCATCTTCAGGCATTTCAAGCACAACAAAATCAGTTAAAATCATGCAATTATGAGCAACTTGAACAGGAACATCCTCACATATACCAACAGGAATAGTAGTTGACTTATCAACAATTTGCAAAGATATATCAGTTGGTATCAACTTTTCTAACTGGAGCCTCTTATAGAGAGAAAAATGTATAACACTAACTCCAGCTCCCAAATCACATAAAGCAGTTCTAACATAATTGTTCTTAATAGAGCAAGGAATAGTTGGTATACCTGGATCACCAAGTTTCTTTGGAACCTTACCATTGAAGGAGTAATTAGCAAGCAAAGTAGAAATCTCCTCATTAGGAATCTTCCTTTTATTAGAGACAATATCCTTCATATACTTTGAATAAGGAGGCAACTTAATAGCATCAGTCAAAGGAATTTGCAAAAATAAAGGTTTCATCCACTCACAAAACTTGTTGTAGTGTTCTTCCTGCTTAGACTTGTGTTTCTTACCTGGAAAAGGCATAGGTTTCCGCACCCAAGGTTCTCTCTTTACCATGTTTATTAGCAATAAAATCTTCCTTAGTGTACCTAGTATTATTTGTGTGCTTCTCAGGTTCTTCCTCACCTTCCTCCTTATGAGGAGCATCATTTTTATCATTACCACTCTCAGTTTCAGCATCAGAGACAGATATACTATTAGGATCTACAACAGGTTCAAGTGGTTCCTCAACTACTTTATGTTTCTTTTTATTTCTATTACGAGGACTACCACTATTCTCACCTTGTTGGGCATCCTGCTCAATTATCTTAGGGTGTCCTTCAGGATATAAAGGGTCTTGAGTAGCTATACCACTCCTAGTTCTAATTACATAAGCATGTTTATCTCCTGAAGCATTAACTAGCATATCCTTTCGTACCTTAGCAAGTTGATCAAGTTGGGTTTGAACCATTTGAAAGTTTTTACAAAGCATTTTAATATCATTAGAAGTTCTTTCCACGATATCTTTCAAATCATGGATAGCTCTAGAGTTTTCTAATAAATGATTCTGAACTTGTTTATTAAAATTACCTTGTTTAACAATAAATGTGTCAAGTTCTTCTAAACATTGATCAGGAGGCTTACCATAGGGAATATCACCTTCATTAAAGTGGAGAGAGTGTACCTCAATAGTGGGTGAGTGGGGAATTGGCTTACATAACTCTTCCATAGGAGGTAGATTCTTCACATCTTCAGCTATAATACCTTTCTCCTTTAGACACTTCTTAGCTTCCTTCATCACTTCATCATTTAATTCAATAACTCCCCTCTTCTTTGTTGTTGGTGTTGGAGCTGGTTCAGGATTAATAGGCTCAGGCGTATTCATCTCAGTCGAAGTCCAATCATCATAATTCTTGCTTATCTTAGTCATTAATTCTTCAGCATCTGTAGGAGTTCTTTTCCTGAAAACACAATCAGCAAAGCTAACTAGGTAGGTCCTAGAATCATTAGTTAGTCCATTATAATAAATATCAAGAATATCATTCTTAGGCAATGGAAATCCAGGATGTGCATGAATCAAGGAACAAAACCTTGTCCATGACTCAGGAAATTTCTCTTCTTCTCCCTGTTTAAAATCAAAAAGTCTCTACAAAGCAGCATGTCTAGCACTGGGAGGAAAATATTTCGGGAAGAAAGAAGCAATCAAGAAATCAGGGCTATCAATGGAACCAGGAGGTAATCTATTAAACCAAGCCCTAGCTTATCCTTTTAGTGAAAAGGGGAAGATCTTAGTAACAAAGTACTTGCGCATCTTAAAATCATCAGAGAACAAAGCACTCATAGTAAGCTCATTCATATGAGCCACAACACTCTCATTTTCAGTCCCACAGAAAGGTTCTTTCTCAACAATATCTAAATAAGATAAATCAAGAGAGAAATCATAATCTTCATATTTAATATCTATGGGAGAGGTGGCAAACTTAGGATCAGAGGACATCTTAGGCATAATAGTACGTCTAGCAAGGAGACTCTTAATAGCACTAGTACCATGTGTGTTTCGGAACTCTTCAACAAAATCATCAGTGAACTCAATGTAACCATCATTAATATCATAACTCTCACTAGACTCAGGTGAGCTAACAGGTGTAATAGTGTCTTCACTAGGAGTTTTGGTATTTCCTAGACTATCCATAGTAGCATCTAGAAAAGGACCTAATGAACCACTCGCATCAAGCATAGTAGAAGTAACATCATGAGTATCAAAAGCAGTTTCAGATTCAGCAGTAGTAGTAGTGTCTGGTGGTGGTGTAACAAGCTTACTTATAACAGACAGTGAATCAAGAGCGGCAGAGGTGTTTAGGATTGTACCTCTTCTTGTAGTGGATGGTAAAATAGGGAACTTTCCATCACGATACTTCCCCATGATGAAAGGAGTAGTAGTGAACAATAATAGATCCAAGTGAACTAACAAATAAAGGAATGCTCCCCGGCAACGGCGCCAGAAAATAGTCTTGATGACCCACAAGTGTAGGGGATCGCAACAGTCTTAGCGGGTAATATTACCCAATTTATTGATTCGACACAAGGGGAGCCAAAGAATACTTGCAAGCCTTAACAACTGAGTTTTCAGTTCAGCTGCACCTGAAAATAGTTCTTGCTCACAGAAGTTTATCAGTAGCAACAGCAAAGCAACAGTAGCAGTGAAACAGTAGCAATAGTAAAAGTAACGGTAACAGTGGAATTCGAGAGCGGTAGGCATAGGGATGGATGGACGGGCAATGCATGGACGAGTCTAAACAGGTAACTTCAAGATCTAGGGCATTGCAGATAAATAATAACAAGCATCCAAGTACTAAACAATCCTAGGCATGTGCTCCATATATAGTCATGCGTGCGTGCAATGAGAACTTGCACAACATCTTTTGTCCAGCCAGCCCGTGGCAGCGGGGCCTCTAGGGAACTACTGGCAATTAAGTTGCTCCTTTTAATAGAGCACCGGAGCAAAGCATTAACACTCTATGAACACATGTGATCCTCACACCACAGCCATCCCCTACGGTTGTCCCAATTATTGTCACTTTGGGGCCTTTGGATGCGGACAATGATATGTGTACACAACTTGCATATAAGATCACAAACAATACTATCATAATGATTCAATAATAAGTTCATATCTGAGATCATGGCACTCCGCCCTAGTGACAAGCATAAAGCACAACAAGTTGCAACAAAGTCAAATAGCACTAATAGAGATACTAGGCACTATGCCCTAACAGATCTTATTCGATTACATGACGGAACTCATCCAATCCCTACCATCCCCAAGCCTACATCGGGGGATTACTCACTCATGGATGAGGGAAACATCGGTGGTTGATGGAGATGCGTTGGTGATGACGATGGCGATGATCCTCTCCAAATTCCTTGTCCCGGCAGGGTGCCAGAACGGAGTTTCTGGATCCGAATCTTGGTTTCTGCTGGCGGCGGCGGAGCGGAACTCTTTCTGGAAAACTATTGAACCCCCCTTGGTTTTTAGGTCGAAAGGCAACTTATAGGCGCAGAGGGAGGCCGAGGGGGTGCCTAGGGTGGCTGCACCCTGTGGGTGGCCAGGCCCGCCCGCTGGCATGGTGTGGGCCCCTCCTTCTCCGCTCGCTCACTGCCCGTGGATCTGGTGAAATATAATTTTTGGCATATTTTCTAGGATTTTTCCTGATAGTTGATTTTCTGCACAAAAACAAGACACCAAGGTAATTCTGCTGAAAACAGCGTCAGTTCGTGTTAGTTGTATCCAAATCACACAAGTTTAGAGGAGAAACAATAGCAAAGTGTTTGAGAAAGTAGATACGTTTTGGACGTATCAGCGGCCAGGGGGCCTACACCCTGCCCAGGCGTGGCCTAGGGTGGGCCCGCACCTGGGGGTGCAGTCGCCCTGTGGCTCCCCTCCGTCTCTCCTATGGACTCCATGTTCTTATTGATGAAATATTGACTTTGGCTTTTGTCCCGTCCAATTCCGAGAATATTTCCTTACTAGCTTTTCTGGAACCAAAAACAGCAGAAAAAAGGCAACTAGCACTGTGGCAACTTGTTAATAGGTTAGTACCAGAAAATGTATAAAAACACCTCAAAGTGTGGACAAAGCAAAGCAAAGTAGATACTAAACAAGCATGGAACATCAAAAATTATAGATACATTTCTGACGTATCAGTGTGGAAGGTAATGGTGGCTTGGAGAAAGTAAACAGTAACAGTTGAGGATGTATCAATGGTAAAGATTGGACCGGGGTCCACAGTTCACTAGAGGTGCTCTCCTTAAGATAAATAACATAACATGTTGGGTAAACAAATTACAGCGGGGCAATTTATAGGAGAGAGCAAGCATAACAATGCAATAATAGACATTCATGATCCTGTGAGATTCGATTGGGCATTACAACAATATACATAGACCGCCATCCAACTGCATCTATGACTAGTAATCCACCTTCAGGTTATCATCCGAACCCCCTCCAGTATTAAGTTGCAAGCAACAAATAACTGCTTTAAGCAATTTGTATAAAGTAAACAATATAATTGTTCCATGAACAAAAGATCGTTGTTTTCTCCCTAGTATCAATAGCACATCTACAACCTTATAGATTTCTATCACTTCCCCAGATTCAATAGAAGCATGAACCCACTATCGAGCATAAATACTCCCTCTTGGAGTCACTAGCATCTACTTGGCCAATATAGCTACTAGAAACAGATAGCATGCAAGATCTCAAACAACACAGACATGATAGAATCAATAAGATAAAACCATTAATAAATCTGACATAGTAATCTTAATATCCATCGGATCCCCGCAAACACAACATGCATGATTACAAATACATGATCTTGATCATGAACGGAGCTCATAAGATCTAAACATGGTAGCACAAAGGAGTAGAAACAACCATCTAGCACCTGTATGGACCCATAGTCCAAGGTGGAACTACCCACGCATCATACCGGAGGCTGGAATGGCGATGAAGAAGGCCTTCGGGATGATATCTCCCCTCTGGCTGGGTGTCAGAAAGAGCTTCAGATCCCCCCGATCTAGGGACGGAGGTGGCGGCGCCTACGGACTGTTTCGTGGAAGATTTGATCGGGTCCTTAGCGTTTAGGTATCGGGGGATTCTTATAGGCGAAGGGGGAGGCCGAGGGGGTGCCCTAGGCGGCCGCACACCCCAGGCGCGTGCTAGGCCTAGCCGTGCAGCCAGGGGGTGTGGGCCCCTCGAGGCCCTCCTCCGTCTCGTCTTCTGGCTCCGTGTTCTCCTCGGTGAAATATTGACTTTGGCTTTTGTCCCGTCCAATTACGAGAATATTCATTTTCTAGCTTTTCTGGAACCAAAAACATCAAAAACAGGCAACTGGCATTGTGGCATCTTGCTAATAGGTTAGTCCCAGAAAACATATAAAAACATCTCAAAGTGTAGACAAAGCAAAGCAAAGTGGATACTAAACAAGCATGGAACAGCAAGAATTATAGATACGTTTACGACATATCACAGACTCAATATAAAAGTGGAAAAAAGGGCCTTCAAATGGAAGTAGGGATTTCAAGTTTCATAAAGAGCTTCCAAAAATTATGGTACTTGTTAGCTTTCAGCTCTCATTGACCCTATCATAATCATCTTGAAGTGATTAAGGTTAAAGTGAACAAAATATGGAGTATATGCTTGACAAAGTATAAGTTGGCAATCTCATGTCCCTTGAGTACGAGGGCCATTCCTCATGCTACTCAAATTTAGTTACCGTTAAGTTCTTTTTATAGTAAGTATATGTGTATCATAGAGAACCGCCAATGGGGTACCCCTTGCCCCATGACACAGGAGCTATCCCATATCAACATGACAAGGCAACAGACAATGCGTGATGGGGATGTGCCTACCGGGGTATACCCAGCAGGACGTTTCCGACTGGCCCAAGAACTGGCGAGTGGGCCTGCAAGACGGCGACTGGATTGAAGCCCAGCAAGGAACCAAGCGACTGGAAGCTGAAGGCCCAGGCGAGTAGATAGGCCCAGTCGGATTAGGTTAAACGAGTACCGAAGCTTTAACTGAATCGGTTAAGATATGTAAACCCTAGGGGAGGTGAGCCTATATAAACCTCCCTGCGGGGCGTCTAGAGATACGTTCCATCATACACCCAAGCGACTCGCCGCCTAGCCGCCGAGCTCGCCCATTGTACCACCTTCATAATACCATCTAGCAGGAGTAGGTCTTTACCCTCCGGGGGGCGAACCTGGGTAAAACCCTGTGTCTTTGCCCTCATCTCGCACCGCAGATGGCTGGCCGCCCTTGCCCCTCGTTCTACTACTCGCTGCCGATTGCAGTATCTGCCGTGACAATTCCCACGACAGTGGCGCCCACCGTGGGGCCTGGACGGTCTCGCTGGTGTTCTGCGACGAGATCCAATCTGCCCATCAACGAGACGGTCGCCACCGGCCGCATGATAGCGATCAGCGAGATGCTCCAAATCTTGCCGAGCAGCTACGTCCCGGAGACGCGACCCGTCACGCACAGCGTGATCCTGTCGGTCGGCACGATCAGCCTCTTCGTCGGCCTCACCGACGTCATCGTCTCGGAGGATTCGGCTCGCATCCGCGAGTCGCCGCCACGCGATCGGCTCTCCGAGAGCCAGATCCGCACGATCCATCGCCTCGCCTCCGAGTACAATTCGGCCCACAGCGACGTGGCCGAAAACTCAGCGGCTGCAGAAGACGCGGCCCTCAACGACGACGCCGACTCGGCGACCCCGGCGTCACTCGCCGGGTCCATCACCGTGGCTTCACCCGCGGGCTCCATCACCGCGGCTTCACCCGCGGGCTCCATCACCCAGGTCTCCAACGTGGGAGACTTCGAGGACCCCTCCATCCTCGGGATCTTCGAATTCGACTCCGGGTCGGAGAACTCCGCCGACCTCCGCGACGGAACCGGTCGCCACGCCGCGACCTACATGGCAACCGGCACCGATCCACCGGAGGATCCATTCTCCACCCCAATCCCTCCTAACGCCACGGCGACGGAGGTCGAGGAACTCCGCCTAAAACTGGCGGAGGCGGTGCGCAAGGAACAAGCCGAGCGCGAAAAATTTCGCCTCGAGCAGGTGACGGCGCAAGAACTATCGCGTTACCACCAACAGCGAATCAGGTCGCGCCTGAACCCCACCGTCCAGGGGCGCGCCCTGAACTTCGACGACGAAAACGATCCGGCCCGCGTGGCCGAGCGCGCGATCTGCGAGAACGCGCCACCAGGAGGAAGCGCCCGACCCCCGCCAGGATCAACGGCGATGGGCGACCCACCTCCACCCAACCGCACACCTCCCAGGGACCAGCCGCGGATAGTAGTCTCCTCACGGGAGAGAGACGCAAACGGCCTCCCATTGTTCTCCACCCCGATGGACAACCTCGTGGCGGGCCGAGCAGCAGCTGACGACATCACGGCCACGGGCGACGGCGCCCTACAGATCCAATACGTCAGGGCCCTGCTTGCAAAGGCCGTCGAGCAGCAAAACGGAGGCACCGACTCACAGGGTCGAGTATACTCGCGTTCGTCGGGAAGCAGAGCGGCCTCAAGCGGCTGCCCAGCGGCGGCAAACACCCTCAACTGCCCGCCACCGGAGCCACTGCAGCTCCAACACCGACCCGCGAACGCGGCACTCTCCACCAACGACCCCAGGCCAGCGACCAACTTCGTCGCCACCAACGGGCAACCAATCGACGCCCGCACCCACATCATCAACAACCAAAGCTGGCGCGCACGCCAGCCCGACGACCTGTGAAACACCCTAACCAATCGCCGCGACGGCGAGCCCATGGGGTCGCTCAGTCGACTCGGCCCCAAGTGCTTCGGACCAATGATCCGAGGCGAGAAGTACCCGCCAAACTTCAAGGCGCCGAAGGAGATAGAAAAGTACGACCCCTCGTATGACCCCGCCGTCTGGCTCGACACATACCTCATGGCAATGGGGATCGCGGGTCACACCGACCTGCTAGCCGCCCGTTACCTCCCCCTGATGATGGAGGGGACGTGCAGGCAGTGGATCAACACCTCCTCGGGCGATGTCGACTCACGGGAGGAGATGCGTGACACTTTCGTTAGGCACTTCGAGTGCTCCTACACCCGCGCCACCACCATCGAGGACTTGGAGCGATGCGTCCAGGGACCCCGCGAGTGGACCCGCAACTGGGTCCAACGGTGGCAAGAACTCTGGTACAACGCGGTCGGCATCCACCCGGACACCGCGATCTATTGCTTCAAGACCTCGTGCCGCTACGAGCCCTTGGTCGCAAAGCTCAAGCGACACTCTCGCACACTCGACAACATCCCCGACCTCCTCGAGATCGCCAAACGGTACGCGGAGGAAGATCCAAACCAGGAAACTGACGACGAGTCAGGAGGTCAACGTCGCACGAGCGGCAATGACAGCGGACGACGGTCCGACCTACGCTACAGCAACACTCGCCTTACCGGCAAGCTCCGCAGTGACGGGCGAGTCGACTTCGTCGCCAACGCCGGGCACGCGCAACGCGAGCCCAAGAGCTTCCGCCGCGACGGAGGACAACGCCGCGACGGAGGACAACGCCGTGATGGCGGCAACTACAAGGCCAAGCCAAGGTTCGACCCCGCGGCCCTCCTTAACCAACCATGTGCGTTTCATAGCAGGGAAGGGAAGCCCGCAACGCACACCACCACCGACTGCCACACCCTCAGGGAAATCGAGAAGGCACGGCGAGCACGGGAGGACCCCGACAACGATCCGCCAAACAGCGGAAAATTCGGCAAAGTGGTCGGCTCGCTCCATACCTTCACAGGCTTCAACACGAAGCGCGAGAAGAAGTTCATCGCCCGCTCCGCCGCCGTCAACGCGGTGGCCCAGGTGGACGTTCCCCAGTTCCTCAACTGGTTGGAGCAGCCCATCACCTGGAGCCGCCAAGACCACTCGCCATGCATCGAGTACCCAGGACGAGTCGCCCTGGTGGTCAAGCCTAAGGTCGGTGACTACTGGCTCCCCAAGACATTGATGGACGGCGGCAGTTCCATCAACATCCTGTACCTCGACACCTTCAGGCGGCTGCGGCTCCCGCAGTCGATGATCGAGATGACTCACACCACGTTCCACGACATCGTCCCCGGTCGGAAGGTGTACCCGATCGGCAAGGTCACGCTGCCAGTCACCTTCGGCACACCATCAAACTTCCGCACAGAGCGGATCGTCTTCGAGCTGGTGCCCTTCGACATCCCATACCACTGCGTCCTGGGGCGCCAGGCGTTCGCCAAGTTCATGGCAGCGCCCCATTACGCGTACAACGCGATGAAGCTCCCCGGGCCGTGCGGCGTGATCACCATCAACGGCGACCCCGACATGGCCGCCGAGTGCGAGGCCAAAGGAGCCGAACTCGCCGACGCCGTCATCGCGGCGGAGACCAACCACGCTGACGAGCTCGCCAAGTACGCGAGCGGGGTCAACGACGACGACCCCACCATACTCAAGAAGCCCAACTCGGAAGGCGCAAACACCTCAACCTTCGAGGCCACTACGCACACCCGCACCGTCGAGCTGGTCCCGGGCGACTCCAGCCATACGGTGACGATCGGGACGGGCATGAGCCCAGCATAGGAAGGCGCGCTCATCGAGTTCCTCCGTGAGAACAGGGACATCTTCGCATGGAAGCCCTCTGACATGCCCGGTGTCCCTAGGGAGCTCGCTGAGCACAAGCTAAACGCCGACCCCAAAGTGTGACCTGTTAAGCAGTCGCTGCGGCCCTTCAATGAAGAGCGCCGCCGAGCAATCGCCGAGGAGGTGCAGCGTCTACTCACTGCAGGCTTCATCCGGCCAATCAAATACTCCAAGTGGCTAGCAAACCCAGTCCTGGTCGAGAAAAAGAACGGGACCTGGAGGATGTGTATCGACTACACGAACTTGAACAGGGCCTGCCCAAAGGAGCATTTCGTCCTCCCGCGGATCGACCAGATAATCGATTCAACCGCGGGCTCGGAGTCGCTCTGTTTCCTCGACGCCTACTCCGGTTACAACCAGATCAAAATGGCCGTCGAGGACGAGGAGAATGCCTTCTGTTACACCGCCATGACCTTCGGCCTCAAGAACGCCGGGGCGACCTACCAGTGGTGCATGCAAGAATGCCTCGCGAGCCAAATTGGTCGCAACATCCACGTCTACATTGACGACGTGGTCGTAAAATCCGCTCGTCAGGGCGACCTACTCGCCGACCTGGCGGAAACATTCGCCAACCTGCGAAAATACAAGATAAAGCTCAACCCAGGCAAATGCACCTTCGCTGTACCAGCAGGACAACTACTGGGGTACGTCGTCTCCAAACGAGGGATCGAGGCGAACCCCACGAAGATCGACACGATCGCCCAGCTCGGCAAACCCGAGTGCCTGCGCGACGTCCAGAAACTGGCTGGGCGAGTAGCGGCTCTCAGTCGCTTCATCCCCCGCCTGGGCGAAAAGGCGATGCCCCTATACCACCTGATGCGCAAGAACCCCACCTTCCAGTGGGACAAGGAGGCGGACGACGCGCTCCGCGATCTCAAAAAGGTGCTACTCGCCGCACCGCTACTCGCCGCCCCCGCCGACAAAGAACCCATGCTGGTCTACGTCGCGGCTTCTGAGCGCGTCGTCAGCGCCGTGATGGTCATCGAGCGACCGGAGGAAGTAAAGGACCGCCCAGTACAGCGACCGGTGTACTACATCAGCGAGGTCCTCACCGAGTCACGCCAGCGATACCCCCAGTACCAAAAGCTGGTATACACGGTGTTCAGAGCCTAGCGGCGCCTGCCGCACTACTTCCAGGAACACCCGATCACGGTCGTATCCTCAGCACCACTGCAAGACATCATCCGCGAATCATGGCGAAGGCGGGTCGCCAAGTGGGCCGTCGAGATCGGCGTTCACAACATCAAATACGAGCCACGAAAAGCGATCAAGTCGCAGGCCCTAGCGGACTTCATCGCCGACTGGGAAGAGGCCCAGCAGCCAGAGAAGCTGCCATACCTCCATTACTGGAGCCTGCACTTCGACGGCTCCAAGAACGCGGACGGCGCAGGCGCAGGGATCGTGCTAACTTCACCGAAGGGCGACAAGCTCCGCTACGTCCTCTGCCTCGACTTCACACCCTGCACCAACAACATGGCCGAGTACGAGGCCTTACTCCACGGCATGCGAGCTGCCAAGGAGATGAATGTCAACCTCCTGCGCTGCTATGGAGATTTCGACCTCGTCATGGGCAAGTCGGCCGGCACCGCGACGCGCCTCCCCACCATGGCGGCGCATCGCCAAGAAGTGGACAAGTTGGGCGGACACTTCACGAGGCTATTATTCCCGAGTGGATCGACAGCGGAAGAACGAGGAGGCCGACGCACTCTCGCATCGGGTCGGCTCGACTCGCACCACCCGCGGCGTCTTCCTCGACACGATCACTGCCATCAGTCTCCCCGAGGAGATCGACATTGAGTCCCGCCCAACCAGAGGCAGCCTGGTCGCACTCGTCAACGAGCACGATCGACCAAGCCCTACATCGCCTACCGAAGCCGGCACCTTGCCGCCAGGCGACGGAAGCTCGGATGATCGCTCGTCGATGCAAGTCCTACGCCATCATCGAAGGCGAGATCCACAAGCGCAGTGTCACCGGCGTGTTCCAACGCTGCGTCCAACCCGCCGAAGGACGCAAGATCCTCCACGACATCCACTCCGGTGACTGCGGCCACCACGCCGGCGCCCGCTCTCTTGTTGCCAAGGCTATGCGACATGGCTTCTATTGGCCCACCTCACACGCCGACACTGTCGACATTGTCCAGCGGTGCGCCGGGTGCCAGAAGTACGCCAACCAGACGCACGTGCCGAGCTCAGCGCTCAAAACAATCCCCATCACCTGGCCATTCGCTGTGTGGGGTATGGACATGGTAGGCCCCTTCAAGAAGGCTCCCTCCGGATACACCCACCTCCTGGTCGCGGTCGACAAATTCACAAAGTGGGTGGAAGCCAAGCCAGTTCAGAAATGCGACGGGAAGACCGCCACCAAATTCCTACGCGAGCTCATATATAGCTACGGGTTCCCAAACAGCATCATCACGGACAACGGCACCAACTTCGCCAAAGGAGCCATGGCCGAATTCTGCGAAGAGCACCACATCCGGCTCGACCTCGCGTCGGTCGCCCACCCGGAGTCCAACGGCCAAGCAGAACGAGCCAACCAAAGCATCCTCCACGGCCTGAAGCCGCGACTCCATGTACCACACGAGCGCACCGCCGGATGCTGGGTTGAGGAGTTGCCCTCTGTCATCTGGGGGATCCGGACCTCGGTTAACAGGTCGACTGGATTCACCCCCTTCTTCATGGTCTATGGAGCCGAGGCAGTCATGCCCACGGACCTCGAGCACGACTCGTCGCGGGTCGTCCACTACACGGAGGCCGCAAACGAGCTCGCCCGCCAAGACGGGGTCGATCAACTCGACGAGGCACGTGACCTCGCTCGGTCACGCACAGCCATCTACCAGCAGGGACTCCGCCGCTACCACAGCCGGCGGGTGAAAACTCGCACCTTCCAAGAGGGCGACCTGGTGTTACGCCTCATCGAGGACAAGAAGGGCATGCACAAGCTCTCCCCTCCGTGGGAAGGGCCATTCGCCATCGGGCGAGTACTTGGCAACGACACCTACTACCTCATCGACGTTCGCGGTGTGGCATCCCGCAAAACCACTACTAGAAAATCGCGTCGAATTTGTGCATTGCATCATCATTACATCATCATGCATATTAATTTTACCTGAAACTATGTTGCGAAAGACTATGGTTTTCCGAAACTAGCCCTCCTTCTATTTCAAATTAAACCCCGGTTGCTTCCGGAATATTTTTTTTGTCCAAAAACTAGTTACAAAATGAATTGCAAATTAAATAAGATGTTATGTTATTTTTTAGTGGGGCAGTCGAACGGGCCGAGTAGACCCGAACGACCACCCATGTTTTTAAATCGGTCCACCCTCCCAGCCCCATCTAAATCCTAATCCCACCTAAAATTATACCCACCCCTACCTCCACATCACTCCACCCAATCAGTGTGTGCCACCTCACTCTCACCCTCCCCCCCTAACCAATCTAAAACTGCCACATCACCCAACCCCCCTCTCTCCCTTCCCTCTCTCTCCCTCTCAAACTCACACCCACACAGCACACGCAGCTAACACACGCCACACACCCACCCTGCCACACACGCACCCACGCGGTGGCCCACCTCCCACACCCCACGCTCCTCTGGCCCCACCCCAGGCCCACTCCGCCTGTCACCTTCCTCCCCTGTCTCGTTCCTCACCTGCCCGCATCCACCGCCCGCCTGCCCTCCTCATGAGCCCCTCACCGCAGCGCCCGCCCACCACCTCCGCCTCCGGCCGCTCTCTCCAGCCGCCGAGCTCGCTCCACCGACCATCTCTCGCGCCGCCTCCCCTCCGCTTCGCCGACCGCCCCGAGCTACCGCTGCCAGTTTCGCCGGGCGTCCGCGTCCGCGCTGCGCACCATCGGCCGCCTCCATCGTTCCCGGGCCGCCCGCTCCCCACGCCAGCAGCTCGCCGCGCCAGCTGCCAGCCGCAGCGGCCGCCTCCGCCAGCCTCGCCTGGCCGAGCCGCCATCACCACCTGCGCCGCCATGAAGTCCCCACTCACGGACCCCGCCGAGCCTCGCCGCCGATCCCTCGCCGTGCACGTTCCGCCGCCGACGCCGCTCTGCAGCCGCCGCCGCCAGCCGGAGGAGGTTCTCGCGTCGAGCGACGCCTGCGGCCTCCTCCCCACTGACCGCCCACCGCAAGCCGCACTTCGCTCCAGCCTGCGCCGCCGTGTCCGCCATGCCCGTCGCCGGCGACCTCCTGACCGCCTGCTGCCAGAGCGAGCCCGCCATCGCTAAGCCAGCGCCCTTCCTCCCTCGGCCTCCCGCCTGCTCCCGTTCACCGAGCTTCGCCGGAGCCCACCACTGGTCGACCTACCCTCCTCGAGCCCGCCGGTCGACCCGCCACGGAGCCGTCCTCGACCTCTGCCGCCGCCCGTCGCCATCGTGCCCGACCTCATCGCCCCTCGGCTGGCCGCCGACGCGGCGGCGCCGGTCCTCCTGCCCGTCTGCGCCTGCCCGACGGCGGCCTCCGTCGCGTCCCCTTGATCCGCGTCGCTCACGCCTCCGCCGCGGACCCACCTTGTGGGTCTGCTCCGAGCCCGCGACTCGAGCCTGCAGCTACCCTGTCAAGTTCTTCACCTAGGCTGGCCCCTGTCCCTCTGCTGACCGCCTGCGCTTTCTCGCTGGACCACGTGAAGTACCGCATGCTCCGTAGTCCGTACTGTACCCCGACGCCCCGAGGCCGAAGGCCCCCACAAGACCACGGGCGCGAGACTCCAAGACCGTACCCAGCCGAAGGTGTCCGAAGAAGCTCCGACAAGGACTCCATCATGGAACATCTAGCACTCCGACAGGGACCCTGGAGACCCGGCGTCGAGCCCCAAGTTCGTCCCCGATAATCAAGGTGGAACCCCAAGACCCCGAAGCCCCGATCCGAAGGCCGATCCGAAGCGCCAAGGCCTCCGCCATGGAATCAACAAGATCATCACGAAACGCCGAGTACTTCTTTCAGGACGCCATGATCGTCGACATGACCCGAAGACCGCGAATGCGACAAGAACGGCACCGACGCAGAACGCCAAGTACTTCTTCCCGGAACGCAAGATCTTCCCCGTTACCGAGAACGAGAGAACGATCCCGCCGAGCCCGAACCGTCGAACCCTGGACCCTGTCGAACCCCGGAACCCCAAGATCATCGAGCCCCCTCAATGTGTGAACCTTTCCTGAACCCTATTTTATAAAATGATAACAACCTGTCGCATTTTAACTTGTCATTCTTGCATGCATGCTTGTCATGTGGTTTGGGGGCCTTATGCCGATTCACCTAATAATTAAATATGGGGTTCATATGCGGGCAAATTTAGTCTCATATTGGCCTCATTTAAATTGATGTAGCGAACCGGTACTATATTTTGGCCATGTTAAAACAACATTTAAATTGCGGGGGTTTCTAAATAACTTGAACCGTTTAATAAATTTTCGGGACCCCGGTTCCGCTTAATATTGACCTAATTGCATCGCACCTTGCCATGCCATACATCATACATGCATCATGTCGATCTTCGGCCGTTGTATAAGATAGTGTATCCGGTGTTTCTTCTAGTGTTTTGCTTCTTCGCGGATAAGGCCGTTGAGTTGATGTGAGCGTCGCCCCGATCTTCGGTTGAACCTTCGACAATGTTTTCAGGCGAGCATCTCCCCCTTTCTACCTATCTTACTTTTATAGTATTTATTCCTTCCTGTTGATCTATTGCTATCTGTGTTGCGATGCTTTAGTTTCCGTACCTGTGATATACCGTGCAGCCCTATATTGCCTTGGACACACCCTATTGCCTGTTGTTTGGTAGATAGTTGGTCTTGCGCGTCGCAGTCGCTTGCTATATTGTTGTTTCTTGTCGTCAAGTGTCACAGTTGTTGATGTATTGCCGCATGTTGATGATGGAGTTGATCATAGTTTTACTTATCGTTCACTTTAATTCTGTTTAACAACTAAAATTGAAATAAGCAGAGGCATCGGTGGGTGATAGAAAATATTTGGTTTCCGAACGCCCACTTGTGTCCCGTAAGACCCCGAGTACTTGATACCTGTTCCTTGATTTATCGCGCTATCCACATCCGGGAGGTATATGGGACCCCCACAGCGAGCTTGATTCCGTCTTATTTCTTGGGGCCACAAACTAGTTTGAGGTTTTATTTACTATCCTGTACTTATGCCATGCTACTTTACGTATTTAAATTGTGCGAGGAGCACCTTATCTTGTTAGGATCGGGACACGATTCCGCGGTGTCGATAAGCCCAGCCACACTTTCGGGTTCCCAGTCGTTCACAGCCGTATACCCAAACCTTGAGCCGTCTCGGAGTCAGCTGGCTTCGTTGCGGGATCTACTTAAGGTGGCCCCTGAAATAATTCGAATCGTGATTGTTCGGTCGTGAAAGCCTCGTTGCGTTTTGTTTTGGTTTTCCGAGGTCGATCGGCGTGTGTTGCTATTGGTGCACCCGGCGGGTAAAACTTTCAAAGCCGTGTCGCGGATATGGACGACTTGGAGCACGATATCTCGATCATAGACAAGCATAACTAAAGTTTATTGCTATAAATTTGACTTTATAATGACTAGTAATCAGCTTCACTATAATGGAATGGCTAAATAATCGCCTACAATTGCTTGTTTGAAGTGTCGCTTGACCATTGTACCTGACTAGTAAGTATGGCAACTACAACGGAATTGGTGATTAAAAGTACCAACAACTATGGGTTTTGGGTTTACATCATGCTATCTCATGTCGATTAGTAATTGCTGCAACTACAACGGAATGAATAACTAAAAGGCCCTTGCTTCTTTTATCGGACAATTATCTATACGACTAGTAATTGCTACAACGATAAGCGAACAAATAAAACGCCAGCTGTGTGAATTCCTCGGTTGACTTCCTCGTTTGGTCCGAGAAACGCCAGATGGGTTTGTTTGATGATAGTATCGAGTTGGTTCCGGATAGGTCCTTCTTACCCCTCTCGATTGCCGCCATTGTATCGAGTCTCTATAGGTTGTTTAGTGCATGTTGCCGCCGCTCGATCCACCATACCTATGTGGCGAGGACCGCAATTCTAGCCTCGCCGTGTCTTGGCCTCGATCGACGCTCCTCTTTTTCCTTTGCCCTTTGTCGGCACCCCTTTTGTTTAAGCAGGTTTTGAGATCGACGTCGTTAGCAGGGTTACCCTTCCGGCTTGGCCTGGGCAGGGTTATGGACACCATTGGTTATTCTTCAGGGCTCTTAGCCCCATTTGCATCTTGTCCGTAGTCGGACGCTCGATCATTTCAAGGTGATTTGGATCTTTGTACCTTATATTTGTATTCTTGACTCATGGAGTCGCCGTTATATATATATCTGTTCTGTGGGTCCCATCGCGGACTGTTGTGTAATGTTATTACTTCGTTTTCCACCCGCACGAAAGTGCCTGGTGGGCACCTTTGAATCGTTTCTATGCGGGTTTGGCGAATTTCGCTAAAACTTGCATAGGTCCGATTCTGAGGGTGTTACACGCGGGGACGGAGAACTCGACGTCAAGCGACCATGGAATGTAAACCTCCTACGGAAGTTCTACGCCTAGAACCCCACATATGTACTCTCCAATCGCTATGAAATAAAAAGAAATGGTTACCGCAAATTGCGCATACTCTCCATGTCTTGTGCCACTCGCACTCGTAATAACAACGTTATGCTAACCGCAGAAGTCAACCTTTGGTACAGCGATCGGCACGGCTAAGTAGTGCGGTGCAAGAGAACTGAGTCACTTCAGGTCTTGCATCGTCCATGAAAAACGCCTACCCGGAGCCCCATTGGAGTCGCCTAGCCCGACTGGTTCTACGAGCCAAGACAAACTGCCTTCGCTTCTTACAGTGACCATGGTCCTCCGCATCCTTAGCATAGCGACTCGAACGGCTAAGTACCACGCTCGGGGACTGAGGACCAGTTCATCGCGAGCGGTCCAGGAAAAACGCCAAGTAGGAGAGCATGCTCAGGACTCGCCACGCGACTGGCCCCACGGGCCAGGCAGGAGTGACGCGCTCAAACTAACGCTCTAAGTCCTCACCCACCCTCGAGTCATGCCTGGAACAATCAAGTACCACGCTCGGGGACTCGGCCACCCGACCTCGTTCGCGCAAGGGAAAACAGCGAAGTACAGAGCGCTCAAGGGAGTCGCCTAGCGACTGGCTCTCCGATTCCGGGCGAGTCGACCATAGTAACAAAACACAAAAACAACAAACATATCACATACGAGGTAAACCCCACAAAAGGGCGGACGCGCTTGGGGACTCGTTAAAAACCTCAAATCACAAACACACGACAAATACCAAAATAGACACGATGTCTCATTCGATAGCATGTTGCATTGTCTCATATTACAAAATATGCACGTATGGCAGACCTGCTACCTAACGCCCCAGGGAAAACTATCCTATTCCGCAGGCTTCGACGACGACTCGCCAACACTCCGGCGATTGTGGATGAACGGCGTGTATGGGTTCGACGGGTACGTCGTCAGCTCACCCGCCATCGCCACGCGGAAAGGCTGCTCGACCTTGAAATCACGATGCGGTGGCTCGGGGTCGCTAGGCGCGACGACCGTCTCCTGGTACGGAAGGAGGTCGCCCATTGCCCAGACACGCTCCGAGTACGTGGTGGCGCGGTCTTGCAACTTGAGGACCTCGGAAAGCTCCACCGCGCCAGTCGACGACGGGTAGCCACTCGTCACATCGTCGATGTCGAAGTCCTCGGGGGAAGTGGTCAAGTCCAAGACTAAGTCAGTCGCCGCCCCGCGCCGAAACGCCGACCGCGTCATGAACTCAACGACCGCGGGCGCCTTCTCCAAATACTTCCACACCTCAATGAGGTCGCTGGGAATCACTTCCATGGGCGATATCTCTTGGAGATAGGCTTGGATGCACGTTGCCGATAACGTCGCCGAGTCGACAAGCGTGGCTACACACTGCCGCGCATCGAACGAGCTTGCCTCTTCCGCGCTGTCGATGATGCGACCTGCGAGTAGAAGACAATAATGAATACGACGGACACCACAAAAGGCACGCCTACTAGCAGAGGCATATGCACTTACCAATCAGCGGGCGGGCGAGATCCGTGATGAAGCATTGAAGCAAAGTATGGTCGTCCTGAAGCCCAGCAACAAGGGCGTCCGACACTTTGCGATCCTCTTCGGCGGCTGCAATGGCGGCCTTCGCTCGCCCATCAGCAGAGCTATCTTCTTCCTTTGCCTCCCGCAGCTCGCGCTCGAGGTTGGTGATCCGCTGTTCAGCCGAACTCAAAGCCAATTGCGCCGCCGCCAATTCACCCGCGGGGACAAGTCCCTAGCGAACTTCCTCTGCCTTCGCGGCAACCGCCTGAAGCCCTTTGTTCGCCTCCTGGACGATGGCCAGTTCCTTCTCCGCGCGGTGCTTCGCTGCCAAACGGTCAGCCAATTCAAGCTGCAGACCCTGCACATCACCAAAAAGGTTAATCAAAGCAAAATTCCTAAGTGCCCACCCGCTGAAATTCAGCGAGTGCGCACTCGGGGACTAGCAATCAAGAAATTCCTAAGTGCCCACCCGCTGAAATTCAGCGAGTGCACACTCGGGGACTGGCAATCAAGAAATTCCTAAGTGCCCACCCGCTGAAATTCAGCGAGTGCGCACTCGGGGACTAGCAATCAAGAAATTACTAAGTGCCCACCCGCTGAAATTCAGCGAGTGCGCACTCGAGGACTGGCACTCAAGAAATTCCTAAGTGCCCACCCGCTGAAATTCAGCGCGTGCGCACTCGGGGACTGGATGCTAAAAATAAAGATAAGATACTAAAAGAATCAGGCCGCTGCAAAGCACCGACCTGATCCTCGGGGACTGGATATACCTGGATGGCTGCGCCAAGCATGCCGTGGAGTTGTATCGCGTCCACGAGAAACGATGTATGCCCACGACGTTGGTCGACTTCAGCATCGGCGATCCCAGGAGCGTGGCTCGAGGGCGAAGTTCCACTCGCCGCGGCCGCCTTAGTCATGAAGCGCGGGAAGGTGGCGATAGAGGCACCCGCCCCAAAGGAGGTTGGCTCGGCCGTTCCAGGCAAGGGATCGCCCTCCTTCGTGGACGTGGCCGCCTCCGTTGCGGGTCCGGCCGGCTCAGCCGCCGTGTCGTCAGAAATCGTGACGACGGTGTCACCCTTGGCCTTCTTGCCGCCATCCGCAGGGACGACGACTTCGTCCGCCTTCCTCTTACGGGAAGGATCCTCCTCGCTGACAACGGGTGGCACCTTAGCCACGGTCGGGTGGCCCATCCTTTTCACTCCGGTCCTACACAGCAATCATATAAGCAAGATAATTCGAGCTGCTATGGAAGACAAAGGAAGGAGAGTGCACTCACTTGGCGACTGGGATGAAGCGCAGCCCCGTACGGAGGCCGGCTGGTTTCTCTAGTTCGGGGCCCAGTCGGCGGCTGAGCCCCATTTCCAGAACATCGCGTTCCCAAGACACGGACGGTTTCTTCGTTATCGAGGCCGCAACCAGAGCCTCTGGAACATCTTCAATAGGATCTTCCCTGTGAGGCGAAGCCGCTGCGACCGAAGCGTCCCCCAGCCCAGAGACTGGGGCGAATGGCGGAGGCATCGACGCCAAGGGCACCTCGATGGTGGCCGTGTCCAGTGCGGCTGTCGTCGGAGGCGCCTCGTCCTTGGCCGGGCTGGGGCGTCAGAACTACTCGCTGAATGTGGTGGCGAGGCCGGCCTCGTCGGTTTCGTCTTCGTCTTCCTCGGAGGCGCCTTCACCTCCTTTTCCTTCTTCTTCTTTTTCGATGGAGTAGCCTGGCGGCGCGAGGTGGTCTCTGGAAGCTCGTCATCGTCGTCGTGACGCTCGAGGCTTTTACTTGCCTCAAGCTCACGTTGACGTTGCCCACGGGTCTTGCGGAGCAGTGGGGTGACCTCCTCTTCGGACTCGTCGTCGCTGTCGCCCTCGTCACTCGCGGCATCGCCCTTGGCGGGAGGCGACTCGCCCACGTCCTGGATGGACGAGCTCGAGTTCTCATCGTCCGAGGGCGGGAGCCATCCTTCCACCACTTGAAATAGCTGCAATGAACACAAGATGAAATCAGAATTACCGCGACTGCAAAAACTGCGACTACGAGCGAAGTGAAGCGATTACCGTTGGGGCTGGGCGCTTCGCGGTGTAAGGTGCGACTCCGGCTTGTGCGTCTAGGTACACTGCCTGGGTGATCTTCTTCAGTGCTGGGATGTATTCCTCCAGCTTCCACTCGTCGAGGCAGGCCTTCGTCGAGTCTTCCTGGCCGGTGTACTGGTACATATAATGGTCGCGTCGAGCCAGAGGGACGAGTCGCCGCCCGAGCCAGCAGTTGTATAGATTGATCGTATGGAGGCCCTTCTTTTTCAGGCTGCGGATGGTCTGTAGCATCTCGTCAACGACCATCCGCTGGTCGTTGGGGAGCTTGCCGACTTGGAGACGGCGCGGCTCGGACCGGTTGGCGGAGTACCGCGGAATCGCCGCCTCGCCCTCCGGGGTCGCCTCAGCAACATAGAACCACGACTTCTTCCAGTCGCTTGCTGCCTTGGCGGGCAGCATCAGGTCGAAGAATGAAGCCTTCGACTTCAGCTGGAAGGTTAGGCCGCCCGCGGCTAGCATTGGGCCGCCCGCTTCCTCGCGGCTGATCCGTCCATGAAACAGATCTTGCCATAGAGGGAAGTAGGGCCGGCAGCCCAAGTAGCACTCGCAGAACGCCACGAAGATGGCGAGCTGCTCGATGCTATGGGGACCCAGATCCGATGGCTGGATCCCGTAGTAGGCGCAGAAGCGCCAGAAGAATAGGGACGTGGGGAACCCTAGCCCCCGTTCGAGATGGCTGGTGAAGCAGATGAATTCCCTCTCTCGCGGATTCGGGGTCGTCTGTCCGGCCGCAGGGATGCGCCAGCAGCCGGCTCGCAAGATCCCGGCCTCCTCGAAGGAAGCCAGTTGCGCCCTCGTGCACTTAGATCTACCCCAAGGCTCGGTGGAGAGGGCCATGGCGGAGAGATTTATTGGGGGTCGGGGGATTTCTGGTCGGCTGGGTCGCGATGCGAAGGGAGGCGAAAATGCACGCAGTCGGAGGAAATGGTGAGAATGTGGTTCTCCGATCGCCTGCCATTCCCCTTATATAGCGGATGTTACCCGCCAAATCAGGGAACCGTTACCGCGCGATGATTACGCCAAAAGTTACCGTTGGATTACCCCAACGGCTAGTTTGACCACGTTTGATGGTCCAACTTCAGCCACTCGATTCGCCGATCCATTCACTATGACAGTGTTTCGCCGACTCGACTCGCCAAAGTCTGGCTGGATGGTGGTTTCTCCTTTATACAGAGCCCGCGACGATTCGATGGATGTCTACTCAAGCCGTATACTCATCGCCAGCCCACCTCGCCAAATCGCCGACGGCCTCGGGACTCTTGATGGGGATGTGCCTACGGGGTATACCAGGACGTTCCGATCGCCCAAGAACTGCGAGTGGGCACAAGACGGAAACTGGATTGAAGCCCAGCAAGGAACCAAGCGACTGGAAGCTGAAGGCCCAGGCGAGTAGATAGGCCCAGTCGGATTAGGTTAAACGAGTACCGAAGCTTTAACTGAATCGGTTAAGATATGTAAACCCTAGGGGAGGTGAGCCTATATAAACCTCCCTACGGGGCGCGCCTAGCCGCCGAGCTCGCCCATTGTACCACCTTCATAATACAATCTAGCAGGAGTAGGTCTTTACCCTCCGGGGGGGCGAACCTAGGTAAAACTCTGTGTCTTTGCCCTCATCTCGCAACGCAGATGGCTGGCCGCCCTTGCCCCTCGTTCTACTACTCGCTGCCGATTGCAGCATCTGCCGTGACAATTCCCACGACAATGCGCATCTCAACAATCTTCTTATTTACCATGGGAAAAGGTGCTTTTTTCTCTTCTTTCCTATTTTTTTCTTTTTCTCTTTTTTTCTATCTCTCTCTTTTTTATAAGAAGAATGCTTCATAGATTTCTCACTATGGTGATGCTGCAAGTTTCCACCATAATTTGGCATGGCTTAGGTTAGCGGCCTAGGCGTTTCTATAACACATATACATAACTCCATGGACTTACAAACTCCCCTTTTATTTCACACCGCCGACATCCATAAACAAAAGAGCATGATATCAACTGGGTAGATATTTATAGGTGTTGAAAGCGTTCCCCGTGACAATACGGTTCTGTTAATTCCCAACTTATTAGTGCAAGCATATACAACATAGATGACACAATGGTTCAAGTTTATTAGGGACAAGAAAAATAAAGTGTGCCATCAAATTTGTGAGAGCTTTAATCACTAATTTTCACATAACAAGTTTAATTTGGAAGATAGATAAAACAAGAATATACTTGGAATGGTGTAACACACCAAGCATAGGAATTTATAGTGGACACTTTGGAATAACTTGGTTTCTTGGGAGTTGGATGCATGAGTAGAGCTTACTCAATACAAGTGGAGGCTAGCAAAAGACTGGGAGCGACCAACTAAGAGAGCAATAATGGCTATAATCATGCAGAGCGACAAAACATTACTGATCAAAGCATCAAGTGGTACCACAAGCCAAAACTAAATGATCATAGATGTTAAGGTGACTTGTTCATAGTCATAACATGGTGTGAGAATGTGCCAAGTCAACCCAAACAAAGCATCAAAGGAGAATACCACAATACTATGCTTTTGTATGCTAAAACAACGCCTGATTCTTTAAAGGCACATTAAGCAATCCTAATTGTTTGGAACAAGTAATGCTACAGCAATAATCACTAAGCATAAATTCAAAACAACATCTAGCATGACATGATAAAGTCTAAGTCACAGTCAAAACAAGCTCTCTCTTGTACCATTATAAGCATGAAACTCTCTACTCCTTTCCAACACCAATCAACTTATTTGAAACAACACAGCAAAAGTGGGGGTCCAACTACTTTATTCAAGAAAACTAAGCAAACAAAAACCAAAAATGAAAACTAAGACGCTCCAAGAACAACACAATAGTGCATGAAACAATAAAAATGAAGTGTCTAGAAAGAGACCTGAGGTTTTAATTGATCAAGAAGGAGATGCCTTGGGCATCCCCAAGATTTGACGCTTGTACCTCTTGAATATTTCTTGGGGTGACACGGGGTAGCATCCCCAAGCTTAATACTTTGTCCATTCTTCATCTCATTACATCATTCTTTCCCTATACCTGAAAAATTCCTTCATACAAAACTTCACACAATCTTTATTAGCAACATTAGTGCATTCAAAAGTAATAGACCTTTGGGTTTAGTTTCAAAACAGCAAAAACTTTCATTAAAAACACAAGTTACTGTAGCAATTCCCTTTAAAAATCTCAATTTACCAAAGACAGGTCAAAAAGAAATCGATAGGTGACAAATACAAATAATTGCAGAAATTTGTCAAAACAGACCAGCAGGTAAAAACCTATTTTTTCAAAGACCTTATGTTGCTCAAATAAAAAAGTATTGAACTAACAAAAGTTAGCTAACAACCTGGGGGATTTTTTTAGAAAATTACATTACAGCTCAATCCGACATATAGAGATTTTTCAAGAATTTTTACATTGAAGCACAAAAATCTGTTTCGGGACAGCAACTTCCCCAAATCTTACTTCCCTCTCATTAGAGGTTATTCTTGGCACAAAAATCAAACAAAAAGGATAAGTAGAGGTTATTACAGAAGTAATAACTTCCAAGACTCAAGAAAACTATTGAGTTATCTCCTAAGAAGTACTTTTGTTTAATGACTTTAAGTTAGGCACAAGAAGCAAGAATAGAGTATTTTCAAAGGAAGAAGCATTAACATCAATTTTTGCTTTAAAATGAGGAGCAAAAGGTAACTTATCTCTACTCATAGGGAAGTGTTCAATACCTTTCTTGAATGGGAATTGATATTTAATGGTGCCTTCTTTCATATCAATGATGGCATCAATAGTTCTAAGAAAAGGTCTTCCCAAAGTAATAGGACAAGAAGCATTGCATTCAACATCCCAAACATATAAATCAACAGGGACATAGGCATTGTTAACCATAATAAGAACATCATTAACACTCCCCATGAGTTTATTTTTAGCATTATCATCAAGTGAGACATCCAAATAGCAATCTTCCAAAGGTGGCAAATCAAGCATTTCATAAATCTTTATAGGCATAATAGAGACACTAGAACCAAGGTCACATGAAGCTTTGAGATCAAAGTCATTCACTTGCATATTAATGATGGGTTCCCAAATATCTTCTACTTTCCTAGGAATAGAAGCTTTGTGTTTCAATTTTTTCCTTAATTTTAATGTAAGCATCTGTAATGTGTTTGGTGAAAGCCATATTCATAGCACTAGCATTAGGACTTCTAGCAAACTTTTGTAGGAACATAATCACTTCAGAAATATTGCAACCAGCAAGATCAAAATCAAACTTAGCATCACAGGTAGTAGACTTATTGGGTTTAGGCATTGTTGTAGGAGGAATGTGGACTTCTTGTGGTTTGATAGCATCAATATTGGTGGCGGTAATAGTACAAATACTATTTTTTATAGCAATTTTAGATTCTCTTTCCCACTTAGCATGTAATTTAGCTAACAGTCTAACATTTTCATCAATAGTAACTTGTATGGCATGAGTAGAAGCAAAGGTACTTTCCAAGGTTTCAGGTTTAGCAGCCATTTTATTAATCAAAGAGGATTGTGCTTCAGACAAAGAGGAAATATTTTTCTCAACATTCAAAAGCTTTTCCTCCATAGTCTTGTTGAAAGTGGTTTGTTTACTAATAAAGTCTTTGAGCATGACTTCAAGTTCAGAGGGAGCACTTCTAGTATTATTGTAGGAATTTCCATAAGTATTACCATTATTAGGAGGATAAGGCCTATAGTTATTGTTACTACCAAAATTATTCCTATAGGCATTGTTGTTGAAATTGTTGTTTCTAATGAAGTTCACATCAACTTTCTCTTCTTGAGCAACCAAAGAGGCTAAATGAACATTATTTAGATCTATAATAGCTTTTCCATTAACAAGCATAGCCATGATAACATCTATTTTATCACTCAAAGAGGAGGTTTCTTCAACAGAATTTACCTTCTTACCATGTAGAGCTCTCTCAATGTGCCATTCAGAATAGTTAACCATCATATTTTTAAGGAGTTTTGTTGCAGCACCCAAAGTAATGGTCATAAAGGTATCTCCAGCAACAGAATCCAACAGATTTCTTGAAGAGAAGTTTAAACCTGCATAAAAAGTTTGGATAATCGTCCAAGCAGTCAGTCCATGAGTGGGACAATTATTTACCAAAGATTTCATTCTTTCCCAAGATTGAGAAACGTGTTCATTATCAAGTTGTTTAAATTTCATTATTTCACTTCTCATAGATATAATCTTAGCAGGAGGATAGTATTTTCCAATAAAAGCATCTTTGCACTTAATCCAAGAATCAACACTATTTCTAGGCAAGGATAGCAACCATTCTTTAGCTTTTCCTCTCAAGGATAAAGGAAACAATTTGGGCTTAATAATATCTCAATCTACATCCTTATATTTTTGCATCTCACAAAGTTCAACAAAGTTATTAAGGTGGGCAGCAGCATCATCAGAACTAGAACCAGAAAATTGCTCTTTCATCACAAGATTCAACAAAGCAGGCTTAGTTTCATAAAAGGTAGCATCAGGAGCAGGTGGAGCAATAGGTGTACTCAGGAAATCATTGGTGTTTGTGCTAGTGAAGTCACACAACTTGGTGTTCTTAGCAGAGTTCATTTTTACAAAAGTGGAGCAAACCAACAGCAGCAACAACTAGAGCAGGAACTAATTTTTTTTTGTATTTTTGATAAAAGAAAGCAAACCAAACAAAACTAATTTTTTTTGGAATATTTGATAAAAATAAGCAAGAAAAACAAAACAAAATAAACTACTCAAAACAAAAACAAATTAAAGAGAATGGTTGTGAAGGACTCCCCTTGTGAAACTGTCCTTCACTCACCGGCAATGGCGCCAGAAAAATACTTGACGTGGCTTAATAGTAGAGCTTCATTGGGAACCTCAAGAGGAAGGTATGATGAGCACGGAAGTAAGTTTTCCCTCAGTTATTAAACCAAGGTTATCGAACCATTAGGAGCAAGGAAACAACTCCAAGATGTTGCTAACAACTTGGAATCCTGCACAACACAAACTCAAGACTTTGCCCCCAACTTACAGTGAGGTTGTCAATCTCACTGGTTTGTTGAATACAAAGGGTTAAACATATGGTGTGGAAGGTAATGGTTGCTTGCAGAAAGTAAACAGTAACAGTAGATGATGTAAGAATGGTAAAGATTGGACCGGTGTCCACAGTTCAATAGAGGTGTTCTCCTTAAGATAAATAACATAACATGCTGAGTAAAGAAATTGCAGCGGGGCAATTGATAGGACTGAGCAAGGCACAACAATGCAATACTATACATTCATGATCCTATGAGATTTGATTGGGCATTACAACAATATACATAGACCGCCATCCAACTGCATATATGACTAGTAATCCACCTTCAGGTTATCATCCGAACCCCCTCTAGTATTAAGTTACAAGCAACAGATAACTGCATTAAGAAATGTGTGTAAAGTAAACAATATAATTGTTCCATGAACAAGAGATTGTTGTTTTCTCCCTAGTGGAAATAGCACATCTACAACCTTAGAGATTTCTGTCACCTCCCTAGATTCAATAGAGTCATGAACCCACTATCGAGCATAAATGCTCCCTCCCGGAGTCACTAGCATTTACTTGGCCAAGATAGCTACTAGAAATGGAGAGCATGCAAGATCTCAAAAAACACATACATGATAGAATCAATAATAAATATGACATAGTAATCTTAATATCCAACGGATCCCCACAAACACAACATGCATGATTACAAATAGATGATCTTGATCATGAACGAAGCTAACAAGATTTAAACATGATATCACAAGGGAGGAGAAACAACCATCTAGCTACTCTATGGACCCATAGTCCAAGGTGGAACTACTCACGCATCATACCGGAGGCTGTCATGGTGATGAAGAAGGCCTCCGGGATGATCTCTCCCCTCCGGCAGGGTGCCGGGAAGAGCGTTAGGGATGATGGTGGCGGCGTCTACAGACTGTTTCGTGGAGATCTGATCGGGTACTTAGGGTTTTGGCATCGGGGGGTTTATATAGGCGAAGAGACGAGGCAGGAGGGTGGCTAGGGGGCACACACCCTGCCCAGGAGCGGACTAGGGTGGGCCCGCACATGGGGTGCGTCAACCCTGCGTCTCCCCTCTGTCTCTCCTCTAGACTCTGTGTTCTCCTCGGTGAAATATTGACTTTGGATTTTGTCCCGTCCAATTCCGAGAATATTTCCTTACTAGATTTTCTGAAACCAAAAACAGCAGAAAACAGGCAACTAGCACTGCGGGATCTTGTTAATAGGTTAGTCCCAGAAAATGTACAAAAATACCTCAAAGTGTAGACAAAGCAAAGCAAAGTGGATACTAAACAAGCATGGAACACCAAAAATTATACATACGTTTACGACGTATCACCCCCAACTCGGCCACCAAGGGAAGAGCTTGAAATCTTTTCCACCAAGTCTTCCTTCTTGCCACAAACTAGAGTTTGACTTTTCAAACTAGCATTTGACTTTTCAAACTAGGGTTTGACCCTTTTACTAGTCTTGGCCGAATTGGCCCTTTAGGGTTTGGTGCGACTGTCCCCTAGGGCATGCCACTATCCAAGTGACCCCCTCCCGGGGTGGTGGAACCACTGGTAGTACCTCTAGAACATTCTAGAAGTATCCTGTCCAAACACCGGAAATTTTTTCAAACCCCGGAAAACCACTTTCCTTATATGAATCTTATTCTTCGGATCTCCTCGTGATGTCCTGGATCAATCCAAGACTCCTAACAACATTCGGTCTCCAACTTATATTCCATATCTACTTAAACAACATCTAATCCTTAAGTGTGTCTCCCTACGGTTCGTGAACTATGCAGACATGATCGAGACACCTATCCGCTCAATAACCAATAGAGGGATCTGGAAATCCATATGGCTCCCATATATTTCTATGATGACTTCATGATCGAATGAACCATTTACATACGATACTCATTCCCTTGGTCACGCGATACTTTACTTATGCAAGGTTCGATCGTCAGTATCTCCATACCTAGTTCAACCTTGTTACCGATAAGTACTCTTTACTCGTTCCGTGATATGACATCCCTTGTGACCTAGTCACATGCTTACAAGCCAATTGGATGACATTCCACCAAGAGGTCCCAGAGTATATCTATCTGTCATATAGATGGACAAATCCCACTCTTGATCCATGCGCTTCAACACATACTTTCAGAATACCCAATGCCACCTTTATAACCACCCAGTTACGGAAGTGGCATTTGATGTCATCAAAGTACTCATACGGTGACAGTGATTAACTTGATATCATGGTCGAAGGATTAGGTTACTATGTATGTGAAAGCTTCTAGCAAAACAAACTTAATGACTTGATCATATGCTATGCTTAATATGGGTGTGTGTCCATCACATCATTCTCCTAATGATATGACCTTGTTATTAATGACATCCAATGTCCATGATCAGGAAACCGTGATCATCTATTAATCAACAAGCTAGTTTAATAAGAGGCTTACTAGGGACTCTTTTATGTGTAAAAACACACAAGTATTAATGTTTCATGTTAATACAATTATAGCATGGGATGTAAACATTTATTATAAATACAAAGATATAATAATAACCACTTTATTATTGCCTCTTGGGCATATCTCCAACAGTCTCCCACTTGCACTAGAGTCAATAATCTAGTTTGATAAACTTTGTGCATTTAACACCTATGGCTTTCTGGTTTTGTATATACATGATTGCTAGTGGTAAACATAATCTTCAGATCTGACACTTCCAGGTCCATGTGTACTTGCATGTCTTTGTGTCTCTACGCATCACTCATTCTCCAATGAGATGGCATTGTATAAATTCGGTCCTTTGGTGAGACCATTAGTTTCTTGGGGTTAAAACATGTTGATACAATTGTCGTACAATATATCTTCATAGTACTAGCCTGCTGTGAACCACACCTAGTTTGATAATGAACTACTTGACACAAATGCCCTCTTTTCCTGCTACAATGGCAATCATATACTTAGCCTTTTGTTGTAGTATCTGTCATAATGTCTTAACTTTAGAACTCATCCAAATTCGTTATGGAAATTCCTTTCTATTACATTGTGCCACCCATAGTTTAAATTGATATAAACTTAATCTATATCTTGTGACAAAACTAGTATCAATGTAACACTTTACAATGAACTATCTATCTATTTGTCTCCTCTACATAAATAACATATTCTTAGTTCTTCCAAAGATCATAAGAATATCCTTACTATCGTCCAATGATCATCTTATGAATCATTCTGGTATCTGCTCATAACATTTAGATCATAGGACATATCTGGATGTGTACATATCGCGGTATGATTAATCAAAATATTATTGTGATTTCACTCACCAAGTGTCAAAACACTTGATTCTCATTTCACTTACCAAGTGTCAATACACTTGAATATTGATTCAATCCTTTCTGTGTGGCAAGAACCTTTCTTGTCATTTCCATATTGAACTCATTCAATATCTCATCTATGTACATTTGGCACAACCATATTAGTGTCTCAATCTATCCATATAAACATTGATGCCAAATATTCGGGTGTTTCCTAAGTCTTTCATCAATATGAAATTCTTAACATGTGTCAAATAAAAGATACACCATTTCCAATCAGCAATATGTCTTTCACATAATGTGTTAGAAATATGTCTCAGTGCTTCCGCTTAATTTCTTGCAAATGCAAGCATCTTCATCATCTCTGATGAAATTAAACCTTTTAACAATTTCATCATGATGAAGATTCCAACTCCGTGATGCTTACTTCAACCATTGAAGTTTGCATGTTTTTTTTAGCATCCTATGAATTAACAAAGCCCTTTGGATCGTGTCATGTACGTGTCCTAGGTAACTATTCTATTATAAGAACTTGGTTTTGTTTGTTCGACTACCATATACCAAATTATATGTAGTGGTTGCTACATTAATCCGTTCAGACTAAATATTGCTATGAAAGATCAAATCTTGTCATAGTCAATTTCTTGAACGTTGTTGTAAACTCTTTACCAACATGTCGACAATTTCATAGATGTGAAACATCCATGTCTATTTATAGATCCAAATACGACCGATAGGTTTTACACCTTTCTAGGGGGTCTTCCAAATTCAAAGCTTGATTTCTCGTGTATGGAACTAACACGGATTTTATGGCTTCAAGCCATTTTACGGAGTTAGGGCCCATCATTGCTTCTTTGCATGTAGTCGGTGCATCATTATTAAACAATAATGATTTACTCTCAAATCTTAGTATTTGATTGTTTACCCAACCTACTCGGTTCAACACCTCCGTGACCACAACCTTTGAGGCACGTGATCCATGAGCATTGTTGTTGCCTCTAGGACACTTTACGGTGTTGCGCAACTCAGCACATATTAGCTAAGTTTCATTAACCTTATTAAAGTTCTATTTTCCTCCCACTTAACTTTTCATGAAAAATTCCTTCTAAAGAAACTTGACGTTCTAAGAGACAAACACTTTTGTCTTCGGTGTTATGGAGGGATACCCAACGGTTATTCAAAATAACCTACAAATACATGCTCATCCGACTTTGGTTGTAAACATTTTACTTATGCCTAACATACCAATTTTTTTAAGAAAGGACAATTTAGGTTTTATCCCAAATCATATCTTATATGGTGTCATTTCAATGAATCACGATGGAGCTCTTTTCAATGTAAAAGCGGTAGTCACTAAAGCTTTTAATCTTTAAAATACAATGGCAGTTTTATAACTGACACCTTTGATTTCACCATGTCAAATAAGGCTTCATTACATATCTCGAACACTCCATGCTCCTATGGTGTTTCGGGAAATGCAATTTCATGGAATGATTCCTGAAATCTTAGGTGTTATGCTAAACTTGTAACTCAAATATCTTCCTTTATGATCTAATCATAAACTCTTTATTTTCTTGTTACAATGATTTTCCACTTAATCTTGAAAGTCTTTGAACATTTTCAAATGTTTCATACTTCTTCCTCATTAAGTAAATATACACATGTATTCACTCAAATTTCTAGAGAAACCACATAAAGTTGAAATCCATCGCTCACGACTACACATAATGGACTACATACATCGATACATACAAATTCCAATAAGTTAGTCATTCGTTCTTCTTTGGCCTTTGAACGAAGTTTAAATTATCTCCAGGAAAGTATCACAAGCGTCATTTGATCAAAAATCAAAAGACTCCAAAATTCCATCAACATGGAGTTTCTACATATTTTCTTTCCAATATAATTTAAACGGTGGTGTCACTTCTTAAGTGATCTTTCAATCATTTGTCTTGCGACATTTTTAGCGTTTAGTTTTATGGATGTGATTTCTCCAACTAGATTTGTAAATCAACCATCTTATATGGAATATGGTAATTATTTGAACAACCTTTTGTTCTCATAATACCTGATCATTAAAAACGATTATTGAAACAAATCTTGAAGGTAAGCTTTGATGTCAACGAGAAACACAACAACACTTTGTTTGTTTTCGATGAACATCATCACATATTCTCTTGCTGGTTACTTTGGCCATTGCAGTTCATGAATTGTGTTGTCTTGCATGACATTTCACACCAACCAATTCGGCATCCAATATCCAAGAACCACATTGTTTAACAAGCAAAGAATATAACCATAACATGTATATCTTCTATATACCTAAGTTGGACAATTCCAGTTTTTCCTTTTTCTGCCAAATATTTCTGAGATTCTCTTTCAGCATTTCCTTTTCCTTTTAAAAGAATTTATCAACGTCAACAGTGGCGCCATACACATGACACATAGTCCAAAATGTGTATAGTCAAATATTAATACCTTTGGGCTTGCACTTTGATGTACATCACCATCATCAAATATTTGGCGTTCTTTCAAAATACATTCTTTAGTAATCTTTTAGTGTAGTAAATATTTTACCTACATCTTCTATTCATCCTTATCATGACAACTTTCATGATCTAGCTACTATATCTTATAAAGGTGAATCACGAGTATAATGTTACTTTCCAAAACCCTTTTGGAGGATTAGGACGACTAGCATCTCCAACCTTTGCAAATTCTCATCAAAAATGAGAACTTATATTTTGCCAAATTATACTCTATCATATTGCAACCAAAACATTATTTAAGATATCGCAATATCTTCCACACATGATGGTTTATGAAACATTTCTTTTAGCTCTTAGATAACCTTGATATTAAAATAATCTTTTGAATATCAAGAATCATGGAGGCAAACATGATACTTTTAGATACTAACACTGGAATTGTTACTCTTGATTTAATACTAATTATTAAACTTCATGGAGTAAATGGAGTTTGCTGAAAGTTTTCAATAGTACTTTTAAACTTTAGATTGACACTCAAATCAATACGATACCAGTTCATAAAGTAATTATCCAGAATTCTATAGTTCTATTATCTCAATTATAACTAAGCATAAGGTGGTGAACGGATGCCAATGACTAAAACAATTATTCAAATTAACTTTGATTTAATTTATGATAAATTGTGTTCAACTTTAATCATATTACTTTTGAACTCCCACTCAAAACAACATCCCTTGAGTTGTTTTGGTGATTACACAAACCAAATCCACTACACCAAGTCCGATCATCACGAGAGATGATGTAGATTCAAAGGCGAACAATCGACATGTTCACCATATCATCCATATGACTTATGCTTTACCTTTTGGTATTCCGTGTTCCGAGGCCATGTATGTACATGTTAGGCTCATCAAGGTTAACCTTAGTATCTGCATGTGCAAATCTGGCTTGCTCCCGTTGTATGCACACGTAGAATCTACCACACCCGATCATCACAAAATGATTCGAAACGACGTGTATTAGAAATGGTGCCTATTAAGGACGAACACTTTATTACTTGATATTTAGTGAGAGGGATCAACTTATAATGCTACTGTCACGATCTAAGCAATACAAGATGCATAAAAAATATTAACATCACATGCAATTCATAATATGTGATATGATATGGTCTTTCTTCTTATGCCTTTTATCTCCATCTCCAAAGCACGAACATGATCTCCATCATCACCAGCGTGGCTTCAAGGTCAATGGTGACGCTTCATGGATTTCCATCACCAACAGCAACTATTACAACTACTTGGAATAAAGCGATTATATGATGAATAGACACGCAGGTCTTAACTAATTTAAAGACAACCATAAGGCTCCTGTCGGTTGCCAACTTACAATAAGGATCATTGCATACATCAAATATAATCACAATCACATCATGGCCATATCACATCACATTGCCCTGCAAAAACAAGTTAGACGCCTCTAATTTTCTTTGCATGTTTTACTTGGCTTGGGGCTTTCAAATAAGAACTGTTCTTACCTACGAACAAGAACCACAACGTTGATACAAGTATTGTCAAGTGCCCGTTGTAAATTGAATCTTAACTATGGTGGGAGAGACAGACACCCGCAAAGCCACTTGTGCAATACAAGTTGCACGTTGAACGTGGAGCAAGTCTCATGTACGACGACATGTAAGGTTAGACCGGGCCACTTCATCCCACCATACCGCAAGATGCAAAGTACACGAAAAGAAAGAGACAACAAAAGCATCAACGCCCACAAAACCATTATGTTCTACTCGTGCAACAGATCTAGAATAGAGTCGGCTCTGATACCACTATAGGGTTCGTTTCATGGAAAAAAATTCTATCGCAAGAACACATAAAACCAAGATCCAATCTATGGTAAAGCCAAGATATAATCCACAAGATCAGTGCAATGAGATTGAAGAGAACTAACCCTCATATATCCAAAGCGTTTAACGAGATCGGATTCTTGTGGTTGATGTAGCCGATCACTTTTCGATCTCAAGATCGTGTAGACGATCCTTTCGGCGCCGCGTTCCGGCAGCGCTTCCGCAATCGGTCACACGTACGGTAGTCGATGAAGACCTTCCTCTCCCTTGTTCCAGCAGGGCATCGGAGGTTGTAGATCTCCTCGAAATATCAACAGCATGACGGTGTGATGGTGGTGGAGGAGGAGGAGAGATTTCTGCAGGGCTTCGCCTATGCCGGAGCAGGACGGTGGACGAGAGAGAAGAGAGGGGGCAGCTAGGGTTAGGCGCCAATGGACAAGGGTGTGGGAGGGTGCGCCCCCACCCCTCATTATATAGGTGGGGGCGGCCGACCAAGGGTTCCTAGCCCAGGTCGTGTCCCCCCCCCCAACTCGACCACCAAGTGAAGAGCTTGAAACCTTTTCCACCAAGTCTTCCTTCTTACCAAAAACTAGAGTTTGACTTTTTAAACTAGGATTTGACTTTTCAAACTAGGGTTTGACCGTTTTACTAGTCTTGGCCGAATTGGCCCTTTAGGGTTTGGTGCGGCTAGCCCCTAGGGCATGCCACTGTCCAAGTGACCCCCTCCCTGGGTGGTGGAACCACTGGTGATCCCTCTAGAACATTCTAGAAGTATTCGGTCAAAATAGCGAAACTTTTTCCGAACCCTAGAAAACCACTTTCCTTATATGAATCTTATTCTATGGACCATTCCGGATCTCCTCGTGATGTCCTGGATCCAATCCGAGACTCTGAACAATATTCTGCCTCCAACTCATATTCCATATCTACTTAAATAACATTGAATCATTAAGTGTGTCTCCCTACGGTTCGTGAACTACACAGACATGATCGAGACACCTCTCCGATCAATAACCAATAGAGGGACCTGGAAATCCATATGGCTCCCACATATTTCTATGATGACTTTTTGATCGAATGAACCATTTAGATACAATATTGATTCCCTTTGGCGTGCGATACTTTACTTTTCTGAGGTTTGATCATAGGTATCTCCATACCTAGTTCAACCTCGTTACCGATAAGTACTCTTTACTCGTTCCGTGATACGACATCCCTTGTGACCTAGTAACATGCTTGCAAGACAATTGGATGACATTCCACCAAGAGGGCCTAGAGTATATCTATCCGTCATATGGATGGACAAATCCCACTCTTGATCCATGTGCCTCAACACATACTTTCAGAATACCTAGTGCCACCTTTATAACCACCCAGTTACAGAAGTGGCGTTTGATGTCATCAAAGCACTCATCTGGTGATGGTGATTAACATGATCTCATGGTCGAAGGATTAGGTTACTATATATCTGAAAGCTTGTAGCAAAACAAACTTAATGACTTGATCTTATGCTATGCTTACTATGGGTGTGTGTCCATCACATCATTCTCCTAATGATATGACCTTGTTATTAATGACATCCAATATCTATGATCAGGAAACCATGATCATATAATAATCAACAAGCTAGTTTAACAAGAGGCTTACTAGGGACTCTTTTATGTTTAAAAAACACACAAGTATTAATTTTTCCTGTTAATACAATTATAGCATGGGATGTAAGCATTTATCATAAACACAAAGATATAATAATAACCACTTTATTATTTTCTCTTGGCCATATCTCCAACACAAGTCCCACCCCAAGCCGGCGCCTATCCCCTCCTAGCCTGGAGCATGGGTTTGCGGGGCTGCCTCATAGTTTTCCATACTTGCATTTATTCATATATGGAAGGTCACGATCATATATCTCTTTTATGGAAGGTTTCGATCATATATTTTAAATAAGGAATATGACGATATTTGCTTGATTGTCAAGATAGGGATCATATATATGGAGAACAAGATGATCGCCAATTAAGAATAGATCGAGCAGCTACCATAGAGGAGGGGCACCATACTTCTTAGCCGTCGGACCTAGGAAGGCACGACCCTTCCGTCCTCCTATATATACCCCCATGGGGGCAGCCCAAGATACACCACCTCCTCCTTCGTGCGTTGGAACTCTCCCTCTCTCTTTACACCATAGAAGGAACACCTAAAAGGCTGTAGAACTGGCACCATTAATGTCGAACTCTAGACGGCAGAACCCTGACAAATCATCAAACTAGAGCGTGCCACCTGCGAGGGATCATTTGTTCGACCCATGCATCGAGTGGATATATGTCCTCATCGCTGGGAGGGGTACACCTAGCTCTGAGGATCAACACGTTCGTCATCAACATATATTCTAATGTTATTCTTTTATATCAATGTGTGTGAGTGATCTAGATCTTATCTCGTTTGTATCTTCATGGATGGATCTTGGTTGTTCATGTAGGGTGATTTTTTTATGTTTTTGCATCTACGAACCTGAACATGCAAGACATTCATGTTATTGCAAGAACCATGCAGGCCAAAAAATAATTTTTGTACGCGTAACTTCTCGTCGGTCACGGCTTCAAGCACGATGGTTGGATCACAGTGATGCCCGGTGAACAACCCATGCCATGCTTTTCGATAGTTCTTTCACCTCCAATACATGCAGCCAATGCTCCCAAGCATACCCAGCCAACCTCTTGCCTTATTCATCACCATTATCCTCTTTTTTTCTCCTCATTAGAGCTTGGAGGTAGGTGGTACCAAAGAGACAGATCATTGTCTGTGAAAAAAACACACTTTTTAGTTACTGTCTTCACCAATGAAAATATACTCATCGGTGCCATCATCCAAAATGATGTAAGCGATTGCTATCATGGAGGCCGGCATTTTGATAAGAACTAAACCCTAGGAGGCCGGCAGAATTCCTACAACGAGTGAAGAAATGGCAATTCACCGCACATGCCTCCACTATATGCACTAATATCTCTCTTCTCATTGGGTGCAAGTGGCAGAAGAGAGCCGAGGAGATTACGTAGGTACCTCGGCAAAATTGTCCTACATCAGCATGTTGTGGCTGAGAAGGCGGTTTCAAGGGATGCACATATGGCCAACGTATCCCCGTCATATTTTCATGTTGTTATCTTCGTCCTCAATGTTCTGCACGACCACCATCAGAGGATGTCTTCATGCCATCATCATCGATGATATCATCCCAACCAGAATCATCTAATGAGTAAGAATATTCCAAGAATAACTACATCGACACACTCATGGTGGAATACCAAGACTAGCTCCATGATGAACTCATCTGCACAGATACGCATCTCAATTAAATTTAGGATCAAACATTTGAATAAGAGCTAGGTGGAGGAACAGTACTTAGGTTGGTGCTGGAGGTAGAGGTCACGAGAGGTACGGAGAAGGCCTGGTATGTCCTGAAATAGATGGGGGAGGTTGTTGAATCTACCACAGACCGGCCAAATCGATGGGATCTATGACAGTGGAGGAACCGATGCTCCAACAGCAACGTGAAGTCTAGGAAGGATGAGAAGGCGGTGACGAGTGCAACTATGGGGAATATTCTCGGTGGCGGTGATGCACGAGAATGGTGGAAAACCTAGGAGGGTGGCGATGAGTTTCCTGATACCTTCGATCCAGATTAACAGATGTAGTATAGTAGCTTTTTCCCTAGTAGACCTAGATTTAATCGAACCTTGGGAAACAATGTTAAAAGAAAATTAAATAAGGCACGTCTACATGACTTGTTTGTTTGTTTGTTTTACCTTTGTTTACCGGACCTTTCTAGTTTACTTTAGAATGTGGGTTGTTTTAATGGATGGAGATAGGCCAGGGTTGAAGATTCACCTGCAGCTGCACATCATATGGGATAAAGATAGTAATTCGCATATTCATGTGTAATGAATAAAGATAAAAAATTTGGGCAGCACATCCCGATATACTAGATCCTCTACGAGTCACATGCATAGCAATAGTCTTTTGATCCAACCATTGCACCACGAAATACCGGGCTACAACAATTATTAAGTGAAAACATAGATCAAAGCCTTAAGAAGTGATGTTGCTTTTTTCCCAAATGGATCGCTAAACAAAGATTGTACTCTCCTTCCTGTCACCGGGCTTCTTACGAGATCATAGCTCATCAAGTATATCACCTCAAGCCTTTATCAATCTCTAGGATCTTGGGTACCTACAAGTCTATAGATTGAGACAAGAGACAAAAAACAAAGATACAAATCTCTATTCAAACAATACACAGTACTCCCATGGATTATATGCACATGACCGCTACACGGTTTCACCCCAAAATGCAGCCCGTGAGGACTACTCACTCATAACAATAAGATCAAGGATATAAAACATTATGAAAAATACTTAGATTGAAATCAAATATTCTTACAATGGTCACCGAATTACAAGGAGATCTCAAGTACAAGCTAATGGATATGGCTACGGAGAGGATGGACTATGGTGGTGGATCTCCTTCAGTGGTGTTGTGATGCAATCTGAGAATGGCGGCCCTCTACGTAGCGGCTAGGACCTCGAAATATATAGGCACCTTCGTGAAATTCATAGGGTTTGACGATACAAAGCCAACGCCACCTAGTACGGGCGGTCCATACGGTGGACCTTGCCCGTACCAGTGGTTGTTATGGCATTCGACTGGTCTTTGCTCCAGGATTTCTTAGTCGTGTATACTTCCTCAAAATCTTCTAATGGCTCCTGATTTCTCCTTAAAGCATGATTTCCTGCACAACACAATTTAAATCAATTGATTTCACATCTTTGAAATAATTAATCATTAGTAGAAAGGCTAGAGATATTCTTAGTCAATTTCTTGACTAAAAATGAAGTTTAAACAAGGAGAAAGATGGCTATTTTCACAGCCATCATGCACGTACAGGATTCCCTTCCGCTCGTGTCCTGAAAGTTCACCTCGCGTGATTTATATGCACGATGCAGAAGTGGCAAATCCTGCCTCTCGAACAGCGTATATGTGGGATTCGAAGATGGATTTGCGGTACCCTACAAAAAATATTGCGGGCCTCTCACTTTTATGGCATCTGTGCTACCCGCTTTTTTTGGACGAAAACCAAAAACCGGCAGTTATTTGCAGGTTTGTGACTTTTTTGGATCTACTAGACGTGCTCTTATCCACACAACTCTAAAGTTTGTCACCTCCTCCTTTCTTCTCTCACCGAGAGCTCCTCATCCCTCCGTCTCCCTCCATGGTGCCACCTTTTCCTTCCCTTCTCTCGCTTGATCCCTCTCCTTAGCCCCATGACCTCTTCTTGAGGAATAATAACAGGGGATAATAAGAAGAGCAAGAGAAGTAGGTAAGAACAAGAGGAGAAGATCTTCGCCTCCCTTTTCTGATTTCCCTTGCTCAAGGCTCAAGGTTGAGTACCATCACCCTCCACGATCCTCTCATATGCAGTATATGGTGATTCCTAGGTTCTTATGGCAGGGGAGTAGCAAGATCTTTTGGAAATTAGGGCAACAGATGTTCATATTGTTGTTTCTAGGCCTATAGGTTCAGAAATCATCATTTCTGAGTACCTATATGACAATATTATAGGAGGACTAGTTGTAGTGTTTTGTAAGCCTTGTTCCTACAATCATTTTGATTGGTTAAACGTTTCAATTGGAGTTGTGAATCTCCTGATGTGCCCATTTCTTTGAAATTGTCCAAAATTCAGTGACAACGTAGAATAGTGTTTTATCTTGGACCTTTGGAGCTTTTAACATGTATTTAAATTCATCTTTTGTTCCCTCCTAGCTTGGGTATAATTCATAGTTTCTAAAACAAAAGGTTTCAACTAATTCCCGTATGAGTACTCATCTTGCTATGAATTTCCAAAGGTGTCTACTTATTATTCAAAATCTGAAATACAACAGAGAAGTATTTGTTGGTTTTGTCCTTCATAAGTTCATATTGTGAGTGAATAGTTGGGACTTTTTGTAGATAAGTTTCTTATGAATCCATATCCATATCATTTTCTTGCTTTGGAGATTCCTAGCTCTAGCTGTGAATTCATTTGTATAGGGACATCAAAGGGGTTGCTCTCTTGGGAATGCGATTAGACGTGTTATTGTGTATGATTTCCATAACTTGTCTTGTTACAATGTTTAAGATTTGTATATATGTATGTCTCTATAGCAGGTAGTAGAACAAATCCTCTAGAGGTAGTCTCACACCACCTCCCTCGCAATGGTTGAGGCGAGTACATCGGGCAATAACAGCTAGATTGCTCACTTAATATTATATTCATGTTCACATTTTTTACATTCCTACAACTGTGAACATGTAATTCACTAGTGTATATTTCAATACACCATACCACTAGTATGTGATATGGGATCTTCTTGGTTCTTGTTCATAGAAATTCATCATTTGTGTATTTTCCCAATTCAAGGAATGATCCTCCCTTGGGTGAGGGATGGAAAGGATTTTGGGTGAGACGTCGCCCCTCCTCATCTTGCCGGCAATAGCTCAAAGTCAAATCCTCGATATTATTCTATTGCATTATATCTTCATGCATCCTCATGCCATTCAAATCATGGAATGGTTGGGTATCACATTCACTTGTGAAAGCATGGCGCATATTCCATGCTTATGTTGTGTACTTGCCGAGCCTTCAAACTCACCCCTTGTGGGCTTTATCTGAGTCACAACACTATGAGACTTTTCAAGTAGATGGAAGGCATATATACCATTGGAGTTCATTCACAAATTTCATACAACCTTTCACTCACCTAGCTTTTTCATGATAACTCACTTACTCTAGTTCATGATTCCTGGTAGCTAGGACCTATCTTTTGTGTGTAAATCACGATTTGGTTTGTTGCCATGACCTTTATGTTTTCTCCCCCAAGGTGGGTTAAAGTTTCCTGGTTCTCACCAGGTATGGTTATGTGCTTGGAACTCATGATTTCTAGTTCCAGTGTAGGATATCAGTTTGTGACTTCATCACCTAGCTCTATAAATGTGATATATATGTTTCTGCTTATGTTTCATTTATATATATACACTTTGTTTATCCAGCTACCTTTCGTGGATGTACGACGGTGCAAGGGGTGTTGTCGGTTTTCCCACTAGCATGCTATGTGTTGGATCTGATTGTTGGTTTAGTGGTAACATCGTCTCTTTGCTAATATAAGGAGGGGGTGTTAAAGAAGCATCCTATCACTATTAAGTCCATAGCAAAGGCATTTGGGGAACACATATTCAAGTTGCATGGACTACCAACTGTGTTTGTTACTGATGGAGATAGGATTTTCTCCAGTACACTATGGCAAGATATTTCCAAATCCCTTGGAGTCAAACTAGATTTCAGTACACCATACCATCCACAGAATGATGGCCAGAAAAAAAGAGTGAACCAATGTTTGGAAAATTATTTGATAGACATGTTATTCTTACAACCAAAGAAATGGCACCACTAGCTGGCTCTTGCTAAATGGTGGTACAATACTTCCTTCCACACATCTCTTAAGATGACACCATTCCAAGCTCTGTATGGAAGACCCCCACCCATGTTAGCTGAATTAGTACTACCATCAGATGAAGTTAATCATGCATCAATGCCAAATGCAATTGCAGAAGAAATTGCAAAGAAAATCAAAGAAAACTTGCTATAAGCACAAGAGAGAATGAAGCACCAGGCTGACAAAAATAGAAGTGAGAGAATTGTGAAAGTGGGTGATATGGTGTAGCTAAAATTATAGCCATAGAGACACACATCATTCAATATACACATTTGTGCCAAAAAATGCATTCCAAGTACTATGGGCCATTCAGTTTGTAGTTTGTCTTCTAGCTTGGTTTTCCCTATTTAGCCAAGGATCATGTGGGGTTTGACTATCTTGTAATAGGGTTTATACCCAGTCGCCACTGTTTGTCGCTTGGCCGAGACGCACCTTTGTAGCCGCTGAATTTCATCTACAATAAAGTCTCTAAAAGGGTGTGGATGTGCTTTTTGTGTGAATATCTCCATTTATTCGAGTGATTTAGCTCTAGGTCTTACACATTGCCAACTGTCCATCAACATCAATCCACCAGCTATCTTCCTGGGCAGCAATGCCTCTTGTCTCTATCGCTGGTCCATGGCTTCTCTCCTCCTTTAATTTCTTCTCCTAAAGAAATTAAGTGAGCAAAGCATTAATTTCTTCTCTGTTTAGTTAGGGGCCAACACAACCCTAAAGCTAATACTTATTACACATCATTGTCAACCCCGTCATAACCCAAGATTGATTCATGGAGTATTTCTCTTGTTCTCAGTTTGGCTTTAGGATGTCTTTCAGAAAATCGTCCTTGGGTAGAAACTTTTGTACTACATGTATTGGCGTTACATGAGATCAAGTATTATAATTTTCAAGTTGTAGTACTCTCTCGATTTGAGTATTCTTGTGGTTTTTTAGAATTTTATTGATGCTTGAGTTTATCCTATAGAACTAAATCCTTTAAGTGATGCCAAATGCAAAGAAAAAATTCTAACCTCTAACTGATGAAGTGAGCAAAGAATATTTCCATGGAGCCGAAGAATGACATTTCTTTATAGTTTTTTCCAAAATTACGGACATACAACTCACAAGTGCACTTTCAGCTTCATTATTTCCGACTAGAATAATCTATTTCACCTTTTTGGGGCCAACGCATTTGAGTTATTCTCAATTTCCCCGTAATTCCGTCTATGCCTTTTCCATTCTAGGAGCAGGGGAACATTCTCGAAGTTAGCGTATGCTCTGAAAAATGACAAAGCACAGGCACGAAGCACAGCCTCCAAATTAGATGCGACGTTCTCGTGTTGGGCGTGTCACTGAGATATTATATTCCTTCCTTCCTATAACACTGAGACAATATATTCTGGAAACTCCCCTAACGCATCGATGCTTAACTAAACCAATTTTCCATTGGAGTTACCAACTTTCTTTTCCGATTGTAGGACATCATCATTGACATTCCTTGCTCTCCTATGTTAATCCCTAAAAATTTAGCGGGAAGATTGTCTTTACACTTGTCTGATTTTCTTACTTCTTATGTTACAGAATGATCACTTCATGTCAAATTGGATACTGATCTCTACAAACTACAACAAAACATAAATACTCCTAGTTGAACCAGAAGGACGCGAGTCAGGACGAAACTCAACTAGGGCAACAAAGAGGAGGATGTGCCGTAGATCGAGCACATTGGCGGTGCTGAGGATGGGCAGATTTTTCATTTATTTATAGCAAAGCACAAGCATTCGACCATTTTTAGAAAAAGCAGATGACAGCTCTTTGGGTTGTTTTGAGCGGCTTATTGTTTTGAAAAGCACGGGTAGCACAAGCCAACTGGAGTTTTCAGAGTGCAAAGGGAAGCAAGATTGGAGGCCTCGGAATGGCAAAGGATCATGTGCTTGATCAACCTGGTTACACTATTTTGGGAAACAAAAGGGAACCTAACTTAGTCTAGTGCAAAGCTAAAAAAGAAAGTTTGACGTCGAGAAAGAGACCCAGCCCACTGTTTTGTGCTCGTCAATTGGCTCCTGCTACAGCCTCACAGTTGTCACGAGAATAATCAAATCCACCAATAGTGGCAAGTCTATCATAATGCAATGCTGTTTATGGAATGTTCTTTGGAACACTGTCTACCTAACGGCTCTGATGGACACGACAAAAAAAGGGTTATAATAGGGGAGCTATGTTATTCACTGAAACCGTGTTAATCGTGTGGACAATTATGTAGAAGGCATTTAGGTATAACTGTCCTAGGCATGCAGTAGCAATATAGCCCAATGTTATTTTCAACATATAATCCCAAATTCTCGCCAGGTTGATAAAAAAGGGAGCCAGGAAATTCCACATTGTAATCATGAATGTAAGTGCATAAATATGGTTGCGAACGCAACATGTCGCATAAATCCACGTTCAGGACACATGCGCATAAATGAACACAACAAGAACCACATAAGGAGAAAAACATGAACAGCACGACAGAGTCTACAGCAGTAAGAAGCTCGAAATATCCCCATGAGCATATTTTGGTGTTGCTAAGAAGCAGATACATTTTCAAGGAAGAATAAACATAACAGATCAGCTACAAAATTTTGGTATTACAAAATAAATATTTGGAGCATCGTCTAAAAGGGCAACCCCATCATTTGATCCCCTGCTGAGTTGCCCAGCTCGGCAGCCATCAAATCGGCATGCAACCTTATCCTTCCTAGGTTGGCACAAGTTGTTTAAGCCTAGTGGAAACGGAAAGTGAAATGGTACGGCGCAGGGAATTCACACATCAATGCTTAAATAACTAAAAAGGATTGACGTAAAGAGCTTGCCAATTAGCATAATTAAGCTGGCGGACGGGCAGCCATCTTTGACTTGTCATGGAGATTCACCGATTATCACCAGTGCTTCAACCCTCACGAACTGAAATGGATATGAGAATTAACCTTTTGGTTTACTCCCTCCAATCCATATTACTTGTCGTTGAAATGGATGTATCTAGCACTAAAACATGTCTAGATACATCCATTTTAGTGACAAGTAATATGGATCGGAGGGAGTAGCTAGATTATCAGGACCAGTGAGATCACATGCCAGAGTTTGCGTACCGTGTATACAGCAAACAGTAGGCAGTAAATACATGAACAGACATATAAGTATTTAAGGCATGCCAGAGTTTATGAGCAGCATGAAAATTCTGAAACTGGGAACATGATCCAGACATTCTGAGAGTGCCTTGCATTCAGAAGAAAAAAAAAGAACTGTAACAGGGAAGAGTGACAATCAAATATCCGGTTTCAAACAATTGCATTAGATCAGAAATTATCCAAATAACAGTAGTAAAACTCCAGTTAATGATGGTATCTTTTAATGGTTCAAAAATAAACTCCAATTAATGGTACAAACCCTTTGCTAAGGGTAAAAACTAATTATTCCATGCTATCAAATAAGTAAAGGAAAATGAAAATACTTCTTAGATATTTCAACTAACAATGGCATGCCATATATCGAAGTAGAAGATCAAAAGAGAAATGGTAAGAGGTAAAAATGGGAGAGAGCCTGATAACAGCGAGAGCCCCTGCAGTAAGCCTGATAAAAATGGACGAACCTTTTTCCTGTCTCAAACATGCATTGAAATGTGCGCCATTTTGTATTATAAGATAAATGCCAATAAGGCGACCTACATACAAGCAACACCAAAAAAGTCCAACAAAGAGAAACAAAGATGAGAAAATTAGAGGCAACGACAGAATTACTCCAATGGCAAGCAGGGGCCAGTTCACCCGCTCTGTTGTTGCACCCCTTGTCCCTTGATATTGTGCTTGCCGCAATAAATTTTGGGCATTGAGCAGAGCTGGAGCACCCTATCTCACTGTTCTAGGCTTGCTACTGCGTGTTACACCATAATGTAATTGAAATACCTAATAAAATTACAGAATTGCAATAGTATTTAGAGTACAGACCAACTTTTTTTTGAAAATAGAACTTTTTTGACTGGGTAGATATAAACTACACATGCATATATGCATGCATGCACTTGCAAGTAAAAATACAAAGGCATTTCAACAAGCATATAGATACATTGTTTCAGAGTCAGCTGTCAGCAGCATAGGCTATAGTCACCATCATCACTAAACCAATTTTTCAAAAAGCTTTTAAGCAACTGTTCATACCGCTCAAATAATGTCGCTTACGATAATATCCTTCATAAGGTACAATAATATCCTCCATAAAGATCTGTGAACTGTTTCAAGGACTTATACTATGGTATATATACATTTGATCTACGTCAGCTTGGGACTTTGTAGGCGCATACATGGCAATAGGCTTTTCGTCTTTTACCATTTGTGTGGATTCTGTGAATTAACTCGAATAAACTTCTCCCAAAAACCATGTATCTCGGATATATAGCGAATGTCGGTTTTCAGGCTCGGAACTTTTTCAAGATGTGTGCCTCGGGTTTTATAGTGCGCCAAGGATGGAATAATCAAACATCAGCTAGTGATAATCTAGCTATAGAACCTCGCCCCGCTGGCCTACTCACAGTTCACACAATTCGCGGCTCTTCACAGCTATAAATAGGGCCTCTATGCCACCCATTCTCAGCAACAACCATCAGGTTATAGTTCCCCATTCCTCAAGACTGTTGTTGTCTAGTGCTACTACTACCTACCTCGGCTACAGATATTTGTCACCGATCATCACCAGCTTTTCAGTTCAAGCTAGCTAGCTAGCCATGGCTAGGGTGGTGGAGCCTCTCATCGTCGGAAAGGTGATCGGGGAGGTCATCGACAACTTCACCCCCACAGAGAAGATGACGGTAACCTACAGCTCCAACAAGCAGGTATTCAATGGCCACGAGTTCTTCCCGTCGGCAGTCGTGTCCAAACCACGCATTGAGGTCCAGGGCAGCGACATGAGATCCTTCTTCACACTGGTTTGTGCTTCCTCTCCTCTCTGGTCATCTCATGCTTACACAATTTAAGCTAGCTAGTGTATCATCCAGCTGATAACCGGCTGTTGCTGCTCTTCAGGTCATGACAGACCCAGACGTGCCAGGGCCTAGTGACCCATACCTGAGGGAGCATCTCCACTGGTAATTACTAACCCCAAGCTAAAACTTGTCAAATTTTGCTTCGTGAACATAACTGGTCAGATTTATCGATCAGCTACGCATAAAAATATGCTGATCAGCTTATGACTTTGTATGCAGGATCGTAACTAATATTCCTGGCACCACTGATGCTTCTTTTGGTTAGTCCCTTTCATGCACCACTTGATTTAGCTTTCTCTGATTGGTTTCATCCTTAATTTCTCTGAATAAACACACATGAATGCATGCAGGAAGGGAGGTGGTGAGCTATGAGAGCCCGAAGCCCAACATCGGCATTCATAGGTTCACCTTCGTGCTGTTCAAACAGAAGCAGCGGCAGTCGATGAACCCTCCGTCCACCAGAGACTACTTCAACACTCGCCGTTTCGCTGCCGAGAACGACCTTGGCCTCCCAGTCGCTGCCGTCTACTTCAACGCGCAGCGCGAGACAGCTGCGCGCCGCCGCTGATGATGGAAACATTCAGCCAAACCATTCTTCTCGCGCATGCATGGCGCATGCATGGAAGCCTATGGATCAACCAACAGCTCTGCTACTACTTGTTTCCAAAAAAAATAGCTCTACTACTAGCTACCCTGTATGCCTCCATTCAAATAAGAGTTTCTACCTACTGTTTCTTGGTAGTCTTTCTAATGTTCAGTTGTTGAGTCAATTTAGTTACTAGTCGATCTGTGAACTGGTGTACGTTGCAGAGTACATCTGCCACTAGTGTGCAATTTAGCTCAGCTCCTATTTTTGGAGATGAAGGATATGTGCATCCAAAGATAGTGTGCTGGCAAAACAGTTGGTACTAGTGTTGACTAGGACCCAGGGACCAGATCGATAGCTGAAGACCGTCGACGTGTCTGGTGGTGAAAGGAGGAGAAGGCAGTGGCCATGGCCCATGGCCCGAGCCCCTAGTACTCCAGGACAGACTCCTGGTAACCTTACTATTTTTTCATGTGTGTGTGTTTGTGTGCATGCATGTGTGGCTGCTGCCTCACTGCAGCTTAGCTTGTAGTGTACTGGCCTGAACCAGATCCTTTTTATGTTGTCACCATTATCTGTCCATCTGCTCCTAGCTTTCCTGTATGACAAGACAAATGCATTGCTATTTATATACCTCGACTGTGTGTACATATATGTTAGGCCTTGCCGTATCTACTGCGAGTCGTGTGTGTGTGTGTGTGTGTGTTTTATAATATTAATATGGCTGCTGATGAGAAGAAGCATCAGTTCTTGGCCCCCTCTTTTCCCATCATTTGGGTGCCCCCTTTTGGTCGATTTGGCAATATTAGATCATTAGAATATGCGCCTACAGCACCTTAATTAAGTTTGAATACTTTCTGGATATGCCTAGCTAGCATGCAGATCAAAAATAATGCTAAGTACATGAGCAATAATAGCTAACATGCAAAAAAGAAAATTAAAATGTCAGCTGGTTTGTATATATATTAAGTACCCCATAAATGGCCAAGAGAATCAACAAACCGTGAAATTGTATCACAGAACTTACATGCAAGTAGTTCCAGTGGATGAATCAATTAAAAACGGATATTGTGGCGGTTTATGTCCATTTTCTCAAATAATCAGTACAAAAATTTAAATGTGCACAGGTAAGATGGCCGTTCACAGGGGCAGAGCTCTTTCTGCAAGTAGCAACTAGGTGCTTGTGCGTCTCCGCCTAGAGAATAATAGATCAAAATTTGAGAAATATAATCTTGGCATATATGCATCAGCTATCGCACTTATGAAGACACTAAGTCCGTAGCTGATTTGTCAGGCCATCCACATTATGAAGCCTATCTGACCTAAAACCAACCAGTCATGTGTAACAAGGAGGGCTCCTGCAGCAAACCAACCTGTGGTTGGGTGGCTAGGAGGGTGGTTGTACCCCCAGCCCACCAGAGTTCAAACCTTAGGTTTGGCACTCTGTGTTGCATAAAAGACGGAATATTTTTTCAGTGGAAGGTGACGTTCCCGTCGACAGCGAGACGTCTGTGGTGACTTCGTCAATCTCAAAACCCGATCCGCCGGCTCAGTCTCTTGAAGGTGTTCATATGGATAGGGTGTGCGTGTATACGTTCATAGGGGTGGATGCATGTACGTGTTGTGAGTGTCTACGATTGTACTGTGTTTCTCAAAAAAAAAAGGCTCCTACAGGCCTCCAGGCTATAAGTAGGGATGCAATAGGACAACCAATTTGGCCACTTCTCTTGGTAATATTTTATTTTCCAGCTCAAACGACAGTCATTTCTGTACATGAGCTTTTGTCAAGCAAATGAACTAGGAAGAAAATGGGTCGGCCGACCCACTTGCATCCCAAGCTAGATTACCTTCTTAGAGCATAAACGAGGTAACTAGTTTAGGGAGTAACTTGTCTTAATAGGAAATGGCTGAAATCGACTCAAATTCCTAACAAAACAAGTGAGACCTATAGGCATGAAAAGACACCAAAAATAGTTACTACAGGGTCATATTTCTGTTTCATTACAGACTTCAATGCAAGATTAACCCACATCTTTTTTTGGTTACAAGATGGCATATCCTTAACTCCACGTCATTATCAGTCATACTATAAAGTATAAAAAGTATGCACAGAAAAAAGAACAAGAAAATGGAAAATTTGTCTCGTATACCTTCTGTTGTTCATAGCCTTTGGTCATTGCTACCTGAGATTATTAATCCTGTTCAAGAGAGCCCCACAATTACATACTGTATCAACGAATGCTCTTGACATCAGGCTCTAAGTGTAGATGAGTGGGGACGTGGGGTGCAGTTTTAAGCGTAGGATGACCACTAAGTATCACGAGTTGCTGGCATACTAGACTAAAACAGTCATAACATAGCTAGTTGAAAAGTTTTATGTAATTTTCAACGACGTCGCCATCAGCAATTGCATCCTGCAACTAGCTCGAGCAATAGGAACGTATTCAGTGGAATCACATATCATTGTTCAAGAATTCGGCTGATTAACCGATTAACTGGTCAGTTAATCGGTACTCGGAGGGTCACTGAGTAACCGATTAACGCCGATGAACTAGAAAATCGGCCGATTAATCGCTACTCGGCAGCCGACCGAGCAGTTACCAGTTACCGAATTCCTGAACAATGTCACATATCCAAACGAACCATACAGAAGTGAACTAGTTGACCTAAGAAACTGTCAGGTTGTGAACTACACAAATTATGAACTTATTACTGTCATCATCTCATCTTAGAAAGGATATTGGTAGAACGTTTTCAGTTATAACACTCTTGTTCATTATGATTTTTTCCATGACGTCAGAACGCTTACCTTCTCAATTCTTAAATCAACTGGGTTGTCACAGAAGATTCGGCCAGAGCACATGCTTTGACAGTTGTATTACGGTCCATGAGTGCACAGCTGCCTGGACTTTTATGCATCTTGCTATGAAGACAATCCTGATACGAAATACGAAACTAACTGGACAGGTAAACTTCATGAAAATAAATAATAGGAATCCCCAGGTACTGAAACATCATATGCTGCAAAAATTAAAATTGTGCTTATAAACAAAAAAGACAAGGCCACAATCATGAAAAATGTATTTTGAACAGACTCCCTATTTAAAAATGGATCTTGCCTATTTTTCATTACTAACACTTGGCTTTGTCATCCCTATTACAACCAAAATGCCTATGTTTTTTCCACGAATTTCACATGAAATCCGTGCAGATGAACCACTGTGACGTGACCATACTCTGATTTTTCCGAAACGAAGTTCAATATGAATGCATTTTTTTACCCTGAACTGTGAAGCAACAGCCCCACAACAAAAAAATTACTAGACCAAAATACATACAGAATTACAAAAAAAGGTGTCCACCTATGTACCTATTATGTACAAAAACCAACGTAATCTGTTAACCCATGCCATTAGAATGTCATGATGTTTAGCCATAATTCTATGCCTAAGCAAATTTATAAAGCTAATAAGAAAATTAGCTAGTTTGCAACTCACACACTTGTTACAGTCGAGCCAAGTTTTCTTCACTTCCTTATCAGCTTGCTACCATTATCGTTCCCAACTATTTTCCCAGAAGTACGATCGCCAGAGGATATGGAACATGCAAATAGAACTGGTAGTACTCCAATAAACTAACATTAAGGTACAATAGACAGACTTGACAGGGAAAAAGGTGTGATATAAGGGGCACTCACAGCCGTGGCAACAAACAGGATATTACTCAGTCTCCAATGTAGCATCACATACGTGTCGAATACCGGAAGCTGTCTCAACCTTGAGAATTTAACCCCCACTCTCACGGAGCTCGTAGAAACAACAGACATGCTCTCTGGTGTCCTTTCATATTCCTCGCGACCACTTGACATGATTGCATGCAAGAATCCATAGCCCTGCTGGCCTGCTCACAATTATACATGACTTGAGTATACATTACAAAAGTCACGCAGAACTGCACATTCACCAGAGTAGCTATTCCTATAAGAGCTGAAGATGCTTAGATTATCAGACTGTCATTCACTGTATCGGAAATACCCTTCACTATAGCCATGCACAGTGAGCATTTTTCAATTATACAGATATTTTTCCGTCCTAGCAAAAGATGTCATTCTCTCAAGCACATGCGCCGAACAGTTTACAGTCCATTGAACCTAGCATATGTATCATTACTCACAACACTTGTATTGACTGATATTGTACCATGTTTTGTTTTCGAGGAAAGGCCAAAAGGCCCTGCTTTTTTATTGTACCCTGTTTGGCAAATGAAAAACTTGTGATCTGTGTGCCTTTGTCAAGTATGGGCCTAGTTCCACCATCCAACTTTTACCAAAGAAAGATCAGTCATGCAGCTCCAACATCTTGAGGATAAAATTGCCAGGAAGCTTGGTTCCGGAAGTTGGAAAAATGTTACCATGGCCGGCCGTAGAGTGTTGGTCCATGCTGTACTCAACTTCACAAGCCATCTACCATATCACGTCTCTTGACCTTCCTAAGGAGGTCCTCCAAAATATTAAAAGGAAAATGATACTGTCCCCCAGGGGATTAAATCAAACTATCCCCCGGCTCGAACGAGCACGCACACCACTCACCTTATCCCCTTCCTCCTCTACCTGTTCTTATCCCTATCGTGGTTCATGAGCACACCACGCCCGCACACCACCGCACGCCGCCGGCACTCCTCCTGCTGCCATAGCTGTCGCCACCCTTCTGCCGGCCTCGAGCTCGCTCCGCCGCCGGCCACCCGCTCGTTCCTCGTCCAGCAGGTTGCGCCGGCCTACCTCCACACCGCCATGGCCTCCATCCACTGCGCCACCCTCCGCGGACACCCACCCGACGAGGTACACCACTTCAGGCGCCACAAACACCCACCCGACACCTTCCAGCGCCGGCCGCGTCCACGCGTTGAACCACATGCTGCTACGAAATACAGAACCAACCCAACTTGATGGATGGGCAAGAGCATGGTGCGGCAGAAGATGCTACTAGCGGGGCGGCGTTGCTCACAACTTGGGGTTGCTGCTGGGAAGGGATACGGAAGATGCTACCATGGGTGCACGAGATTCATACGACGAGCGACGACAGTTGCTACCACGGACGACGGCAAGTAGTACGACAGGCAATGGTGTTTGCTATGACCGTCGACGGCGGTTGCTATATTTGTATATTTTTCTTGCTACATACTCATTTTTGTTTGCTATGTGCGGCCGGCGGTGGAGCTACCAGACCTTCGACGGTGTTGTGCGCAGCGTCGATTTTTTCTAAAAAAAAATTGCTACAATAGTATGTATGGTTTGCTACAATGGTATGTATGGTTTGCTACAATGGTATGTATGGTTTGCTACGAGATCTCCGACGAGGTCGAATTTGCTACAATAGAAAATTTTATTTGCTACATACGTTTTGTGATTTTGCTACAATAGTATAAAGTTTTTGCTACACGGTCTCCGATGAGGTCTACCGGCGAGTCTCCGGCGAGGTCGAATATGATACATTAGCCCAACTTTCTTGCTACACGGTCTCCGGAGAGGTTTCCGACGAAATCTCCGACGAGGTCCAATCTGTTTTTCTATTTCTAGGTCAACCGTTTCTGCTACAGTGTAGCAAAAGCAGGGCATTATGTAGCAAAAGCGGGTCTAAGTGTAGCAAAAACAGGATTTGGGTGGACACGTGTCAGCAGGAGGACCCGGGGGATTTGAGGGAAATATCCTCCGGGGGACGCGTAGTACGACCCATATTAAAAGCCTTCTCCGTACTTATTTGTGGGCCAGATGCGACAAGGTAACTGGTGCAAACTGCAAGGTGAATTGGGAGAAGGTTTGTCAGCCAAAAAAGCTTAGAGGGCTTGGCATCTTGAATATTGAAAAATTTGCAACCGCTCTCACGCTACGATGGCTATGGTTTGAATGGACAGACGAAATAGGCTTTGAATCAGACCTGGGAACCCATGCAACAAACAAGATCGGGAGATTTTTTAAACGGCTACAATTGTTAATGTTGGCGACAGAGAAAATCAAAATTATGGTCTTCCCCTTGGCTTGTCAGTTGTAGACCTAAAGAGATTTGCACCAAAAAAATTCGAGCTATCAAAGAGGAAGAATTGCACGGTCAAGAAGGCTCACGAAAACAGCTTTTGTGGGTTAGCAATATTGACTTCGCGCAAGGTTTTGAAGTGGATCATACCCAACAATTTTTCCCGCCTTGGGCGATGGTGGTCAATGTCGAGCTATCTATTGCAGTCAAAGACACGGTAACTTGGTAATTCACCAATGAAGGGCAATACTCTGCCTCTTCGGACTACAAAATGCAATTCAAAGGCATCATTCAATCTAACTTAGAAGATATGCTATGGAAGATTTAGGCTCCTCCTAAATGCAAATTCCTGGAGAACAAAAGAGAGTAAGGGGGAGCTCTCGCAACCGGGTCGTCCCCCACGGGCGACCGGCCACGCCACCATCCCCCTCCCCTAAAGCCCTCCTCCCACCCCTCTCTCCCCTGCCGTCACTGGTTGCCCAGGCGGCGCCGGCGGCGCCGACCCCCTTCTCCTCCCCTCTCAGAGGTGCTCCTGCGCGGGGTGGCGGAGCTCCGGGTGGTGCTCCCAGGCGGCGGCGGTCCGGGGTGGCGGCAGGGCGACCTGGTGCTGACAAGGGTGATCTGCGACGCGGTCGTTGGCGGTAGGGCGACGCGGAGGCGGCGGTGCCCGCTCGGCCCAGATCTAGGCCCCATCTAGGACGGGGCGGGCCGGCAGCTCTGGCGTTGACCTTGGATGTGGAGGTGGTGAATAGGCATACTGGGTGGTGGTGGCGTTGTCGCCCGGCTTGTTGCAGCATGGCGGCAGGGGCTTTGCGGACCCGAGAGGCCTGGTGTGCCCCTACTTACGTGTCCGGTCGGCTATCATAACGGCGGTGGAGACAGTTCCCTCCCGCGTGGCTACAGTGCTACTGCCCCCGATTCCTTGTGTTCCCTAATCTTTCCTCTAGGCCCCGCGTTAGTGATCACAGTGAGAAGACAAGGGTGGCGTCAAGACCGTGGTGATGTATGCTGGTGGGTGGCAAGCTGGGTGGAAGGCTTAGGATCGTCTAGGTAGTAGTTTTTTGGGGTTGGGAGAAATCCTTGTAGGCTCGTCCGGCACCGACGTGGTGACGCCTGCGCGTGCCACCATTCATGCCTAAAGGGCATCTGATGTACCCCTTCCCCACTCTCTTCCTCATGCCAGGGGAAACCCTAGGACATGTCCGGGAAGCAGCGTCATCGTCGCATTCCTTCTTAAAGGTGTTGCTTGGTAAGCCGCGTTTCAAAGTACTAGGAGTGTGGTAGGACGACTCCGGAGGGTGCAACGGTGGCGAGTCATCCTCGCTTCGTCGATCTACCGTTGTTGGCATTAGTTTCTCTTTTCTTCTTATGTTGGGCTTGATGTGCTATTTTCCCCAGCAGTGTACCGTGCGGTTGCTATATTAATATAGTGGGGCGAAAGCCTGTTTCGAGGAAATGCAAATTCTTTGCATGGTTGGTTCTCCAAAATAGAATTTGGATGGCGGACCGATTGGCTCGAAAAGGGTGACCAAACTGTGTAATTGCCCATTATGCAACCAACTCCATGAGTCAACATCGCACCTTCTTTTCAAATGCCTCTTCACCACTTGCATTTGGAATGTCATCCTCCCTTGGTTCGGAAGGTAAGACATAGATACATCCCTATGAGCAAATGAAGATAGTGCCAATGTTTGGTGGATGAAGATGGCTTCAGGCTGCGCGGCAAAGGCTGGCACTGACAACGGAGACACCTGTGGGTACCGTTACCTCCATGGAGGCGCTGTCATGGCATCTCGGCGTCATTCCCTTCTTGAAGGCGCTGCTTGAGTTGCACGTGGAGTCCCTGATGCGGCAGCTGGAGATGGTGGCCTCCTTGGTCTATCCAGTGAGGCTTGCTAGCAATATATGCTTGCGCCGGGGCTGTGGGCTGCAGCATAGAACGTGGGCATCCGGGGCGCAATGTATGCCTGCGTCGATGGTTCCAAGACGATGGCTTCTCTAGTTCTTCCCGGGTTCTGCAATCCCCCCGCCGACTCTCCTAGGCAACATGGGTGTAGGGTATGTTGGCGCGGGGCTGTGGGCAGCCCTGGAGATGTGGTCTTCTCCGGATGCGCAGGGCAACGGCTTTGACGCGGCCTTGAGGCTCTGAGTCTAGCCGCCTCGCCATTCATGGTTGGAGGTTGGACATGGCGAGACCTTTTGTCGTTGTGGACTGTAGTTGGTGGCACCTCCTCACCTGGTTTGATGAGGACGCCAACGTGTGTGAGTGTGTCCCTCCTGTGGGGAGGTTGTACCTGTACCTGTAATATCTTCCTGTTCAATGAAATGAAGCACAAAACCTTTTGCATTTTCTCGAAAAAGATGGCTTAAGGTCAAGAAAATATTATGAAGTCCGTGGCGTCCATGCTTATGCTCGTCTCTTAGGAAGTTTGGAGGAAAGAAATGCTCGGGTTTTCCGAAATCATGTGTCAACCTGGTTAATTTGTTTCTAACGTTATTCCAGGAGAGTAGTCTCTAGTAAAGTCCTAGACTCGGTTCTAGGCGTTTGTCCAAAACCTATATAAATTCTTCTTAATTAATGAAATGTAAATGGAAAATATTTAGTCTTGTTTCAGAAAAAAAAAAGATTGTCTGTGGGTACGCCTCCTAGCAAGTGGAAGTCCTCTGGCTGATTCACCAACAATATTGACAGTGACCACTGTGGGAAGTTCAGTTTGGGGGATTTCCCTTTTTGCGAGGAACTCAATGATATAATATAGGTGAGAACTGCTTTACTGGACGAGGATATGAAGTTTTGGTTCCTGCAATCTCAAAATGACAGCCTATACAAGAAGATTATAGTTGATATGTGCATATATTTTTTCAAATGGAGCCTCTCAAACTTGTTCTGGCAAAGAAAGTACACAATGATATTGTCGTGGACTGTCACTCACCAAAAGGAGTTAGTACATCCTATAATAGACTCCTAGTACCCTGGGCACAGAACATTCACTAGCCATTACGAAAAACAGATACAGGCAGTGCAAGCAATGTTGGCCATCCTTTTGGAGCAAGTCTAAAGGTAATCAAATAAGTCCTGTATTCAAGATAAGAACAGACTGTAGCTACACCACTTACTTTCCTAACAAATTGAAATATTTGTTAGTATACACCTAGGATTACTGAAATACTAACCCTCAGTAACTACATATGATTTTGTAAACACGCTTGTTTGAATATATAGACAACAGAGTTATGATGCAGATGAGCAGACACAGGATCAATAAAGCTAATGTGTTGTTCTATCCTCTTTCTAGACTAAATCACCCAAGTAAGTTACTTTTGTTGACACTTATTTCAAAAAACACATATTTGTAATCACTGCTCCGCTGTCTACACAAGCTGGGCACACGAGGTGGATAGATTACTGGATTCTTCGTAGTTTATTCGATAACATTAATTCCCGCATAATCTTCCTTTCAGTGATTGCATCTATGGTGTACACTAAACCAACTATGCATTGTAAAAAAATTCAAACAAATTGTTACAATTTGAAAAATATCCAATAACATGTTTCAAACTGTTAAACAAATTTGGAACATGTTATTTTGTTATGATCCTGTTTTATCAGTATTTCACATTAGAGATGGTTGATTGATTCACATTGGTACAACCTACTGTAAACATATCAAACTTATCCAATATTAACAGATCACAAACAAGTCCAGATGAAACAAATGGCAGAACTTCAGTTGACACATACCAGGTTAACGTGTCAAACAACACAAGGAATGTCCAGCAATCCAGATTCCACCCCCAAGATGCACAACCACAACAACAGTTGAACATTCCTTAGGACGGTAATGCCCAGATTCCATTGTTCCTTAGGACGGCAATTTTTAAGTCCTGAACCCCTGGATGCAAAAAATAATAACACAGGTCTAAAGAAATGAATAAGCATCAATGTACTGCCAGCATGGGAGTACCTTTTTTTGCGACAGATTAAAATAGTTTGTTACCATAGTTGCAAGCACGTAACTTGCAGATCATCCGCAGATTAGTCACTGAAGTTGAGAAGTGCTCATCTGCTACACACAGCTTGGCAAAACGAGCACCTGAGATCACCAAACGGCCCACACTGGACAAGATTTTTCTGACGAGGAGGTAAATTTTGCAAAATACCCGTGGAATTTCTTGTGACCTCAATAGCCCTATGCCCACCTGCAACCTGTCCGATGAAATGCTTTCGCCAGAGGAGACCGACCCATTGCCTCATGTTCTGTGACTCGAGGTACAGTTACCTCACTATTACTCATTCGGTCCTTCCTTAACCCTGCTGCAACTTCAACTATAAGAAAATGGCGGATTCATTTCTCCAATATTCCCTTCCCAATCTAGAATCTACTCACTTGGGTTGCTGTTGAAACCTCACCACCTCAATCGAACAGAAACTAGAGATGCGGTAGGGGACCGATCGTTCACGATGTGGCAGCGAGCTGCTTGCCGGCCACCGGGAATTGGGAAGTTTAGGGCGCCGCGGCTAGGTTGAGCGGAGGATTTGGGACCGGTTTCGAGCTTGCGCGAGGCGAGTAACCAGTAAATGGCGGCAGGCGTGGGCGGTGGTGGACGAGGGCTGATGGGCCATGGATTTGGAGTCCGGTGGCTGGTTGGCAGGCTCTGGCCGTCGCGACGGCCATCGCCGCCGATCCGCCGAGGGCGGTGACCCCTCCAAAACGGTGGGAAAATTCCCAATGCGGGGGTCGCATACGAGTTCCGCTAAGGCCATAAGCCCGTCAGGGCCCAGAAAAACCATTTTGAGTTGAGTCTGTCCATTTAGCAAGCCCATCAACTAAACGGACTGTCCTGAAATCTGGCCGTCGCGTCGCTTAACGCAGGAGACCGAGATGGATTTGCGGATTCGCTATCTAGTTTCGGCCTGGTTCTTTCAAAAGACAAAGGAAAAAAACGAATCGGCGGCCCCTTCACCGGCTGACCACACCCGCCGACCTGGTGCTGGTAAGCTCCCGGCGACGAACCTCTCTCGAGGCCCGCTTCTTCTTTTTTTTCCCGAATTACCTCGCGTGATCAGTGGTAGGGAGAATAGAAAATGCCTGTTAGGGTTCCCGGATGCCGCCGTGCCGAATGATTCAGTAGAGGAAAATTGGAGGAAATTAGGCCACTTTCTCCGCTTGTTGCACTGATCAAGTTGTGCGTCCTCTCTCTATCAGTAGTGATCATTGTGTTATTGGTGTAGAGGGGGAAGCAGTAACCGGGATTGTTCAGACAATTTGATCAGGTGTTCTCGTACCGTTGCCATCAATACAGATTTCCGTGTCTACTTGGCTGCTCGTGTTGTGTGCCCCAGGCTGGTCCCATGGTGAGTTGAGCGAGCCTTACATGTGCGGAATTCACGATTGGTCGGCTTGCTTTGGGTTAGAGACTTAGCGTAGTGGCCACATGGTGGATGCTAAGGCTATCTGAAATCTGATAAGATTTGCTTTGCACATCTGGGATTTTGTTGTGCAAAGTTCTTGCTCTGGTGTAAATCAACTAATTGGACATAATTTGGTCATAATTGATTATGTAACCAATAGCTGGTGTAATGCTCCTTGCGATGTAAATCTGATTCATAACGTGGAAGTATTCTCAAAAGCATGACAAGTACCATACGTTGTATCCCAAAATCAGCCTGCAGGTATATTGTTCAACATAACTGTCCCTGGTCTTCTTGTTACTAGCGTGCAGGTATTGTGTGTGCTTATTATAGTCTTAAACCAGATGCTAATTTAGGGGTAGTAGTGCATCCCCCTTGCAAGAACTAGCATTTCTCATGGTGAGGCTGGTGTTTACATTTTAATTTGTGAACAATGAAAAAGCAACTAATTGGACATAGTTTGATCATAACTGATTATGTAACCAGTAGCTGGTGTAATGCTCCTTGCAATGTAAATCTGATTCATAACGTGGAAGTATTCTCAAAAGCATGACAAGTACCATACCTTGTATCACAAAATCAGCTTTTAGAATAATCTGAATTATGCACATGTTCCTCTGTTTAGCTTTCATGTCCTTGTTGATGTGGAGTACATGCTTATTACTACATTGTTTTCATTCAGAGGATATTTACACTAGTTCACAACTATTCATAAACGCTAAACTAAATAGTGCGCCCAATTAAGGCAAGGTTCAGATAAAATCTGCCAGCGGCGGCAGAGATGTGATCTGGTCATGTTAGAGAAATGACAGTAATTTTCTAGACTAAATGATCCCAACTTTTGCCAACTTTACTCTACCTTTTATTGTGTATAACGATGGCAGACTATTTTACTGCAACATTAATACAACAGAGCTAATTTACTATCTACATATTATGAGTTGGGAACTTGGCATGCATATGATGTGAGGGATACATGATTCAGAACTGACTTGTTTCACAATGATCTTGTACAATTGTACTCATTTCTACTTGTCTTTGATCAAGCTGTGCATCTATTCACAACTTGACATGCAAAACAATCATTCATAGTGATGAGCAATCTTCTACAGAATGGGCAGGTGCCAGTTGTGTGGCTTCTTGGGGTGCCCAGATCAGATGGTCCCTAACTGCACTCTAAATAAGCGCATATGGTGTTTTCTTGGGGTGTAGGCTAAAACCATGACCCATGAAAGCAGAAGGTCCTGCATCAATGTAATAGTCCTGCCTGTCATCTTGTGTTCAAGCAAAGAATTGTTTCACTCCAGTCAGGAAAAAAGCATGTTTTCTGGACCAAAGGGCGAAAGTTCAAGTAAGTTCAGACTGACACAATAACCAACCTGTGTGAATATCATCGAGGACTTGGATTTTTCTTTCTGTATACTTGTACGTGCTTACATAGAGTCTGTACTAGTCTATGGTAACAAGCTGTTGCAAGTCCCAGAGCCTTCTCTGTGCTAGTATCACACTGACGGTTGGAGGAGGGTTCAGGTAGTCAGGTGTATTTGGTGATACAACTGTACAAGGAAACAACTCGGCACGATGGTGTGTTGATGTGATCGAGCAGAGCTGATATGCATGTTCTGTCAAATGCTCCTGGATTCTTGGAGATGTGGGACTAAACAAGGTCATGACAAGCAACTTCTTGCATGTGCAGCACATGAATGTTGGCTTAGCTACTGCTGACACCTCATACTATGTTCTTCTTCCCATTTATATAAGTTATAACAAAACTTGCTGGCTAGTGGGCAAACTAGACAGTATAATGTTCTGTTATGTGAATTATATATGCTACTAACTGTCATGTAATGGAAAAAATGGATTTTGTTGTTGCATCATATGAAGTATCAAATTTTATCTTGTTATGCTATCATGAATGTTAGTATGTTACAGTAACTATTTTACTAGACGCCATATTTATCACTGACGAAATAACTTGGTCCTTTTGTACAAGAACCAATGATGTTCATTTTTAATGTGTCAAATTGTTTAATAATGTTGCACAGATGGTCAACTTATTATATGTTGATGGTCAGAAACACTTGAAATCATTGTACTTCTCACATGTTAGATGCTCTTTTGCATATTGGTCATTCGCTGGAGATTATATCTCTTTTGGTCATTGACAGATTAATATGGATGATGACTGAAGTGTGGCGACTGTTCTCTTTCACCTTGATTGTGATTGTTCGATGTGAAGGCAGAGTGATCTGTTATGCTTGAGGTCAGTATATTGCTTTGTTGCACATGTCACCGATCTTTATTGCTACTTCTACAAAAAAAAAAGAACAGAGACTATTTAGTTACTTAAACCGATAGTTCTCTTTGTGTGTACCTGTATTGAGATATGATCAGCATGCTAACTTTTTTGTAGTTTCAAAAGTCTGTCTCAAAATATAGAAGATGTAATTTGACCACTAGTACCTCTGTTCCAATTAATAAGGCCTATAAATTTGATCATTAGTCAATCTTACCAGGTTTGACCAAATATATAGAAGAAATATTAATAACTATACAATATTAGATAATTGCATTATGAAATACCCCCTCCGTCCCAAAATAGATGTCTTGGATTTGTCAAAATTTGGATGAATCTAGACACTATTTAGTATATAGGTTCATCCAAATTTTGAAAAATTTGAGACATCTATTTTGGAACGGAGGGAGTATAATTTATGGAGAAACTATTGTTTATTGATTTGGCATCGTATCTTTTTGTTCAACGTGATTTTTCACCAGATAACAATTTACTACTACTTCTGTATACGTGTATGTATGTCTTTGTTTCATTGTACAGATACCTGGACCAGCTTCTGATGTGTTGGTGCCGCAGCCATGCACGTACCAGTTTTGGACTCCAAGGATCGAGATAGACATGTAGCCAGCCTCCGGATCGTATACTCGTACATATACACAACAACCTAACTGTTTAGCTAGCAAACACAGTAAAGATAAGTATGTCTTAAACAGATCGGCACACCCAGGACATCACGCCTCGGACGGGAGAGGGAGCAGGCCCACACGCAGCCGTGCAGGTATATGTGTACGTGTGAGATTGTATTTGCCTCATTTTTTCTGCGCAGAGACGTGGGGATCAAGAAGAGCAAGAGAAGAGATAAGAGTCCAAAGGTTTTCATCGCTATCTACTCCAAGGAAATCGCTAGCGGCCGAACGGCCGAGGCTGTGCGGCTCTATCCTCTGCCTATTTAATACCGGCACGTATAGCCAGAAGAAAGACGAGGCCCAGACTCGCGACGCCAACACCCAGACTCACCACGCCAGCTCCCAGACGAGAGTTCTCTCGCCGGCCGGAGGCAGAGCTCTTGCACCTCGCCCTCAGAAAATCCCATACACGCACACGGCTAGCCAAATTCCAATCTCCAATCTCTAATCTCCAATCCTCATACACACACACGCCCTACAAAATCTACAAACATCCATCGATCAGCACCCATACACACACGTATATCCGATCGGAAGGAGGCGGCATGGAGCTTTCTAAAGGTGAGAATCATGGTTAAATCTCTCTCTTTTTCTCTTTTCTCTCTACAGCACATACACACACATGCACACGCTGCCGAGGAATACGTCCGACCCATGGACAAGACGGCGTCACCTACTCCAGCGAGCCACACCGGCGACGGCGGCGGGCAGCGGCGTGCAAGCCGGCGCCGTTTCCACCACGAGCCTCGGTAGCGGCTGCCCGGTGCCGCCAAAGAAGACGACGGACCCGAGCGCCAAGCTGCGGCGTGTAGCCCGACGCCATCTCAACGCCACCAAGTCAATGACCGAAGCGCGCGGCGGCGTGCACGGGCGCCATCTCCATCTCCGCGCCACGTTCATCTCAACACCACCGAGAGGACAGCCTCGGCAGCGCGCTGTCGGCGTGCAGCGCCATCTCCGGCGCCACCAAGATGACGGCCAGCGCGCTGCCGGCGTGCAGCCGGCGCCATCTCCAACGCCACCAAGAGGACGGCCTGGGCGGCGGCTGCCGTCGTGCAGCAGCGCCATCTCCATCTCCGCCGCCAACAAGACGACGGCCGGCACGCGGCGGCGCAGCCCGGCACCATCTCTCCTCCATCGAACCTTGCGACGGCGGCGAGACGAGGCGAAGGCAGCGGCATGCATTCGGCGCCACGTCCATCTCAACGAGCCATGCTGCCTAAGACGGCGACGGGGCTGTCGGCGGACAACCCAACCTTTATTCACCTCCTACGAACGCGAAGCGAAGACGACGAAGACGAGTGATGGCGGGGCTGCTAGTATGCAAGCCATCGCCATCTCCACCTCTGCAAGCAATAGGCGATGGCGTCGGGCGTCTATCGTACAACCGGTGCTAGCTCCATCTCCGTGAAGCCGACGGGCGTGGCGAAAGAGCGGACGCCAATCCGCGGCGACCCCACCTCCATCTTCACGAGCCCGTGAGACGACGCTCTTGTCTAGGGCGACACCGTGAACTCGCGTCGGACCGAGAGGCGTCGACCACGCGTTAACTGCACCGACTTGTAGGCGCGTGACGGTTTTGCACCGACGCCGATCTCCACCAACACTTACTCCTGCGAGGCATACCCCTTGCGCGCAGCGAGACTGTTGGTCGCCGAGAAGTCCCGGTGAGCGGACCCATGCTACTCAATTACATCGACGCCGTCAAGGCCGACGAGGCACGATGGCGGCGGGCATGGCGAGTAAAGGCCATGCTACTCGGCACGTGTACCGGCGAGGACACGGGCTCTGCCGCCCACACACACACCACCACCACATCATGCATGGAGAACGCGGGCGAGACGAAGACGACCACGGCTTAATCGGAGGTGTCTCGCGGCGTAACCCGCGGGAGTAATTAACCGGGTGCCTTCCGAGGCCCCGGGAACCATGAGATCGCAATCGCCATAGTCAGGCTGGCGGCGCAAGCAGGCCACGAAGCGCACTGTATTAGGGATTATCTTTATTTCTCCATGAGAGATTAATGAAATGCATCTTCCCTACTTTTTTTCTTGTGTACTACGGTACACTGGCACGCCCGCATTTCTTTTTCTTTACCCCGGCGCATGAGAAAAACACGCTACCATCCTTCTCCCCTTGAGTAGCCTACGTTCGACTTTTCCAGAACGTTTTTCTCGTGTCAAACAAATTGGCACGCCCGGTGGGACGTGGTTCTCCTCCCATCTTTGCTCCGCTGTGGTCGTCAGAATCGTCTTCGCCCGTTCACCCAACCCACACAGCATCCTGCATGACAAGCCAACGGTGAGGACCTCCGCTGATCAAAGGTCATCTTCATGCAGGAGGAATCCCCCACGCCATCAACACGGAGCCCTGGGTGATCCACTTTGGATCATCCTTTCCGCCCATGGTGGTCGTCGAGGTCGGCACCAAGATGTTCATGCACCAAGCCCAGGAGCGCATTCCAAGCTACGCGATCCAAGAAGCGCAAAGGCGGGCATCCGCCATGGCCAGAAGGGCGCGCGAGTTGATGCTCGAGCCGTAGCGTCTGTTGAAGGAGTCAACGGATATGACGTCAAAGGGACATGGCGCTAACGCCTCTCTTCCAACGTCGCCGACAAGAGGCGGGAGCGGTGTCACCACGCCTACCCGCCTTTGCACCCGAGTCGCCGACGCCAACACCTAGGCGCACGGTGGAACTTCTTGGAGGCTTGAAGCCGCCTCCGGTGACTCTGGAGACTCATGGCAAACGCCCGTTTGTCGAAAAGCCCGCATCCACTAAGGAACTACAGGAGGAAGTGCCGTAAGGTACAACGCCTTCACCAACTATTAAGCTCCGCATCACCGAGTACGGTTCTTGCGGAAGATTGGTCCCTCGGCGCAAGGGACCTCGCGGATGAGGTGTTCACATGTACTAGCCGAACCATCGAGGTCAAGTTGGTGGTGAGAAGAGCCATCATGAAGGAGTTCGGAAACGGTACTCGAAAAGAGTCCGTCTTCCGGGCAACGCTCTCCATCAACCTTGAAGATCCTCGAAGAAGCATGTGTGCACCATGCTGCCACGATCAATGGCACCATCCCCAACGACAACAGGTTCGCCATTCTTCGAACGAGGTACCGCACCACGTGAGAAGACCTGCGTGAGTTCCGCGCTTGCAAGATCAAATGAATAGCATCCAGGCGGCTCCATGAGCAAGGGCGCCAAGTTCTTCATCGGCACCGGTGAGGCAGGATTAGGCACCCCCCTAGTCATCGTCCTCAACATGAGCGCCATACCTTGGCGCCCGACGCCAACCTTCACCCATCGGACATGCACAGGGGCATCCTAACATGCCCCACGTTGGAACCGTTGGTCACGACATCAAGATGACGAGAGGGACCTCGTCCCACTCAACAGATGGCGACCTAGGGATCCTCCACGAGATGCACTTCCACGGCCTTCATCCCGCCTAGGCGTGGAGAGCGACTTCAAGTGCGCCCTGCAAACGTGCCTACCACATCAACACCACGAGCTGCACCGCCTCTTCTACCAACGCCACTAGCACCCTCAAGAACCCGGCAGGTCCTCACAGAGAACCACGCATAGCGCGAGGCGCCAAGGAATCGCCAAGTTCTATACAAAGAACTCAAGACCTGGTGCTCCGCCATACCCAAGTTCGTGCGACCCGATGGTGGGGTCATTCAAGAAAGTGATAGGATCGGCTTCATCTCTCCAAACCTGGAGCGCACGAGCGGTACAATTACCTTCGGCCGCCTCGCTCAAAACCACGCAAGATGCCCTTAGGGGTGTCGAACAAAAGGCGGCGGTTCCACCACCGCCTCCTTCAGCAAATCCTCAACAAGGCGATGAACGGCGATGGACACATCGTCATCTTCGCCTCCTCGAGGCAAAAGACACCAACACCGGAGCCACGCCAATGGGCGTCGAGGAGACTCCGACCACAACCGCCTCCAACCCGAGGCGGATCTTGGGGCTTCAACCTCCGTTGCCGGAAAAGACGAGATGCCTCCCACAAAACCTCCTTACCTCTCCGCAAGGGGCAGAAGATCGGAGATGATGCCCTTCAGAGGGGATGGAAAGGAAAAGGAGGCAACAAAGAAGAACCTTGCTTTGCGGCCTTTGCAGTCGCCCAAGGCTTGAGCCAACGACGATTGGCAACCTCCTCAAGTCACCCACGAGTTTGGCTATCCCTCGGATGAGGAGATCGTGCGAACCCCAAAGCTGACTTCAAGAAGGCTTTCTTGCCACGCCTCGGCCATGTACGTTCATGGTTCAAGGGCACTGCAGCGGAGGCCAAGGCCAACGCTTCTACAAGGGAAGAGAGTAAGATCCATCGCCCCATGCCTTCCCATCATGGCAGGGAAAGGCTCACTTTACGATGGAGACTCGGGATATCACCGAACATTTCGCCGACTCTACACCGACATCACCTCAAGACTCCCACGAGATCCGGCGAGTTGTTGCAGGTTGCAAGTCGACCAGGGCCAAGACACGGCTAAGGTCCGCGCCCAGTGTGACAGACAGATCAACCGAGAGGAAGGGATTGGCGACTACGCGACGATGAAGAGCTTCTCCGACTCTTCTTCCACCTATTCGTTGGAGAAACTTACAAACTCCCCTCCATACCACGAGCTCGCCCCTTCGGTCCTATCGGACTGTGAAGATGGCCTTGAAGACCTCCATACCGCACCAGCCCACATGGCGGTAGATGGTGGAAAGAACGACGGCTCTGCATCCGCGCAGGCTAGTGCATCGGCGGGGAGAGAAGCTGCACTGGAAGAAGAGATGAAGGAGCAGCGCCAGAAGATTGATCAATTGACATCAAAACTCGACCAGTTCATCGAGCTCATGATGAACAACAACAACAACAACAACAACAACAACAACAACAACAACAACAACGGTGTCCCGCCACAAAGCGTACCACCAGGAGTGGAAGACCCACAAGTGGAGGAGTTGCAGGTGGGCGCTCTAACAAGTGCGCCACCCCATCATGATCGCCAACACGAAGAAACAAGCACACATGCTCGCCAATGGGCTAGACCCTCTCGTCCAGCCGACACAACGCCACAACAAAGCATCTTTGAAAGGCTACCACGACATGCTTAAAGACATGGTAGACAAAAGATTCGAGCAATTGAAGGTCGATAATGCTCCTCGCACCATGGGGAGCGAGCTGGAGAAGCCCTACGAATCATGGCACGACCTGGTGTCATTCCCTGCAGGGTGGCACCCACCAAAGTTTCGTCAATTCGACGGGACGGGTGATGCAAGGGAGCACTTGGCGTACTTCGAGGCGGCGTGTGGGGACACTGCAAACAACGCGTCACTTCTCCTTCGACAATTTTGGTCGTTAACGGCCCGCCTTCCCTAACAGCCGCCTGGCGGTTGGATCCATCGAAAGTTGGTCAGGCATGAAGGAGGTCTTCAAGAAGCACTTCGTCGCCATGAAGAAGGACTTCTCTGTCGTCGAGCTTGCACAAGTTCGTCAACGACGAGATGAGTCCATCGATGAGTACGTCATTCGCTTCCGCAACAGCTATGTGCGGCTCGCCCGGGAGATGCACCTTGAGGACGCCATCGAGATGTGTGTCCACGGGATGCAACAACATTGGTCACTCGAGGTCTCTCGGCGCGAGCCTAGGACCTTCAGTGCTCTTAGCACGGCGGTGGCGGCAACGAAGCTAGAGTTCGAGAAATCACCACAGATCATGGAGCTCTACAAGAACGCCACTATATTCGACCGTCCAAGCGCTTCATCAACATCCAAGCCAACCAATAATGGGGCCAAGATGAAGGCACCGGCGGGCAAATGCCACTAGGGTCTTCTCCTCCACTCCCCAAGGCAATGTGCCAATGTTGGGCGCAAGAGGCGAGCAAGCGGGAGTAAGGCAACGACCCACGATGCAAGAGCTCCTCAAGAAGCAATACATCTTCCGAGAGAGCTGGTGAAGGACATGTTCAACCAGTGATGGAACATCGAGCTTTGAACCTTCCGAGCTCGAAGACCCGATCAACGGGGATGACAGATAATGCTTTGTTTTGCCCATATCATAGGTGCGTGGGACATGCCGAGGCTGCGTCGCCTTCAAGGAATGGCTCCAGAGAGCCGTCAATGAAAAGAGGATCAACTTGGACCCGGAAGCTATCAATCCAGTTACCAAGCTGTGAACATGGTGAGCGTAGTGGTGCCCTCTTCATCAAGGCAAGGCGATGAATATGAAGATGGATGGGCGCCCCTCTCACAAGTTGAGGGCCAACTATCCAACCTCGTCCTGGCGACAGCATCAACACCTCCCCTTCCCCAAGATGCTACACCAACCATGTCCATGGAGAAGCCTTGGAGCACGGTCCGTCGGAAGCCATGCCCGAGGGACCTTCCAACTCGACCTCCTCGTCCGACATCATCAACACGCGCTCCCCCAACAATTCTAAGGCGAGTTGATCCAAGTCAACGCCGTCCCCCACCGAGGTTCGTCCCCAAGTCCGAGGGAGATGAGTCATTCCCCCGACCAGGGCGGGGACTACGCACTTTGGCGCAGTTCCTACCCCATGGTTGGGACCAGGGGCCAACGGAGGGTGTCGAAGGAGTACAAGATGAGGCTCGATCCTCTCAAGCACGAAACATGGCGAGTTGCAACGTCGTCCTCGACTACAAGGACGTGCCCAGCTCGGGAGTCGGACGACATGTTCACTCTGAAGAGAGCACGGCGTTCCACGCCGAAATGCCACAAAGAACCCGCAGTGGAAGAGGTGAACATGAACTGCGTGGGGAAAGGTCTTACCCGAAGGCCAAGCAAGCGAGTGGACAAGCCGGCCCATAAGGAGGCAACACCGCATGAAGAGGCACCGAGCGCATGATGGTGGGAAGGCGAAACCACGGGACATCGACTACAACATCGCCGCCCACCTCAAGCGAATTCAGCGCTCTTGAGTGTGCGATGCGCTCATCTGGTGCCGAACCTGCGTGAAGCCCTCATCAAGGCGCTCCAGGCTCCAGAGATCTATGAAGTGTGCATGGCGAAGCATCGTCTCTTTGCCAATCCCTTATTCGTGAATGAGATCACGTTCGATGAAGAGGACAATCTCATAGAAGATGGTGCCCATAACCGCCCACTTTACGTGGAGGAAACATTGGGGCCGCATCTTCGTCGGATCCTCATCGACCGAGTGCCGTGAACATCTTGCCCGTCCGGAGTTTGAAGCGGGCGGGTTTCACGGATGGACGACTGGAGTCCACCGACGTGATGATATGCGGCCGACAACCAAGGGAAGCCAACACCGGGGCCATCACGGTGAAGATCCGGATGTCTACATTCAGCTTCAAGGTGCGGTTCTTTCATCGAAGCAAACACCTCCTACTCGGCTCTCTTAGGGAGGCCTTGGATCCACAAATATCGCGTGGTGCCTTCTACCCTTCACCAATGCCTAAAGTTCCTCGGCGGCAGCGCAACAACGCATCATTGGCAACACCAACCCTACATCAGGTAAGAGTCGCATCATGCGATGCGGTACTACTTCCCCGAAGACAGCGACCAACATGTCGGGCGGACAACACCAGCGGTTGACGTCTTAATCAAACTGGTGTTGCGCCATCGCCAAGCACGACACCATCATACCATGCTCCCAGCGGACGCACGGGTTCCTCCTCTCGCAAGAAGGAACCACAGGCGTGGCGATCTTCCTCGACTGCAACACGACTACAAGCCCTTCCTCCGGGACGGGATGGGGAGCTCTACCGATATTGCCGGGGCAAGCTCTTCACGCCTGCCCCAGTAGCCCGTTGCTATTGAAGGCAAGGTACCGTGAAGCCCACGCCAATCACGTTGAGGTCGGAAATGACGCCTCCACAAGAGGCTCCTACATCTTCATCGATTTCTTGGTGCACCAAGAGCCTAGTTGTTTAACACTTGGCGGCTCTGCAGTGCCTGTGAAGGACCAAGGCATTGATCGGCAGCAGTGATGCGCCTCACGATCACATCTGCGCGCAACACTCCAAAAGTGGAAGGTGCACCCACTCATTCGGGGTGGTTAGGAGGAGAATAAAGGAGATAGAGGAAGGCGCTGGGGAGCTCGTGTCATGCAGCCCCCATCCTCTACATATCCACGGCTTCTCCATTGGAGGTTTGGGCTATCCCAAGTTCATCTGGGTCTAGTACCCAAACCATTTTCTATAAAGTTCCACAGTACAACATTGCGACTCCATATTTGAGCTTCCCAACTTCGCGTGATACGTAAGCGCTATCCACAATGAAGGCCGAGCCCAAGATGGCTCGCTTCTGGAGAAGGCGGGTTCACGCCGCAAAACAAGAGAATACCGCCGCCCCGCGGTTTGCAGGTATGGTGGAGGCAAGCCGAGGACCTCATCAAGCGAAGGGCAAGACTGGACCAAGTTCGGCTTGGGTACACCCACCGGTGGCCACGATGAAGAAGAAGGATGACTCAACGCGTCGCACAAGTCACGTGCATGCCGTACTACGTCTGCGTCACGAGACGACATGGAACTGCCACGTCATGGCCTTCACCACCAAAACTCCATCGACGGCGTCGGTCAAGGAAGAAGAAGAGGTCGAACCCACGCTGGCTCCACAGAGATGGAAGACGGTGGTCAACCCACCATCGATGAACTTGTCAAGTCAACCTCGAACCGAGGCGATCCACGTCCACTTTCGACTCCACGCCGACGGAAGAGGAACGGAAAGCTATCGACGCTTCTTGATGGAGTATCGAGATCGCTTCGCTTGGAGCTACAAAGAGATGCCGGCTCGACCGTGTTGCTACACAAGCTGGCGATTGACCCGCAACACCGCCCGTCAAGCAGCCTCCGCGGCGCTTGCGTCTGGAGTTTCAAGACCAAGTCATCGCTGAGGTCGATAAATTAATCATTGCAGATTTCATCAAAGAGGCGAAATACACCGAGTGGCTCGCAAACATCGTCCCCGTGGAGAAGAAGAATGGCCAGGTACGGGTGTGCCAAGACTTCCGCGACCTAAATCAAGCATGCCCCAAAGATGACTTTCCCCTGCCAATCACGGAAATGGTCGTCGACTCCACCACGGGCCATGGTGCGCTATCCTTCATGGATGGTTCGTCATGCTACAACCAAATAAAGATGGATCCGGACGACGCCATCAACACCGCGTTTAGGACCCCGAAGGGAAACTTCTACTACACCGTCATGCCATTCGGTTTGAAGAATGCCGGTGCGCATAGCCGGGCCATGACATACATCCTCGGTGACTGATCCACCATTCGGTGGAGTGCTAGATGACATGGTGGTGAAGACCAAGGACCGCCGGATCATCGGGAGGACCTCGGGTCATCTTTGAGCGCCTACGTCGACACCAGCTCAAGATGAACCCGTTGAAATGTGCCTTCGCCGTTCAATCGGGCCTCTTCCTAGGCTTCGTTGTCCATCATCGAGGCATAGAGATCGAACCAAGAAGATCAAGGCCATCCTCAACATGCCACCACCTTGTAATCTCAAGGAATTGAGGGGTTTACAAGGGAAGTTGGATGACATCCGCTTCATCTCCAATCTCTGACGCATCCAACCCTTCTCAAGTCTCATGAAGAAGGGAGCTCCGTCAGATGGGATGAAGGGTGTCAAAGAGGATTCGACGACATCAAGAAGTACTTACTTAACCCACCTGTTTTGGCAGCTCACGTGAAAAGAGCGCCTCTTATTCTATACATTGCAGCAGCCTACTTCAATAGGTGCTCTTCTCGCCAAAGACAATGATGAAGGGAAGGAGGTGGCTTGCTACTACGAGCCAAGCACCATGGTGGGCTGAGCTACTCTCCAATAGAGAAGTTATGCTTGGCGCTTATATTCGTTGAAGAAGTTGAGGCACTACATGCTAGCACTCCAAATCCAGCTCGTCGCTAGAGCGGATCCTATAAGGTACGTTCTAAGTCAGCCGCACTAATGGGGCGACTCGAAATGGGCATTGCTCATGATGGAGTTCGACATCACCTTTGTGTCTCGAGCGATCAAGGGCCAAGCCTTAGCGGAGTTCCTTGCGGCGCATCCCGCCCTCGACGACTCTCCGCTCATTACCAACCTCCCGACGAGGAGGTTTTCACCGCTGGAGGTCGAGGCTCCATGGGAGCTCTACTTGATGGTGCCAGACGGAGGCCGACCACGATGGCACACCCAAGCGGAGAGCAGGGCGGATTGGTGTTCAAGACTCCACAAGGAGGGGTGATGTATCACTCATTCTCCTTCTCAAGGAAGAATGCTCCAACAACGAGGCGGAGTACGAGGCGCTCATCTTTGGCCTCCTCCTAGCACTCTCCATGGAGGTCCGTTCTTTACGGGCCTATGGTGATTCCCAGCTCATCGTTCGGCAAGTCAATGACATCTACGAGGTACGCAAGCCGGAACTGGTGCCATACTACGGTGCGGCCCGGAAGCTTATGGAGAAATTCCAACATGTTGAAGTTCTCCATGTCCCGCGAAGCAGGAATGCACCTGCCGATGCCTTAGCAAATCAAGGCGTCAACCGGTGCTCCCAGGAGATAAATCCACGCAAGTGACGGTGGAAGAAAGGTGGCTTCTTCCCGCTGTCCTAGAGCTCATCCCGGGGGAAGAAGAAGTCAACACCATCACGACGAACGTCGTGGAGGAGGACGAGTGGCTACAACCCTTCATCAACTACTTCAAGCACGGCAGCCTCCCCGACGACCCCGTTGAGAGGCGCCAACTCCAAAGGCGACTTCCCTCCTATGTGTATAAGGCCGGCGTCTTGTACAGACGATCTCACGGGCAAGAGATTCTACTTCAAGGCCAACCAAGATGAAGCCAAAAGATCTTGCAAGAGGTGCACCACGGGTGCGGTGGACACCAAGGTGGGCCAAGATGTACCATGCCATACGCCTGGGTACTATTGGCCAAGATCATGAAGGACTGCCTCCAGTAGCCGTGTCATGCCATGGTTGCCAAATCCATGGCGACTTCAAGCATCACCGCCAGCCCACTACACCCCACCATTCCCTCATGGCCATTCGATGGGGATTGACGTCATCGGACCCATCGATCCGCCATCTTCCAGGGGCCATCGTTTCATCCTTGCAGCGACGGACTACTTCTCCAAGTGGGCGGAGGCCGTTCCGCTGCGGGAGGTGAAGAGCGACAACGTCATCAACTTCCTAGAGCGAAATGTCATACATCGCTTTGGGATACCACACCGTATCACCTCCGACAACGGCAAGGCGTTCAAATCCAACAAGATGTACAGGTTCATGGCGAAGTACAAGATCAAGTGGAACTACTCCACTGGCTACTATCCTCAAGCCAACGGAGCAATTGAAGCCTTCAACAAGACACTGGGCAAGATACTCAAGAAGACGGTGACGGAACGAAGAGATTGGCGGACCGCCTCTACGAGTCTCTATGGGCGTTGCATCGTCTGCACCAACTCAAGCTACTCCGTATTCTCTTGTCTATGGTTGTGAAGCAGTTTTGCCATTGGAGGTCGAGCTACCCTCTCTAAGGGTGGCCATCCAGGACGAACTCACCAAAGATGAACAGGTACAACTGCGTTTCCAGGAGCTCGACGCCCTAGAAGAGGATCGACTCAACGCCGTGCAAAACCTGGAGCTCTATCGCCGGAACATGGTGAGAGCCTACGACAAGCTTGTCAAGCAGCGTGTCTTCCGGAAGGGCGAGCTAGTGCTTGTCCTCAGGCGCCCCATCGTCGTCACGCACAAGACGAAGGGGAAGTTCGAGCCAAAGTGGGAAGGACCCTACGCCATCGAGCAAGCCTACGATGGGGGTGCATACCAGCTGGTCGATCCTCAAGGAGCCCGGCCCATGCCTCCAATCAACGGAAGGTTTCTTAAAAAATATTTTTGCTAAATATTTGCTTCTTCCGCTTTTCCTTTTTTTTTCTTTCGCTTTTTCTACGGAGTCCTTCAATCGGCTCAAGTCCATGATGCATTCTCCTTTGCATAGTGTGGATCGTCTGCTTTTCCCGATAACAAAAAAAAACTGGCTTTCCCTAAACATACTGTGCTGGTGATTGAAGATTTGGCTGCCTTAGGACTTGTTGGAGGGCGGCACGAGGTGCCAAGTTGCAAGTGGAGCGGCACCTACACCCACAAAGCACGACACGTACCAAGTGCATGCTTCCAGAGGCAGTGGAGAAGATCACTTGGGTACTTCAGCGTACCAAGACTCCACGCCCCTCATGCTCCCCGGCGTGCCTCGCGTTCGTAGAGGCTCACACCCTGGGGAAAATCATAGGAAAAGATCATGAAAAGGCTGCCCGACTCGGTGCGTAGCCGCGTGACAACCCTGGGGTGTGCCACAAAAAATCCCCAGATAAAGTGCCAGAGGGTTCCTTAGTCCACCAAGGTGAACGGTGCCTTCCAAATTCCCAAGATGGCTCCCCGAGCGAAGAAAGAAGAAGAGAATCTCAGAAGTTCAAGCCAAAAAAAAAGTATCTCCAAGAGTGCAAGCAATCTCATGAAGCTCATGGTCACCCAAGTGGCATTCGCAAGCAGTCCCGTAGGAGGGCAAAAGTACATAAACTCCAAGAAGCAAGTCTAAACCGTCCCAAGCATAAGGGAACCATTCGAAGGAAGGCGGAAGGTAGCTGTTCACCACCCCTCAATAAGGCGCGGAAGTTTCAGAGCTGTTGTCCCAAAGCCTTACTCCCTCGTTTTACCATGCCCAAGTCTCTGGGTTCAAGGTATCGCAGGGGCATGGCTGAGCCGTGGGGCCTCGGTACCAGGATGGGCTAGAGTATGATTCTCATCGCCTCTTGGAAGCATCTCCAAGACGGCGTCTCCACACACGCATACGGAAGGACGGTTGTAATCGTCATGGTCTTGCGGCGATTCTCGAAGACAAGTCCTTTGTCGGCCTTTTTCCAATATCACACATATAGCTAGTGTATAACGGAAAGCCAACATTTTAAAAATCTAAAACCAAAACCATGTTTTTTAATCACGTTTTTCTCTCAATTTCGTGTTTTCCGCTCTTGTTGGTTTTATTCCTTGAGCAAATACTCGCCATATGCTTGGTCATATGCTTTTACAAGCGCCTTCAACTTCAAGTGTCTCCACAGCCTCAAGGGCAACACCGGTGCCGTCGACGCCGATGTCTTTCCGGCCTCATCACACCGACACATGAAGATATGGGAGCGCGGCAGCGCAAAGGCGGCTAGCGTGAATCCGTGAAACCCTTTGTCTAATCGGCTAGCATCGCAATGGCTAGACGGTCCCGACTAGATTGATAAATTTATTTTCAGGACATGACATGTTCTTACGCCACGGAATGAAGACGAGCGAGAATTAGCTGGTTGGTTGGCACCATACGCGGTCTCAACCGGCATTCTTCAGAGTTGTGGATGTTCTTGCCCGCACTAATTTACACCAACGCTCACGCGTCGGGGACATGAGACATGTCGCCTCAAGCTGGGAGATTGTCTACATCGACCACAACCTAGTGTGCCTCCAAGGCGTGACACTGCTGGAGTTAAAGGCGCGCTAGGTCAACAAAGCAAAAGCGCCGAAGTACTAAGGATCGGTAAAAATTCAGGCTGCACCAGGTTGGTGTGCCATGGAGATAAAACAAAAGTTGTCACCAAGCCAAGTTCGATTTGCTTCGCACTCGGACTCGACTTGGTGAGGGGGCATTTGTTCAACGTGATTTTTTCACCAGATAACAATTTACTACTACTTCTGTATACGTGTATGTATGTCTTTGTTTCATTGTACAGATACCTGGACCAGCTTCGATGTGTTGGTGCCGCAGCCATGCACGCACAGTTTTGGACTCCAAGGATCGAGATAGACATGTAGCTAGCCTCCGGATCGTATACTCGTACATATACACAACAACCTAACTGTTTAGCTAGCAAACACAGTAAAGATAAGTATGTCTTAAACAGATCGGCACACCCAGGACATCACGCCTCGGACGGGAGAGGGAGCAGGCCCACACGCAGCCGTGCAGGTATATGTGTACGTGTGAGATTGTATTTGCCTCATTTTTCTGCTTGAGACGTGGGGATCAAGAAGAGCAAGAGAAGAGATAAGAGTCCAAAGGTTTTCATCGCTATCTACTCCAAGGAAATCGCTAGCGGCCGAACGGCCGAGGCTGTGCGGCTCTATCCTCTGCCTATTTAATACCGGCACGTATAGCCAGAAGAAAGACGAGGCCCAGACTCGCGACGCCAACACCCAGACTCACCACGCTCCAGACGAGTTCTCGCCCGGAGGCAGAGCTCTTGCACCTCGCCCTCAGAAAATCCCATACACGCACACGGCTAGCCAAATTCCAATCTCCAATCTCTAATCTCCAATCCTCATACACACACACGCCCTACAAAATCTACAAACATCCATCGATCAGCACCCATACACACACGTATATCCGATCGGAAGGAGGCGGCATGGAGCTTTCTAAAGGTGAGAATCATGGTTAAATCTCTCTCTTTTTCTCTTTTCTCTCTACAGCACATACACACACATGCACACGCTGCCGCGCCGAGGCGGATACGTCCGACCCATGGACAAGACGGCGTCACCCTACTCCGGCGAGCCACACCGACGGGCGACGGCGGGGCAGCCGGCGTGCAAGCCGGCGCCGTTTCCACTACCACGAGCCTCGAGGGCGCGCGGCTGCCGGTGCCGCCAGCAAGACGACGGACCCGAGAGCGCACGGCTGCCGGCGTGTAGCCCGACGCCATCTCCAACGCCACCAAGTCAATGACCCGGGGGCGCGCGGCTGCCGGCGTGCAGCACGGCGCCATCTCCATCTCCGGCGCCACGTTCATCTCCAACACCACCGAGAGGACAGCCTCGACGGCGCGGCTGTCGGCGTGCAGCCAGCGCCATCTCCGGCGCCACCAAGATGACGGCGAGGCGCGCGCTGCCGGCGCAGCCCGCCATCTCCAACGCCACCAAGAGGACGGCCTAGACGGCGCGGCTGCCGTCGTGCAGCCCGGCGCCATCTCCATCTCCGCCGCCAACAAGACGACGGCCCCGACGGCGTGCGGCTGCCGGCGCGCAGCCCGGCACCATCTCTCCTCCCATCGAACCTTGCGACTACGGCGGCGCCGAAGACGAGACGAGAAGGCAGCCGGCATGCATTCGGCGCCACGTCCATCTCAACGAGCCATGCTGCCTAAGACGGCGACGGGGCTGTCGGCGGACAACCCAACCTTTATTCACCTCCTACGAACGCGAAGCGAAGACGACGAAGACGAGTGATGGCGGGGCTGCTAGTATGCAAGCCATCGCCATCTCCACCTCTGCAAGCAATAGGCGATGGCGTCGGGGCGTCTATCGTACAACCCGGTGCTAGCTCCATCTCCGTGAAGCCGACGGGCGTAGGCGAAAGAGCGGCCGACGCGCAATCCGGCGGCATACCCCACCTCCATCTTCACGAGCCCGTGAGACGACGCTCTTGTCTAGGACGACAGCCGTGAACTCGGCGTCGGACCGAGACGAGGCGTCGACCACGTTGGCTGCACCGACTTGTAGGCGCGTGACGGTTTTGCACCGACGCCGATCTCCACCAACACTTACTCCTGCGAGGCATACCCCTTGCGCACCGACGAGGCTGGTCGTCGAGAAGTCCCAACGGACCCATGCTACTCCATTACATCGACGCCGCAAGGCCGACGAGGCACGATGGCGAGGGCGGCATGGCGGAGTAAAGGCCATGCTACTCATGCACGTGTACCGACGAGGACACGGCTCTGCCGCCCACACACACACCACCACCACATCATGCATGGAGAACGCGGCAGACGACGAAGACCACACGGCTTAATCGGAGGTGTCTCGGGCGTAACCTGGAGTAATTAACCGGTGCCTTCCGAGGCCCCGGAACCATGAGATCGCAATCGCCATAGTCAGGCGGCAAGGTGCCACTTGTAAGCGTATTAGGGATTATCTTTATTTCTCCATGAGATTAATGAAATGCATCTTCCTACTTTTTTCTTGTGTACTACGGTACACTGGCACGCCCGCATTTCTTTTTCTTTACCCCGGCGCATGAGAAAAACACGCTACCATCCTTCTCCCCTTGAGTAGCCTACGTTCGACTTTTCCAGAACGTTTTTCTCGTGTCAAACACTTTTCTATAACGTTGGTCAAATTTTGATGTTATGTATTTTTGACTAAATTGGAACAGAGGGGTATGAATTTTCTTTCATGCATGATAATGAGATATCCTTCCGCTTCAGGGCTTGTGTTTGCTTTACAAGAAAAATAGTCAATTTGGAGTAATGAGCATTTCAAAATAAAGAGAATCCAGAGTTCAAGGTATCATTGTGCATTACTACTAGAGTCGTGTCACATTGGCATTAACCGAGCAGTAAATGACACTTCACAGGACTAGAACTGGGAAGCAAGAGCTGCTCCAACACCACTGCCATGTACTAGCACACACTGACCCCTCAACGACAATGCACGTTTATATACCCCTAGTTGATCTATCTATCCATGGATAAGGAGAAGGACCCTGCTACTCATAACAGTAGCAGGCGTGCAGTTCCATACAGCTAAAACGAAGCAAACATTCCTAGTAGTAACATTCAGAGCTAAGAGACCCTCAATGGTTACAGACTCTACTCCATGACGACACGGTACCAGGGAGAACAAACCCAGTACGCGCCAGCCACCTATAACCGGCGGGAGCACTCGGTGTGTGTTCTCCGGTACGACGCTGCGCCGCGCTAGTTGGCGACCGCCTTCTTGGACTTGGGAGCCGGCTTGGCCTTGTCGTGGACGGCGTGTGCCGGCGGAGCCGCGTTGAGGTCTGGGAGCGGCGCGCGGCCGCCGCCGCCAGCCACGGGGGCGCCGGCGTTGCTGGCCGCCTTGGTCTTGGCGAGGCGCTGCTTGAGCTCGGTGAGCAGCGCCTGGTTCTCCTGGTTCAGCATCTGCGCCTTCTTGCGCAGCCGCTCGTTCTCCTGCAGGATGTAGCAGTTCTGCATGTACAGCTTCACGTTCAGCCTGTCCATCCCTGCTCCTGCCTGCCACCGAGAAGGAACAGTGTAACAAGATTAGTAGTATCCAGTAAGGGCCCCTGTTTCAGACAGAGTTTCAGTTATACAGTTGCTAATAAGTCACGCGTGTTATACTACGTGTGCTGCGATGACTGCAGAAAAAGAAGGCATGGAAGCTGAACACAGTGAAGTGTGTGTGTGTCGTGCTCTGAGATCCAGTATAATACCCAGGATACTCAGAGGGTGTCGCTGGTGGGGCAACATCCTCAACAAGGAGCTGCGTTATGTTATGCAGACTGTAAGGAAAAACAGAGTACTACCAGCATGGCACCGCTGGAGGCTGAAGCTTCTATACAATAAAAAAAAAAGGAGAGGGTTGCTCGCTCTAAGTAAATCATGACAGTTATTACACCCATGTTTAACAATGCTCTATTGCGACTGCTAATAGAATACTCCCAGTAGTAGTGGCAACTCTTCAAGATGTACTCAAGGCATATAAACAAATCAAAGGCATTGCAGGATTGCAGGGGAGGCAGCAGCTAGCTAGGCAAATTTGTAAAGTAGAAACGAACAAAAAGCAGAGTTTGTTTAGAACAAGAAAGGGGAGAGGCCCCCATTGGCAACAAGCATATGATTGTGCATGCATGCAAGCGGAAAAGAAGATGATGAGACTGGCTGATGAGAGGATCATCACCTTGCTGAAGTTGCTTGCTTGCTGCTGCTGCTCCTGTGAGGTCGGGGGAACTCAGGCAGCGGAGGCGGCCGCCGGAAAGCGAGCGAGACGAACAAGCCCAACTTCGTGCTGTGTGATGTGCTGCGCTCGTTGCGGTGGGCGGGTGGGGCTCTATTTATAGGCACGCGAACACGAAGCCCCCTCCTCCTCGTTTCATAACAGTTCATGGCAGAGGTGTGTGCATGTGCAGCCTTCCCTCCTCTTCTTCCTGGCTCAAAGAACGCTCGAGCCGTCTCGCTGACAGGTGGGGCATGTCGGCACGAGGCCGTGGTCCACGGGCTAGGCGTTCGCACGTACGAATGGGAAGCTCTCATGAGGCCTTTGAACGGGAAGGGGCAGAGGGGGTATCGTGCATGGCCGGTCGTAAGGAGACGACGATCCAATCGATGGTGCGGCAGAGGCTTAAATGGTGCCTAATCATGAGGTTGGGCTGCCGAGGGGCTGGCCTCCTCGCCCCCTCACGTGATGATGGCTCATGGTTCGCCGCCAAGAAGAAAACTCCGTGTAGGCGCCGTTGCCACCGTCGCCTTCACATAGCAAGAGCATCTCTAACACATGATTAATAATAGTGCATTCAAAATTAGTCACTATAAATTTATAAATTGTATACATCACAAAAGACTGCAATATATATATGACACAAACATAGTTCCAACTTTCCAAGATGATGAATAGGACACGGCTTCTTTTAAAAAAAATGCAAGATCATCACACACATATAAAATTAAACTTAAAATCCACATGGCATAGCATAGCATAGTTCAAAACACTCCATAGTCATACACAAACACAAACGAAATGCCCATGCATAGTTCAAAGCATAAAATAGTTCACCATCAACATAGTTCAACACAAACACATATAGTATCTACTCTTGCATCATTACCACCATTGCCATAATCAACTTGTCTTCCACCATGGTGTAGTTTGATGTTCTTCCCCACATATTTGCTTCCAAGAAACCCTCATTGACACTACATACATCAACAGTCGATAGCAAACAAACTCAATTGCATTGAAAAATTAGAACGTTGGGACGGAGACCGACCTAGAAGTTTTTGGATTATGTACATGGCCGGCGATCACCTTCTGCTTCTTCGTCTTCTCGTCCATGGACACGCCATATGCCTCTTTCTGTCGGTAGCGGAGCGGTTCTTATCCCTTTGATCGGTTGCTTCCTTGTCGCGGCCACGCCCTGACTCGAATTTTGGCACCTAAAACTGGTCAGGCGGCGTCAAGACTGACGATGGAGGTGTGGTGCCATAGGGTTGTGTAGGGCCGCAGCTACAATTGTCTGGGAGTCATGTAATCGGTGGCAAGAGGGGCCATCCCTCTTCACTGCCAACACCAGATCGTCGGCAGCGCCACCCCTCTTCACCATTCCCACACCGTTAGAAAGGCCTTGCCGCCACATCGACCCACCCACACTTCCACCAGGCGTTTCTCACCATCATTTGGTGTCCATGGCAGTTCCGAGCTTATCTCGTGGCCATCTTGCATGCAACGTGTTTGATTATTTGCCTAGAGCATGCATTCGGATAATGGGAATGATGTTCGCCGCTCTAATGGCGGAGGTCCGAAGGAAGCCGCTGTTGTTGCCGCCATAGATGAAGAACAATTGAAGATTCTCTCTAGCCTCGTTGGTTCGTATGCCTAGGAAAAAAATCTGCGCCATGGAGGTCCCAAGTTGGGGCTCTACAAGAGAAAGCCGACGCAAATGACGATGGAAGGCTATTTCATGATGTACGATGACTACTTCGTCGTTGATCCAATGCACGGTGAAGTGACATTTTTGCATCGTCTTAGGATGAACTGAAAGTTGTTCATGAAGATTGACATGAGCGTCAAAGAGTTCGACAACTACTTCTATGCAAGAAAGACTGTACCGGCATGGTAGGTTTTTCCTTGTATGATGTCATAGAGTTGTGACGGTGTTTGCGCCAACCTATTTGAGAATACCCAATGAGGAAGATACTACTAGGATCCTGGCACAGAACGCAACAAGAGGAATTCTAGGGATGTCTGGAAGCATCGATTGCATGTATGGGTACGGAATAACTTCCCTACTAGACAAGGAATGTACAAAGGTAATAAAGGAACATGTGGTGTAGTACTTGAGGAAGTGGCAGATCAAGATAAGTGGATTTGGCATCCTTTTTTTGCTATGGTAGGATCTCGCGATGACATTAGCATGTTGTAGTGATCGAATTTGTTCCCAACTTGTTGAAGTACATGCTCCGTCGGTAAACTTTGAGATCAATGGGCGCCAGTATACCAAGAGATACTACCTAGCAGATGGCACCTATCCAAAATGGTCAACAGTTGTGAAGACAACCTCAAACTCTATTATGGGGAAAAGATTTTGGTTTGCTCTGTGCCATGAGGCTTGTAGGAAGGATGTCAGGCGGGCATTTGGTGTGCTCCAAGCTTCATTCTCTACTGTTCGGTATCTCACTCTTACATGGTCAAATATTCAGATGTGGGAGGTCATGAATGCATGTGTGATCATACACAAAATGATCACTGGGAGTGATCGTGGGTATCTACTGATTAATAGTGAACTATATCACTAGCAGGGTCCTATTGCCGATGTTGACTATGAGGTGTCTACCGCATTTGCTGCTTTCCACACCATGCGTCAGTAAATTCGATATGAAAATACTCATCACCAACTGCAATAGGATCTGGTAGAGCATTTATGTATACTCAAAGGAAACGCCTAGTTTTATGTGTTTCAAATTGTGGTTCAAAACTTGTAGAATTATTATTATTATCTCGTTGAGCTTACTTTGTTGAACTTGTTAATTTTATATTTATTTTATGTTGAATGCTTATCAAAAAAATATTTTATTTATTGTTTATGAAAACAATTCTTTGTGGCGTATGGGCGCATGGTTGGGTGACGTCTAGCCATGCACCCCTGATGCGCTCAGATCAATGTAGAGCTTTATTGGGAGACCCCAAGAGGAAGGTATGATAAGCACAACAGCAAGTCTTCCCTCAGAATATAAACCAAGGTTATCGAACCAGTAGGGGGAAATAAATGACTCAAAGGTATTGCTAGCAACTGGAAACCTGCACAACACAAACTCAAAACTTTGCCCCAACGAACAGTGAGGTTGTCAATATCACCGGTTTGCTGATAACAAAGGATTAACTGTATGGTGTGGAAGGTAATGGTGGTTTGTAGAAAGTAAACAGTAACAGTGAAAGATGTATCAATGGTAAAGTTTAGACCGGGGTCCATAGTTCAGTAGAGGTGCTCTCTTTAAGATAAACAAAAATGGCATGCTGGGTAAATTACAGCAGGGCAATTGAAAGGACAGAGCAAGGCATAACAATGCAATACTAGACATTCATGATCCTATGAGATTTGATTGGGCAATACAATAAGATACATAGACCGCCATCCAACTGCATATATGACTAGTAATCCATCTTCAGGTTATCATCTGAACCCCCTCCAGTATTAAGTTGCAAGCAACGGATAACACTTTAAGCAAAGTGTATAAGGTAAACAATCCACTTGTTCCATGAACAAGAGATCGTTGTTTTCCCCTACTAGCAACAGCACATCTACAACCTTAGAGATTTATGTCACTTTCCCATATTAAATAGAGGCATGAACCCACTATCGAGAATAAATACTCCCTCTTGGAGTCAGTAGCATCTAATTGGCCAAGATAGCTACTAGAAACAGAGAGCATGCAAGATCACAAACGACACATACATGATAGAATCAATAAGATAGAACCATTAATCAATCTGACATAGAAATTTCAATATCCATCAGATCCCCGCAAACACAACATGCATGATTACAAATAGATGATCTTCATCATGAACGAAGCTCACAAGATCTAAATATGATATCACAGAGGAGGAGAGACAACCATCTAGCTACTACATGGACCTGTAGTCCAAGGTGGAACTACACACGCATCATACCGGACACTGGCATGATGATGAAGAAGGCCTACGGGATGATCTCCCCTCTGGCAGGTGATGCGTCGGAAACGTATCTATAATTTTTGATGTTTCATGCTTGTTTAGTATCTACTTTGCTTTACAGTGTCTATATTTTGAGGTGTTTTTATATGTTTTTTGGTACTAACCTATTAACACGATGCCACAGTGCCAGTTGCATGTTTTCTTCTATTTTTGGTTCCAGAAAGGCAAAAAATCAATATTCTCGGAATTGGATGGGACAAAAGCCAAAGTCAATATTTCACCAAGGAGAACACGGAGTCCAGAGGAGAGACGGAGGGTATCCACAGGGCGGCCACACCCTTCCAGGCGCGGGCCCACACTAGGTTGCGCCTGTGAAGGGTGTGGGCCTCCTAGCCACCCTCCTGCCTCGCCTCTTCGCCTATAAGAAGCCCCCGATGCGTAAACCCTAAGGACCCGATCAATATTACACGAAACCGTCTGTAACCGCCGCCACCATCGCCCCTAGATCAGGGGGGATCTGAAGCTCTTCCCGGCATCCTGCCAGAGGGAAGATCATTCAGGAGGACTTCTTCTTCATCATGCCAGCCTCTGATATGAAGCGTGAGTAGTTCCACCTTAGACTATGGGTCCATGTAGTAGATGGTTGTATCTTCTCCTTTGTGCTTTCATGTCTAGATCTTGTGAGCTCCGTTCATGATCAAGATCTCATCTATTTGTAATCATGCATGTTGTGTTTGCAGGGATCCGATGGATATTGAGATTACTATGTCAGATTGATTAATGGTTTTGTCTTATTGATTCTATCATGTCTATGTTGTTTGTGATCTTGCATGCTCTCTGTTGTTAGTGGTTATCTTGGCCAAGTAGTTGCTAGTGACTCTAAGAGGGGTATTTATACTCGATAGCAGGTTCATGCCTCTATTTAATCTAAGGGAAGTGACAAAAATCTCTAAGGTTGTAGATGTGCCGTTGCCACGAGGGAGAAAACAACGGTCTCTTGTTCATGGAACACGTGGATTGTTTACCTTACACACTTCTCTTAAAGCAGTTGTCTGTTGCTTAAAACTTAATACTGGAGGGGGTTCAGATGATAACCCAAGGGTGGACTTCTAGTTATAGATGCAATTGAATGGCGGTCTATGTATCTTGTTGTATTGCCCAATCGAATCTCATAGGATCATGATGTCTAGTATTGCATTATTATGCCTTGCTCAGTCCTGATTTGTTTACCCAACATGTCATGTTTATTTATCTAAGGAGAACACCTCTGGTGAACTATGGACCCCGGTCCAATCTTTACCATTGATACATCTTCCATTGTTACTGTTTACTTGCTACAAACCACCATATCCTTCCACACCATACAGTTAATCCTTTGTTACAATAACCGGTGAGATTAACAACCTCACTGTTCGTTGGGGCAGAGTCTTGAGTTTGTGTTGTATAGGTTTCCAAGTTGCTTACAACACCTTTGAGACGTTTTCTTCCTCCTACTGGTTCGATAACCTTGGTTTCTTACTAGGGGAAGACTTGCTATTGTGCTACTTCACACCTTGGTCTTGGGGTTTCCCGATGAAGCGCTCTCAGGCGCCATCAGAAGGGTGCCGAGAAGAGCTTCAGACCCCCCCGATCTAGGGACGATTGTGGCGGCAGCTACGGACTGTTTCATGGAAGATTGATCAGTACTTTGGGTTTTGGTATGGGGGAATTCTTATAGGCGAAGAGGCGAGGCAGGGGCACCCAAGGTGGTCGCACCCCCCAGGCGCGGGCCAGGCCAGGCCGTGCGACCAGGGGTTGTGACCCCTGGTGGCTCTTCTCTGTCTCGTCTTCTGGCTCCGTGTTCCCCACTGTAAAATATTGACTTTGACTTTTGTCCCGTCCAATTCCGAGAATATTGATTTTCTGTCTTTTTTGGAACCAAAAACAGAAGAAAACAGACAACTGACAATGTGGCATCTTGTTAATAGGTTAGTCCAAAAAACATATAAAAAATACCTCAAAGTATATATAAAGCAAAGCAAAGTAGATACTAAACAAGCATGGAACATAAAAAATTATAGATACGTTTACGACATATCAACCCCCAATACCGCGCAAAAACACGCCAGGCGTTGTATAGGGGAGGGGGGTAGCCGGAGATGTGGACATCGTATAGGGGCAAAGTGATAAGAATAAAATAAAATATAAACTCAAAAAATAGAATATAATTTGTAGGCCTAAAGACCAAGGTGGTCTAGATAGTGAGGTATATGGAAATTGAAAATAGATGTTTACTGAGAAAATGATTATTCAAGCTAATGAAAACAGATGGGTTCTGGCAAAAAAATTGCATAGTAAGTATCACACTCAAAAAACATTGTCTGAAGCCTAAGCGAAACCGAGTGACTCTCCTTTTTGGAAAGGACTTATGCGGGTAAATAGTGAGTTCTTTGTAGAGGTCATTTATAAATAGGGGACGACGTCAATACTAGGTTCTCGGAGGATATATGGTTAGGATACACACCTCTAGCGTAGCAATATCCATCCCTATACAATATTGTACACATGACTAATATTGTTGTGGCACAAGTATTATCTCAAATACCACTAAACATTGGTTTCAGGAGGGTACTTAATAGTAATAAATGGACTGCTGGTTATATATGCCAAAGACTTATGATTGTTCAGTTGTCGGCAGAACATGATAAGTTTGTACGGAACTTAACATCGTCTGGGGTGTTTTTGGTAAAATCCATGTATGAAGGTCTTATAAATATTCTTTCAAAAATATTTGTGGAAATTAAAGATCCCACTTAAGATTAAAATTTTCATGTGATTCCTTCAAAACAACGTGATCCTTACTAAAGATAATTTGGTTTAAAGGAATTGGGTAGCGTTTACCAAATGTTATTTTTGTGGATTGCAGAAAACCATTGAACATTTATTTATATTCTGTCCTTTTGCTCGGCTTTTATGGCGTATTGTCAATTTTGCTTATGATCTACCACCTCCAACTAATATAACTGACATTTTTGGGAATTGGTTGAATGATGTTGATAAATCTTCTAAGACTAGAATTCGTATTGGTGTTTCTGCCTTATGTTGGTCTATTTGGAGATGCAGAAATAACATTATCTTTAACAAATCAAAATCTTTTAATCTCTTTTAGGTTATCCATATGGTGGCACATTAGATGCAGTTTTGGGCGTTTCTTCTACTGCCAGACCAGCGGAATATTATGACTATTGCGTGCAGCCATTTGCTGATGGTCGTCCACCATATATTCAACCAATCATGCTGGCAGCCACTTAATCGACTACATGATGCTTAGAGTTCTGTTGCTACATATTTTCGTTGGTTGGTACATGTATCAACTTTAAGCTACCCATGATTTGTAATATGTGTTGAATGTTGGATGATGCTTTTAATAAAGCTATGTGCACCAACCGATACAGATGCCCTGTGTTTTAATCCCCTTTAAAAATATAAACAACCCTATTATACACCATGCTGTAACCAAAATGTTTATGGATTACTAATACATAAACATCATTGTTCCTTACGAAACGCTACACATATATTGGAGGACATTTTTTTGCCCTTAGTGATGCAAAAGTTAGTTTTATATCAGTTTTGCTATTTATCATGTGGCTAAAAGTAGTTATTTCGCGGTCATCTCTTTAGATTTGTGTTTTGATTTGTGCTACCATGAGTGCAAGTGGGTTGTAATTAAGATTTTCCAGTTGCAAGTGGATGAATCTAGATTTTTCACTTACAAGTAGATTTCAAATGAGTTTTTATTAATTACAAGTAGTTTGTAACTAAAAAGCTTCAATTACAAATGAGTTATAACTGAGTTTATCTCAAGTTGCAAATGGATTGTAATTTAGTTTATTACACATGATGTCACATGACTTATTTCTCGGACGTCTGAGATCGTGGGCGCACTCCTTTTATAACACCACCCTATTATACATCACATGCTCTAACCAACTTGTTTATGGACTACTAATCCGCATTGCCATATGATTGTGTTTCAAAAGTTGTTGCACACGAGGAGGATCCATTTCCGAACGTGTTTTCGCGGGTGTTCCTTACGGAAAAAACGCCACGCGTTCTGAACAAACAAGCGCTGTTGTCACCGGAAGCGATCATGTTCCTCACGCTGTCTGACAGCCATTGTACGGGTAATCTAGATTCAACACCCCCATAAGGACGAAACTAAATTCAACGACCATGCCTGAATGTTAAAACGAAGTCAGCTCTCGATCATTTGCCAGCCAGTGATCCGACGACCCACCTGCACGGCTGCTCCTAAACGGTCAACAGCCCACTGCATACTCATTTGCTACCTACACGAGAAACGAGCAGAGTAATTTCGTGGTGGAACCGAACACACCTCTAGCGGTTTTAGGTTTGCCAAACCGATCGAAGTGTCAGTGACAGACAGTAGAGACTAGCGAAAGCGTGAAAGAGCTGTGAGAGGGGCAGCCAGCACGGATGCGGACGGATACGATACGACGATGAGATGAGATGAGATGAGATGAGAGAGGGGGCCGGGGCTTCAAATGATGATGATGATGGGCCTCGGCCGGCCCAAGATTCGTAATGATGGCTCGTCTCCGGGTCCTCGCTCGCTCATCATCACGCGCCATATCCCTGTTGCGATATTCCTCCTCCTCCTCCTTTTGTTTTCTCCTCCGATCCCTTCCTCTTTTCTTTTTTTCTTCTTCTTCTTACCGCGCTGCAACCCAGCCCCTTCCTTCAATACTACTAGTACCGCCCTCCAGGCAGAGCGTGATCATCATGATTCATGATCCCCCTCGATTCAATGCATCGCTACACATCTCGATTTTTTTTGTTTAAAAAAAAACCATGTGTGTCTCTTTCTTCTCCGGTTCTTCCTTTTTCTTTTGTGGCCCATGCATCGATCTCGCCTCTTGCTTTTCGCGAGCACTTTCGCTGAATGTGATTGTTAGTACAAGGAACAGAATCTCTCGATGAAGAAAGGTAAAGGGGGTAATGATGCTAGCCAGCTTGGACTCTCTTGATGCTACCTAGCTAGCTAGCTAGGCTGTGTGTATGGTATGGTATGGTATGGTATGGTATGGGAGCAATCTTGTTCTGAAGCTAACACGAATAATACGATCCACAAGCCAAACACACGCTTGGCTGATCGCAGCAAACGAAACAGGACATCCCCCCTGTGGCTGTGGAGACGCCGACGTCGCCCTTGGAAACTTGCTCTCGTAGTACATAAGTACTACTGAGCGAGCTCCACTGCGCGAATGCATGGCAATCCTAGACGATCGACACTGGCCGTGTAGTAACGACGACCCCTATGGATCATCATATAATAACCACCGTTCTTCCAAGCCTTCTTCATGAATACTCCAGTAGAATACTAGAAGCATATGGGCTGGTCTTGCTTGCATTGCAGTATGCGTGCGCAGCAGCTGGTGTGGCGCTGCACATGGAGACAGGCAATTAAGATTCTAGGGGAGTACAAGAACCATGATCGCCGATTAAAAGCAAAGCCATCATTTGGATTCCCCCTTCTTGTTTGTGCTCGTCCTAGCTGCCATCACTCCCTCTTTTTTTCACCACTCGATCGAGAGCTTGGTTCACCACCGATCGGGCTGCACGCATACGTACAACGCGCTAGTAGTGGAGTACTACTACTAGTCGATCATGGGCAGGAAAATGGAAAGGCCACATTACCTGATCGGGCTAGGGGTGGTTTATCTTTTGTTTTTTTTTTCTTCCCGTCTATTTGTAGTACTATCATTTATACGTAAGAGAGAAAATTGAGCAAAGCAGAGTAGGCAGAAGAGAAAAAAACGTGGTAGAGCTGCCGGCAGATGATGCTTGCTGCCGTTGCCAACCTACTACTCTAGTTGTGCTCTGTGTACAACAAGCTAGGCAGGCAGGGTCGACCGTGATGATGCCGGTGTCAGGCAAACATTAGCTCCGTGTCTCCGTCGTCGACTGGAGGGAGGAAGACCACCCGTCCCGATGCGCATCGATTGCATAGATTTACTACTCCGGAACCATATGTGGAGTAATAATCACGATGCGATATGAAGCTTCCCCTGTGTTTACTCCGACGATCCTGTCCTCTGCTGTGCCTGTGCATGCTTTAAAATGTACCCACCCACATTCACATCTTCTCGGGTGGGGTGGAGCGGAGCAGAAAAAGAAAGCTGTGGCAGGGAAGAAGCTGTTTTGCCTGACCATGACCAGATCGACCAGGGCAGGGCAGGGCAAATAATTACCTGCCTGGTATGGTTTCTAGAAAGACATGATGGAAGGAGGCGGCAACATCGACGCAATGAAGTACGTACATGGGCAGAGCTAGTAGCCAGGGACAGCGAGTTACTAGATACTACTAGTATATCGCATTGCATGAGCATGTATGACGACCGGGGATCCATCGGCAGCGGCAGCACAGCAGGGGCGCGCGGGGCGGTCAATGTCGCGCATCAGTTCATTGCTTGCGCCCCGTATCCTGCACGCAGCTGGGCCTGCCTAATTACGTGCCGCGCTGTGCTGCTCGAGCGAAGAGGGCGCCGGCTAGGGGGCGCTCGATGCGCTGCAGAGTGCAGGAGTAGTATTTAGCGTGGCATGATGGCTAGACTAGCAGCAGCACTCGATACCAGATTGCGCGGCGACGTACGTCAGCTCCCAGAATCTAGATTAGACGACAGAATGGACGAAAATAACCTAAAAAAATAACAATTTCACGAAATGAATTCTGGTCAGAAGAATTCCACTGGAACTAACCCTTTTTGCAACGCCACACAGCGCGGCGCCGCACCCTGAAGAGCGGCGCCACTAGACCTGGCGCCAGACTGCCAACAGGAGCCTCATGGGTCCCGATAGTGCGGCCAGTAGCTTGTAGCAGTCTTGGCGCCAAGCGCTGGCGCACTTTAGGTCATGTACCAGCGCGCGAGCCAGCCCTCCCAGACCCATCTCATTCCTCTCCCAGGCTCGAACAGACGGCGGCGGCGGCGGCTCTTCTCCCCCCTCTACCTTCTCCCTCCTAGTGTCCAAATCGGAAGCCTCTCTCCGTGGAGTTCGATCCCCCCAAGTGCCTTGAGGTATTCTTCCCCTTCATCTTTGATTTGACCCATTAATTTTTTGTTTTTGGTCCATATCTTGTAAACCCTAGTTTGTTTTGTAAGATGCATAGTAGAATGTTCTTGTATTGGCATATGTGTTGGTATTGTGTTAATGTTAGCATGGGTATCTATTAAGTGTGTTGACCATGGTATTGTTGTTGTGATTATGTTAGGCATGGCAAGAATTGTTCATGTTCACCATATAGACAAGGATGCTTTTTTGAGAGGTAACATAGAACCGGACCCGGACGAGCTCGATTTGGTGTTTGAGCGTACTCCAACATATGCCGAGGTATTGGAGCAATTGAGGATTGAATTGAAATGGATGGACCCAAAGGATGATATTGAGTTGGAGGGAAGACATAATGTTGGCTTGGGAATGCATGTCCGTTGGAAGACCATGCGTATCTTCTCCGAGGCCCGTTGGCTTGCATACAAGGAGGTGGTGGCCGAATCACTAGACAAGGCTCTTGAGCTATTTGCCACCAAGAAAGTTGGTAGTTCATTGTCTTTGAACTTAAACCGTATGTCATCCCCATTGCGTACTATGAGTCCTCCACCCGTAGACCAAGAGCTAAGGCGTGAACCTCCCTTGACCCAAACATTGAGCCCGATTTCAAGACACCAAGATGATGATTGTGGGGGTGAAGATGAAGATGACAATGATGATGTTGAACTCCACGACAACAATATTGGAGATTTAGAGAAATATATCACACAAGATGACATGGACCATGACCTCCCGTATTCTCGAGGCTATGCATCGGACTCGGATGATGATGGTCCCGAAGAAGAAGTTGACGAGGAGGGGTCCACAGCTAGAGAGGCCGAAATCCACCATACCGTATTGGGTCGGGACCATTGGGTGCCTTTGTTTCGTGATCTCAGTCTCGCGGATGAAGCCACGGTTGATGGTGGCAAAGGCATTGTGCTCGGACCAAGGACAAGTTCTTACCGGGATGGCAATGAAGTGAATAGTGGCTTTTGCAAAGGATCAAGGTTCAGGACCTTGTTGGAATTTAAGCAATGGATAAAGGACTTCTCGGTGAAGCATCATCGTCCTTACACGGTCGTGCACTCGGACATCAAGAAGCATTACACGGTGAAGTGCGAGGAGGAAGGATGTCCTTGGATAGTGCGTGCAAGACCATTCAAGGGAGGTCCTGAATGACTACAACCATTCAAGACAAAGTGCAACATCTACTCTACTTCCCACGGGTGGTCTTCGCCCCTCGACCCCTTCTCGTGGGCATCTTTCTCCTCCTCGGTTCCTCTTCATCCTCCACCTCTAAGCGATATGGATTCTTGGGCTTCTTTGTCTTGGTCGTGGAAGGGTTGGGTGTGTAAGGCTTCTTGGGTTGCCTTGGCTTGAACATGTAGTCGGACCGCTCGTGTACCTTGTAGCGAGTGTAGTTGCCCAATGTCATCTCGTCGGAGACGCTTTCCTCATCTTGCGGTCACAATGTAAGAAGATTGGTAAGGACAAATTCAGGAGAAATGCAAGGGAGGGTGGGGGATGCAATGGTTGTACCACCTCGGGTGTGTTCGCCTCGTCCTCGGATGTGGAGTGATGATTGCCAGAATTGTCACCTTCGGGCGTGTTGGACCGTGACGCGGACGGTGTTGCCACCTCGGGGTCACGGCAACCTAGCAAGTTCGACAGACGCCTTAACCGTTGGCCCTGCTTCTTAACGAACTCACGAAACAGACCCTCTCCCTTATATCCGCGAGGGTATGTGTCCAAAGCGTCCTCGCATGCATCGGCAGACTTCCTTACCTGATCGCGCTGTCATAGACAAGAAACTAGTAAGTTATCCATGCAAGGTGTGAGAAGCGCCTAGACGGAAAAACTCGGCACACTTTACCACAAAGTTGACCAAGGGAGCAAACTCGGTTTGCCGCCCTTCTCTGACCATGATGTTGTATTGTTCGGTTGAAAGCTCATCAAACACCAATGGCTCCTCCAAGATCGAATCCCGAAATGCCCGTGGGTATATATCCACCCGCGCGTTGTCAACGAACCATGCGATGTAGTTGTTGAAAGCATCCCGACTGAAGGGCCTATCCTGTGCTCCTTTTGCTTTCCTAGCCTCGGTCACACACCTCCTGAATTTCTCAAGGTGCTTCCTATGAAGCTTGGGCCAATCCTTCTCCTTCCTCTGCTTCTTCCTGTCCAAGATGCACACAACAACAACAAGTCAAAAAGCGTTATTTGGCGAATGATAAGCACATCACATGGTAAAGCAGTTAATAGCTTACCTATGGAGCCCTATGTCCGTGTCCTTCCACTCAGTGATGCGATGCAGAAATAACCCAAACTGGTTCATGACACGGTGAGGCTGGTGATACTCAACAGCCCACATGCACACCATGGGCAACGCATTAGCCACGAGCAGATTCTCGAGGCAAATAGGGTTAAGGCGATAGTCCTCCGGGACACCAAAGCGGTCCCTCGACCGTATGGCTCCCACGTCACCTGCATCATACCACACTCATGTCAGGGTCAAAGATTACAAGTTCAAGACATATAATTGACCGCCGTCGCTGAAATTACCTGATCCATGGTGATCGTGTCAAACTCGTTGGTGTACCTCTTGTACGCCTCCAGTGGGTCCGTTGGCGGTTCGGAGACCACATCCCACTTGTAAGCCCACGTGGGGAGAAGGTAGTTGTTGCCGTTATCAATGTAAGGATTGAATGACAACAATCTCGGCCGTCCAATGGAGAAGCGTTCCCAGCTCCACACCGAAAGAAGGAGCAAACAACCACCAATCCCTGAATCGGCGGAGCTCCTAAGGCAAGCGTCATCCAGTGCAGATGAAGTGAACAACCATTTGGTAAGAACAATTTTTTTGAGATAGTGCAGAAATATACAACAACATTTGTAAATAACTCATTACGATGGTACAACCAGCCAACGCATGAGAACCCCAACTCAAGGTAGAGTCAAAAAAACCAGCAACTTGAGCCAATGCCATCGAGCACGATCCCCACTGCCGAGAAATGAGTCCTCGTGATAATGTACGTACATACACACGAGTGTATGTCTTGATCGCTCTCATCGGCATCCTCGGGGCAAATCTTGAAATTGGATGATCCAAGTAAAAGTAGCCCCAAAGCGACCCTAAGTTTTTCCCCTTCGAGTTTATAGCCTCGGGTGGATCCTTCCCTATAAGGAGACCATCTCCTCACGCCACCCGTCTGGTCGAGGACATGCACAGGGTTTCCCTCGATTGGGAGTGCCAGGATCATGCTCATGTCCTGCAAGGTGATCGTAGTCTCACCGGTCCTAAGGTGAAACGTGTGCGTCTCCGGCCTCCATCGGTCCACAAGAGCGGTGATCGCAGCAGGGTTGAAGGCCGGTGTGGACCGAGTGACCATGTGAATAAAGGGGAGGAGTCCTAGCTGCTGGATGTACGGAGTGTACCGCGCATCATAACGCATCTTGCCGGACGAGACCTCGTGGTACCTAAGTCTAAGGGGTTGAAGCTCCTGCAAACATACAATGGAAAAATGTTAGATTTCCATCTAAACAAACATGGCATCTTGTTCGACTTGCATTGAAGTTTTTAGTACCAGTCTCTTCTCCGACATCTTGTAGGCACGGTGTTGAACATCATAGTGAGCATTGTTTAGAAGGGGGTTTAGAGCCATCCTACATATTCAAAACAATAGAGAGAATAAGAACAATTACAAAATATCCATCTTATTCCAACTATAGTTGACACATATAGTTCTAGCGTCTAGCATCTAGTTCTACCCTACTATACCTATAATTCTAACACGAACAAAAATTTCCTCCTACTCTACCTATAATTCTAGGGTTTCACTCTCCCAAAATAGCTAGGGTTTTACATGCATTCCTAATATTGCAATCTAGGGTTTCAAGATCCAACTTACAAGCATTCCTAAACCTAAAGATCAAGTAAACATGGCAATGGTTCATACAATCTATGGTTTCACCATCCAATCTAGGGTTAGACCAAAAATTGCAAATAAGGGAGAAAAAAGGAGAAATTTGTGGATGTAATTGAGAGGGATTAGAGAGAATACCTGGGGGAGGGGATTGGGAGCACAAATCTTGGAAGAAATTCACCAATCTGGCCTGGTTGGGGGGGGGAGATTACGTGGAGAGCGCCGCCGCCGCCATGTCTGTTCGAGCCTGGGAGAGGAATGAGATGGGTCTGGGAGGGCTGGCTCGCGCGCTGGTACATGACCTAAAGTGCGGCGCCAGGCGCAACGGCGCCGCACTACACAGTGCGGCGCCAAGCTACAAGGCGCCGCACTATCGGGACCGGGCCCGCGGGGCTCCACGCTGGCAGGTGCGCGGCGCCAGGTCTAGTGGCGCCGCTCTTCAGGGTGCGGCGCCACGCTGTGTGGCGTTGCAAAAAGGGTTAGTTCCAGTGAAATTCTTCTGGCCAGAGTTCATTTCGTGAAATTGTTATTTTTTTAGGTTATTTTTGTCCATTCTGCCGGATTATACGGAGCACTACTCGAACCGAGGGTACGATGCTGCAAAAATGGCAGAGAGAACGGCAGTGCGCCTAGCCTAGCTGCCTGCCGTTTCGCCAATGCGGAGAGATGGCTACGCGCGCAGAGGATGCAATCCATGGCGTTGCATTCAAGCGTATGCCCATGAGTCTCAAAAAAAAAAAAAAGCGTATGCCCATGCCCCCATCTGTTGGAGTCAAACGATCGCAGCGCCCTTCCCATCATGGCTTGGCACAGGGGCGGACGGCCTAACTTGAAACAACACCTAATCTCCGTGAGAAAGAAATGGACCGTCAAGCAAGCTTTGCACAACAATGCTTGGATTTTTAAGATAAAGCTTGACATAAATCTTACCATCCACGTATCAATGATTACATTCGTCTTTGGGTGGAACTACAGGATGTGAAGCTTGGGGAGGAGGACGACCAAGTAGTTTGGAACCTCACAAGCAATGCTGAATTACAAGCTCGGCCTACAATGCCCAATTCTTTGGATCAACACTTACAAACATGAACAAGTTAGTTTGAAAAGCTTGGACGCCGCCAAAGATTAAATTTTTCGCTTAGTTGGCAATTCAAAATAGACTTTGGACGGCTGATAGATTGGAAAAACGAGGATAGACAAATTGTGAACTTTGTCCTCTATGCAAACAAATCCAACAGACGGCAGCGCACCTTTTCTCACATTGTAGATTCACTAAAAGGCTTTGGATGTTGGTCAAAGCATGGCTAGGCTTACCAAACTTGAATGTGGATGATTGGACGGAGGATCTTTCTATCAAAGATTGGTGGACGAAGCTCGCTTGCAAGACCAAGGCCATGGCATCCATCACCATGCTCATAAGTTGGACGATTTGGAAAGAAAGAAATGCAAGAGTGTTCAACAATAAATTTGTACCGCAAACTTTACTAGATATAATTAAAAGAGAGGCTAGACTTTGAGTACTAGCGGGAGCTAAATCTTTGAGTTTTATAATATTAGAAGAGTAATTCAGATGCGGAAAAACTTATGGTGCTTGTAAACCGAACAAACTTTATTTCTCCTTATTTAAGCTTTTGCCTCCATTCAAAAAAAAAACACCTATATAGACATTTCTTTTGCGTATACAATTTTCGCTATTTTCTGTGCAAAACGTATTTTCTGGCCGCATACCAATTCGGGTTTTGTGTTTATATTTAAACTAGCAAAGTAGCGCTTACAAATTCAAGGACACCTGCTTTAATGGGTTGACTGTGTCATAAATATTGTAACGGTGTCATTAGATATCGTATTTTCAAAAAAATCAAGGCATTTCGGTGTTGGGCATTTGGCCTAAAACTAATGCAAATTCTGAAATTTTATTTGGCCCATTATGTGTGACAGCACTAGCGAAGTTAAAATTTAGTCACGCATTGCTAGTTATGAGGAGTTTGCACCTGTTTATATAAGAGGTTGTTCTAGTGCCACTAAGTGAGTGATAAAGAGAAACATCTCTCGTGCAATCCTGCTCCGACGCCACACCATGCACGACGCCTGGCGCGAGTTGCAGTAATGAGCCGATCCGAGCTCATGTCAAGCTAGATATGTCCCAGGTGAAAGGGCATTTGTGTCCTCATATGTGGTTTTAATAATTAATAATAATATATATTGACTAATGTTTGAATTAAGTTTGACTTATAGAAAACGGCAATATTTCACAAGTTTCCATCAAAGTATGGTACTACTGGATTTTTGGTACAACCGAACACCTAGTATGAAAACAACAATACTTTTGCATCCGAACTCTAATTTCGATGATCTTGAACTCGTTTTAAAGAGGACAACAAGCTATACAAGATCGTGCAGAGAAACATCATAGTCCAAACATGGATAGAAAACCACAAGATAAAAGGTTTGACTTCTCTAAAAGAGATGAACCGATAAAACCTCCAAAACGCGGAACATAATAACTTGAGTTTAGAAACTTTGATTAGGATGAAACCAATTTTATAGGAAATGTAAATACAAGTAGCATCCAGCAAAAATACCAAGTAGATAGAGATGTGGAACCTACCTCAAAAAAGAACCGGTAAATACTTCAAAATAAAAAACACAACAAGGTTTTCATATGAAATCTATTTTTGATGAAATAGAGCTTGCCATGAGAATAGACACAATCTCTAAAACTTCACATGGGCAAGACCCAAATAAGAACAAAGAAGAATAATGCTAAGTATGCAAATGTTTAAGCTCTCTCCAAAAGATATGATCGAGTAATTCACTCGAGAGCCCGTCTTGATAGTACAACTATCTATCCTAAACCTGGTCTCCTAACTACCAACACAAGACCGGCAAAAGAGAAAACTTATCTAGATCAACCTTTGCCTTGAGAATTCCACTTAAGTTTTATGTAGACGATCTTGTCCTTCTCAAAATGGAACGTCTTTATTGATTGCTCTTACTCGCGCTCTCTTGATGAAGACTTGCGAATTGCTCTCCATGCACCATGGAAAAACCTCTTCTTTGAACTTTTCTTCTTCGATCCATAAAATTAGTACTAATGGATCTTTTGGTACTAAGCACCTTAAAATGGTTGATATTATTGGTTGTTTGCTCCTTCAATGACTACTTCCTTTGACAACTTTTTTCAGAAATTTAATGATAGTGCCTTTGATGGTTTGATCGTATCCCGAAAATAGCTACAAATATGAAGGTCATATGTTAGGTCAGACCTCACTTCTTTGTTTATCAGCAAGTTTTGTATAATTTCAAGATGATTAGCTTCTGAAGTTTGAAAATTTAAATTTTAGGAGTTAAAATCATTCTTTGCTTTTCATGTTAAGATATCTAACAATATACACTCACTTTGTCTTATGGAGTGCGGTGGTTTTGTACTGAAAAGGGTTGGAATTAGCTGCAACACATAAAAGATGTACATCACATGTGAATTATTGTGAATTTTGAATAAATAAATCATTTGATGGTCCAGTTCCTTATAAGTGCTGAATTCAAAACTATGCATTAATTTCTTTTCAAATTATCCTAAGTGCTAAATGTATATTCTAGGAGACAAGGGGGACCGGGCTTCCTCTGGAGCTTGCTCTATTAATTAAAAACTTTTCCTTTGGTAGCTTCCGTATAATTGTTTCGTCATTGTGGCTATCGATCTTATGCCATGTTTCCATATAAAATTTTAGGTTTACAAGAGTAGACTTCCAGACCTGGCCATCAGCACACACGGCAACAGGAAATATACACGTAGAAGGTGCCATGTCAAAGCGACCGGTCAGGTCACACACAATGAAGTTTTATTAACACTATCATGTAGGATATATATTAAGCCACCGGTTTAGCATGTACTTGCCTTCCAAAAGACAATGTACGAGTAGTATTTTGTTGTAAGCTACTCCTTATATGCCCTCTCAAGTTTTATTGTAATCTACTCCACTCTTGACAATGGAGTGGAAGAATTGAGCATGCCCTCTCAGGTTTGTCGGTCTGCGAGATATTTGCATATGCATTTAGGTCATACTCTGTTCCACGAAAATCCTTAGTTGCTTTAAGGTGAGTATGTTAGAGTGATGGGCTCTATAAATTGAGTCATCTCTTAATCATGGTTGTTACAGAGTGATTGCTTTGATTTTTATAACCACTATTATTTGCTAAACTCCTTTCTAATGACGGGGTGCACCATATTTGCTATGTCCTAACTGCTAAATGTGTCGTCAAATTGGTTAGGACTGTACCAACGTTTGCCGATTATTGATGTTGCTTAGTCTACTGTGTTGCCTGTATTAAGGGTATATGTCTATTGTGAATCACATAACCAAACTCTATTTGAATGTTGTATCACAAACTTTGCATCTTGTTATGCAAAGACCGGGTATAATACGTTACTCTTAGTAATAAATCGACTATTTCAAAAAAATGTATCGCAAACTGATACGCCCAATTTGCATCACCTTTCTATATCATAATTTACCTCTATTCATTGATATATGTCTTATTATGAGGTATTACTTATGGATTTTCATCTGTTTATGCATGTTGGATGATTCTTGGAGGATGAACTGCCGGAGTATGGATTCTGATTGAAAAGAAGGCGTTTCGGTGCAATTTCATGAAGATCAGAAAAATACCAAAAAATATGGAAACAGATTATTTTTTTCAGAAGACGAAGGAAGCCAAAAGGAGGAGCGAAGAGGGGCCATAGGGGGCCCACACCCCCTAGGCGTGGGTCCCCCTGGCCCGCGCCTAGGGCAGGTGTGGCCCACCTACCCGGCTCCCGACTCTGCCCCTTCGCCTATATCTTCCCTACGGAACCCTAAGGCTAGGAGGCGACCACATATAGATTTCCGCTGCCTCTTGGGGCGGAAAACACCGAGAGAGAAAGATATCTCCGGCAGACAGATTTCTGCCGAGGGAATTCCTTTCCGGAGAGGAGAGACCGTCGCCATCAACACCATCGTCAAGCTAGGATTCATCGGGATCTTTACTATCATCATCCACACCATCATCTCCACTAGCACCATCATTACCACTCTGTCCCGCTGTAACAATTGTGTTGGATATTGCTTTAGTTCTTAGGGGAAACTTTTCCAGTGTTGATTACTATTGTAGTTGATGCTTGTGAGTGGAACCATTGGATTATTATTTATGTTCAGATTGTTATCCATTACCATATCATCTTTGATCTTGATCCATATGATGTCTTGTGAGTAGTTCGTTGTGTTCTTGAGGACATGAGAGAAGTCATGTTCTTAGTAGTGAATCTGTGTTGAGTTATTATTCAATGGTTTAGTATTTAAGTTGTGGTGCTATTCTTCTAGTGGTGTCATGTGAACGTCGACTACATGATACTTCACCATTTATGGGCCTAGGGGAATGCATTGTGTATTTGGCTACTAACTGTGGGGTTGCCGGAGTGACAGAAACATGAACCCCCGTTAGGACACCTTTGCACAAGGGAGTGTAGGATCTCAGAGTTTAAGGTTGTGGTTAGATTTATATCTTAATTACTTTCCTGTAGTTACAAATGTTTGCAGGGGGTTTAATCACAAGCATGTATTAGTCCAAGTAAGGTCGGTACATTAGCACAGGTTCACCCACACAACACTTACAACACCAGAGAAGAGTACTCAGCTATTTGAAGGGAAAGCACTTGACAGAATTCCCATGTGTCCTCGAGAATGTTTGGTCCATATAAGTATTTCCACCGGCTTGACCTTTGCTAAGAAAGGATTAGGCCACTTACTCCATTTGTTCGTTGTCTTTATTACTTGCTCCTTGCTTTGTTGCCTTATCAGAAAACCACTGAAAATCCGTTTGCTAAGTATTCACAGGGATTTCCTGCTCCATACCACTGTTCAGCACCTTCTGCTCCTCGTTGCGATCGATACTCCTATTTATCGAAAGTACTACGATACACCCCCTATACTTGTGGGTCATCACAAACTTTGCCTTATGTATCTATGACCACCAAATGCTTGCTTTCCTATAACACTCACCATTGTTCACCTAGAAAATTTAAATGATCCGATCTTCATCGTTCACCCATTAAACCTAGATGAAATGATCAACAAAGCTAATCCAAATAACCATTGGTAGCAACATAAAATAAGTGCAAATTCAAACAAAGGTAAAACGTATACCTCCACCAAATACATTGCACCGCCATGTAACAACGCCATTCAGGTGGCAAGGTAAAGCTCGTGTATCCGTCTAGTAATAGATGAAAGAGGAAGTTTCTCCTTCTTCAGGAGGCAAGCAGCGCGTCTAGCCCAAGCACAATTTTTTAAATAGGGATAGGCCCAAAAGGGCCTAAATTCTACATTCATTAAGCGGTGGGTACAAAGGTACAAAAGGGGGCCATAAAGGAGTCCCACACACATTTGCAGAAAGCACCCTATAGACAACCACACAAACGCGATCGGATCCAACAACACCGCCGATGACTCGCCTCCAACCACGACCATCTCCTCCAGTGCCGGTGACGAAACCACTTGGCCCGGGAGAGACATAGCGCAACGTGGTGAGGGAGTAAGAGATCCTCGACATGGCGAGGAAGATGGGTACCGGTCCATCGTGACCGGCCGCGGCGAGGCCAATCCTTTGGCCTAGGATAGCAGAGGGCACCGCAGTGCTCCGCTTGGGGTTCGCCGCACTTGCAGAACCATCGCCCGGACAACCAGGCAATCCCACTCCACAATAGCACCAACCTCCATCAGTGCTCTTCTCGCCCTCCCTCGCCACCAAGGCCGTCCGAGCGCGTCAAAGAGAACCAGATGATGGAGATACTGCGATGAAGAAACTCAAACTTATTGACCAAGCTGCCGACGCCAACATCCTCGCCCCCGGCTCCAACCACCAGAGCTCCGGCGAGGATGAAGAGCAGCAACCTCCTAGCACCGATCAAAGGCGCCCAGGAGTAGCTTGAGACCGACTTATTGGCGGAGATCCTCCAGCTCCAGACCACCGCAAGCATCCACTCCAGCCACCGGAGAGACACAGCGAGAGGAGGGGAACTCGAGCCGTCCCAGATCCGACCGGCTAGATCTGAAACCCTACTCCCATGCTGCACAAAGGCAAGAGAACAAGAAAAACCTAGACTACTAACGCCGGCGCCGCCCCTCGGTCGCCTGCCGACGGGGTCTTGGTTTGGCCCGGAACCACCAAGAGAGCTCTCAAGGTACTGTACCGATGAGAGAGAGGGAAAGGGGGAAATGGCGGGAATAACCGATGGAGAAGTGTGTGCCCTTGAAAAAAAGATTAGCCCAAGCACAAAGGTGGAGTGTTTGCTAATAGATGACTGAGATAAAATCCAACGGGCTTCATATATCTACATATATATTTTTTCCGTGACAGGACTCCTGCTCTGCATTTGCTGTTCGTGCGCCTCGTCAATTGATTGTTGTTGCAGGGTGGGTGAGTGTGAGTCAGTGAGTGAGGCAAACGGATATGTATGTATCACGTCCACTGTTCACGCACGCCTGTGGCTCTGAGCCGCGCTGAACTCATGCTCTGCTTGCGGCCGGCCGGTCGGTCGCCTCCTCCGGCGTCCTCGGCCTGAGTCTGACACGGCTTCGGCCGGCCGTGTGTGTCATCGCAACAGTGAGCTAGCTAGGCTGAGGGAATCGTGCGTGTGTCGGATGTGTGACATATAGCAAGCGGACGGTCATGCACATGCACGCATCAACAAGGGTGCGAAAGAATGGCACCGAACGACCGAATCCCCACCTCGTCCGTGGATGTTCTTCTCGATACGGACGCCGGGTCAGGTCGGACTGGCCGGGCCGTTTCTGCTCATGCACCACCTCACTTGTGTATACTCCTTGGTTTTTTTTATTTTGCCTCAGGTGTGTATGCTTTTTTTTTTTTTGAAAGGAGCGTATATCAGATAATACAATTACATCTAGCCTATGCAACAACGTATTGCTCTAGCGGCTATACAGAAGCAAATAACAAAAAAAATTATATAAAAAAAAGTCTAGCTACAGTGACTCATTTATTCAAACAGCAGTACTACCACCATCAAAACAGCACCAGAAGTCCAGCTTCTCAAAAAACGACGCCTCTAAAAAGAGAACAGTGCACAAACACCGTCATCGCCCGATCAAAGATCTAGGATTTTACCCTGAAGAAAGTTCACACTCTCAAAACAATACTTCAATAAGGCCATTGCCAAAGACAACCAATTAAGACAAGACCCTGGGTTTTCACCCTAAGAGGTAGGACCATGAACCTCTCCTGTGCAGTCGCCCTCACTAGCATGCCACTACTTTAATTCACAAGTCACCTAGCCAATTCCTCATTACCACCCAGACTCGAACCACCACCGTCTGTCCTTAGATCTCGGTCTACATGACTTTCTCCGTCAGCATCATGGAACGAGAACATGCCCCATGATAATAACAGCCAACAAAGCTTCGAAGCACACCCTTTGAAACCAAACGGCCAGGGTAAAACATGGGTGCGTATGACTAAATTCAATCCTTCCAGCAATCTCATGGCATGATAGCACTTATGGAGTTCGCCGGTGGAGCCTTCCGAAACACGATACAGAAACTAGATCAATGGAGACCAACATCCGATAGATCATCGTCTTGGCTTGAGAGGGATCCAGGACCACCTCCTTTATTGAAACCGAGCCAGCAGCCCCCACGCCACTCGCTGGAAACTAGCAGGATCCACCGCAAGACGGCAATGTCACGGACAAGGCCCGGGTCGTCTGGGCGCTGGTGTCGAGGCCAACGTACGTGACAGATCGCGGCTAGGCCCAGATCCCTGCCGCCGCTTGCCGCCATCTAGGCCGAGGATCATCGGCCGCCGCTCGCCGCAACACCACCGCCAAACCAGCTGGGACGGACGCCGCCGCCTTCCCGCCAGATCGCGATCAGGGACGTCGTCGCCGCCACGCCCCCAGGTCTTTGCCTGGCGACAATCCGGGCTCATGTGTGTCGTGGGAATGACCACGGCAGACGCTGCAATCGGCAGCGAGTAGTAGAACGAAGGGCAAGGGCGGTCAGCCATCTGCGGTGCGAGATGAGGACGGAGACACGGGATTTTACCCAGGTTCGGCCCCCCGGAGGGTAAAGACCTACTCCTGCTAGATTGTATTATGATGGAAGTACAAAGGGGCGAGCTCGACGGCTAGGCGGCGAGTCGCTTGGGTGGATGATGGAACGTATCCTCTACACGCCCTGTAGGGAGGTTTATATAAACTCACCCCCCTAGGGTTTACATATCTCAACCGAATTAGTTAAGGTTTCGGTATTCATTTAACCTAATCCGACTGGGCCTATCTACTCTCCTGGGCCTTCAGCTTCCAGTCGCTTGGGTCCACGTCCGGTCTTGATCCGATGCCGTCCCGCAGCCCACTCACCAGTTCTCGGGCGAAACGCCCCGGGTATACCCGAGGCATATCCCCATCAAGAGTCCCCGAGGCCGCCGATTGGGTGCAGGTGGTTGCTGGCAGTCGGAGCATTCGGGTCCAATGCGGACACCCAGTCGAATCGGCGGCGAGCTCCTGAATAAAGGAAAAAACTAGTCATTCTGGTCGCAGCTCAGCGAACGGGTCGGCGAAATATTTAATCACTGTCGTAGTGATAAGGTCGGCGAGTCCAATGGACGAAGTTGGACCGTCAGACGCGGTCAAACTAGCCATTGGAGTAATCCAACGGTAACTTTTGGCGTAATCACCGCGTAGTAACGGCTCCCTGATTTGGCGGGCAACAACTGCTATATAAAGGAAATGGTAGGCGATCGGAGAACCACCCTCTCGTCATTTCCTCCGATTTCGCGCATCTCCGTTTTCCTCTGCATCGCGATCCAACCGATCCAAAATCCTCCGACCTCCACGAACCTTTCCGCCAATAGCCCCCTCCGCCGAACCATGGGGCTGGTCCAAATGCATGAGAGCGCTACTGGCGTCTTTCGAGGAAGCCGGGATCCTGCGCGCCGGCAGGTGGCGCATCCACGCAGCCGGAGAGGTGACTCCGGACCCGCGTGAGGGAGAATTCGTCTGCTTCACCAGCCACCTGGAGCGGGGGCTGGGGTTTCCCACATCTCTCTTCTTCCGGCGCTTCTGTGCCTACTACGGGATTCAACCATCGGACCTGGGCCCGCATAGCACCGAGCAGCTCGCCATCTTCGTGGCCTTCTGTGAGTGCTACCTGGGTTGCAGGCCCTACTTCCCCCTGTGGCAAGATCTGTTCCACGGGAGGATCAGTCGTGAAGAATCAGGCGGCCCAATGCTGGCGGCGGGTGGCCTAACGTTCCAGCTCAAGTCGAAAGCCTCCTTCTTTGACCTGATGCTACCTGCCAAGGCAGCAAGCGAGTGGAAGAATTCCTGGTTTTACGTCACCGAGGCGACTCCAGACGGCGAGGTGGCGATCCCAAGGTATTCCGCCGACCGGCCCGAACCACGCTGACTCCAAGTCGGCAAGCTCCCAACAGACCAGCGGATGGTCGTGGATGAGATGCTTCAAACCATCCGCGGCCTGAAGAAGAAGGGTCTTCAGACCATCAATTTGTACAACGCTATTTGGCGGCGATTGCCTCGCCCACTGCGTGACCATTACATGTACGAGTACATCGCCGGGAAGACTCGACAATCCGCTTGCCGAGTTGAAATTCGAGGACTACGTCCCGGCGCTGAAGAAGATCACCCAGGCGGTGTACCTGGACGCGAAGGCTGGGGTCGCCCCCTACACCGCGAAGCATCCAGTCCCGACGGTAAGTCATTTTTTACCATTCGCAGTCGCAGTTGATGCTGTCGCGGTCATATTGACATTACTTCATGCTTGCTGCAGTTTTTTCAAGTGGTGGAAGGGTGGCTTCCGCCCGCGGACGACGAGAACTCGAGCCCGTCCGTCCAGGACGGGGGCGAGTCGCCTCCCACCAAGGGCGGCGCCGAGAGCGACAGGAGCGACGTCGACGACGAGTCCGAGGAAGAGGCCGCCCCATTGGTTCGCAAAACTCGCGGGCATCGTCAGCGCGAACTCGAGGCGAGTAGAAGTCTTGACGTCATGATGATGACGACGAAGAGCTTCCCGAGCTCACCTCGCGTCGCGAGGCCACTCCGTCGAAAAAGAAGAAGAAGAAGGAGGTGAAGGCCCCTCCGAAGAGGAAGACGAAGCCAGCGAGACAGGCATCTCCGCCTCATTCGGCGAGTAGTTTCGATGCCACCAGCCTAGCCAGGGACGAAGAGCCACAGACGATGGCAGCACCGGATGTCACCGCCGTCCTGAGTGAGGTACCTCTGGCCTCGATTCCTTCCCCATTCACCCCAGTCTCTGGGTCGGGGGTCGCTCCGGCCGCGGCAGCTTCGCCTCCCAGGAAAGCTCCTGCCGAAAATGTTGTGGAGGCTCCTGTCACGGCCTCATCAACAAAGAGGCCGTCTGTTTCTTGGGCGCATGATGTCTTGGAGATGGGCCTCAGTCGGAAACTGGGCCCCGAACTGGAGAAGACGGCTAGCATCTGCACGGGGCTGCGGTTCATACCAGTTGCCAAGTGAGTTTTATCCACCTACCTTATTTTTCGTTGTACTCGGACCACTTTGCTCATGTAATCAATTTGTAGGACTGGGGTTAAAAAGATAGGCCACCCGTCCGTGGCCAAAGTGCCGCCAGTCGTCACCGAGGAGGACCCTTCTTGGAAGAGGAAGGCTGATGAGGTCGCTGCCCCCACAGACAGTGCCAAGAAGGCCAAGAGCGACGATGTCGTCACGGTGTCTGACGACCCGACGATTGCTCTGAGTGATCCTGCGGCGGGGGCGGCCTTGACGATCAAGAAGGGTGGTTCCTCGCCGAGGATGGCCGAGCCGGCCTCTTTTGGTGCTGACGCATCTATCACGACCTTCCCCCGCTTCATGGCCAAAGCGGCTACGGCAAGTGGTACCACGCCATCGAGCCGCGTACATGGGGTCACCGAAACGGAGGTCGAACAGCGTCGCGGGCACACTCCGGCTCTTCTCGCATCCGTGGACGCGCTATAGCTTCATGGAATGCTTGTTGCAGCCATCCAGGTATGTCCAGTCCCCGAGGATCGGGCCACTGAATTGCAGTGGTCAGATTCTTCTGGTTTTTGTTTTTATTTCTCGCGCCCAGCCCCCGAGTGTCTAGTCGCTGAATTTCAGTGGGTGGGCACTTAGGATTTGGTTTTTGTTGACTGTTTGACTTCTGCACAGGGTTTGCAGCGGAGAATCATCCGACCGGCTTGCTGCGAAGTGTCGCGCGGAGAAGGAACTTGTCACCGTCCAAGAGGCGAACAAGGGACTCCAGGCGATTGCTGCGAAGGCAGAGGAGGTTCGTCAGGGCCTTATCCCGGCGAGTGAATTGACGGCGGCTCAATCTGCGTTGAGCACGGCTGAGAAGCGGATCGCCGACCTTGACCGCGAGCTTAAGGAAGCGAAGGAGGAGGCGAGTTCAGCGGATGAGCGGGCTAAGGCTGCTGTTACGGCCACCGCTGAGGAGCGTAAGGTCTCTGACGCCCTTGTTGCTGGGCTACAAGACGACTACTCCTCTCTTCAAAGCTTCATCACGGGTCTCGCTCGTCCTTTAATTGGTAAGTGTGCCTGCCTCTACCTGTAATATTTGCATTGCGTGATCTTTGTTGTACTCACTTCCACCCTCTGTCCACAGGTCGGATCGTCGACAGCTCAGAGGAGGCGCAGTCGTACGACACGCGGCAGTGTGTGGCCACTCTGGTTGACTCGGCCACTTTGTCCGCGGCTTGCATTCAGGCGTATCTTCAGGAGATGTCGCCCACGGAAGTGATTCCCAGCGACCTCGTCGAAGTGTGGCGATACTTGGAGAAGGCGCCGGCGGTTGTCGAGTTCATGACGCAGTCGGCGTTCCGGCGCGGGGCGGAGACGGCGCTCAGCCTTGGGCTCTCCCACTTCCCGGAGGATTTCGATCTGGACAACGTGACGAGTGGCTACCCATCGTCGACGGGCTCGGTTGAGATTGCCGAGGTGCTGAAGCTGACAGACCGTGCCGCGGTATACTCCGATCGTGTCTGGGCGATGGGCGATCTCCTCCCTTATCAGGAGACGATCGTCGCGCCCAACGACCCCGAGCCGCCGCACCGCGACTTCAAGATCGAGCAGCCCTTCCGTGCGGCGATGGCGGGTGAGCTGACGACGTACCCGTCGAACCCGTACACTCCCTTCATTCGCAACCGCAAGGGTGGCGGCGAGTCGTCGTCGAAGCCCGCGGAGTAAAACATTGTGCCCTGGGGCGTTAGTAGTAGTTCGGCCATTAGGCGCAACATGTATTTTGTAACAACTTTGATCTGCTATAATGGGATATCGTATTATTTTGTGATTTGACTTGCGTTTGAGATTGAGGGTTGAACGAGTCCCCGAGCGCGTCCGCCCTTTTTATGGGGTTTACCTTATTTGTTTATGTGTTTGTGGTTTTGAGCGTTTTGTTATTGAGGTCGACTCGCCCTTGAAGCTTGCCAGCCGGGCGACTCCCATGAGTGCTCTGTACTTTACCGCTTTCCCTTGCGCAAACGAGGTCGGATAGCCGAGTCCCCGAGCGTGGTACTTGGTGGTTCTAGTCGCGGCTCTAGGGTGGGTGAGGACTGGGCGCGTCAGAGTGAGCGCATCACTCCTGCCTGGCCCGTTGGGTCAGTCGCATGGCGAGTCATGGGCACGCTCTCGTACTTGGCGTTTTTCCCTAGCCGCTCGCGCTGAACTGGTCGTCAGTCCCCGAGCGTGGTACTTGGCCGTTCGAGTCGCTGTGTCGAGGACGTGGAGGATCATGGTCGCTGTGAGGAGCGAAGGCAGTTGTCTTGGCTCGTTAAGCCAGTCGAGCTAGGCGACTCAATGGGGCTCCGGGTAGGCGTTTTTCGTGGATGTTACGAGTCCTGGGGTAACCCAGTGCCCTCGTAGCGCACTACTTGGCCGGGCCGATCGCTGTACCAGAAGTTGACTCCTGCAGTTAGCTTGGTGCTGTTACTACGAGTGCGAGCGGCACAAGACACGGAGAGTAGACACAATTTGCGGTAACCAATATGTTTTATTTCTTAGCGACTGGAGGATACATATGTGGAGTTCTAGGAGTAGAACTTCCGTAGGAGGTTTACATTCCATGGTCGCTTGACGTCGAGTTTTCCGTCTCCGCGGACGTCGGTGAGGTAGTAGGCGTCGTTGCCGAGTACTACTCGATGGCGAATGGTCCCTCCCATGGGGGGGAGAGCTTGTGCATGCCCTTCTTGTCCTGGATGAGGCGTAGCACCAGGTCGCCTTCCTGGAAGGTGCGAGTTTTCACCCGCCGGCTATGGTAGCGGCGGAGTCCTTGCTGGTAGATGGCAGTGCGGGAGCGAGCTAGGTCGCGTGCCTCGTCGAGTTGATCGACTCCATCCTGACGTGTGAGTTCATTCGCAGCCTCCGTGTAGTGGACGACCCTTGGCGAGTCGTGCTCGAGCTCGGTGGGCATTACTGCCTCGGCTCCATACACCATGAAGAAGGGAGTGAACCATGTCGACCTGTTGACCGAGGTGCGGATACCCCAGATGACGGAGGGTAGATCCTCGACCCAGCACCCGACGGTGCGCTCGAGTGGTACTTGGAGCCGCGGCTTCAGGCCGTGGAGGATGCTCTGGTTGGCCCGTTCCGCCTGGCCGTTGGACTCCGGGTGGGCGACTGATGCGAGGTCGAGTCGGATGTGATGTTCCTCGCAGAACTCGGCCATGGCTCCTTTGGCGAAGTTGGTGTCGTTGTCCGTGATGATGCTGTTTTGGAACCCGTAGCGATATATGAGCTCGCGTAGGAATTTGGTGGCGGTCTTCCCGTCGCATTTCCGGATTGCCTTGGCCTCCACCCACTTTGGGAATTTCTCGACCGCGACCAGGAGGTGGGTGAAGCCGGAGGGGGCCTTTTTGAAAGGGCCTACCATGTCCATGCCCTCACGGCGAATGGCCAGGTGATGGGGATTGTCTTGAGTGCTAAGCTCGTTACGTGTGTCTGGTTGGCGTACTTCTGGCACCCGGCGCACCGCTGGACAATGTCGATGGCGTCGGCGTGTGCGGTGGGCCAGTAGAAGCTGTGTCGCATAGCCTTTGCGACCAGAGAGCGGGCTCTGGGGTGGTGGCCGCAGTCGCCGGAGTGTATATCGTGGAGGATCTTACGTCCTTCGGCGGGTTGGACGCAGCGTTGGAACACGCCGGTCACGCTGCGCTTGTGGAGCTCGCCGTCGATGATGACGAAGGATTTGCAGCGTCGCGTTATCATCCGGGCGTCTGTTTCGTCTGCCGGCAAGGTGCCTCCCTCCAGGTAGGCGATGTACGGCCTAGTCCAGTCTTCTGGCACGATGAGTGCAACCAAGGCTGCCTCTGGTTGCAGCGGGACTCCAATGTCGATCTCCCTTGGGGGAGAGACGGATGGCTTGGTGATCGGGTCGAGGAAGACGCCTCGGCGGGTGGTGCGAGTCGAGCCGACCCGATGCGAGAGAGTGCGTCGTCCTCCTCGTTCTTCCGGCTGTCGATCCACTCGACGGAGTAGCATGCGAAGTGTCCGCCCAACTTGTCCACTACTTGGCGTTATGCCGCCATGGTGGGAGAGATGGCGTCGCAGGTGCCAGCGACTTGCCCAGCGACGAGGTCAGAGTCTCCGTAGCAGCGTAGGCGGTTGACATTCATTTCTTTGGCAACTCGCATGCCGTGGAGCAGTGCCTCGTACTCGGCCATGTTGTTGGTGCAGGGGTTGAAGTCGAGGCAGAGGACGTAGCAGAGCTTGTTGCCCTTCGGGGAAGTCAACACGATCCCTGCTCCTGTGCCGTCTGTGTTTTTGGAGCCGTCGAAGTGCAGGCTCCAGTAGTTTTTCCGGTTGCTGGGCCTCTTCCCAGTCGGCGATGAAGTCCGCGAGAGCCTGTGACTTGATCGCTTTTCATGGCTCGTACTTGATGTTGTGGACGCCGATTTCGACGGCCCACTTGGCGACTCGCCCGGTCGCCTCACGGTTGCGGATGATGTCCTGCAACGGTGCTGAGGATACGACCGTGATCGGGTGCTCCTGGAAGTAGTGCGGAAGTCGCCACAGTTGCTCAAGATCGCGTACACCAGTTTCTGGTATTGCGGGTACCGCTGGCGCGACTCGGTGAGGACCTCACTGATATAGTACACCGGTCGTTGTACCGGGCGCTCCTTTCCTTCCTCTGGCCGCTCGACGACCATGACGGCGCTGACGACGCGCTCGGAAGCCGTGACGTAGAACAGCATGGGTTCTTTGTCGACGGGGGCGGCGAGTAGCGGTGCTGCGAGTAGCACCTTCTTGAGGTCGCGGAGTGCGTCGTCCGCTTCCTTGTCCCACTGGAAGGTGGGGTTCTTCCGCATCAGGCGGTATAGGGGCATCGCCTTTTCGCCCAATCGGGGGATGAAGCAGCTGAGGGTCGCGACTCGCCCGGCCAGCTTCTGGACGTTGCGCAGGCACTCGGGTTTGCCGAGTCGAGCGATCGTGTCGATCTTGGTGGGGTTCGCCTTGATCCCGCGCTTGGAGACGACGTACCCCAGTAGTTGGCCTGCTGGTACGCCGAAGGTGCATTTGTCTGGGTTTAGCTTTATCTTGTATTTCCGCAGGTTGGCGAATGTTTCCGCCAGGTCGGCGAGTAGATCTCCCTGGCGAGCGGACTTCACTACCACGTCGTCGATGTAGACGTGGATATTGCGGCCAATTTGGCTCGCAAGGCATTCCTGCATGCACCGCTGGTAGGTCGCCCCGGCGTTCTTGAGGCCGAAGGTCATGGCGGTGTAGCAGAAGGCTCCGAATGGCGTGATGAACGCCATCTTTTCCACATCCTCGACAACCATTTTGATCTGGTTGTACCCAGAGTAGGCGTCGAGGAAACAAAGCGACTCCGAGCCCGCGGTGGAGTCGATTATTTGGTCGATCCGTGGGAGGACGAATTGCTCCTTCGGGCAGGCGCTATTTAAGTTTGTGTAGTCGATACACATCCTCCAGGTCCCATTTTTCTTTTCGACCAGGACTGGGTTTGCCAGCCACTTGGAGTATTTGATTGTCCGGATGAAGCCTGCAGCGAGTAGACACTGCACCTCTTCGGCGATGGCTCGGCAGCGCTCTTCATTGAAGGGCCGCAGCGACTGCTTGACGGGTCGTACTTTGGGGTCGGCGTTGAGTTTGTGCTCAGCGAGTTCCCTAGGGACACCAGGCATGTCAGAGGGCTTCCATGCGAAGATGTCCATGTTCTCACGGAGGAACTCGATGAACATGCCTTCCTATGCTGGGCTCATGCCCGTTCCGATCTTCACCGTCTGGCTGGAATCGCCTGGGACCAGCTCGACGGTGCGGGTGTGCGTCGTCTCCTCGAAAGCTGAGGTGTTGACGCCCTCCGAATTGGGATTCTTGAGTATGGTGGGGTCGTCGTTGTTGACCCCGCTCGCGTATTTGGCGAGCTCGTCGGCGTGGTTGTTCTCTGCCGTGATGACGGCTTTGGCGAATTCGGCTCCTTTGGCCTCGCACTCGGCGGCCATGTCGGGGTCGTCGTTGATGGTGATGACGCCGCGCGGCCCGGGGAGCTTCATCGCGTTGTACGCGTAGTGGGGCGCTGTCATGAACTTGGCGAATGCCTGGCGCCCCAGGACGCAGTGGCAGGGGCTGTCGAAGGGTACCAGCTCGAAGACGATCCGCTCGGTGCGGAAGTTTGCTGGTGTGCTGAAGGTGAATGGCAGCGTGACCTTGCCGATCGGGTACGCCTTCCGACCAGGGACGATGCCGTGGAACGTGGTGTAGGTCGTCTCGACCATCGACCGCGGGAGCCGCAGTCGCCTGAAGGTGTCCAGGTACAAGATGTTGATGGATCTGCCGCCGTCCATTAATGTCTTGGGGAGCCAGTAGTCTCCCACCTTGGGTACCAGGGCGACTCAGCCTGGGTACTCGATGCGTGGCGAGTGGTCCTGGCGGCTCCAGGTGATGGGCTGCTCCGACCAGTTGAGGAACCGGGAACGCCCACAGGCCACCGCGTTGGCGACGACGCTGGCGATGACCTTCTTCTCGCTTCGTGTTGAAGCTGTGAAGGTGTGGAGCGAGCCGCCACATCGCCGAATTTTCCGCCGTTTGGCGGGTTGTTGTCGGGTCCTCCGCTCTCGTGCCTTCTCGATCTCCTTGAGAGAGAGTGGCGGTCGGTGGTGCGTGGGCTTCCTTCCTGCTGTGAAACGCAAGGTTGGTTAAGGAGGGCGGGGTCGAACCTTGGTTTTCCTTGTAGTTGCCGCCGCGGCGTTGCCCCCGTCGCGAAAGCTCTTGGACTCAGCTGCGCGTGCCGCGTTAACGGCAAGTCGATTCGCCCGTCTGCGGCGCTTGCTGAGGCGGTGTTGTCAGAGCGTAGGTCGGGCGTCGCCGTTATGTGCCGCTCGTGCGGCATTGGCCTCCCGACTCGCCGTCGGTTTCCTGGTTTGGGTCTTCCTCCGCGTATCTTTTGGCAATCTCAAGGAGGTCCAGTATGTTGTCGAGTGTGCGGGAATGTCGTTTGAGCTTGGCGACCAAGGGCTCGTAGCGGCACAAGGTCTTGAAGCAGTGGATCGCGGTGTCCGGGTGGATGCCGACCGCGTTGTACCATAGTTCTTGCCACCGCTGGACCCAGCTGCGGGTCGACTCGCAGGGTCCCTGGATGCCTCGTTCCAGGTCCTCGATGGTGGTGGCGCGGGTGTAGGAGCACTCGAAGTGCCTGACGAAGGCATCTCACATCTCTTCCCAGGAGTCGATGCTATCCTGGGGAAGGGTGTTGATCCACTGGCTGCATGTTCCCTCCATCATCAGGGGGAGGTAGCGGGCGGCTAGCAGGTCGGTGTGGCCAGCGATCCCCATCGCCATGAGGTAGGTGTCCAGCCACACGGAGGGGTCGTACGAAGGGTCGTACTTCTCTATTTCCTTCGGCGCGTTGAAGTTCGCCGGGTATTTTTTGCCTCGGATCATCGGTCCGAAGCACCTGGGCCCGAGTCGGCGTAGCGAACCCATCGGCTCGCCGTCGCGACGATTGGTTAGGGTGTGTCGCAGGTCGTCGGGCTGGCGTGCGCGCCAGCTTTGGTTGTTGATGATGTGGGTGCGGGCGTCGACGGGCTGACCGTTGGCGGCGGCGGGTCGGCCCGGGTCGTTGGTGGAGAGTTTCGCGTTCGCGGGTCGGTGTTGGAGCTGCAGTGGTTCGGGTGGCGGGCAGTTAAGGGTATTTGCCGCCAATGGACGGCCGCTTGAGTCCGCTCTGCTACCCGAAGAACGCGAGTACATCCGACCCTGTGAGTCGGCGCCTGCGTTTTGTTGCTCGACCGCCTTTGCAGCGAGGCCTTGACGTCTTTGATCTGTAGGGCGCCGTCACCGGTGGCCGTGATGTTGTCGGCCGCTGCTCGGCCCGCCACGAGGTTGTCCATCGGGGTGGAGAACAGTGGTAGGCCGTTCGCGTCTCGCTCCCGTGAGGAGACCACGATCCACGGCTGGTCCCTAGGGGGTGCGCGGTTGGGTGGAGGTGGGGCGCCGTTCGCCGTTGACCCTGGTGGGGGCCGGGCGCTTCCTCCGGGTGGCGCGTTCTCGCAGATCGCGCCGCCACGCTGGGCGGTCGTTCTCGTCGTCGGTTCAGGGCGCCCACGGGTGGGGTTCAGCGCGACCGATTCGGCTGGTGGTAGCGTGAGCTCTGCGCCGTCACCTGCTGGAGGCGAAATTTTTCGCGCTCGGCGTGCTCCTTGCGTACTGCCTCCGCCAGCTTCAGGCGGAGTTACTCGACCTCCGTTGCAGTGGCGTTAGGAGGGATCGGGGTGGAGAAGGGATCCTCCGGCGGATCGGTGCCAACCGCCATGTAGGTCGCGGCGTGGCGACAGGTCCCGTCGCGGAGATCGGCGGAGTTTTCCGACCCGGAGTCGAAGTCGAAGATCCCAAGGATGGAGGGATCCTCGAAGTCTCCCACGTTGGAGACCTGGGTGATGGAACTCGCGGGTGAAGCCGCGGTGATGGATCCGGCGAGTGACGCCGGAGTCGCCGAGTCGGCGTCGTCGTTGAGGGACGCGTCTTCCGCGGCCGTGGTGTTTTCGACCACGTCGCTGTGGGCCGAGTTGTACTCGGAGGCGAGGCGATGGATCGGGCGGACCTGGCTCTCGGAGAGCCGGTCGCGTGGCAGCGACTCGCGGATGCGAGCCGAGTCCTTCGAGACGATGACATCGGTGAGGCCGACGAAGAGACTGATCGTGCCAACTGGCAAGATCATGCTGTGCGTGACGGGTCGCGCCGCCGGGACGTAGCTACTCGGCAAGATCTGGAGCATCTCGCCGATCGCTATCATGCGGCCGGTGGCGACCGACTCGTTGATGGGCAGATTGGATCTCGCCGCAGAACACCTGCCAGACCGACCAAGCCCCATGGTGGGCGCCACTATCGTGGGAATGACCACGGCATACTGTCGGCAATCGTAGTAGTAAACGAAGGTCAAGGCGGCCATCTGCGGTGCGAGATGAGGCGGAGACACATTTTTACCTGTGTTCGGCCCGGAGGGTAAAGACCTACTCCTGCTAGATTGTATTATGATGGATGTACAAAGGGGCGAGCTCGACGGCTAGGCGGCGAGTCGCTTGGGTGGATGATGGAACGTATCCTCTACACGCCCTGTAGGGAGGTTTATATACTCACCCTCCTAGGGTTTACATATCTCAACCGAATTAGTTAAGGTTTCGGTATTCGTTTAACCTAATCCGACTGGGCCTATCTACTCTCCTGGGCCTTCAGCTTCCAGTCGCTTGGGTCCACGTCAGGTCTTGATCCAATCGCCGTCCTGCAGGCCCACTCGCCAGTTCCTGGGCTAGTCGGAAACGTCCTGCTGGGTATACCCCGGTAGGCATATCCCATCAATGTGTGTATGCTACCATACTGTTTGAACGTGAACTTACTTTTTATTTATTTTGACAACATGACTAGGGCAACTCCGACGTGCAAATTGACTGGGGTCGTCCAAATCTATCCAACGGAATAGAGGTCAGTGGACAAGGCCAACGACGCCCCGCAGCTGAGAGAGACGCGGACATGTCCATTTTCTCACATTTTCAGTCTAAATTTAATGTCTTAGATTAGTATTATCAACTAAACATAGATGACATGGTATACAATTAAATGATGAGAGAGAGAGAGCGCTTTTTGATAACTAGCTATGTTACCATAACATCACACATTTCAATACAAGATAAGTCTATATTGTAATAATGAGGTTTTGCATGATATCACACCTATGTTATTTTGCACTATGAACATAGTAACTTAGACTAGTAACATATACTACATGTTACTACTCTAAGGTCTATCACAATGGTATTTCTTAGCGCAATATCCTAGGTGTTTTGACTATGTAGCATGTCATTTAATAAAGAAAGAATGTGTTGCTATATCTTAGCTAAGGCCTTTCACAATGGATTGTTTTTTAGCATGTTATCATTGGAAGGGTGTATCTAAAGGGTTCATGTATTTAATGATTTGGGGCTCATGCATGTATGCATATGATTGGGCTAGCCAATTTTTTTGCCTATGGTTGCGTGCAAGAGGTGTAGCTTAGCTAAGATACAACACCACTCTCTTTCATCATTAACTAAGGTGGCACATAAGCAAATTATCTAGGATATAGAGCTAAGATACATCCATTGTAAAAGGCCTAAGATACACCTCTTGTACGGTATCATAGTTAAAAAACTTGGCTAGACCAATCACACACATGCATGACACTAAACTCATTAAATGCAACACCACTAAGAAACACCATCTAAGAAACAATGCATTGTGATTGTTATTTCTTAAGCTTTAATTATATCTATGAAAACGTGCTAAGGCTGGTCATAGTGGAGAGTAACTTGAGCTAATGTCATGCATATGAAACTAGTCTAAGTTACTACCTTCATAGTGGATAGTAACTTGTGTCTAGTAACATGCAAGGTCTTATTTATTAACTTATAGACTCATCTTGCCTTGGAGTGTGTGATGTTATGGTAACATAGGTAGTTACTCCAAGCCTCTCTTTTATCATTTAATGACATGCCACATCATCAAAATGTCTAGTTGGCATTGCATGTGGATGCATGTTACCACCTTAGTTACTCCCACTATGACTAGCCTAAGAAACACACCATTATAAAAGAACTAAGAGGTCGTTTGGTATCCATCATTTGAGCCTAGAATCCTGAAATTCATTTTGCAATTCCATCCCTATGCTGTTTGGTTGGCACGGAATTAGACTGTCATTTCATTTGGCAAATCCATCCAAATATCCCTATGTGTAAACCCAATTCCTATCTCAGACCTGTCATTTCCAAATTCCGGTGACAGCCAAATATATGGGTGTTTTTGAAATCATAATATAAATGAAATGAATCCATGTATTCATTTAAATGAAATGAATACCTGGATGCCAAACGAGCTCTAAGTTACTCCCCACTATGACCAGTCTTAGCCAAATAAGACGACTAGTTACTGCAGTGGCAGTACAGAGACCTCAGGGTTGTCCACGGGCCTCCGTGAACGGACCAATTCAGACACGATCTTCTACGAAATGCTTAGGCCCATTACAATTGTCCTTAGGGCATGCACAACATTCTTAAGTAAGCTGTCTATAAGGGGTGCCAACTAGGATATCTGATGAGGTAGAGGAGAAAAAAGAAGATAAGAGAAAGAGGTTGATGGTAATCTTGCAGACAGTCGACTCGCATAAACGCCTCTTCTCCCGTTGTATAGATGCATGTCCATAGAAGAACGGTGAGGCAGCGGCAGCTGAAGATAGTTAAGATTTAATTTGATCCGATGGATCAACCTAATTATCTATTTATAGGGTGCTATAGATAGCAAGAAAACAAGTCAATTAACTATTGTAAAGGGTGACATGATAATCTACTACAGACATCAAACGTCTAAACTATTCACTCCATTCTTATCTTGTATAGGTTCATGCCATTGGGACGTTGCGTCGCCGAGCACAAAAAGCCTTCACGTCGTCACATGCATGCATGCACGGGGTAGCTGGATATCAACTGGTCCTTAATCTGAAAAGCCTTTGCAATCGGCCATGATGCGTCTCATGAAAAACAAGCCAAAATGATTGGATAAACTTTTGTGAGTGGGGATTTAATTCGGAGGCAGGCCATGGAGCCGCGCAGGATGATGGCGCGGTTGAAACAATGGTGCAGGGAACGTGCAGGCCGATCTGCTGCTGCCTCTGCTGCGTAATTAGGCTCTTGCCACTTTCTTCTCCCGCTCGATCGACGCCAGGAGCCCAGGACGTCGACGACGGACGAACGCAGGGGACAAAGAAAAAGGAGCCGCGAACGTGGCCGGACACACGTGCATGGGGGCAGAGATGTGGGGGCGCACCGCCCGCGATCTCCATGGGACGGCCGGCCCAAGCTGTGCTAGCTTTCGCTCGGTTTTACACAAGGAAAAAAACTGAGAGGGGCGGTCGCAGCTGAGCTGAGTTCCATATCAGCCTGGTATTATCAGAAGAACAGATGGGGTGATGATGGAGAAACGACCAAAACCACGGGATATGGGAAAAGGGAATCGTGAACCAGCCCATGACAGGAATTGACAGGGAAACTTTCGCAAAAACTGCACGGGTTGAAACATTGTGAAATTAGCCGTGCACGCTAGGTAGCATGCGCAGTAAAGTCACATTTCTCAGCCTATGGCATCTCATCAAAGGGACACAATAGCCTAAAACTACCACATTACGGACAAAATTTACCAAGTGATACCAGTTTACATTTTTGTAACGTATGTCTACCACACAGCGCTGATATTTGCAATTTCGCGTAAATGACACGCTAAGAGCAGTTTAATAGCTGAACTGACAGTCGGTCAGGATTTCGAACTTCGTAAGCAGAAAATTTTCGCTGACCAGCAAAAGTAACGAAATTAGCAAAATTTCTTCATTTTTTACTTCAGACAAGTTTATGATTTTTTGTTTGAATTTGGACTAATTTAAAACATGACTACAAAATGTGATGAGTACTACTCATTGACGATGGGCGTATTGGCAACGCCTCGTTGGAAAACCCCAAGAGCAAGGTGTGTTGAGCACAACAGCAAGTTTTCCTCAGTAAGAAACCGAGGTTATCGGACCAGTAGGAGGAAGAAAACGACTCAAAGGTGTTGCTAGCAACTTGAAGACCTGCACAACACAAACTCAAGACTTTGCTCCAACGAACAATGAGATTGTCAATCTCACCGATTTGCTGTAACAAAGGATTAACTGTATGGTGTGAAAGGTAATAGTGGTTTGCAACAAGTAACAGTAATAGTGGAAGATATATCAATGGTAAAGATTGGACCGGGGTCCATAGTTCACTAGAGGTGTTCTTCTTAAATAAACAAACATGGCATACTCAGTAAACAAATTACAGCAAAACAATTGACAGGACTGAGCAAGGCATAACAATACAATACTAGACATTCATGATCCTATAAGATTTAGTTGGGCAATAGAACAAGATACATAGACCGCTATCCAACTGCATCTATGACTAGAAATCCACCTTCGGGTTATCATCCGAACCCCCTCCGATGTTAATTTGAAGGGTTCGTAGCATAGAAAACAAAAACTTTCTACGATGGGAACAAAGCACCAAGATCTATCTACTAGATACAAGCAACGGGTGGATATACATCCATAGAATACATACCCTCGAAGACCGTATAGTGTTAACGAGGTTGTACTCGTGGATGATGTAGTCGAACGCTTGCCGATCTCAAGATCGTGATGAAGTCCATCTGGTCCAGCCGGCCTAGCACCATCACGTCCAGCACCGCAAAGCAGTGGTGCATCCGTGATCGCACACACGTCCGGGTACCCCGACAACCTCCGCGCCCTTGCTCCAGCGAAGCAGCGGAAGCAACAAATCCTTCCAGAAAAAGCCACCGAAAACATGTATCTCGCTGATCCGAGACCATGGGGGAATTCTAAAGGGGGGAGAGAGATCCTTCGCGAGGAGGTGTAAGATGAGAGGAGGGTGTGGGGTGCCTTTTATAGGGAGAGGGGGGAGCCCCCTCCCATGGCGTGGAAGCCATGGAGGTTCCCCCACCTCTTCCACATTCATGTGGGTGGAGCTCCCACCCACATAAATAGTCACCCACTCAAAATTCCACTCACCTCCATTAAATGTCCACCAAATTTAATGTAATCTCTCATTAAATAAAACTTTTTTATTTATTTATTCAGAATTTTGTTAATTATTTTAATTAACAAACATTCACATAAAACCCTTTGCTAGTATTCAATTTCACAGCAGAACCAGTTTCAACAATTTCAACCAAAACAGTTTCGGTATCTAGTGAAATAAATTCCTGCGCTTTCCTTTTTCTTTCTCTGGCATATTATTTGATCCAAATGGTGCCGATATCCCTTAAAGTGTGTCACCCTACGATTCGCGAATAATGTAGACATGATCGAGACCCCTCTCCGATCAATAATTAGTAGAGGGACCTGGAGATCCGTACTGACTCCCACATATTCAACGATGACTTCTGTGATCGTGTGAACCTTATACGCATGTAACTCAATCCTTTTGTCTCGCGATATATTACATGTCCGAGATTCGATCATCGGTATCTCCATACCTAGTTTGATCTTGTTACCGACATGTACTCTTTTCTCGTTCCTGTGATATAACATTCTGTAACACCCTCAGAATCGGACCTATGCAAGTTTGAGCAAAATTCGCCAAACCCGCATAGAAACGATTCAAAGGTGCCCACCAGGCACTTTCGTGCGGGTGGAAAACGAAGTAATAACATTACACAACAGTCCTCGATGGGACCCACAGAACAGATATATATAACAGCGACTCCATGAGTCAAGAATACAAATATAATATACAAAGATCCAAATCACCTTGAAAACGGTAGAGCGTCCGACTACGGACAAGAAGCAAATGGGGCTAAGAGCCCTGAAGAATAACCAATGGCGTCCATAACCCTGCCCAGGCCAAGCCGGAAGGGTAACCCTGCTAACGACGTCGATCTCAAAACCTGCTTAACAAAAGGTGCAAAGGGCAAAAGGAAAAAAGAGGCGTCGATCGAGGCCAAGACAGCGAGGCTAGAATTCGGTCCTCGCCTACATAGGTATGGTGGATGGCGGCAGCGGCAAAGATGCACTAAACAACCTATAGAGACTCGATACAACTGGCGGTTATCAGAGAGGGGTAAGAAGGACCTATCCGGAACCAACCTGACACTATCATCAAACAAACCCATCCTGGCGTTTCCCCCTCGAGACCGAACGAGGAAGTCAACCGAGGAACTCACACGGTTGGCAGTTTTACTTATTCGGTTATAGTTGCGGCACTTTACTAGTCAGGTTTAGATAATCGTCCTGATTAAGTAAACAGTGGGCACTTTTAGTTAACCATTCCGTTATAGTTACAACAATTACTAATCAGATACAGATCTCATGAGTTAAACCCAAAAACCCAGCAGTTGTTGGTACTTTTATTCAGCCATTCCGTTGTAGTTGCAGGATTTACTAGTCAGGTACAATGGTCGCAAGCGACACACAAAACAAGCAATTGTGGGCAGTATTATTTAGTCATTCCATTATAGTGGAGCTGATTACTAGTCATTATAAGTCAAATTTATAGCAAATAAACTTTAGTTATGCTTGTCTATGGTCGAGATACTGTGCTCCAAGTCGTCCATATCCATGACACGGCTTTCGAGAAAGTTTTACCCGCCGGGTGCACCAATCGCAACACACGCTCGATCAACCTCGGAAAAACCAACTCAAAACCCAACGAGGCTTTCACGACTGAACAATCACAGGATTCAGAAATATTTCAGGGGCCACCCCTTAAGTAGATCCCACAACGAAGCCAGCTGACTCCGAGACGGGCTCAAGGTTTGGGTAATACGGCTGTGAACGACTGGGAACCCGAAAGTGTGGCTGGGCTTGTCGACACCGCGAAATCGTGTCCCGATCCTAAACAGTACAGTGTGCTCCTCGCACAATTTAAATACAGAAAGTAGCATGGCATAAGTACGGGATAGTAAATAAAACCTCAAAATAGTTTGTGGCCCCAAGAAATAAGATCAATCAAGCTCGCCTGTGGGGTCCCATATACCTCCCGGATGTGGATAGCGCGATAAATCAAGGAACAGGTATCAAGTACTCGGGGTCTTACGGGACACAAGTGGGCGTTCGGAAACCAAATATTATCTATCACCCACCGATGCCTCTGCTTATTTCAATTTTAGTTGTTAAACAGAAATTAAAGTGACGATAAGTAAAACTAGAATCATCTCCAACATCAACATGCGGCAATACATCAGCAACTGTGGCATATGACGACACACATCAGCACTGGAGCAAGCAACTACGATGCGCAAGTCCAACTATCTACCAATCAACAGGTGATAGGGTGTGTCCAAGGCAATATAGGGCTGCACGGTATATCACAGGTACGGAAACTAAAGCATCGCAACACGGATAGCAATAGATCAACAGGAGGGGAATAAAGACTATAAAGTAAGATAGGTAGAAAGAGGGAGATGCTCGCCTGAAAACATTGCCGAAGGTTCAACCCGAAGGTCGGGGCGAAGCTCACATCAACTCAACGGCCTTATCCGCGAAGAAGCAAAACACTAGAAGAAACACCGGATGCAATATTTAATACTACGGCAAAAGATCGGCATGATGCATGTATGATGTATGGCATGGCAAAGGTGCAATGCAATTAGGTCAAGATTAAGCGGAACCAGGGGTCCCGACAATTAATTAATAGGTTCATGTTGTTTAGATCCCCCGCAATTTAAATGTTGTTTAACATGGCCAAAATATATCACCGGTTCGCTATATCTTTTTAAATGAGGCCAATATAAGGCTAGATTTGCCCGCATATGGGCCCCATATTTAATTATTAGGTGAATCGGCATAAAGCCCCCAAACCACATGATTATGCATGCAAGACGACAATTTAAATATGCAACAAGTTGTTATGTTATAAAATAGGGTTCGAGGAAAAGGGTCACACATTAGGGGTCTCGACGATCTTGGGGTTCCGGGGTTCGGGGTCGGTCTCGGGGTCCAGGGTTCGACGGGATCGGTCTCGCGGGAACGTTCTCGGTAACGGGGTAGATCTTGTCGTTCGGGATGAAGCACTTGTCGCATCGGGGTTCTCGGCGGACTCGGTGTCCGGGGAGCAGAACTTGGGTCGGTGTCGGGGCACATCGGCTTCTTCCGGGCCGATGCCGTTCTTGTCGTCGCGACGGTCTTGTCGGGTCCTCGAGATCGATGGCGAACTTGTCCGGTACCGGGGGCGTTCTTGGCGATCTTCAGGGTCGGGCCTTGGCGCTCGGATTCGGGGTGTCGAGGCTTGGTCTCCGGGGTTCGTGAGGCGGACTTGCATTTGAGGGTTCCACCGAAAACCGTGACGCGTCCGTGATGCAGCTCTTTTGGTTCCTGTTGGAGGCCTTCGGGGACAGGTCTTGGTACAGTACACAAGCACCATCGCCAACACACACGAGCCCACGCAGGGGCTGAACGGGGCGACCTTGGCGACGCCGGCGACGGCGGCTGCTCGGGCAGATCCGGGGCAGCGGGCTCGCTCGGAGGGTTCTTCCGCGGAGGAGGCAGCGAGGGCCGGAGGCAGTGCGGCTTGGGGCAAGGTTGGCTCAGCGACGCGGACCGGCCAGCGGGACCACTGGCGGCAAGCTGCGGACGAGGTCAGGCGTCAGACGGGGACTCGGTGGCGGTAGCGCTCTGGCAGCGGCGGCGAGGAGGATGGCGAGCTCGCAGCCGGGCGGGCTTGTCGACGGAGGAACGGCGAGGTTCGGCAGCGCCAAGTGAGCGTCAGCGTGGCGGTCGCGGCGAGCGGACGGCGGAGAGGGGGCACGAGGTTCGCAGCGGCGGGAACGCGAGGTAGGGCGCCGCGGACACGGCGAGGTGCTGCGGTGGACGGAGGAGGCGGCCGGAAGCGTGAGGTCGGAAGGGCACGGGCCTTGGCCAGCCGAGGCGGCGGCGCCAGAGGCCGAGGTCGGCGGCGCGGGGAGGACCAAGGAGGAGAGGGGCTCAGGCGAGGTGGGACTCGCCATGGAGGCGAGACGGGCTGTGGCCATGGTCCTCGGGGAGGCGGTGGCTGCGGTGGTCGGCGTGGCGTGAGGGGTAGGCGCAGGGAGGGCGGCTCATGGCCGCTGGGCGCGCCGGAGAGGCGGGAGGCGACGGGCGGTCAAGGAGGCGAGGTTGGAGGGCAGTGCGGGAGGGAGAGGCGCGTGCGTGGAAGACGCGTGGAGGGCTGCGGTGGGCCAGGCGTGGGGCCGGGCAGGCGTCATGAGGTGGGGTGGGGGCGTGGGGTAGGGCGGTTGGTGGAGGAGTGGCCGCGTGGGGCCCTTGGTGGCGTCTTGGCGCGTGGCCGGGCGCGGCGTCTTGGGGCAGGTCCCACAGGCGTGGAGGAGGTGGCTGTGAGGGAGGAAGGTTGAGTGGAGAGTGGGGCCGGGGTGGGGCCCTGTTGTCGGTGGGGAGAGAGAGAGGGAGGGTAGATTAGGTGTAGGTAGCTGTAGGATTTAAAGGGGTGGGCCGATTTTTAAACTGGGGGTGGTCGTTCGGGTCGGAACGGCCCGTTCGACTGCCCCCGCTAAAATAATAACTATTTTTATTTGTTTCGAACGAGTCTTTTGCAACCCGATAACAGACAAAACAAAATAGTCCGGCGACCCGGGTTTTGGCGTTTGAATAAAGATGGGGCGTTTTAGAAAAACAAAACGGGCTTGCGAACATAGTTTTATGCAAACAAAGCATGATGATGACGATGCAATGCACAAATTCAACGAAATTTTCTAGTAGTGGTTTTGCGGGATGCCACACATTCTAGTGATCAAATCACTTGCTTGCAAGCTAATTAATGTGATATCACCGAGAGGGACCAGAGTATATCTCTCCGTCATCGGGATGGAAAAATTCCACTCTTGATCCATGAGCCTCAACATAACACCTTTGTAGCACTGAACCCATCTTTATAGTCACCCTGTTACGGTGTGACGTTTGATGTTATCAAGATACTCTTCCGGTGTTAGTGATTAACATGATCTCATGGTCTAAGGACTAAGATAACTTCGTATGATGTTATAGCAATATAAACACAATGACTTTGATCGTATTGCTATACTTCGGATGAATGTTCATCACACCATTCCAATAATGTTGTGACCTCGTTATTAACAACATCCAATGTCCATGATCAGGAAACGTTTGATCATCTTGTTAATCAACGAGCTAGTTTATAAGAGAGGCATAACTAGGAACTTCTTTTTTGTTTATTAAACACACATGTATTAACGTTTCCGTATTAATACAATTATAGCATGCAAAATAAACATTTATCATAAACAAGGAATACGATAATAACCACTTTATTATTGCCTCTCGGGCATATTCCCTTTAGTCTCCCACTTGCACTAGAGACAATAATCTAGTTTGAAAGATTTGCATATTGAACACATATGGCTTTCTGGTGTTCCATATACGCAAGTGCAAGTGGTTAAAATAATCTACGGACCTGACACTTTCAGGTCCGTGTGTATTTGCATGTCTTTGAGTCTTCACGCATCACTCATTCTCCAATGAGATGGTATTGTATAAATTTGGTCTTTCAGTGAGAGATTTAGTTCCTTGGGGTTAAATCATGTCGATACTATTGTGGCATCCCGCAATTACTACTACTAGAAAATCGCCTGTTGTTTATATTTTGTATACCATCTTTGCATCATGCATTTATTTTTGCCTCTCAAAATGTTTCAACCAAAGCTATTTTTGTTTACTGCAATCCCTCTTCTCTTGTTTCGAAACAAAATCCTATATTTATTTCCTAAACTATTTGCCTAAAAACTATTTGCAAAAATATTTCAAAACAAAAACAATATTTATTAGAATAATACACCTAAAAACCTAGCCTAAACCGGCCAGGCCCAAAGGCCCAACCGGTGGAAACCCTAACTAACCCTAACCCTAAAACCACCTCTGACCTAACCCTAGACCCCAACACACACTCCACCCGCCGCCGGACTCACACACCCAACACACCCGACCCACACCGGACCACCCCGGTGGACACACACACTCACGTTCCTGACCCAACACGCACACACACTAGCACACAACTCACGTGAACGCAACACACGCACACATCATGGCTCGGTCCAAGTCCAACCAGGGACTGACACGCACGCGACCCACCCAAACTCCAACACGCACACGATCCCCATCCCCCGATCCCATCGTCTCCCTCCGCCGCGTCGGGCCCTGCCCCGCCCGCCACGACCGCTCGACCCCACCGCCGTCGCCTCTCGGCGCTCCACCGCCGACGCGGCCTTCTTCCTCCTCGAGCTCCTTGCCCGCCGCCAGACGCTCGCCTCCGCCTCGGCCGCGTCGGCCGCCCGCCTCCGCCCGTGCGGCTCACGCAGGAACCGCCTCGCCCGGACCTCCGCGCCCGCCACCGGAGCTCCTCCCTCACCCGCATCGCCGTCCGCCTCCTCGGCCCCGGCGACCCACAGCTGGCTCTCGCGTCCGCACCTTCGCCCGGCCACCGCCATGCCCTCCTCTGTGTCCTCTCTGCCTGCGCCGCCTCGAAGCCTCCCGCCCGCTCGCGCTCGCCTCCTCACCGGCGTCGCCCCCCGCCCGGTCTCTGTCGCCTGCGGCGCCCGGCGCCGCCCCGCGAGCCTCCTGCCGGCGAACCTCCCGCTGCGACCGCCCGTCGCCGCCCCTCCAACGTTCCCCGCCTCCGTCGACGAGCCCGCGCCATCCGCCTTCCCGCCATGGCCGTCCTGCGAGCTCCTCGCGTGGACCCTGCCTCCAAGTTCCTGTCGTCACCCGAGCCTCGACCTCCGGCCGCCAACTCCTAGCCCGCCTGGCTCCCAAGCTCCGCGAGTACGTTGTCTTCGTCGGTCGCCGTTCCCTGCTCATCCGTGTCCCGATCGCGCGCGCACCTCTGCAGCTTCAGTTGTTAAGATGTGACGATGCTCTTGCTGCAATAAGATGCAGTGGTGTTGGCTCGGTTGTTGGAGACTCTCGCGAGTGACAAGATTGTTGGGAACCGACAAGATCTTCTTAGTGGAACCGAAGACTGAACCCGAGTGCCAAGGTCGTCTCATCGACAAGATCTCCTTCCGGTACCACGACCGAACCGCTTCACGAGGAACCGCGAACCCGGAGACCGCTGGAAGATTCACCGACAAGATCCTCCTCAACCTTGAGCGGGCACCAAGTTCTCCTCTCGGGCCGTCAAGATCTCCGTCACCGGACACTCGGGGCCTTCCACACGGAGCGGCGATGCATGATCTGGAGAAGGCCGACAAGATCCAAGATCCCCGACTCGGAGATCCCCGGAACGCCAAGACCGTCACCGATACGACAAGTGCTTCATCCGAGCCAGACCGACAAAGATGAACCGACCATCGCGAATGCGCCAAGACCTACCCCTGAGTCTGAGAACGACCTCGCCGAACCCTGAACCCTGAGACCGAACCCCGGAACCCCCCCAAGATCGTCGAGTACCCTAATGTGTGAACCCCTTATCCGAGAACCCTATTTTATAATATAATAACAATTGATGCATATTGAATTGTCATACTTGCATGCATAATCATGTGGTTTGGGGGCCTTATGCCGATTCACCTAATCATTAAATATGGGTCCCATATGCGGGCAAATCTAGTCTCATATTGGCCTCATTTAAACTTGTGTAGCGAACCGGTGATATCTCCTGCCATGTTAAACAACATTTAAATTGCGGGGGTTCTAAACAACTCGAACCATTTAATTAATTGTCGGGACCCCGGTTCCGCTTAATATGACCTAATTGCATCGCGCCTTGCCATGCCATGCATCATACATGCATCATGCCGATCTTCTGCCGTTGTATTGAATATTGCATCCGGTGTTTATTCTAGTGTTTTGCTTCTTCGCGGATAAGGCCGTTGAGTTGATGTGAGCTTACCGATCTTGGTTGAACCCTTCGACAATGTTTTCAGCGAGCATCTCCTTTCTACCTATCTTACTTTTATAGTATTTACTTCCCTCCTGTTGATCTATTGCTATCTGTTGCGATGCTCTAGTTTTCCGTGCAGTGATATCCCTTGCAGCCCTATATTGCCTTGGACACACCCTATTACCGTTGTTTGGTAGATAGTTGGACTTGCGTGTCGTGATTCTTGGCTCAAGTCTTGATGTGTGTCGCCATATGCCACGATTCGATGTATTGCCGCATGTTGATGTTGGAGATGATTCTAGTTTTACTTATCGTCACTTTAATTTCTTAACAACTAAAATTGAAATAAGCGGAGGCATCGGTGGGTGATAGAAAATATTTGGTTTCGAGCGCCCACTTGTGTCCCGTAAGACCCCGAGTACTTGATACTGTTCCTTGATTTATCGCACTATCCACATCCGGAGGTATATGGGACCCTCAGCGAGCTTGATTCATCTTATTTCTTGGGGCCACAAACTAGTTTGAGGTTTTATTTACGATCCTGTACTTATGCCATGCTACTTTTCTGTATTTAAATTGTGCGAGGTAACCTTGCATCATCGCTTAGGATCGGGACACGTTTACGCTGTCGACAAGCCCAGCCACACTTTCGGGTTCCCGATCGTTTACCCGTCCACCCAAACCTTGAGGCCGTCTCGAGTCAGCTAGATTCTATGAATCTACTTAAGGGTGGCCCTCAAATATTTCTCAATCCTGTGATTGTTCAATCGTGAAAGCCTCGTTGGGTTTTGATTTGGTTTTCCGAGGTTGATCGGCGTGTGTTTCTATTGGTGCACCCGGCCGGTAAAACTTTCTCAAAGCCGTGTCGCGGATATGGACGACTTGGAGCACAGATATCTCGATCATAGACAAGCATAACTAAAGTTTATTTGCTATAAATTTGACTTATAATGACTAGTAATCAGCTCCACTATAATGGAATGACTAAATAATACCGCCACAATTGCTTGTTTTGTGTGTCGCTTCGACCATTGTACTGACTAGTAAGTATTGCAACTACAACAAAGGGCTGAATAAAAGTACCAACAAGCTGGGTTATGGGTTTCTCTCATGCTACCAGATTCGATTAGTAATTGACGCAACTATAACGGAATGGTTAATTAAAAGTGCCCACCGCTACTTTATCGTGACGATTAACTAAATCGACTAGTAATTGTTGCAACGATAATCGAATAAATAAACGCCAACGTGTGAGTTCCTCGGTTGACTTCCTTGTTTGGTCTCGAGGGGAGACACCAGATGGGTTTGCTTGGTGTTATCTTCAGTTGGATCCGGATAGGTCACTCTCATCCCCTCGATAACCGCCTTGTATCGAGTCTCTATAGGTTGTTTAGTGCATCTTGCTGCCGCCATCCACCATACCTATGTAGGCGAGGACCGCCCAATCTAGCCTCGCTGTCTTGGCCTCGATCGACGCTCCTCTTTTTCCTTTGCCCTTTGTCGACACCCTTTTGTTTAAGCAGGTTTTGAGATCGGCCGTTAGCGGGTTACCCTTCCGCTTGGCTCAAGGGTTATGGACGCCATTGGTTATTCTTGTGGCTCTTAGCCCCATTTGCATCTTGTACGTGGGACGCCTATCGCTTTTCAAGGTGATTTGGATCTTTGTATATTATATTCGTATTCTTGACTCTTTGAGTCGTTATATCTATCTGCTCGTGGGTCCCATCGAGGACTGTTGTGTAATGTTATTATTTCGCTTTCCACCCGCGAAAGTGCTGGTGGCACCTTTGAATCGTTTCTATGCGAGTTTGGCGAATTTTGCTCAAACTTGCATAGGTCCGATTCGAGGTGTTACAGTGGTATCGAGCTCGCATTGCGATACCCCACAAGTCCAGCCTGTAGGATAACCTAGCTAACGGCCGCTGTAGAGTGTCAAAACTATTTTGCAAAATCGGTTGGATAGTTCTGGTTAGGTCTAATTTTGCTCCTTACCCCTCTGCTATTCTCCACTTACCTCGACGTGTTTGAATCTGCTCTCTTCTCTCTCTTCGAGTCCAGGAATTCTCGTGGTTGGGTTTCCGTCGTACCTTCAGGGCTTCGCCTTCTTCCTTTTGTAACGGAGGTGCTACGATCATCAATCTGCAACTTGTCTGTTATGCCCTTCACCCGATCTTTTGTTCTTGAGCTCTTTATCCATATGTGTTCCTTGCTGGATATCAGTGTCGTTGAAAAACATATGAGAAGGACGAGCTTTGGTGAAGTTGGAGTCGACCCTGAGCATGTGTTGTTCAGGCCAATGGAACCATCGCGGAACCTAATCATTGTGTCTTTCATACGATTCCTGCCGGCATCCCTTTGTTCCGGATACCGCCTATGAAGATCTTCAGTCTAAATCTCGAGAGTTGAGTTGCCTGATTCTCCTACCCATGTATAGAGTTGATAGTTGGATCCGGGATGGACTGATCACCCTACCCTACTCTTCGTTTCGCTCGTACATCGACTGGTGGGTCAATGTAACTTTTCCTCTTCTATGGAAGTCGGGTGGCTCTATTTGCGATACCTCGCCTTTCCCTTTTGTTTCTCCGGAGTGTTCTCTCGACGATCAGGAACAACGACCCTTTGTTGGTGGTGTCGCCAATTTCAAGATGAAGAAGGAACCCTCGTTAGTGGTGTCGCGAGGATCTACACGAAGCGAGAAGACGCAGATCGCCGACCCTTCCTTCCGGTACCATGAGGCGGATCTCGAGGGCGAGATCCATTGTTAGTGGTGTCGAATTGTGGCATCCCGCAATTACTACTACTAGAAAATCGCCTGTTCTTTATATTTTGTATACCATCTTTGCATCATGCATTTATTTTTGCCTCTCAAAATGTTTCAACCAAAGCTATTTTTGTTTACTGCAATCCCTCTTCTCTTGTTTCGAAACAAAATCCTATATTTATTTCCTAAACTATTTGCCTAAAAACTATTTGCAAAAATATTTCAAAACAAAAACAATATTTATTAGAATAATACACCTAAAACCTAGCCTAAACTGCCAGGCCCAAAGGCCCAACCGGTGGAAACCCTAACTAACCCTAACCCTAAAACCACCTCGACCTAACCCTAGACCCCAACACACTCCACCCGGACTCACACACCCAACACACCCACACGGACCACCCCGGTGGACACACACACACTCACGTTCCTGACCCAACACGCACACACACTAGCACACAACTCACGTGAACGCAACACACGCACACATCATGACTCGGTCCAAGTCCAACCAGGACCCGACACGCACGCGACCCACCCAAACTCCAACACGCACACGATCCCCATCCCCGATCCCATCTCCCTCCGCTGTCGGGCCCCTGCCCCGCCTGAGCCAGCGCCAAGGCCGAGCCGAGCCCCCACCTCGCTGCCGCCTCTCCGGCGCTCCACCGCCGACGCCCGGCCTTCTTCCTCCTCGAGCTCCTTGCCCGCCGCCCAGACGCTCGCCTCCGCCTGGCCCGCGTCGGCCGCCCGCCTCAAGGCGTGCGGCTCACGTCCAGAGACGCCTCGCGGACCTCCGCGCCCGCCACCGAGCTCCTCCTCACCCCGCGCCGTCCGCCTCCTCTCGGCCCGGCCGCCCGACCTCGCATCGGCCGCACCGCCGCGGCCACCGCCATGCCCTCCTCTCATGTCCTCCTCTGCCCGCCTCCGCCTCCCCGCCGGCTCGCCTCGCCGCTCTCCTCACCGGCGTCGCCCCATGTCTCTCGTCGCCCTGCAGCGCCGGCGCCGCCCCGCGAGCCTCCTGCCGGCGAACCTCCCGCTGCGACCGCCCGTCGCCGCCCCTCCAACGTTCCCCGCCTCCGTCGACGAGCCCGCGCGCCATCCCGCCTTCCCGCCATGGCCGTCCCTGCCGAGCTCCTCCCCGCGTGGACCCTGCCTCCGCCAAGTTCCGCCGTCGTCACCCAGAGCCTCGACCTCCGGCCGGCCAACTCCTAGCCCCTGCCCCGGGCTCCCAAGCTCCGCGAGTACGTTGTCTTCGTCGGTCGCCGTTCCTGCTCATCCGTGTCCCGGTCGCGCGCGCCCCTCTGCAGCTTCGGTTGTTAAGATGTGACGATGCTCTTGCTGCAATAAGATGCAGTGGTGTTGGCTCGGTTGTTGGAGACTCTCGCGAGTGACAAGATTGTTGGGAACCGACAAGATCTTCTTAGTGGAACCGAAGACTGAACCCGAGTGCCAAGGTCGTCTCATCGACAAGATCTCCTTCCGGGTACCACGACCCCGAACCGTCTATGAGGAACCGCGAACCGAACCCGGAGACCGCTGGAAGATTCACCGACAAGATCCTCCTCAACCTTGAGCGGGCACCAAGTTCTCCTCTCGGGCCATCAAGATCTCCGTCACCGGACCCTCGGGGCCTTCCACACGGAGCGGCGATGCATGATCTGGAGAAGGCCGACAAGATCCAAGATCCCCGACTCGGAGATCCCCGGAACGCCAAGACCGTCACCGATACGACAAGTGCTTCGTCCCGAACGCCAGGACCGACAGCATGAACCGACCATCGCGAATGCGCCAAGACCTACCCCTGAGTCTGAGAACGACCTCGCCGAACCCTGAACCCTGAGACCGAACCCCGGAACCCCCCCAAGATCGTCGAGTACCCTAATGTGTGAACCCCTTATCCGAGAACCCTATTTTATAATATAATAACAATTGATGCATATTGAATTGTCATACTTGCATGCATAATCATGTGGTTTGGGGGCCTTATGCCGATTCACCTAATCATTAAATATGGGGCCCATATGCGGGCAAATCTAGTCTCATATTGGCCTCATTTAAACTTGTGTAGCGAACCGGTGATATCTCCTGCCATGTTAAACAACATTTAAATTGCGGGGGTTCTAAACAACTCGAACCATTTAATTAATTGTCGGGACCCCGGTTCCGCTTAATATGACCTAATTGCATCGCGCCTTGCCATGCCATGCATCATACATGCATCATGCCGATCTTCTGCCGTTGTATTGAATATTGCATCCGGTGTTTATTCTAGTGTTTTGCTTCTTCGCGGATAAGGCCGTTGAGTTGATGTGAGCTTCGCCCCGATCTTCGGTTGAACCTTCGACAATGTTTTCAAAGCAGCATCTCCCCTTTCTACCTATCTTACTTTTATAGTATTTACTTCCTCCTGTTGATCTATTGCTATCTGTTGCGATGCTCTAGTTTTCGTGCCGTGATATCCCTTGCAGCCCTATATTGCCTTGGACACACCCTATTACCCTGTTGTTTGGTAGATAGTTGGACTTGCGTGTCGAAGTTGCTGGCTCAAGTCTTGATGTGTCGCCATATGCCACGATTGTTGATGTATTGCCGCATGTTGATGTTGGAGATGATTCTAGTTTTACTTATCGTCACTTTAATTTCTGTTTAACAACTAAAATTGAAATAAGCGAGGCATCGGTGGGTGATAGAAAATATTTGGTTTCGAGCCCACTTGTGTCCCGTGAAGACCCCGAGTACTTGATACCTGTTCCTTGATTTATCGCACTATCCACATCCGGAGGTATATGGGACCCCCTCACCAGAGCTTGATTCATCTTATTTCTTGGGGCCACAAACTAGTTTGAGGTTTTATTTACGATCCTGTACTTATGCCATGCTACTTTTCTGTATTTAAATTGTGCAGTAACTGCATGTCGCTTAGGATCGGGACACGTTCTGCTGTATCGACAAGCCAGCCACACTTTCGGGTTCCCATGCGTTCTGGCGTCCACCCAAACCTTGAGGCCGTCTCGGAGTCAGCTAGCTTCGTTGCGGAATCTACTTAAGGGGTGGCCCCCTGAAATATTTCTGAATCCTGTGATTGTTCAGTCGTGAAAGCCTCGTTGGGTTTTGATTTGGTTTTTCCGAGGTTGATCGAGCGTGTGTTGCTATTGGTGCACCCCGGCCGGGTAAAACTTTCTGAAAGCCGTGTCCGCGGATATGGACGACTTGGAGCACAGTATCTCGATCATAGACAAGCATAACTAAAGTTTATTTGCTATAAATTTGACTTATAATGACTAGTAATCAGCTCCACTATAATGGAATGACTAAATAATACTGCCCACAATTGCTTGTTTTGTGTGTCGCTTGCGACCATTGTACCTGACTAGTAAGTATTGCAACTACAACAAAAGGGCTGAATAAAAGTACCAACAACTGCTGGGTTATGGGTTTCTCTCATGCTACCTGTATCTGATTAGTAATTGACGCAACTATAACGGAATGGTTAATTAAAAGTGCCCACTGCTTACTTTATCAGGACGATTAACTAAATCTGACTAGTAATTGTTGCAACGATAACGAATAAATAAAGCCAAGCGGTGTGAGTTCCTCGGTTGACTTCCTCGTTTGGTCTCGAGGAGACACCAGATGGGTTTGCTTGGTGTTAGCTTCAGTTGGATCCGGATAGGTCACTCTCATCCCCCTCGATAACCGCCTTGTATCGAGTCTCTATAGGTTGTTTAGTGCATCTTTGCCGCTCGATCCACCATACCTATGTAGGCGAGGACCGCAATTCTAGCCTCGCTGTCTTGGCCTCGATCTTGACGCTCCTCTTTTTCCTTTGCCCTTTCGGCACCCTTTTGTTTAAGCAGGTTTTGAGATCGACGCCGTTAGCGGTTACCCTTCCGGCTTGGCCAGGCAGGGTTATGGACGCCATTGGTTATTCTTCAGGGCTCTTAGCCCCATTTGCATCTTGTCCGTAGCTGGACGCTCTATCGTTTTCAAGGTGATTTGGATCTTTGTATATTATATCTGTATTCTTGACTCTTTGAGTCGCTGTTATATCTATCTGTTCTGTGGGTCCCATCGAGGACTGTTGTGTAATGTTATTACTTCGTTTTCCACCCGCACGAAAGTGCCTGGTGGGCACCTTTGAATCGTTTCTATGCGAGTTTGGCGAATTTTGCTCAAACTTGCATAGGTCCGATTCTGAGGGTGTTACAACTATTGTCGTACAATATATATTTAGTGTTAGCCCGTTGCGAACCATACCTTAGTTTGATAACAAACTACTTGACACAAATGCCCTCCTTTGCTGCTACTATAGCAATCATATACTTAGACTTTTTGTTGTAGCATCTGTCACAATGTCTTAACTTTGGAATTCATCCAAATCCATCATGAAATCTCCTTTCCATTACATTATGCCACCCATAGTTTAAATTGAGATAAACTTAATTTGTATCTTGTGACAAAACTAGTGTCAATGTAACGCTTTACAATGAAGTATTTGTAATTGTTTGTCACCTCTACACAAATATATTCTTAGTTCTTCCAAAAGATCATAAGAATATTCTTACTATCGTCTAATGATCATTTCATGATTCATTCTGGTATATTCTCATAACACTTAGAGCATAGGACATATCTAGATATGTACATATCATGGTATGATTGATCAAAACATTCTTGTGATTTCACTCATCAAGTGTCAAAGCACTTGAATCTTGTTTCACTTATCAAGTGTCGATACACTTAAATCTTGATTCAATTCCTTTCCATGCGACAAGAACCGTTTCTTGTCGTTTCTATATTGAACTCCTTCAATATCTCATATATGTATGTTTGGCACAACCATATTAGCGTCACAGTCTATCCACTATAGACATACGTGCTAAATATTCGGGTTTTGCCTAAGTCTTTCATCGAAATGAAATTATTAACCTTTGTCAATAAAAGATACATCATTTTTAATCAACAAGATGTACTCCACATAATGTATTAGAAATATGTCTCAGCGCTCCCACTTAATTTCTTGCAAATACAAGCATCTTCATCGTCTCCAGATGAAAACTTCTTTTTCATCACGGTGAAGATTCCAACTCCGCGATGCTTACTTCAACCATTGAAATTTGCATGTCCTTTTTAGCATCCTTTGAATTAACAAAACCCTTTGGATCGTGTCATGTACACGTCCTAGGTAACCATTTTATTAGAAGAACTTTGTTTTGTTTATTCATCTACCATATACCAAATTATATGTAGTGGTTGCTACTTTAATCCGCCAGACTAAATATCGCTATGAAAGATCAAATCTTGTCATAGTCAACCCGTTGAACATTGTCATAAACACTTTATCGAAATGTCGACTATTTCATATATGTGAAACATCCATGTCTGTTTCTTTATAGATCCAAATACGACCGATAGGTTTTTACACCTTTTCGGAGGGTCTTCCAAGTTCAAAAAACTTGATTTCTCGTATATGGAACTATCACGGATTTCATGGCTTCAAGCAATTTTACGGAGTCAGGGCCCATCATCGATTCTTTGCATGTAGTCGGTTCATCATTGTCAAACAATAATGATTTACTCTCAAATCTCAGCATTTGATTGTTTATCCGACCGACTTTGTTCAATAAAAACTTAGATCTCTGTGACCACAACCTTTGAGGCACATAAGCTATGGGCATTATGGCAGCCTCCAGAACGATTTCCGGCGCTGCGCAACTCATCACATTTAGCTAAGGTTCGTTAACCTTATCAAAGTTCTATTGTCCTCCCACTTAACTTTTACGAAAAATTCTTTTTTCAAGAAACTTCATGTTTCAAGCGACAAACCCTTTTGTCCTTGGTGTTATGGAGGAATAACCAATTTGTTATTCGAAATAACCTACAAAGACATGCTCATCCGACTTCGGTTGTAAACATCTTATGTTTATCATACCAAATTTAAGAAATGACAACTTGGGTTTTACCCCAAAATCATAACTTCCATGGTGTCATTTAAACGGATCAAGATGGAGCTCTTTTTAGTGTAAAAGTGGTAATCTCTAAAGCTTTTAATCTTTTAAAATATAATTGTAGTTTTATAAATAACACCTTTGATCCAACCATGCCAAACAAGATTTTATTACAAATCTCAAACACTCCATACTCCTATGGTGTTTCGGGAGGTGTAAATCTAGGTGTTTTGCTAAACTTGCAACTCAAATAAATCCCTTTATGATAAATCATAATTTATTTATTTTTCTTGTTACACTTGTAACTCAAATAAATCCCTTTATGATAGTTGGAGATGTGATCTAATACAGAACTTTTTTTCTAGAAAGAATTTGACATTTCTTCTTTGCACGGAAGCCCCAAAAGCTTTGGATCGTGACCACCTGGCAACAGAATGGCAGGCACATTACTTCCATTCTTCCGAGCTTATCAATTATCCAAGGATTTCGCATCCCATTCTAGATCAGAGATCCTTGCTCCTCATGAATTATTCGCCAAAGGAGACAGAATGAAGTAGGGCTACCCGGAGATTGGAATGTCGCCCTATCGGACGAGGAATCGATACCACACCTGAAACTTGCATCCCCTAGGTGAAGATGAAGCTGAACACTGAGGGGGTAGGATGTTGAATCTATCTATAGACATAGGATCCCCCATCCGAACAACTACGATATACTAATCTTCGATACAACTACGCCTATCGGCTTACGGCCGAGACCACTTTCAGATAGAGAGTCATGGGCTTCTATCAAGTACTGGAGGCAAGCTCGTCAACTAGTACATAGCCATAGAATATCTATGATGAGTCCAAGGTTTACGCATCCTATTTTCATCATAAATCATTTATTTTATTGTTACAATAATTTTCCACTTCATCTTGAAAGTCTTTGAAACATTTTCAAATATTTCATACTTCTTTCTCATTAAGTGAATATTCACTCAAATTTTCGGAGAAAGCATATGAAGTTGAAGTCCATCGCTTACGACTATACATAATGGACTACATACATCGATATGTATAAATTCCAATAATTTAGTCGTTCGTTCTTCTTTGGCCTTTGAACGAAGTTTCAATTATCCCGAGGAAAGTCTCACAAGTGTCACTTGATCAAATGAAAGACTCCAAAGATCCGTTAATATGGAGATTCTTCATGTTTTCTTTCCAATATAATTTAAACAGCGATGTCACTTCGTAAGTGATCTTCCAATCATTTGTCTTGCAACATTTTAGCATTAGTTTTTATGGATGTGATTTCTCCAACTAGATTTGTAAATAATCCATCTTATATGGAATACGGTAATTATTTGAACAACCTTTGTTCTCATAATACCTGATTTAAATAACAGTTATTAAAACAAATCTTAAGGTCAAGCTTTGATGTCAACGAGAAAGACAAACAATGATTTGTTTGTTTTCGATGAACATCATCACATATTCTCTTGCTAGTTACTTAGGCCATTGTGGTTTATGAATTGCGTCGTTCCGTATGAAATTTTATACTAACCAATTCGGTATCCAATACCCAAGAACCACATTGTTTAACAAGCAAAAAATACAACCATGACATGTATATCATCTATATACTTAAATTGGATATTTCCAATCATTTATTTTCTGCCAAATATATTTTATAGATTCTCTTTCAGCATTTCCTTTTCCTTTTAAAAGAATCTATCAACACCAATAGTGGCGCCATCTACATGACACATAGTCCAAAGCGTGTATATTCAAATACTAATACCTTTGGACTTGCACTTTGAAGTAGATCACCATCATCAACTGATCGGTATTCTTTCAAAATCCATTCTTTTATTAATCTTTTAGTGTAGTAAACACTTTACATACATCTTCTATTCATCCTTATCATGAATACTTTCACGATCAAGCTAATGTAGCTTATAAAGGAGAATCGTGAGTATAACATTACTTTACAAAACCTTTTTGGATTATTAGGATGTCTAGCATCTCCAACCTTCGCAAATTCTCATCCAATATGAGAACATATATTATACTCTATCATATTGCAACCAAAACATTGTTTCAGGTATCGTTATATCTGCCACACATGATGGTTTCTGAAACAATTCTTTTAGCTCCTAGATAAACTTGATACTAAAACAATCAAGAATCATGGAGGCAAACATGATACTTAAGATACTAACACTGGAATTGTTACTCTCGATTTAATACCAATTATTAAATTTCACGGAGTAAACAGAGTTTTCTGAAAGTTTGCAATAGTACTTTAAACTTTAGATTGACACTCAACACAATACGATACTAGTTCGTAAAGTAAATATCCAGAAATCTATAGTTCTATTATCTCAATTACAACTAAGCATAAGGTGGTGAACGAATGCCAATGACTACAACAAATTATGAAAATTCACTTTGATTTAATTTATGATAAATTGAGTTCTACTAATCCAAATTAGAAATTAACTCACACTCAAAAACGACATCTCTCGTGCCTTTTCGGTGATTACACGAACCAAATCCACTACACCAAGTCCGATCATCACGTGAGTCGGTGTAGCTTCAAAGGCGAGCATCAAATGGGCATCATATCTTCCATATGACTCATGCTTAACCTTTCGGTCCGTATTCTGAGGCCATGTCTGTACATTCTAGGCTCGCCAAGTAAGAACCTTAGTATTCACGTGTGTAACTGTCTTACACCCGAAATATGATCGTGGATCCAAGAACACTCGATCATCACGTGATGTCTTGGAGCGATGAAACATAATTGGTGCATACTTAAGGAAGAACACATTCTTATCTTGATATCTAAATGAGGGATCATCTTATTATGCTAATAAAACGTCAAACAAGCAATATAAGATGCAATCAAACATCACATGTTAATAAGTGAAATGATATGGTTCTTTCACTTGATCTCCATCATGTGCATCATGGTATGATCGCCATCATACCTCTATGTCTAAGGCCAAGGTCTATGGAACTTACACGTTATGTGTGTTGTAAGAGTATCAACTTATACATCTACTTACAACATCACCATATCATGACACTAACCCAGCAACAATCTAAACTAGACGCCTCTAATTTATCAATTGCAAGTTTTACGTGGCTTAGGGATTTCGAAGAAAGAATCCTTCTTACCTACGAACATGAACCACAACGAGGATAACAACCAAATTGTTGACAACTCGTTGCAAATTAGATATTAACTATAGTAGGAAAGACAGACACCCGCTAGCCACTTATGCAAAACTAGTTGCATGTCAAGCATGGAACAGATCTCATGTGCGAGGACATGTAAAGTTTGTCCGAGCCGCTTCATCCCCCTATGACACCAATATCCAAAGTACAACTAAGAAGCAATAAAATGATCATCATCACCCACACACTCATATGTGTACTACCCGTGCAAAGTATCTACGCATAGATCCGGCTCTGATACCACTGAAGGGTTTGCAACATAGAAAACAAAAAAATTCTATGATGGGAACAAAGCACCAAGATCTATCTACTAGATACAAGCAACAGGTGGATATACATCCATAGAATACAGACCCTTGAAGACCGTATAGCGTTAATGAGGTTGTACTCGTGGATGTTGTAGTCGAACGCTTGCCGATCTCAAGATCGTGATGACGTCCATCTAGTCCAGCCGGTCCATCACCATCACGTCGAGCACCACAAAGCAGTGGTGCATCCGTGATCGCACACACGTCCGGGTACCCCGAAAACCTCCGTGCCCTCTCTCCATCGAAGCAGCGGCAGCAACAAATCCTTCCAGAAAAAGCCACCGGGAACATGTATCTCGCTGATCCGAGACCATGGGGGAATTCTAAAGGTGGGAGAGAGATCCTTCGCGAGGAGGTGTAAGATGAGAGGAGGGAGTGGGGTGCCTTTTATAGGGAGAGGGGGCAGCCCCCTCCCATGGCGTGGCAGCCATGGAGGTGCCCCCACCTCTTCCACATTCATGTGGGTGGAGCTCCCACTCACATAAATAGCCACCCACTCAAAATTCCACTTACCTCCATTAAATTTCCACCAAATTTAATGTAATATATCATTAAATAAAACTATTTTATTTATTTATTCATAATTTTGTTAATTACTTTAATTAACAAACATTCACATAAAACCCCTTGCTAGTATTCAATTTCACATGTAGAACCAGTTTCAGCAATTTCAACCAAAACAGTTTTGGTGTCTAGTGAAATAAATTCCTGCGCTTTCCTTTTTCTTTATCTGGCATATTATTTGCTCCAAATGGTGTAGGTATCCATTAAGTGTGTCACTCTATGGTTCGCGATTAGTGTAGACATGATCGAGACCCCTCTCTGATCAATAATTATTAGCGGGACCTGGAGATCCATACTGACTCCCACATATTCAACGATGACTTCTGTGATTGTGTGAACCTTATACGTATGTAACTCAATCCTTTTGTCTCGCGATATATTACATGTCCGAAATTTGATCATCAGTATATCCATACCTAGTTTGATCTCGTTACCGACATGTACTCTTTTCTTGTTCCCGTGATATAATATTCTAGTGATCAAATCACTTGCTTGCAAGCTAATTAATGTGATATCACCGAGAGGGCCTAGAGTATATCTCTTCGTCATCGGGATGGAAAAATTCCACTCTTGATCTGTGAGCCTCAACATAACACCTTCGTAGCACTGAACCCATCTTTATAGTCACCCTATTACGGTGTGACATTTGATGTTATCAAGATACTCTTCCGGTGTTAGTGATTGACATGATCTCATGGTCTAAGGACTAAGATAACTTCGTATGATGTTATAGCAATATAAACACAATGACTTTGATCGTAATGCTATACTTCAGATGGATGTTCATTATACCATTCCAATAATGCTGTGACCTCGTTATTAACAACATCCAATGTCCATGATCAGGAAACCTTTGATCATCTTGTTAATCAACGAGCTAGTTTATAAGAGAGGCATAACTAGGAACTTCCTTTTTGTTTATTAAACACACATGTATTAATGTTTCTGTATTAATAAAATTACAGCATGCAAAATAAACATTTATCATAAACAAGGAATACGACAATAACCACTTTATTATTGCCTCTCGGGCATATTCCCTTCATAAGTTGCAAGCTACAGATAACTGCTTTAAGCAAAGTGTGTAAGGTAAACAATCCACTTGTTCCATGAACAATAGGCGTTGCTTTCTCCCTAGTGGCAATAACACATCTACAACCTTAGACATTTCTGCACTTCCCTTAGATTAAATAGAGGCATGAACCCACTATCGAGCATAAATACCCCCTCTTGGAGTCACTAGCATCTACTTGGACAAGGTATCTACTAGAAACGGAGAGCATGCAAGATCACAAACAACACAGACATGATAGAATCAATAAGACAAAACCATTAATTAATCTGACATAGAAATCTCAATATCCATCGGATCCCTGCAAACACAACATGCATGATTACAAATACATGAGATCTTGATCATGAGCGGAGCTCACAAGATCTAGACATGATTGCACAAAGGAGGAGATACAACCATCTAGCTACTACATGGACCCGTAGTCCAAGGTGAAACTACTCACGCTTCATACTGGAGGCTGGCATGATGAAGAAGAAGGCCTCCGGGATGATCTCCCCTCCAGCAGGGTGCCGGGAAGAGCTTCATATCCCCCTGATCTTGGGACGATGGTGGTGGCAGCTACAAAAGGTTTCATGGAATATTGATCGTGTGCTTAGGGTGTAGGCATCAGAGCGTCTTTATAGGCGAAGAGGCGAGTCAGGGGGGTCGCAAGGGCGGATGCACCCCCCAGGCGCGAGGTGGGCTCACCCACGCAGCTAGGGGGTGTGGCCCCCTGGTGACCCTCCTCCGTCTCGTATTCCGTCTTCGTGTTCCCCACGATAAAATATTGACTTTGGCTTTTGTCCCGTCCAATTTCGAGAATATTGATTTTCTGCCTTTCTGGAACCAAAAACAGAAGAAAACAGGCAATTGGCACTGTGGCATCTTGTTAATAGGTTAGTACCAGAAAACATATAAAAATACCTCAAAGTGTAGACAAAGCAAAGCAAAGTAGATACTAAACAAGCATGGAACATCAAAAAATATAGATACGTTTTCAACGTATCACTCATTTACATTTTTTTTAGAAAACATGCTCTCTATGCCCGGCTTTGAATTAACAAAGACAACAACGAAGAAATGATACACAGTGCTAAACTCAGCTTAGAACACATACCACACACCCAAGCACACTACCAAAGAAGCTACCACCGGTAGAGCGGACAACAAGCTCGGCCATTACTAAGACTACGAGGACTCGGAGCAGAGCTGGACAGCAACAGTGTCGGGCCGGAGCTCCCACAATAAAGAGCAAACGAACATGCACGCCGTCGACAGAACTCCTCCGTCGTAGAAACGCAACCGAAAGCCGACCACCCCCGGGAACCAACCTCCGATGTCCACAGACCGAACAATAGCCCCAAGGGAGCACCACACGGGAAGGGAAAGGGGGACAAGCCTTGCCGAAGGACGCCAAACGGGGACACACCACCGCCACATGACCTTCTAAGATCCGTGCGTCCTGCGCTCCCAGGCGGTGTCTCCAAGAAGAGCACGACATCGGAATGCCGCCACCGCCTGATCCAAGGGTCTTGGGTTTTCACCCGGAGAAAGCAGATGAAAGGAGATTAGCCACACAACGCCTTCAGGAAGGGGACGACATCCTCGGACATCACCACCGTGGCCCAGAGGGGCAAGGGTTTCCCCTCGGAAGAATCACCGTATACTAGAACTCCAAGATGACATCTTCAAGAAGATCACGACGCAGAGGCGCCGCTACCGCCTGATCCGAGGATCCTGGGTTTTCACCCGGAGCACAAAACCATGCCACGCAGCTCGTTGGCACCACATCGTCCTGGTGCTTGACATGGGAGCACTTCGTTGGAAACGCCAAGAGCAAGGTATGATGAGCATAACAATTCCGATAGTATTTCCTTACTAGCTTTTCTGGAACCAAAAATAGCAGAAAATAGGCAACTAGTACTGTGGCAACTTGTTAATAGGTTAGTACCAGAAAACATGTAAAAAGAACCTCAAAGTGTAGACAAAGCAAAGCAAAGTAGATACTAAACAAACATGGAGCATAAAAAATTATAGATACGTTTTCGACGTATCACGTCCCTACGACCATGGCGACCGACCAACACCAGAACCCTTCGCACGCCCTCCAACCACAAGGCTCACCATCGACCGGGGCCGCCACCTCGGGAACCAAGCCGCGCCCAACCGAGAGTTGAGGAGGGAGCCGAGAGTCACCGCCACGAGGTCCATGGAGACCGGAGATCTGACTAAGAAGGGTCCAATTTCCAGATCGATGGCCGGAGGCCCCCAGGCTGCCGACGCCATGGGATCTGGGGAGGGGAAAGAGCTCCAGGGGTCGAGGACTCTGCATCCAATTGGGGCAGTCCAACAGCCGAGCATCCCATCGCCTCCAGGAGCCGACTCAGTGCCGCAGGGCATCGCCGAGGCCATGACCAGGAGCGCCGCCAGGACTCATAGCGTGCCACCAAACGACAATCGAGCAGTAGCTCACGCCGCAAGCCGCCTCTGCCGCCAGGAATCGGCAGCCGCCCGCACACCATACCCGCCGAGCCGCTACACCACGTGAGGAAGGCCACGCCCCCGATGAGTGCCGTGCCCCCGCTGCCCGCAGCCGCCCGCACCGCCACCGAAGAATGGGAGAGAGGAGAGGCCCTGATGCGCTCAGATCACTATAGAGCTTCGTTGGGAGAACCCAAGAGGAAAGTATGATGAGCATAGGAGCAAGTCTTCCCTTAGAAAGAAACCAAGGTTATCAAACAAGTAGGAGGAAGGAAACGACCCAAAGGTGTTGCTAGCAACTTCGAAACATGCACAACACAAACTCAAGACTTTGCCCAACGAACAGTGAGACTGTCAATCTCACCGGTTTGCTGAAAACAAAGGATTAACTGTATGGTGTGGAAGGTAATGGTGGTTTGCATAAATTAAACAGTAACAGTGGAAGATGTATCAATGGTAAAGATTCGACCGGGGTACATAGTTCAATAGAGGTGTTATCCTTAAGATAAACAACATGGCATGCTGGGAACACAAATTATAGCAGGGCAATTGACAGGACAGAGCAAGGCACAACAATGCAATACTAGACATTCATGATCCTATGAGATTTGATTGGGCAATACAACAAGATACATAGACCGCCATCCAACTGCATCTATGACTAGTAATCCACCTTCAGGTTATCATCCGAACCCCCTCCAGTATTAAGTTGCAAGCAACGGATAACTTCTTTAAGCAAAGTGTGTAAGGTAAACAATCCACTTGTTCCATGAACAAGAGATTGTTGTTTTCTCCCTAGTATAAATATCACATCTACAACCTTAGAGATTTCTGTCACTTCCCTTAGATTAAATAGAGGAATGAACCCAATATCGAGCATAAATACACCCTCTTGGAGTCACTAGCATCTACTTGGCCAAGATAGCTACTAGAAACGGAGAGCATGCAAGATCACAAACAACACAGACATGATAGAATCAATAAGATAGAATCTTTAACCAATCTGACATAGTAATCTCAATATCCATCGGATCCCCGCAAACACAACATGCATGATTACAAATAGATGATCTTGATCATGAACAGTGCTCACAAGATCTAAACATGGTAGCACAAAGGAGGAGAAACAACCATCTAGCTACTACATGGACCCGTAGTCCAAGGTGGAATTACTCACGCATCATACCGGAGGCTGGCATGGTGATGAAGAAGACCTCCAGGATGATCTCTCCCCTCTGGCAGGGTGCCGAGAAGAGCTTTAGATCCCCCGATCTAGGGACGATGGTGGCGGCTGCTATAGACTGTTTCGTGGAATATTGATCGGGTACTTAGGGTTTTGGTATCGGGGGATTCTTATAGGCAAAGTGGTGAGGAAGGGGGAACCCGGGGTGGCCGCACCCCCCAGGCGCGGGCCAGGTCTGTCCGCGTAGCCAGGAGGGCTTATAGATCCCATGCGACGTCTTTACGCGGAATTGGAAGGAACACTACATTGTTGCAAAGAATAGCTCGCATGCGACGCTGATGAGGCAACTAATAGCCCAGGGCCACACATGCCATAAAACGGTTGTTAAGGACGCATTTAACTTTGTTCCAAGATTAGGGTTAAGCCAAACCGGTCGTTGGGACAGCCAGCAAACCAACCGCTTCCGACAGAGAGCGCGCATCACACTTACTGTAGCTTCCCCGACGGTGGCGGCGGACCTCACCCATCGTTCTTGGCAGCGACAGGGCATTTATTTTAGGCGGCAACACTTTCAGTCGACAGCGAAGGTGGTGAGTTCCATTTGAAACCCAATTCCTCTCACATTCTTCTCAATTCGAGATCTGAGCGTGCCCATTGATGCTAGATTGTGGAGGCCAGGCGGGTGTGCTGAACGGGGCGAGGGGGAAAGAGATGGATCCGGGAGAGGGGACTTCTAATCGGTATATCCCGCATCTCTGCACTTAATTTCTATAAGTTTCAGCTCCTTATTCACTTCCGCTAGCTCACAGTGCCCGCCAAAAATAGGGGAGACGATGTTGCACGGCACACATTCGAATTTTGTATCAAATTCTTTCCCTCTAGGGTTGTTTTAGTTGATGGTAGCACGCAACTCATTGAGAGAGACACTATTTTTTAAATGGGAGGTGGAATTAGAACATGTTGATCCCGAAGAGCTAATAAACATGGGAGAGGAGGCGGTGAGGAAAATGGTGGAAAAAATTGGGGATAGTGTGGTTTGGGGGTCAGAGCAAGAAGTTTCTTTGTTACGATTGATGATCGAAAATGTGACTATGTTAGGATTGAGACAGGGGAACATATAGTTGATGAAATCGATGAGCGAAATGGTGGACAAGCAAAATTATTCTATTTTTAGCACAACTCATTGATCCGGAACCTGATTCGAGGGTTGGATATGTGGCCTCGAAGCTGGTTGCTTAGATGGTCGACGATGATTGGGCTGCATAAAGGCAAGTAATGCCTATACTTACTGAGTTGGAAGTGTTAATAGTGGAGGCTGGTGCTAATGCACAAGGGGAGGCTGCAGATGCTAATGCACAAGGGGCTACACAAAATATTGTAACTGTTGATTGGAATTCAGTTGAGATACGTGCCCGGACTGATTTGTTCATTGCACCAATAGATGACATTGAAATGACAAAGCTTTTTGGCATTCCTATAGATGACACAGACAAGGAGAAGAAGAGGGACGAAGCTGCAAATGATGGTGACAACCATTTAAGAGATGAAGAGGCAGATATAGATCCAGGGTTGTTGGAAAATGCTGCAGCTCATGTAGATGATGCACATGATGATGAGCTAGTAACAGTTTATGACAAAGAGGACCCAGTTATTGAAGTTGGGATATTGTTTCCAAGCATGGATGAATTCAGGATGTGTTTCAGGACATATGCAGTCAAACGTGAGTTTGCTACCAAGACTTTGTGGACTAATAAAAAGAAGTTCTATGCAAAATGCATAGGTTATGCTGGCGGTGCTAGGACTTGCAAGTGGTATATATCTGCTAGACGCCAACCTGATGAAAGGACAATAAGTGTGAATCAAATTCCAAAAGCTCATACTTGTATTACAACTTCTCAAACAGTTACAAAGATGACATCACAATTATGGGTTGCAGAAAAAAATCAAGCCTATTTTAGCCACAACACCAAACAACACTGCAAAGAGACTAAAAATAGACTTGGAAAAGCAGTATCCCATTAAGCTGAATTATACTACAGTGTGGAAGGCAAAGCAAAGGGCAATGAAGGAGCTATATGGTGATTGGGCAAATACCTTTTGAATGTTTTATAACTTCAAAGCAGAAGTAAAGAAGAGGTCACCTGGCAGTGTTGTGGAGATACATACTGAGGTAACAACTGATGGGAAAGTCTTCTTCTCTAAATTCTTCATGGCTTTAAAGCCTTGCATCAATGGCTTCAAAGTAGGGTGTCGTCCATATTTGAGTATAGACTCATCATTCTTGACTGGAAAGTTGAATGGTCAACTAGTAGCATGCAATGCTTTAGATGGACATATGTGGATGTTCCATGTAGCTATTGGCATGTTTCAGTCTGAGATAGAGGCATTATGTACATGGTTCATGATGCAGTTGAAAAGATGCATAAGGCCAGTTTCTCCATTGGCAATGCACATAGATGCATGTAAAGGTATAGAAAATGCAGTGAATATTGTTTTCCCTCATGCTGAGCAGAGGGAGTGCTTCGGCCATATGTGGATGAATTTGATCAAAAAATTCAGAGGAGATGATTTTTGGACGCATGTGGCCAGCAACAAGATCTTACACCAGACAGACACATTCATATCACCTTGAGAAGATTAAGGCGGCATGCTCTGAGGAGGATAGGTTCAAGTTTTGTACATGGTTGGAAACTTACCATTCTATTTTATGGTACAGGTCAGGTTTTAACACTACCATCAGATGTGATCATATCAACAATAATTTGGTAGAAATTTTCAACGACAAAGTGAAGGAGTTAATAGACTTGCCTGTCCATGACATGGTTGACCAGATCAGGATCATGATAATGAGGTTGTGGGAATTGAGAAGAAGGCTTGGTGATGTTCTTCAAGGAGATAAGCTTCCTGATGTTGTGCAGCAGGTGGTCAACAGGAGCAGAAATCTTGCACATTTGCGTGTTGAGAAATCCTCATTGTGGGGTGCTAAAGTCAGAGATACAAATACTGGCAGGAGGCATGTTGTTGACACTCAATTGCATGAATGCACATGCCTTGAGTGAAAACACACAGGGAAGCCTTGTGAGCATGCCATACTTTTCTTGGCCTCCAAACACAAGCTAAATATGCACCCATATTTGCATGAGTATTATTCTGTAGCAAAATTCAAGGTTGCATATGGAACACCAATTCCAGCACTTACAGACCAGTCTCAGTGGCCTGAAGTGGACGTTTAGTTATCCTTGTGTCCTCCTTTGATGAAAAGAAAGGCTGACAGGCCCAAGTAGAGTAGATTCAAGGCTTGGTTTGAGAAAGGTGGGAGCAGCAAGAAGGGAAAGAAAGATGCCAAGCCAACAAGGTCCCAAAAAGGTAACAAGTAGATGCAAACTCTGTGAAGAACTTGGACACCGTGCTGGCTCTACCAATTGCAGACACACTACTGAAAAGCCAAAGTATGTTCATCCAAAATCTATGTATTTCTTGTTGATGATTTTTCTCCCCTAACTAACTTGCTTGTTTTCAGGAGGAAGCGTGGAGAAAAAGTCCCACCTCTTGTTGTTGAAGAATGCTGGCTAGTGAAAAGGATAAGAATCAATATCCAAAGAAAGAAGAGAACTAACCAGATCATGTTTGGTGCTGCTAATGTGCAATCTGAACTTGTTTTGGAGGATGATGTGCAAACGGTTGAGGTGCAATGTGAACCTGTTAATGTTGTTGAGGCTTTAGGGCACACCGTTTCTGATTTGGAAGCTTTGGTACAAAATGGGGGGCAAAATTAGCATGTTGTTGAGGCTCTGGTGCAAAATGAGCATGTTGATGAGGCTGTGGTGCAAAATGACCATGTTGATGAGGCTCTGGTGCCAGATTGTGTTGTTGAGGGGGTGCAGGAGGTGAAGGATACTCTTGGACGTGCTGTGGGGGAGGCCATATGGTTATGGTAAGAAAAAGAAGAGCATAAACCTGTTGTGTGGTGTGAAACTTGTGAAGGAGAAGAAAACGAGGGGTAAGAAGAGCCAAAAGAAATAGACTTTGAATTTGGCAATTGTTGTTGTTGTAAACATTTGTTATTGTAATAATTTGGCACTTGTTGTTGTAATAATTTGGCACTTGTTGTTGTAAACATTTGTTATTGTAATAATTTGGCACTTGTTGTTGTAATAATATGGCCGAATTAAAATATGATGGTAAATTTGAATTTCAACTAATGTAGCTATGTGTACTTTTCTATGTTTGTATGAGCTTCCAACGTTTTTATCATATGTATAGTACAACTCATCCTCACCCTGATCCCTTTTGTGAAGTACAACTCACCCTCACCCAAAATGTGGTAGAAATGGGTTCCAAAGCTAGGGTAAACCACCCCATTTCTAACCAAGTTTTTTTTGACCATTTCTAAAACCAGGTTTGATATTTTTCCTCACAACTATGTCACATAAAATGACACCATGCGAAGTTTTTTTTTGAATTAGTTATGCACATTTGAATGTCTTGTCAAACTTTGTGAAGAATTTTCCTAAATATTCTTAGCTAGGGGGTGAGGCTCACTAAACTAGCATTTGATCTCTGATCAAATAGCATGTTGTGAACCTAAAAATGATTTTTACAAAAAATCATCAGCATGAAATCATGTACCTGTAGTTCATATCTTACCCACTTCCAACCGGTGCGGCAGGATTTGTCTTTTTCACCAGGGATGGAAGAAAAGGTTTGAGATACCCAAGTTTTGACATTGTACATGCTAGGTGGTCTAGTATTTTTTAAAATAGGATGTTACCATTTTGAAACTTCAATTTGGTGGATGCTTCACAAATCCCTCCCTTTCGGCACTAAGAAAATGGAAAATGGATTTTCTGTGCATCGAAAAGGAAAACTTTCTTCTACAACATTGGTAGTCATCCCATTATACACGTGCATTCACAGTATGGGCACATTATCACAAACTATGCCTTGATTCTATCCATATCATTGGTCATTTGACCCGAAAGCCAAAAACCTCAGAGGAGATAGGTCATTTTGTGAAGGTTTTTTTGAAATATGATCAATATACCAAGTTTGATATTTTTCCTCACAACTATGTCAGATAACATGACACCATGCGAAGGTTTTGTATTTTTTTGATTTTTTTTTGAATTAGTTATGCACATTTGAATGTCTGGTCAAACTTTGTGAACGATTTTCATAAATATTCTTAGCTAGGGGCTAAGGCTCACTAAACTAGCATTGGATCTCTGATGAAATAGCATGTTGTGAACCTAAAATTATTTTTACAAAAAATCATCAGCATGAAATCATGTACCTGTAGTTCATATCTTACCCACTTCTAGCCGATTCGGCAGGATTTGTCTTCTTCACCAGGGATGGAATAAAAGGTTTGAGATACTCAAGTTGGGACATTATACATGCTATGTGGTCTAGTATTTTTGAAAAATAGGATGTTACCATTTTGAAACTTCAATTTGGTGGTTGCTTCACAAATCCCCCCTTTCGGCACTCAGAAAATGGAAAATGGATTTTCTATGCGTCAAAAAGGAAAACTTTCTTCTACAACATTGTTAGTCATCCCATTATACACATGCATGAACAATATGGGCATATTATCACAAACTATGCCTTGATTCTAGCCATATTATTGGTCATTTGACCTGAAAGTCAGAAAACCTCGGAGGAGATAGGTCATTTTATGAAGGGTTTTTTGAAATGTTATCAATATACCAAGTTTGATATTTTTCCTCACAACTATGTCACATAACATGACACCATGCGAATGTTTTGTATTGTTTTGATTTTTTTAATTAGTTATGCACATTTGAATGTCTGGTCAAACTTGTAAACCCCGTTGACTGCATCCTAAACCCAGCTAACCCTAAGACCGAATGAGGAACGTAGATCTAACCCTAGCACGACACCGTGGCCGTCCGATCGCGTCTTCTATAAGGATTCCGCGAATGACTCTAGGCGAGCCGTGGGACGACTTGTTATGCAACCTGATTGGTTGGCGTCTCTTAGAAGGATTTCGCGGCTAGCTCTTGGTGATCCGTGGGATGGATGATTCTGAAATCTGATTGGCTCGCATCATTTTTTTCCATAAACAAATAAGGTACAGCGTGGCACACTCCTTTGACCGTTGGACCGAGTGTGGCATGCGAGGGTGCTGGGCGGGGCGGGCTGCACGTGACAGAAGCATGCATGCATGCCATGCAGCTGTCTCGCGTCGCAGTCTAGCTATTTTGCGTCGCAGTCTAGTTACTCCCTTCGTTCATGTGCCATAGAAAAACATGCAATTCCAAAAAATTACTCCCTGATTTATGCATTAATTGCCTCCATTCTAATAATTTTTCGAGTAGGCTAAATCATGCATTTATTGCCCTGATTTACTACCCTGCAGTTACTTAAATGATCCATTTTCCTCTCCGGTTGGTTTTTCATGCATGCATGCGGTGTAAAAATAGTGGGACTTTCTTTTGCATACGGTGTGAACTTGTGATTACTGCGACTAATAAAGACTAAGTGTTTCTTCTTCCCTTGTGCTACTTGGCATACAGTGTGAACAAAGTTGCATGCGGTGACAACTCTTAATTAAGGGTGCCCCTTAATTAAGCTCCCAATCAGGAGAAGTCCACGGACAGTAATTAGGGTGCCTTTCTCATTTTTCTCGTCCAATAACAAATCACTTAGTTTCATAATATGAAAAATTTGTGTAATATATGTTAATATATTTATCTACAAGATTGGTCAAATCTGACAAAGTTTGACTTAGACAAAACCTAGAAGTACACTTATTTACGCAGTGCGTGTGACTTTGGACTGTCAGGCTGTGAATGCTGCGGGCTCTGATGCGCTGCGTGGTGCGTGGGACTTTGGAATCAGCATGACTTGGGTGCCCGCCTGACTTTGGACTTTTTTCTGTCTTTCCCATTAATGCATGCATGCAGGGACGATGCAGGGAAGGGTCACGTCGCATCCTAGCAATTGTTTTGCATTGACCGCATTGATAGCGCACGCGGCTACGCCCGCTACCTACACGCAACGCAGCGCACACAGCTGCACAACGCAGGATTCCCGCGCCCCGCCTTCACGCTGAGCCCCGCTGATTCATGGTTCCGGCCTCAATAAATAGTGGCAACGCCTTCGCCTCCTCATATTCAACCTCGAGTCGAAAAGAAGCTCCTTTGCCTCCTCCCAGCCCCAAAAAAACCCTCTCCAGCGAGAAACAATGGCGACCTCCCCCTTCCGATGGTGTTCCGACTCCAAGGTCAGCGACAAGGACAACCACCCAGAATATAGGCAGTTCTGGGAGAAGGAGGCGCCCCCGAGGCGTCGCAAGCGATGGACACGACGCAAAGCCTCGGCCAACCCCTGGGCCCATGGGCCCTTTGTCCACAACCCCCACCCCTTCCGCGTCGGCAACCTCCCCGACTCGGGCCCCTCCGACGAGGCCCTTAGTGACGAGGTTTAATCTCGTCAATGCCCATTGTTATGGACTTGGGTTTTGGAGAAGATGGGGATGCTGGAGATCATGAAGCAGTTAGCAAACAAGCAACACGGTACACGAGGTTTACCCAGGTTCAGGCCCCCGGAGGGAAAACCCTACTCATGCTTGTCTGCTCTTGATTACAGCGGAACCGGTGACTACAGGGGTGCGCAGATGCAATCTGGCATGGAGGTGTGTATGCGGAAGTATGAGAGAGAGATCTAGGTCGTACTCTCCTGGACTTTATATAGACTTAGGCAGGTCCCGGGCACAGATCTAGTCGGTTACAGGTTCTAGGGTTTACCCCTTTGAATTTCCTATTTACTCTAGTCTTGTTCTCCAAGGATCCGAAGGCGTCATGGGCCTTGGCCACCCGAAAATATTCATGGGCCAGCGTATATTTTCCGTGGGCCTTGAAAGGGTTTCGCGGCATAGTAAATCAAAATTTTCTACGGATGCGAACAGAGGGAAAGCCAAGATCTAATCTAGGAGATGCAATCAACGAGAGAGATTGGATTAGATCTTCATACCCTTGAAGATTCGCACAGCGGAACGTTCATCGGAACGTGGGTGATGTAGTCGTACTCGCTTCTCCTCCTCGCGATCCGATCCGATCCGATCTAGCACCACAAGTTGCGGTGCCTCCGTGAGATGCACACGTGCAGCACCTCGACGTCTCCTCCTTCCTCGGACCAGCAAGTATGGTGGAGAGATAGATTGGATCTACAACACGACGGCGTGGTGTATATGGTGGAGAATTTCTGCAGCAGGGATTCGCCTACAAACAGTCGGGAGGGAGAGAGGAAAGCTAGCAAGGCGGCTAGGGTTTGGAGGAGAGGTGTGGGGGGTTGGTGCTCCCCACCCCTCTTTATATAGAGGGGGGGCGCAGCCCCTCCCCAAGCCCAAAGGATAAGGAGTGGGGGCATGGACTCTCCTCTTCTAGAAACCCTATCTCTAGTTTAAAGCGATTTAAACTCTCTAGGATCGGCTGGGCCCTATGGGGCCTTGTGCCCTGTCCCAATGCGTCCAGGACACTCCCTCATAGGCCCATGCCCCTCCCGGAAGGCGGGCCACGTTGGTCCCTTCCGAAGGTTCTAGAAGCTTCGGTTCGCACAATACCGATTAACCCGAACAATTCGAACTCCAAAACTGCGACTTATATGAATCTTATTCTCCGACCACTCGGAACCTCTCGTGATGTCCCGGATCCCATCCGAGACTCCGAACAAAAACTCATAAACCAATTATCCAATCTATCCTAGCGTCGAGACACGTTAAGTGTGTGACCTGCGGGTTCGAGAATATGCAGACATGATCTTCTATCAATAATCAACAGCGGGGTCTGGGCACCCATATTGACTCCCACACATTCATCGATGATCATATCGGATGAACCACGATGTCAGGATTCAATCAATCCCATATATATATTCCCTTCGTCTCGCGATATTTTACTTGCCCGAGATTCGATCGTCGGTACCGTCATACCTAGTTCAATCTCGTTCACAGCAAGTACTTTACTCGTTCCGTAATCCGATATCACTTTGTGATTAACTCCTTAACCACATGCTTGCAAGCGGTGTTGATATCGATTACCGAGTGGGCCCGAAGTATATCTCTCCAACTTGGGAGGGACAAATTCCATCTCGATACATACAACCCAACAGATACTTTCCGATCACCTGAGAGACACCTTTATGATCACCCTCTCATAGGATGACGTTTGATGACCTCAAAGATTTCTTCCGGTACCAGGGAGTTGCATTATCTCAAGGTCTAAGGAATACAATATTTGACATAGGAAAAGCTTCGCAAAGATGAACACGATGATACGATCTAATTGCTTCGCTTAGTTTGGGTCTGTCCATCATATCATTCTCCAATGAAATGATCTCATTATCAATTGACAACTCATGCCTATGGTTAGGAAACCTTAACCATCATTGATCAATGAGCTAGTCCTTAGAGGCGTACCAGGGACACGGTGTTGTTCACAAACCACACAAGTATTAATGTTTCCGCTTAATACAATTCTAGCATGGAATATAAACTTTATCATGAACAAGAATTATAATAATAACATCTTTATTATTGCCTCTAGGGCATAATTCCAACAGTCTCCCACTTGCACTAGAGTCAATAATCTAGTTTACATCTGGCAACAATCTCACACCCATGGCACTAAGGTTTTGATCATGTTTTACACGTGGAAGAGGTTTAGTCAATGGATCTGCAACATTCAGATCTGTATGTACTTTGCTAATATTCAGATATCCATCTGCAATATAATCTCGGATTATATGAAACTTGCGATTGATATGCTTGATCTTTGGATGATATCTTGGTTCCTTAGCGAGTGCTATGGCGCCAGTGTTGTCACAAAATATCTCCAGTGGGTCCAATGCACTTGGAACCACGCCAAGCTCAGTGATGAAGTTTCTGATCCAAACTCCTTCACTTGACGCTTCTGCAGCAGCCATGTATTCCGCTTCCACTGTAGATCCCGCGATCACGCTTTGCTTGCAGCTTCTCCAACTCACAGCTCCTCCATTCAAAATATAAACGTATCCTGTCTGAGATTTGGAATCATCCTTGTCGGTGTCAAAACTAGCGTCGACGTAACCTTTTACGACAAGTCGTTCATCACCCCATAGACTAAGAACATTTCTTTAGTCCTATTCAGTACTTTAGGATGTTCTTCACGGCTGTCCAAAGGTTCCACCTGGATCACTTTGATATCTGCTCGTCAAACTAAGAGCATTGGACACATCCGGTCTAGTACACAGCATGGCATACATGATGGAACCTATGGCCGAGGCATAAGGCACTTTGATCATAGCTTCCCTATCATTTACCGTAGCTGGACACTGAGCCTTGCTCAATATCTTACCTGACAACATAGGCACTGAACCTTTCTTTGCCTTATCCATTCTAAACCTTTTCAGAACTTTGTCTAGGTATGTACTCTGGCTTAAAGCTATCATGCGTTTTTGTCTATCTCTATAGATTTTGATGCCCAATATATAAGCAGCTTCACCTAGGTCTTTCATTGAAAAACACTTGTTCAAATAACTCTTCACATCGTTAAGCATGTTGATGTCATTTCCGATAATCAATATGTCATCCACATACAGTACCAGAAACGTCACCGAGCTCCCACTCACTTTCTTGTAGATGCAAGCTTCGTAGCAATTTGGAATAAATCCAAAGCTCTTGATCACTTGATCAAAACGATGGTTCCAACTCCGAGATGCATGCTTCAGTCCATAAATGGAACGCTGAAGTTTGCATACTTTACTAGCATCTTTAGGATCGACAAAACCTTCGGGTTGCATCATATACAACTCTTCATCAATGTTCCCATTGAGGAAAGCAGTCTTGACATCCATCTGCCATATTTCATAATCATGAAACGCAGCAATTGCTAATAAAATCCGAATGGACTTAAACATCGCTACGGGAGAGAAAGTCTCATCGTAGTCAACACCTTGAACTTGTCGAAAACCCTTCGCAACAAGCCGTGATTTATAGACAGTAACATTACCATCCGCGTCCGTTTTCTTCTTGAAGATCCATTTGCACTCAACAGCCTTTCGGTCGCTAGGAGGGTCCACCAAAGTCCATACTTGGTTTTCGCTCATGGATCCCAATTAGGATTTCATGGCTTCTAGCCATTTCTCAGAGTCTGGGCTCATCACCGCTTCCTCATAGTTCATAGGTTCACTGTCTTCTACTAACAAGACAGTCAAGACAGGGTTGCCGTACCACTCAGGAGGGGCACGCGACCTTGTCGACCTGCGACGTTCAGTAGCAGCATCGTCCGAAGCTTCATGATCCTTGTCATTAGCTTACTCTATTGTTGGTGCAAAGCGCATGGAACAATTTCAGGTGTTGCGCTACTCTCCAATTCAAGAGAAGGTTCAATAACCTCGTCAAGCTCTACTTTCCTCCCACTCACTTCTTTCGAGAGAAACTCCTTCTCAAGAAAGGAACCGTTCTTTGCGACAAACACTTTGCCTTCGGTTCTGTGATAGAAGGTATACCCAATAGTTTCCTTAGGGTATCCTATGAAGACGCATTTCTCCGCTTTGGGTTCGAGCTTGTCCGACATCAACTTCTTGACGTAAGCTTCGCATCCCCAAACTTTAAGAAACGACAACTTAGGTTTAGCACCAAACCACAGTTCATACGGTGTCGTCTCAACGGATTTAGATGGAGCCCTATTTAAAGTGAATGCAGCGGTTTCTAATGCATAACCCCAAAATGATAATGGCAAATCAGTAAGAGACATCATTGATCGGACCATATCTAATAGGGTTCGATTCCGTGCTCGTACACACCATTCTTTTTGTGGTGTTCCGGGTGGCGTGAGTTGTGAAACGATTCCACTTGCTTTAAGATGCGTGAGAAAATCATAACTTAAATATTCACCTCCACGATCGGATCGTAGAAACTTAATCTTTCTGTTACGATGGTTCTCCACTTCATTCTGAAATTCCTTGAACTTTTCAAATGTTTCAGATTTATGTTTCATTAAATAGATATACCCATATCTACTTAATTCATCGGTAAAAGTGAGGAAATAGCGATATCCACCGCGCGTCGAAACACTCATCGGTCCGCATACATCGGTATGTATGATTTCCAACAAGTCCGTTGCTCGCTCCATCATACCGGAGAACGGGGTTTTGATCATCTTGCCCATGAGGCATGGTTCGCATGTGTCAAATGATTCAAAATCAAGTGACTCCAAAAGTCCATCAGAATGGAGTTTCTTCATGAGCTTTACACCAATATGACCTAGACGACAGTGCCACAAATAAGTAGTATTATCACTATCTACTTTGCATCTCTTAGCCTCAATGTTATGGATGTGTGTTTCATCCCTTTTGAGATTTAGAAGAAATAAACCATTCACAAGAGGTGCATGACCATAAAAGATGTTACTCATATAAATAGAACAACCATTATTCTCCGATTTAAATGAATAACCGTCTTGCAATAAACACGATCCAGAAATAATGTTCATGCTCAACGCAGACACATAATAACATTTATTAAGGTTTAAAACTAATCCCGAAGGTAAAACTAAGGAGAGCGTCTTGACGCCATCACATCAACTCTTGATCCGTTGCCAACGCATCGTAACCTCATCCTCGCAAGCCGCCTATTCCGTAGCTCTGCTTTGAGTTACAAATATTAGCAACGGTATCAAATACCCGGGCACTACAACGAGGGCTAGTAAGGAAAACATCAATAACATGTATATCAAATATACCTTTGATGGTGCCAGCCTTCTTGTCCGCTAAGTACTTGGACGATGCTTCCAAAGGACCCTTGTCCTTGCAATAGAAGCACTCAGTGTCGGGCTTAGGACCAGACTTGAGCTTCTTCTCAGCAGGGGCATTGCGCTTGCCGCCGCCCTTCTTGAAGGGCTTCTTTGCTCCCTTACCTTTCTTAAAGGAGGGTTTGTTGACCATCAACACATGATTATCCTTCTTGATGTCCACCTCCGCAGCCTTCAGCTTTGCGAAGAGCTCGGTGATCATATCAGTGGAGCCAATCTGATTATGAGTCACTACAAAACTTTTGTAGTTGGGAGGGAGTGATTGCAGAACCCTGTCAATCTTGAGCTCCTCTGGAATCGTGCATTCCAATTGCTCAAGGCGTTGAGTGCAGCCCGACATCTTTATGGCGTGCTCACTAACGGAACTCCCTTCCTCCATCTTGCAGTTAAAGAACTTCTCGGAGATCTCATATCTCGAGCGGCTGAGTCTGAAACATGGTTTCGGCTCCTCGAGAATCTCGAAGGGCCCGGATACTCTTCAAAACGATTTTGAAGCTCGGTTCCATAGCAAACAACATGGTGCTCTTAATCACACCATAATCATCTTTATGCCGGTAGACAGCTTTCTCATCACCGGTAGCGATTGCGAGGGGGTCACCTAACGCTTTACCAAGGACATAGTCCTTTTGTCCGCCAGACAGAATGATTCTTAGATTGCGGAACCAATTGGTGAAGTTAGACCCATTGTTTCTAAGCTTTTCCTTCTCAGCAAAAACGTTGAAGTTGAAGTTGGATTTGGCCATGTGATCTACATTATTTGCAAGTACAATTTAGACTATGTTCATGATAAATAGTTCAAATTACTAGATGAACTCCCACTAAATTCAACATCCCTCAAGTTGTTTAGTGAACACGATCCAAATTCACCACACCTAATCCGATCATCACGAGAAGAGATGTGGTATCAATGGTGGACAACAAAGTGTCGATCATATCATTCATATGACTCATGCTTAACCTTTCGGTTCTTGTGTTCTGAGGCCATGTCTGTACATGCTAGGCTCGTCAAGCTAGACCCAAGTATTTCTGCGTGTGCAAAACTGGCTTGCACCCGTTGTATGTGAGCGTAGAGTCTATATCACCCGATCATCACGTGATGCTTGGACACGACGAACTTTCGCAACGGTGCATACTTGGGGAGAACACAGTTTTTATCTTGATCTTTAAGTGAGGAATCATCTTATAATGCTACCGTCGCGATCTAAGCATAATAAGATACATAAAAGGATAAACATCACATGCATATAACTTTATGTGACATGGTATAGCCAATCTTCAAGAATGATCTCCATCTTGTGCGTTCGGCATGATCTCCATCACTCCACCATGATTGCCTCCACCACGAATAGCAACTACAACTATTGCTAACTACTTAGCGATAAAGTAAAGCTATTACATGGCGTATAAGAAGTTGACTCTGGTCATACACAATTATAAAGACAACCATATGGCTCCGCCGGTTGTGTACTCATCGACATGCAAGTCGTGAAACATTACAAAACATGATCATCGCATACAATATACACATCACATCTTGGGCCATACCATATCACAGAACACTCGCAAAAACAAGTTAGACGCCTCTACTTTGTTGTTGCATGTTTTACGTGGCTTATGCGAGTAGATGCTAAGAACGATTCTTACCTACGGAAAGCCACAACGGTGATATTATGGTTGCCAAACTCCGTGTTAATCCCATGACAACTATAGTGAGAGAAACCGACATCCACGATCGCATGTGTGGAACAAGCCACACGTCAAGTGCGAGCGGTCTCGCTGACGGCGTCACAGAAGGTTGGCCTGGACCGCAATCTCACTATCCCGTCATAAGAAGAACACAAACAAGAGGCTTGCAACAGAAAACATCAACGCCAAGAACAACCATGTTGCATTCTACTCGTGAAACACATCTACGCATAGATCTAGCTCGATACCACCGAAAGGGTTTCGGCATAGTAAATCAAAATTTTCTACGGATGCGAACAGAGGGAAAGCCAAGATCTAATCTAGGAGATGCAATCAACGAGAGATTGGATTAGATCTTCATACCCTTGAAGATTACGCACAATGAACGCTCATTTAACGTGGGTGATGTAGTCGTACGCTTCTCCTCCTCGCGATCCGATCCGATCTAGCACCACAAGTGGCGGTGCCTCCGTGAGATGCACACGCAGCACCTCGGCGTCTCCTCCTTCCTCGGACCAGCAAGTATGGTGGAGAGATAGATTGGATCTACAACACGACGGCGTGGTGTATATGGTGGAGAATTTCTGCGAGGCTTCGCCTACAAACGATGGGAGGGAGAGAGGAAAGCTAGCAAGGCGGCTAGGGTTTGGAGGAGAGGTGGGGGTTGGTGCGCCCACCCCTCTTTATATAGAGGGGAGCAGCCTAGCCCTCCCCAAGCCCAAAGGATAAGGAGTGGGGGCATGGACTCTCCTCTTCTAGAAACCCTATCTCTAGTTTAAACGATTTAAACTCTCTAGGATCGGCTGGGCCCTATGGGGCCTTGTGCCCGGCCCAATGCGCCAGGACACTCCCTCATAGGCCCATGCCCCTCCCGGAAGGTGGGGCCACGTTGGTCCCTTCCGAAGGTTCTAGAAGCTTCCGTACAATACCGATTAACCCGAACAATTCCGAACTCCAAAACTGCACGCTTATATGAATCTTATTCTCCGGACCACTCCGAAACCTCTCGTGATGTCCCGGATCCCATCCGAGACTCCGAACAAAAATTCATAAACCAATTATCCAATCTATCCTAGCGTCGAGACACGTTAAGTGTGTGACCCTGCGGGTTCGATAATATGCAGACATGATCTTCTATCAATAATCAACAGCGGGGTCTGGGCACCCATATTGACTCCCACACATTCATCGATGATCATATCGGATGAACCACGATGTCAGGATTCAATCAATAAATAGTGGCAACGCCTTCGCCTCCTCATATTCAACCTCGAGTCGAAAAGAAGCTCCTTTGCCTCCTCCCAGCCCCAAAAAAACCCTCTCCAGCGAGAAACAATGGCGACCTCCCCCTTCCGATGGTGTTCCGACTCCAAGGTCAGCGACAAGGATAACCACCCAGAATATAGGCAGTTCTGGGAGAAGGAGGCGCCCCCGAGGCGTCGCAAGCGATGGACACGACGCAAAGCCTCGGCCGACCCCTGGGCCCATGGGCCCTTTGTCCACAACCCCCACCCCTTCCGCGTCGGCAACCTCCCCGACTCGGGCCCCTCCGACGAGGCCCTTAGTGACGAGGTTTAATCTCGTCAATGCCCATTGTTATGGACTTGGGTTTTGGAGAAGATGGGGATGCTGGAGATCGCGGAACGGTTAGCAAACAAGCAACACGGTACACGAGGTTTACCCAGGTTCAGGCCCCCGGAGGGAAAACCCTACTCATGATTGTCTGCTCTTGATTACAGCGGAACCGGTGACTACAGGGGTGCGCAGATGCAATCTGGCATGGAGGTGTGTATGCGGAAGTATGAGAGAGAGATCTAGGTCGTACCCTCCTGGACTTTATATAGACTTAGGCAGGTCCCGGGCACAGATCTAGTCGGTTACAGGTTCTAGGGTTTACCCCTTTGAATTTCCTATTTACACTAGTCTTGTTCTCCAAGGATCTGAAGGCGTCATGGGCCTTGGCCACCCGAAAATATTCATGGGCCAGCGTATATTTGCCGTGGGCCTTGAAAGGGTTTCGCGGCATAGTAAATCAAAATTTTCTACGGATGCAAACAGAGGGAAAGCCAAGATCTAATCTAGGATATGCAATCAACGAGAGAGATTGGATTAGATCTTCATACCCTTGAAGATTCGCACAGCGGAACGTTCATCGGAACGTGGGTGATGTAGTCGTACTCGCTTCTCCTCCTCGCGATCCGATCCGATCTAGCACCACAAGTTGCGGTGCCTCCGTGAGATGCACACGTGCAGCACCTCGACGTCTCCTCCTTCCTCGGACCAGCAAGTATGGTGGAGAGATAGATTGGATCTACAACACGACGGCGTGGTGTATATGGTGGAGAATTTCTGCAGCAGGGCTTCGCCTACAAACAGTCGGGAGGGAGAGAGGAAAGCTAGCAAGGCGGCTAGGGTTTGGAGGAGAGGTGTGGGGGTTGGTGCGCCCCCACCCCTCTTTATATAGAGGGGGGGCGCAGCCCTAGCCCCTCCCCCAAGCCCAAAGGATAAGGAGTGGGGGGCATGGACTCTCCCCTCTTCTAGAAACCCTATCTCTAGTTTAAACGATTTAAACTCTCTAGGATCGGCTGGGCCCTATGGGGCCTTGTGCCCTGTCCCAATGCGGCCAGGACACTCCCTCATAGGCCCATGCCCTCCCGAAGGTGGGGCCACGTTGGTCCCCTTCCGAAGGTTCTAGAAGCTTTGACAATACCGATTAACCGGAACAATTCAACTCCAAAACTGCCGACTTATATGAATCTTATTCTCCGGACCACTCTGGAACCTCTCGTGATGTCCCGGATCCCATCCGAGACTCAACAAAATTCATAAACCAATTATCCAATCTATCCTAGCGTCGAGACACGTTAGTGTGTGACCTGCGAGTTCGAGAATATGCGACATGATCTTCTATCAATAATCAACAGCTGGGTCAGGCACCCATATTGACTCCCACATTCATCGATGATCATATCGGATGAACCACGATGTCAGGATTCAATCAATCCCATATATATATTCCCTTCGTCTCGCGATATTTTACTTGCGAGATTCGATCGTCGTACCGTCATACCTAGTTCAATCTCGTTCACGAAGTAATTTACTGCTCCGTAATCCGATATCACTTTGTGATTAAATCCTTAACCACATGCTTGCAAGCGGTGTTGATATCGATTACGAGTGGGACCAAGTATATCTCCAACTTGGGAGGGACAAATTCCATCTCGATACATACAACCCAATGATACTTTCCGATCACCGAGAGACACCTTTATGATCACCCTCTCATAGGATGACGTTTGATGACCTCAAAGCTTTCCGGTACTGTGGAGTTGCATTATCTCATGGTCTAAGGAATGCAATATTTGACATAGGAAAAGCTTCGCAAAGATGAACACGATGATACGATCTAATTGCTTCGCTTAGTTTGGGTCTGTCCATCATATCATTCTCCAATGAAATGATCTCATTATCAATTGACAACTCATGTCTATGGTTAGGAAACCTTAACCATCATTGATCAATGAGCTAGTCCTTAGAGGCGTACCAGGGACACGGTGTTGTTCACAAACCACACAAGTATTAATGTTTCCGCTTAATACAATTCTAGCATGGAATATAAACTTTATCATGAACAAGAATTATAATAATAACATCTTTATTATTGCCTCTAGGGCATAATTCCAACAGGCCTTCCTTGGGCTGGACCAGATATGCTGAGATAGTGTACTCATGGGGTATAACCATGTTAGTAGCCCTCGAGTGTTCAGTCGAATCGTAGATTCGGCTGAGGACTCTTTAATCCTTCGGGTGCAACTCTGTCTTTCAAGAGAATGTGTAGGGATTGTTGATGCATGTGCCTGAATCTCCCGACGGATCAGGGTCAGTTAACTGTCTTAGGACAAAACAATATGATCTTCTTCAGGTTTGAGTCCCTTGACTCGAACCCAGAACATATGCTGGCGTAATTCGACTCAAGCCGTGGAGGACTTACAGGAGTGGAATTCCAGTGAATTTAATTGGTGTACCCAATGGGTCCGTCGGGATTTTTCATCGCGCCTGTTGGCACGGGTTTATACTAGCAGAGCGCAGTCATGTGCGTTACCAGGCCATCAGATGATATCTGTAGGTCTTATCTTTGCGTCGCAGACACAACATCCGAATTTTGTCACCGCAGAGGTGTTTCGGGTGGCCAAGCAGAATGTTACTCACTTAGCGTTAATTGGGGCAGAGCTGCCAAAAAGTTTTTGCATACTGATCCGAAGGATCACAGTCAAAATTTTATAGGGTGTGCGACCAGCGCTCCCTATGGGAGTAGCCCCCGAGTGTCTGTTCGAGTCGTAGACTCAAGCGGAGACTTTAATTTAGCCATTGTTCAGTGTCAGGTCCGTGGGACACAATTTTTTTCGGATGCTTAAATCGTCCTCCCTATGGGAGTAGCCCCCGAGTCCGTAGTGGGGTCGTAGACTCGACGTAGGACTCAAAGAAACAATTCGGTTTTGTAGCGTGTTGTTCATTCTTCAGGTGCGCGGCCAGCGCTCCTGATAGGAGTAGCCCCCGAGTAATTGCTCGAATCGTAGATTCGAGTGAGTACTCTTAGCTTTGAAGCCGAAGAAATTGTAGCTGTTGCTAGTGTATCTTTTGATGACGTCAGTGCTGACGATTGATGACCTCAAGCGTCTGCTGCGCCAGAGATGACTTGTCTGGACGAACATGGGTCCCACTGTCTAACCTTGAATTGACCGGTCACGCGCGGCGTGGAGATAATTACGGCGTCGCCTCGATTTCCGCGCATAGTGGACGGCGTGTTAGCGACGTTCGTTGCGATGCTGACACGTGTATGGCCAGATCCTGCCATTGGCGTTAGGTCTTCTCGATGGACGGTTGTCGTGCATCGTCTTCGTCTTTATAATTATTGGCGAAAACTTTAGTTTGTTTTCACCGCAGCTATTCTCGTTTCACTGCTTCCTTGTTCTCTGAGAGTTCTTGTTGCGCGCTGGAATATCCTTCCACATTTCCTTCTTCCATCTTGCGCTCTCACCGCCGGCGCCGCCGTACCCCGATGGGAAAGCCGAAGAAGTCTTCTTCTGCGGTTGGTACCAGCACTGCTGAAGGGAATAAGAGTGTCGCCTCTACCCGTGTCACCGACGGTGGCTGGCAGCGATCGGAGACGCGGGAGAGTGATCTCCGCAAGCTTCGTGAGCGGGGCTTGATCCCGCAGGATAGGGAGGCTGTCCAAATCCCAGGCAACAAGGTAATCCCCCGTCCCCCCCACTGGGTTTCGGGTTATGTTCCTTGCCTTCGTCATTCGCGTATTTTCCTTCCCAGTACACGACTTCCTTCGTGGACTGCCTTTTCTATACGGTGTCCAATTGCACCATCTTTTCCCCAATTCTCTTCTTCACATTGCTTGTTTTATCACTTTCTGCGAGTGTTGGCTCGGTATCGAGCCGCACTTTGGCCTCTTCTGGAAACTCTATTCCGTGAAGAGGCAGTCTGGTTCGGATGGTGTTTATCCCATTGGAGGTTGCATTATCTCCCTCAAACCCAATCTGCTTTTCTTTTTTTTCATGTCCGAATCTGTCCAGTACTGGCGGAGGCGATGGTTTTATATCCGCGACTCCGTAGTGCCTGGGAAGGATTTTGCTCTTGTTCCTTTCGACCCCTCCCAAAAGATCGAGCCGAAAAGGTCCTAGAAAAACCAGATCTTGGATGGCGAGGTGGCGGAGATAGAGGCTCTCTATCGTCGAGTGGAGGATCTCCAGTTGATTCCGGAGAAGGAAGTGAATGTTGTGGATATCATCCGCACTTTTCTTGATCGTCGGGTGCAGCCACTCCGGGCTAGGGCGCACCCGATGTTCCTTTATGCTGGCCGCCGTGATCCGACGAGGGTTTCGGCTGAGAAATTCTCCCAGGGAGACCTCGACAGGGCCCTTCATTCGTTGCTGAAGTTCAAAGCTGGAGAGGATATCCCGGGGAAGTCGCTGACTCCTCCGTCTTCTTCTTCGCTTCCTGTTCCACAGGTGTTGATCCGTGCGCGTAGCGCTATTTTCGACTGCATTGTTTTTGCGTTTGTTTGCTAACAAATTGTTCTTCTCTTGTGTAGAGCTTCAAAGTGTCGGGTATGTCTCCTCCGTTACCCGAAGTATTTCCGGATGCTCCAGATAATGATGTGGTGGATTCCATGTCCGAGCTGCCATCGGCGCGGTCTCCGGCTGAGGAGGCCAATGAGTCGAGCGAGGACCACACTCGCAAACGATCACGGAGCTCCAGCGAGTCTTCGGATGCCTCGACTCCTCCGACTCCTAGGAACCCACTGTGTCTTGAACGTCATAGTTATGGGCATGGAGGCTCTTCCACTCCGATTCCTGCCGTTCCCGTGTGGGCTGTAGCGCCGCACCCGCCTGCAAAGCGGAATAAGGAAGAAAAGAAGGAAGATAAGAAGGAAGAGAAGAAAGAGGAGAAGAAGGTCTGGAGGACCCCTCCTGTCTTCAACCTGAGCGAGCTTGACTCGTAAGTTTCCTTTGTTCTGCATTGCTTTTCGTTGCCTGTTTACTTTGTACTTGTACTAATTTGTCCGTGTGCAGGCACTCTTCCAACGACTCCTCTAGCGATGGTTCTCGGGAGATGATGGGGGAGTCGAAAGTCGCATCTCCTCTTCCTCGGACGGTGGCTACCTCTGAGGGCGCTGCTCCAAACCCTCCTCCGCTGGAGGTTCAGGTGGTTGCGCCTCAGAATTTTGCTAGCGGACCTTCGGCGTCGCCATCGGATCATGTGAGTAGTTCTGCCTCCTTCCACGGGTGAAGCCCCCGAGCGTCTGTAATGGAGTTTTTGTTGCGTGTTCTTCTTTCGAGTCTCGGGGGGAGCCCCCGAGCGCTTTCGTGTGTGTAATTTATTGCTGCTCTTTCTTTTGGGCGTAGCCCCCGAGTCCTTCTCTTGACTAGTAGGTTTTTTCCTGCAGCCTTTTATGCAGGATGACAAACGACTGGTGCAGCATCACCTTGTGCTGGAGGCCACCCTCAAACATCTTCAAGGTACTCTTATGCCTTGATGTTTGCTTCTTCTTGTATTCTTGTCCTATTATCCGATGTTTGTATTTTTTTTTGACTGCAGAGGAGCACAACACCTCCCTTCGTGAGATTGATGCTCTCAAAAAGAGCCTCGGTCAAGCGGAGAAGAAAGCCGAGGCCACCGTTGGTGCGAAGGAGCGCCTCGAGCTGGAGCTGGCCAAGGAGCGCCTGCAGCGGGAGGCCACGGACCGCGAGGAGTAGCTTGCCACTGCTGCGACTGCGCGTGAAAGAGAAGTGGCTGGCAAGCTTATGGCGGCTACCAAGGCTGTTTCGGGTGAGTATCTTCACCTTCGTCTTTTTTGGTTTTCTTGTCTTTCTTCTGCGGTGCTTTTGTTCATTCCTCGTCTTTATTGTCTCAGATGCCGCGGGCATCGAGTTTGACCGCGGTGCTCTGGAGCACGGGAGTGCTATGGATGATGCTACTGCAGCGGTCAAAGATCGCTGCAGCACCGTCGTCAGCTCGCTCGCCAAGGACAAGGAGGTCCTTGGGTGCTTCTACAAGGAGCTTGTCCCCAAGGGCGCGACCCTTGATGATGTTGACGCTCTGGCGGAGGCACTGCCAGCCGAAGCACCTGCGGCGTACAAGAGCAAGCAGAAGGGCATCGGTGCATCCGTCGGGCTGGTGATGGCTTTGGCTGCTGGGGCGGAGCTGGACCTTTCCTAGGTCACTTCCCGGATGCCGACGACTGCTAATGGATCCGAGGTAGCCTTCGCTACCTATTCTGCGCCAGAAGCGTTATGGGCCAAGTGATCGATCTGGCCGAGTACGCCTTCTGGCGGGAGGGGAAGCCAAGGCGAGGCAATCCGGCTCCGAGGCTACTCAGGGTGCTGCGTCTTAGGCGCTGTAGTGGTAGGATAGTTGTAGTCTCTTTTGTTGTAATTATTTCGATGAACAAATCCTTGTGCCACGTAGTGGCTTTTGATGCACTTAATGAATTTATTGAGTTATGTGCTCCTTCGTCTGCGTGTTTTCATGTCTTTGCCTTTCTGTTGATCTAGGGTCCTTCGGGTGCTGATCCCATTGACACCTCGCCCGCAGCGCGGCTACGACCATCATTGGATGATTCGTCGCAGCTTGCATTTCTTTGAGACCGTGTTCGTAGTCTCGAGAAAGAGTTGCTTGGGGTGCATGGTCATGCCGACGTTTGAAAGTCCAAGGCGGATCGCGGTGCTGCCAGAGAGGAGTACTTGATGGCGAAATTGCTTCGATTATCCGAGCAGCTTCAGTGTAAGTTTTTCGAGCTGTTGCCCTTTTCTTCAGATGCGCCTGCTGGCATTGCATCTTACTCTTGTGCAAGTATTGCAGGTACTAACCTTGCTCCAAGGGAGGAGAAGGAGCGTGTTGCTGTTCGGGTCAATTGTTTGACTCAGCAGGACATGGAAGCCGACGGGTTCTTCTGGATGGATCGTGACCGTGATATGGTCCTTGCGACGGTGCAGGATCGCGTTCACTAAGTATCGCCGGTGCTTCTTCAAAGTGCACTTCACTCGCCGGTTTACGCATGTGATGTTTCCGGATGCTGCGCTTCAACCTCTCTGGTCTTCGTCAAGTTTTGAACGTGCATCATGTCAAGGAATTGGTGAGGCAGCAGCTCGTCGCGGGGGTGAAGGCTGCACTGTCCCTTGTTAGGTTGCACCATCCTGATGTAGATCTGTCTGTTGTAGCGGCCGGGCCACCCCCTCGACCAGATGGTGGTGTGTAGGATATGCGTCCGCATTACGCGGCTGTAGGGCAGTATGCCGAAGAGATTGTAGATCTATTTGAGCAGCATGCTCAGGTTATTCTTCAAAATAGGTAGTGCCTGTAAAAGAGATAAATGTAAAATTTGTATATATTTGACTGGGCGTGTTTTGCCCTTTGTTATAAAGGTTTGGTTGTTGTTTGAGCATGTAGTGCTTTGTTCGCATACGTGTCCTTTTTGTTAGCCTGACGTGGTCAGCTACTCAGGCGTACACGTGTTATCCTCAGTCGACGAAATCGTGAGGTAGGGGGAGCCCCCGAGTGCGTTTGTAGCATGAAGTAAAAGTGCGAATAGGAAAACGAAATTTTTGGGGTGAGACACTTAGCTTTATTTATATCGTAATGGAGGAGGTACATTGTTCGGCTGAGTAGCCTTGGCTGAATATCCTTATTGAAAGTAAAGGGGTAGGTAGCTAGGGGTAGAATCGTTGCAAGTGTGCGATGTTCCATGGGTTGGAGTATGCGACTCCAGACTCCACGTGCTTGAGGCGATAGGCGCCACCTGGGATGACTTCGGTGATGATGTAGGGTCCTTCCCATGGTGACTCGAATTTCTTCGGTCGCTCTTGCTTTAGTCGCAAGACGAGGTCTCCTTCGATGAAGGACCTTGGGCGCAGCCGTCGGCTGTGGTAGTTGCGGAGACTCTGCTGGTACACCGCTGATCGAGCTGCTGCTATGTCTCGTGCCTCGTCGAGTGCAGTCGTGGATTCGGCTTCGCTATAAGCGATGACCCGGGGGGCCTGGTGGCGTACTTCGGCTGGTAGCACGGCTTCGGCTCCGTGCACCATGAAGAACGGCGTGTAGCCGGTGGAGCTGTTTGGCGTGGTACGCAAGATCCATAGGACGGAGGGTAGCTCTTTCGTCCAGGCTCCGGCGAGTCGCTCGAGTGGGCTCATGAGGCGCTTCTTGATGCCAGCGCCGATTAGGCCGTTGGCCTTTTCCACCTGTCCGTTCGTTTGCGGGTGTGCCACAGAGGCGTATGTGATGTTGATTCTGAGGCCTTCGCAGAAGTCTTGGAATTCTTTGGAGATGAAGTTCGATCCATTGTCGGTGATGATGGTGTGCGGTACGCTGAACCTGTAGACAATGGATTCAAAGAATTTGACGGCAGTCTTGCCCTTTTGTTTAGTGACCGGCATGGCTTCGATCCACTTGGTGAATTTGTCGACTGCGGCCAGGAGGTAGACGTGCCCCCCTTTCGAGGACCTTGGCAGTTTGCCGATCATGTAGAGGCCCCATTGGGCGAAGGGCCAGGCCAAAGGTATGGGCCTGAGCTCTGACCCGGGTGCGTGTGTTTTGTCAGCGAACCTTTGGCACCCTTTGCATCTTCGAACGATGTCCTTTGCATCGTTCATGGCCGTTGGCCAATAGAATCCAGCTCGTAGAGCTTTGGCGACAAGGGAGACACTGCCTGCGTGATGGCCGCAGATGCCCTCGTGGATGTCTTGGAGGATGGTTTTCCCGTCACCGATGGTGACGCACCTTTGTAGTACACCCGAAATGATGTGCTTCTACAGCTCGCCATTGATGATGGTGAAGGCTTTTGACCGGCGAGATATGCGCCGGGCATCTGTCGGGCTATCAGGTAGTTCTCCGTCTATCAAGTACTAGAGGTACGGTCATGTCCAGGTTTCTTCGACTGCCATGACCTGCATCAGGTTGACCGTGGCAACCTCTGTGTCCAGTTTTTCGGGTCCTTCATGACCTTCGGGTAGCGTAGCCCCCGAGTGTTCTGCTTCTTCGGGTGATCCCTTAGGAAATTTCCTCTTGATGGATGGCACGCAGATCTGTTCGAGGAACACACCTGGTGGCACCCTTGCGCAGGTGGAGCCGATGTTGGCGAGTCTGTCGGCTTCCTCGTTGCTTTATCTTCCAACGTGCCAAAGCTCGCAGCCATCGAATTCTCCTTCGAGTGCGTTGTAGAGTGCGCGGTACGCAATCATGTTTTTGGCATGTGCGTCGCACTCATTCATCGTCTGTTGGACGACGAGATTGGAGTCACCGTAGATGACCAGGCGCATTGTGCCGCAGATCTTTGCCATCCTCATGCCGTGGATGAGGGCTTCGTATTCGGCCTCGTTGTTGAAAGCTCGGAATTTCATCCGAAGGACGTACTTCATCTTGTCGCCCTGCGAGGAGGTCAGTATGACCCCGGCTCCTGCTCCAGCTTCACGCTTGGAGCCGTCGAAGTGCATCGTCCGTGGCTGCGACATGTCTGGGGTGTCTGGCAGCTGCAGCTCCATCCAGTGTACAAGGAAGTCCGGGAGGACCTAAGACTTGATTGCGAGTCGCTTCTCGTAGACGATGTCTAGGGGTGACAGCTCGATGCCCCACAGGGCTACGCGTCCTGTGGCCTCTGGGTTATTCAGGATGCTGTTCAGGGGTGCCTCATTGACAACCATCACCTGGTGCTCCTCGAAGTAATGGCTCAACCGTCAAGCCGTCATGAACACGCCGTAGGCGAGTTTCTGGTAGTGAGGGTACCTCTGCTTTGTTGGTGTTAATACCTCGATGAGGTAGTAGATTGGGCGTTGGACCCCATGGGTCTTGCCTTCTTCGGGTCGCTCATCCACCAGTACGGTGCTTACCACCTGGTGTGTGGCTGCTATGTACAGCAGTAGGGGATCACACTCATTTAGCGTGACCAAGACGGGCGAGGTGGAGAGCAGCCGCTTCAGATCTTCGAATGCGTCGTCCGCTTTAGGGGTCCACTCGAATTTATCTGCCTTGCGTAGCAGTTGGTTGAATGGCAGGGCTTTCTCGCCCATGCGGCTGATGAACCTGCTCAATGCCGCTATTCGTCCTGCAAGCTGCTGGACACCCTTGAGGTTCTTCGGCTTCTCCATGGCCATGATGGCCCGGATTTTCTTCGGGTTCGCCTCGATCCCTCGCTGGGAGATGAAGTAGCCAAGGAGCTGTCCTGATGGGACGCCGAAGGTGCACTTTTCGGGATTGAGCTTGATCCTGTAGCGGTCGAGATTATCGAACATCTCGCGGAGATCGTCGATGAGCGTTCTTGCCTCCCTGGTTTTGATGATTATGTCGTCAACATAGACTTGGACGTTGCGACCGATTTGGTCCTTCAGGCATGCCTGCATGCATCGCTGGTACGTGGCACCTGTGTTCTTTATCCCGAAGGGCATTGTGTTGTAGCAGAACACTCCGAACGGTGTGATAAACGCCGTTTTCTCTTGATCTTCGACCTTGAGTCAGATCTGGTTGTAGCCTGAGTAGGCGTTGAGGAAGGAGAGTTTCTCGCATACTGCAGTCGAATCGATGATCTGATCGATCCGAGGAAGGGGGAAGTGGTCCTTTGGGCAGTGCTTGTTCAGCGACATGAAGTCCACGCACATCCGCAGGATGTCCGTGTCCTTCTTGGGGACCATCACTGTATTTGCGAGCCACTGGCTTTCTTTGATCTCCCTGATGAAGTCTGCAGCGAGTAGTCTGTTGATTTCCATCCCGATGGCTTCGGCCTGTGGCTCGGACAGTCGCCGGATGGATTGATTGACGGGCTTGGTGTCTGGAAAGACGTTGAGTGCGTGCTCGGCGAATTCCCTGGGAACTCCTAGCATGTCCGCAGGACACCAGGCGAATATTTCACAGCGCTCACGGAGGAATTCGACGAGCGCGCTTTCCTATGCGGGGCTGAGGTCGTTGGCGATCAGCGCCGTCTTGGAGGCATCCGTCGGGTGGACCTGCACCTTCTTTGTGTTGACGGTGGAGTCGAAAGACATGTCAGGTGCGTTTTGTCGTGCGACTGGGGGTGCCCCATTGTCCGTCACCGCGAGCCTACGAGCTCATCCGCATGCCGAATGATTGGGAGATTCTGTTGAAGTCCCCGCCGCAGTTGGTCCGATCGGTGAAGCTCCGTGGACCGTGATGACGCCTCAGGTCCCGCATCTTGAGTAGGTGTATGTAATGTGGGACAGCCAAGAACCTTGCGAATGCTACACGCCCGAGGATGGCGTGGTATTGTGATGGCCAGTCCACCACTTCGAATTCGAGCCGCTGCGCATCGGAAGTTGTCCGGCTTGCCGAAGATGACGTCAAGCCATATTTTGCCCAGGGGGAATATGCCCTTTCCTGGGACGATGTCGTGGAACGTTGTGTCTGACTGTTCTAGGCTGCACAGCGGGATCCGCATTGCTGCTAGAGTACTTGCGAACATCAGGTTGATGCCTCTGCCGCCGCCCATGAAGACGCGGCTCATCTCGAAACCTCCTATTTGTGCCTCTAGCACTAGGGCAGCATGACCTGGGCGAGGGATCTGACAAGGGTGATCCGAATGACTGAACGCGATGCAGGACTCCGATCCGCTGAGGTACTCAGGGATGGCGGGTGGAGTTGCGCCTCTCAGCTGCAGCTGAAGGCATTGCATGGCGGTTTCCTTGTTTCCACCGTGCAGCTTGATGGATGACAGGTGGTCGCTGAGCCATGCCTTGGGGTCCTGTGTGCCGTCGAACTTCGGAGTATCCAAAGGAAGCTTGAAATTTCGCGGCATCCGTGTCTGTCGGACAGATCTGCTGAAGCACCGGGCTCCGCAGAGTTCTCCTTCGTCTTCGTCCATCTCAGATTCAGACGAGCATGCGCGCTTGGCTCACGCTTTTTCGATTTTGCGCTGTGTTAGCGCGTCTCTGGCGTCGTAATCGCGGCTGCGATGACGCGAACTCTTGTGCCTTCGAGGAAGGTCATGGTCCTCTTCTTCGGATGAAGGAGTGGGGTTGCGGTTGAACCTGACAGTAGCTTTCTTTTTTGGCTCCGTAGGAGTTTCTTGATGGAGCGCAGATCTGATGAGTCCGAGTCCGGTGAGTGCGGACTTGTGCATGGATCTCTTCGGGTCCCCCTCCGGAGGTGGGTGGGCCGCGAGGTATGCAGTGGCTGCTATGATCGCAGCTTGCGGTGTCTTCGAGATGATGTTGCCGTCGGCATCCATCTCCATGAAGGATGCGTTGAGGGTTCGGGTCACCTCACGGCGCTCCTTCGGGTCCATGTTCTCCGTTTGGGAGCGATGCTAATTGCCGTGGTTGCCGTTCGAGCTGGAGTCGATGCCCATGGCGGAGAGCGCAGCTCGTCGCACGTTGGACTCCGAGGCTGCTTGCTTGCGTTTGTCGAGAACCTCTTGCATCTTGACCTGCTTCTTGTGCTCCTCGATCAGGAGCAGATGGTAGGCCATCAACAGATCCCGTGAGGAGTCTGCAGGCAGGACTATGCTGCCCGCTACGGCGGCGCGTGCCTGGGCCCATCCTTCTTTGCTAAGGCGGATGACATGGCTGTTGTTGTCCCTTCGGGTGGGGGGGACTGGCTTCTTCTATTCCCGCCGTTTCGATCTTGCGGGTTAGGTATCGGGTTGGGTGGCGGGTTGGGTGTTTGCTGCTCCACGTCGCCCTGGATGACTACGTCGCATTGGTAGCGCTCTTAGATTGGTCCTCTGCTGCCGCAGCTTTCGGATCCGGAACCGTAGGTCCCTTCATCCGATGGCGGATCGCACATATCGGAGTTGCATCTGATGCTGTCGTATGACTCATCTGTTGATGATGTTGTGCGTAGCACAGGGTGTGGGGCCCATGAAGCGGGCCTGATTGATGGTAGGGGCACCCGCTCAGGGAGGCGGAGGGTGCCAGTTTGTCCCACCTGGAAGCAGAAGCTCCTGAACAGGATTTCGAGTCCGTCGCCTACGGGCTCGAAGTCCTTCATGGTGGCCGGTGAGTGGGCGGTGAAGTCGAAAGCGCCGAAGAGTAGGTGACTCTCCGTCGCTGCAGAGTTGTAGATCGATCGGGTTGGGACCGTCACGATCGCACAATCAGCGTCCCCAGTTCCCACAGACGGCGCCAATTAACGAGGTTTAATCTCGTCAATGCCCATTGTTATGGACTTGGGTTTTAGAGAAGATGGGGATGCTGGAGATCGCGGAACGGTTAGCAAACATGCAACACGAGGACACGAGGTTTACCCAGGTTCAGGCCCCCGGATGGAAAACCCTACTCCTGCTTGTCTGCTCTTGATTACGGCGGAACCGGTGACTACAGGGGTGCGCAGATGCAATCTGGCGTGGAGGTGTGTATGCGGAAGGATGAGAGAGAGATCTAGGTCGTACCCTCCTGGACTTTATATAGACTTAGGCAGGTCCCGGGCAGGTTCTAGGGTTTACCCCTTTGATTTTCCTATCTACTCTAGTATTGTTCTCCAAGGATCCGAAGGCGTCATGGGCCTTGGCCACCCGAAAATCTTCATGGGCCGGCGTATATTTGCCGTGGGCCTTCCTTGGGCTGGACCAGGTATGCTGAGATCGTGTACACGCGGGGTATAACCATGTCACTCAGGGCGGAGGAGGAGGCAAAGAAGAAGGAGTTGGCTGCTGCCGAGAGGGCAACGGAGAAGGAGGCTCGGCGCACCCAGAAGAAAAGGCGGGAACAAGAGGAGAAGGAGCTTCGGGAGGCCCGTCTCTGGGCGTTGGACGAGGCCCAGAGACGGCAAAAGGCGGCGGACTAGAGGGAAGCGGTTGTGGCGGCAGCGTTTGCCCCAGCGGCACCGCCCCCACCGCCGATGGAGTAGGGCAGCCTCCCGGCGGCGAGGTTGGCCAGCAGCCCTAGACGTATGTGGCATCCCGCAAAACCACTACTAGAAAATCGCGTTGAATTTGTGCATTGCATCGTCATCATCATGCATTGTTTGCATAAAAGCTATGTTTGCAAAGCCCGTGTTGTTTTCTAAAAACGCCCCATCTTTATTCAAACGCCAAAACCCGGGTCGCCGGACTATTTTGTTTATGCATTATCGGGTTGCAAAAGACTTGTTGAAATAAATAAAAATATTTATTATTTTAGCGGGGCAGTCGAGCAGGCGTGTCGACCCACGACCACCCCATATTTCAGATCGGCCCACCCCTTATTCCTGACTACCAAAACTACCCACACCCAGCCTCCACCTCACCCTGGCCAATTGCCATGCGCCACCTCGCCTCTCCTCTTCCCCCACCCAATCAGATTCTGCCACCTAATCCTACCCTCTCTCCACTCCCCTCCACCTAACACTCACCCACACACCGACGCACGCCTGCCCCGCGTCCGGTCAACCCCCACCCAGACCACCACTTCCACTCACTGCCCCTGGGTCCCACCACACCTGCCCACCCACTCCACGCGGCCCCACCCCCTGACACCGTCCTCCCCACCGCGTCTCCCTTCCCCGCGCCTGCCTCTCCCCGACCCTGCGCCTCCTCCCTCTCTCTCGAGCCTCGCCCGGCCCGCTCCTCTCCCTCCTCCCGCGCCCCTGCCTCGCCAGCCTCACCTCCTCCGCTGCCCTCTCCTCTCGCCACCGCCGCCCTCTCTCCTCCTCCGGAGCCACCAAGCGCCCAGCCTTCGACCTCTCGCCCAGGCCTCGCCTCCGCCGTGCTCCCGCCTCCGTGCGCCTCCCAGCCTCGCCTTCCCGGCGGCCTGAGCACCTCCCCCTCCCGGCGTCGCCGCCCCTCGCTGGGCCGTGACCCGTCGACCCGCCCAGCGCTCCTCCGTCGCCGTGACCGCGCCCTCCGCCCGCTGGCGCGCCTGCCTCTCGTCCTCCCCGAGAACCACCGCCACGGCGCGCGTCCCCATCGCCCGCGCCGCCTCGCGCCCGCTGCTCCAGCCGCAGCCGTCGGCCGACCAGCGCCTCCCATCACCGCTTCCGCGCCGTCCTCGAGCCGCCCCCGTCGCCGCCAGTACCGCCCTCGCCGGCGGTAGCCCTCCGCCAAGCTCGTCGGCGCCTCGCCCCGTGCCCGACCGCCGCCGCCTAGTCTTCCCCGAGCATCGCCGGAGCCCCTGCAGCCGCGCCGTCCCCAAGCCAGCGTCGCGTGAGCACCAACCCGGCGGGGCCCTGACCGCCCCTACCGGCTCGCGACGCCGCCATGGCCCTCCTGCACAGCGCCACCGCTTTTCTTCAGTCACGCGGTGCCTCGCAGGAACCACCAGAGTACCTCCCGAAGATCGCCAGCGTTGAAACTCAAGCACTGCACCTCGATCGAGCCGAACCCTCAAGATCTCCGACATGGCGCAGAAGGACAAACCCCAAAGACCCGAACCCCGATGCACCACGATCCCCACTGCAGAACAACAAGGCCTTCGAGGTGGAACCGACAAGATCTGCAACACGGACGCGGAGTGACCCTCGGACGCCAAGATCTTCTCCTCGGAAATGACAGGAACTTCCCTCGCACGACAAGATCTACCCTCGGACGCCAAAACCCGAACCAGGAGGACGCAAAGATCGCCACGAGACCGACAAGCACTTCACCCCGAAGACAAGACCGACCCGACTTGAGAACCCGACAAGACCGTCGCGACGACAAGAACGGCATCGGCCCGGAAGAATTCGACACGCCCCGACACCGAACCAAGACCTGCTTCCCGGACGCGACAAGAACTACCCCGATCCGAGACCCTAACCCCGGAGTTCGAGAACGACCCCGTCAGAACCCTGGACCCCGAGACCGGACCCTGGACCCTGTCGAACCCCGAACCCCGGAACCCCAAGACGTCGAGACCCTAATGTGTGACCCTTTTCCTCGATACCCTATTTTTATAAATGATATCAACTTGTTGCATTAAATCATTCATCTCGCATGCATATCTGTGGTTTGGGGGCCTTATGCCGATTCACCTCATAATTAAATATGGGGCCCATATGCGGGCAAATCTAGTCTCATATTGGCCTCATTTAAATTTGTGTAGCGAACCCGGTGCTATCTCCTGCCATGTTAATCAACGTTTAATTTGCTGGGTAGGTAAATAACATGAAACATCTAATTAATTGTCGGGACCCCGGTTCCGCTTAATATGACCTAATCGCATTGCACCGTTGCCATGTCATGCATCATACATGCATCATGCCGATCTTCTGCCGTTGTATTAAATATTGCACCCGGTGTTTCTGCTAGTGTTTTGCTTCTTCGCGGGTAAGGCCGTTGAGTTGATGCGAGTGTCGACCCGATCTTCGGATGAACCTTCGGCAATGTTTTCAGGCGAGCATCTCCCCCTTTCTACCTATCTTACTTTTATAGTATTTATTTCCCTCCTATTGATCTATTGCTATCTGTGTTGCGATGCTCTAGATTCCGTACCCGTGATATCCCTTGCAGCCATATATTGCCTTGGACACATCCTATTACCGGTTGTTTGGTAGATAGTTGGACTTGCGCGTCGTAGTCGCTTGCTCAAGTGCTGTTGCGTGTCGTCAAATGCCACAGTTGTTGATGTATTGCCGCATGTTGATGATGGAGATGATCATAGTTTTACTTATCGTCACTTTAATTTCTGTTTAACAACTAAAATTGAAATAAGCAGAGGCATCGGTGGGTGATAGAAAATATTTGGTTTCCGAACGCCCACTTGTGTCCCGTAAGACCCCGAGTACTTGATACCTGTTCCTTGATTTATCGCGCTATCCACATCCGGGAGGTATATGGGACCCCCCTGAGCCAGAGCTTGATTCAGTCTTATTTCTTGGGGCCACAAACTAGTTTGAGGTTTTATTTACGATCTTGTACTTATGCCATGCTACTTATGTATTTACGATTGTGCGAGGAGCACACTGTACTGTTTAGGTAAGCGGAGTGCTTTCGCGGTATCGACAAGCCCAGCCACACTTTCGGGTTCCCAGTCGTTCTACCAAGACGCAAACCTTGAGTCCGTCTCGGAGTCAGCTAGCTCCGTTGCGGGTCTACTCAATGGGGTGGCCCCCTGAAATAATTCTGAATCCTGTGATTGTTCAGTCGTGAAAGCCTCGTTGGGTTTTGTTTTGGTTTTTCCGAGGTTGATCGAGCGTGTGTTGCTATTGGTGCACCCCGGCCGGGAAAAACTTTCTGAAAGCCGTGTCCGCGGATATGGACGACTTGGAGCACAGTATCTCGATCATAGACAAGCATAACTAAAGTTTATTGCTATAAATTTGACTTTATAATGACTAGTAATCAGCTTCACTATAATGGAATGGCTAATAATACTGCCCACAATTGCTTGTTTGGATCGTCGCTTGCGACCATTGTACCTGACTAGTAAGTATTGCAACCACAACGGAATGGCTGAATAAAAGTACCAACAACTGCTGGGTTTTTGGGATTGTATCATGCTATCTGTATCTGATTAGTAATTGCTGCAACTATAACGGAATGGTTAATTAAAAGTGCCTACCGCTTACTTTATCAGGACGAATATCTAAACCTGACTAGTAATTGCTGCAACGAAAACTGAATAAGTAAAACTGCCAACGGTGTGAGTTCCTCGGTTGACTTCCTCGTTTGGTCTCGAGGGGGGAAACACCAGGATGGGTTTGTTTGATATTAGAATCAGGTTGGATCCGGATAGGTCTTTCTTATCCCTCTCTGATTGCCGCCAGTCGTATTGAGTCTCTATAGGTTGTTTAGTGCATGCCGCCGCTGCCGCTCAGTCCACCATACCTATGTAGGCGAGGACCGCCGAATTCTAGCCTCGCCGTGTACTGGCCTCAGTACTGACGCTCCTCTTTTCCCTTTGCCCTTTGTCGGTACCCCTTTTTGTTTAAGCAGGTTTTGAGATCGACGTCGTTAGCAGGGTTACCCTTCCGGCTTGGCCTGGGCAGGGTTATGGACGCCATTGTTATTCTTCAGGGCTCTTAGCCCCATTTGCATCTTGTCCGTAGCTGGGCGCTATATCGTTCCCAAGGTGATTTGGTTCTTTGTATATTATATCTGTATTCTTGACTCTTTGAGTCGCTGTTATATATATATCTGTTCTGTGGGTCCCATCGAGGACTGTTGTGTAATGTTATTACTTCGTTTTCCACCCGCACGAAAGTGCCTGGTGGGCACCTTTGAATCGTTTCTATGCGGGTTTGGCGAATTTCGCTCAAACTTGCATAGGTCCGATTCTGAGGGTGTTACAGAGTGGTATCAGAGCTCAGCAGTTGCGATACCCCACAAGTCCAGCCTGTAGGATAACCTAGCTAACGGCCGAAGTAGAGTGTCAAAACTATTTTCGCAAAATCGGTTGGATAGTTCTGATTAGGTCTGATTTTACTCCTTACCCCTTTGCTATTCTCCTCTTATCTCGACGTGTTTTGAATCTGCTCTCTTATCTTCTCTTAGAGTCCAGGACTTCTCGTGGTTGGGTTTTCCGTCGTACCTTCAGGGTTTTCGCTTCCTTCTTCGATAACGGTAATCTATCATCCGGTGTTCAAGCTGCCTGAGGAATCCGTCTACGGGGCTACCATTCTTTGTTCCTTGTTTGTGCCTTCCGGTGTTTTCCGACGCGACGATATCCTCTACGCCAGATCTGATGCAGAGTCTGCATCACTTCTTTGTTTCTGAACCTCGATTGTCGAGATCTTCAGTCTGATTCCGAGAATGGTTGCACGCTTTTTCACTGATTGTGCAGAGTAATAGTTTGGGTGCGTGATGGATTGGCCCCCATGCCGACTACCCCTTCTATTCGCTTTTGTACATTGAAGTGGATGAGAATGCATCGGTTCCCTCTTTCTATCGAAGATAGAGGTGGCTCGATTTGTTGATACCTCTACCTTCGACCTTTTGTTCCCGGAGTGTTCTCTCGACGATCACGGACAACGACCCCTTGTTAGTGGTGTCGCGAGGATCTACACGAAGCGAGAAGACGCAGATCGCCGACCTCCTTTCCGTTACCATGAGGCGGATCTCGAGGGCGAGATCTATTGTTAGTGGTGTCGAATTGTGGCATCCCGCAAAACCACTACTAGAAAATCGCGTTGAATTTGTGCATTGCATCGTCATCATCATGCATTGTTTGCATAAAAGCTATGTTTGCAAAGCCCGTGTTGTTTTCTAAAAACGCCCCATCTTTATTCAAACGCCAAACCGACCCGCCGGACTATTTTGTTTTATGCATTATCGGGTTGCAAAGACTTGTTGAAATAAATAAAATATTTATTATTTTAGCGGGGGCGGTCGAGCAGACGTATCGACCGACGACCACCCCCATATTTCAGATCGGCCCACCCCTTATTCCTACAGCTACCCAGAAAACTACCCACACCCAGCCTCCACCTCACCCTGGCCAATTGCCATGCGCCACCTCACCTCTCCTCTTCCCCCACCCAATCAGATTCTGCCACCTAATCCTACCCTCTCTCCACTCCCCTCCACCTCACACTCACCCACACACACCACTCACGCACACACCGACGCACGCCTGCCCCGCGTCCGGTCAACCCCCACCCAGACCACCACTTCCACTCACTGCCCCTGGGTCCCACCACACCTGCCCACCCACTCCACGCGGCCCCACCCCCTGACACCGTCCTCCCCACCGCGTCTCCCTTCCCCGCGCCCCGCGCCTGCCTCTCCCCGACCCTGCGCCTCCTCCCTCTCTCTCAGGCAAAGCTCGCCCGGCCGCTCCCTCTCCCCTCGGCTCCCGCCCTGCCGCCCAGCATCTCCCTCCGCCGCCACGCCCTCTCCTCTGCACGACCGCCCCTCTCTCCTCCTCCCGCCGGAGCCACCAGCCAGGCGCCTTCGCCTCTCGCCCAACGCCTCGCCTCCGCCGTGCTCCCGCCTCTCCGTCGCCTCCAGCCCTCGCCCCTTCCCCGAGCCCAAAGCACCTCCCCACCTCCCGGCGTCGCCGCCCTCAGGTCGTGACCCCCGTCGCCCTTGCTCGCCAGCCCCTCCGCCCGCTGGGCCGCGCCTGCCTCGTCCTCCCCGAGAACCACCGCCGCCGCGCCCGCGTCCCTAGTCGCCCGGACGCCTCTGCCTCGCGCCCATTGCCGGCCGCCCACGTCGCCCGACCTCGCCGCCTCCCCATCGCTTCAGCGCCGTCCTCGAGCCGCCCGTCGTCGCCGCTACCGCCCTCGGCGGTAGCCCTCCGCAAGCTCGTCGGCGCCTCGCCCGTGCCGACCGCCCGCCTAGTCTTCCCGAGCATCGCCGAGCCCCTACAGCGCCGTCCCAAGCCAGCGTGAGCACCAACCAGGCCCCAAAGCCCAACCCGATGCACCACGATCCCCACTGCAGAACAACAAGGCCTTGAGGTGGAACCGACAAGATCTGCAACACGGACGCGGAGTGACCCTCGACGCCAAGATCTTCTCCTCGAAGCACAGAACTTCCCTCGCACGCCAAGATCTACCCTCGGACGCCAAAACCCGAACCGGGAGGACGCAAAGATCGCCACGAGACCGACAAGCACTTCACCCCGAAGACAAGACCGACCCGACTTGAGAACCCGACAAGACCGTCGCGACGACAAGAACGGCATCGGCCCGGAAGAATTCGACACGCCCCGACACCGAACCAAGACCTGCTTCCCGGACGCGACAATAACTACCCCGATCCGAGACCCTAACCCCGGAGTTCGAGAACGACCCCGTCAGAACCCTGGACCCCGAGACCGGACCCTGGACCCTGTCGAACCCCGAACCCCCGAACCCCAAGACCGTCGAGACCCTAATGTGTGACCCTTTTCCTCGATACCCTATTTTTATAAATGATATCAACTTGTTGCATTAAATCATTCATCTCGCATGCATATCTGTGGTTTGGGGGCCTTATGCCGATTCACCTCATAATTAAATATGGGGCCCATATGCGGGCAAATCTAGTCTCATATTGGCCTCATTTAAATTTGTGTAGCGAACCCGGTGCTATCTCCTGCCATGTTAATCAACGTTTAATTTGCGGGGTAGGTAAATAACATGAACCATCTAATTAATTGTCGGGACCCCGGTTCCGCTTAATATGACCTAATCGCATTGCACCGTTGCCATGTCATGCATCATACATGCATCATGCCGATCTTCTGCCGTTGTATTAAATATTGCACCCGGTATTTCTGCTAGTGTTTTGCTTCTTCGCGGGTAAGTCCGTTGAGTTGATGCGAGTGTCGACCCGATCTTCGGATGAACCTTCGGCAATGTTTTCAGGCGAGCATCTCCCCCTTTCTACCTATCTTACTTTTATAGTATTTATTTCCCTCCTATTGATCTATTGCTATCTGTGTTGCGATGCTCTAGATTACGTACCCGTGATATCCCTTGCAGCCATATATTGCCTTGGACACATCCTATTACCGGTTGTTTGGTAGATAGTTGGACTTGCGCGTCGTAGTCGCTTGCTCAAGTCTTTGTTGTCGTCAAATGCCACAGTTGTTGATGTATTGCCGCATGTTGATGATGGAGATGATCATAGTTTTACTTATCGTCACTTTAATTTCTGTTTAACAACTAAAATTGAAATAAGCAGAGGCATCGGTGGGTGATAGAAAATATTTGGTTTCCGAACGCCCACTTGTGTCCCGTAAGACCCCGTACTTGATACTTGTTCCTTGATTTATCGCTATCCACATCCGGGAGGTATATGGGACCCCCACAGCCGAGCTTGATTTAGTCTTATTTCTTGGGGCCACAAACTAGTTTGAGGTTTTATTTACGATCTTGTACTTATGCCATGCTACTTATGTATTTACGATTGTGCGAGGAGCACACTGTTGTCTTTATTTAGGTAAGCGGTGTTTTCGTATCGACAAGCCCAGCCACACTTTGGGTTCCCGATCGTTCTGACCAGCGCAAACCTTGAGTCCGTCTCGAGTCACTAGCTCCGTTCTTGGGTCTACTCAATGGGGTGGCCCCTGAAATAATTCTGAATCCTGTGATTGTTCACCGTGAAAGCCTCGTTGGGTTTTGTTTTGGTTTTCGAGGTTGATCGAGCGTGTGTTGCTATTGGTGCACCCGCCGGAAAAACTTTCAAAGCCGTGTCCGGATATGGACGACTTGGAGCACAGTATCTCGATCATAGACAAGCATAACTAAAGTTTATTGCTATAAATTTGACTTTATAATGACTAGTAATCAGCTTCACTATAATGGAATGGCTAATAATACTGCCCACAATTGCTTGTTTGGATCGTCGCTTGCGACCATTGTACTGACTAGTAAGTATTGCAACCACAACGGAATGGCTGAATAAAAGTACCAACAACTGCTGGGTTTTTGGGATTGTATCATGCTATCTGTATCTGATTAGTAATTGCTGCAACTATAACGGAATGGTTAATTAAAAGTGCCTACCGCTTACTTTATCAGGACGAATATCTAAACCTGACTAGTAATTGCTGCAACGAAAACTGAATAAGTAAAACTGCCAACGGTGTGAGTTCCTCGGTTGACTTCCTCGTTTGGTCTCGAGGGGGGAAACACCAGGATGGGTTTGTTTGATGTTAGAATCAGGTTGGATCCGGATAGGTCTTTCTTATCCCTCTCTGATTGCCGCCAGTCGTATTGAGTCTCTATAGGTTGTTTAGTGCATGCCGCCGCTGCCGCTCAGTCCACCATACCTATGTAGGCGAGGACCGCCGAATTCTAGCCTCGTGTCTTGGCCTCGATCGACGCTCCTCTTTTCCTTTGCCCTTTGTCGGTACCCCTTTTTGTTTAAGCAGGTTTTGAGATCGGCGTCGTTAGCAGGGTTACCCTTCCGGCTTGGCCTGGGCAGGGTTATGGACGCCATTGTTATTCTTCAGGGCTCTTAGCCCCATTTGCATCTTGTCCGTAGCTGGGCGCTATATCGTTCCCAAGGTGATTTGGTTCTTTGTATATTATATATGTATTCTTGACTCTTTGAGTCGCTGTTATATATATCTGTTCTGTGGGTCCCATCGAGGACTGTTGTGTAATGTTATTACTTCGTTTTCCACCCGCACGAAAGTGCCTGGTGGGCACCTTTGAATCGTTTCTATGCGGGTTTGGCGAATTTCGCTCAAACTTGCATAGGTCCGATTCTGAGGGTGTTACAACGTAGTAGCTAGGGTTAGGGTTTGGGCACCCTTAGGATTTATGTAATGTGGGGCCCTCTATATGTAATGTGGGGCCCCTCTATGTGATCCTCTCTATATTGTACCCATCTCTATAGTGTAACCCTTATATTATATAATATATTATCTATGTGATCGACTTGTTTTTTATTATATTTTATTGTATTGTCAAAACACCCAAAACAAGTGCATAAAACAAAAGACACAAAAAAAGTTCTTACATAAGACTCGTGCAATATTTATAAAATGAGTGAAATTAGAAAAGCTCAAAAGGAAGAATAAGTTAACGTTATAATGGTTGATTTTCAAACAACACATGCAACACATGGTTCATTTTTAAACAACATATTTACATAAGTTAAAGGAGCGTGACCGCTTGTTTTTTATTGTATTTCATTGTATTGTAAAAACAACAAGTGCATAAAACAAAAGACACAAAAAAAGTTCTCACATAAGACTCTTGCAATATTTATAAAATTAGTGAAATTAGAAAAGCTCAAAAGGAAGATTATATATATTTACTTTCGCAACAAATAAAAGATTGCGACCTGATCACGAATATCTGCAGATCCACACGTCCCTAGTTAGATTGTAATGTGAGAACTTTTTTTGCCCAATTTACAAGTAGTTACTATTGGACCTAGATAAGACCATTTTGGCCTGACTAAGTTCTATTTGAGACTGGCCTTTTTAAATCACTCCTTATCGATTGTTTTTTAACTTTTCAACCTCTCCCCTCCACACTGACGAACTGAAGGAACAAAATAGAGCAGCTCAAAATTTGCCCGAATTTGTGTTGCATTTTATTCAATCCAAAGCCATAGACCATTACATCCATCTTCGCAGGTTCTACGAAAACAAAGCATCACGATTTTTCCTTGAACACTAATTACGTTGTCTAAAGACTAATGATCAGGAAATAGACAAATCCAAGAGAAATTACACAAAAATAAAAAAACCTTCCATCAGATTGTCCTGCTTTTTCAATTCGATGATTTGCCTTAACTGCTTGTTCATCTTCTTTAGCTCGGCCTTCACTTCCGCATCCACCATAGTACCAGCGGAAATGGGGTTGCCATATCCCAATTGCTCCATCACGGATGGGTTTGAGAGCTCCCGGGATGCTACATCCACCCCAATTTGCTCGATGTACTCATCAGGCCCCTCAAAATGCCCACATTTTAGCAGTTCCTGAAATCGTAGAGATGAGCCCAAAATCACAAATCTGATGAAATGCTTAAAATTTCGAAAGAAAAGCGAGAAATTGGCGCTCGGAACACTCAGATATCACCTTTCCTGGCTCGGGCTTGCTCTCACACTTCACAAATTCCCGGCCAATGTTGTTGTTCTTATCGGTGGATGTGACAAGCCGCTTCAGGGGCGCAGTACAGGGGCAATCGGGGCACCTCATCATCAGCACCGCACCATACTGGGGCGACGAGCGGAGGGAGGCTGAAGCGGAGCTCGACATCCCTCGCCAGCATTGCCGTGCTTTCTCGCCAGAGAAGAAAATGAAAGGGGATGAGATGCTGGCACGGTGGCGGGAGGGCTCGGGTGCGGGGATGGATCGGGCTAACGGCTCTCTTCTACCACAGAATGGGTCCCACGATATGAGGTGGACATCAGGTGGGTCTCGCCGTGACGTGGACATGCTGTGGGTCCTGCTTTGCTCAGCTGATTCGAATTCGTTGATGGTCTCGTGAGGTTAAGTGGAGGTGTCGCACGGGAGCAACTTGCGGCTTCAGAAGCGTTGCATGTGAGCTATTCTTTGCAACGATGTCGTGTTCCTTTGTAACATCCCAAAAATATTGAACAATGATTATCAAATTTCCAATCACCAAAATTAGGGTTAACAAAAACTTTTGTTAATTAACATCATATGAATGCATGTGTGTATGTGATGATTGTATGAATAGACTTGTTTGATTGTTGTAAATGGCATGGAATGGTTTAAAGATGAAAACAACATCATCTAAAACTTTTCCAAGCAGAAACAAATCAAGAGAAAATAAAAAACAAACAAAACAAGCAAATGGTCATTTTTGCCAATCTTGCTCACTAGGCCACTTTGAGTGTTTCTAGTCCAAGATTTCAAACAAAAACAATTCCATTCATTTTCACCCCTTGCTAGATCAAGTAAAATTGAACCCAATCCCACCTTTCAAACTTACAGAAACATTTGGCAACTTGATTCAAATGACAATTCAAAATTGAATCTTTAACATATGTGAAGATCACCCATTTTCAAAAACCAACCAAACCGGTGCCCCTTGACCTTTCCAACTAACCAGAGACTACCTAGTATGTAACTAGTACACCCACCAAGTTTGAACCAAAAATTCAAATTCAAATCTCTTTCGGCCATTTCATCAAACACCTTGCAAACAGAAAACAAACAAACAACAAACACTATTGTGAGTAGTAATTTGGACAACCTTGTTCCCTCTCTAGCTCACAGCACCCTCTTAGTAGATCATCTAGCTCATTTATCAAGTTTTAGCTCACTGTGAGCTTGGCATTGCCATCAATGGTGAGCATGCCGAGCCTCACCTTGCCACCCTTTTGTCGACAGCAAGCTAGGAGCAGCACCAAGCCTAGCCACCTTGTCTGGAGCATTGACCACCGTCCACCGCCACCCCCTGTCCAACGCCAACAAGCAACAAGCCACTGGACCACTCTAGAACCTCCGTGCCCTATGCCTCTATGCCATGCTGAGAGCGCGCCAGAGCGCCGCACTCGACACGCGCCCACAGACTGCACGCCGCCCTCTCCGCGTGCAAGCGTGATCACCACCACCCCAGGAGACCGCCAGACAACCCCGTTCGTCGTCGCGCGACCCGTAGCTGCGGTGCGCCATTAAAATGCCCGTCGGACCTGCCCAGAGTATCGCAGTGTTTCGACCGTCTCGCACCGCCCCACGCCTCGAGACCATGCCGTTGATCTTCGCCAGGGAGCACATCACCGCCCCCTTCCATCGCCCATGCCGTTAGCTCACTGTACAGCCGACCCCGACGAGCTCAGCCCACGCCCTTCGGTTCCCTCGTCGCACTATAAATAGAGGCCACCCCCGCTTGATTTCTTCACACCAACACACTCCCCTCTCTCTCAGAACCACCCCCACTCATTCTCGGAGCAAGGAGAGCAGCAGGTCACTGGAATTTGGCCAGAGTCTACCATGGAGGAGGAAGAAAGGAGCCAGCGATTGGAGCCGCCCCAGGAGAAGCCACCGGTACTAGGAGGTTCGCCGTCGTCGACTTTGTCGTTCGCCCACATCACCGACCCTTGCCAGAGCCCCGGTGAGCCCCCGTAGACCCCCACTGGCCGCGCTAGGGTTCTGTATCGCCGGAGTTGCCCGACGGAGACGATAAGTCATAGCCGTTCGATTAGAAGTTGATCGTGTGGTTTAGATTGCCCCGTACCGCTTCGCACCCCTGTCTTGCTGACTGGTGGAGACAGCCACTTAAACCCACCAGCGCGCGCTGTGCACCATGGGCCGGCCCATTTACATTCCCGCTTGACCCAGTAGTTTGAATTTAGGTTTATTCATTTAGTTTCAAACTCAGTTCTGTACCTAGATTCAAAAATCAACCCAGGTCGACTCACCAAACCAAATTGCATGAAACAAATTTTGTTAGAAAGGTACTTGAATTCTTAATCCAATCCCGTTTGATTCAATCCATTTGGAATTGTAGAGGAACTATAGTAAAAATAACAAGACAGAAGCTTTTCTGCATTCAAACATTTTTCAAAATTCAACCACAAAAGCTTCTGAGTTGATTCCAACTCTCAAAAATCACATTTAACTAGACCTTTCCAAATATATAAAATATCTAGGTTTACTTGCAGAAATAATGAACAAGTAATAAAAGAATGACCCATAGGCATTTCTAGCCACTTTAATTAATTAAAATAAAAAGGTTAAACCTTATTAAATTGTGACACCACTTTAAATCACATTCCCATGTACTGAAATATGTGGTGATGACATGTGTCAACATGATCCCATGTTTTAGTTGGAGTATATTAAATCTTAAGTAGTTTTTGAATGAGTAGAAATTACTTTTCCAAAATAAAATAAATAATACAAGTGCTTTGATGATTGTAATATTTGTGATCATACTAGATCATCTAGTGAAAACCTTGGTGTGATAAATAAAAGTAGTTAAGTATTGTTTGGTGATTGTGTACCTTGTATTTATTTATAGACGCTAGTATCGACCAAGGATACGAGGAGGAAGGAGAATACTGCGAGGAAGAAGCCGAGGAGAACTTCAACCACTGCTCTGCACAAGGCAAGCTAACACTTGCAACTTTGCAAGCTTATACTAATATCTTAGCAAGCAAATCCTTGAAAGCTTACACCACTTGATACCCAATCCTAGTTTTATTTGCAAGCTTAGTATTTTATTTCTTTATCAAAGCTTTCTATCAAAGTTTACTTAGTGACTTGTAGATTTTATAAAGATATTTAAAGGTAGTATAAAGAGCATAAAACATGGCCTAAGTTAGATAATCTTGATGTCATCCTGAGGCATGAGATTGAACTTAGATCATTCACACTTGTTCACCACCCCTCATTAGTGCTTATCTCCCACTTGTAGATGCTAGTGCTAAGCATAAAACTTGATCACTTTAGATGGGAATACTTGGTGAAAATGGTTATGAAAACCTTAGAATGATGAGTCATTCTACTGAAATGTTTTGACATGTGTTCTTGAACACCAAATGATTTTGATGATGAAAATGTTGAGGCATGAGCCTTAGCCCTTTATAAAACTGATGGTTGTCTGGATGCAGTACTATTCCAATTTTACCGTACAACCACAATACCCGAAATTTTGGTAGGGCTTGACTGGAAATTTATATACCTTAGTATGGGTTCCTTTGCGGCCAAGGTCTGAGCTGAGGCTACCTTGTGAAGATTGTCCACCTGTGCAGTACCCAAGATGATAGTTGGTCATGGTTGGGAGGCCAAACTCACAGGAGAGGTGCCTATACTAGGGAGTGTAATTGGAAGGTTAGGATTGATTATATGCATACTGAGTATGGTGATTCAGGATTGTTCCTGATGGATGTATCGAATGTTGTGGTGAAAGTGTACCACCTCTGCAGAGTGTCAAACTATTAGAATAGCCACGTCCGCGGTTATGGACAGTTAGAGTGGCCATACTGTTCCGTCGTCAGATGATTTCAAAATGACTTATGAAATGGTTCATGACTTTGACTTGACCACAATAGAGTTGTGATATGAAAATTCAAGTTCCCACTTAGGTGTTACAAAACTTTTAACTAGCTTTCTTTGCTTCTGAACTCAGTTAAGGTAAATCTGGATTTTTGCAAAACAACCTAGAGCTTAGTATTCCTACTCAAAACCACTTCACTTGTTAGTATTAGTTTGCGAGTACTTAAAGAGTACTCATGGCTTTGTCCCTGGCTATTCCCGTGGCTAGACTATGAAGAGGACTATCAGGAGGACAGACCGCGGGAAGGTTACGACAACTAGGATCATCTCCCATCGCCAGCATTGCCTGTGACCATGAAGATGGAGTCTTGCCTACGCTACCGTTATTATTACGTTATTCCGCTACTTGAATTGTATTATGACTGGATCATGTGATCCCTTATTTGTGTAAGACCTTATGTATGGTTTGTAATGGATGATGTACTGTGATATACAAGCTGTTATGTCTCACAAAAATGGTAATCCTGGGATTGCGATGTATGGCATAACAGACATATAGGATTAAAAATCCGGGTATTGACATCCTTCTAATTCTGCGTAAAGACGTCACATGGGAGCTATAAGCCCGCCAGGGGGTGTGGCCCCCTTGTGGCTCCCCTCCATCTCGTACTCTGGCTCCGTGTTCCCCACGGTAAAATATTGACTTTGGCTTTTGTCCCGTCCAATTCCGAGAATATTTATTTTCTTCCTTTTCTGGAACCAAAAACAAAAGAAAACAGACAACTGGCACTATGACATCTTGTTAATAGGTTAGTCCCAGAAAACATATAAAAATACCTCAAAGTGTGGATAAAACAAAGCAAAGTAGATACTAAACAATCATGGAACATCAAAAATTATAGATACGTTTACGACATATCAAGCATCCCCAAGCTTAACTCCTGCTTGTCCTCGAGTACGTAAGTGATAAAAAGAATAATTTTTGAGGTGACATGCACCATCAAAATCAAGATCAAACCATTTGCAAGCATTGAAAGTTGGGATCAAAGAACTCTAAACATGAGCATGAAATAAGAAGTTCTAACAATAAGACAAAGTAACTATGCATACAACATGAAAGGTTACAAATAAAGATCATGAATAAAAATGCATTGAAAAACGTCTGTTTGTTTCACATATAGGAAACATGGCATAGTGGCATTCAGCCTGTCGGTCATGGAATAGCAATAAATGTATAGGACACCTTCAAAGTTCATAAGAGTGACTAGATACAAATATTTCATGAGTAAGCAATATCAACAATATGAATCAATCAATAAGTTTTGGGACAATGCACATAGAACTAAGAATGGAAACTATGCTCTCTTAATTGGTGCCTAAGGATAGAAGGTGGTGTTGGAGATATGCCCTAGAGGCAATAATAAATGTAGTTATTATTATATCTTTGTGTTTATGATAAATGTTTACATTCATGCTATAATAGTATTAACAAGGAAGCATTAATACTTGTGTGATTTGTAAACTAAAATAGAGTCCCTAGTAAAGCCTTTTTATAATACTAGCTTGTTGGTTAATAAATGATTGTGGTTTCCCTATCATGAACATTGAGATGTTATTAACAACAAGATCATATCGTTGGGAGAATGATATGGTGGACATACTCCTATAGATAAGCGTAGCATAAAGAGCAAGTCATTTTAATAGTTCAATTGCTATATGCTTTCTGATACATAGTAACCTAATTCCTTCGACCATGAGATCATGCATATCACCTTCACCGGAAGGATGCTTTGATGACATCAAACACCACACCATAACTGGGTGGCTATAAAGGTGCAATTGAGTGTTCAAAAAGTATTGGTTGAGACACATGGATCAAGAGTGGGATTTGTCCATCCATATGACGGATAGATATACTCTGGGCCCTCTCGGTGAAATGTCATCCAATTAGCTTGCAAGCATGTGACTGTCTCACAAGGGATCACATATCACGGGAACAAGAAAAGAGTACTTATCAGTAACGAGGTTGAACTGGGTATGCAGAGATACCGACGATCATAACCTCGGATAAGTAAACTATCGTGAGATAAAGGGAAATTGGTATCGTATGTAAGTGGTTCATTCGATCGCAAAGTAATCATAGAAATATGTGGGAGCCATATGAATTTCCAGATTCCTCTATTGGTTATTGTTCGGAGAAGTGTCTCGATCATGTCCGCATAATTCACGAACCGTAGGGAGACACACTTAAGGATTCGACGTTGTTTGAGTAGTTATGGAATGATGAGTAAGAGACCGAATGTTGTTCGGAGTCTTGGATGGAATCCGGGATATCATGAGGAGATCCGAAATGGTCCGGAGAATAAGATTCATATAAGGAAAGTCCTGTTTCGGGTTGGAGAATGGTTCTGGTGTTTTCATCGGGAATGTTCTAGAAGGTTCCGGAATGTCCGGCACTCCGAAGGGGAAGGGTACATGAATGTGTCATACCAAGTTGGAATGATTGCATCATGTACTAGGTGTCATCGCTGAACAAAATAAAGGGTTTAATCAAATCCTAGTTTGAAAAGTCAAACGCCAATTTGAAAAGTCAAACGGCTATTTTGGGAAGTGGAGGGGAAGGTGGAAACCGAGTTGGGGAGGAGTTCCTCCCCTCCACCGCCGGCCCCCTTGGGAAACCGAGTTGGGGAGGGACTCCCCTCCCCTGGCGCGGACCCTCCACCTATATAAGGAGGGGCAGGGTTGCCCCTCCTTGCACCCAACACCTCCACCCGCAAACCCTAGCCCTAAGCCGTCGGCCCTCCTGCAGCCGCCGCCGCCCTAGGGCAAGCCGCCGCCGCCTAGATAACCCTAGTCGCCGGCCAAGCCTCCTCCTTGGTGTGTCTTAACCCTAGATCACCTAGGATCTCTCTCATAGTCCACCATACTCGCTCCGGCTTAAGGCGAAGCCCTGCGAGATCTCCCTCTACTTACTAGGTTGTCTTTGCCGGAATCGCGAGGAGAGTGCTACAACCTCCATTTTCTTTGGAACAAGGAGAGGAAGGTCTTCGTCGAGTACCGAACGTGTGACCGATCAAGGAGCACCTTGGAACCTTGCCGGAAGGATCGCTCTGCGATCTTGAGATCGGGAAGAGTCGACTACATCACCCACGAGAATCCGCTCTCGTTAAACACTTTGGAATCTTCGAGGGTGAGTTATTCCATCGACTCGTTCTACAATCTAGTAGATAGATCTTGGCTTATTTGTTTGTATGTGGTAGAAAATTTTTGTTTTCCATGCTCTGAAACCCTCAAAGGGTATCGAGCCGTGTCTATATGTAGATCTGTTGCACGAGTAGAACACAATGGTCATTGTGGGCGTTGATGCTTTTATTGTCGATTGCTTCTTGTGTACTTTGCATCTTGCGGGATGTTGGGATGAAGTGTCCCGGGCTAACCTTACATGACATCATTCATGAGACTTGCTCCACGCTTGACATGCAACTTGTATTGCATAAGTGGCTTTGCGGGTGCCTGTTTCTCCTAGCATAGTTAAGATTCAATTTACAACAGGTGATTAGTATCAATGTTGTGGTTCTTGTTCGTAAGTTATAACGACACTTATTGAAAGCCCCAAACCACGTAAAACATGTAAAGAAAGTAGAGGCGTCTAACTTTGTTTTGCAGGGGTGTGCAGTGATGTGATATGGCCATGATTGTGATTATATTTGATGTATGCAATGTTCCTTATTGTATGTTGGCAACCGGCAGGAGCCATATGGTTGTCTTTAATTTATGTTAAGACCCGCGTGTCTATTCAAAGTAGTTGTAATAGTTGAAGTCGGTGGACGACAACCATGGAGAAGCGTCATTGACCTTGATGCAATGCTGGTGATGATGGAGATCATGTTCGTGCTTGAAGATGGAGATCGGAAGCACAAAGAAGAAAGGCCATATCATATCACATATTATGAATTGCATGTGATGTTAATCCTTTATGCATCTTGTATTGCTTAGTTAACAACGGTAGCATTATAAGATGATCCCTCATGCACATGAATTTCTAGTCATAAAGTGTTCACCCTTAGTTAGCACCGTTGCTAAAGCTTGTTGTTTCGAAGCACCACATGATGATCGGGTGTGTTAGATTCTGCAAGTGTATACAACGTGAGCAAGCCAGATTTGCTCATGCAGAAGCTAAGGTTTGATCTTGACGAGCCTAGCATGTACAGACATGGTCTCGGAACACGGATCATCGAAAGGTAAAGCATGAATCATATAGTAGATATGATGAACATGTCGATTGTTCGCCATTGAAACTATATCAACTCTCATGATGAACGGTGTTGATGTGGTGGATTTGGTTCGTGTGATCACTAAAACAATGTGAGGGATATTGTTTTGAGTGGGAGTTCACCTAGATTAATTTAACTATTAATTAGAACTCAATTTGTCATAAACTTAGTCTAAAATATTGCAAATATGTTGTAGATCAATGGCCCCTACCATCAATTTTAATGCCCTAGAGAAGAAAAGTTGAAAAACAATGGAAGCAACTTCATGGATTGGTTCCGCAATTTGAGGATTGTCCTCACACCGGTAATTTGACCTATGTGTTGGGTGACCCACTGCAGCCATCGCTACCGATGAAGTAAAGAATGTTTACCTCGCTGGAATACTCAAGATACTCTGATTCAGGTGCTATCTTGTATGGTTTAGAATCGAGCTTTAGAAAAGGTTTGAGAATTCAGACCCACATGATATTGTCGTGATCTCAAATTGATCTTTGAGACTCACGCGCAATTGAGAGCTATGAGGCTTCAAAAGTTCTTTAACTGCAAGATGGAAGAGGGCAACTCCACGGAGCATGTGCTTAAGATGTCCAGGCACGCAAACAAACTTCAAAGCTTGGGTATAGTGATTCCTAATGCTTTGGGGATTTATCGTGTCCTCCAATCACCGCCACCAAGTTACAAGAACTTTGTGATGAACTACAATATGCAAAACATGAACAAGCAAGTTGCGAACTGTTTGCTATGTTAAAATCTGCAGTGGAGATCAAGAAAGAGCACCAAGTGTTGATGGTCAATAAGACCACCAAATTCAAGAAAGGCAAGTCTAAGCAAAGGGACACTTCAAGAAGGGTGGTAAGAAAGTTACCACGAAGAAGACCAAGGCTGGACCTAAGCCCGACATCGAGTGCTTTTACTAAGGGAGAAGGTCACTAGAAGCGAATTGCCCAAAGTACTTGGCGGATTTGAAGAACGGCAACATCAAGAAGAAAGGTATATCCGATATACATGTTATTGATGTGTATCTCACTAGTACCGTAGTAGTGCACGGTATTTGATAATCGGTTCGGTTGATCATATTTGTAACTCAAAAGCCGCAGAATAAACGGAAGCTAGCGAAGAACGAGGTGACGATGCGCGTGGGAAACGGATCAAAGGTTGATGTGATCGCGGTCGGCACGCTACCCCTTCATCTACCATCGGGATTAGTTTTATACTTAAATAATTGTTATTTGGTGCCTGCGTTAAGCATGAACATTATATCGGGATCTTGTTTATTGCGAGACGGTTACTTGTTTAAGTCCGAGAATAATGGTTGTTCGATTTATATGAGTAATATGTTTTATGCACATGCACCTTTGATAGATGGTCTATTCTTATTGAATCTAGATAGTGGAAATACACATATTAATAACATTGAGGCTAAACGTTTGAAATCGAGCGATAACTCGACCTATATGTGGCACTGTCATCTTGGTCACATTGGAGTGAAGCGTATGAAGAAACTCCATTCCGATGGACTTCTTGAATCACTTGAAAGATGCGATGCATGTCTGATGGGTAAAATGACTAAGACTCCATTTTCTGGTATGAAGCGAGCTACGGACTTATTGGAAATCATACATACCGATGTGTGTGGTCCAATGAGTGTAGCATCGCGCGGTGGTTATTGTTATGTTCTTACCTTCACGGATGACTTGAGTAGATATGGGTATATCTATTTCATGAAACATAAGTCCGAAACTTTCGAGAAGTTTAAGGAATTTCAAAGTGAGGTAGAGAATCAACATAACAAGAAGATTAAATTTCTACGTTCTGATCGTGGAGGTGAATATCTAAGTTACGAGTTTGCCGAGCATTTGAAGAAATGCGGAATACTTCCACAATTGACACCGCCGGCAACACCACAGCGTAATGGTGTGTCTGAACGTCGTAATCGAACTCTCTTAGATATGGTTCGTTCTATGATGTCACCTACAGATTTACCGCTATCATTTTGGGGTTATGCATTAGAAACAGCAGCATTCACTTTAAATAGGGCACCATCTAAATCCGTTGAAATGACACCATATGAATTATGGTTTGGGAAGAAACCTAAATTGTCGTTACTTAAAGTTTGGGGTTGCGAAGCCTATGTAAAGAAGTTACAGCCGGACAAGCTTGAACCCAAAGCGGAAAAATGCGTCTTCATAGGATACCCGAAGGAAACTATTGGGTATACCTTCTATCATAGATCCGAGGGAAAAATCTTCGTTGCCAAGAATGGATCCTTTCTAGAGAAGGAATTTCTCTCGAAAGAAGTGACAGGAAGTAAAGTAGAACTCGACGAGGTTGTCGAACCTTCTCTCGAACATCAGAGTAGCGCAGCACCGGAAGAAGTTCATGTGGTGCCTGCACCAATAAGAGAGGAAGCTAATGATGATGATCATGAAACTTCGGTTGTAGTTGCTACAGAGCCTCGCAGGTCAACGAGAACTCGTACCTCTCCTGATTGGTATGATCCCGTTATGAATGTCATGTTGGTGGACAACACCGATGACCCTGTGACATATGAGGAAGCGATGATGAGCCCAGATTCCAATAAATGGCAAGAATCCATGAAATCCGAGATTGGATCCATGTACGAAAACCAAGTATGGACTTTGGTGGACTTACCGGATGGCCGGAAGGCTGTCGAGAACAAATGGATTTTCAAGAAGAAAACAGATGTTGATGGTAATGTTACTGTCTATAAAGCTCGACTTGTCGCAAAAGGGTTTCGACAAATTCAAGGAGTTGACTACGATGAGACGTTCTCACCTGTAGCGAAGCTAAAGTCTGTGAGGATTATGTTAGCAATCGCTGCATATTATGATTATGAGATATGGCAGATGGATGTCAAAACAGCATTCCTCAATGGAGACATTGATGAAGAGTTTTATATGATGCAACCCAAAGGTTTTGTCGATCCTAAAGATGCTAACAAGGTATGCAAACTTCAACGGTCCATTTATGGATTGAAGCAAGCATCCCGAAGTTGGAATCAACATTTTGATAAGGTGATCAAAAGTTTTGGTTTTATACAAACTTATGGAGAAGCTTGTATTTACAAGAAAGTGAGTGGGAGCTCTGTATCATTCTTAATACTATATGTAGATGACATATTGTTGATTGGGAATGATGTAGACCTTCTTAATAGTGTCAAGGAATATTTGAATAATAGTTTTTCAATGAAGGATCTTGGCGAAGCAGCTTACATATTAGGCATAAAGATTTATAGAGATAGATCGAGACTCCTAATATCATTGTCACAAAGTACATATTTGGACAAAGTTCTAAAGAGGTTTGGAATGGAAGATAGCAAGAAAGGGTTCTTGCCCATGTTGCCCAATACGACCTTGAGTAAAACTCAAAGTTCGACAACGGCAGAAGATATAGAAAGGATGAGTAAGACTCCCTATGCCTCAGCCATAGGATCTCTAATGTATGCCATGCTATGTACTAGACCCGACATTGCATATGCTGTTAGTTTAACTAGCATATATCTAAGTGATCCAGGAGTGGATCATTGACAATGGCAAAAACATCCTTAAGTACTTGAGAAGAACTAAGGATATGGTTCTTTCTTATGGAGGTGATGAAACTCGTTGTTAATGGTTACACCAATGCTAGTTGGAACACCGATCGGGATGATTCTAAATCACAACTGGATAATGATTTACTTTGAATGGTGCAGAAGTTAATGGAGGAGTGCAAAGAAAAGCGTTGTGGCGAGATCTTCAACTAAATCGAATACATGGTCGCCGGAGGCTTCACAAGAAGCGATATGTATGAAAGAGTTCATTACAGAGCTGGGTGTGGTTCCTAGTGCGCTGGACCCAATGTCTATCTACTGTGATAACATGGGCGCCATAGCCAATGCGCAAGAACCAAGGTCACACAAGAAGCTGAAGCACATCAAGCTACATTTTCACGCTATTCGAGAACATGTCCAAGATGGGGACATAAAGATTTGCAAAGTACACACAGATCTGAATGTGGCGGATCCTTTGACTAAATCTCTCCCGAGGGCAAAACATGACCAGCACCAAACTGCCATGGGTGTTCGGTATATTACCATGTAATCTAGATTAGATGACTCTAGTGCAAGTGGGAGACTGTTGAAGATATGCCCTAGAGGCAATAATAAATGTAGTTATTATTACATCTTTGTGTTTATGATAAATGTTTACATTCATGCTATAATAGTATTAACAAGGAAACATTAATACTTGTGTGATTTGTAAACTAAAATAGAGTCCCTAGTAAAGCCTCTTTATAATACTAGCTTGTTGGTTAATAAATGATTGTGGTTTCCCTATCATGAACATTGAGATGTTATTAACAACAAGATCATATCATTAGGAGAATGATATGGTGGACATACTCCTATAGATAACCGTAGCATAAAGATCAAGTCATTTTAATAGTTCAATTGCTATATGCTTTCTGATACATAGTAAACTAATTCCTTCGACCATGATATCATGCATATCACCTTCACCGGAAGGATGCTTTGATGACATCAAACACCACACCATAACTGGGTGGCTATAAAGGTGGCATTGAGTGTTCAGAAATTATTGGTTGAGACACATGGATCAAGAGTGGGATTTGTCCATCCATATGACGGATAGATATACTCTGGGCCCTCTCGGTGAAATGTCATCCAATTAGCTTGCAAGCATGTGACTGGCTCACAAGGGATCACATATCACGGGAACGATAAAAGAGTACTTATCGATACGAGGTTGAACTAGGTATGCAGAGATACCGACGATCATAACCTCGGATAAGTAAACTATCGTGAGACAAAGGGAAATTGGTATCGTATGTAAGTGGTTCATTCGATCGCAAAGTAATCGTAGAAATATGTTGGAGCCATATGAATTTCCAGATTCCTCTATTGGTTATTGTTCGGAGAAGTGTCTCGACCATGTCCGCATAATTCACGAACCGTAGGGAGACACACTTAAGGATTCGACGTTGTTTGAGTAGTTATGGAATGATGAGTAAGAGACCGAATGTTGTTCGGAGTCTTGGATGGAATCCGGGATATCACGAGGAGATCCGGAATGGTCCGGAGAATAAGATTCATATAAGGAAAGTCCTGTTTCAGGTTGGAGAATGGTTCTGGTGTTTTCATCGGGAATGTTCTAGAAGGTTCTGGAATGTCCGGCACTCCGAAGGGGAAGGGTACATGAATGTGTCATACCAAGTTGGAATGATTGCATCATGTACTAGGTGTCATCGCTGAACAAAATAAAGGGTTTAATCAAATCCTAGTTTGAAAAGTCAAACGCCAATTTGAAAAGTCAAACGGCTATTTTGGGAAGTGGAGGGGAAGGTGGAAACCGAGTTGGGGAGGAGTTCCTCCCCTCCACCGCCGGCCCCCTTGGGAAACCGAGTTGGGGAGGGACTCCCCTCCCCTGGCGCGGCCCCTCCACCTATATAAGGAGGGGCAGGGCTGCCCCTCCTAGCACCCAACACCTCCACCCGCAAACCCTAGCCCTAAGCCGCCGGCCCTCCTGCAGCCGCCGCCGCCCTAGGGCAAGCCGCCGCCTAGCTAACCCTAGCCGCCGGCCAAGCCTCCTCCTTGGTGTGTCTAAACCCTATATCACCTAGGAGCTCTCTCATAGTCCACCATACTCGCTCCGGCTTAAGGCGAAGCCCTGCGAGATCTCCCCTCTACTTCCGGTACTACGCCGTTGTGTTGCCGGAATCGCGAGGAGAGTTCTACAACCTCCGCTGCCTGCTGGAACAAGGGAGAGGAAGGTCTTCGTCGAAAACCAACGCAGTGACTGATGGGAGCGCTGCCGGAAAGCAGCGCCGGAAGGATCGTCTACGCGATCTTGAGATCGGGAAGAGTACGACTACATCACCCACGAGAATCCGCTCTTGTTAAACACTTTGGAATCTTCAAGGGTGAGTTATTCCATCGACTCGTTGCTACAATCAAGTAGATAGATCTTGACTTATTTGTTTGTATGCGGTAGAATTTTTTTGTTTTCCATGCTACGAAACCCTACAGTGGTATCAGAGCCGTGTCTATATGTAGATCTGTTGCACGAGTAGAACACAATGGTCATTGTGGGCGTTGATGCTTTTATTGTCGATTGCTTCTTGTGTACTTTGCATCTTGCGGGATGTTGGGATGAAGCGGTCCGGGCTAACCTTACATGACATCGTTCATGAGACTTGCTCCACGCTTGACATGCAACTTGTATTGCATAAGTGGCTTTGCGGGTGCCTGTTTCTCCTACCATAGTTAAGATTCAATTTACAACGGGTGATTAGTATCAATGTTGTGGTTCTTGTTCGTAAGTTAGAACGACACTTATTGAAAGCCCCAAACCACGTAAAACATGCAAAGAAAGTAGAGGCATCTAACTTTGTTTTGCAGGGGTGTGCAGTGATGTGATATGGCCATGATTGTGATTATATTTGATGTATGCAATGTTCCTTATTGTAAGTTGGCAACCGGCAGGAGCCATATGGTTGTCTTTAATTTATGTTAAGACCCGCGTGTCTATTCAAAGTAGTTGTAATAGTTGAAGCCGGTGGAAGACAACCATGGAGAAGCGTCATTGACCTTGATGCAATGCTGGTGATGATAGAGATCATGTTCGTGCTTGAAGATGGAGATCGGAAGCACAAAGAAGAAAGGCCATATCATATCACATATTATGAATAGCATGTGATGTTAATCCTTTATGCATATTGTATTGCTTAGTTAACAACGGTAGCATTATAAGATGATCCCTCATGCACATGAATTTCAAGTCATAAAGTGTTCACCCTTAGTTAGCACCGTTGCTAAAGCTTGTTGTTTCGAAGCACCACGTGATGATCGGGTGTGTTAGATTCTGCAAGTGTATACAACGTGAGCAAGCCAGATTTGCTCATGCGGAAGCTAAGGTTTGATCTTGACGAGCCTAGCATGTACAGACATGGTCTCGGAACACGGATCATCGAAAGGTAAAGCATGAATCATATAGTAGATATGATGAACATGTCGATTGTTCGCCATTGAAACTATATCAACTCTCGTGATGATCGGTGTTGATGTGTTGGATTTGGTTCGTGTGATCACTAAAACAATGTGAGGGATATTGTTTTGAGTGGGAGTTCACCTAGATTAATTTAACTATTAATTAGAACTCAATTTGTCATAAACTTAGTCTAAAATATTGCAAATATGTTGTAGATCAATGGCGGCCCCTACCATCAATTTTAATGCGTTCCTAGAGAAAGAAAAGTTGAAAAACAATGGAAGCAACTTCACGGATTGGTTCCGCAATTTGAGGATTGTCCTCACAGCTGGTAATTTGACCTATGTGCTGGGTGACCCACCTACAGCTACTTCTACCGATGAAGTAAAGAATGTTTACCTCGCTCGGAAGACTCAGTACTCCACAGTTCAGTGTGCTATCTTGTATTGTTTAGAATCGGAGCATCAGAAAAGGTTTGAGAATTCAGACCCACATGATATTGTCCGTGATCTCAAATTGATCTTTGAGACTCACGCGGCAATTGAGAGCTATGAGGCTTCTGAAAAGTTCTTTAACTGCAAGATGGAAGAGGGAAGCTCCGTCAATGAGCATGTTCTTAAGATGTCTGGGCACGCAAACAAACTTCAAAGCTTGGGTATAGTGATTCCTAATGCTTTGGGGATTTATCGTGTCCTCCAATCACCGCCACCAAGTTACAAGAACTTTGTGATGAACTACAATATACAAAACATGAACAAGCAGTTGACAGAACTGTTTGCTATGTTAAAATCTGCAGAAGTGGAGATCAAGAAAGAGCACCAAGTGTTGATGGTCAATAAGACCACCAAATTTAAGAAAGGCAAGTCTAAGCAAAAGGAACACTTCAAGAAGGGTGGTAAGAAAGTTACCACGCCGATGAAGAAGAACAAGGCTGGACCTAAGCCTGATACTGAGTGCTTTTACTGCAAGGGAGAAGGTCACTAGAAGCAGAATTGCCCAAAGTACTTGGCGGATTTGAAGAACGGCAACATCAAGAAGAAAGGTATATCTGATATACATGTTATTGATGTGTATCTCACTAGTACTCGTAGTAGTGCTGGTATTTGATCTTGGTTCGGTTGATCATATTTGTAACTCAAAGCGGTCTTTGCAGAATAAACGGAAGCTAGCGAAGAACGAGGTGACGATGCGGCGTGGAAGCGGATCAAAGGTTGATGTGATCGCGGTCGCACGCTACCCCTTCATCTACCATCGGGATTAGTTTTATACTTAAATAATTGTTATTTGGTGCTGCGTTAAGCATGAACATTATATCGGGATCTTGTTTATTGCAGACGGTTACTTGTTTAAGTCCGAGAATAATGGTTGTTCGATTTATATGAGTAATATGTTTTATGCACATGCACCTTTGATAGATGGTCTATTCTTATTGAATCTCGATAGTGGAAATACACATATTAATAACATTGAGGCTAAACGTTTGAAATCGAGCGATAACTCGACCTATATGTGGCACTGTCGTCTTGGTCACATTGGAGTGAAGCGTATGAAGAAACTCCATTCCGATGGACTTCTTGAATCACTTGATTTTGAATCACTTGAAAGATGTGAAGCATGTCTGATGGTGGAAGAAAGTCCCTTCATAAAAGGGGAAGCAGGGATTTCAAGTCTCATAAAGAGCTTCCAAATATTATGGTACTTGTTAGCTTTCAGCTCTCATTGCCCCTATCATAAGCATCTTGAAGTGATTGAGGTTAAAGTGAACAAACTATGGAGTATATGCTTGACAAAGTATAAGTTGGCAATCTCATGTCCCTTAAATACGAGGGCCGCTCCTTATGCTACTCAAGTTTAATTACCGGTAAGTTATTGTCATAGTAAGTACATGTGTATCATAGAGAAATGCCAACGGGGTACCCCTTGCACATGATACAGGAGCTATCACATAATCAAAATGACAAGGCAATCATACAATGAGCATCTCAGCAATCTTCTTATTTACCATGAGAAAATGGTGCTTTTTTCTCTCTTTCCTCTTTTATCATTTTTTTCTTTTTCTCAATCTCTATCTCTTTTTTATAAGAAGAATGCTTCATAGATTGCTCACTATGGTGATGCTGCAAGTATCCACCATGATTAGGCACGGATTAGGCTAGCGGCCCACGCGTTTATCTAACACACATACATAACTCCATGGACTTACAAGCTCCCCTTTCATTTCACACCGACGACATCCATAAACAAAAGAGCATGATATCAACTAAGTACAAAGTCCAAGTGCAATGTTGAAAACGTTCCCCGTGATAGCACGGTTCTGCTAATTCCAACGTATAAGTGCAAGCATATACAACATAGAAGACACAATGGTTCAAGTTTATTAGGGGAAAAGAATATAAAGTTTGCCATCAAGTTTGTGAGGGCTTTAATCACTAAGTTTTCACATAACAAAATAGTTTTTAATTGGAAGATAGTTGAAAACAAGAATATACTTGGAATGGTGTAACACACCATGCATAGGAATTTATAGTGGACACTTTGGAATAACTTGGTTTCTTGGGAGTTGGATGCATGAGTAGAGCTTACTCATACACGTGGAGGCTAGCAAAAGACTGGGATCGACCAACTAAGAGAGCAATAATGACCATAATCATGCAGAGCGACAAAACATTACTAATCAAAGCATAAAGTGGTACCACAAGTCAAAAACTAAATGATCATAGAGGCTATGGTGACTGGTTCATAGTCATAACATGGTGTGAGCATGTGCCAAGTCAACCCAAACAAAGCATCAAAGGAGAATACCACAATACTATGCTTTTGGATGCTAAAACAATGCATGATTCTTTCAAGGCACATTAAGAAATCATAATTTTTTGGAACAAGTCCTGCTACAGCAATAATCACTAAGCATAAGGTCAAAACAACATCTAGCATGACATGCTAAAGTCTAAGTCACAGTCAAAGCAAGCTCCTCTTGTACTACTAAGCAAGAACTTCCTACTCCTTTCCAACACCAATCAACTTATTTGAAACAACACAGTGAGAACGGGAGTCCAAACTTCTTTATTCAAGCAAACAAAAACCAAAATCTAAAACTAAGATGCTCCAAGGACAACACAACTGTGCATGAAACAATAAAAACAAAGTGCCTAGAAAGACCTGAGATTTTTATTGACGAAGAAGGGGATGCCTTGGGAATCCCCAAGCTTTGACGCTTGTACCTCTTGAATATTTCTTGGGATGACACGAGGTGGCATCCCCAAGCTTGAGCTTTTGTCCATTCTTCATCTCATTACATCATTCTTCCTCTACACCTACAAATTTTCCTTCATACAAAACTTCACACAATCTTCATTAGCAACATTAGTGTATTCAAAAGATAATAGACCTTTGGGGTTTAGTTTAAAAACAGCAAAACTTTTACTAAAAACACAAGATACTGTAGCAATTCCCTCAAAAAATCTCAATTTCCCTAAAAGAACCCAAAAAGGAATCAATAAGAAGCAAATGTAAATAATGGCAGAAATTTGTCAAAACAGACCAGTGGGTAGAAACCGATTTTTTCGAAGACCTTCTGTTTCTGAAATCAAAAAGTGTTGAACTAATGAAAGTTAGCTAACAACCTGGGGGATTTATTCAGGAAATTACAGCTCAATCCGACTTACATATATTTTACACGAATTTATAGTGGAGCACAAAAATATGTTTTGGGTCAGCAACTCCCCAAATCTTACTTCCCTCTCATTAGAGGTTATTCTTGGCACAAAAATCAAATAAAAAGGATAAGGAGAGTTCATTACAGAAGTAATAACTTCCAAGACTCAAAAAAACTATTGGTTTATCTCCCAAGAAGTACTTTTCTTTAACGCCTTTAAGTTAGGCACAAGAAGCAAGAATCAAGTATTTTCAAATGAAGAAGCATTAACATCTAACCCTGCTTCAAAGGAGGAGCAAAAAGAAACTTCTCTTTCCTCATAGGTAAGTGTTCAATACCTTTCTTGAATGGAAATTGATATTTAATGGTGCCTTCTTTCATATCAATGATGGCACCAGCCATTCTAAGAAAAGGTCTTCCCAAAGTAATAGGACAAGAAGCATTGTATTCAACATCCAAAACATAGAAATCAATAGGGACATGAGCATTGTTAACCATAATATGAACATATTAACACTCCCCATTAGTTTCTTTTTAGCATTATCGTTAAGTGGGACATCCAAATAGCAATCTTCCAAAGGTGACAAATCAAGCATTTCATAAATCTTTCTAGGCATAATAGAGAAACTAGAACCAAGGTCACATGAAGCTTTGAGATCAAAGTCATTCACTTGCATATTAATGATGGGTTCCCAACTATCTTATACTCTCCTAGGAATATTGGGATTGTGTTTCAACTTTTCTTCCTTAATTTTAATGAGAGCATCTGTAATGTGTTTGGTGAAAGCCACATTCATATCACTAACATCAGAATTCTAGCAAGCTTTTTTAGAAACAAAATCACTTCAGAAATATTGCAACTATCAAGATCAAAATCAAACTTAGCATCACGGGTAGTAGACTCATTGGGTTTAGGCATTGTGGTAGGAGGAATGGGGACTTCTTGTGGTTTAGTGGCATCCATATTGGTGGTGGTGATAGTGAACACACTATTGTTTCTACCAATTTCAGCTTCTCTTTCCCACTTAGCATGTAGTTGAGCTAACAGTCTATCATTTTCATCAATAGTAACTTGTAAGGCATGAGTAGCAGCAAAGGTATTTTTTGAGGTTTCGGGTTTAGCAGCCATTTTATGAAGGGTTTCGCAGCATAGTAAATCAAAAAAATTCTACGTATGCGAACGGGAAAGCCAAGATCTAATCTAGGAGATGCAAACAACGAGGGGGGATAGATGAGATCTTCATACCCTTGAAGATTCGCAATGAACGTTCAAGCGGGCGTGGTTGATGTAGTCGTACTAGCTTCTCCTCCTCGCGATCCGATCCGATCCAACACCGCAAGTGGCGATGCCTCCGAGAGATGCAAACGTACGGCACCTCGACGTCTCCTCCTTCCTAGGTACAGCAAGTGGGGTGGAGAGATAGATTGGATCTACAACACGACGGTGTGGTGCAAAGGTGGAGAGTTTCTGCGGCATGGCTTCGCCTACGCGCAGTCGGGAGAGACAAATCTGGAGGGCAGCAGTATGGTGGCTAGGGTTGAAGGAGCGGGGGAGGAGGGCTGCGCCCCTGCCCTCTATATATAGGGGTTGTCCGGCCCCCTTGGCCCCTCCTCCAAGCCCTAGGGCGGCGGCCCCAAGGGTTGGAGTGGGGGGCAAGTTTTCCCCCTCCTTCTAGAAGGTTTCCCTAGGGTTTTGGCCGGCTGGCCCTATGGGGCCTCGTGCCCCTGGCCCAATGCGTCCAGGGCACTCCCTCGTAGGCCCACGCCCCCTCCAGACAAGTGGGGGCACGTTGGTCCCACTCCGGAAGGTTCTAGAAGCTTCCGGTACAATACCGAACAATCCGAAACAATTCCGAACTCCAAAAACTGCTTTGTCGTATATGAATCTTATTCTCCGGACCATTCCGGAACCTCTCGTGATGTCCTGGATCCCATCAGAGACTCCGAACAAAAACTCATAAACCAATTATCCAATCTATCCTAGCGTCGAGACACGTTAAGTGTGTGACCATGCGGGTTCGAGAATATGCAGACATGATCTTCTATCAATAATCAACAGCGGGGTCTGGAAACCCATATTGACTCCCACATACTCATCGATGATCATATAGGATGAACCACGATGCCAGGATTCAATTAATCCCATATACATATTCCCTTCGTCACGCGATATTTTACTTGCCCGAGATTCGATCGTCGACATCGACATACCTAGTTCAATCTCGTTCACAGCAAGTACTTTACTCGTTCCGTAATCCGATATCACTTTGTGATTAACTCCTTAACCACGTGCTTGCAAGCGGTGTTGATATCGATTACCGAGTGGGCCCGAAGTATATCTCTCCGACTTGGGAGGGACAAATCCCATCTCGATACATACAACCCAACAAGTACTTTCCGATCACCTGAGAGACACCTTTATGATCACCCTCTCATAGGATGACGTTTGATGTCCTCAAAGCTTTCTTCCGATACGAGGGAGTTGCATTATCTCATGGTCTAAGGAATACAATATTTGACATAAGAAAAAGCTTCGCAAAGATGAACACGCTGACACGATCTAATTTCTCTGCTTGATTTGGGTTTGTCCATCATATCATTCTCCCAATGATATGATCTCATTATTAATCGACAACTCATGTCTATGGTTAGGAAACCTTAACCATCATTAATCAATGAGCTAGTCCATAGAGGCGTACTAGGGACATGGCGTTGTTCATAAACCACACAAGTATCAAAGTTTCCGCTTAATACAATTCTAGCATGGAATATAAACTTTATCATGAACAAGAATTATAATAATAACATCTTTATTATTGCCTCTAGGGCATAATTCCAACAGTCTCCCACTTGCACTAGAGTCAATAATCTAGTTTACATCTGGCAACAATCTAACACCCATGGCACTAAGGTGATGATCATGTTTTGCTCGTGGAAGAGGTTTAGTCAATGGATCTGCGACATTCAGATCCATATGTACTTTGCTAATCTTCAGATATCCATTTGATATGCTTGGTATTTGGATGATATCTTGGTTCCTTAGCCAGTGCTATGGCGCCAGTGTTGTCACACAATATCTCCAGTGGGTCCAAGGCACTTGGAACCACACCAAGCTTAGTGATGAAGTTCCAGAACCAAACTCCTTCACTTGACGCTTCTACAACAGCCATGTATTCCGCTTCTACTGTAGATCCCGCGATCACGCTTTGCTTGCAGCTTCTCCAGCTCTGTCTGAGATTTAGAATCATCCTTGTCAGTGTCGAAACTAGCGTCGACGTAACCTTTTACGACGAGCTGTTCATCACCTCCATAGACTAAGAACATTTCTTTAGTTCTATTTAAATACTTTAGGATGTTCTTCACGGTTGTCCAGTGTTCCACTCATGGATCACTTTGGTACCTGCTCGTCAAACTAAGAGCATTGGACACATCCGGTCTAGTACACAACATGGCATACATGATAGAACCTATGGCCGAGGCATAAGGCACTTTGCTCATAGCTTCTCTATCGTTTACCATAGCTGGACATTGAGCCTTGCTCAATATCTTACCTGACAACATAGGCATTGAACCTTTCTTTGCCTTATCCATTTTGAACCTTTTTAGAACTTTGTCTAGGTATGTACTTTGGCTTAAAGCTATCAGGCGTCTTTGTCTATGCCCAATATATAAGCAGCTTCCCCTAGGTCTTTCGTTGAAAAACATTTGTTCAAATAACTCTTCACATCGTTAAGCATGTCAATGTCATTTCCAATAATCAATATGTCATCCACATATAGTACTAGGAATGTCACTGAGCTCCCACTCACTTTCTTGTAGATACAAGCTTCGTAGCAATTTGGAACAAATCCAAAGCTCTTGATCACTAGATCAAAACGAAGGTTCCAACTCCGAGATGCTTGCTTCAGTCCATAAATGGAACGCTGAAGTTTGCACACTTTATCAGCATCCTTAGGATTGACAAAACCTTCGGGTTGCATCATAAATAACTCTTCATCAATGTTGCCATTGAGGAACGCAGTCTTGACATCCATCTGCCATATTTCATAATCATGAAACACAGCAATTGCTAATAAAATCCGAATGGACTTAAACATCGCTACGGGAGAGAAAGTCTCATCGTAGTCAACACCTTGAACTTGTCGAAAACCTTTTGTGACAAGCCGTGCTTTGTAGACAGTAACATTACCGTCCACGTCCGTTTTCTTCTTGAATATCCATTTGCACTAAACGGCCTTTCGGTCGCTAGGAGGGTCCACCAAAGTCCATACTTGGTTTTCGCTCATGGATCCCAATTCGGATTTCATGGCCTCTAGCCATTTCTCAGATTCTGGGCTCATCATCGCTTCCTCATAGTTCGCAGGTTCACTATCGTCAACTAACAAGACAGTTAAGACAGGGTTGCGTACCACTCGGGAGAACCAGCGACCTTGTCGACTGCGCGACGTTCGATGTAGCATCGTCCGAAGCTTCATGATCCTTGTCATTAGCTTCCTCTATTGTTGGTGCAGACAGCACTGGAACAATTTCAGGTGTTGCGCTACTCTCCAACTCAAGAGAAGGTTCAATAACCTCGTCTATCTCTACTTTCCTCCCACTCACTTCTTTCGAGAGAAACTCCTTCTCAAGAAAGGATCCGTTCTTTTTGACAAACACTTTGCCTTCGGATCTGTGATAGAAGGTATACCCAATCGTTTCCTTAGGGTATCCTATGAAGACGCATTTCTCCGCTTTGGGTTTGAGCTTTTCCGGCATCAACTTCTTGACGTAAGCTTCGCATCCCCAAACTTTAAGAAACGACAACTTAGGTTTAGCACCAAACCACAGTTCATACGGTGTCGTCTCAACAGATTTAGATGGTGCCCTATTTAAAGTGAATGCAGCGGTTTCTAATGCATAACCCCAAAATGATAACGGCAAATCTGTAAGAGACATCATCGATCGCACCATATCTAATAGAGTTCGATTCCGGCGTTCAGACACACCATTGCGTTGTGGTGTTCCGGGTGGCGTGAGTTGCGAAACGATTCCGCTTGCTTTAAGATGCGTGAGAAAATCATAACTCAAATATTCACCTCCACGATCGGATCGTAGAAATTTAATTTTCCCGTTACGATGGTTTTCCACTTCATTCTGAAATTCTTTGAACTTTTAAAATGTTTTAGATTTATGTTTCATTAAATAGATATACCCATATCTACTTAAGTCATCAGTAAAAGCGAGAAAATAGCGATATCCACCGCGCGTCGAAACACTCATTGGTCTGCATACATCGGTATGTATGATTTCCAACAAGTCTGTTGCTTGCTCCATTATACCGGAGAATGGGGTTTTGATCATCTTGCCCATGAGGCATGGTTCGCACGTGTCAAATGATTCAAAATAAAGAGACTCCAAAATTCCATCAGAATGGAGTTTCTTCATGCATTTTACACCAATATGACCTAGACGGCAGTGCCACAAATAAGTCGTATTATCACTATCTACCTTGCATCTCTTAGCCTCAATGTTATGGATGTGTGTTTCATTGCTTTCGAGATTCAGAAGAAATAAACCATTCATAGCAGGTGCATGACCATAAAAGATGTTACTCATATAAATAGAACAACCATTATTCTCCGATTTAAATGAATAACCGTCTTTCAATAAACACGATCCAGATATGATGTCCATGCTCAACGCAGGCACATAATAACATTTATTGAGGTTTAAAACTAATCCCGAAGGTAAAACTAAGGAGAGCGTGCCGATGGCCATCACATCAACTCTTGATCTGTTGCCAACGCGCATCGTCACCTCATCCCTCGCTAGCCGCCGTCTATTCCGTAGCTCCTGTTTCGAGTTACAAATATTAGCAACTGAACCAGTATCAAATACCCATGCACTATAACGAGGGCTGGTAAGGAAAACATCAATAACATATATATCGAATATACCTTTGATGGTGCCAGCCTTCTTGTCCACTAAGTACTTCGGACAGTTGCGCTTCCAGTGACCCTTGTCCTTGCAATAGAAGCACTCAGTGTCCGGCTTAGGTCCATACATGAGCTTCTTCTCTGCAGGGGCAACACGCTTGCCGCTGCCCTTCTTGAAGGGCTTCTTTTAACCCTTACCTTTCTTAAAGTTGGGGGGCTTGTTGACCATCAACACATGATTATCTTTCTTGATGTCCACCTCCGCAGCTTTTAGCTTAGCGAAGAGCTCAGTGATCGTATCAGTGGAACCAATCTGATTATGAGTAACTACAAAACCTTTGTAGCTAGGAGGGAGTGATTGCTGAACTCTGTCAATCTTGAGCTCCTCTGGAATCTTGTAGTCCAGTTGCTCAAGGCGTTGAGTGTAGCCCGACATCTTAATGGCGTTCTCACTAACGGAACTCCCTTCCTCCATCTTGCAGTTAAAGAATTTCTCAGAGATCTCATATCTCTCAGAACAGGCCTGAGTCTGAAACATGGTTTTCAGCTCCTCGAGAATCTCAAAGCGACTAATAAATAGCTTTTTCATCAGCCGGCGCATCTACAGCAGGGGCGTCACCTTGCGCTTTCTCAAGGACATAGTACTTTTGTCCGCCAGCGAGAATGATTCTCATATTGCAGAACCAGTTGGTGAAGTTAGACCCATTGATCTTAAGCTTTTCTTTCTCAACAAAAACGTTGAAGTTGAAGTTGGACTTAGCCATTTGATCTACGAAGTTTGCAAGTACAATTTAGACTATGTTCATGATAACTAGTTCAACTTAATCAAATTACTAGATGAACTCCCACTAAATTCAACATCCCTCAAGTTGTTTAGTGAACACGATCCAAATTCACCACACCTAATCCGATCTTCACGAGAAGAGATGTGGTTTCAATGGTGGACAACATATCATTCATATGACTCATGCTTAACCTTTCGGTTCGTGTGTTCCAAGGCCATGTCTGTACATGCTAGGCTCGTCAAGTCAAACCCAAGTATTTCCGCGTGTGCAAAACTGGCTTGCACCCATTGTATGTGAACGTAGAGTTTATAGCACCCGATCATCACGTGATGCTTGAACACGACGAACTTTCGCAACGGTGCATACTTGGGGAGAACACAGTTTTATCTTGATCTTTAAGTGAGGAATCATCTTATAATGCTACCGTCGCGATCTAAGCATAAAAGGATACACATCACATGCATATAATTTTATGTGACATGGTATAGCCAATCTCCACGCAATGATCTCCATCTTGTGCGTGCCAGCATGATCTCCATCACTCCACCATGATTGCCTCCACCACGAATATCAACTACAACTATTGCTAACAACTTAGCGATAAAGCAAAGCTATTACATGGCGTATAAGAAGTTGACTCATAGGTCATACACAATTATAAATACAACCATATGGATCCTGCCAGTTGTGTACTCATCGACATGCAATTCATGAAACATTACAAAACATGATCATTGCATACATCATACACATCACATCTTGGGCCATACCATATCACAGAAACACTCCCTGCAAAAACAAGTTAGACGCCTCTACTTTGATGTTGCATGTTTTACGTGGCTTATGGGAGTAACAAGCTAAGAACGATTCTTACCTACGGAAATCCACAACGGTGATATTATGGTTGCCAACATCCGGTGTAAATCCCATGACAACAATAGTGAGAGAAACTGGCATCCACCAGCCGCATGTGTGGAACAAGCCACACGTCAAGTGCGGAGCCGGTCTCGCGAACGAGGTCGCGTAAAGTTGGCCTGGACCGCTTAGATCTCACTATCCCGCGTCATAAGAAGTACACAATAAGAGGCTTGCAATAGAAAACATCAACGCTCGCAACAAGCATGTTGCGTTCTACTCGTGAAACACATCTACGCATATATCTAGCTCTGATACCACTGAAGGGTTTCGCAGCATAGTAAATCAAAAAAATTCTACGGATGCGAACGGGAAAGCCAAGATATAATCTAGGAGATGCAAACAACGAGGGGGGATAGATGAGATCTTCATACTCTTGAAGATTCGCATAGCGGAACGTTCAACGAAACGTGGTTGATGTAGTCGTACTAGCTTCTCCTCCTCGCGATCCGATCCGATCCAACACCGCAAGTGGCGATGCCTCCGAGAGATGCACACGTACGGCACCTCGACGTCTCCTCCTTCCTCAGTCCAGCAAGTGGGGTGGAGAGATAGATTGGATCTACAACACGACGGTGTGGTGCAAAGGTGGAGAGTTTCTGCGGCAGGGCTTCGCCTACGTCGGGAGAGAGAGATCTGGAGGGCAGCAGTATGGCGGCTAAGGTTGAAGGAGTGGGGGAGGAGGGCTGCGCCCCTGCCCTCTATATATAGGGGTTGTCCGGCCCCCTTGGCCCCTCCTCCAAGCCCTAGGGCGGCGGCCCCAAGGGTTGGAGTGGGGGGCAAGTTTTCCCCCTCCTTTTAGAAGGTTTCCCTAGGGTTTTGGTCGGCTGGGCCTATGGGTCCTTGTGCCCCTAGCCCACGCCCCCTCCCGACAAGTGGGGCCACGTTGGTCCCACTCCGGAAGGTTCTAGAAGCTTTCGGTACAATACTGAACAATCCGAAACAATTCCGAAATCCAAAAACTGCTTTCCCTTATATGAATCTTATTCTCCGGACCATTCCGGAACCTCTCGTGAAGTTCTGGATCTCATCCAAGACTCCGAACAAAAACTCATAAACCAATTATCCAATCTATCCTAGCGTTTAGACACGTTAAGTGTGTGACCCTGCGGGTTCGAGAATATGCAGACATGATCTTCTATCAATAATCAACAGCGGGGTCTGGAAACCCATATTGACTCCCACATACTCATCGATGATCATATCAGATGAACCATGATGCCAGGATTCAATTAATCCCATATACATATTCCCTTCGTCACGCGATATTTTACTTGCCCGAGATTCGATCGTCGGCATCGACATACCTAGTTCAATCTCGTTCACAGCAAGTACTTTACTCGTTTCGTAATCCGATATCACTTTGTGATTAACTCCTTAACCACGTGCTTGCAAGCGGTGTTGATATCGATTACCGAGTGGGCCCGAAGTATATCTCTTCGACTTGGGAGGGACAAAATCCATCTCGATACATACAACCCAACAAGTACTTTCCGATCACCTGAGAGACACCTTTATGATCACCCTCTCATAGGATGACGTTTGATGTCCTCAAATCTTTCTTCCGATACCAGGATGTTGCACTATCTCATGGTCTAAGGAATACAATATTTGACATAAGAAAAAGCTTCGCAAAGATGAACATGATGACACGATCTAATTGCTCTGCTTGATTTGGGTATGTCCATCATATTATTCTCCCAATGATATGATCTCATTATTAATCGACAACTCATGTATATGGTTAGGAAACCTTAACCATCATTAATCAATGAGCTAGTCCATAGAGGTGTACTAGGGACACGGCGCTGTTCATAAACCACACAAGTATCAAAGTTTCCGCTTAATACAATTCTAGCATGGAATATAAACTTTATCATGAACAAGAATTATAATAATAACATCTTTATTATTGACTCTAGCGCACAATTCCAACATTTTATTCATCAAAGAGGATTGTGCTTCAGACAAAGAAGAAATATTTTTCTCAGCACTCAAATTTTTGGACTGTAAACTAGGAATTTATCTATTCAAATTCTCAAGTTGATGACTAATATTTTTTAAGATAGTAGATTGTTCTTCCATAGTTTTAGTGAATATCTTGTTTTGCTCATATTGCATTTGCATAAAGTTTTTAGTGGATCTTTAAACTTCTAGAATCCTATCTTCTCTAGGCATTCCAGATCTACCATGATAAGTATTGCCATTATTAGGAGGATAAGGCCTATAGTTATTACCATAAGCATTGTTGTCAAAATTATTATTCCTAATGAAGTTCACATCAACTTGCTCTTGTTGAGCAACCAAAGAGTCTAAGGGAACATTATTTGGATCAATATGAGCTTTTCCATTAACAAGCATAGCCATGATAACATCAATCTTATCACTCAAAGAGGAGGTTTTGTCAACAGAATTTACCTTATTACCATGTGGAGCTCTCTCAGTGTGCCATTCAGAATAATTAACCATCATTTATCAAGGTGCTTTGTTGTAGCACCCAAGGTAATGGTCATAAAGGTACCTCCAGCAGCTGAATCCAACAGGTTTCTTAAGGAGAAGTTTAAACCTGCATAAAAAGTCTGGATAATCATCCAAGCAGTCAGTCCATGAGTGGGAAAATCCTTAACCAAAGATTTCATTCTTTCCCAAGCTTGAGCAACATGTTCATTATAATTTTTTTTAAATTTCATTATTTCACTTCTCATAGATATAATCTTAGCGGGAGGATAGTATTTTCCAATGAAAGCCTCCTTGCACTTAATCCAAGAATCAATACTATTTATAGGCAAGGATAGCAACCATTCTTTAGCTTTTACTCTCAAGGAGAAAGGAAATAACTTGAGCTTAGTAATATATCCATATACATCCTTATATTTTTGCATCTCACAAAGTTCAACAAAGTTATTGAGGTGGATAGTAGCATCATCAGAACTAGTACCAGAAAATTGCTCTTTCATCACAAGATTCAACAAAGCAGGCTTAATTTCATAAAAGATAGCATGAGGAGCAGGTGGAGCAATAGGTGTACTTAGGAAATCATTGTTGTTTGTGCTATTTGAGTCACACAACTTGGTGTTCTCAGCAGAGTTCATTTTGGCAAAAGTGGAGCAAGCCAACAACAGCAGCAACCAGAGCAGGAACTAATTTTTGTGTGTTTTTTTTATAAAAGAAAGCAAATCAAACGAAACGATTTTTTTGGAGTTTTTGATAAAAAACAGGCAAAAAACCAAGAAAAAGAAACTAAGCAAAACAAAAACAAAGTAAAGAGAAAGGTTGTGAAGGACTCCCCTTGTGAAGCCATCCTTAGCCTCCCCGGCAATGGCTCCAGAAAATAGCTTGATGCGCTCAGATCACTATAGAGCTTCGTTAGGATACCCCAAGAGGAAGGTATGATGAGCACAACAACAAATCTTCCCTCAGAAAGAAACCAAGGTTATCGAACCAGTAGGAGGAAGTAAACGACCCAAAGGTCTTGTTAGCAACTTGGAAACCTGCAGAACACAAACTCAAGACTTTGGCCCACAAATAGTAAAGTTGTCAATCTCACCGGTTTGCTGAAAACAAAGGAATAACTATATGGTGTGGAAGGTAATGGTGGTTTGCAGAAAGTAAACGGTAACAGTGGAAGATGTACCAATGGTAAATATTGGACCGAGGTCCATAGTTCACTAGAGGTGTTCTCCTTAAGATAAACAACATGACATGCTAGGTAAACAAATTACAGCAGAGAAATTGACATGACAGAGCAAGGCACAACAATGCAATACTAGACATTCATGGTCCTATGAGATTTGATTGGGCAATACAACAAGATACATAGACCGCCATCAAACTGCATCTATGACTAGTAATTCACTTTCAAGTTATCATCCAAACCCCCTCCAGTATTAAGTTGCAAGCAACAGATAACTACTTTAATCAAAGTGTGCAAGGTAAACAATCCACTTGTTCCATGAACAAGAGATCATTGTTTTCTCCCTAGTAGCAACAACACATCTACAACCTTAGAGATTTATGTCACTTCCCCAGATTAAATAGAGGCATGAACCCACTATTGAGCATAAATACTCCCTCTTGGAGACTAGCATCTACTTGGCCAAGATAGCCACTAGAAACGGAGAGCATGCAAGATCACAAACAACACAGACATGATAGAATCAATAAGATAGAATAATTAACCAATCTGACATAGTAATCTCAATATCCATCGAATCCCCGCAAACACGACATGCATGATTACAAATAGATGATCTTGATCATGAACGGAGCTCACAAGATCTAAACATGGTAGCATAAATGAGAAGAAACAACCATCTAGCTACTACATGGACTCGTAGTCCAAGGTGGAACTACTCACGCATCATACCGGAGGCTGGCATGGTGATGAAGAAGACCTTCGGGATGATCTCTCCCCTCTGGCAGGGTGGCGAGAAGAGCTTCAGATTCCCCCAATCTAGGGATGATGGTGGCGGCGGATAAAGACTGTTTCATGGAATATTGATCGGGTACTTAGGGTTTTGGTATCGGGGCTTTTTATAGGCGAAGAGGCGAGGCAGGGGGGCACCCGGGGTGGCCGCACCCCCAGGCGTGGGCCAGGCCTGGTCGCCCGGCCAGGGGGTGTGGACCCCTGGTGGCTCCCCTTTGTCTCATACTCTGGCTCCGTGTTCCCCACGGTAAAATATTGACTTTGGCTTTTGTCCCGTCTAATTCCGAGGATATTGATTTTCTGCCTTTTCTGGAACCAAAAACAGAAGAAAACAGACAACTGACACTGTGGCATCTTGTTAATAGGTTAGTCCTAGAAAATATATAAAAATACCTCAAAGTGTAGACAAAACAAAGAAAAGTAGATACTAAACAATCATGGAACATCAAAAATTATAGATACGTTTACGACATATCAAGCATCCCCAAGCTTAATTCCTGCTCGTCTTTGAGTACGTAAGTGATAAAAAGAATAATTTTTGAGGTGACATGCACCATCAAAATCAAGATCAAACCATTTGCAAGCATTGAAAGAAGGGATAAAAGAACTCTAAACATGAGCATGAAAGAAGAAGTTCTAACAATAAGACAAAGTAACTATGCATGCAACATGAAAGGTTACAAACAAAGATCATGAATAACAATGCATTGAAAGACGTTTGTTTGTTTCACATATAGAAAACATGGCATAGTGGCATTTAGATTGTCCCTCATGGAGTAGCAATAAATGCATAGGACACCTTCAAAGTTCATAAGAGTGACTAGATACAAATAATTCATGAGCAAGCAATATCAACAATATGAATCAATCAATAAGTTTTGGGACAATGCACATAGAACTAAGAATGGCAACTATGCTCTCTTAATTGGTGCCTAAGGATAGAAGGTGGAGACTCAATATAATGGTGGAAGAAAGACCCTTCATAAAAGGGGAAGCAGGGATTTCAAGTCTCCTAAAGAGCTTCCAAAAATTATGGTACTTGTTAGCTTTCAGCTCTCATTGCCCCTATCATAACCATTTTGAAGTGGTTGAGGTTAAAGTGAACAAACTATGGAGTATATGTTTGACAAAGTATAAGTTGGCAATCTCATGTCCCTTGAATACGAGGGCCGCTCCTCATGCTACTCAAGTTTAGTTACCCGTAAGTTCTTGTCATAGTAAGTACATGTGTATCATAGAGAACTGCCAACGGGGTACCCCTTGCATATGATACATGAGCTATCATATAATCAAAATAACAAGGCAAGCTGACAATGAGCATCTCAGCAATCTTCTTATTTACCACAGGGGCTTCTTATAGGCGAAGAGGCGAGGCAGGGGCACCCGGGGTGACCGCACCCCCCAGGCGCGGGCCAGGCCTGGCTGCGCGGCCAGGGGGTGTGGCCCCTTGGTGGCTCCCCTCCATCTCGTACTCTGGCTCCGTGTTTTCCACGGTAAAATATTAACTTTGGCTTTTATCCCGTCAAATTCCGAAAATATTGATTTTCTGCCCTTTCTGAAACAAAAAACAAAAGAAAACAGACAACTGGTACTGTGACATCTTGTTAATAGGTTAGTTCCAGAAAAAATATAAAAATACCTCAAAGTGTAGACAAAGCAAAGCAAAATAGATACTAAATAATAATGGAACATAAAAAATTATAGATACGTTTACGACGTATCAGGCCCCGCCGACGCCTCGAGGGTTTCGCCCGAGGACACCCTCCGGCGGTGGCTAGGGGGAGGGAAGGTGTTGGGAGGGGGCGGCAGAGAGAATATAGGGTTCGCCCCTCCGCTCGCGGAAGCGTAGAGAGCGAATGGGGTTCGGTCCGCGTCCCTGCCTTCAGTCACTCATTCATAATTCACTGAAGCTGAAAACAATATAGCACTATTTGTGATGATACCATGAGCTGGGTTGTTTATTTAAGTGTGTTCTGATCACACAAAGAGTATTCCACCCATCCTACACCGGTGGTGGTATTGAATCTGTTATGATTTGAGACAGTGCTGTCAACAATTGTTAGCAAGAACTCTATATGTGCACTGTAGCAAACAAAGGGCCATAGATTTGTGCTCGACGATGTGAGGCGACAGGATAAAAATTTGAGGTGGTTCCAATACTATGGCATGTGTGACGTGGTAAGTACTCATAATTTTGTATTTAAAACATATTATATGATTGTCCTCCAAGGCCTCAGTCTTCCATAGTTATGTTTCTCATATAAGAGTGTACATTAAAGAATATGATATCAACACCTCATTTTTTCCCGGTACAGTCTTTGGATAGATGAATAAAATAGAAATCCAATTTGCAAAGACCATGGCAAAAATCGTCAATACGCAAAATCTTGCAATCTAGTAATGGCAACACAACCCAATATATAACCATATCCATGTAGACTCCATCCTCCACCTTTTCCTTGCAGGACTGCAGCTTCCACTAGGAGGTTTGGTGAACGATCTTCTCATGTAACGACTTCAAGTCTTCAACCATATTGTCACGAGCCCTCATTATTTTGTAGAAGCGAGAGCGTCAACACTTCAAGCTCTCCCCCACGTCGTTTGTGGAGTTTTAAAGATTAGATCATGTAGTACAAGTTAGCTTCAGCCAAGCGGCTAGTAGTTCTACATGCATGTGTAGTATTCTCTTTGTTGGACATTAATTGACTTGCACTCCCTCCGTTTAAAATATAAGATGTTTTATATTTATGAAAAAAATATATCTAGACTTTTTTAGTGTGTAGATTCATTTTAAAACTGAGTAAACCAATATACTAAAAAAAATCTAGATACATTTGCTTCAAAAGAATTAAACATCTTATATTTTAAACCGGAAGAAGTATTTATCTAGATTGTCATATATCTAGAATGTAAATACGTACGAATCTAGACACCGTCAAAACCAGAACTTCTGAGGAAAAAGAAGTACATATCCGCAGCCCATTATAATGAAAAAATGATCCACTAATATGGGCTAATACTAATCAGGCCATCAGAAGCCCAAGACGTCCAAAAGTAGTTATTTGTTCCGAAGGCCCAGCTTTGGCAAATTCATGACGAAATATCACAATTTCATTTATAGGGTTAGTCTAATATTCGAAATTTCACAATTCAAAATAGTTTATCAATACAAGATTTGCACGATTAAAATATCAAGACAAACGTATGAGTAGCACGTCCTGATTTTCTCTCGCGAGATGTAGCACGTCCTGCATCACTCGTCCGAGCTAGAGGCAGACGCTTGAAGCGAAGGAGAGGTGGGTGTGTCGCGCGGAGAAGTCCCCGCCAAGCAAAGTGTACAGCCTTTTCTCTCCAATCGCATAACCCCACGTCTCGTCCGTATGCTTAGTCCGTAACACAAATCCGTAGGTGTAGCATTGTTGATGATTCAGCACCACCCTGCGGCTAAGGACGCTTCAAGCGATCGAAAGCCTGCAGGAATACGTGCGTTCCCGTTCCTTGACGCCATTGCCATCCCATCGCCGCTGGCTAATTCCGCTGCCAATGCCATTGCCATCCCCACCCTATATGGTCCATGTTTGCCCAACGATGTCGAGTCGATCCTCCCAGATTAATTTACACACGACACGGCGCGATGCGGTCAAAGAAGATACCGGCGCGTTTCGTATTTGTCCTGCTCGTCGGTGCGCTGCTCGTCTCTGTCGCCGCCGAGTATGTCCGGCCTCCACCGGGCCGGGTCATCCTGACGGAGAACAGCCAACCCCCCTCGCACCCACAGCAGGTACGTATGCATATCGATCAGAGATTCAGAATGCCGTTGCAGTGACCAACGTCCGGCCGACGGAGAACTGATTGGCAGCATGCATATGCGCGTGTCAGGTCCATGTATCGCTCGTCGGCGGGTACCACATGAGAGTCTCGTGGGTCACGGACGCCAAGCACGGGCACTCCGTGGTGGACTACGGCAGGGCTTCCGGGAACTACACCTCGTCGGCCATGGGCGAGCACACCTCCTACCGCTACTTCCTCTACTCCTCCGGCAAGATCCACCATGTCACCATCGGCCCGCTGGATCCCGGCACCGTGTACTACTACCGGTGCGGCATGGTCGGCGACGAGTTCACCCTCAAGACCCCGCCCGCCGCTCTCCCCCTCGAGCTCGTCCTCGCAGGTACAGTATACATACGACACCCACCGCGCGACAGTTAACTGGCTGGTTGCACGCTGCCCTGGCCGTCCGATCTTGAAAAATGAAAACCGACCGTTCAAATAATCGCAGGGGACCTCGGGCAGACCGAGTGGACGGCGTCGACGCTGGCCCACGTCAGCAAGACGGACTACGACGTGCTGCTGGTGCCGGGCGACCTGGCCTACGCCGACACGCAGCAGCCGCTGTGGGACACGTTCGGGCGGTTCGTGGAGAAACACGCGAGCCGGCGGCCGTGGATGGTCACCGAGGGGAACCACGAGGTGGAGGCCGGGATGGCGCTCCCGGGCTCGCCGACCCCGTTCCTGGCCTACACCACGCGGTGGCGCATGCCGCACGAGGAGAGCGGCTCGCCGTCCCCGCTCTACTACTCCTTCGACGCGGCCGGCGGCGCCGTCCACGTCGTCATGCTCGGCTCCTACGCCGGGTACAACTCCACCTCGGAGCAGTACGGGTGGCTGGCGCGCGACCTCGCACGGGTGGACCGGCGCGCCACCCCGTGGCTCGTCGTGCTGCTGCACGCCCCGTGGTACAACACCAACGCGGCGCACGCGGGCGAGGGCGAGGCAATGAGGAAGGCCATGGAGAAACTCCTGTTCGATGCCCGCGTCGACGTCGTCTTCTCCGGCCACGTCCACGCCTACGAGCGCTTCGTGAGTTGCTTCGTTTTCGATCGCGTGGGGAAATGTGAGACTGACGTACTTACACGCGATCGATGCGCGTCCTGATGCCTCGGCATGTTCCATTTGTTGCAGACCAGGGTGTATAACAACGAGGCGAACCCGTGTGGGCCGGTGTACATCACCATCGGCGACGGCGGCAACAGAGAAGGGCTTGCGTTCGAGTAAGTAGATGCCGAACCGCCGTATACATTTCTGTGGGCAACACTGAATTGTTTCTGAACTGTCTGTCTGTGTCTGGTGGGCGCACGCAGCTTTCAGAAGAACCACAAGCTGGCGCGGCTCTCGTTGATGAGGGAGGCGAGCTTCGGGCACGGCCGCCTGAGCTTGGTGAACGCGACCGCCGCGCGATGGGCATGGCACCGCAACGACGACGCCGACTCCACCATCCGCGACGAGCTCTGGCTGGAGAGCCTTTCCGCCAACGGCGCGTGCCGGCAGGCAAGCCTCGCCGATGATTCTTGGAGCGATGAGTTGTAGGCTGTCGCGTTACGGATCCTGAATTTTTGAGCCACAACTTCTCTGAATCCATCGTCGGTAGGAGCACCGGCGCATTGCCGATTTGCCGTGGACTGGCGCTTAATTGGGCGGGAATAAAAATACTTACTACTTTCTGGAAAGAAAGCAGAGATCGTTTTCTTTCGCTCGTAACTTGGCTGAAAACTTGTTAATGCGTGATTCGCTTGTCAGGTGCCGTTTAACCTCGCAACGAATGCTTAATTCCTTTAGGCTCTCCACAGCGTTGTAAAATGGCGATGCCGAAATCCTTTCCGGCACCGATGGCCGGTGCCCACACGTTGTAGGACCGTGCCCACATCACAATTTCAAGACATCGGAGTGCTCCGGTTCCCAATTCAACAGCCAATAAAATATGCAAATTATCAAGAGTTGATAGTAACCCATCTTAGCTGAAACCTGAACATTGGCTTGATATCAAGATTGTTTATCTATATGGTGGATCCCGTACTTACTTTACAGGCATCGGCGGCACGCTATGAGAACAATGCCTAATTTTTCTCTCACAACATAGCTACCGACATGTCAATATTTTTAGGCCTTGGGCATCAACCACACCGTGGAGGGCCTTAGAGCATCTCCAGCCGTACCAATTCAGCGTCCGACACTCGTCTGTAGTGAACCGTGTGGGAGCATCAAGTTCCTATGGGTGGCGCCGGCTACCAGCCGCGTGCCCGCGTTCCTCGTATGTCGTCTCTAAACAGTTTTCTTTTGGCCCATATCCAAAATTGCGAACACATGGATATGAAAATGTTATGAATTCGAGAACCAACCCGTGGTTGGATGGTTAGAAGGGCAGTGGTACCCCCAACCCATCAGAGTTCAAATTCCAGGTTTGACGCTTTGGTGTCTCGTAAAGGCGGAATATTTTTTCAGTGGGAGGCGACGTTCCCGTCGATAGCGAGGCGTCTGCGGTGACTTCGTCAATCCCAAGACCCACCGTTTCAGTCTTTCGGAGGTGCTCATAGGGGTAGGGTGTGCGTGCGTGTGTTCATAGGGGTGAGTGTATGTACGCATTGTGAGCGTATGCGTTTATACTGTGTTCCTCAAAAAAAAATGTTATGAATTCACTGTCTCGTACAAATTCACCGCAAATGTTATGACCTTGAATTTAACGTCGTAATTGTCCTCTCGGTAGGTTTGAAACATTTGAACCATCTAAAAGGAAATGGGCACCACATCGACACAAATGTAGCATGCCAAACGGCGACAAAATAGGCACAAAATGTAGCATGTCAATCGGCGAAATGTGGCTTACTTGATTGGCGACGTTGGTGCCACTATCCGGCCGGTTGGTGATCTCCTCTTAAATTCCATGCCACTTATAGTGTGTGTGATGCAGTTTCAGGTTCTTTATGCATATGGCATTGGACACACACCTTTTTCAGTGATGGGACCTTTTTCAGTGATGGGGTCAACGAACCTGGTCAAATGCACAAGCATTGTACATACTGTTTGGTTTGATAACCCCATCTCGAAAGTGCATAACACATGCATTTTAATCATTGGCAACTATGTATGCAAGAATTGTCGTCATTTCAATCGTTGGATAAGTATGGAGCTGAAATCCTACTCTTGAGAACAAAACAGAGCATCAACTGTAAACCCCTAATAAAAAAACCTAGAATCATGCTTATCAGTGCAGATCTACAACGCATGCCAGCGAGAATCCTACCTAACCGTAGATCTATCGTCAAAATGGCTCGGATAAGAAGGGGGCAGAGCTTACTGCCATTGACAACCGAATGAAGCACGCAGAAGCAATAGATCGTTCAGCACGAACCAGCGGGCACGAGCGACAAAGACAAGGAGGTTGAGGTCACTCGGATCTGTCCCTCCAAGAGATTCGTCGTCGGCGTTAATGGTGAGAAAGAGAACCGTTGCCGACAGTGGAACCGTCCAAGGGAGAGACATAAGAGTAGAGAGGAAGAAAAGTAGGCGGTTGGAATTTATGGCGCGTGTTTCAGAAGGGATGCGGTGTCTCCCCTCCTGTTGCCCACGTGAGCGGCCGGGTCATTTTTTCGCTCGCCCGAGCCAGCCTCCAGTAAAACGGCCGATTTGGGCGTTGTCGTTGGCCTGCCGCTGGGCTGTTTTGAGACTCGCGCGGACTACAACCAGAGGTCACGCAGGCAACCAATCAAGCCTTTTTTGTCCAACCTGGCCTACCAAACATACCCTATGTGTGGTTTGATCCCTCTGGATGCATAATAACCCAGGGAATCTTAGTGACGTGAATGTCAACAAGATGATTAAAGCTAGTTGCAAAGTGAAGATTCTGATGCAGATTGGTTTGCTCGGATGGACCCTAAGATCGGTGGCGATATAAGTGAGATGAAGAAAGTTGGCTTGTACTACAATGGTGAGGTTTGGAAAGCAACCGGCATTGATCTTGATGGGGTGGAGCTTGTGTGGTTGTCAGACGGAATACGTTGCAGCGAAGATGTATTGCTGGCCACTTGCTACGAAGATCGGCAGAGTAAACGAACTGGGTGGAATAAAAAAGTAGCTCCGTTTTCATGCATCAAAAGATACAAGGGGTCTATGGGAGTATATGGATCCTACACGCTGAGAGATTTTAACGATGCTGAGAACGGAACGCCGTCTCCATGTGATCTCTCGGCAACATTGGCATGCATATGGGACGGCAATTCCTTCTTGAATGTGTCTTCTTGGAGTGTGGTGCTTTAGGTTGGATGCTGTTTATTATGGTGTGGATTTGGTCCCCAAGAATATGTTGGTGGTAGACGATAGAGAATGTGGTTGTCGCTAGTCTAGTCTGAATAAGAGAAAGGAGAAAGGGGAGAGAGATTATGGCAAACATCACTGTTTTGATTACCATAACGTCAAGGTGGCTGCACTCGGAAGGCCAAAGGATCTCCACACTCATGTCAAGTTCAAGACCACTAAGTGGTGACGGTGGTAAGGATCGACAACGATAGCCCGATAGTTTGCTTTGCATGGACATAGTTGTTCAATCGTGTGGCGATGTCCACGCAGGACCATGTGTGTGATTGTTGTCTCCATGTGTGTGTGCAATGGATGAGGTGAAGACAATGCTACACAACACATTGTGTTGATACGGTTTTGTTTGCGTGGCAACATCCATGTCAAAACCATGTTCACGGCGACTATGAGCCTGGCAATCAAGTGCTTTGCATCATGGTACTCGGCAACTGGCGATGGCAACACAGGATATCTTCGCTTATTGGTTGTGCTCTTCAAGTACTTGGTCTCATTCTCCCCGGTGAAAACCCTAGGTTTGACCTTAAAATGGCGGACTTCTAGCCCTTACCTTGTTGAAGGCATTGTTTGGAAGTTGCCTGGACCTCTCACGGGTGAAAACCCATGATCCAACTATGGTGGTTAGGTCCAACGGTGACAGGGGTTGAGCATTGCTTCCTTCTTGGAGGCATCGTTGCTAGAGAACCAGTTCCATAGCCCGGGTCTTGGGTCTTATCAACAGTGGTGATTATTTCCTCCTGCTATGAGTTGTTGATTACTTCGGTATATTTTATTTACTTTTCTTTTGTCATTTTGGATAGATGCATCATTGATGTCTTAACTAGTTCATGCATGACATTACATTGTTGTGTGCAATTAGTTTATTCTTTATATTGGAGTAACATATACCTTGATAAAAAAAGAATAGGTGAAAGGCTATTGGAGTATAGAAAAAAGCCGCACGCGGAAAAAAGAAGAGATTAAAACAAAATTGTTGAAAGCCACATAAATATCCAACAGCGTTAACGATGCCACTTGGGAAGTCTGCGCCAAGCCGCCTATGAACACATCATGTCTTCATGGTACACATAGGTGGACTTGGTAATCTGCTTATGATAGTAACAGAAATGGACGTGATCAATACTCTGGTTCGAATTAGTGGCTGAAAAAGAGCTCCTATTGGTGCTGTAGTATTATACACCGGTGCTGCCTGCCAGAGAAGTCGAGAACACGATGTGTCGTAGAAAACGCAACAAATATAGGATGACCGAAGGATGTCTACACTCTGGGCTGGAGATGTGGTAATTCATCGTGAGCAACACGATGAGCTCAGCTCAGCAGCTCACCACGTAGAGTGCTCCACACGCGTTAAGACGTGTTCCAGGTCGTAGCTTTCGCAATTCCAGAATATTCATGAGGATCGAGGGCAGAAGAAAGAGTTGCTGCCTAATTTTTTTAAAAAAAATTGGATAAAGAATATTATTTTTTACCCATTTCTAAGCACCCTACAATCTTTGTGTATAAATTGCCCACTTGTGAGCTTTACCGTGAATCGAGGTAATAAATCGTTGATCAGCTGACCAAGCAGTGGAAACTGCAACCGATTAGACCAAAGTGGTGAAATGCGTCTAACTAGTGATTTGTACTTACAAAAGAGGATAAAAAAACTGGTGGAATATGCAGTTTCCTTGCCACACGCTTAAGACGTGTTCCAGGTGGTAGAGCTTTTGCAAATCCAGAACATTCCTGCTATGATATGAGAAGCGGGGAAGAAAGAGGAGAGTTGCTGTCCTGAGTGGAAATGCCGAATGAAGAAAGGGTACACGACACGGAAGAGCAGGTGTTTCGGTCGGGGTACGAGGGGAATAAAGATTCGACGGGGTTACACGACAATGGCATGGATAGTTTGGGGTTTCATCATCGGCACCATCCATCCATCCCAAAAGCGTGGGGGTGGTTAGACTGACTGACTACGCCAGCACAACCGCCAGGCGTGCAGGCGCAGTTCTGCCACGGCTGGTAGACGGCTTCACTCCAGTGACTACTTCACCCACCGTTTTTCTGCCCCCAGTTTTACTTTGCTCCGCATGACCATCTGCCTGGTACCAGCAGCCTTTTTTTGGGGACCTTCAAACAAAGAAAGATATAGTTTATGAAAGAGACGAGACGTGGTTTGTGCGTGTCCGTTTACCACCATTCCCTTTGATCTAGTACGTACAGTTTTCTCAGCGGCAGGGTCCTGCCGATGGCCAGCACTCATCCGTTGTGCTGGCTGCTGCATAAAAACAAAATACAATGCCCCAAAATATGCGTGCGAGAGCCAGTTGTGTGCGTGCTTCTTGCTGTCCTTGCCGTTGCCGGTGACCACGTCCCGCTCCAGCAGGCCTCAGCTACCAGCGTGCGTGCTTCTTGCTGCTCTGCTCTGCTCTGCCACTGCCGGGCCCGTCCATGTCCCCCAAGCTAGCTTCATAAAGGGAGACCTCGCTCCAGCGTTTCACGCAGTCAAACACCAAACGGCAAACCATACAAAATAGTATTACCCATCCCTACTGCTGCTACTACTCGTTTCCCCCATGGCGACGCACCAGAGCAACGGCCACAGCGCCACCGCTGAGAAGGGCCACAGCAACGGCCACAGCGCCCCCGCTGAGAACGGCCACGGCAACGGCAAGAGTAACGGCCACAGCGCCGCCGTCGAGAATGGCCACAGCAACGGCCATGTGGTGGCGCCGGAGGTTGAATGGAATTTCGCGAGGGCCAAGGACGGCGTGCTGGCGACGACGGGGGCCAACATGAGCATCCGGGCGATAAGGTACAAGATCAGCGCGAGCGTGCAGGAGAGCGGGCCGCGGCCGGTGCTGCCTCTGGCGCACGGCGACCCCTCCATGTTCCCGGCCTTCCGCACGGCCGTCGAGGCCGAGGACGCCGTCGCCGCCATGCTACGCACTGGAGAGTTCAACTGCTACCCCGCCGGCGTCGGCCTACCCGCCGCACGGAGGTAACTGAACTTCTGCTCTGGTTTTCCAATGTCCAATGCTCTTCCCTATGAGTAGCTTTCAGCGCCTTCTCCAAAATTTTAAACTTCTACTACCTTATAAAACAGTGTTGTGGCAGAGCACCGATAGTTTATCTATGTTCTTCCCTATGCAGCTTATAAAAACAGTAGTGCAGCGGCAGAGCACTTGTTGTAGTAACGTAGTTTATCTATGTTCTTTCCTAGGTGGCCTTTTAGCGCCTTCTCAAAAAACTAACCTTTCTACCTTGTAAAACCAGCGCTGTGGCAGAGCACTTGTCAAAGGATCTTCCCTACGAGTTATCAGCCGATGATGTCTTCCTAACTGCTGGAGGAACTCAAGCCATTGAGGTCGTAATCCCTGTTCTCGCCCAACCTGGCGCCAACATTCTGCTTCCGAGACCAGGTTATCCAAATTACGAGGCACGCGCAGGATTTAACAGGTTAGAAGTTCGACATTTCGATCTTCTTCCCGACAAGGGTTGGGAGATTGATATCAACTCGCTGGAATCTATCGCCGACAAGAACACGACTGCAATGGTCATTATAAATCCGAATAATCCATGTGGGAGCGTTTACTCCTACGAGCATTTAGCCAAGGTTGAGACCATTTACCTTGCTGATCAGTCTATTTAAATGTGCATTGCATTTTCTAATCATTTCGCCAGCAGTAATAACCGTTTGCCTGATGTCATTTAGGTGGCAGAGGTGGCAAGAAAGCTTGGGATATTAGTCATTGCTGATGAGGTATATGGCAAATTGGTTTTCGGCAGTGCTCCATTTATCCCAATGGGTGTGTTTGGGCACATTGCCCCCGTATTGTCCATAGGATCTCTATCAAAGTCATGGATAGTGCCTGGATGGCGACTTGGCTGGGTTGCTGTATATGATCCCAAAAGGATTTTGCAAGAAACTAAGGTAACTCTCTAACACTCTTTTAATATGCTATTGTGGGGATTAGTATTATGCTAAATATGTAATGTATTTTGTAGATCGCTACATCTATTACCAACTACCTTAATGTGTCAACAGATCCAGCAACTTTCATTCAGGTTAGTCCTTTTTATTTATTACTCATTCATGTCCTAATTTTTCTTCGGTGGATATTAGGATAGGTTGTAGCTACCACATGCTCAGTACTAACAAGTTAGTAGTATATTTTTTTGTTCACTTTGAGAGTCAAAGTCAAACAAGACTGAATAAAGATGTATTCTTTTAGTTATTTACCTTTGCTTTGTTTGATTCCACAAATAAATAAAACATATATAAATTGAACTAAGTTCTGTGAGCACTCCATGTTATTTTCTTCCAAGTACAGAATATTTAGAAATGTACATGCATTTGTCTTGGCATTTCTTTACCTATAGCAGCTTCTGCTATTTCTTCATGTTTTGCTATCGTTGTTATTGTTGTTCTCTTATGCTTTTTATTTCACACCACTGATATAGTGATTTCTTGTACTATAAAATTGATTAGGGAGCTCTTCCCAAAATTCTTGAAAACACGAAAGAAGATTTCTTTAAGAGAATTATTGCTCTGCTAAAGGAATCATCAGAAATATGCTACAGAGATATAAAGGAAAACAGATATATCAGCTGTCCTCACAAGCCAGAAGGATCCATGTTTGTAATGGTAAGTCCATTATATATCCTTTAGGAATGTCCAAATAAGAAGAATTCATTTGGAACCACAATGCATTGCACAGTTTTATTTAGTAAGTGGTATCTATTTTATATAATTAAGTATGTTCTTAAAAAATGTCAATAAGGATTGTTTTTCTTTTCTTTGTGAAGATGCATATATTTTGAAGATTAACGATGATAGTCGACATCTATTGTCAGTACTAGTCATGCTAAAATACTTTGTCCATATTTGTTATTACTACCAAATGATGAAGAAAAAACTATGTTACAAAAAATCCCTACTATTTTCTAGAAAGCTTAACTGATTGTCAATAACCTTATATTAAAATCAATGTAAACAGGTGAAACTGAACTTGCATCTTTTGGAGGGGATCCAAGATGACATTGATTTTTGCTGCAAGCTCGCAAAGGAAGAATCGGTTATTTTATGCCCAGGTAGGAATGTATATGCTCATTTATAGAATAATTAAATTTTCTGGTCATACTGAACATTAGAGTTGATTTGACTAGAACATTTTAGAAATATGATGGATGCTTCTCAGTTAAGTAGATTCATTTATACATTGTTTTACAACTAGTAGTAATCAGGTACGTGCAAGGAACGTCTCAACCAATATAAATTAAATCAAGCAACACAGAAAAATAGAAGCATTGATCAACACTGTAATTTTTCTCATATTTTTTAAAATCATCTGGGGAATTTCAATCAAAGTACTGATGCATAATATTAACCTACAAAAGAAATAGACGACTCATTGTTAGAAAACAACAGATCCCCCTTGTACAAATACCATCAATTTAAGAGTTAGATTTCAAGTAAAATTTCAGTGAATTTAAGCAGAATACACATATTTTAATGTCTTGTCCTAGAATATATTTGGTCCATGTGCTCTAAGCGGTATGAGATCAAAATTTGTTCAAACATAGGGCAATCCAGTGTTCAGCTTCTCTAATTGAAAACAACATTATTAATAGTTGCTGCATCAATGTTCTGTTCAGAATGAAGGTAAAAATAAGCTAGATAAACATAGGAATATCCAAATGAGTCATGACAATGCTTGAAGGTGCCAAGACATTGACGTAGATCAACTAACTAAAATGGAGAGAAAAAATTGTGACAGCAACGGAGACAATAGCCACTGTCACTGTATAAGGATGCTCAAACTACTGGCAACAAATCCTAGCCACTGTCACACTATAAGGAATACTTCCACTAAACTAAATATCAAAAGTCAAAGTAACATAGGATATAACTATGGGGAAGACTACGACAGCTATACTGACATTGTCGCACTGATAATCCAAGGCTAGGAGCGTGTATGAATAGTTAGTTTACCAGTGTATCATGATTCAGTAGTCATACAGAAAGAATAGCAATCTTGTTTGGACATATATGTATCAATCATTGGAAGATACTAAACCCCTACAATTATATGTGACTTGAAAGCGCCTTTTCGAAAAGAAAAAAATGTGACTAGAAAGCGGCATATGTGACATATGCAACTTCTGAATAATACCAATAGCTATCAGCTTATGTTGTATTTCAAGAGAAAAAACAAGTCGTGAACACCTCTTTGTCCACTATTACAACACGCCTAATTAATCCTCCATAACAATGGCAGTAAACATAGATAAGTATGTGGTTCACCAAATACCCCCCACTGACCTGCAGGATGTCTAGACAAATATCAGGGGACTTTGGAGATTCATTTATTATCCTCTAACATGATTTTGCATTTCATTCAGTTCTCGATGAACAAAATATAAATCGAAGAAATGACGTAGAAACTGAGATTTTTGGTACCTCGTGAATGAAATTTGTAGTTGAAGCACACTGTTTAAAAACCGACAAACACAGCTCCTATCCCAACACAGTGCACGGAACCAGCATTTCCATTAAAATTTGACAAGAGAAGGAACCTTACCTGAATGGACGCAGACAGGAGACTGCGCCCCTCGCTATTTGGCCCCCATGGTCGCGAACGCATCATTGACATCGTCGTCCTCCGCGAAACCGAGGACTCCATGTCTCCATCATGCCCGGACCTATCAGACAGCACCAAGTCCTCAGCTCCCCACTCCATTGGTCTGTGTTGATCTGATAAGTGGGTAGGCTTGGTCCAATTTGCTAAGATGCCGGAGCGAGGGAACGTACCTCCCAGTACCTGAAGGGAGTTGTGCGGGAGACGGCATCACAGCGGTGAATCACAGGCGGGAGTGTCAGGACTCAGGACCCAAGAGTGCGGACGGGCGGCGTCGCAGCCAGGGGAAAGCGTCGCAGCAAGGCGGCGGGTTGAGCGACAAGCCAGTGCGGGAGCAGGGGGCTTTGGGGCTACCGGCGCGACGGGGAGGAGGGGGCGACTGACGCGACAGGGAGCAGGGGCGACTGACAGGGAGCCGAGGGATGAAAAGGGAGGGATCAGCATAGGTTGAACTAGGAAACGTGGCCGTGCGTTGCAACGGAAGAAAAAAAATTTATAAACACTTTTTTTAATAGTAAAATTTTATAAATACTTTTTTTTAATAAACAAAATCGTCTTGTTTTAATATTACAACCGAACAAAAAGCTAAAACTTGTAAAAGAAAATTTAGAAGTCTTTCATGGCATGAACTATGCGTGACCGACGCCCATCATTTTTATCTTGATACTTGTATAACTTTTAATTTTTGTCTCTCTTCTGATTGATTGCCTCAGCTTTGTTGAAAAAAGAGACATTTACGTAGTGAAGATGCGCATGCGCCATATATATCCTGGTTCCAAAATATAGCACTTTTTCTATAAAAATAAGTGTTTGAATAGATATTTGCAGCGTTTATGTTTGTTGAAGTTCAGAATTCTTGCGTTTATGCTATGTTAAAACGAATGAAAAAAGAGAGAGAAAAAATCAAAATAAATGTTTGAATTGAAATAGATATTTGCAGCGTTTATGTTTGTTGAAGTTCAGATTCAGAATTCTTGCGTTTATGCTATGTTAAAACGAATGAAAGAAGAGAGAGAAAAAAAATTAAAACTTACCGTCCAACCATCGTATGGGACATGGATGAAGGCGTGCAGTAGGTGGCTGGAGTCGTTGTTGATGGTCGTTCTTTCCGAGAAGATCTGTTGACCACTACCTTACAAGAACAATTATTATCTCGATGAAAATTCAGCTAGGTCTCTGTCTTTCGGACGCCTCTTGTCTCTTTGATCTGTGTTTATTAATTTAGCTCAGGCCAATAATCCTTCCGGTGCAGTCATGGTGGCCAACCCAATCCCCCTTTTCTTCCCTTCCAATTTCCTTTCATATGTGAATTTCGTTGTCCCCATCAATACTCGTTCGTTCGTTACCATCATCAGCATATGGCGAACTTTATTCCATTCTGATTTCCAAGGCAGCTTGCTGATATTATAAAAAACTTGGGAACGTTTATAAACTGGTGTTATGTATTGTAAGCAAACAAGGTGGGACTATTCAGCTCAGAAAGTTCATCGGTCTCTATCTTTTCTACGTCCATGTTCTATATGCCTGGTATTATTTTTGTGCTTGTTTGTGCGCTTATTTGGGCCAGCCCAAGATCGGATGGGCAAACGTGAAGTGGGAAGGTCCGATGGCCTAGCTAGCCAAACCCCCAGCGAGTTGATGCAGAATTAACAGTGGTCCGACTGAAACAATAGCCACCAGATTAAATTGCATCAATGGCTAAGACTGGTTGGAATTAACTAAGAACGATAGTATAGATATAGATTTATATTGGTATGGAAGATATAGATTTATATTGGTATGGATATAGATAGCTCTTACTATTTTCTGAGATGACTATACATATAAATGGTTCTAATATTATGATAACAAATTGTATAACTGTTTACTGTTACTCCATAACAAGCACATGTTCCAAATTATATTTAATTAGTTTATCTGTTAAATTACACGATTTTGATTTGAGTTGTTTTTGTTAGATTTAAAAAAATGCCATAATATATTCATTTTAAAGTTTGAACCACAAAATACTTAATTTTCTAATCATAACAAAAAAATATATACCAATGAGTGAGTAATGTGCTCAGCATAGTTATCCTCTTAGTAATGTGATGTCCATAAACTGTGAGAGCAGGGCACAAATACATTATTGTGGTTGTTCATTGCAAACATAAAACATAGCACCCTTGATCATATAAAAATGCACCGTAAGCAATTGTATGTACACAAGCTATCCTTTGTAGACAACATAGTGTATAAATAGTCTGATATATGTAGGGGAAAATGAGTTGTAATTCTTTATTACATATGATTTTATTGTTTTACTCTTCAATATATGTAGGAGTCGTTCTACTCTTATAATTTATTCAGGTGCACTTATGTAGCCAACTTACCTACTTGTGTCCCCAATGTAGGAAGTGTTCTCGGAATGGAAAACTGGGTCCGCATTACATTTGCTATTGTTCCTTCTTCTATTCAAGATGGTGTCGAAAGAATCAAATCATTTTGTCAAAGGCATAAGAAGAATCAGATAAATGGTTATTGATTGGACATGAGGCCAAAGTTGTTAATCATTTTTGGTTATCTCTTTGTATGTATGTTGTGAAAAAATAGAACTTTTAATTCCCATGAGTAACACTCAAGTACTCCTTGAATATTGTATGGCTCACGTGGTTGGGTGTGAAACATAGTTACTCAACTGTTCAGCATTGCACGTATAGAACAACACATCAATTTGTTGTGAAAGGCCCAAACAAGAGTCAGTGGGGCATATTTTTCAATAAGGGGTGTTTTTATTAGACTCAAACATCTTACATCAAGATGATACAATCTATAGAGTCCACACCTGGACTCTATAAAGCTAGCAGGGGGGTACCCAGGTTATGGTAGTAGGGGTCACATGACACCCGGTGGAAATTGATTTATTTGTTATGTTTTACTTATTTATAGCGTGTGACACCCTCAACTTTAGACAAAAATTATGCATGACTAAAGCGGTGACACCGGGTCATTCTGGTTCTAGGTCCGCCACTGAAAGCTAGGATGTATAGAGCCAAAAAGCAAACAAAAAGAAAAAGGGAAAATACAAAGAATCCACTAAAGAAAACAGAGACTCGTAGCAACAACAACACCACCAAGGCGGACGACGGTCGTTGGTGGGAATATGCCAACACATCCTCGTGTGCTATCTTTTTGGCCATTCCAAGGATCTAATATAGTATTACATGCTTACATATACATTGGTAACCAGTAGTAGAAGTGTTACATGGTAGCAACACTTATATATATGATTATATGTTGTTATATTCAATGTATGCATGGGATTTATTATGAACCCTATGCTATTATCTAATCCTAATAATTAATACTTATGAATTTTAAATTATCAAAGGTACAATTTCATGGTAATGTTGAATTGTGAAAGAGCATTTGTTATCCCTAGTGATTTTGGTGTTTGATAACAACACACATATCGGACTAATGTTTTGCTAAGTGTGTCGCAGGTACATTAAGAAGGTTTGCAAACATTCAGAAACTGTCTGCCTGGCGCGATACCAAAAACCGGTAGTACCGCTTTTTGCTACCGACTGATGTAAGCAATGACTAATCGTCAAAGTCTCGTTGCGTTGTGTACTAAAAAGCGGTAGTACCGCATTTTAGTACCTAGCGCGACAGAAGCTTTTTTATAGCTTGTCAAATGCCGCATTTTAGTATCGCCAGATGTAGGCTTTTGAACATTGCAAAAGTTATCGCATGCCGGTAGCAAAATGCGATAGTACCTCATTTTACTACCGGCGTGATGTAGACTTTTATGCTACAAAAGGCTTGTCATGCTGTAGCAAAATGCGGTAGTACCGCATTTTACTACCTGGCGTGACAGAGAGTTTTTGCACGTTGCAAAAAGCTTCTATCTGCGCCGGTAGCAAAATGCGGTAGTACCGCGTTTTGCTACCTACAAAGAGTTTTCCGTATGGAAATGTGTTGTTCTCTCCAGGTCCGGTAGTACCGGTTGCCTCAAGCGGTACTACCGCTTCCCGGTAGCAACAACAGTAGTACCGCTGGGGGTAGGACTTGATGCTGTTTGAAAAAAGGGTGGTCCGGTCAGTCCCAGAGTAGTCTGGAGTTCTCCCAGAGTACCGCTTGAACTTCCCAGATTACCGCAAGAATGCACCAACGGTCGATTTTGTGGAGGGTATAAATACCCTCCACCTACCTTGGGACAAAGGGCTCATTAAAGTCATTGCCCACCATTGGAGTCCATTGGAGCCACTCAAATTCTCAAGATCTCATCATCCAACCACCCAAAGTCCTTGATCTTTGGGGAATCGAAGGAGGAGGCCCCGATCTACTACTTCACCAAAAGAGATCTTCATTTCCCCCTCATTTCATTGAGGGCCCCTTTGCTCTAGTGTTTTGTTGGAAATCCTAGCTCTTGTTTTTGTTCTTACAAGCTTGTCTTTGATTGCTTTGACAGCTTGCTTGTATTTGGGAGCCTCCGATTAAGTTGTGGATGTGTGCCCCAAACTTGTAACGGTGCCGGCTTCCACCTTGAAGGTTGCCAATATAGTGGAAGGTGAATCGATCCCGTTGGGGTGAGATTCATCGGAGAACAAGGGAGGCCTCTCGTGGCGTTGGTGGTTTGAAACCACCACCTCTCCAAACGTAGACGTACTTCCCCTCAAAAGGAAGGAACTACGGGAAACAAATCCTTGTGTCTCCGTGTCCATTTTTCGGTTACCTCTATCCTTTACCTCACCTTACTTACTTGTTACTACTTTGTGTTGTGGTAGCTCTTGCATATTTGTCATATAGGTAAATTCACCATAGTTGCATTATCTAGAGAATTTACCTTATTGTCAAACCTTAATTTGAAAAAGAAGAAAATTTGAAGTAGCACCTATTCACCCCCCCTCTAGGTGCCCATACGATCCTTTCAATTGGTATCAGAGCCTCGGCTCTTTATTCGGGCTTTACCGCCTAAGAGAATATGGGTAGCCAAGAAGGGGATGGTGGTAGTGAGTCAACCCCGGTAACCATGGAAGATCTCAGAAACTTGGAAACAAGATTGAGCTCTTCCTTGGTCAACGAAGTCAAGAAGATGCTTGCGCAACTTCTTAAAGACAAAGATGGCTCATCACCCCCATATCCTCAAGAGGAACTACCATCCGTACCTAAAGGGAATACTCCGGTATCCCCCGAAGGTATGGTGGTAGGGGATAAACTAGACAATGCTAATTCCTCCACACGACTTGATGGGGGGAAGGGCGAGCACCGTGATTCTTGGTACTCTACCGATCCTCCCATCCCTCACCCTCATGTGTACAATAGAGGTGACCCACCTAAGCTAGAAGAGTCTGCTACTTTTGCTCAATGGCAATCACTAATGAGAACTCATATGCGCAACTCTTGCATTGAACTATGGAACATCATCGAGCATGGACTCTTTATTGGGGATCCAAACAACTTGACAAGAAGAGAGGTTGTCAATAGTCAACTCAATGCCACTGCTTTGCATATGATTCAACAAGGATTGGGAACAAAGGATTATCCACACATTGAGCACTTTAGCATTGCCAAGGAAGCTTGGGATGCTCTCACTGTGTTGTTTGTTGGAAATGAGAATATGAGGAGGAACAGATATGATGATCTAAGCAATGAAGCCGAAGGTTTCTACATGAAAGAAGGTGAAGATCATGAAGACATGTATCGAAGGCTCAAGACCACCGTCACCGCTTTTAGAAATGTGGGTGCCTCACATGTGGATGATGCATGGATAAAAAGGAAATATGTGAGTGCACTCATGCCTTTTGAGCCCACCGACTTGAAGAGCTTACAAGGAAGACACAACTACCATCTCATGACCTCAAATGAAGTTATGCAAGAGATGGCCGCTTTCAAGGTTGCCGCCAAGAACGCCAAAGATGCCCGTGCTCGTGCCCTCGGTATGAGCAATGTGGTCAATGTTGCTTTAAAGGCCAAAGTTGTGGACTTTGAAGATGAAGATGATAGTGATGAAGGCCTCTCCTTGGACCATCCCGATGATGTCAAGATTGCTCATAGTCAATATATGGCTTTCTATGCAAAGAACTTTTGGAAGAACCCCGCCAAGGCTAAGATGGAAATGCAACGAAGAAGCAATCCAAATGGGAAAAGAGAGAATGCCACTAGGTTGAGAACTTGCTTCAATTGTGGTGACCGCTACCATTTTGTGGCAAGCTGCCCCTATGAGAAGAGAGAAGATAATGGTGGGAAGCTCGTGTTGAAGAAGACTATCAAGGCACCCTACAAGAAACCTTTCATAAAAAATAATCCCATCAACAAGAAATCGGGATAAATTGTCTTGATCACTCATGAAGAATACTCCTCTGATAATGAAGATGGTGAAGATGAGGAAGAAGAAGAAACCTCACATGGTATGGCTGCTCTAGCTACCACCTCTACTCCGACACTCTCACTCTTCGACTCTCCAAATGAGAACTCTTCCTCCAAGAACATCACTTGCCTTATGGCAAGAGGAACGGAGGTATCCTCATGTCCCACTCTACTCAATTAGATAATGATGAAATTGATGATGAAATGTCTCTTGATGTTAAAAAGGAATTAATTGCCTTTGATGAGTTCATGACTAACCTAGAAGGTGATGCTAAACTACATTTTGGGAACATCTTAGATCAACTCTCCCACACTCAAGAGCTTCTAGATGTTAGATGTAAACTTGGGCATGAACATATGATTGAACTAGAGGCTTTAAGCAATGCTCTAGAATAAGAACAAGAGACTAGGTTGTCCCTTGAGTCAAAACTTGAAGGGCTTGATGAGGACAATGACATCATTATTAACAAACTCATCAAAGAGTGTGATCATGCTATTGCTAAATACAAAAGAGCTAAAAAGGACAAGGTTGAGTTTGGTGTGGTTCATGAAAAACTTGCCGAGGGCTTTAGCTTGCTTAACAAGGCCCACAAAGCCTTGGAGAGTGAACTCTTGTCTCTCACAAAGTCCCATGAAACGCTTCAAACTCAATTGGCCAATATTCCTTCACCTAGTAACTTCATTTCATCGTGTAGCACAACTATCCTTGAAGAGAATGCTAGGTTGAAGGGGGAGCTTGCGAAGGCTACATTTCCACAAGGCAACAAGTCTATTGATGATCTTTTGAGCAAGAAAAGGCGTAGTGGTGATAAAGGGGGCATTGGTTTTGTCTCCAAAACAAATAAGAAGAACAACAAGAAGAAGAAGGACAAGCCCGCACAAGAGACCAACAAGACCATTGTGGAAAGTAAGACCACAAATGGCAAAACTATGTCTCATGATGATTTTGCGGGAAGTGCTAACCCTCACTATGTTCTAATGCGTGATTACTATGGTGATGTGTATGCACAATATGTTGGTCCTTATGATGGTTATATTGCTTGGTCTATTTGGGTTCCCAAGACCCTTGTTGCTAACAAAAGAGGACCCATTGAAAAATGGGTACCTAAAAACTAGCTTGATCTTTTGTAGACTTATGCTTCCGGAGGGTCAAAATGGGTGATTGATAGTGGTTGCACAAGTCATATGACCGGAAGCTCGTCTATTGTCAAGGACTTGGTGTCAAATGAAGATCAAATCACCGTCACATATGCCGACAAGTCAAAATCTACGGTAATGGGTTTCGGCAAGGTAGTGGTGGCTCACGACATTACACTCGTGAATGTCATGCTTGTTGAAACCCTTGGATACAATTTACTTTATGCCCGTGCTCTTGGAAAGATGGGCTTTGTCGTATTTATTGATAATGATATTGTGGTCCTCATGTGGAGCAAGTCTCTCAAGGTCGCTTTCGTTGGGTACGTCGAAAATGACTTGTATGTGGTGGACTTTTCGGGGCAAGCCACTGCAGGTCCGATGTGCTTATACGGAAAGGCCGATGTGGGTTGGCTATGGCACCGCCGACTAGCCCATGTCAATATGAGAACTTTGCAAAGTCTCCATAAATAGGGCCATATTGTTGGACTAAAAGAAAATGTTTCCTTTGCCAAAGATCGTGTTTGTAGGGCATGTGTTCTAGGGAAGATGCATGACGCTCCTCATAAGCCCACGAACCAAATCAAGTCTAACAAGATCTTGGAACTCCTTCATGTGGACCTATTTGGTCCTCCATCCCATGCAAGTCTTGGTGGGAAGAAATATTGTTTGGTGATTGTTGACGACTTTTCAAGATACTCTTGGGTTTATTTCTTCAAGTTGAAGAGTGAAACTCAAAGGACTTTTATCGACTTCATCAACTTGGTTCAACGGCAACACAATGTTCCCGTGTTGATTATAAGAAGTGACAACGGCACCGAGTTCAAGAACTACACCTTGAATGATTTTCTTAGTGATGAGGGGAATAAACATCAATATTCCGCTGCATACACCCCTCAACAAAATGGTGTGGCCGAAAGGAAGAACCGGACTCTTATTGAGATGGCTAGGACCATGTTGGCGGAGTTTAAATCTCCATACAACTTCTGGGCCGAAGCCGTCTCCACCGCTTGCCATGCTTCAAACCAGCTCTACCTCCGCAAGAAAATCAACAAGACTCCATATGAGATACTTACCGGTAACAAGCCCAACATATCTTATTTCCGGGTGTTCGGTTGTAAGTGTTTCTATCTCATCAAAGGTGTTCGTTTGTCTAAATTCGAATCTAAAGCATTAGAGGGTATCTTTGTTGGCTATGGTCTCGAATCTCACACTTATAGAATCTATGACAAGCTCTTCGGAGCCGTCATAGAATCTTGTAGTGTGACCTTCGAAGAATATGATGGTCCCCAAGGGGGGCATGTTGATGCTTGTGATGCAGATGATGAAATGCCTCAGGATGCCATAGGAAGAATGGGTGTAGGTTATATCCGCCCCATTGAGGAACCCCTTATGGCGGACCGAGAAGAACTATGCTCCACTCAAGTGGAGCCCTCATCTTCACAACCTCAACATGCTCCATCTACCTAGGAGGACATTGACTCAAGCCAAAGACAAAATGTGGGCCCTCAACATAGTGATCAATGTGTGAACTCTAGTCAAAGGGTGCCTGGTCCATTCGATGGGTTGTCAAGTGTGGCATCCCGAAAAACCACTACTAGAAAATCGCGTTGAATTTGTGCATTGCATCGTCATCATCATGCATTGTTTGACTGCATTATTTGAAAAGCCTAGTTTTGAATTGTACAAAACCCCTCTTATTTTCCAAAGACAAAACCCTCGTCAGACGGAGATTTTATTTGTCTAAAACTATTTTGTAAAGTGGCTTTGTTTTAATTTATACGAACCAAACAAACACAAAACTAGCAGCCCAATCCTAAATCATTTCCCACCCAAATCCTATCTACCCTCCAACCAAAACGTGCCACCTCCCCTCTCACCCAAAACCTACCCACCGCCACCTAAGCGATCCTCCTTTCCCTCTCTCTCCTTTCTCACCCAAATCTACCCCTCTCTCTCTCTTGGCCCCCACACCACAGCCCCTCCCCAAAGACGCTGCCCACGCGGACCCACGATTTTCCTCCCGTGTCCCCACTGTAGGCCCCGCCACCCGGTCCCACCCCTGCCCCCAGGCTCCTCCTCCTCTCCCTTCTTCTCTTCCACCACCGACGCTGTCCGCCGCCTACCTCCTCCCACCGGCCCGCCGCCTTCCCTTTCCCCACACAGCCACATGTGCTCCTCGCCACACACGCCATGCCACCAGCTCCCTCATCCCTCCTCGCCAACCGCCCCACCCTCTCCCAACCTTCCGGCCCTCGATCCTCCCTTCCCGCCTGCTCACACCCGCCTGACCTTCTCCAGCCTGGCCGAGCCCTCCCTTCGAGCCGCGGGCGCCCGCCGAGCGCTTAGTCCGCCAGCCTCGGCCACTGTGGTTCGCCATCAGCCTCAAGATAGCCTGCCGCCACGCTGCCACCCTCCACCTCCTCCGGCCACTGGGCCCGGCCCGACGCCTCCCTTCCTCTCCGCCACGGAGCCGCCCCTACCGGGCGCCTGGCCTGGCCAGACGCCTGGCCGCCTCAACCTCCCTCCACTGCCGTGTTTCAGCCCGCCGCCCTGCCTGGCGCCGCCACGCCGACCCCGCCTCGGCCAGCTGCCGCCGCTTCGCCAAGGCTAACGCTGTTGCCTCCTGGCGCGAGAACCGCCAGAGTCGCCGCCCTTCCGCAGCTGCTCCGCTGTCGGGTGCCGTGACCGCCGTCCCCGTGTCTAGGCCATGGACGTCCTGCACCGTGTTGCATCCTCGTTGTCATAGTACCGCGAATTGTACCGATGGCCTCGCCACCTCTGCCAGACGCATGGCCGAACTAAGTTCACCGACCATCGAGGCGGAAACTCCAACTTCTCCATGCGCGTGCTCGGTTGACCCGGTGACCAAGGCCAAGTTCTTCCGTTTGTCAAGCGCGACAAGTCGGACAAGGCCATCGGCGTTGAACAAGTCCTCATCCCTCTGAACCTAGTGGAAATACACGGCCATCCTCGACACCGGCAATTGAAGTTAACCGCCAGGGTCTTCATCTCGGAACCTCAAGATCGTCACCACCCGAAGTGTTCCGCCAAGATCGCCATCGACAAGGGAACCAAGACCGGACCCGGTGGTTTTTGCTGGACCATCAACAAGATCGACCATGGAACGCCATGAATGAGACCCTGGATCCAAAGACCACATGCGCGGCAAGTTCTACTTTCCCGGATGTGATGCTCGAGAACCCGGACAGTAAATACACCGACGCGAACGCCCAGTACTTTCCCCGGACGCCAAGTCCGACCCGAGGACCGCGAATCCGACAAGATCTGCGCAACGACAAGAACGGCACCGACCCGGAAGGACCCGACGCGCCCCGACGCTAGACCAAGTGCGCCTCCCGGAACGCCAAGGTCCCCGCGAGAGACGACAAGACCGACAACATGACCCCAAGTCCCGCACCCGGATGCGCCAAGACCTACCCCGATACCCGAGAACGGAACCGTCGAACCCTGGACCCTGAGACCGACCCTGGACCCTGTCGAACCCCGAACCCCGGAAACCCCAAGATCGTCGAACCCTAATGTGTGACCCTTTTTCCTCGATACCCTATTTTTATAAGTGATATCAACTTGTTGCATTAAATCATTCATCTCGCATGCATATCTGTGGTTCGGGGACCTTATGCCGATTCACCTAATAATTAAATATGGGGCCCATATGTGGGCAAATCTAGTCTCATATTGGCCTCATTTAAACTTGTGTAGCGAACCGGTGATATATTTTGCCTTGTTAAACAACATTTAAAATTGCGGGGTATCTAAATAACATGCACCATCTAATTAATTGTCGGGACCCCGGTTCCGCTTAATATGACCTAAATGCATCGCATCTTGCCATGCCATACATCATACATGCATCATGCCGATCTTTTGCCTTAGTATTAAATATTGCATCCGGTGTTTCATCTAGTGGTTTGCTTCTTCGCGGATAAGGCCGATGAGTTGATGTGAGCTTCGTCCCGATCTTCGGTTGAACCTTCGACAATGTTTTCAGGCGAGCATCTCCCCCTTTCTACCTATCTTACTTTTATAGTCTTTATTTCCCTCCTGTTGATCTATTGCTATCTGTGTTGCGTTGCTCTAGTTTTTCGTACCCGTGATATCCCTTGCAGCCTTATATCGCCTTGGACACATCCTATTACCTGTTGTTTGGTAGATAGTTGGACTTGCGCGTCGTAGTTGCTTGCTCAAGTGCTGATGTGTGTCGTCATATGCCACAGTTGCTCATGTATTGCCGCATGTTGATGATGGAGATGATTCTAGTTTTACTCATCGTTCACTTTAATTTCTGTTTAACAACTAAAATTGAAATAAGCAGAGGCATCGGTGGGTGATAGATAACATTTGGTTTCCGAACGCCCACTTGTGTCCCGTAAGACCCCGAGTACTTGATACCTGTTCCTTGATTTATCGCTATCCACATCCGGAGGTATATGGGACCCCCGAGCGAGCTTGATTCATCTTATTTCTTGGGGCCACAAACTAGTTTGAGGTTTTAATTACGATCCCGACTTATGCCATGCTACTTTCAAGATTTAAATTGTGCGAGGAGCACACTGCATCGCTTAGGTAAGCGTAATGTTTTCATGTATCGACAAGCCCAGCCACACTTTCGGTTCCCAAATCTGACCATTGTCGCAAACCTTGAGTCCGTCTCGAGCTTGCTTACTCGCTATGGATCCACTCAATGGGTGGCCCCTGAAATATTTCTGAATCATGTGATTGTTCACCGTGAAAGCCTCGTGGGTTTTGATTTGGTTTTCCGAGGTTGATCGAGCGTGTGTTGCTATTGGTGCACCGCCGGTAAAACTTTTCAAAGCCGTGTCCGGATATGGACGACTTGGAGCACAGTATCTCGATCATAGACAAGCATAACTAAAGTTTACTGCTATAAATTTGACTTATAATGACTAGTAATCAGCTTCACTATAATGGAATGGCTAATTAATACTGCCCACAATTGCTCGTTTGGTTGTCGCTTGCGACAATTGTACCTGACTAGTAAATCTTGCAACTACAACGGAATGGCTGAATAAAAGTACCAACAACTGCTGGGTTTTGGGTTTATCTCATGCTATCTGTATCTGATTAGTAATTGTTGCAACTACAACGGAATGGTTAACTAAAAGTGCCCACTGCTTACTTTATCAGGACGATTATCTACACCTGACTAGTAAAGTGCCGCAACTATAACAGAATAAAATAAAACTGCCAACGGTGTGAGTTCCTCGGTTAACTTCCTCGTTTGGCCTCGAGGGGGAAACACCAGGATGGGCTTGTTTGGTGTTAGCTTCAGGTTGGATCCGGATAGGTCATTCTTACCCCTCTCTGATAATCGCCAGTTGTACCGAGTCTCTATAGGTTGTTAGTGCATGCTGCCGCTGCCGCTCAGTCCACCATACCTATGTAGGCGAGGACCGCCGATTAGCCTCGCTGCATCGGCCTCAAGATCGACGCCTCTTTTTCCTTTGCCCTTTGTCGGCACCCTTTTGTTTAAGCAGGTGTTTTGAGATCGACATTAGCGTGGTTACCCTTCCGCTTGGCCTCGGGGTTATGGGACGCCATTGGTTATTCTTCGGCTCTTAGCCCCATTTGCATCTTGTCCGTAGTCGGACGCTATATCGATTTCAAGGTGATTTGGATCTTTGTATATTACATGTATTCTTGACTCTTTGAGTCGTTATATATCTCTGCTGGGTCCCATCGAGGACTGTTGTGTAATGTTATTACTTCGTTTTCCACCCGCACGAAAGTGCCTGGTGGGCACCTTTGAATCGTTTCTATGCGGGTTTGGCGAATTTTGCTCAAACTTGCATAGGTCCGATTCTGAGGGTGTTACATCAAGTGGTGCCAAGTCAATTTGTCAAGGAAGATCCATCCAAACTGTTTTGAGACGGGCTCAAATTGATGCTAGAAGAGCACTTGATCAAGACCAAGGTCAACCTTTTCCTCCCAATATAGAGGATGAATCCAATGATGGTCAAGGTCAAGTTGATGGTCAAGACGAGGATCAAAATGATGAAGAGGGTCCTCCAAGAAACAATGAGGAGATCCACGCTCGTCGCGAAGCTAGAAAGGAAAGAATGTTGGAAATAAGATACCACACCCTCCAAAATGTTGTTGGAGATCTAAGGAAAGGAATTTCCACACGAGCACAATTGAAGAGGTTCAGTGAACATCAAGCTCACATTTCCATGATTGAACCAAAGAAAGTGTGGGAAGCTATTGAAGATTCGGATTGGTTAGAAGCTATGCACAAAGATCTCAACAACTTTGAGAGAAACAAAGTGTGGAAGTTAGTTGAGAAGCCAAAAGATTGCCGCAATGTTATTGGAACAAAGTGGATATTCAAGAACAAGCAAGATGAGCATGGGATTATAGTAAGGAACAAGGCTAGATTGGTTGCACAAGTTTATTCCCAAATTGAAGGCATTGATTATGGAGAGACTTATGCACCCGTGGCTCGCCTTGAGTCCATCTGTATCCTTCTTGCTTATGCAGCACATCATAACTTTAAGTTACAACAAATGGATGTAGAAAGTGCATTCCTTTATGGTCCTTTAAATGAATTGGTATATGTTAAGCAACCCCCGGGATTTGAGGATCCCAACTTCCCAAACCATGTCTACAAACTTGATAAGGCGCTCTATGGGCTCAAGCAAGCCCCACGCACGTGGTATGAGCACCTTAGAGAGTTATTGTTTGACCGTGGCTTTGAGGTTGGGAAAATCGATCCCACTCTTTTTACTAAGAGGGTTAATGGGGAGCTTTTTGTATGCCAAATCTATGTTGATGATATTATCTTTGGCTCTTCTAACAAAGCTTTTAATGATGAATTCTCAAAGCTTATGACTAGTAGGTTCCGGATGTCCTTGATGGGAGAGTTGAAAGTATTCCTTGGCTTTGAGATCAAGCAAGTGAGAGGAGGAACATTCTTTAATCAAGCCAAGTATACTCAAGATATGCTCAAGAGATTAAAAATGCAAGATTTGAATGGAGCCTCAACTCCCATGGCAACAAAGACTCATCTAGAACAAAATCCAAATGGTAAAGATGTGGATCAAAAGGTATACCGGTCTATGATTGGTTCTTTGCTTTACCTTTGTGCATCTAGACCCGATATTGTGTTGAGTGTAGGTGTGTGTGCAAGATATCAAGCGGCTCCTAAGGAAATCTATTTAATGGCGGCCAAGAGAATCTTTCGATATTTAGTTCATACCCCATTTTATGGTCTTTGGTACCCTCAAGGCTCAACATTCGCTCTTTGTGGATACACGGACTCGGATTGGGCGGGAGACAAGGATGATAGAAAATCAACTTCCGGGGCTTGCCAATTCCTTGGTAGGTCCTTGGTATGTTGGTCTTCTAAGAAGCAAAATTGTATATCTCTCTCCACCGCCGAAGCCGAGTATGTTGCTGCTGCTAGTGCTTGCACCCAATTGCTATGGATGAGGCAAACTTTAAAGGAATACGGTGTCCATTGTGACAAAGTGCCTATTCTATGTGACAATGAAAGTGCCATCAAGATTGCATACAACCCGGTGGATCACACAAGGACAAAGAATATTGAGATTCGACATCACTTTATTAGAGATCATGTTGCTAGAGGTGATATTGATCTATCCTATGTATCAACCAAAGATCAACTTGCCGATATCTTCACGAAGCCACTTGATGAAGCAAGGTTTTGCTACTTGAGGAATGAACTAAATATCGTAGATTCTAGGAGTTTGACTTGATTATCTTGCTCTCTCACCTAATACTCGACCCATGTTTGGTTTAGGTGTAGGAATGGACATAGGGGGACTGCGTTCCTAATTGATTGGACTATCCCTCCCCCCATTATGCACAAATTAAACAAAAATCATTCCTCTTAATATCATTTTGTGATATGTGAGCTCAATGATGAGTTTCGGTAATGGACCCAAGATACATCTTCATGGTGCCTAGGTGGTGGCCTAGGCCACCGCCCCCTCTCAATCGAGAGGTTGAAGTGCTTACTCGTGTTTGTCACCTAGTTGAATTGGTTCTTACTCATGTTTGTCATCCACTAGTTGGTGTTGATTCTTTTGGTCATGCACTCAAGTTTGGTTCTCCATATGTTTTTAGTGTTTTTCCTTGAGTGCCTTGGCCCATATCCGCGTGTCTCTCTAAACCCAGGCCCCTCTTTTCCAACAAAACCCATCTACTCTGCACAAGAACCTTCCTTTTTTTGTATCTTGGCTCTCTGTCCTGATGGTAATGGTACTACCGGATCTCACACGCGGTACTACCGCCTAACGGTACTACCGGAAGTCACTGCAGATACTACCACAGGTGTGTTTCCGTGTTCTGCCTGAAAACTTCCCAGGAGCGGTACTACGGCCGTACTTACAGTACCTACAGATACTACCGCTTGTGCAGGTCCCAGATTACTGCAGCGTCGGTTAAGACTGGAGACGAGGGAGAGGCACCCCTCAGTGCCTCATTCATCCCTCGTCTCCACTCCTCACCAGCGCCACCACCAGAGCACGAAGACGCCGGAGGAAGCCCGTCTGCCCCTCCTTCTCCCGGATCCACACCGGATTCGGCCTCCCTGCGGGCTCCTCCCTCTTCCCCACCGTCATGGACACCGGTACCACCGCCCTCCTCATCTTCTTACTTGTTTTCTCCATTGAATCTAGGGTACCTTCGATTCTTGGTTAAAACTTGCATTCTTGAGGTTGTATCGTGTGCTATTTACCAGATCTATCACTTGGCCCGATGGGAATAATGTTTTGACAACAAATTTGTTGCCCATACTCGGATCTTAGTTCAGATCTACATCAGAAGTCAGGGCTGGTAGTACGGAATCTTTTCCAGACTACCGCTTCACAGCAGGTCCGGTACTACCGCCCCAGTACTGGCAACAATTTAAAAAAAAACACTCAACTCCATCATCTGTTTGCCCCAGGTTCTTGTGCCCTTACCCCTATGCTTTCTCCCTCATTCTTTCACAGGTGCAGGGGGTTCCCAGGGATCGCGCAAGCGCTCCAAAGCTCACTATGAGATCGAGGACTATGAGTCAGAATCTGAGACTGAGTCTGAAGAGGAGGTCATGCCTCAACCTAGTGCCCGACTGAAACTGCCAACAACTCGTGGTCGTGGGGGAAAGGGGGTCAAGCAAAGTGCTGGTCGTGGTAAAGCTCCTCCACCTCCTCCTCCCTCTGGTACTCGCAAGAGTCAAAGTTCCGGGCCATGAGGGCCAAAGCTGTTGTGTGATATCTCTGAGTCAGAATTTCATGCTCTGCGGGTGGTCAGTCCGTATGGGGCGGCCCGCGCTTTTGCTCGAGAGAACAGCCTCTTCTACACGGACTTTCAGGAGCGGGTGTTCCATGAGATTCTCATGAAAGATGACAAAATTGTGGTTCCTCAAAAATGGACCGAGATGAATCATGTGAGGAAGAATCTGAACTACTTTGGTGAGGCCCTTGACATGTGTACCAACTTTGGCTTGCTTCCTATTATGGAGTTCAAATGCAACTATGATCCAATGCTCATTGCTCAGTTCTATGCAACCGTTCACTTTGCCAAGAATGATGCTAGGACTCTCACTTGGATGACCGAGGATGTTGTCAAGGATGCAATGTTGGCTGAGTTTGCGGCTATCCTCGGGTACGAAGACCGTGGCAAGGATGTTCCCGTTGGGTTTCGGTGCCATGCCAATGACCATCCCATGAAGAAAGATAGGCTTGCCCCATCAGACATCCGGGCGCGGCATCCCCCGTATCAAAAAGGCCTTTCCTACTTTCTTGACATCTTCCACATCTCTCGATCGAGAGACCATCGCCTCGTGCCGAATGTTGATGAATGATGATGATATACATGGTGGATATTATGATATCACCACCACCACCGTGACTCTCCTATCCTATGGATGGTGATGATGTTTATGATGAATGGGAGCCACTTTTCAGCGGAGGGTGCCTCCTTTTGCTCCATACATCATGGCTCTCATCATTAGCAAGTGCCCTAAAATTGCCCGTGACTTGCCTCATCTTCGTCTTGCCACTCACCGCCACAAGAATCTGCTGATCAAGACCCATCCCAAACCCCGCAATGCGGATGGCCAGATTGTTGATGAGGATGGGAACCCGGTTGAGGACTTAGGTGATGCTGCTGATGCACCTGCTTTTGTGGTCTCTCGTCGCCAGCCCGCTCAGCCATCTTGGGCTAAGAGGGTTGAGGCCAAACTCAAGAAGATATTCTGCCTCCAAGTGGACAATCAGAAACGCCTGTACGAGGCCCATGTCTATGCCAAGAAGGCCTGTGCTCGTCAGAAAGAAATGATGGAGGCTCAAGGCTTGACTGCTTCCAAGGGCTCCGAGAACAACATTACCCCAGAAGACCAATGGATCTCCAAGCACAAAGAATCGAAGATGATGCCACCTCCTCCTTCCGTGCCCCTCCACCTCATGGTGCATGGGACGACGTTGATGATGATGATGATGAGTGATCTCCGGGGCGTTAGTGTTTCTCTTGTCCCTTTTTGGCGTCTTGATGCCAAAGGGGGAGAAGTTGCACATTAGGTATGCGGGAGTTTTGCGAGGGAAAGTAACAAGCTCGTTCTTTCCTTTGATCTTATTCGCTTGTAAACTTTATTTGGTTGCCTCTTATTATGTGTGACTTACTATGTGTGAACCTAACTATTTGGGCTATGTATGTTAAGACTATGTGGTTATCTTATGGATCCATCTTGTGTGTATTATGGCTATTCTTGTTGGATCCATCCTATGTGATGATATTCCTCATTCCTAATCTATTGGTCATCACATGTTTTTTAGCAAAGGTATGTCCTCTATGTGTGACTTCTACTCTCAGTTAGTTTGCTTGAATGTATGGGGCTTGTTTCTACATATCTAGGGGGAGCCCCATCTACATCTTGTCATCACTAGATTTCCTTGCAAAATGTGTGTTGTCATCAAACACCAAAAAGGGGGAGATTGAAAGAGCATTTGCTATCCCTAGTGAATTTGGTGTTTGATAACAACACACATATCGGACTAATGTTTTGCTAAGTGTGTCGCAGGTACATTAAGAAGGTTTGCAAACATTCAGAAACTGTCTGCCTGGCGCGGTACCAAAAAGCGGTATTTTGCTACCGGACCAGACAGAAGCAAATGACTAAGTGTCAAAAAGTCTCTGCCGTGCCAGGTACTAAAAAGTGGTACCGCATTTTAGTACCTAGCGCGATAGAAGTTTTTTAACAGCTTGTCAAATGCTTCTGCCTGCTCCGGTACTAAAATGCGGTAGTACCGCATTTTAGTAATGCTCAGGACAGAGGCTTTTTGAACATTGCAAAAAGCTACTGTCTACGCCAGTAGCAAAATGCGGTAGTACCGCATTTTACTACCTGGCGTGACCGAGACTTTTTGTACGTTACAAAAGGCTTCTGTCTGCGCCGGTAGCAAAATGCGGTAGTACCGCATTTTACTACCTGGCGTGACAGAGAGTTTTTGCACGTTGCAAAAAGCTTCTGTCTGCGCCGGTAGCAAAATGCGGTAGTACCGCGTTTTGCTACCTGGCGTGACAGAGAGTTTTTCGTATGGAAATGTGTTGTTCTCTCCAGGTCCGGTAGTACTGGTTGCCTCAAGCGGTACTACCGCTTCCTGGTAGCAACAACAGTAGTACCGCTGGGGGAAGGACTTGATGCTGTTTGAAAAAAGGGTGGTCCGGTACCAGGTCCGGTAGTACCGGAGTTCTCCGGTAGTACCGCTTGAACTTCCGGTACTACCACTGCAGTAAATGCACCAACGGTCAGATTTTGTGGAGGGGTATAAATACCCCTCCACCTACCTTGGGACAAAGGGCTCAGCTCATTAAAGTCATTGCCCACCATTGGAGTCCATTGGAGCCACTCAAATTCTCAAGATCTCATCATCCAACCACCCAAAGTCCTTGATCTTTGGGGAATCGAAGGAGGAGGCCCCGATCTACTACTTCACCAAAAGAGATCTTCATTTTCCCCTCATTTCATTGAGGGCCCCTTTGCTCTAGTGTTTTGTTGGAAATCCTAGCTCTTGTTTTTGTTCTTACAAGCTTGTCTTTGATTGCTTTGACAGCTTGCTTGTATTTGGGAGCCTCCGATTAAGTTGTGGATGTGTGCCCCAAACTTGTAACGGTGCCGGCTTCCACCTTGAAGGTTGTCGATATAGTGGAAGGTGAATCGATCCCGTTGGGGTGAGATTCATCGGAGAACAAGGGAGGCCTCTCGTGGCGTTGGTGGTTTGAAACCACCCCCTCTCCAAACGTAGACGTACTTCCCCTCAAAAGGAAGGAACTACGGGAAACAAATCCTTGTGTCTCCGCGTCCATTTTTCGGTTACCTCTATTCTTTACCGCACCTTACTTACTTGTTACTACTTTGTGCTGTGGTAGCTCTTGCATATTTGTCATATAGGTAAATTCACCATAGTTGCATTATCTAGAGAATTTACCTTATTGTCAAACCTTAATTTGAAAAAGAAGAAAATTTGAAGTAGCACCTATTCACCCCCCTCTAGGTGCCCATACGATCCTTTCAAATTGGAACATAATTTATTATTGATAAGTACAAAATTTATATTTAGACATTTTTTACAAGAACTCGTGCACTATGACAAATAAATCTAAGCACATAACATTAGCATCTATATTGACATGTTCAATTCTTGAAACTAGCACTTCTATGACCATTGTATTTGCGCATCCATAACTCCTTATCCTCAAAAGAAGTGGGGCGTACTATCTCACTTGGTTAGGATAGTGGTTGTGCGACTCGATCACCTAGGTTCAAATTCCCATGGATAAATTTGGATTCTTATTACTTATAAAGGAAAATCGATGTAGGGGCTTCCACTACCATATTTTCTTAAAATGACTCCTTATCCTCATAAGATGCCTACATCCTAGTAATCAAGTATTTGGGGCTTCGTCTGTTTCAAGTTAAGTGTTCGAATATGCATCTCCTTAGAGACAATCAAAATGTTTGGTCTTTCGGATGTCATTCATGAAATGCTTAGCTTAGAAGTTCATAACCATATTTCTCTAGGACGGAGCCTCCATTATTTCTCTTTTTTTCTACAATCTTTGTTCATCATCGTGATTGTGGAGATGATCTATTTTTTCATGTGAAATTTTTAATCGTTTACACATCTTATTTTTCCATAAATAATAGTAGGAAGTGGTGTTCCTATACATAACCTCTGCCTCTAGAAGTACAAATCAGTGAAGGGATACAAAATTTCCAGTGTACCTACAAGGATTTTTATGTAGGTATTGCTTGTTTACAACTGATGAATAAATAAGTGTGGACATGACATATTATTGATTAGTTTGGCCTCATCCCATAATCGTGGAAAATAAAGGAGATATGCCCTAGAGGCAAATAATAAATGGGTTTATTATTATATCTCAATTAGTTCATGATCGATTTATACTGTGCTATAAATGTATCAAGTGGAAACTTTGATACAGGTCTGATATGCAAACAAACCAAGTTCCTAATAGCCTCTCTATATATACTAGTTTATTGGGCAACCGGGTTTCTTGATTATGGAGCATTTATGCCAGTTGACAATAAGGCCATGACATTGGAGAATGGCATGATGGACATTACCCATATAAGTATTGCAATGTGATCAAGTCACAAGGTTTACTGTTGCAATAGTTAAAAACTAAGAGACCTTCTCCTCAGACCGCGAGATTATGTTTAATCACTGTCACCCGAGGCTGTTTAGGCTACATCAACCGTCACACCGTAACATGGTGATCATAAAGATGTATGTTGGGTATTTCAGAGGAACATGTTGAGGCGTATGCACCAAGATCAGGATTTGTTCTCCCGAGTGACCAGGATGATACACCGGGCCCACTCTGTGATATTACATCCAATAAGCTATAGTGAATGACTAGGTCATAAGGATGTGATATCAAGGTAACATGGTAAGTAAAATTGTCAGTAACAAGATTGGTATAATGACACCAATTATCAAATCTTGGACAAGTTATGTATTGAGGAAACAAAAGGAATTGGACTCAAAGTTTATGGTTCAAATGACAGAACATCCTGGAATACATAGGGGTCATTATGGGCATCCCAGTCCCTCTGATGATCATTGATATGATCATGTCTGTGACATTTCAGAATCATAGGATAACACACTTAAGGGTCTACAAAGCTTGGAGATCATTATGGAATCGTTGGGATCATAGTCGGAAAGTGAGAGAAAATGTTTCAGGTTAAGGAGTTGTTCCGAGTGATCAAAAGGAGTTTTTTATCATGAGGAAATATTAAATATGTTTTTAATATTAATTACTAGAATTAATAATAAAAATAATATTTAAAATTAATTTTAAATGGTAAAAATCCCCGGAGGGAAAAGACCCAAAAGGAAGGCAGCCATGGGGAAACCGCCGCCACCTAGGGCATCCACCGACTGGCCTTGGGCCGCCGTGTGGGGCACCCGGGTCGGCCGCCTCCGCCTCCTTGGAAACCATGCGCCCCCTCCTCCTTTAGTCCTGCCAGCATGGGATTCCTCCTTCATCCTATATAATAGGGGAATAGGAGAGGAAAGATATAACAAATAAATTGGGAAATTTCTAAGGCATTTTTCTTTAGGGATTTTTTCCTCTATCTCTGTTGAATCTAGTATGCGTGGTTCAAGAACTATGTGTGTGAGAGATGACACCACCCCAACATGTTGTCGCGCTGCTGGATCCTAGTTCTAGAAGGTATACTTCCACATCCCGGTTGGATCAGGGAGAACGGAGGTCCCCGTCAAACACTGGACGTGTGTGATACCTCAGAGGTGTTGCTAGTTGTGGCACCGAGTTGTCGTGCAAGAGCCAGGATGTGACTTGCGAGGAGTAACGCGACGTTGAGGTCGGCTAAGAGTACGACTACATTGTCAACATTTCTGCAAACGTAAATTCTTTCGGTCTATAAGGCTATGTCACCGAAACCTCCTTCTCTTTACTGCACTAAGTCATAGATAGATCTTGGTAGTGGTGTTGTGTTAGCTAGGATTTTTTTTTGTTTTTCTGCTGCAAAAACTTTTAGGAAAGTGCTCGATGATATCATGCAAAGGTTCCCGATTCAATGCACTTCCTTACCCATCAAGTATTTGAGGCTTCCACTCCCCACAAGGTGTCTTAAAGCTATTGATGTGTAGCCCCTTTTTTATAAGGTCGCCGCCAAGTTAGTCCCACAGCATGGGAGGCACATTGCCACAGTCGGGAGAGGCACCCTTGTTAAGTCAGTCATCACCTCTCAAGCAATATACCATATTGCTCCTCTTGCGATCCTGAGCGGCATCCTACACTCCATCAATAAATTAGAGAGGGTTTTTCTTTGGATAGCGGCGGTTAAGTCTTCCGGTGGGCAAGGGCAAAATGATTTGGAAAATCATTTGTAGGCCTAAAGATAAAGAGGGCTTGGCATTATGGACCTTGACAAGTTTTTGAGGGCTTGCGACTCTGTTGGCCTTGGCTACAAGGAAAGACCCTTCCAAAGCTTGGATTGGGCGTGATCACCCTTGCGACAAGGCGGACATAGAGTTCTTTTGTGCAGCTACAACTATTACCATTGGAGATGGTCGTATCCCAATTTTTTCGCATGATTTGTGTCTACATGGGCGTAAACCGAAGGAGATTTCCCTCATCCATCTTTGTGCTATCAATCCGAAAAAACTTCACCGTCAACAAGGTAGTTTCTGAAGATTTTTTTGATAGGAAAAATAAACACCTCTAAGGGCCTCACAATGTAGCATATATCCGAGTTTATCAACTTATGGACTCTTGTTACCGAGGTGCGACTTATCGACGACACCCCGGATGACATCACTTGGAAATTATGTACCACGGGAGCATACACGGCGAGCTCGGCATATAAAGCTCAATTTGAAGGCTTGGCTTGACTAGATCTTCAATGTCGGAGTTGGTATGAAAAAATTGGACTCCTCCCAAGTGCAAGCTCTTCGCACTGCTAATCTTCGATACCAGGTGTGGACGGTCGACCGCCTACAAAGATGGGATGTCCTAATTGTGGTCTTTGCCAACTATGCAAAAGGGAGAACTAAGCCGCGTCGCTCCTCTTCTTCAAGTGCCGCATTACACTCCGGGTTTGGACAATACCGTCGAGGAGTGGTGAGAATCGGTTATTTACGCCAATGGCACTAGTCGGAAATCCTTGGCTTCTCTTATCATGCTTCTCTCTTGGGAAATATGGAACAAACACAATGCGAGTCTTTAGTAAAATCTCTGCCTTGCTGACCTTGATAGCTTGCAGGATCAAAGAAGAGGTGCGGTCGTGGAGTGTTGGGGGTGCAAAACAATTGGGCTCAACTATTCTGGGAGAGTAGGCTTTGTATTCCGAGCATCTTTGCTCCATGTAATTTGAATTTGTAAAACTTCTAGTCCCTCTGTCTTGAGATAGTTGTTAATTTTCCCCTAAATTTGGACGTATCCGGTCACTATTTAGTATAGAATATAAATCTAAATAAATTTGTGACATCTATTTTTGGATTAAAGGAGTGTTATTTTAATAAGATGAGGCAAAGTTTTTGCCTCAGTTTCAAAAAAAAAAATCTTGCACAACACAGCGCCAGAAGAAACGTCTTCTTCTTCTATACATAATAAAAGAACCCAAAACAAGAACTGTCGCGGGCCGCCACTTGCTCGGCTGCACCTTGGGCCTACTCCCCGACGACGACGAGAACCCGCCTGCCTCCGTGACTCCCTCGACGCCTCCTACGCCGGCGCCGGCGCCTTCGCAGGTAGAGGAGGAAGGCGAGGAGGCCAAGCAGCAGGACGAGGCTGTGGAGGCGGCGACGCCCACGGCCTCGCTGCTTTCTTGTCTCGCGCCGTGGTCGTGTCGGTGGCTGGAGAGGCTCATCGTGGCCAGGGCGCTGCCAAAGTTCCTGGCGCTCCTCCGGCTCCGGTGGTCCGCCCAGCTTCTCCAACATGGCAGCCTAAGAAATCAATCCCGGAGCAGAGCACGGTGTTATGTGGTACTCCGCGGCGTTGCGTGTCTTGGAGGAATGCGATGCACGCAAGGAATAGGATTACAAGAAGCAAAAAACGAGAGATGAAGCAGAGTGGCCAGCAAAGGAGATGAGCTGAAGGGGCGCGTACCATGGCTGGCACGCGCGTGCCGTTTGTTTCAAGTCTCAGCAAGGAATCACGATCCGTGTCCAAACTCGATCTAGGACGGATGCTAACTCGAACCTCGAGGGACACAGAGATGGATGGACGAAATCCATTTTATCCGTGGTGGATAAAAAGACATGTTCTGCTCCGTACAAGGCAGTACAGTAGAAGCAAGAAAAATTAATTTAGTAATTTCAACGGAACTCATCAAGAAAGTAAAATGAAAATCACAAGCTTCATCGTTCAATCATTATATTCGAAAAAGCACGATGGAAAAAGCAGCTAGTAATAAGATTCGGTCGACATGCATCTGAACTTCGAACCATATGCACTGCCGATCCTAATCCTAGCATGGCACACCGGCGAATGCATTTTTACAGGAACCGGCACGGCACACCGAGCAAAGCATGGCTTTTCAACGTTGCACGGCACACTAACGACACCACGACTGCCACAAAACATCAGCATTCACCAGCAGACACCAGGTGATTTATTCTGAAACCAAACGTAGGACTACTCATTACTGATAACGTAGCAGCTAGCGGCACGTTGACGTATATAGGCAAACACGTACTTACTTAGGTGGGAGCAAAACCAGCTTGCAGTCGCAGTGGTGCTTCACTTCTTGCAGACCAGCCCGGCGCTGCCCTTGCCGCTGCCGCACATGGTGTCGGCCGGCTCCTGGAGGATCAGGCCCTCGCCGGCGAAGCGTGCCACCTCGCAGTCCGTCCCAAAGACCTGGTACTTCCCCGGCGCCGCTCATCACGGCCCATATTAATTGACTCAAATTTGTCTAGATTTGAATAAACGTAGACACTATTTAGTATATAGATTCGTCCAAATTTTGACAAATCAAAGTCAATTAATATGGATCGGAGGGAGTATTAGATTTGGGTATTGCCCCTCCTCTACAGACTACAGCTACAACCATATTATACTAGATTTGTCATTAGCCAACCACAAAATTTCCAGTTATAAATGATTGTCCTGTAAGCAAATGTTTCTAAGATTTCCCATGGCTATGTTCAATCAAACAGTTAGTTGATAGCATGACTGCACCTCAATAGGTAATTGCACTTTGCTCTCAAAATGGAAGAGGTAACTGCACTCGACATGTTGCCATGTGAAAAATACAAGACCGCCAAAAATAGTTGAGAAGCGAACCATGGTCTAAATATGCTCAAGGTTCAACATGCTAATGTTCCGGGAGCTATGATTCTGTCATTCTACAGCCGCAGGACTAATGATTATTCTGTCTTAGTTTCACTTGACACTAGAAGCTCACCATAGTTTTTAGGAAGCATCATCAGTAGTTAGCCGTCTGCTTCTGTTTCAGTGCCCTCCAACCAATATCCCGCCTGAAGAATCCTTCTGGCCAGTCAACAACATCAACTGCATCGTATGCTCTTGACCTCGCTTCTTCAATGTCCTTGCCCTTTGCAGTGACTCCAAGAACCCGGCCTCCAACAGCTACAAGGTTGCCATCTCCATCCAAAGCTGTTCCAGCATGGAATATCTTAACAGCTGGAGAAACCTGCTCAGCCTTGTTGATATTTTTTATCACAGTTCCCTTCTTATAAGAGCCAGGGTATCCTTCACTTGCCATCACAACCACCATCGCGATTTCAGGTGACCAGGTTAGTGAAACCTTGCCGAGTTCCCCTCTGCATGCAGATAGCAGAACCTGTGCGAGATCGGACTCTAATCTCATCATCAGAACCTGAGCAAAAGAAAATGGATTTACAGGAGCAATGCACAGTCAGAATTTGATGGAAAAAACATGTGACAAGTTAATTGGGAGAATTAAGAAACATATTAGAAATGTGCTCAGAAAAAAAAGCATGATGACACATGTGATAAGCAAAAACATCATGCCAGGTATCTCAGACATTTATGACATCCTACCAAACTTAACAAGGAATCTGGATCGACCTATATGTTTAAATATGGATCACTAATTCTAAGTCCATGTGCCTTTAAGCAGAGAGCTTACAAAAATTGAAGATCCACAAATTTCAAGCGCTTCTCGAATTACATCGAACAATCTTGAGCAGTCAACAAAAACAGGATGTGCCACTTGTGTGTCGCAAGTAATGTAAATAACATGGAACAATATTATAAAGCTTGAGTGGTCAACAAAAGCAGGATGTGCCGCTTGTGTGTCGCAAGTAATGTAAATGAGAGTAAGACGCAAAGTTCGGACGGCATTTGTAAGGCACTGCCTCTGTTACAAATGCACATAGTTTTGGACATGATCGCATTCTTGAAGATGTGTACCTCTGATAGCCAAATTCTACCACAATATGCTACTAAAATGTTACGAAAACAGATGTATGATGATGATTTTAGAAATCTACTAGTTTTACTTTCATTTTTTCTAATATCATATACTTTATCTCATCTATACTCAAACTATAAACATGGTAATGCCCTAGAGGCTAAAATGGTTGAGTTGGAGTGGACGAGTAGTTCTAAAGAGGAGGACGCAGGGCCAGGCGGGCACGGCAACTAAGTTACATATAGGAAGCTAGGCGCTCCCATTTGTCATCAGAACTTGCTTTCCTAGCACGCATCTTTCCAATACCTAGAGGCCCAGAGTTATTTCTACCTTTAACACAAATGCACCACTGTCACTGTACTACAGGAACTACTCACTTTTCTGCACTGGAAGATGGACCAGAAAATGCACTAGACTCCTTTTAAAGTAAAGTGAACTGTTACAGACATATCTATGAGGAGATTATCGTTAGGGAATCATTAAAGTATGAGAACTTCATTAAGGCATCACTACAGGAACTATGAAGAGAACTTCATTTACGTATGAGGACAAACACTGTTGGGAAGGAATTCAAACGCATTGTAATCACTTGTCCAACTTCACCACGAACACTTTGAACATACATTGACTATGGAAACAAAACCACACTTGTAATGCTTGAATTGAGAAATGTAGATATCTTAAGAGAAAGATGACAGATAATCACTAACCTGGCACTCAGGATCCCCGAATCGCACATTGTATTCAATAAGCTTAGGCAGCCGAGATTTCTTTTCTACCATAAGCCCAGCATATAATACACCAACAAACTCACATCCTTCAGCAGCCATACCTTTGACAGTTGGAGTAATTATGGTTTTCATGATTGTGTGCTTAAGTTCTTCTGTCACTATCGGAGCAGGGGAATATGCACCCATACCACCCGTGTTTGGGCCAACATCACCATCACCAACTCTTTTGTGATCTTGTGCTGATTCAAGTGGCAAAGCATTTTCACCATCTACTAATGCAAAGAAAGAGGCCTCTTCGCCCTCTAGATACTCCTCAATGATGATCCGTGAACCAGCAAGACCAAATGATTCATCAACCAGCATAGAGTCTATTGCTTCAAATGCCTCATCCAAAGTCATAGCAACAACGACACCCTTTCCAGCAGCCAATCCATCGGCTTTAACAACAATAGGGGCCCCTTGATCCTTGACGTATTGTTTAGCTTCCGCAGGATCCGTGAATGTGCAATACTAGATGAGAGACAGAGAAGTACTCATATTAGGTTCAGTTCTATGCCTTAACATATGAAACTACAACTAAGTATATGTGGCCCCAGCAGTTGTATCGGTTGGTTTGCTATATTAATATAGCGGGGAGAAATCCTATTTCGAGGATATAAAATAAAGAGGGGTATCAATTTCACAGTTTTTGGCTAGAGTAACTTTACAGTCTCAGTAATAAGGCAGAATCATTTCAGAAAGCAAGTATCTTCAGGAAAATGTCAAGAATTATGAACAATGATTAGAAATAATGCAGTCACACGGTCAGAGTTATTCCAGCAGAAAGTCGAAGCTGGCTGCGATACTTGTAGCGTATTCTAATTAGTAATAGCAAATCAGTACAAAATGAGCATGGTTAGCACATTGACTCAGGAGGAAGGAAATATGCTTAAGCCTAAAATGATGTACTATTTCTTAAACATGGAGAACAATAGCATCAACTATATGCAGGCGTCTCATGGAACCAAACCCCCTTAGTTCCTGGAAGACTACAGTACTAACATAAATGTAAAATGAAATACCTGAGCAGTCGGGATATTGTACTTATAACACAACTTCTTCATAAAGTCCTTTGATCCCTCTAATGCTGCAGCCTCTGATGAAGGACCAAAGGTTAGTATCCCAGCTTTGACAAGGTCATTTGCAAGACCGGCAACAAGAGGAACTTCAGGACCCACTACCACCATTCCCACTCCCTTCTTTCGGCAGAACGATATAACAGCATCACTATTGGAGGTGTCTAAGTCCGATACGCAGACCGCATCTCCAGATTGAGCAATACCAGCATTACCAGGGGCGCATAAAACTGCCTCACAAGAAGGTGAACGGTTCAAAGCAAAACAAAGTGCATGCTCCCTTCCTCCACCACCAATGACCAGTACAGTTATCTTCCCTTCTGATGACAAAACAGATAAATATTAAACACTAGTGTAACACTTCTTATTTAACAGGCTGATGATATTAACTAGAAGAAAGGTTTTGGCATTGCAATTTGTCTCAAAGTGCAATTCATAAATAATTCACACCCAACCGATCAAAAAGTAATTTACCAGCAACGATGGTACCATCTTTCGGTGAAGCTTTCAAGCTTGAGCGCCATCTTTCTGAATTGCTGACAATCAAGTGAGAATGGTGGGCGGCGTGTCGAGATGCAGTACTAGAGACATTACACCACGACCGAGAAATAGAATAAGATACCGAAGGCTTCAAGCTGCCGCACAGGTGATTATTGGCAAGCGCATATGGGCCATGCCCCGCGGCAAGCTTGACATGGCCCCTGATACTGTAAGCAGCACATGCCATGGACCTCCTTTCTTCCTGGATTCAAGCTGATAAGCCAGAGAAATAGCACTGAAAATAAGCTCACGAGAAACTGCAGTCCAGTTCTTTTTGGATTCTCTTGTTCTAGCTTATTGTCTGAATTATATGATGAAAAGTCTGTAACACCCTTGGGGTAAATTTATGTTCTAACTAACAGATTTTGAGTTATTTTGTGTTGTTTTCTGAGATTACAGTCATGCAATAGATGGTTTTCTCATAGAGCTGAAAATCATGCGATGGTATAGTGATGTATTTCTATTCCAACGACCCTGACAATGCGTGTTAACATGTTCTCAACAGCTCACCTTCCCATCAGATCAAAGCACTCAATTATTCATTCTTATTTGACTCCAGAACAAGTCAAGAGAACTCGGGATGATCCTTAGCTTAATCATTTATTCAGGAGCGTCTTGTCCGCGTACGCGTTCGCCATCACTAGTGAAGTACAGCAGAAATCGAGTTGTACCTCTCACTGTGAAGGAAAGCAGCAGGTCGGCCGGAGCTTGAGCAGGCGACGCTTCAAGAGGCCGGCGGCGGGAGCAGCAGTTCGCCCAGAACGCCGACAGCGAGCTCGAGCTCGATCCGGGTCGATGACGGTGGCTGGCCGCAGCTATCCCATGGAATCAAAGCGGGGCGGCGCGGGGATTGTTTTCGTGGAGGCGCTGGTGGCGGGGGTGAGCTGTGGCGGCGCTGGCGGAAGGCGGGGAATCCTGTGTTAGAGTTGTATTCTGTGTATCAAGTATAGGTAGGTGGTCAGGAGGTGGTGTTTTGCAACCCTATTATGAAAAGGACATAAAAAACAAATTTTAAAATTTTAAAAAAAATCTGGAACAAAATTTGTATGTACCTATGTTCGCACATAAGTTTTTGATGAAAATAAACATTTCATGTGGCCCTATAAAAAAATACAAAAAAAAAGTCCAACAATAGACATGTTGTAGCATCCGAATTTATCTTTTTTACACATGGGATACAATTTTTTTTCTTTTTTCTCAAAAACATATGTATGAACATAAAATGTCCGGACGTATATGGGAATTTTTTTCCTAATATTTTTGACATTTTAAAATATGTTTTTAAATAATAAGTTCATTTGCATTTGTAAGCCGAATTAGATTTCTGTAGGTGATCATAACTATATAAGTGGAGCCGGCGCTTTAGACCCACACATAAAATTTTAAAATCTCTTTTCTATGTTGATATCAGAGTCCACATCCACCGCGAGTCTCGACCGTCGTCGTTGTACGATCCATTTGCCGCCACCGAGATATCTCTACTTCATGGCCGCAATGACGTCGTCTACCTTCAGCTCTCCACGGTCGTCAGGGCTATTGCTTCCTCCTCGACCGCAACAGTCTCCGCCAGGGTTGTTCCCATGATCTCGGTTCGCTTGGAGGCATACAACTTCAACCTCTGGAAGGGCCTCCTTCTCCCTAACCTCTCCAGTGCCGGTCTCCACCTTCACCTCGACTAAACCGTCGCGGCGCCCAAGAAGACCCTCACTGAGGGAGAGGGTGACAAGGCCATTACGGTGGTCGACCGGAGTATGCTCGCTGGTGGTCTTAGGACCAGCGGGTCATCGGACTACTACTCGGCTCCATGGAGCCTGATATCGCCAATCAGCTCATCGGTTGCAAAACCGCTGCTGCGGTGTGGAACGATGTCCATGCCATGTATGGTGCTCAGGGTCGCGCCAATGTCCGCCACATCCGCCAGCTGACGTCTACACACAAGGAGGATCTCTCCACTGCCGCGTACATGCACAAGATGAAGTCCTTCGTAGATGTCCTGGCCGTCGCCGGATCTCCCGTATTCGACGACGAACTCATCGACTATATCATCATCGGGCTCGGCTCTGCGTACAACTCCATTGTCGCGTCACTCACCGTCAGCAACCAGTCGATATCCTACTCCAACTTGTACTCGCATATCCTCTCCTTCGAGGCTCTCCAAGCACAACAGGCGCATGCCGAGGGGTGGTCGTCCTCGGTAAACGCGGCAATGTGTCCTAACCCCGCCTACCAAGGTGGCGGATTCTCCTACCGCCCCTATGGCAATGATGGCCAGCAAGGGCAGACCCGCAATGGTGGGAACGGTGGCTACGGCCATAATGATGGTGGTCGACGGGATGACGGCGGCTACGATCGCAATGACAACGATTATGATCGCAATGATGGAGGCCTCTCTGGTGGTGGTAACGGCAGCTACGGTCGCAATGATGGAGGCCACAATGGAGGTTGGAACGACGGCCGCAATGATGGTGGTCGCAACAACAATGGCCGCATTGGCGGCGGGAACGACGACCAGCGCCGCTGGAGACCACGTTGCTAGCTTTGCGGCAATTGGGGCACAAAGCCAAAGACTTCCGCAATCGCTATAACCCTGATACGTCGTAAACGTATCTATAATTTTTGATGTTCCATGCTTGTTTAGTATCCATTTTGCTTTGCTTTGTCTACACTTTGAGGTATTTTTATACGTTTTCTGCGACTAACATATTAACAAGATGCCACAGTGCCAGTTGCTTGTTTTCTGTTGTTTTTGGTTCCAGAAAAGCCAGAAAATGAATATTCTCGGAATTGGATAGGACAAAATCCAAAGTCAATATTTCACCGAGGGGAACACAGAACCAGAAGACGAGACGGGGGAGGGCCACGAGGGACCCACACACCCTGGCCGCATGGCCATGCCTGGCCCACTCCTGGGGGGTGCGGCCGCCTCGGGCACCCCATCGGTCTCCCTCTTCACCTATAAGAAGCCCCCGACAGCTAAACCCTAAGTACCCAATCAGATCTCCATGAAAAATTCTGTAGCCTCCGCCACCATCATCCCTAGATCGGGGGATCTGAAGCTCTTCCCGGCACCCTACCGGAGGGGAGAGATCATCCCGGAGGCCTTCTTCATCACCATGCCAGCCTACGGTATGATGCGTGAGTAGTTCTATCTTGGACTATGGGTCCATACAGTAGCTAGATGTTTGTTTCTCCTCCTTTGTGCTACCATGTTTAGAACTTGTGAGCTCCGTTCATGATCAAGATCATCTATTTGTAATCATGCACGTTGTGTTTGCGAGGATCCGATGGATATTGAGATTACTATGTCACATTGGTTAATGGTTTTATCTTATTGATTCTATCATGTATGTGTTGTTTGAGATCTTGCATGCTCTCCGTTTCTAGTAGATATCTTGGCCAAGTAGATGCTAGTGACTCCAAGAGGGATTATTTATGCTCGATAGTGGGTTCATGCCTCAATTGAACTAGTGGATACCCCGCGCTTTGCTGCGGCATTTCATAGAAAAAAACCTTTGGTTTGTATGAAGAGCTATGGGATTTTAAGCCACACGGACGAATTATGTAACAAACTTCTCTGGGCATCTAATTTATTGGTACTAACCCTGTGATAACCACTCTGATACTCGTTTGCGAAAACAACAATTCCTAATAAGACACATAAATGTGACAATGATACAGTACTACTGGTGCTATCAAAATACTACTGAAGTACTCACTATGAGTGGCCACGATTCAATGTGCATTCGATTCCTAATTTCCCATCAAGGCATCAACTGTCACATCTGGTAGCAAAAGCACAGTTGATGCTAGCAAAAAAGAAAAATTAACCACACCGGGCTTGATATACATCTTTCAGCTATAAAAATATCAGCAATTATGAGTACAAATCAAAAGCAAATTGAAATTTCATCTTTGCATTATATTTTACAGGTTCATATGAATAGCATAAGCATTCATGCTTGATTCGTTTCAGCAAATTTTAAAGGTCCATACATGTCCATATGGACATGGATATAGTATGGAACATGAAATAAATAAGCAAATTATAATTGATAGCGGATGTTTTAACTGAATAGTAACATACAGTCATGTATTCTTCTACTGGATGTAATAAAACAGATTAATCCTCTCTAAAACATAATGGTGCGAAATTTCCCACGATAGAATGAATGATAAAACTCGCATGTCACAACTCCAGCCATACTCGGTCAAGATCTTGATAGAATGAATGATAAAAATTATAGAGAAATTAGGGCATCTCGGTTGAGAGAAGTAGAGGGCGCGGTGCTAATCATGAAGTGGACGTTTGTAGGCATACCACGAGTGGAATCATACTTGCTGTGAAGTCGGCCACATGTGCTAGATGTTGCTGCGTGCGCTGTCAACGCCATGAACAGCTGTTGTACGAAAGATTAAATCAAACTAACTTACTATGTTTAACTCTGAACTGATCATCCCAGATTTGTATAAACAAAACAACGACCTCAAATATACATGGGTTTGCCAACACTACGTGTGAACTGGTCATCCCTGGTTGACCGCTCAAAATCAGAACCCAGGTAGCCATGGCCCATGGGTGGCATCCATTGGTGAAGTACATGCTGGTGTCTAGCCATGCGGTAGGGTAAGCCAATGTGCTAGAGAAAAAGGACGCCAAGGAGGCAAATGAGAGGAAGATAGATGATGGAGGCAAGGGAAATTCGTGAAGGATGGCGAAGTGACCATGCCTGGATGGGTTTTATAATGGCCTGGAAATGGAGAGGACGTTACTGGTAGATGGGTGCCATATTTAACAACGCACGTCTTTTTCAATAAATCACGTAGAAGACAAAGCGAATCTGCAAAGAAGAACCGAGTTGTTTTATGTGCTCTGGTGGGTTGCGTTGCAGTTTTGTGCTGGCTGGTTCTAACCGGTGGTGGAGACGAATATTAAGGAAGGTCTTGCTGCGGAAATAAAAGATGACGATGGAAACCGAGGTGAGTCTTGTTGGCACCCATGCCATGCTAGATGACGTGGACACTGTGCATGTCGAGCTTGCAAACATTAAATGAAGAAAGTGTGGATGAACTTTATAGATATTATAGATTTGGGGAAGTGACAGAAATCTCTAAGGTTGTAGATGTGATGTTGCTACTAGGGAGAAAACAACGATCTTTTTTTCATGGAACAATTGTATTGTTTACTTTACACACTTCGCTTAGAGCAGTTATCTGTTGCTTGCAACTTAATACTGGAGGGGGTTCAGATGATAATTTGAAGGTGAGTTACTAGTCATAGATGAAGTTGGATGGCGGTTTATGTATATTGTTGTAATGCCCAATCGAATCTCATAGGATCATGAATGTCTATATTGCATTGTTATTCCTTGCTCAGTCCTATCAATTGTCCGCTGTAATTTGTTTACCCAGCATGTTATGTTGTTTATCTTAAGGAGAACACCTCTAGTGAATTGTGGACCCCAGTCCAATCTTTACCATTGATACATCTTCCACTATTACTGTTTACTTTCTGCAAGCCACCATTACCTTCCACACCATACGTTTATTCCTTTGTTTTCAGCTAACCGGTGAGATTGACAACCTCACTGTTCGTTGGGGCAAAGTCTTGAGTTTGTGTTGTGCAGTTTTCCAAGTTGCTAGCAACACCTTTGAGTCGTTTCCTTTCTCCTACTGGTTCGATAACCTTGGTTTCATACAGAGGGAAGACTTGCTGTTGTGCTCACCATACCTTCCTCTTAGGGTTTCCCAATGAAGCTCTACAGTGATATGAGCCGCATCAACAAGTTTTCTGGCGCCGTTGCCGGTGAAGCTAAGGACGGCTTCACAAGGGGAGTCCTTCACAACCTTTCTCTTTACTTTTTTTTGTTTTGCTTAGTTTCTTTTGCCTTGTTTTGTTTGCCTCTTTTTATCAAAAAATCCAAAAAAATAGTTTTGTTTGGTTTGCCTTTTCTTTTCAAAAATATAAAAAAATTAGTTCCTACTCTAGTTGTTGCTGCTGTTGGTTTGCTCCACTTTTGCAAAAATGAACTCTGCTGAGAACACCTAGTTGTGTGACTTTACTAGCACAAACAACAATGATTTCCTAAGTACACCTATTGCTCCACCTGCTCCTGATGCTACCTTTTATGAAATTAAGCCTGCTTTGTTGAACCTTGTGATCTAGTTCCGATGATGTTGCTGCCCACCTCAATAACTTTGTTGAACTTTGTGAGATGAAAAAATATAAGGATGTAGATAGATATATTATTAAGCTCAAATTGTTTCCTTTCTCCTTGAGAGGAAAAGCTAAAGAATGGTTGCTTTCCTTGCCTAGAAATAGTATTGATTCTTAGATTAAGTGCAAAGATGCTTTCATTAGAAAATACTATCCTCCTGCTAAGATTATATCTATGAGAAGTGAAATAATGAAATTTAAACAACTTGATAATGAACATGTTGCTCAATCTTGGGAAAGAATGAAATCTTTGGTTAAGAATTGTCCCACTCATGGACTTACTGCTTGGATGATTATCCAGACTTTTTATGCAGGGTTAAACTTCTCTTCAAGAAATCTGTTGGATTCTGCTGCTGGAGGTACCTTTATGACCATTACTTTGGGTGCTGCAACAAAGCTCCTTGATAATATGATGGTTAACTATTCTGAATGGCACACTGAGAGAGCTCCACATGGTAAGAAGGTAAATTCTGTTGAAGAAACCTCCTCCTTGAGTGATAAAATTGATGTTATCATGGCTATGCTTGTTAATGGAAAAGCTAATATAGATCCAAATAATGTTTCCTTAGACTCTTTGGTTGCTCAAGAAGAGAAAGTTGATAGGAAATTTATTAGAAACAACAATTTCAACAATAATTATAGGCCTTATCCTCCTAATAATGGCAATACTTATGGAAATTCCTACAACAATAGTAGAAGTGCTCCCTCTGAACTTGAAGTCATGCTTAAATACTTTATTAGTAAACAAACCACTTTCAACAAGACTGTGGAGGATAAGCTTTTGAATGTTGAAAAGAATATTTCCTCTTTGTCTGAAGCATAGTCCTCTTTGGGTAATAAAATGGCTGCTAAACCTAAAAACTTGGAAAGTACCTTTGCTGCTACTCATGCCATACAAGTTACTATTGATGAAAATGTTAGACTGTTAGCTAACCTACATGCTAAGTGGGAAAGAGAACCTGAAATTGCTAGAAACAATAGTGTGTGCATTATTACCACCACCAATATGGATGACCAAACCACAAGAAGTCCCTATTCCTCCTACAACAATGCCTAAACCCAATAAGTCTACTACCTATGATGCTAAGTTTGATTTTGATCTTTATGGTTGCAATATTTCTGAAGTGATTATGTTCCTACAAAAGCTTGCTAGAAGTCCTAATGCTAGTGATATGAATGTGGCTTTCACCAAACACATTACATATGCTCTCATTAAAATTAAGGAAGAAAAATTGAAACACAAGGCTTCTATTCCTAGGAAAGTATAAGATAGTTGGGAACCCATCATTAATATGCAAGTGAATGACTTTGATCTCAAAGCTTCATGTGACCTTGGTTCTAGTGTCTCTATTATGCCTAGAAAGATTTATGAAATGCTTGATTTGCCACCTTTGGAAGGTTGCTATTTGGATGTCCCACTTGATGATAATGCTAAAAAGAAACTCATAGGGAGTGTTAATGATGTTCTTATTAGGGTTAACAATTCTTATGTCCCTATTGATTTCTATGTTTTGGATGTTGAATACAATGCTTCTTGTCTTATTACTTTGGGAAGACCTTTTCTTAGAACTGTTGGTGGCATCATTAATATGAAAGAAGACACCATTAAATATAAATTTCCATTCAAGAAATGTATTGAACATTTTCCTATGAGGAGAGAGAAGTTACCTTTTGATCCTCCTTTTAAAGCAAAATTTGATGTCAATGCTTCTTCATTTGAAAATACTTGATTCTTGCTTCTTGTGCCTAACTTAAAGGCGTTAAAGAAAAGTACTTCTTGGGAGATAACCCAATAGGTTTCTTGAGTCTTGGAATTTATTGCTTCTGTAATAACCTCTCCTTATCCTTTTTGTTTGATTTTTGTGCCAAGAATAACCTCTAATGAGAGGGAAGTAAGATTTGGGGAAGTGCTATCCCGGAACAGATTTTTGTGCTCCATTGTAAAAATTCTTGAAAAATCTATGTATGTCGTATTGAGCTGTAATTTTTTGAAGAAATCCCCCGGGTTGTTAGATAACTTTCGTTAGTTTAACACTTTTTGATTTGAGCAACATAAGGTCTTCGGAAAAATAGTTTCTACCTACTGGTCTGTTTTGACAGATTTCTACCATTATTTGCATTTGCTTCTCTATTGATTTCTTTTGGGGTTCTTTTTGGTAAATTGAGATTTTTGAAGGAATTGATATAGTAGCTTGTTTCCTTAGTGACAGATTTTCTATTTTGAAACTAAACCCAAAGGTCTATTATCTTTTGAATGCACTAATGTTGCTAATGAAGATTGTGTGAAGTTTTGTATGAAGGAAAAAAACTTAGGTGTAAGGAAAGAATGATGTAATGAGATGAACAATGGACAAAATATAAATATTAGGGATGCCACCCCGTGTCACCCCAAGAAATATTCAATAGGTACAAGCGTCAAAGCTTGGGGATGCCCAAGGCATCCCCTTCTTCATCAATAAAAATTTCAGGTCTTTCTAGACACTTCATTTTTATTGTTTCCTGCACTGTTGTGTTGTTCTTGGAGCGTCTTAGTTTTCGTTTTTGGTTTTTGTTTGCTTAGTTTGCTTGAATAAAGTAGTTGGACCCCGCTTTCGCTGTGTTGTTTCAAATAAGTTGATTGGTGTTAGAAAGCAGTAGGAAGTTCTTGCTTTAGTAATACCAGAATGAGCTTGTTTTGACTATGACTTAGACTTTATCATGTCATGATAGATGTTGTTTTGACCTTATGCTTAGTGATTATTGTTGTAGAATGACTTGTTCCAAAAAATTAGGATCGCTTAATGTGCCTTGAAAGAATCATGCGTTGTTTTATCATACAAAAGCATAGTATTGTGGTATTCTCCTTTGATGCTTTGTTTGGGTTGACTTGGCACATGCTCACACCATGTTATGACTATGAACCAGTCACCTTAGACTCTATGATCATTTAGTTTTTGACTTGTGGTACCACTTTATGCTTTGATTAGTACTGTTTTGTCACTCTGCATGATTATGGCCATTATTGCTCTCTTAGTTGGTCGCTCCCAGTCTTTTGCTAGCCTCCACTTGTATTGATTAAGCTCTACTCATGCATCCAACTCCCAAGAAACCAAGTTATTCCAAAGTGTCCACTATAAATTCCTATGCATGGTGTGTTACACCATTCCAAGTATATTCTTGTTTTATCTATCTTCCAAATTAAACTTGTTTTGTGAAAGTTAGTGATTAAAGCTCTCACAAACTTGATGGCACACTTTATTTTTCTTGCCCCTAATAAACTTGAACCATTGTGTCATCTATGTTGTATATGCTTGCACTTATAAGTTGGGATTAGCAGAACCGTGTTGTCAAAGGGAACGCTTTCAACACTTGTAAATATCTACCCAGTTGATATCATGCTCTTTTGTTTATGGATGTCATCGGTGTGAAATGAAAGGAGAGCTTGTAAGTCCATGGAGTTATCTATGTGTGTTAGAGAAACGCCTGGGCCGCTAGCCTAAGCTATGCCTAATCATGGTGGAAACTTGCAGGATCACCATAGTGAGCAATCTATGAAGCATTCTTCTTATAAAAAAGAGAGATAGAAAAAAGAGATTGAGAAAAAAAAATGAGAAAAGAGGAAAGAGAATAAAGCACCATTTTCCCATGGTAAATAAGATTGCTAATATTCTCATTGTCTGCTTGCCTTGTCATTTTGTTATGGGATAGCTCCTGTATCATTAGGCAAGGGGTACATGTTGATGGAGCCTGATAGCGCTTCGTTGGTAAACCCCAAGAGCACTTGGAAACTTGCACAACACAAACTCAAGACTTTGCCCCAACGAATAGTGAGGTTGTAAATCTCACCGGTTTGTTGAAAACAAAGGATTAAACGTATGGTGCAGAAGGTAATGGTGGCTTGTAGAAAGTAAACAGTAATAGTGGAAGATGTATCAATGGTAAAGATTGGACCAGGGTCCACAGTTCACTAGAGGTGGTCTCCTTAAGATAAACTACATAACATGTTGGGTAAATAAATTACAGCGGGCAATTGACAGGACTGAGCAAGGAATAACAATACAATATAGACATTCATGATCATATGAGATTCGATTGGGCATTACAACAATATACATAGACCGCCATCCAACTGATCTATGACTAGTAACCCACCTTCAAATTATCATCCGAACCCCCTCCATTATTAAGTTGCAAGCAACAGATAACTACTTTAAGCAAAGTGTGTAAGGTAAACAATCCACTTGTTCCATGAACAAGAGACCGTTGTTTTCTCCCTAGTGGCAAGAACACATCTACAACCTTAGAGATTTATGTCACTTCCCTTAGATTAAATAGAGGCATGAACCCACTATCTAGCATAAATACCCCCTCTTGGAGTCACTAGCATCTACTTGGCCAAGATAGCTACTAGAAACAGAGAGCATGCAAGATCACAAACAACACATGCATGATAGAATCAATAAGACCAAACCATTAATAAATCTGACATAGTAATCTCAATATCCATCAGATCCCCGCAAACACAACATGCATGATTACAAATAGATGATCTTGATCATGAACGAAGCTCACAAGATCTAAACATGGTAGCACAAAGGAGGAGATACAACCATCTAGCTACTACATAGATCCGTAGTCCAAGGTGGAACTACTCACGCTTCATATCGGAGGCCGTCATGATGTAGAAGAAGGCCTCCGGGATAATCTCACCTCCGGTAGGGTGCCGGGAAGAGCTTCAGATCCCCCGATCTAGGGGTAATGGTGGCGGCGGCTACAAACGGTTTCGTGAAATATTGATCGGGTACTTAGGGTTTATGCATCGGGGGGTCTTTATAGGCGAAGAGGCGAGGTAGTGGGGGCGACCAGGGTGGTCACACTTCCCAGGCGCGGCTAACCCTAGCCCATGCCGCCAGGGGGTGTGGCCCCTGGTGCCTCCCCTCCGTCTCGTATTCTGGCTCCGTGTTCCCCATGGTAAAATATTGATTTTGGCTTTTGTCCCGTCCAATTCCGAGAATATTGATTTTTTGCCTTTCTGGAACCAAAAACAGAACAAAACAGGCAACTGGCACTGTGGCATCTTGTTAATAGGTTAGTACCAAAAATCATATAAAAATACCTCAAAGTGTAGACAAAGAAAAGCAAAGTAGATACTAAACAAGCATGGAACATCAAAAATTATAGATACATTTCTGACGTATCAAGCATCCCCAAGCTTAACTCCTGCTCGTCCTCGAGTAGGTAAGTGATAAAAAGAATAATTTTTTAGGTGACATGCACTATCAAAATCAAGATCAAACCATTTGCAAGCATTGAAAGCTGGGATCAAAGAACTCTAAACATGAGCATGAAAGATGGAGTTCTAACAGTAAGACAAAGTAACTATGCCTACAACATAAAAGGTTACAAACAAAGATGATGAATAACATGCATTGAAAAACGTTTGTTTGTTTCACATACAGAAAACATGGCATAGTGGCAATCATCTTGTCCCTCATGGAGTAGCAAATATATGCATAGGACACCTTCAAAGTTCATAAGAGTGACTAGATAAAAATAGCACAAGAACAAGTAATATCAACAATATGCATCAATCAATAAGTTTTGGGACAATGCACATAGAACTAACAATGGAAACTATGCTCTCTTAACTGGTGCCTAAGGATAGAAGGTGGAGACTCAATATAATGGTGGAAGAAAGGCCCTTCATAAAAGGGAAGCAGGGATTTCAAGTCTCAAAAAGAGCTTCCAAAAATTATGGTACTTGTTAGCTTTCAGCCCTCATTGCCCCTATCATAAGCATCTTGAAGTGATTAAGGTTAAAGTGAACAAACTATGGAGTATATTCTTGACAAAGTATAAGTTGGCAATCTCATGTCCCTTGAATACGAGGGCCGCTCCTCATGCTACTCAACTTTAATCACCTGTAAGTTCTTGTCATAGTAAGTACATGTGTATCATAGAGAACCGCCAACGGGGTACCCCTTGAACATGATACATGAGCTATCCCATAATCAAAATGACAAGGCAAACAGACAATGAGAATCTCAGCAATCTTCTTATTTACCATGGGAATATGGTGCTTTTTTCTCTCTTTCCTCTTTTCAATATGTCTCTTTTTAATATAAGAAGAAAGCTTCATAGATGTCATTATGGTGATGCTGCAAGTTTCCACCATGATTAGGCATGGCTTAGGCTAGCGGCCCAGGCGTTTCTCTAACACACATACATAACTCCATGTACTTACAAGCTCCCCTTTTATTTCACACCGACGACATCCATAGACAAAAGAGCATGATATCAACTGTCTACAAAGTACAAGTGCAATGTTGAAAGCATTCCCCATGACAACACGGTTCTGCTAATTCCAACATATAAGTGCAAGCATATACAACATAGATGACACAATGGTTCAAGTTTATTAGGGGCAATAAATATAAAGTGTGCCATCAAGTTTGTGAGAGCTTTAATCACTAAGTTTTCACATAAAAAATACTTTTTAATTGGAAGATAGATGAAAACAAGAATATACTTGGAATGGTGTAATACACTATGCATAGGAGTTTATAGTGGACATTTTGGAATAACTTGGTTTATTGGGAGTTGGATGCATGAGTAGAGCTTACTCATACAAGTGGAGGCTAGCAAAAGACTGGTAGCGACCAACTAAGAGAGCAATAATGGCCATAATCATGCAGAGCGACAAAACATTACTAATAAAAGCATAAAGTGGTACTACAAGTCAAGGACTAAATGATCATAGAGTCTATGGTGACTTGTTCATAGTCATAACATGGTGTGAGCACGTGCCAAGTCAACCCAAACAAAGCATCAAAGGAGAAAACCATAATACTATGCTTTTGTATGCTAAAACAACGCATGATTCTTTCAAGGCACACTAAGCAATCCCAATTGTTTGGAACAATTCATGCTACATCAATAATCAATAAGAATAAAGTCAAAACAACACCTAGCATGACATGATAAAGTCTAAGTCATAGTCAAAGCAAGCTCCTCTTGTACTACTCAAGCAAAAACTTTCTACTCTTCTCCAACACCAATCAACTTATTTGCAACAACACAATGAGAAGGGGGGGTCCAAACTACTTTATTCAAGCAAAATAAGCAAGCCAAACAAAAACTAAGACGCTCCAAGAACAACACAACTTTGCATGAAACCATAAAAACGAAGTGTCTAGAAAGACCTTAGATTTTTATTGATGAAGAAGGGGATGCCTTGGGCATCCCCAAGCTTCGACGCTTGTACCTCTTGAATATTTCTTGGGGTGACACGGGGTGGCATCCCCAAGCTTGAGCTTTTGTCCATTCTTCATCTCATTACGTCATTCTCTCTCTACACCTGAAAATTTTCCTTCATACAAAACTTCACACAATCTTCATTAGCAACATTAGTGTATTCAAAAGATAGTACTCCTTTGGGTTTAGCTTTAGAACAACAAAATTTCCACTAAAAACACAATCTAATGTAGCAATTCCCTCAAAAAGATCAATTTCTCAAAAAGAACCCCAAAAGGAATCAATATGAAGCAAATGCAAATAATGGCAGAAATCTGTCAAAACAGACCAGCAGGTAGAAACCGATTTTTTCCGAAGACCTTCTGTTTCTCAAATCAAAAGTGTTGAACTAAGGAAAGTTATATAACATACTGGGGGATTTATTCACAAAATAGCAGCTCAATCCGACTTACAGAGATTCCTCACGAATTTTTACGGTGGAACACAAAAATCTATTTCGGGACAACTCCCTAAATCTTACTTCCCTCTCATTAGAGTTCATTCTTGGCATAAAAATCAAACAAAAAAGATAAGGAGAGGTCATTACTGAAGTAATAACTTCCAAGACTCAAGAAAACTCTTGGGTTATCTCCCAACAAGTACTTTTCTTTAACGCCTTTAAGTTAGACACAAGAAGCAGGAATCAAGTGTTTTCAAATGAAGAAGCATTAACACCATCTCTCTTTCTCCTACCTTTCTTACCTTTCTTCTTCTCTTTAGGGAATATGTGATTGCTTATTAGATAATAAAAATGCATAATTCCTTTTCCCACATCTATTATTGCTCCAAGGTGTTTCAGCAGAGATCTTCCAAGTGTAATTTGTCCTTTTCCTACACATTCAATAACAAGATAATCAGTAGACACCATTTTCCCTGAGATTTTTGTAAACACACCTTTATCTATTCCAATGGGTAATAAAGTTGTATTATTGGTAAGAGATATTTCTTTTCCTCCTTTAGAAAGTTCCCAACGACTCAAAGACTCATAGATTTCTTTAGGCATAAGGCAAAATTCAGACATGATATCACAGCGAGCATCAAAAGTTTCACTATTTATGGAGACTTTTATTGTAGGAAATCATTTTGAAGGCTCAGAATTTATTGGAACATAACCATGGTGCTTCTAAGCACGTTATAGCAATTGTTCAAGGCAACTGTACTGGTCTCAAGAGTGTTTAACCTAGCATAAATGTCTATAAAAGAAGAATCAGACTTGCTAGGCATATTATAAATTATAATCAACTTCTTTATGGCATCCAAAGCTTCATCCTTAGTACATCGAAAAATATCTTTCTCAGCTACAACATCCAAAGCATATCTATAACAAAGAGCAATAACGTTGTAGAAACTATTAATAACCAAGCTAAGACTCGTCTTAGGCCTAGTTTCCCTTTGTAAAGCAGAGATTCTAGACCAAGCTTCTTTGAAACTCTCTTCACTACCTTGCTTAAAAGTAAAGATCCTTTCCATGGGTGACACGGTGATTGGACCAAAACCAGACATGGTAGCAACTAGAGTAGGAACTAATTTTTGTGTGTTTTTGATAAGAGAAAGCAAACCAAACTAAACTAATTTTTTTTGGAGTTTTTGATAAAAAGAGGCAAAAAAACCAAGCAAAATAAACTAAGCAAAACAAAAACAAAGTAAAGAGAAAGGTTGTGAAGGACTCCCCTTGTGAAGACGTCCTTAGCCTTCCCGGCAACGGCGCCAGAAAACTTGTTGATGGCGCCTGATACCGCTTTGTCGGGAAACCCCAAGAGCAAGGTGTGAAGAGTGATGACCCACAAGTATACGGGGTGTATCGTAGTACTTTCGATAAATAGGAGTGTCGATACCAACAAGGAGCAGAAGGTGCTGAATAGTGGTATGGAGCAGGAAATCCTTGTGAATAATTAGCAAACGGATTTTTAGTGATTTTCTGACAAGACAACAAAAAAAGAGCAAGTAACACAAGTAACGAACAAACGAAGCAAGTGGCCCAATCCTTTCTTAGCAAAGGACAAGCCGGTGGAAATACTTATAGGACCAAATGTTCTCGAGGACACATGGGAATTCTGTCAAGTGCTTTTGCTTCAAATAGCTGAGTACTCTTCTCTGGTGTTTGTAAGTGTTGTGTGGGTGAAACTATGCTAACATACCGCCCTTCCTAGGACTAATACATACTTGTGATTAAACCCCCTACAAACATCCGTAACTACAGGAAAGTAATTAAGATATAAATCTAACCACAACCTTAAACTCTGAGATCCTACGCTCCCTTGTGCAAAGGTGTCCTAACTGGGGTTCAGGTTTCTGTCACTCCGGCAACCCCACGATTAGTAGCCAAATACACAATGAATTCCCCTAGTCCCATAAATGGTGAAGTGTCATGTAGTCGACGTTCACATGACACCACTAGAAGAATAGCACCACAACTTAAATACTAAACCATTGAATAATAACTCATCACATATTCACTACTAACAGCATGACTTCTCCCATGTCCTCAAGAACTAAACGAACTACTCACGATACATCATATGGATCAAGATCAATGCTGATATGATAATGGATAACAATCTGAACATAAACAATAATCCAATGGTTCCACTCACAAGCATCAACTACAATAGTAATCAATACCGGGAAAGTTTCCCCTGAGAACTAAAGCAATATCCAACACAATTGTTACAGTAGGACGGAGTGGTGATGATGGTACTGGTGGAGATGATGGTGTGGATGATGATGATGATGATCCCGATGAAGCCTAGCTTGATGATGGTGTTGATGGCGATGGTCTCCCCTCTTCGGGAAGGAATTCCCCTGGCAGAAATCTATCTGCCGGAGAGATATTTCTCTCTCGGTGTTTTCCACCCTCCAGAAGCGGCGGAAATCTATCTGTGGTCGCTCCCCTGGTGTTAGGGTTTCGTAGGGAAGATATAGGCAAAGGGGCGGAGTCGGAGGCCGGGCAGGTGGGCCACACCTGCCCTAGGTGCGGGGTCGGGTGAGCCCGCGCCTAGGGGGTGTGGGCCCCCTGAGGCCCATCTTCGTCCCTCCTTCTGGCTTCCTTCGTCTTTTGGTAAAATAATATGTTTCCATATTTTTCAGGTAATTTTATGATCTTCGCGAAATTGCACCGAAACGCCTTCTTTTCCATCAGAATCCAGACTCCGACAGTCCATCCTCCAAGAATCATCCAACATGCATAAACAGATGAAAAGCCATAAGTAATACCTCATAAAGACAAATATCAAGGAAAAGAGGTAAATTATGATAAGAAAGGTGATGCAAATTGGGCGTATCAGCTCCCCCAAGCTTAGACTTCACTTGTCCCCAAGCGAATACTGAGCTCAGTAAACATGTCCACGGGTTTATGGAGTGAAGTGTCGATAAAAAGAATACGTACAAGAAGCATCGCACTCACCATTGCACAACTCATAGAAGAAATCAACTCTCCATTATATAACTTAGCTTGCAGCCAAGTACAACAGTCATAATAGAGATGCATAAATATAAATCATATAATTGGAATTGGCAAACTTGTTCTTGGTCAGAGAACACCTGGTAAACAGTTTCACAAAGGTGTTTGTAGAAGTTTCAAAACAGAAGCACTCTTTGCTCAAAAAGGTTTTTCACAAGTGAAGGCTTTCAAAGTAATACTCAATAGATAAGAGTTTTGTGCAAACAAGGAATATAAAGAACATGATTGAATAAATCACCATATGAATGCTTGAAACACAACAACTCAAAAGCTTGCTGGAGGTAGAGAGGAAGTAGGTTTACTGACTCAACTGGAAACTAGGAGAAAGGTCCTTTCTTAGAGGGTAGCAGGGATTACAAGTCATAAAGAGCTTCCAAAAGATTATGGTACTAACTGTTGGAGATATGCCCTAGAGGCAATAATAAACATAGTTATTACTATATATTTGTGTTTATGATAAATGTTTACATTCATGCTATAATAGTATTAACAAGGAAACATTAATACTTGTGTGATTTGTAAACTAAAATAGAGTCCCTAGTAAAGCCTCTTTATAATACTAGTTTGTTGGTTAATAAATGATTGTGGTTTCCCTATCATGAACATTGAGATGTTATTAACAACAAGATCATATCGTTAGGAGAATGATATGGTGGACATACTCCTATAGATAAGAGTAGCATAAAGATCAAGTCATTTTAATAGTTCAATTGCTATATGCTTTCTGATACATAGTAACCTAATTCCTTCGACCAGGAGATCATGCATATCACCTTCATCGGAAGGATGCTTTGATGACATCAAACACCACACCGTAACTAGGTGGCCATAAAGGTGGCATTAAGTGTTCGGAAAGTATTGGTTGAGACACATGGATCAAGAGTGGGATTTGTCCATCCATATGACGGATAGATATACTCTAGGCCCTCTCGGTGGAATGTCATCCAATTAGCTTGTAAGCATGTGACTGGATCACAAGGGATCACATATCACGGGAACGAGAAAAGAGTACTTATCAGTAACGAGGTTGAACTAGGTATGCAGAGATACCGACGATCATAACCTCGGATAAGTAAACTATCGTGAGACAAAGGGAAATTGGTATCGTATGTAAGTGGTTCATTAGATTGCAAAGTAATCGTAGAAATATGTGGGAGCCATATGAATCTCCAGATTCCTCTATTGGTTATTGTTCGGAGAAGTGTCTCGATCATGTCCGCATAATTCACGAACCGTAGGGAGACACACTTAAGGATTCGACGTTGTTTGAGTAGTTATGGAATGATGAGTAAGAGACCGAATGTTGTTCGGAGTCTCGGATGGGATCCGGGATATCACGAGGATATCCGGAATGGTCCGGAGAATAAGATTCATATAAGGAAAGTCCTATTTCGGGGTTGGAGAATGGTTCCGGTGTTTTCATCGGAAATGTTCTAGAAGGTTTCGGAATGTCCGGCACTCCAGAGGGGAAGGGTACATGAATGTGTCATATCAAGTTGGCATGATTGCATCATGTACTAGGTGTCATGGCTGAACAAAATAAAGGGTTTAATCAAATCCTAGTTTGAAAAGTCAAACGCCAATTTTAAAAGTCAAACGGCTATTTTGTGAGGTGGAGGGGAAGTAGGAAACCTACTTGGGGAGGAGTTCCTCCCCTCCACCGCCGGCCCACTTGGGAAACCGAGTTGGGGAGGGACTCCCCTCCCCTGGCGCGCCCCCTCCACCTATATAAGGAGGGGCAGGGCTGCCCCTCCTAGCACACAACACCTCCACCCAAGAAACCCCTAGCCCGACGCCACCTCCTGCCGCCGCCTAGGCAGCCTGCCACGCCTAGCTAAACCCTAGCCGTCGGCCTTGCTCCTCCTTGGTGCGTCTAAACCCTAGATCACCGAGGCTCTCTCATAGTCCACCATACTCGCTCCGGCTTAAGGCGAAGCCCTGCGAGATCTCCCCTCTACTTCCGGTACCACGACGTTGTGCAGCCGGAATCGCGAGGAGAGTGCTACAACCTCTGCTGCATGCTGGAACAAGGGAGAGGAAGGTCTTCATCGAGTACCGAACGTGTGACCATTGGAAGCTGCCGGGCAACGTGGCCGGAAGGATCGTCTACGCGATCTTGAGATCGGGAAGAGTACGACTACATCACCCACGAGAATCCGTTCTCGTTAAACACTTTGGAATCTTCGAGGGTGAGTTATTCCATCGACTCGTTGCTACAATCTAGTAGATAGATCTTGGCTTGTTTGTTTGTATGTGGTAGAAATTTTTTGTTTTCCATGCTATGAAACCCTACAGTGGTATCAGAGCCGTGTCTATATGTAGATCTGTTGCACGAGTAGAACACAATGGTCATTGTGGGCATTGATGCTTTTATTGTCGATTGCTTCTTGTGTACTTTGCATCTTGCGGGATGGTGGGATGAAGCGGCTCGGGCTAACCTTACATGACATCGTTCATGAGACTTGCTCCACGCTTGACATGCAACTTGTATTGCATAAGTGGCTTTGCAGGTGCCTGTTTCTCCCAACATAGTTAAGATTCAATTTACAACGGGTGATTGACAATGCTAGTATCAATGTTGTGGTTCTTGTTCGTAAGTTAGAACGACACTTACTGAAAGCCCCAAACCACGTAAAACATGCTAAGAAAATAGAGGCGTCTAACTTTGTTTTGCAGGGGTGTGCTGTGGTGTGATATGGTCATGATTGTGATTATATTTTATGTATGCAATGTTCCTTATTGTAAGATGGCAACCGGCAGGATCCATATGGTTGTCTTTAAATTCTATTAAGACCCGCGTGTCTATTCAAAGTAGTTGTAATAGTTGAAGCCGGTGGACGACAACCATGGAGCAGCGTCATTGACCTTGATGCAATGCCGGTGATGATGGAGATCATGTTCATGCTTGAAGATGGAGATAGGAAGCACAAAGAAGAAAGGCCATATCATATCACATATTATGAATTGCATGTGATGTTAATCCTTTATGCATCTTGTATTGCTTAGTTAACGACAGTAGCATTATAAGATGATCCCTCATGCACATGAATTTCAAGTTCTAAAGTGTTCATCCTTAGTAAGCACCGTTCCTAAAGCTTGTTGTTTCGAAGCACCACGTGATGATCGGGTGTGTTAGATTCCGCAAGTGTATACAACGTGAGCAAGCCAGATTTGCTCATGCGGAAGCTAAGGTTTGATCTTGACGAGCCTAGCATGTACAGACATGGTCTCGAAACACGGATCACCGAAAGGTAAAGCATGAATCATATAGTAGATATGATGAACATGTCGATTGTTCGCCATTGAAGCTACATCAACTCTCGTGATGATCGGTGTTGATGTGGTGGATTTGGTTCGTGTGATCACTAAAACAATGTGAGGGATATTGTTTTGAGTGGGAGTTCACCTAGATTAATTTAACTATTAATTAGAACTCAATTTGTCATAAACTTAGTCTAAACTATTGCAAATATGTTGTAGATCAATGGCGGCCCCTACCATCAATTTTAATGCGTTCCTAGAGAAAGAAAAGTTCAAAAACAATGGAAGCAACCCAGATTGGTTCCGAATTTGAGGATTGTCCTCACGGTGGTAATTTGACCTGTGATGGATGCACCATTGGTGACCCACCTGACTACCATCACCGATGAAGTAAAGAATGTTTACCTCGCTCGGAAGACTCAGTACTCCACAGTTCAGTGTGCTATCTTGTATGGTTTAGAATCAGAGCTTCAGAAAAGGTTTGAGAATTCATACCCACATGATATAGTCCGTGATCTCAAATTGATCTTTGAGACTCACTCGGCAATTGAGAGCTATGAGGCTTTTGAAAAGTTCTTTACCTGCAAGATGGAAGAGGGCAGCTCCGTCAGTGAGCATGTCCTTAAGATGTCTGGGCACGCAAACAAACTTCAAAGCTTGGGTATAGTGATTCCTAATGCTTTGGGGATTTATCGTGTCCTCCAATCACTACCACCAAGTTACAAGAACTTTGTGATGAACTACAATATGTAAAACATGAACAAGCAGTTGCTAGAACTCTTTGCCATGTTAAAATCTGCAGAAGTGGAGATCAAGAAAGAGCACCAAGTGTTGATGTTCAATAAGACCACCAAATTCAAGAAAGGCAAGTCTAAGAAAAAGGGACACTTCAAGAAGGGTGGTAAGAAAGTTACCGCGCCGACGAAGAAGACCAAGGCTGGACCTAAGCCTGATACTGAGTGCTTTTACTGCAAGGGAGAAGGTCCTTAGCGGAATTGCCCAAAGTACTTGGCGGATTTGAAGAACGGCAACATCAAGAAGAAAGGTATATCCAATATACATGTTATTGATGTGTATCTCACTAGTACTCGTAGTAGTGCCTGGGTATTTGATACCGGTTCGGTTGCTCATATTTGTAACTCGAAACAGTCTTTGCGAATAAACGGAAGCTAGCGAAGAACGAGGTGATGATGCGCGTGGGAAACGGATCAAAGGTTGATGTGATCGCTGATCGCTACCCTTCATCTACCATCGGGATTAGTTTTATACTTAAATAATTGTTATTTAGTGCCTGCGTTAAGCATGAACATTATATCGGGATCTTGTTTATTGCGAGACGGTTACTTGTTTAAGTCCGAGAATAATGGTTGTTCGATTTATATGAGTAATATGTTTTATGCACATGCACCTTTGATAGATGGTCTATTCTTATTGAATCTCGATAGTGGAAATACACATATTAATAACATTGAGGCTAAACGTTTGAAATCGAGCGATAACTCGACCTATATGTGGCACTGTCGTCTTGGTCACATTGGAGTGAAGCGTATGAAGAAACTCCATTCCGATGGACTTCTTGAATCACTTGAAAGATGCGAAGCATGTCTGATGGGTAAAATGACTAAGACTCCATTTTCTGGTATGATGGAGCGAGCTACGGACTTATTGGAAATCATACATACCGATGTGTGTGGTCCAATGAGTGTAGCATCGCGCGGTGGTTATAGTTATGTTCTTACCTTCACGGATGACTTGAGTATATATGGGTATATCTATTTCTTGAAACATAAGTCCGAAACTTTCAAGAAGTTTAAGGAATTTCAAAGTGAGGTAGAGAATCAACGTAACAAGAAGATTAAATTTCTACGTTCTGATCGTGGAGGTGAATATCTAAGTTACGAGTTTGGCGAGCATTTGAAGAAATGCGGAATACTTTCACAATTGACACCGCCGGGAACACCACAGCGTAATGGTGTGTCCGAACATCGTAATCGAACTCTCTTAGATATGGTTCGTCCTATGATGTCACTTATAGATTTACCGCTATCATTTTGGGGTTATGCATTAGAAACAGCCGCATTCACTTTAAATAGGGCACCATCTAAATCCGTTGAAACGACACCATATGAATTATGGTTTGGGAAGAAACCTAAATTGTCGTTCCTTAAAGTTTGGGGTTGCGAAGCCTATGTAAAGAAGTTACAGCCGAACAAGCTTGAACCCAAAGCGGAAAAATGCGTCTTCATAGGACACCCGAAGGAAACTATTGGGTATACCTTCTATCATAGATCCGAAGGCAAAATCTTCGTTGCCAAGAATGGATCCTTTCTAGAGAAGGAATTTCTCTCGAAAGAAGTGACTGGAAGGAAAGTAGAACTCGACGAGGTTGTCGAACCTTCTCTCGAAATTGCGAGTAGTGCAGCACCGGAAGAAGTTCCTGTGGTGACTGCAACAATAAGAGAGGAATCTAATGATGATGATCATGAAACTTCGATTTTAGTTGCTACAGAGCCTCGCAGGTCAACGAGAACTCGTACCACTCCTGATTGGTATGATCCCGTTATGAGTTTCATGTTGGTGGACAACACCGATGACCCTGCGACATATGAGGAAGCGATGATGAGCCTAGATTCCAATAAATGGCAAGAAGCCATGAAATCCGAGATTGGATCCATGTACGAAAACCAAGTTTGGACTTTGGTGGACTTACTGGGATGGCGGAAGGCATCGAAAACAAATGGATTTTCAAGAAGAAAAGCAGATCTTGATGGTAATGTTATGTCTATAAAATCGACTTGTCGAAAAAGGGTTTCGACAAATTCAAGGAGTTGACTACGATGAGACTTTCTCACCGATAGCGAAGCTAAAGTCTGTGAGGATTATGTTAGCAATCGCTGCATATTATGATTATGAGATATGGCAGATGGATGTCAAAACAGCGTTCCTCAATGGAGATATTGATGAAGAGTTGTATATGATGCAACCCAAAGGTTTTGTCGATCCTAAAGATGCTAACAAGGTATGCAAACTTCAACGGTCCATCTATGGATTGAAGCAAGCATCCTGAAGTTGGAATCAACGTTTTGATAAGGTAATCAATTTTTTTGGTTTTATACAAACTTACGGAGAAGCTTGTATTTACAAGAAAGTGAGTGGGATCTCTGTAGAATTCTTAATACTATATGTAGATGACATATTGTTGATTGGGAATGATGTAGACCTTCTTAATAGTGTCAAGGAATATTTGAATAATAGTTTTTCAATGAAAGATCTTGGCGAAGCAGCTTACATATTAGGCATAAATATTTATAGAGATAGATCGAGACGCCTAATATCATTGTCACAAAGTACATATTTGGACAAAGTTCTAAAGAGGTTTGGAATGGAAGATAGCAAGAAAGGGTTTGTAGAGTTCCCAACCTTTAAATCAGGTAGAGTCCCCTGTGTTTACAATGCTAGTCCCTGGATCAATAGCTAGCATCCACAGTTAAGATGTAATATCAAGAAACAAAGGTCATAATATAACTTTATAACCAGGTATAACATAATTTTATTACATCTTACATAGCTCATTTGGCTATTACATTACATTGCAGCAGAAAATCTATAAGCATGGGGTCCTTCATTTTCAAAGTTCCACAGGCAAACATGCTGGTTGTATACTTTGTAATCCTAATCAATCAATCTTCACTAAATTCAATCAAACCTGCAACATTACAAGTTACAGCCACAAGGGTCAATACATTTGAATTGTATTGGCAAGTTTCACTACTATGTTATATATAAGTGGATCCTATCATTACATGCATTTTTGGCTAAGTAGGGTTTTAAGGCTCATTTGCAGAAAGCAATACTTTATCCTATCTTTTCAAAATGGTTTTGTTCCTTTGTCAAATATTTTTTTAACTCCTTGGAATCCACCAAGTGTCTTTGTCAAAATCTCTTGAGATCCTTGGTACCCCCAAGTACTTCAAGTTTTTATCAAATCTCTTGAGCTCCTTGGTAACCCCAAGTGCTGCAAGTTTTTATCAAAGTCTCTTGAGCTCCTTGGTACCCCCAAGTGCATCAAGCCTTTTGTTGTCACTTAAAAGTTTTTCTTTTAGAAATTGGAATGTCGAGATTTCCCATAGCTTCAAGCTTTAGTTGCTCAGTATTGTCCATAACCGGGGACACGGCTAAGTACTTAGATTTTATTATCTTCTGCAGAAGTTGTACACTTTACCCACATGTCACACTCTCATCTTGTTGCCACCAGTGGCCGCTGGATTGGTACTCACCAAGATGGGGAATCTTGTGATTGAGAATGTGACGAAGTCTTTCCAGAGGGTCCTCCCATACACCATTGCTAGCTTGTCTTCAGTACCCATGTAGGATTCCAGGTCCCTCATTTTCAGTAACCTGAAGACAATGCATGGGTCTTCCCAATGTAGTTGACTAAGCCAGAGCCATAGGTAGCATGTGGTTGTACACGAAAGCCACAATTGGAGAAACATGATCAATCTCTAAGTTTCCTGGGTGGTTTTCTTTTGGAGCACAACACAAAGAGATTGCCATAGACATGGTTCCTTTTGTTGCCACCTTCTCCAAAACTCAAAGTATCCTTGTCCACCCAGGTGGTTCATTGAGTCCTTGTTTTATTATGTAAAACACAAGTCTTTTCTCAACTTCATAAAATCTCAACATGTATCTCTTTTCAAAATAAATAGCATGGCTAAGCATGTAACAACTACATTGTTTCCACTAAGGAATGTATAGGGTATCCTATTAGGATTTAGCATAGCATAAGTATAGAAATTCTTTTCATGCATGTTTCAAAATTCACTAAGTATAATGAAAATAGTAGGACTTTAGATGATAGTGTAACTTGCCTTTTTGGTAGGGAATGATGGTTCACTTCTTGATCTTGCTAGTTTCACACTTTTCTAACTTCACTACAAATCAATCAAGCAAACACAATATCAACTAGCATTCCAACCAATAATCAATCAATCAAATCATCACACATAAAATAAGAGAAACTAAGTCATGCATGCAAGCATGCAAAAATAGTTTTATTTGCAAAGGTGGTCTCCACTAGGCTTCTAACTTTTTAAGGTTCAAAGTGGTCATTTTTTTTCAAAGTGGCAAAGTCATTTGCAAAAGGGTTTTATCCATAAACTATTTTTAAATCCAATCATTATTTTATGTGGTGGAAAATATTTTTATCAAAGCAACAACTTTATGTTGTTCACCAAATAATTTGTTGTTTTCTCAAAACTTGGTGTTTAGGGTCAGTAGGTTTGATCCAAATCATTTTCCCAAAGTTTTTACTCCAAAAACATTTTCTTAACCAAATCAATATTTTTATTTGACTAGAAATGGGCTAAATCAATTAATCCATCCTAATCTTTCCAAAATGCATTTTTAAATCCACAAGTTGGTTCCTAAGGTCAGTAGGTTCACCACAAACCAATTTGCAAAGATTTCAACCCTAAAAACATTTTGGAATAATTTTTCTAACCTAAACAAGCATACAAATGTTTCTGCAAAAACAAACAACCTAACAGATACTTTTTACTAAACACATTTCATGGTTGGCTAGGGCTTGTTCTACCGATTCCATTGATATGAAGTTTGTAATTTTTGGACGTGTGGATCAAAAGTTATAGGGTTTTCAAATCTGCATCTAAATCTGATTTCAAATCTGTTTTTAAATCGAAGACTGGCCACGCGTCGCGATGTCACTGGCTGGTAGCGCTTCGGTCGGATCGTGCTCTGCGGGGCGTTGGATCTAAACAGATCGCACGGCTCGGGTTGCGTACCCCTTCGGAGTTTAAGCAATCTATTGTGTTCGTCCGATCTAGATCCTACGTGTGGCATCCCGCAAAACCACTACTAGAAAATCGCGTTGAATTTGTGCATTGCATCGTCATCATCATGTGTTGTTTGTCTAAAACTATGTTCGCAAAGCCGTTTTGTTTTCTAAAACGCCCCCTCTTTATTCAAACATCAAAACCGGGTCCCCGGATTATTTTATTTTGTCCGCTGACGGATTGCAAAAACGCGGGTTGAAAGTAATAATTTAATTAATTGTTTTAGTGGGGGCAGTCGAACGGGCCGACCGACCCGAACGACCACCCCCAGAAACTAAATCGGTCCACCTCTAATCCTAAACCTACCCATCTATCTACCCCAACCCAGCCTCCACATCACCCTGGCCACTCATACGCTGCCACCTCAGCCACCCCCAGATCCCCACCAACCACGCCCTGCCACCTCAGCAGCCTCTCTCCTCTCACCCCACTCCCCTCCAACTCACACAGCACACACCACGCCACCGCCCCACCCCACTCAACACACCCCACCTGGGCCTCCACTGGGCCCCCACTCGCCTTGACCCACGCGACCCATAACCACCGTCCCCACCTCTCGCCTCTCCCCCGCTCGGCCTTGGCCCGGCCCCTTCCCCTCACACGGGCCCGGCGTCCTCCTAGCCGTCCGCCTCGCAGCCCGCCCTCTCCTCCCTCCAGTAGCTCCCCTCCCCCATAGGCCGCCCGCTGTGCCGTCGCTCCTCATCCGCCGCTGCCTGCCGCCGCCCTGCAGCGCCTCCTCACCTCCTCGAGCCTCACCGCCAGTGCCCCAGGCCGCCTCTCCTCAACCACCCTCCGCGCTCGCCAGTCCCCGCCGCTTGAAGCTCGCGCCCTCGGCCGGGCTCCCTCGCCCGCCGCTCCCGCTCGGACCCGCCTCGCGCCACCTCCCGCGTCGCCCTCGCCAGCCGGCAGCCTTCACCTCGCCTGCGTCACCGCGCTGCGCCCGCGACCCGCACGCCCCTCCGGTCTGGAGGCCGCCCTTCCAGCCTGCTCGCCGCGCCTCCGCGTCCCGAGCGCTCCTCTGCGGGCGCCGTCGGCAGCCTCCGCCCCGGTTCGAGCTTCGTCGCTGCCGTTCGCAAAGTCCCGCCGCTGAGTCCGCGTCGGCGCGCGCCCATGCATCCTCGTCTCGGACTCCACTCTGCGTGAAGGAAGCACCTTCCGAGGACACGTGGTGAGTCAAGTCCATCGTTGACGCGGAACCCCAAGACCGCCGACAAGACCAACCCGATGCGAACCAAGATATCCGCGGACCGTGGACATCCCTTCACCGTTCCTCGGCCGGCGGCAGGGCGCCTTCCACGAGTTCGAGGACCCATCCGTAAAGGCCATCAACCCTTCAAGTTAATGGCGACAACGAGCTCGACACCGACAACCGAGTGGAACCCGAGTACTTTCGCGGAAACTAGGGGCGATGGCGCCAAGTCGACAAGATCTACCTCACGGAGCGGCGAACCGGATCCGATGACCCCATGGCCTCCATTGAACAACAAGTCCTTGAGTGAAACCAACAAGATCTACCGCTGAACCAAGCCTCGCTTCCGGACGCCAAGTTCGCCACCTTGAACGCAATGACCGTCGACGCGGATGCGACATGATCTTCTTCTCGGACCAAGATTCGCCGAGGGCCGGACGACAAGTACTCCCTCGAGAACACCGAGTGCTTCACCCCGGACACCGAGACCCCGGCGCGACAAGTGCTTCGTCCCGAACGCCATGACCGACAACATGACCCGAAGACCACGGATGCGCCAAGACCTACCCCAGAGTCCGAGAACGACCTCGCCGAACCCTGAACCCCGAGACCGACCCCGAACCCCGGAACCCCAAGTTCGTCGAGATTCCCTAATGTGTGAACCTCTTATCCGAGAACCCTATTTTATAACATAATACAATTGTTGCATATTAAATCATTCATCTCGCATGCACATCATGTGGTTTGGGGGCCTTATGCCGATTCACCTGATAATTAAATATGGGGCCCATATGCGGGCAAATCTAGCCTTATAATTGGCCTCATTTAAACATGTGTAGCGAACCGGTGCCATCTGTTGTCTTGCTAAACAACATTTAATTGCGGGGTACCTAAATAACTTGAACCATCTAACTAATTGTCGGGACCCCGGTTCCGCTTAATATGACCTAATGGCATTGCACCTTTGCCATGTCATGCATCATACAGGCATCATGCCGATCTTCTGCCGTTGTATTAAATATTGCATCCGGTGTTATTCTAGTGTTTTGCTTCTTCGAGGATAAGGCCGTTGAGTTGATGTGAGCTTCGCCCCGACCTTCGGTTGAACCTTCGGCAATGTTTTCAGGCGAGCATCTCCCCCCCTTTCTACCTATCTTACTTTTATAGTATTTACTTCCCTCCTGTTGATCTATTGTTATCTGTGTTGCGATGCTTTAGTTTCCGTACCTGTGATATACCGTGCAGCCCTATATTGCCTTGGACACATCCTATTACCTGTTGTTTGGTAGATAGTTGGACTTGCGCGTCGTGATAAGCTTGCTCAAGTCTTTGCGTGTCGTCGATGCCACGATTGTTGATGTATTGCCGCATGTTGATGTTGGAGATGATCATAGATTTACTTATCGTTCACTTTAATTCCTGTTTAACAACTAAAATTGAAATAAGCGAGAGGCATCGGTGGGTGATAGAAAATATTTGGTTTCGAGCCCACTTGTGTCCGTAAGACCCCGAGTACTTGATACATTCCTTGTTTTATCGCGCTATCCACATCCGGGAGGTATATGGGACCCCCGAGCGAGCTTGATTCCGTCTTATTTCTTGGGGCCACAAACTAGTTTGAGGTTTTATTTACGATCCTGTACTTATGCCATGCTACTTATGTATTTAAATTGTGCGACGATAGCACCTTTGTCTTGTTTAGGATCGTGCACGATTCATGTGTCGACAAGCCCAGCCACACTTCGGGTTCCCGATCGTTCACGGCCGTCCCACAACCTTAAGTCCGTCTCGGGCCGGCCGTTCTGGATTCTACTTAAGGGTGGCCCCTGAAATATTTCTGAATCTGTGATTGTTCGATCGTGAAAGCCTTGTTGGGTTTTGATTTGGTTTTCGAGGTTGATCGGCGTGTGTTGCTATTGGTGCACCCGGCCGGTAAAACTTTCTCAAAGCCGTGTCGCGGATATGGACGACTTGGAGCCTGATATCTCGATCATAGACAAGCATAACTAAAGCTTATTGTTGTAAATTTGACTTTATAATGACTAGTAATCAGCTTCACTATAATGGAATGGCTAATTAATACGCCCACAATTGCTTGTTTGGAGTGTAAACTTGCGACCATTGTACTGACTAGTAAGTATCGCAACTTCTAGCGGAATGGCTGAATAAAAGTACCAACAAGCGCTGGGTTTTGGGTTATCTCATGATATTTGTACTGATTAGTAAGTCTTTGCAACTATAACGGAATGATTAACTAAAGTGCCTTGCTTATTTTATCGGGATGATTATCTAAACCGACTAGTAATTGCTACAATGATAACGAATAAGTAAAACTGCAACCGTGTGAGTTCCTCGGTTGACTTCCTCGTTTGGTCTCGAGAAACACCGGGATGGGTTTGTTTGATGGTAGTATCGGTGGGTTCGAATAGGTCCTTCTTACCCCTCTCGGTAGACGCCGGTTGTATCGAGTCTCTATAGTTTGTATAGTGCATCTTTGCCGCTTGATCCACCATACCTATGTGGCGAGGACCGAATTCTAGCCTCATGCTGTCGGCCTCGATCGACGCTCCTTCTTTTCCTTTGCCCTTTGTCGGCACCTTTTGTTTAAGCAGTTTTGAGATCGGCCGTTAGCGGGGTTACCCTTCCGGCTTGGCACAGTGTTATGGACGCCATTGGTTATTCTTCAGGGCTCTTAGCCCCATTTGCATCTTGTCCGTAGTCGGACGCTCTATCATATTCAAGGTGATTTGGATCTTTGTATAATATATCTGTATTCTTGACTCTTTGAGTCGTTGTTTTATATATCTGTTCTGTGGGTCCCATCGAGGACTGTTGTGTAATGTTATTACTTCGTTTTCCACCCGCACGAAAGTGCTGGTGAGCACCTTTGAATCGTTTCTGCGGGTTTGGTGAATTTTGCCCAAACTTGCATAGGTCCGATCTGAGGTGTTCAGTGGTATCAGAGCTCAGCAGTTGCGATACCCCACAAGTCCAGCCTGTAGGATAACCTAGCTAACGGCCGAAGTAGAGTGTCAAAACTATTTTTGGAAAAATCGGCTGGATAGTTCTGGTTAGGTCTGATTTTACTCCTTACCCCTCTGCTGTTCTCCTCTTATCTCGACGTGTTTTGAATCCGCTCTCTTCTCTCTCTTCGAGTCCAGGATTTCTCGCGGTTGGGTTTCCGTCGTACCTTCAGGGTTTCGCTTTCTTCCTTTTGTAACGGAGGTGCTACGATCATCAATCTGCAACTTGTCTGTTGTACACTTCCTCCAATCTTTTGTTCTTGAGCTCCTTCTCCATATGTGTTCCTTGCTGGATATCAGTGTCGTTGAAAAACATATGAGAAGGACGAGCTTTGGTGAAGTTGGAGTTAACCTTGAGCATGTGTTGTTCATGCCAATGGAACCATCGCGGAACCTAATCATTGTGTCTTTCATACGATTCCTGTTGTCTCTTCCGGTGTTTTCGACGCGACGACATCATCTATGCCAGATCCGATGCAGAGTCCGCATCACTCCGTTGTTCCGAACCTCGCTTGTCGAGATCTTCAGTCTAATTCCGAGAGTTGGTTGCATAATCCGTCTATTCGCGTGCAGAGTAATGGTTTGAGTGCGGGATGGAGTAGCTACCCTACCACTGCTCTTATCATTCGCTCTTGTACGTCGAATCAGTGGATCCAGCAGTTGTACTCCGTCCATGGAAGTTAGAGGTGGCCTTATCGTTTGATACCTCTACCTTCGTCCTTTGTTCCTCCGGAGTGCTCTCTCGACGATCAGGAACAACGACCCTTTGTTGGTGGTGTCGCCGATTTCAAGATGAAGAAGGAACCCCTGTTAGTGGTGTCGCGAGGATCTACCTGAAGCGAGAAGATGCATATCGCCGACCTTCCTTTCGGTACCATGAGGCGGATCTCGAGGGCGAGATCCATTGTTAGTGGTGTCGAATTGTGGCATCTCGCAAAACCACTACTAGAAAATCGCGTTGAATTTGTGCATTGCATCGTCATCATCATGTGTTGTTTGTCTAAAACTATGTTCGCAAAGCCGTTTTGTTTTCTAAAACGCCCCCTCTTTATTCAAACATCAAAACCGGGTCCCCGGATTATTTTGTTTTGTCCGCTGACGGATTGCAAAAACGCGGGTTGAAAGTAATAATTTAATTAATTGTTTTAGTGGGGGCAGTCGAACGGGCCGACCGACCCGAACGACCACCCCCAGAAACTAAATCGGTCCACCTCTAATCCTAAACCTACCCATCTATCTACCCCAACCCAGCCTCCACATCACCCTGGACACTCATACGCTGCCACCTCAGCCACCCCCAGATCCCCACCAACCACGCCCTGCCACCTCAGCAGCCTCTCTCCTCTCACCCCACTCCCCTCCAACTCACACACAGACACACACCGCCCACCACCCCACTCAACACACCCCACCCACTGCCAACCTAGGCCCCTCCTCCCTGGGCCCCACCCACGACGCCCACCCTCGCCTGACCCGCAACCACCCGTCCCCTACCTCTAGCCTCCCCCGCTCGTGACAGCCCCTGTGGCCCTTTCCCTCCCGCCACACTGGACCGGCGTCCTCCTAGCCCGTCCTCGCAGCAGCCGAACCTCTCCTCCGCCGTAGCTTCCCTCCCCTGGCCGCCGCCCGCTGCTTCGTCGCTCCTCCGCCCAAACGCCGCGCCGCTGCCAGCTGCCTCACCTCCGCCTCGAGCCTCACCGCCCAGGCCCCAGTGCCGCCTCTCCTCCAACCGCTCCGCTCGCAGTCCCCCGCCCGCTGAAGCTCGAGCGCCTCGGCCGCTCCCGCCCGCCGCTCGCCTCGGCCCGCCTCCGTGCCACCGCCCGTCGCCCTCCCTCGCCCGGCCGCCCGTGCCCTCGCCTGCGTCCCACGCGCCTCGCCGGCCCGACCCCGCCGCCAGAGGCTGCCGGCACACCGGCAAGCGCCCGAGCTCCGGTCTTCCGTGCACCGTCGCCCTTCCAGCCTGCTCGGGCGCCTCCGCGTCCGAGCTCCTCTGCGGGCCCTTCGTCGGCAGCCTCCGCCCCGGTTCCGCTCGCTGCCGTCCGCAAGTCCGCGCCCAGGAGTCCGGCCGCGCACCGCAGGCATCCTCGTCTCGGACTCCACTCTGCCCGTGAAGGAAGCACCTTCCGAGGACACGTGGGCTGAGTCAAGTCCATCGTTGACGCGGAACCCCAAGACCGCCGACAAGACCAACCCGATGCCGAACCAAGATATCCGCGGACCCGTGGACATCCCCTTCACCGTTCCTCGAAGCCCGAGCGGCAAGGACGCCTTCCCAGAGTTCGAGGACCCATCCCGTAAAAGGCCATCAACCCTTCAAGTTAATGGCGACAACGAGCTCGACACCGACAACCGAGTGGAACCCCGAGTACTTCGTCGCGGAAACTAGGGGCGATGACGCCAAGTCGACAAGATCTACCTCACGGAGCGGCGAACCCCGGATCCCGATGACCCCATGGCCTCCGCTGCTGAACAACAAGTCCTTCGGAGTGAAACCAACAAGATCTACCGCTGAACCAAGCCCTGCTTCCGGAACGCCAAGTTCGCCACCTTGAACGCAATGACCGTCGACCGCGGATGCGACATGATCTTCTTCTCGGACGCCAAGATTCGTCGAGGGCCCGGAACGACAAGTACTCCCTCGAGAACGCCGAGTGCTTCACCCCGGACACCGAGACCCCGGCGCGACAAGTGCTTCGTCCCGAACGCCATGACCGACAACATGACCCGAAGACCACAGATGCGCCAAGACCTACCCCAGAGTCCGAGAACGACCTCGCCGAACCCTGAACCCCGAGACCGACCCCGAACCCCGGAACCCCAAGTTCGTCGAGATTCCCTAATGTGTGAACCTCTTATCCGAGAACCCTATTTTATAACATAATACAATTGTTGCATATTAAATCATTCATCTCGCATGCACATCATGTGGTTTGGGGGCCTTATGCCGATTCACCTGATAATTAAATATGGGGCCCATATGCGGGCAAATCTAGCCTTATAATTGGCCTCATTTAAACATGTGTGTAGCGGTGCCATCTGTTGTCTTGCTAAACAACATTTAATTGCGGGGTACCTAAATAACTTGAACCATCTAACTAATTGTCGGGACCCCGGTTCCGCTTAATATGACCTAATGGCATTGCACCTTTGCCATGTCATGCATCATACAGGCATCATGCCGATCTTCTGCCGTTGTATTAAATATTGCATCCGGTGTTATTCTAGTGTTTTGCTTCTTCGAGGATAAGGCCGTTGAGTTGATGTGAGCTTCGCCCCGACCTTCGGTTGAACCTTCGGCAATGTTTTCAGGCGAGCATCTCCCCCCCTTTCTACCTATCTTACTTTTATAGTATTTACTTCCCTCTGTTGATCTATTGTTATACGTGTTGCGATGCTTTAGTTTCCGTCGTGATATACCGTGCAGCCCTATATTGCCTTGGACACATCCTATTACATTGTTTGGTAGATAGTTGGACTTGCAGCGTCGTGATGCTTGCTCAAGTCTTGCGTGTAAATCGGTCGCCGATTGTTGATGTATTGCCGCATGTTGATGTTGGAGATGATCATAGTTTTACTTATCGTTCACTTTAATTCCTGTTTAACAACTAAAATTGAAATAAGCAGAGGCATCGGTGGGTGATAGAAAATATTTGGTTTCCGAACGCCCACTTGTGTCCCGTAAGACCCCGAGTACTTGATACCTGTTCCTTGTTTTATCGCGCTATCCACATCCGGGAGGTATATGGGACCCCCCTGAGCCAGAGCTTGATTCCGTCTTATTTCTTGGGGCCACAAACTAGTTTGAGGTTTTATTTACGATCCTGTACTTATGCCATGCTACTTATGTATTTAAATTGTGCGACAGATAGCACACTGTACTGTTTAGGATCGTGGCACGATTCCGCGGTGTCGACAAGCCCAGCCACACTTTCGGGTTCCCAGTCGTTCACAGCCGTCCCCACAACCTTAAGTCCGTCTCGGAGCCGGCCGGCTTCGTTGCGGGTTCTACTTTAAGGGGTGGCCCCCTGAAATATTTCTGAATCCTGTGATTGTTCAGTCGTGAAAGCCTCGTTGGGTTTTGATTTGGTTTTTCCGAGGTTGATCGAGCGTGTGTTGCTATTGGTGCACCCCGGCCGGGTAAAACTTTCTGAAAGCCGTGTCCGCGGATATGGACGACTTGGAGCACAGTATCTCGATCATAGACAAGCATAACTAAAGCTTATTGTTGTAAATTTGACTTTATAATGACTAGTAATCAGCTTCACTATAATGGAATGGCTAATTAATACTGCCCACAATTTCTTGTTTGGAGTGTCGCTTGCGACCATTGTACCTGACTAGTAAGTATCGCAACTACAACGGAATGGCTGAATAAAAGTACCAACAACTGCTCGGTTTTGGGTTATCTCATGATATTTGTACCTGATTAGTAAGTGCTGCAACTATAACGGAATGATTAACTAAAGTGCCCACTGCTTATTTTATCAGGATGATTATCTAAACCTGACTAGTAATTGCTACAATGATAACTGAATAAGTAAAACTGCCAACTGTGTGAGTTCCTCGGTTGACTTCCTCGTTTGGTCTCGAGGGGGAAACACCAGGATGGGTTTGTTTGATGGTAGTATCAGGTGGGTTCCGAATAGGTCCTTCTTACCCCTCTCTGACTGACGCCAGTTGTATCGAGTCTCTATAGTTTGTATAGTGCATGCTGCCGCTGCCGCTTCAGTCCACCATACCTATGTAGGCGAGGACCGCCGAATTCTAGCCTCGCCGTGTACTGGCCTCAGTACTGACGCTCCTTCTTTTTCCTTTGCCCTTTGTCGGCACCCCTTTTGTTTAAGCAGGTTTTGAGATCGACGCCGTTAGCAGGGTTACCCTTCCGGCTTGGCCTGGGCAGGGTTATGGACGCCATTGGTTATTCTTCAGGGCTCTTAGCCCCATTTGCATCTTGTCCGTAGTCGGACGCTCTATCATTTTCAAGGTGATTTGGATCTTTGTATAATATATCTGTATTCTTGACTCTTTGAGTCGCTGTTATATATATCTGTTCTGTGGGTCCCATCGAGGACTGTTGTGTAATGTTATTACTTCGTTTTCCACCCGCACGAAAGTGCCTGGTGGGCACCTTTGAATCGTTTCTATGCGGGTTTGGTGAATTTTGCCCAAACTTGCATAGGTCCGATTCTGAGGGTGTTACACTACGGTCACTACTTCTTGGTCAACAACGGGCGGCGCTGCATGGCGGCAGACGGCGGCGACGGTCAGGCGGTGGCGCTACGGAAGTTACAGGAAGCAAGGAACGAAGTGAGGATGCTCACCGGGTTCAGGAGGTCACGGTGAAGCTCGAGGCGGTGTTGGTCTGTCGAGGGGCGCACTGGCGTAGGAGCAATCGCTCGCCGGAGTGAGGAACGGCGTCGGGTGGCTCTGGTCGTTGTCGAGGGCGGTGTTGTGGTTCGCCCTGAGGGAAAACGAGGACACGGTTAGGTGCGCAAGATCGAGGCGAAGCTGTGTGCGTGAAGGAAAGGGCGCGGGGTGGTCTGTGCTTACCAGGGGACGTCGCCGGAGAAGTAGCAGACGCGGCGGCGCTCAGTCGAAGTTGTTGCCGACGGTCTGGGGCGCCCGCGGTTGAACGGAAAGTACAGGCAGAAGCGCCTGAGGCTGGGGAATGTTTGAGCTTGGTCGGGGAGGCAAGGCGGTGGCTGGTCTCGCCGGAATTTGCTGGGGACGATGGTCGGAGCAGTGACGTTGCTGCTTCGATTCAGGGCAGCCTGGTGGCGTTCAGGGCGTGGAGTCTGAGGGGAAAGGAAGAGGAGGAGTGGGCGCTTTAACGTGCGTGGTCGCAACGAGTAATGGCGAAGGCGTTAAGGCGAATTTAACCGCGGCATCAACGACAGGAAACGGCCGGCGTAGTCATCGCGGGGAGGAAGAAGATGAGCTGGAGAGGTGGGGCATGCTTGTCAGCGAGAAAGGGAGTGAGGGGAGGGGTCCACTCGTCAGTCGCTCTGCGGGTGTGCGTTTAGGTAGAAAACGCTTCGCGCGTGGGGGAGAGGAGTTGGGCTAGCTGGGCTCGTTGGCCTTGGCCAGTTGGGCTGAGTCCATTTCTAAATTTTTTTTCTTCTATATGCTTTTTCCTTTCTGATTCTGTTTTTTGTTTTGAAATTCTAACAACAATTCAAACGTTCAAATTAATTCAAACATTCACCAAACATTGCAGTTGAATCTGGTTATGTTTAGCAACATAACCCAAATCCCAAATATAAAATAATAATTTTATTTTAGGGTCCATTATTAATTAAATAAATAGACTTTGTTTATTAAAACAAAATAGAATTTGTTTTATTTAAAATCTCCATTTGAAATTTAATTATTTTCAAAACCAAATCAGTAGGTTTAATTTGAAAATAAAGGATACTTGGAAAACTTGTTTTAAGTAAATAAATAAGTTTTGATGTTTAATTAAAATAGCAAAACCTTTATTTTTAATAAACTTGGATATTAAATCTTTTTTATTTTATTTAAATAAACCTTTACTATTTTTTATCAAATAGAAATATTTTTATTTCAAAGGCTTGGCCAGGTTTTAGTTTGGCTCTATAAAATAATCCTTATTTATATTTTTATCTTTTTTATTTAAAACCAAATCTTTATAAAAGATTTCAAAATAGTAATTCCAAATATTTTTATTTTTGCTTTATTAAATGTTTATCTTTTTAAATCCCTTTAGGATTTATCTTATTCAAAATAGTTTTGAAGGTTCCCAATTGGATTCAAAAAAATTTCTTCTCACCCTGAAAATCAACAAAGTTTTATTTTATTCATTTATTTTTCACATTACAAGATTTGGAAAATCTTGGGATGTGACAGGGTTCTTGCCCATGTTGCCCAATACGACCTTGAGTAAAACTCAAAGTCCGACAACGGTAGAAGATAGAGAAAGGATGAGTAATACTACCTATGCCTCAGCCATAGGATCTCTAATGTATGCCATACTATGTACTAGACCCGACATTGCATATGCTATTAGTTTAACTAGCAGATATCAAAGTGTTCCAGGAGTGGATCATTGGATAGCGATCAAAAACATCCTTAAGTACTTGAGAAGAACTAAGGATATGGTTCTTTCTTATGGAGGTGATGAACAACTCGTTGTTAATGGTTACACCGATTCTAGTTGGAACACCGATCCGGATGATTCTAAATCACAATCTGGATACGTATTTACTTTGAATGGTGCAGCGAGCAGTGGAGGAGTGCAAAGCAAAGCGTTGTGGCGAGATCTTCAATGAATCGAATACATGGTCGCTTTGGAGGCTTCACAAGAAGCGATATGGATGAAAGAGTTCATTACAGCTGGGTGTGGTTCCTAGTCTACTGGACCCAATGTCATCTCTTTGTGATAAAATGGGCGCCATGGCCAATGCGCAAGAACCAAGGTCACACAAGAAGCTGAAGCACATCAAGCTGCATTTTCACGCTATTCGAGAACATGTCCAAGATGGGGACATAAAGATTTGCAAAGTACACAAAGATCTGAATGTGGCGGATCCGTTGACTAAACCTCTCCCGAGGGCAAAACATGACCAACACCAAACTGCCATGGGTGTTCGGTATATTACCATGTAATCTAGATTAGATGACTCTAGTGCAAGTGGGAGACTGTTGGAGACACATGGATCAAGAGTGGGATTTGTCCATCCATATGACGGATAGATATACTCTAGGCCCTCTCGGTGGAATGTCATCCAATTAGCTTGCAAGCATGTGACTGGCTCACAAGGGATCACATATCATGGGAACGAGAAAATAGTACTTATCAGTAACGAGGTTGAACTAGGTATGCAGAGATACCGACGATCATAACCTCGGATAAGTAAACTATCATGAGACAAATGGAAATTGGTATCGTATGTAAGTGGTTCATTCGATCGCAAAGTAATCGTAGAAATATGTGGGAGCCATATGAATTTCCAGATTCCTCTATTGGTTATTGTTCGGAGAAGTGTCTCGATCATGTCCGCATAATTCACGAACCGTAGGGAGACACACTTAAGGATTCGACGTTGTTTGAGTAGTTATGGAATGATGAGTAAGAGACCGAATGTTGTTCGGAGTCTCGGATGGGATCCGGGATATCACGTGGAGATCCAGAATGGTCCGGGGAATAAGATTCATATAAGGAAAGTCCTGTTTCGGGGTTGGAGAATGGTTTCGGTGTTTTCATCGGGAATGTTCTAGAAGGTTCCGGAATGTCCGGCACTCCGGAGGGGAAGGGTACATGAATGTGTCGTATCAAGTTGGAATGATTGCATCATGTACTAGGTGTCATCGCTGAACAAAATAAAGGGTTTAATCAAATCCTAGTAAAAGTCAAACGGCTATTTTGTGAGGTGGAGGGGAAGTAGGAAACCTACTTGGGGAGGAGTTCCTCCCCTCCACCGCCGGCCCACTAGGGAAACCGAGTTGGGGAGGGACTCCCCTCCCCTGGCGTGCCCCCTCCACCTATATAAGGAGGGGCAGGGCTGCCCCTCCTAGCACACAACACCTCCACCCGCAAACCCTAGCCCCGGTGCCGCCACCTCCTGCTGCCGCCGCCTAGGGAAAGCCGCCGCCGCCGCCTAGCTAAACCCTAGCGGCCGACATTGCTCCTCCTTGGTGCGTCTAAACCCTAGATCACCGAGGCTCTCTCTCATAGTCCACCATACTCACTCCGACTTAAGGCAAAGCCCTGCGAGATCTCCGCTCTACTTCCGGTACCACGCCGTTGTGCTGCCGGAATCGCGAGGAGAGTGCTACAATGTAACACCCTCAGAATCGGACCTATGCAAGTGTTAGCGCTTCCCGCCAAAACCCGCATAGAAACGATTCAAAGGTGCCCACCAGGCACTTTCGTGCGGGTGGAAAACGAAGTAATAACATTACACAACAGTCCTCGATGGGACCCACAGAACAGATATATACAACAACGACTCGACGAGTCAAGAATACAGATATAATATACAAAGATCCAAATCACCTTGAAATCGATAGAGCGTCCAGCTACGGACAAGATGCAAATGGGGCTAAGAGCCCTGAAGAATAAGCAATGACGTCCATAACCCCGCCTGTGCCGGAAGGGTAACCCCGCTAACGGCGTCGATCTCAAAACTGCTTAAACAAAAGGGGTGCCGACAAGGGCAAAGGAAAAGGGGAGCGTCGATCGAGGCCAGTACACGGCGAGACTAGAATTCGGCGGTCCTCGCCTACATAGGTATGGTGGACTGAAGCGGCAGCGGCAGCATGCACTAAACAACCTATAGAGACTCGATACGACTGTCGGCAATCAGAGAGGGGTAAGAAGGACCTATCCGGAACCAACCTGATACTATCATCAAACAAACCCTTCCTGGCGTTTCCCCCTCGAGACCAAACGAGGAAGTCAACCGAGGAACTCACACCGTTGGCAGTTTTACTTATTCAGTTATAGTTGCGGCACTTTACTAGTTAGGTTTAGATAATCGTCCTGATAAAATAAGCAGTGGGCTGTTTTAGTTAACCATTCCGTTATAGTTGCAACACTTACTAGTCAGATACATATAGCATGAGATAAACCCAAAAACCCAGCAGTTCTTGGTACTTTTATTCAACCATTCCGTTGTAGTTGCAATACTTACTAGTCAGGTACAATGGTCACAAGCGACACTCCAAACAAGCAATTGTGGGCAGTATTAATTAGCCATTCCATTATAGTGAAGCTGATTACTAGTCATTATAAAGTCAAATTTATAGCAATAAACTTTAGTTATGCTTGTCTATGGTCGAGATACTGTGCTCCAAGTCGTCCATATCCGCGGACACGGCTTTCAGAAAGTTTTACCCGACCGGGGTGCACCAATAGCAACACACGCTCGATCAACCTCGGAAAAACCAAATCAAAACCCAACAAGGATTTCACGACTGAACAATCACGGATTCGAATTATTTCGGGGCCACCCCATTGAGTAGACCCAACGGAGTAAGCAAGCTCGAGACGGACTCAAGGTTTTGCGTCAATGGTCTGAAACGACTGGGAACCCGAAAGTGTGGCTGGGCTTGTCGATACCGCGAAAACATTCCGCTTACCTAAACAGTACAGTGTGCTCCTCGCACAATCGTAAATACATAAGTAGCATGGCATAAGTACAGGATAGTAATTAAATAAAACCTCAAACTAGTTTGTGGCCCCAAGAAATAAGACTGAATCAAGCTCTGGCTCAGGGGGGTCCCATATACCTCCCGGATGTGGATAGCGCGATAAATCAAGGAACAGGTATCAAGTACTCGGGGTCCTACGGGACACAAGTATGCTCGAAACCAAATATTATCTATCACCCACCGATGCCTCTGCTTTCAATTTTAGTTGTTAAACAGAATTAAAGTGAACGATAAGTAAAACTATGATCATCTCCAACACCAACATGCGGCAATACATCAACAATCGTGGCAATCGACGACACGCAAAGACTTGAGCAAGCGATCACGACGCGCAAGTCCAACTATCTACCAAACAACAGTAATAGGATGTGTCCAAGGCAATATAGGGCTGCACGGTATATCACAGTTCGAAACTAGAGCATCGCAACACAGATAACAAAGATCAACAGGAGGGAATAAATACTAGAAAAGTAAGATAGGTAGAAAGGGGGAGATGCTCGCCTGAAAACATTGCGGAAGGTTCAACCGAAGATCGGGGCGAAGCTCACATCAACTCAACGGCCTTATCCGCGAAGAAGCAAAACACTAGAAGAAACACCGGATGCAATATTTAATTCAACGGCAGAAGATCGGCATGATGCATGTATGATGCATGGCATGGCAAAGGTGCGATGCAATTAGGTCATATTAAGCGGAACCGGGGTCCCGATAATTTATTAAACGGTTCAAGTTATTTGGAAACCCCCGCAATTTAAATGTTGTTTAACAAGGCAAGATATGACAACGGTTCGATGCACAAATTTAAATGAGGCCAATATAAGACTAGGTTTGTCCGCATGTGGGCCCCATATTTAATTATTAGGTGAATCGGCATAAGGCCCCCAAACCACACAATATGCATGCGAGTATGACAATTCAATATGCGACAAGTTGTTATTATATTATAAAATAGGGTGTCGGGAAGGGGTTCACACATTAGGGTTCGGCAGATCTTGGTTCCGAGGTTCGGGGTTCGGCCTCGGGGTTTAGGGTTCGACGGATCGGTCTCGGCGGAAACGTTCTCGGACTCCGGGATCGTTCTCGGTAACGGGGTAGATCTTGGTGCTCTATGTGGTCAATCCTGCCGTTCCGGAATGGAGAACTTGTCGTCCGGGGAAGTACTTGGCATTACGGATCGGTCTCGAATCCATGAAGCAGATCTTGTCGGTTCCCTGCCGGAGGCCTGCGGGGTTCGACGATGTCTTGGCGTCCCCTGAGGAAGATCATGTCGAGCCATCGGGTTTGGTTCGGTCTTCGGGTCTGAGGTGGCGTCATCGGTGCTCCATGAACAACTTGTCGTACCGACGTCACCGGATCCTCGGCTTGGCATGCATCACCCCTCGATCACATTTCGGCGCATTTGGGTTCCGGCGAAGATCTTGGCGAGGAACTTGGGGTCTGCCGCGGTGCGCACGCCAGCGCGCAGGCTGGAGGGGAAGGTGGTCGCCGGGCGAGGGGGCGCGCGGTGCTCGGGCGGAGGAGAACGAGGTGGGCGGCGCAGCGTCTGGCGGCGAGGTCGCATGGGCGGCGCCGAGGAGGGAGGTCGGAGGCCGCGACGCTGCACGCGGTGGGCGCGAGGCGGAAGCGGGCGGGCAGCGCCAGTGGGAGGACGCGGCGGAGGGCGAGGCGGAGGCGGTGGAGACGGCCGCGCGGAAGGAGGCGGCGCTAGGCGGGCGTGGCGCGCCGTGGGTGGCGCACGGGCAGGGTCGAGGCGCCAAGGCGAGGCGGCGGGCGCAGGCGAGGAGGAAGGCGAGGGAGGCGGGTGGCGTTGAGAGGGCGGGCGGGCGCATGCGGGGAGGGAGGAGGACGCGGTGGCTGCGACCGGAGCTGCGGAGGCGGGGCGGAGCGGCGTGAGCAGCGAGGTGGCGCGGCGGAGCTAGGGGGCACTGGGCGGCGCCGGAGAGGAACGGGAGGAGGAGAGGGAGGCGACGGGGGATGCGCGGGTTGGGGAGAGAGAGGGTGAGCGCGTCGGTGGGGGTGGGTCCCGCGGTGGTGGTGGACGGGTCCAGGGGTGGGGCCAGAGAGAGTGGGGTTGGCTGCAGGGTGGGGCCGAGGGAGAGAAGGGAAGTGGCTGGGGCCACTGTAAGAGAGAGAGGGGTGGGTGGGTGAGAAATGAGAGAGGGGGAAGTGGAGGATTGGTGAGGTGGCAAAAGTAGGTTTTGGGTGAGAGGGTGAGGTGGCACGATTTGGTTGGTGGGTAGATTAGGATTGGGTGGGGATAGGTTTTAGGGGGAGCTGTTTTAGTTTTTGTGTTTGTTTGGTTCTATATAATTTAAAACAAAGCCACTTGGCAAAATAGTTTTTTGACAAATAAAATCTCCGATGCGATCGGGGTTTTGTGTTTAAAAATAAGAGGGGTATTTGTATCAATCAAAACTAGGCTTTTCAAATACTGCAGACAAACAATGCATGATGATGACGATGCAATGCACAAATTCAACGCGATTTTCTAGTAGTGGTTTTTGCGGGATGCCACAATTCGACACCACTAACAAGGGATCTCGCCCTCGAGATCCGCCTCATGGTACCGGAAAGAAGGTCGGCGATCTGCATCTTCTCGCATCATGTAGATCCTCGCGACACCACTAACGAGGGTTCATCCTCCATATTGAAATCGGCGACACCACCAACAAAGGTCCGTTGTTCCTGATCGACGAGAGAACACTCCGGAGGACAAAGGACGAAGGTAGAGGTATCAAACGATAAGGCCACCTCTAACTTCCATTAGAAGAGGAAAAGTTACCTTGATACACCAGTTCGATGTACAGAGCGAACAGTAAGAGTCGGGTAGGGTGATCAGTCCACCCCGTACCCACACTATCAACTCTATACATGAGTAGGAGAATCAGGCAACTCAACTCTCGAGATTTAGACTGAAGATCTTCATAGGCGGTATCCGGAACAAAGGGATGATGCCAGCAGAAATCGTATGAAAGACACATTGATTAGGTTCCGCGATGGTTCCATTGGCATGAATAACACATGCTCAAGGTATACTCCAACTTCACCAATGCTCGTCCTTCTCATATGTTTTTCAACGATACGGATATCCAGCAAGGAACACATACAGATAAAGAGGTCAAGAACAAAAATCGGATGAAGGGCACAACAGAACAGTTGCAGATTGATGATCGTAGCACCTCCGTTACAAAAGGGAGAAAGCGAAACCCTGAAGGTACGACGGAACCCAACCACGAGAAATCCTGGACTCGAAGAGGAAGAAGAGAGCAGATTCAAAACACGTAGAGGTAAGAGGAGAATAACAGAGGGGTAAGGAGTAAAATCAGACCTAATCAGAACTATCCAACCGTTTTCAAAAATAGTTTTGACACTCTACTTCGGCCGTTAGCTAGGTTATCCTATAGGCTGGACTTGTGGGGTATCGCAACTGCTGAGCTCTGATACCACTCTGTAACACCCTTAGAATCGGACCTATGCAAGTGTTAGCGCTTCCCGCCAAAACCCGCATAGAAACGATTCAAAGGTGCCCACCAGGCACTTTCGTGCGGGTGGAAAACGAAGTAATAACATTACACAACAGTCCTCGATGGGACCCACAGAACAGATATATACAACAGCGACTCGACGAGTCAAGAATACAGATATAATATACAAAGATCCAAATCACCTTGAAATCGATAGAGCGTCCAGCTACGGACAAGATGCAAATGGGGCTAAGAGCCCTGAAGAATAAGCAATGACGTCCATAACCCTGCCCAGGCCAAGCCGGAAGGGTAACCCTGCTAACGGCGTCGATCTCAAAACCTGCTTAAACAAAAGGGGTGCCGACAAGGGGCAAAGGAAAAGGGAGGCCAAGATCGAGGCCAAGACACGGCGAGACTAGAATTGGCCCTCGCCTACATAGGTATGGTGGATCAAGCGGCGGCAAAGATGCACTAAACAACCTATAGAGACTCGATACGAATGTCGGCAATCGAGAGGGTAAGAAGGACCTATCCGAACCAACTCGATACTATCATCAAACAAACCCTTCTGGCGTTTCCCTCGAGACCAAACGAGGAAGTCAACCGAGGAACTCACACCGCTGGCGCTTTACTTATTCGCTTATAGTTGCGGCACTTTACTAGTCAGGTTTAGATAATCGTCACGATAAAATAAGCGAAGGCGTTTTAGTTAACCATTCCGTTATAGTTGCAACACTTACTAGTCGACATGATAGCATGAGATAAACCCAAAACCCAAAGCTTGTTGGTACTTTTATTCAGCCATTCCGCTTGAAGTTGCAATACTTACTAGTCAGTACAATGGTCACAAGCGACACTCCAAACAAGCAATTGTGGGCGTATTAATTAGCCATTCCATTATAGTGAAGCTGATTACTAGTCATTATAAAGTCAAATTTATAGCAATAAACTTTAGTTATGCTTGTCTATGGTCGAGATATCAGCTCCAAGTCGTCCATATCCATGGACACGACTTTCGAAAGTTTTACCCGCCGGGTGCACCAATAGCAACACACGCCGATCAACCTCGGAAAAACCAAATCAAAACCCAACGAGGCTTTCACATTGAACAATCACAGGATTCAGAATTATTTCAGGGGCCACCCATTGAGTAGTGAACCATAGCGGAGTAAGCAAGCTCGAGACGGACTCAAGGTTTGCGCCAATGGTGTAAACGATCGGGAACCCGAAAGTGTGGCTGGCTTGTCGATACCGCGAAAACATTCCGCTTACCTAACAGCAGTGTGCTCCTCGCACAATCGTAAATACATAAGTAGCATGGCATAAGTACAGATAGTAAATAAAACCTCAAACTAGTTTGTGGCCCCAAGAAATAAGACAATCAAGCTCGCTCGGGGTCCCATATACCTCCGGATGTGGATAGCGATAAATCAAGGAAGTACCAAGTACTCGGGGTCCTATGGGACACAAGTGCGTCGAAACCAAATATTATCTATCACCCACCGATGCCTCTGCTTACTTCAATTTTAGTTGTTAAACATGAATTAAAGTGAACGATAAGTAAAACTATGATCATCTCCAACACCAACATGCGGCAATACATCAACAACTGTGGCACTGGACGACACGCAACAACACTTGAGCAAGCGACTACGACGCGCAAGTCCAACTATCTACCAAACAACAGGTAATAGGATGTGTCCAAGGCAATATAGGGCTGCACGGTATATCACAGGTTCGGAAACTAAAGCATCGCAACACAGATAGCAATAGATCAACAGGAGGGAATAAATACTATAAAAGTAAGATAGGTAGAAAGGGGGGAGATGCTCGCCTGAAAACATTGCCGAAGGTTCAACCGAAGATCGGGGCGAAGCTCACATCAACTCAACGGCCTTATCCGCGAAGAAGCAAAACACTAGAAGAAACACCGGATGCAATATTTAATTCAACGGCAGAAGATCGGCATGATGCATGTATGATGCATGGCATGGCAAAGGTGCGATGCAATTAGGTCATATTAAGCGGAACCGGGGTCCCGATAATTTATTAAACGGTTCAAGTTATTTGGAAACCCCCGCAATTTAAATGTTGTTTAACAAGGCAAGATATGACAACGGTTCGATGCACAAATTTAAATGAGGCCAATATAAGACTAGGTTTGTCCGCATATGGGCCCCATATTTAATTATTAGGTGAATCGGCATAAGGCCCCCAAACCACACAATATGCATGCGAGTATGGCAATTCAATATGCGACAAGTTGTTATTATATTATAAAATAGGGTGCCGGGAAGGGGTTCACACATTAGGGTTCGGCAGATCTTGGTTCCGGGGTTCGGGGTTCGGCCTGGGGGTTCAGGGTTCGACGGATCGGTCTCGGCGGAAACGTTCTCGGACTCCGGGATCGTTCTCGGTAACGGGGTAGATCTTGGTGCTCTATGCGGTCAATCCTGCCGTTCCGGAATGGAGAACTTGTCGTCCGGGGAAGTACTTGGCATTACGGATCGGTCTCGAATCCATGAAGCAGATCTTGTCGGTTCCCTGCCGGAGGCCTGCGGGGTTCGACGGTGTCTTGGCGTCCCCTGAGGAAGATCATGTCGAGCCATCGGGTTTGGTTCGGTCTTCGGGTCTGAGGTGGCGTCATCGGTGCTCCATGAACAACTTGTCGTACCGACGTCACCGGATCCTCGGCATATGCATCACCCTCGATCACATTTCGGCGCATTTGGGGTTCCGGCGAAGATCTTGGCGAGGAACTTGGGGTCTGCTGGTTATGTGCACGCCACCGTGTGCCGGAGGAAGGTGGTCGCCGGCGGACGCAGGGGAGCCGGGCGCGGTGCTCGGGGCGGAGGAGAACGAGGTGGCGGGGCGGCGCAGCGTCTGGGGCGGCCGGAGGTCGCGCGGGGCGGCGCCGGAGGAGGGAGGCTCGGGAGGCCGCGGACGCGGCGCGACGGCGGGCGACGGAGGCGGGCGGAGCGGCGGACGGCGCCAGGAGGACGCGGGACGGAGGAGGGCGTCCGGGCGAGGCGGTGGAGACGGCCAGCGGCGGCAAGGCGGCCGCTGGCAGGCGGAAGGCGGGCGCCTGGCGCACGCTGTGGCGCACGGACGGCGGGTCGAGGCGCGCCAGGTGGGCGTAGCGAGGTGCAGGAAGGGCGGCAGAGGGGAGGCGGTGGCGTGGAGGCGGGCAGAGCGGGCGCATGCGGCGGGGGAGGAGGACGCGGTGGCTCGACTGAGCTGCGGAGGCGGGCGGCGTGAGCAGCGAGGTGGCGCGACGGAGCTAGGGGGCACTGGGCGGCGCCGGAGAGGAACGGGAGGAGGAGAGGGAGGCGACGGGGGATGCGCGGGTTGGGGAGAGAGAGGGTGAGCGCGTCGGTGGGGGTGGGTCCCGCGGTGGCAGTGGGTGGACCGGGTCCAGGGGGTGGGGCCAGGTAGAGAGAGTGGGGGTTGGCTGCAGGGTGGGGCCAGAGGGGAGAGAAGGGAAGTGGGGGCACTGTAAGAGAGAGAGGGGTAGGGGTGGCTGGGTGAGAAAAGAGAGAGAGGGGGGGGGAGTGGAGGATTGGTGAGGTGGCAGGTGGGTAGGTTTTGGGTGAGAGGGTGAGGTGGCACGATTTGGTTGGTGGGTAGATTAGGATTGGGTGGGGATAGGTTTTAGGGGGAGCTGTTTTAGTTTTTGTGTTTGTTTGGTTCTATATAATTTAAAACAAAGCCACTTGGAAAAATAGTTTTTTGACAAATAAAATCTCCGATGCGATCGGGGTCTTGTGTTTAAAAATAAGAGGGGTATTTGTATAAATCAAAACTAGGCTTTTCAAATACTGCAGACAAACAATGCATGATGATGACGATGCAATGCACAAATTCAACGCGATTTTCTAGTAGTGGTTTTTGCGGGATGCCGCATACAACCTCCGCTGCCTGCTGGAACAAGGGAGAGGAAGGTCTTCGCCGAAATTTCGAACGTGTGACCGATCATGAAGTGCTGCCAGAGCAGCCTGGAAGGATCGCTCTACGATCTTGAGATCGGGAAGAGTACGACTACATCACCCACGAGAATCCGCTCTCGTTAAACACTTTGGAATCTTCGAGGGTGAGTTATTCCATCGACTCGTTGCTACAATCTAGTAGATAGATCTTGGCTTGTTTGTTTGTATGCGGTAGAAATTTTTTGTTTTCCATGCTACGAAACCCTACACTAACTATCTTTGAGCCCTCATTGCCCCTATCATATGCATCTTGAGATGATTAAGGTTAAAGTGAACAAACATGGAGCATATGCTTGACGAAATATAAGTTGGCAATCTCATGTCCCTTGAATATGAGGGCCACTCCTCATGCATACTCAACTTTGGGTCCAGGTAAGTTCTTGTCATTGTAAGTATTTGCATATCATTGAGAACCGCCAACGGGGTACCCCTTGCACATGGTGCAGGAGCTTTCCCATAACCAAAATGACAAGGCAAACAGACAATGAGCATCTCAACGATCTTTTTATTTACTATGTGTATAGCTTTTTATTGAAGGTGCTTCATAGATGACTCACTATGGTGATGTTGCAAGTTTCCACCATGATTAAGCATGGCTTAGGCTAGCAGCCCAGGCGATTCTCTAACACAGAATACAAACTCCATGGACTTACAAGTTCCCTCTTTATTTCACACCGTTGACATCCATAGACAAAAGAGCACGATATCAACTGTGTATAGAGTACAAGTGCAATGTTGAAAACATTCCCCGTGACAGCACGGTTCTGCTAATTCCAACGTATAGATGCAAGCATATACAACTTCAATGTTCACAATGGTTCAAGTTTATTAGGGGCAATAAATAAAGTGGACCATCAAGTTCGTGAGAGCTTTACTAACTAGTTTTCATGTAACAAAATACTATTTGAAAGGTAGATGAAACTTGATAATTTGCTTGGAATAGAAAAAGCTACTAGTTAGATATGGTGTAGTCAAGTGGCAAAAGTTTTGGGTTCAAAGGATTTTGGAAACATGAGAAGTATGCCTTCTCAAAACAGGTTTTTGGCTAGAAAGACTGGGTAGCAAGCAAGAGAGTTGAAAGAAACAAGCAAACATACAAGTAATAAATCCAAACATGCAATCTTCCTTGAAGACACAAAAGAATCTTAAATAAAGAATACTAAGCTTATGAGCCAACAAGAAAGAAAACAAATGATACCAAATACCTGTAAGCTTTTTCTTTCATTCTTTCTTTTTCTTTCAAACTAATGCCACTGACCAGAACTTGGTTTGGCAAAACCAATTTAGATCCACTTGATGATCCCAAAGTGGTGCCAATAATGAACAACAAGATCCATCATATAATAGAGATTGCAAACAAAAAAATAAGAAGTGCAAAAAGTAAAAGATGAGACTTCTCATTAATATTCAAATAAAGGCACTCACACCAAGGGATACATAGATAATCAACTAAAGGAGAGATACTTCCACATGCAAACCAAACTATAAGATAACTTCTCTACCACAGATATGAATCCACTAAAAAAGGTAAAAGATAAAGATAATGGTGGTGATACCGCGGAACTCCCCAAGCTTGGAACAAGCCAAGGGGATGCCAAACCTGATGACGAATTACTCCTTTGGTGGTGGTGGTGTTCTCTTGATAAGCTCTTCAACAAGTTTCTTCAAATCCTCCATATCGAAGGTCAGAGTATGAATTAACTCCGAATTATGCTCAATGAAACCCATGATCAACTCGGACCGAGGATCCCAGTCCTTGTTATTTGTTCTCCATTCTTCCAAACTAGAGCGTCTCTTCCCTGCACGGTTAGAACAAGGGGGACTAGGAGGAAGTATGCGTGGAGCGAGGATATGATGCGGAGTTCTCCCTCCCGTAGACATCCATGCTGTCCTTCTAAGCTGGGTAGGTTGTGCCACCAAACCAATGCTTGTGATGGTAGCGCGGGTGTCCGGTTGCTTTCCCTCCTCCATATCTCCTTCATAACCTACCAGAATCTCCTCCTCCTTTGGTACTTGAGGTTCTTCTTTCTCGGGCTCCTTGCCTTTGTCATTGGCGGAGGCCATGGTGCTCTAAACTTGAGAAGATTTCCTGACAGAAACAGATCGAAACAAAAACACGATGAGAACACGATGCGCGAACCTCAGGGAACCCGGGGGGTTATATATTACGAAGTTTCAATGCATAAGGAAGGTTTTGACACGGAAATGAGGCGGACATGGAGTTCGAGGGGGGAACACCCCCCTCAGGTGCGGCTAGGCTGGGCCCGTGCCTGGGGTGGGTCTGTCCACCCTGGACTCTATTTCCTCTTCAGTTTTGTCTCATAACTTCCCTTATGTATTAAAAACATCAAAAATATAAAAATATTGGGGTTTCACGAACCTTCTGTTTTCACCACTTTTACCTATTCAAAGACGAACTCTGCAGATTACTTCTCTCTTTCTCCTGAGAATTTCCTTCATACAAAACCCTTGCACAAACTCAATGATAACATTAGTGTAAGCAAAAACAATAACCCTTTGGGTACACACTTCAACTGAAAACCCATCAAAACAAAAGCTTCTGTAAGAGGCAAATGCAAATGATGGCAGAAATCTGTCAAAACAGACCAGCAGGTAAAGATTGATTTTTCCGAAGACCTCCTGTTGCTCAAATCAAAAAGTGTAGAACCGATGAAAGTTGGATGACAACTTGGAGAACAAGATCAGAAAAATGCAGATCCATCCAATGTACTGAGCTTCCTCACGAATTTTTACAATACAGCACAAAAATCTTTCCTAAGATAGCCACTTTTCACAACTCCTCTACTTCACAAAAGTAGTTAAACTTGACACAAAAAACCAAAACAAAAAGGATAAGGAGATTTATTACTGAGGTAATAACTTCCAAGACTCGACAAAACTCTTGGGTTATCTCCCAACAAGTACTTTTCTTTAATGCCTTTAAGTTAGGCTTGAAACTTCCAAAGATGCTCACATAGGAGATATATATCTGAAGTGAAAGAGAGCATCAAGAAGCAAATAACCAACACACTTGAGCCTAACCCACTTCCTATGCATGGGGGTATCATGAGAAAACGAATTGTTGAAACAAAGGCCACAAGCATAGGAAGACAAAATAGATGCAACTTTAAAGCTTTCAACATAAAACGGGGAAACTTAACATCATTGAGATGCATAAAATCATGTTTCCCTCTCTCAAAATAACTTTCAGTAGCACTGTGAATAAAGTTGACAATATAACTGTCACTGGAAACAACTTTATCATCTGAACAAGCATACTTACAGCCACCAAAAAGAGGTCCATGGTCATAGACTGGATCAATAGAAGCAAGTTGTTCCATCCTGAAATCTTTATTTGGTAAGCTATTTTCACAAGGAGCTTTAGCAAATTTGGAAAAGTTAAACTCATAAGAATCTCCATCAAACTTAGTTAAAACCTTTTCCTTCTTACAATCAATAATAGCTCCACAAGTGTTCAAGAAAGGCCTACCAAAAATGATAGGACAAGTTTTGCTAGCTGCTGAATTAAGCACTAGAAAATCAGCAGGATATTTAATCTTACCACGGAGAACCTCCACATCTCTTACAATGCCAATGGGGCAAATTGTTTCCTTATTAGCAAGGTGAATAACCACATCAATGTCCTCAAGCTCACAAGGACCAATCTCATGCATAATTTCCCTGTAAAGCTCATAAGGAATAGCACTAGAACTAGCACCAATGTCACATAAACCATAGTAGCAATGATCACCAATTTTAACAGAAAGCACAGGAACACTAGCTTTTATAGCCTTACTAGGATGAGAGATAATATTAGAAGCGTCTTCACAGAAGACAATGTGCTCATCCTCTATAATTCTAGTGACAGTGTCTTTCACAATAGCTACCACAGGTTCATCACTCAAATGCTTACCAGGCTCCACAGTTTTCTTTGTACCCTTGTTATTTGCACTAATAATCATAGAATACTCCTTTACCTTAGCTGGGAAAGGCATTTTCTCAACATGAGGTTCATGCACAATATGGTTAGTAGTACAAACTTGAGTACTTCTAAATGGAACATGATTAACATCATCTTTATAAGGAGCATGTTACTTATTCCACTTCTTCTTGGGAATTTCAATATAAGAGGCAAAGGCATTAAAGCATTTCACAAGAACTTGAGGATCAAGAACAAACTCATTGCTAATATCATGTAAATTGTCAGTACCCATAAAAGATTTAATGCATTCTTAATCATAGTTTATACCTGACTTTCTTCCTTTGTCATTCTCCCAAGCTTCAGTGTTCTATTGAATACGGTCTAGTAGATCCCATTAGCTTCTTCCTTCATACGTGTGAATGATCCAACACAAGAAGCATCTAGTAAATATTTATCATGAAGAGAAATCCTAGCATAAAAGTTATGGAGAATAATATTGTTAGGGAGTCCATGAATAGGACATTTAAGCATTAGTAACTTTAATCTCCCCCAAGCTTGAGTTGTAATCTCTCCATCAAGAGGCCAAAAGTTATATATAAGATTTCTATCCTTATGAATCTCACTGGGAGGATAAAATTTAGAGTAAAAGAGAGATGACATATCCTCCCATTCCATGGATTGTCCATTCTTCAGCAGCTTATACCATTCTACAGCTCTCCCTTTCAAGGATATGGAGAGTAACTTTTTATTCACCTGTTCAGTTGTGATACCTGCACACTTAAACAACCCGCATAATTCATGGATAAAAAGCAAGTGATCACCGGGATGGACAGTTCCATCCCCAAAATAATAATTATACATAACACGATTAACAATACTTGTAGGTATATTAAAAGGATCTATCTCAATAGGAGGTGATTCATCTACTACCCTAGCAGTGGTAGTAGTTTTCCTAAACAGAAAACCAAGTGGGTTATCCATATTGGAAACAAAGTAACAAGCAGTAACAAGAGCAATACTCATAGTGAAACTTTCCCTTACCAGTTCCACTCTTCAATAGCGCTTCACTCCCCGGCAATAGTGCCAGAAAATAGTCTTGATGACCCACAAGTATAGGGGGCGTATCGTAGTACTTTCGATAAATAGGAGTGTCGATCCCAACGAGGAGAAGAAGGTGCTAAACAGTGGTATGGTGCAGGAAATCCCTGTGAATACTTAGCAAACGGATTTTTAGTGGTTTTCTGACAAGGCAACAAAACAAAGAGCAAGTAACAGAAGTAACGAACAAACGGATCAAGTGGCCCAATCCTTTCTTAGCAAAGGACAAGCCAGTGGAAATACTTATAAGGACCAAACGTTCTCGAGGACACATGGGAATTCTATCAAGTGCTTTCGCTTCAAATAGCTGAGTACTCTTCTCTGGTGTTTGTAAGTGTTGTGTGGGTGAATGTAACACCCTCAGAATCGTACCTATGCAAGTTTCAGCGAAACCCGCCAAACCCGCATAGAAACGATTCAAAGGTGCCCACCAGGCACTTTCGTGCGGGTGGAAAACGAAGTAATAACATTACACAACAGTCCTCGATGGGATCCACAGAACAGATATATATACAACACGACTCCATGAGTCAAGAATACAGATATACGGTACAAAGATCCAAATCACCTTAAAAGATGGTCGCGTCCGAATACGGACAAGATGCAAATGGGGCTAAGAGCCCTGAAGAATAACCAATGGCGTCCATAACCCTGCCTAGGCCAAGCCAGAAGGGTAACCCTTCTAACGACGTCGATCTCTAAACCTGCTTAAACAAAGGGGTGCCGACAAAGGGCAAAGGAAAAAGAGGAGCGTCGATCTTGAGGCCGATGCAGCGAGACTAGAATTCGCGTCCTCGCCTACATAGGTATGGTGGATCGAGCGGCAAAGATGCATCGAACAACCTATAGAGACTCGATACAACTGGCGGTTATCAGAGAGGGGTAAGAATGACCTATCCGGATCCAACCTGAAGCTAACACCAAACATACCCATCCTGGTGTTTCCCCCTCGAGACCAAACGAGGAACTCACACAGTTGGCAATTTTATTTATTCGGTTATCATTGCAGCAATTACTAGTCAGGTATAGATAATCATCCTGATAAAATAAGCAGTGGGCACTTTTAGTTAACCATTCCGTTATAGTTACAACACTTACTAATCAGGTATAGATAGCATGAGATAACCCAAAACCCAGCAGTTGTTGGTACTTTTATTTAGCCATTCCGTTGTAGTTGCAATACTTACTAGTCAGGTACAATGGTCGCAAGCGACACCCAAACGAGCAATTGTGGACAGTATTATTTAGCCATTCCATTATAGTGAAGCTGATTACTAGTCATTATAAAGTCAAATTTATAGCACTACTTTAGTTATGCTTGTCTATGGTCGAGATACTGTGCTCCAAGTCGTCCATAATCGCGGACACGGCTTTCAGAAAGTTTTACCCGGCCGGGGTGCACCAATAGCAACACACGCTCGATCAACCTCGGAAAAACCAAATCAAAACCCAACGAGGCTTTCACGACAAAGCAATCACAGGATTCAGAAATATTTCAGGGGGCCACCCCATTAAGCTACCATACGAAGTTAGTGACTCAAACGGACTCAAGGTTTGGGTATACTGGTGAGCATTGGGAACCCAAACTGGGCTTGTCGACACCATGAATCGTGTCCCGATCCTAACAAAGACATGTGCTATCTGTCGCACAATTTAAATAAAGCAGTAAAGCATGGCATAAGTACAGGATAATAAATAAAACCTCAAACTAGTTTGTGGCCCCAAGAAATAAGACTGAATCAAGCTCTGGATCAGGGGGGGTCCCATATACCTCCCGGATGTGGATAGCACGATAAATCAAGGAACAGGTATCAAGTACTCGGGGTCCTACGGGACACAAGTGGGCGTTCGGAAACCAAAAATTTTCTATCACCCACCGATGCCTCTGCTTACTTCAATTTTTAGTTATTAAACAGGAATTAAAGTGAACGATAAGTAAAGCCAGGATTATCTCCGACATTCAACATACGGCAATACTCCAACAACTGTGGTTCTTGACGACACGCAACAACACTTGAGCAAGCGACTACGACGCACAAGTCCATCTATCTACCAAACAACAGGTAATAGGATGTGTCCAAGGCAATATAAGGCTGCGAGGGATATCACGGGTACGAAAAACTAGAGCATCGCGACACAGATAGCAATAGATCAACAGGAGGGAATAAATACTATAAAAGTAAGATAGGTAGAAAGGGGGAGATGCTCGCCTGAAAACATTGCCGAAGGTTCAACCGAAGATCGGGGCGAAGCTCACATCAACTCAACGGCCTTATCCGCGAAGAAGCAAAACACTAGAAGGGACACCGGATGCACTATTTAATACAACGGCAGAAGATCGGCATGATGCATGTATGATGTATGACATGGCAAAGGTGCGATGCAATTAGGTCAATATTAAGTGGAACCGGGGTCCCGACAATTAGTTAGATGGTTCAAGTTATTTAGCTACCCCGCAATTTAAGTGTTGTCTTAACATGGCAAAATATATTACCGGTTCGCTACACAAATTTAAATGAGGCCAATATGAGACTAGATTTGCCCGCATATGGGCCCCATATTTAATTAGAGGTGAATCGGCATAAGGCCCCCAAACCACACAAATATGCATGCAAGTATGGCAATTAATATGCAACAAGTTGTTATTACATTTATAAAATAGGGCTCGAGAAAAGGGGTCACACATTAGGGGTCTCGACGAACTTGGGGTTCCGGGGGGTCGGGGTTCGGGTTCGGACTCAGGGTTCGACGGGGATCGATCTCGCATCCGGGAAGAAGGACTTGTCGCATCCATGGTCTTCGGGTCCGTGTAGACGGTCATGGCATTCCGAGGAGGAGATCTTGGCGTGCCGAGGGTTCAGTCTTGGGGATCGATCTCCGGGTCCGGGTAGAAGAACTTGTCGTGTCGAGGTCTCGGCGTCGATGGTTCATCGGTTTTGGTATGGTCTTCGGGCTTCGGAAACGGCCTCGGATCGAGGCGTCGGGGCCTCCAGATGTGACCACCATCTTCACCATGAGGAGACCAACGACAGCTGAACAAACGAGACCAACTTCAATTTATTCCCAGAAAGCGTGATCCCTCAACAAAAGGACAAACAGGTGATATGCAGAACGTTGCCAGGAGACGCCGCGTGCGGCACTGCAGACGGACGGGGCTGCCTTGAGATGTTCGGCAAGGCGGAGGAAGTGCGCACGCCTGGCGACGCGGTGGCGGTGACCCATTGTCGAGAGAGAAGCAGCAGGGGAGGGGGCGCGGCGCTGCGAAGAACCCTAAAGGCGTACTACAGAGCGGACCGGCGGGGCCCAAACGGAGGAGGCCAGGCAGCAGTGGCACACACTAGTCGAGCAGGGCAAGGTTGCTGCCTGCTGAGAACAGTGGCGCGCTGGAGATCGGCCAGAGGGGTGACCGGCCGGGGAGGGGACTCGTGCGAGGCTCTGGCGGCACGGAAGAAGGGACGAGGCGTCCGACAAAGATGAGCTCGGCGACGAGGCCATGGTCGGGTGGTGCTGAGCGGGAGGGACGATCTTGACAGGCGGCGGACGCGCAAGGGAGGGGGCGATGGAGAGAAGACGAGTCGATGGCGACAGAGACCGCGGCCACGCAGCGCTACGACGGCTGGGGAAGCGCGAGGGGCGGCCGCAGAGCTCGACGGGGAGGCGGAGAAGGACGGCCGAAGCAGGGCTCGCGAGGCATGGCGTGGCCAGACGCACGCGAGGAGATGCCCGCGGAACTCACGCAGGCGGTCGCCGGGAGGGAGAGGCGCTAGGCCTGGCGAGGCGACGCCTGGCGGCGGGAGGGGATCATGTGGCGGCGGCGGTTGGCAGAGATGGTGAGGAAGGGGGCAGGATGGAGGAGGAGGTGGGGCGCGTGGGGAAAACGAGGAGGGGGCGGAACGGGGCGAACCAGGGTGAGTGGGTCCACGCGGGAGCGCGAGTGGTTGGGGAGGTTGGGTCGGGAGCGGGGCGTTGTGTGTGTTGTGTGGTCGCTGGGTGCGTCGGGTTGGGTAGGATTAGGTTCAGGTGGTTTGGGTTCGGCCTGGTGGTTAGGTTAGGTTAGGTGGCGGTGTGGGTGAGGTGTGAGGGTGGAAGCTAGGGTTTGGACAGGGATAGTTTGTCTAGGTTCAGCCGGCTGGGCCTTTTGGGCCTGGCCGGTTTAGGTCTAGGTGTTAATTATTATTATTATTTAGAATAGTGTCTATTTTATATTTTTATATTTAGAAAAACACTTTGTAAATAGTTTCTCATAATTAAAATATCAAGAAGTATAATTTGAATAAAATAAGAGATATAATATAGAAGACAAAATATGGTTTTTCTAAAAATATTTCTAGGCAAGATATGCATGATGATGTCATGATGATGCGCAACACAAAAACACCGCGATTTTCTAGTAGTGGTTTTTGCGGGATGCCACAGTGAACCCTTGTGATTAAACTCCCTGCAAACATCCGTAACTACATGAAAGTAATTAAGATATAAATCTAACCATGGCCTTAAACTCTGAGATCCTACGCTCCCTTGTGCAAAGGTGTCCTAATAGGGGTTTAGGTTTCTGTCACTCCGGCAACCCCACCATTAGTAGTCAAATACACAATGCATTCCCCTAGTCCCATAAACGTTGACATGACACCACTAGAATAATAGCACCGCAACTTAAATACTAAACCATTGAATAATAACTCATCACATATTCACTACTAACAACATGACTTCTCCCATGTCCTCAAGAACTAAATGAAATACTCACGAGACATCATATGGATCAAGATGAAGGATGATATGATAATGTATAATAATATGAACATAAACAATAATCCAATAGTTCCACTCACAAGCATCAACTACAATAGTAATCAACACCAGGAAAGTTTCCCTAAGAACGAAAGCAATATCCAACACAATTGTTACAGCGGGATGGAGTGGTGATGATGGTGCTGGTGGAGATGATGGTGTGGATGATGATGATGATCCCGATGAAGCCTAGCTTGATGATGGTATTGATGGCGACGGTCTCCCCTCTCCGGGAAGGAATTCCCCCGGCAGAAATCTGTCTGCCGAAGAGATCTTTCTCTCTCGGTGTTTTCCTCCCCTAGAGGCAGCGGAAATCTATCTGTGGTCGCTCCCCTGGTGTTAGGGTTCCATAGGGAAGATATAGGCGAAGGGGCGGAGTCGGAGGCCGGGCAGGTGGGCCACACCTGCCCTAGGCGTGGGGTCAGGTGGGCCCGTGCCTAGGGTGTGTGGGCCCCCTGAGGCCCATCTTCGTCCCTCCTTCTGGTTTCCTTCGTCTTCTGGTAAAATAATATGTTACCATATTTTTCTGGTGTTTTTCCGATCTTCGCAAAATTGCTCCGAAATGCCTTCTTTTCCATCAGAATCCAGACTCCGGCAGTCCATCCTCCAAGAATCACCCAACATGCATAAACAGATGAAAATTCATAAGTAATACCTCATAATAAGACAAATATCAATGAATAGAGGTAAATTATGATATAGAAAGCTGATGCAAATTGGGCGTATCAAAGAGCATAGCAACAAGTCATCCCTTAGTAAGAAACCGAGGTTATCGAACCAGTAGGAGGAAGGAAACATCTCAAAGGTGTTGCTAGCAACTTGGAAACCTGCACAACACAAACCCAAGACTTTGCCCCAATGAACAGTGAGGTTGTCAATCTCACCGGTTGCTGTAACAAAGGATTAATTGTATGGTGTGGAAGGTAATAATGGTTTGCAACAAGTAAACAGGAACAGTGTAAGATTTATCAATGGTAAAGATTGGACTGGGGTCCATAGTTCACTAGAGGTGTTCTCCTTAAGAAACAAACATGGCATGCTGGGTAAACAAATTACAGCAGGGCAATTGACAGGACTGAGAAAGTGATATGTCGGAAACATATCTATAATTTTTGATGTTCCATGCTTGTTTAGTATCTACTTTGCTTTGCTTTGTATACACTTTGAGGTGTTTTTATATGTTTTCTGGTAGTAACCTACTAACAAGATGCCATAGTGCCAGTTGCCTGTTTTCTTCTGTTTTTGGTTCTAGAAAGGCAGAAAATTAATATTCTTGGAATTGGACGGGACAAAAGCCAAAGTCATTATTTTCCCAGAGCAACACGGAACCACGAAGCAGAGACGGAGTAGGGCACCAGGGTGGCCGCACCCCCTAGGCACGGGCCAGCCCTGGTGGCGCATACAGGGGGTGTGGGCCCCCTGGACCTCCACCGACCTTGGCTCATGCGCCTATAAGAAGCCCCCAGGGAGAAAAACCTAAATCATCCAGAAGAAATCCCCAAAAACCTCCGTAGCACCGTCGCCACCGAAGGGGAGATTCGGGGGGATAGAAAGTCTCTGTTCTAGCACCCTGCCGAGATGGGGAAGTGCCCCCGGATCCATCTCCATCGATCTCCACCACCATCTCCATCACCGTTGCTGATTCCCATGATGAGGAGGGAGTACTTCTTCCTCGAGGCTAAGGGATCTACCGGTAGCTATGTGTTCATCTCTCTCTCTATGCATGATCTTGTTGTGGTAATGAGCTTTGTAATCAAGTAGATCTACCTTGCTACTCAAGTGCTTCAATAGATCTCTGCTCCCCCCATGTGTGTGAAAGTGACAGCGTGCACGCCATGGTGGCACTTAGGCTTGAGTCTACATAAATACGCATCGTACTTTAATAGATCTATGCTTTTCCCCACGTGTGTGAAAGTGTTAGCGTGCACGCCGTGTGTGGCACTTAAGCTAGATTACATATATATTTGTTATGAGTTATATTTGGAGTTGGATGTCTCTATGAAATTGTGGTGTTTGTTAGAACCATCTAGCGCTCAAGGTGATAGTGTGGGGTTATCTAGATTGGGTAAGGCCCTACCATGGATTAGAGTGTCCAACCGGAGAGTAGTTCAGGGTAGTATCAAAGAGAAGATATTTATATGAGAGAGTGTTCACTAGTGAAAGTATGATCCCTAGGCCTTGTTTCTAAGCATTGAAACACCATTCACAACTAGATCTATTGCATGTTTTCTTGCTTCCATAATTTTGCCTTTAGTATTTACCTTACCGTCAAGCTATTTTCTGGCACCCACACATGTTACCCCATGTCAACAAGTCAGAAGATATTTTCTGGCACTGTTACCGCTTGTATTTCACTATCTCTTCGCCGAACTAGTGCACATATACACCTGACAATTGTATTAGATGTGTTGGGGACACAAGAGACTTCTTGTATCTTGATTGCAGGGTTGCTTGAGAGGGATACCTTTGACCACTTCCTCCCTGAGTTTGATAAACCTTGGGTAATCCACTTAAGGGAAACTTGCTGCTGTTCTACAAACCTCTGCACTTGGAGGCCCAACAACTGTCTACAAGAATAGAAGTGCGTAGACATCAGCAAGGCATAACAATGCAATACTAGACATTCATGATCCTATCAGATTCGATTGGGCAATAGAACAAGATACATAGACCACCATCCAACTGCATCTCTGACTAGAAATCCACCTTTAGGTTATCATCCGAACCCCCTCTTGTATTAAGTTGCAAGCAATAGATAACTGCTTTAAGCAAAGTGTGTAAGGTAAACAATCCACTTGTTCCATGAACTAGACCGTTGTTTTCTCCCTAGTGGCAACAACATATCTACAACCCTAGAGATTTCTGTCACTTCCCTTAGATTAAATAGAGGCATGGACCCACTATATAGCATAACTACCCCCTCTTGGAGTCACTAGCATCTACTTGGCCAAGATAGCTACTAGAAACAGAGAGCATGCAAGATCACAAACAACACATACATGATAGAATCAATAAGACCAAACCATTAATCAATCTGACATAGTAATCTCAATATCCATCAGATCCCCGCAAACACAACATGCATGATTACAAATATATGATCTTGATCATGAACGGAGCTCACAAGATCTAAACATGGTAGCACAAAGGAGGAGATACAACCATCTAGCTACTACATGGATCCGTAGTCCAAGGTGGAACTACTCACGCTTCATACCAGAGGCCGTCATGATGAAGAAGAAGGCCTCCGGATGATCTCACCTCCGGTAGGGTGCCGGGAAGAGCTTCAGATCCCTCCGATCTAGGGACAATGGTGGTGGTGTCTACAGACGGTTTCGTGAAATATTGATCGGGTACTTAGGGTTTATGCATCGGGGGGTCTTTATAGGCGAAGAGGTGAGGTAGGGGGGCGACCAAGGTGGTCACACTTCCCAGGCGCGGCTAACCCTAGCCCGTGCCGCCAGGAGGTGTGGCCCCTGGTTCCTCCCCTCCGTCTCATATTCTGGCTCCGTGTTCCCCACGGTAAAATATTGACTTTGGCTTTTGTCCCGTCCAATTCCGAGAATATTGATTTTCTGCATTTTTGGAACCAAAAACAGAAGAAAATAGGCAACCGACACTGTGGCATCTTGTTAATAGGTTAATACGAGAAAACATATAAAAACACCTCAAAGTGTAGACAAAGCAAAGCATAGTAGATACTAAACAAGCATGGAACACCAAAAATTATAGATACGTTTCTGACGTATCCGTACCCCGTTGGCGGTTCTCTATGATTGATGACCCACAAGTATAGGGGGTGTATCATAGTAATTTCATTAAATAGGAGTGTCGACCCCAACGAGGAGCAGAAGGTGCTGAACATTGGTATGGAGCAAGAAACCCCTGTGAATACTTAGCAAACCGATTTTTAGTGGTTTCCTGACAAGGCTACAAAACAAGGAGCAAGTAACAGAAGTAACGAACAAACGAAGCAAGTGGTCCAATCCGTTCTTACCAAAGGACAAGCCGGTGGAAAAACTTATAAGGACCAAACATTCTCGAGGACACATGGAAATTCTGTCAAGTGCTTTCGCTTCAAATAGCTGAGTACTTTTCTCTGGTGTTTGTAAGTGTTGTGTGGGTGAACCTATGCTAACATACCGACCTTCGTAGGACTAATACATACTTGTGATTAAACCCCCTACAAACATTCATAACTACAGGAAAGTAATTAAGATATAAATCTAACCATAGCCTTAAACTCTGAGAGCCTGAGCTCCCTTGTGCAAAGGTGTCATAACAGGAGTTCAGGTTTCTGTCACTCCGGCAACCCCACAATTAGTATCCAAATACACAATGCATTCCCCTATGCCCATAAATGGCGAAGTATCATGTAGTCGACGTTCACATGACACCACTAGAAGAATAGTACCACAACTTAAATACTAAACCATTGAATAATAACTCATCACAGATTCACTACTAACAACATGACTTCTCCCATATCCTCAAGAACTAAACGAACTACTCACAATACATCATATGGATCAAGATCAAAGATGATATGGTAATGGATAACAATCTGAACATAAACAATAATCTAATGGTTCCACTCACAAGCATCAACTACAATAGTAATCAACACCGGGGAGGTTTCCCCTAAGAACTAAAGCAATATCCAACACAATTGTTACAGAGGGACGGAGTGGTGATGATGGTTCTGGTGGAGATGATGGTGTGGATGATGATGATGATCTCGATGAATCCTAGCTTGATGACGATGTTGATGGCGACGGTCTCCCCTCTCTAGGAAGGAAATCCCCCGACAAAAATCTGTCTCCCGGAGAGATCTTTCTCTCTCGGTGTTTTCCGCCCCCGAGAGGCGGCGAAAAACTATCTGTGGTCGCTTCCCGAGCCTTAGAGTTTCGAAGGGAAGATATAGGCGAAGGGCAGAGTCGAAGGCCGGGCAGGTGGGCCACACATGCCCTAGGCGCGGGGTCAGGTGGGCCCACGCCTAGGGGTGTGTGGGCCCCCTGAGGCCCCACTTCATCCCTCCTTCCGGCTTCCTTTGTCTTCTGGTAAAATAATATGTTTCCATATTTTTCTGGTATTTTTCCGATCTTCGCGAAATTGCACCGAAACGCCTTCTTTTCCATAAGAATCCAGACTCCGGCAGTCCATCCTCCAGGAATCATCCAACATGCATAAACAGATGAAAAGTCATAAGTAATAGCTCATAATAAGACAAATATCAATGAATAGAGGTAAATTATGATATAGAATGGTGATGCAAATTGGGCGTATCAACTCCCCCAAGCTTAGACTTCGCTTGTCCCCTAGCAAAAAGTGAGCTTAGTAAACATGTCCACATGTTTATGGAGTGAAGTGTCGATAAAAGAATATGAATAAGATGCATCACACTTACCATTGCACAACTCATAGAAGAGAGCAACTCACCATTTATATAACTTAGCTTGTAACCAAGTACAGTAGTCACAATAGATATACATAAAGATAAATCATAATTGGAATTTGCAAACTTGTTCTTGGTCAGAGAACACCTGGCAAACAGTTTCACAAAATCTTTTTGTAAAATTTTCAAAACAGGAACACTCTTTGCTCAAAAAGGTTTTTCACAAGTGAAGGCTTTCAAAGTAATACTCAATAGATAAGAGTTTTGTGCAATCAAGGAAGATAGAGAAAATGATTGAATAAATCACCATATGAATGCTTGAAACACAACAAATCAAAAACTTGCTGGAGATAGAGAGGAAGTAGGTTTACTGACTCAACTTGGAAGTGGAAGAAAGGTCCCTTCTTAGACGGTAGCAGGGATTACAAGTCATAAAGAGCTTCCAAAATATTATGGTACTTACTAGCTTTGAGCCCTCATTGCCCCTATCATAATCATCTTGAGATGATTAAGGTTAAAGTGAACAAAGATGGAGTATATGCTTGACGAAATATAAGTTGGAAATCTCATGTCCCTTGATTATGAGGGCCACTCCTCATGCATACTCAACTTTGGGTCTAGGTAAGTTCTTGTCATTGTAAGTATTTGCATATCATTGAGAACCGCCAATGGGGTACCCCTTGCACATGGTACAGGAGCTTTCCCATAACCAAAATGACAAGGCAAGCACACAGTGAGCATCTCAGCAATCTTTTTATTTACCATATGCATAGCTTTTTATTGAGGATGCTTCATAGATAGCTCATTATGGTGATGCTGCAAGTTTCCACCATGATTAAGCATGGCTTAGGCTAGCGGCCCAGGCATTTCTCTAACACAGAATGCAGACTCCATGGATTTACAAGTTCCCTATTTATTTCACACCCTTGACATCCATAGACAAAAGAGCATGATATCAACTGTGTACAGAGTACAAGTGCAATGTTGAAAACGTTCCCCGTGACAGCACGGTTCTGCTAATTCCAACGTGTAGATGCAAGCATATACAACTTCGATGTTCACAATGGTTCAAGTCTATTAGGGGCACGTAAATAAGGTGTGCCATCAAGTTCGTGAGAGCTTTACTAACTAGTTTTAACATAACAAAATACTTTTTAATTCGAAAGGTAGATGAAGCTTGAGAATTTGCTTGGAATAGCAAAAGCTACTAGGTATATATGGTGGACACAAGTGGCAAAAGTTTTGGATTCAAAGGATTTTGGAAACATGAGAAGTATGCCTTCTCAAAACAGGTTATTGGCTAGCAAGGCTGGGTAGCAAGCAAGAGAGTTGAAAGAAACAAGAAAATATACAAGTAATAAATCCAAACATGCAATATTCCTTGAAGACACAAAATAATCTTAAATAAAGAATACTAATCTTATGAGCCAACAAGAAAGAAAACAAATGATACCAAATACCTGTAAGCTTTTTCTTTCTTTCTTTTTCTTTCAAACTAAAGCCACTGGCCAGAACTCGGTTTGCCAAAACCAATTTAGATCCACTTGATGATCCCAAAGTGGTGCCAATACTGATCAACAAGATCCATCATATAATAGAGATTGCAAACTAAAATAAGAAGTGCAAAAAGTAAAAGATGAGATTTCTCATTAATATTCAATAAAGGCACTCACACCAAGGGATACATAGATAATCAACTAAAGGAGACATACTTCGACAAATACCGCTCTACCACAGATATACAAACCAAACTATAAGATAACCTCTCTACCACAGATATGAATCCACTAAATATTAAAAGATAAAATATAATGGTGGTGATACCGCAGCACTCCCCCAAGCTTGGAACAAACCAAGGGGATGCCAAACCTGATGACGAATTACTCCTTCGGTGATGGTACAGATTAGCTCCGAGTTTTGCACTATACGGTTCATGATCATGTCCGTCCGAGAATCCCAGTTCTTGTTATTCTTTCCCCACTCTTCATCCTTAGCATGATCCTTCTCTGCATTGTTAGAACGAGGCATATCCCAAACCAAGGGTAAATTCCCTTTGGCCACATGTTGATATTGATATTCATGTATAAGTGTATGGAAGGGTCTCTTGTTACGTGGAGGAGATGATTGTGGAGAGAGAGTATGACGCCGAGATTTCCCTCCTGCAGACATTCGTGCTGTCCTCTTAATCTTGGTAGGTCGTGCCACCAAACCAATACTTGCAACGGTAGCGCGAGTATCCGGTTGCTTGTCCTCCTCCATGTCACCTTCATACCCTACTGAAATCTCCTCCTCCTCGGGGACTTGAGGTTCTTCTTCCTCGGGCTTCTTGCCTTTGTCGTTGGCGGAGGCCATGCTGCTCTAAACATGAGAAGATTTCCTGACAGAAATTGATCGAAACGAAAACACGACGAGAACACGATGCACGAACCTCGGGGGATCCGGGGGGTTATATATTACGAAGTTTCAGTAGAGGTCACAACCTTTAATAAGGTAGAGATCCATGTGTTTATAATGCTAGTCCCTGGATTAATAGGTAGCATCCACAGTTAAGATGTAATATCAAGAAACAAAGGTCATAATACAACTTTATAACCAGGTATAAAATAATTCATTACATCTTACATAGCTCATTTGGCTATCTCATTTCAATGCAGCAGAAATAACTATATAGCATGGAGTCCTTCATCTTCAAAGTGCCACAGGCAATCATGTTGGTTGTAGACTTGTAATCCTAATCAACACACTTCACTAACATCAAACAAACCTGCAACATAATAAGTTACATCCACAAGGGTCAATACATTTGAATTGTATTGGCAAGTGATACTAAGGTAAAGTAGTGGTATCTATCATCTATATGCATTTGGCTAAGTGGATCTTAGGCTTGCTTTGCTCAAAATAGATTTTCCTTATCATTTGAAAACACTAAGTTTTTCTTTGCCAAAAATCACCCAAGGCATCTACCAATCAAAGATTGAAGATCCTTTAACCCTTGTTCAACCACAAGTATTTAACTTAGAAATTGGGATGAGGAGATCCTTGATAGATTCCATGTCTTGATGCTCAAATTGTCCATTACCGGGGACACGGCTAAGTACTTAGATTTTTCCTTCTACAGAGGTGGTGCACTTTACCCACAAGAGTCAACATGCATCGAGACAAGATCTTTCAGAAGCCTTCCCTTAGACCAGAATGGACGCTCTCTAAACCTATCACCCCCTACCACCAACTGTCCATTTGGCTAAGTTATTGCAACCTATATGATCCAGGCAGAGCCCATGATGCCAAGTGGCCGCACTTGAAGCTTCTCAACATTTGACATCTCAAATCTCTTTGTTCCTGGGTGGCATTCCACAAGTGAGATACACTAGGGTAAGCCATAAATATGGGCCATGTGTAACCACTCAACATAATCCATACAAGTCCCATTCCACCCAGGTGATTCATTCACATAGTTGTTTTATTAAACAAAACACAAGTTTGTGACTTAGAAATATTTCATAGCATGAATATAATCCACCCTTGTTTTCTACTAGATAATCTAAACATGATAGTAGTAGGGATCTTAACTTAGGAAAATTCTACTAAGGCATCATCTACTAGGATTTCCCATGGCATAGCATACTTAGTAAAAATTCCATGCAAGTCCTACTCAAAACTTCACTAATGCATAGTGAAAATAATAGGACAAAAGTATGAAGCACCACTTGACTTTTTGGTAGAGAATATAAGTTCACTCCTTGATCTTGCAATAGTCACTCTCTTAAAATTTCACTATAATTCAATCAAGGCACAAATTCAATCTAGCATTCAAACAATTCATCACATAAAACAATAAAAACAAAGCAATGCATGCAAGCATGCAAAAGATTGTTTTATTTGTAAAAGTGGTTTCTAATAGGTTATAAACATTTTTAAACACCTATTGGTCATTTATAAAAGTGGCAAAACCATTTGATATTAAGTTAGTGAAAATGGCCACTTTAAATCATTTTTGTTTTGTTAGAAACGATTTAAATCAAAATAATAATTTCTAGTGTTTGAAAATATATTTTTAAACACAAAGGTTAGTTTTTTAAGGTCAAGTGTTTAATATTAAAACCATTTGCAATTAGTTTTACCTATAAACCATTTTTTATACCAAAGCAATATTTTATTTTGTTGGAAATGCCTTTAAGCAAAGTAATAATTTTATAGGGTTCACCAAATATATTTTTAAATCCTAAAACTTGGTGTTTAGGGTCAGATAGTTTAATTTCAAACCATTTCAAAAGGTTTTACTCAAAAAGCATTTTTAAAATATAAACAATATTTTTATTTAACTAGAAATGCTTTTATTCAAAGATTTATTCTTTAGCTTCACAAAATACAATTTTAAGTCTACAAGTTGGTTTCTACGGTCAGTAGGTTCAAAACAATCCATTTACAAAAGATTTTACCCTAAAAATAAGTTTAGAATAAATTTTATACACAAAATAGGACTACACATGTTTCTGCGAAAACAACCATTTTTACAAAGGGCATGGTTGGATATAATTCTTTTTTCTGATTCCATTGATATAAAATTTGTAAATTTTGGACGTGTAGATTAAAAGTTATAAATTTTGCAAGTTTAAACATCTAATAGAAATGTTTCTGTCTATTTAAAACAAAACAGTGCCACGCATCTTGATTCTACTGGTTGATACCGTTTCCCGTGGATCACGTGCTGTGGATCATTCGATTTAAACAGAATCGTGCGGCAGAGAAACGTTCATACTCCTTCGGGTTAAGTCATCTATCCTAGCCACGCGATCAGGATCTAACGGTTCCTAGCAACTTGACCATGGATGGGCGGCGCTGCGATGGTGGCTGGCGGCGGCGCGCTCAGATGATGACGGTGCCGACGATACAGTAAGAGAGAGAGAGCGAGGGGAGAAGCTCACCGAGTTTGCTATGGAGTGCTGATGTTCAACATTGCTGTGGTTGTCGAAGGGGCGCTCGAGGTCGACTGGGATTGCTCGTCGTAGTTGCTCACTGGCACGGGCACGCACAGCCGTGGTCGAAGACGAGCGTCTGGGTCACAAATGATCAAGGAAACGCGTCAGGAGGGTGCGCAAGTTTGCCTAGGTTGTGAAGGAACTCACCAGAGGGAAAGGGGCGCGCTGGTTTGTCGGCTACTGCTCGCCGGAGTTGAGGCGGACCGTGGCGGTGCTCAGTCGAGGTTGTTACCGATGCTCTGGGTCACAAGGAGACGTGTGGCTGGGATCAATGGGTGCACACAGTGATGGAGATCAAGTGAGCGTGAACCAGAGAGGTTGGGGCGGCGTGTACTCACCGGATTTGCCGCCGGAGTGTGTCGGAGGCTGCGGCGGTGCAAGCAAAATTTGAGGCAGCCTAGGGGCTCTCTGGTGGCGCTGGTTGAGGGTAAATGGAGAGGAGAGGGTACTGGTTAAGGGGGCATGGTCGCAGCGTGGAACTAAACGGCCAATTACACGAATTGAAGGTGTGCACTCAATGACAGAAAGAGTCGCGAGGTTTGGGGGAGGAACGGGTCTGGCGGGTGAGGACGATGACTAACAGGTGGGGCATCGTTGTCAGCGTGAGAAAGATCTACGCGGTGGGGTCATTCTGTCCATGCCTGTATGGGTCAATTCGCGAGTGCGAAACGTTTTTCTGCGGGAGAGAAGAAGTGGGCTCGCTGGGCTGGTCTGGGCCTAGTTGGCTAGTTAGGTTGGACTGGACCCTTTCTCTATTTTTTTCCTTCCTGTTTTATTTTTATTTTTCTGTTTTCATTTTCTGTTTTGAATTTGTTCAAATGATTTCAAATCTCTTTTTAATTCAAATCTTTTCCAAACTTTCAATATATTTTACTACTGTTATAAATGTGTTTTTAAAGACCATTTTGTAATAATTCCTTTATTCAATTATGGTTTATTATTTATTTAAATTAGGCACTTGTTTTTATTCAAATAAGATTTTAATTATATTTTCAAACCCTTATTTGAATTCTAATCACCAAACCTTTTTCACTAGGTTTTATTTATTCTTTAGTGAAAATTAATTCTCTTGAATCATTTAAAATATTTTAATATGATTTGATAATCTTTTAAATTGGGCAATTGTCTTTATTTCAATAAAAATCAAATATGGTTTTAATCCCATATAAATTTTATTCAAATAATTCTTTGATTCCATTTATGTTAATTAAATAACTTTTATTTCCACTTTGGCAAATTCCAATTTATTATTTTCTCATGATTTAATTAATCATTTACTTTAGGGATTTTGTCTCCATTCAAATGGAATAGAATTTGGTTAATACCATATTATTTTATTTGAATATTCTCATCCCTTTATTTTATTTGGGGTTGAATTATCCTTGTTTCATTTGCTTATGGATTTAATTCAAGGTTTAAATTGTCTTCTAAATAATTTCCTTGGGATTGATTATTTAGTTTAGGCAATTTATCTTTATTTAAATAAAATTGAATATTGTTCAATTCCTTATGATTTTATTTAAATAATCTTTTACTCCTTTTTATTATTCAATACTTTCATTTGTTTATGGATTTGGCCAAGATTTAATTTGGCTTTTAAATATTCTTATTTATTTATTGCCTTCTTTATCTTATAAAATCCATGTCATTTTATTTATAAATCCAAAATTGGTGATTCCAATTTGTATGATTTTATTTAATATTTGTTTATCTTTTTAAATCCCTTTAGGATTATTTTGCTCACAATTTGGTATGGATTTTAGATAGGATCTTTATTAGCTTTAGAAATTATTTCCTTTTGCCATATTAAACTCATAAGTTTTTAAGTATGGTTCCAAATTAAATGAAATCAATTGCTATGGTTTTAATATTTTTGTTTGTCATGTTTGATCATTTATAAATGTTTTGTTGACAAATTTTTATATGGATCAAATCCATAGTCTTTGAGATATCTTGGAAATGATTTTCTTCCATTAAGGTTTTTTGTTTTGGTTTAGCTTTTCCAAATGTTTAAATTTCAAGATACATTCATTGATGAATACATTTCACTAGATTTGAATTTTTTTGGATTCCCTTTTATTCAAAGTTTGTTCAAGATGGGCTTTGAATGTTTCCATTTAGAAACAAAAAGTTTCTTTTCACCCTAAATTTCAACAATTATTTATTTTGTTTATTTATTTTTCACATTTCAAAATTTGGAAAATTTTGGGATGTGACAGTTTCAATGCATAAGGACGGTTTTGACATGGAAACGAGGCGGAGGCGGAGTTCGAGGGGGGGGGGACACCCCCTCAGGCGCGGCTAGGCTGGGCCCGTGCCTCGGGTGGATTTTTCCACCCCGGGCTCCGTTTCCTATTTAGTTTTGTCTTGTAACTTCCCTTAGGTATTAAAAACATCAAAAATATAAAAACATTGGGGTTTCACGAACCTTCTGCTTTCACCACTTTTACCTATTCAAAGACGAACTCTGCAGATTCCTTCTCTCTTTCTCCTAAGAATTTCCTTCATACAAAACTTTTGCACAAACTCAATGACAACATTAGTGTAAGAAAAAACAATAAACCTTAGATGCACACTTCAACTAAAAACCCATCAAAACAAAATATTCAGTAAGAGGCAAATGCAAATGATGTCAGAAATCTGTCAAAACACACCAGCAGGTAAAGATTGATTTTTCTGAAGACCTTCTGTTGATCAAATCAAAAAGTGCAGAAGTGATGAAAGTTTGGTAACAGCTTGGATAACAACCTCAGAAAAATGCAGCTCAATCCATAGTACTGAGCTTCCTCATGAATATTTATAATGCAGCACAAAAATCTGTCCCAAGACAACCACTTTTCACAACTCCTCTACTTCACAAAAGTAGTTGAACTTGACACAAAAACCAAAACAAAAAGGATAAGGAGCGGTTATTACTGAGGTAATAACTTCCAAGTCTCGAAAAAATGCTTGGGTTATCTCCCAACAAGTACTTTTCTTTAATGCCTTTAAGTTAGGCTTGAAACTTCCAAAGATGCTCACAAAGGAGATATATATCTGAAATGAAAGAGAGCATCAAGAAGCAAATAACCAACACACTTGAGTCTAACCCACTTCCTATGCATGGGGGTATCATGATAAAACGAATTGTTGAAACAAAAGGCCACAAGCATAGGAAGAAAAAACAAATGCAACTTTAAAGCCTTTAACATAAAACGGGGAAACTTAACATCATTGAGATGCATAAAACCATGTTTCCCTCTCTCAAAATAGCTTTCAGTAGAACTTTGAATAAAGTTTACAATATAACTGTCACTGGAAACAACTTTGTCATCAGAATAAGCATACTTAGAGTCACCAAAACGAGGTCCAAGGTCATAGACTGGAGCAGGTTGTTCCATCCTGAAATCTCTTTATTAGGCAAGCTATTTTCACAAGGAGCTTTAGCAAATTTGGAAAAGTTAAACTCATAAGAATCTCCATCAAACTTAGTTAAAACTTTTTCCTTCTTACAATCAATAATAGCTCCACAAGTGTTCAAGAAAGTTCTACCAAAAATTATGGGACAAGTTTTGCTAGCTGCTGAATTAAGCACTAGAAAATCAGCAGGATACTTAATCTTACCACAAAGAACCTCCACATCTCTTACAATGCCAATGAGGCAAATGGTTTCCTTGTTAGAAAGGTGAATAACCACATCAATGTCCTCAAGCTCACAAGGACCAATCTCATGCATAATTTCCCTGTAAAGCTCATAAGAAATAGCACTAGAACTAGCACCAATATCACATAAACCATAGTAGCAATAATCACCAATTTTAACAGAAAGCACATGAACACTAGCTTTTCTAGCCTTACTAGGATGAGAGATAATATTAGAAGCGTCTTCACAAAAGACAATGTGCTCATCCTCTATATTTATAGTGATAGGGTCTTTCACAATAGCTACCACTGGTTCGTCACTCAAATGCTTACCAGGCTCCATAGTTTTCATTGTACCTTTGATATTTGCACTAATAATCATAGAATACTCCTTTACCTTAGTTGGGAAAGGCATTTTCTCAACATGGGGTTCAGACACAATATGATTAGTAGTACAAACTTGAGTACTTCTAATAGGAACATGACTAACAACATCTTTATAAGGAGCATGGTACTTATTACACTTCTTCTTGGGAATTTCTATGTAAGAGACAAAGGCCTTAAAACAGTTGGCAATACTTTGGGAATCAAGACCAAACTCATTGCTAATATCACGGAAGTCATCAGTTCCCATAAAAGATTTAATGCAATCATAATCATAGTTTATACCTGACTTTCTTCCTTTGTCATTCTCCCAAGCTTCAGTGTTCTCTTGAATACGGTCTAGAAGATCCCATTTAGTGTCTTACTTCAAACGTGTGAATGACCCAACACAAGAAGCATCTAGTAGATCTTTATCATGAAGATAAAGCCTAGCATAAAAGTTATTGAGAATAATATTGTTAGGGAGTTCATGAATAGGATATTTAAGCATTAGTAACTTCAATCTCCCCCAAGCTTGAGCTGTACTCTCTCCATCAAGAGGCCAAAATTTATATATAAGATTTCTATCCTTATGAATCTCACTGGGAGGATAAAATTTAGAGTAAAAGAGAGATGCCATCTCCTCCCATTCCATGGATTGTCCATTCTTCAGCTCTCCCTTTTAAGGATATGGAGACTAACTTCTTCTACACATGTCCAGTTGTGATACCTTCACACTTAAACAACCTGTATAATTCATGCATAAAAAGCAAGTGATCGCCGGGATGGACAGTTCCATCCTCAAAATAAAAATTATCCATAACACCATTAACAACATTTGTAGGTATCTTAAAAGGATCTATCTCAACAGGAGGTGATTCATCTACTACCCTAGCAGTGGTAATAGTTTTCCCAAACAGAAAACCAAGTGGGTTATCCATATTCTAAACAAATTAACAAGAAGTAACAAAATCAATACTCATAGTAAAAGTTTCCTTTACTAGTTCCACTCTTCAATAGCGCTTCTGTCATATCCCAAAATTCTCCTAATTTTGGAATGTGAAATAAATAAATAAGTTTGATTGATTGTTTGACTATGTTGAAAATTCTCAAAGAGAAGAAACTTTTTGAATAGAAAATCCTCTCAACCTTGAATTCAAAATCTTATATTCTTTTGCTATGACCTAAGTAGCCATATAGGCAAAAGGGCATGGATTGATTATGGATTGTAGAATTGGTGTGCAAGATTTAAAAATGAAAATCATGAAGCATTCATAAGCATTTCATTACATCCATGCAAGGTTCTTACAAACTGAATCCAAATCCTGGTATCTAAATCCTATAGTTAATTCACCCAAATGTTTCGTAAGGGTAATTAAATTGACTTATTAAAACCCATTGTTGCTAAGGTATAAATGTCACATCCCAAGATTTTCCAAATCTTGTAATGTGAAAAGTAAATGAATAAAATAAAACTTTGTTTGATTTTTAGAGTGAAAAGAAACTTTTTGAATCCAAATGGAAACCTTCAAACCAATTTGGATCAAGTTAAATCCTAAAAGGATTTAAAAAGATAAACATTTAATAAAAGGAAAATAAAAATATTTGGAATTTCTATTTTGAATCTTTTAATAAAAGGATTTGGTTTTCAAAAGAAAAGGTGGTTTTATAAATAAAGATTATTTTATAAGCCAAATTAAAACTTGGCCAAAGCCTTGGAAATAGAATATTTCTATTTGATAAAAATGGTAAAGGTTTATTTAAAATAAATTAATAAGGATTTCATATCCAATTTTTTATAAATAAAGGTTTTACTATTTTAATTAACCATCAAAACTTATTTATTTATTTCAAATAAGTTTTCCAAGTATTTTATATTCCCAAATAAAACCTACTGTTTGGTTTTTAAAATATTTAGATTTCAAATAAAGAATTTAAATAAAACAAAACCTATTTTGATTTAATAACCAGTGTCCATTTTATTTAATTATAAATGGACTCTCAAATAAAAATATTATTTTGATTTTGGAATTTTGGTTTATGTTACTGAACAGAACCAAATTCAAAGTTGTTTAGTGTGGTGATTGTTTGAATTGATTTGAATGTTGTTTGTTTGTTTGAATTTCAAAACAGAATTTAGAAATAGAAAAAGAAAAGGTTTCAGAATAGGAAAAAAATAGAATTTGGTCGACCCAACCCAGCAGCCCAACTAAGCCCAGTACCAGCCCACCTCCACTCTCCCTCTGCGAAGCGTTTTCCACCTGTTAACCGACCCGCAGAACCAATGACTGGTGGCCCCAAACCCCTCTCTCTCCCTCACTGCCAGGTAGGCCCCATAACACTGTCATCGTTTCCACCCGCCGCGACCTCTTCTCCCCCAAACCTCGCTGCTGTTCTCTGTCATTCAATCTGCGCGTAAATTCACGAGTAATGGCCGCGTTAATCTCGCCCCTGAACACGCGTACATAAGAGCCCACCTCTCCCCCTCATTTCCCCTCAAAGCCCGTATCCAGAGAGCCACCAGGCTGCCTCGAATTAGCCCTGCACTGCCGCTGTTCCGGCGAGCTTCTCCGGTGAATTCCGACAAACGCAGCAGCCTCACCTCCCTCTGCATGCAAGCTTGCTATCCAGTCCCTGGCGCACCTGCCCGTGTGCTCCACTCGCCCACGCGCGTCCCCTAGCGTCGACAAGCACGACACAGAGCGTCGCCGCCGTCTGTCTCGTCTCCGTCGAGCTCCTCCGATAAGCCTCGACCGCCCCTAGCCTTCCTATTGATTCTCACATCATCTCCAGTTCAGTCCGCGTCTAACCGCACTGGCCCATTTGCCTTGAGGTGAATCGCGTCGCCCGTCGTCAACCGTAGACGCCGTTGCAAACTCCGGCGAGCAATTGCTGCTGTCCCTGAGTGCACCTTGCCGAGCCGACCGTACATTGAGCTTCCCCAGGCCTCTGCGATCACGGTGAGCCTCTCCTCCTCTCCTCTCGCTTCCCGTTCACGCCGCTACGCTGTAGCCAGAGCGCCGCCGCCGCGCGCCACCGTCGAGCGCCGCCGATTCTTGGCTAGTGGATAGGAATCCGATTTAGATCGAAGAGACACGATTAGATCACTTAACTTTGAAAGGGTACGCGTCCTGTGCTGCACGATCTGTTTAGATCCAATGCGCCGCAGAGCCGATCCGACCGAACCGGTACCAGCGAATAGCGTTGCGACGCGTGGCCAGTTCTTATTTAAAACAGAAGTTTGAATCTGTTTAGAATATGATTTTGAAACTCTTGTAACTTTTGATCCACACGTCCAAAAATTACAAACTTTATATCGTTGGAATCAGTGGAACAAGCCCTAGCCAACCATGGAATTTGTTTAGCAAATAGTATCTGTTAGATTGTTTGTTTTTACAGAAACTTTTGTATGATTGTTTGGTTTAGAAAAAAATTGTTCAAAAATGTTTTTGAGGTTAAAACCTTTGCAAATTGGTTAGTGGTAAACTTACTGACCCTAGGAACCAACCCATGGTTTTGAAAATGAATTTGGTGAAGTTTAGTATGGATTAATTGCTTTAGCCCATTTCTAGCCAAATAAAAATATTGGTTTTTGTTATGAAAATGTTTTGGAGTAAAAACTTTGGTAAAATGTTTTGGATGAAACCTACTGACCCTAAACACCAAGTTTTGAGAAACAACAACTTATTTGGTGAAAAACTTAAAGTTGTTGCTTTGATAAAAATATTTTCCACCACATAAAATAATGATTGGATTTAAAAATGGTTTATGGACAAAACCCTTTTGCAAATGACTTTGCCACTTAGGAAAATGACCGCTTTGGACCTTACCAAGTTTAGAAGCCTAGTGGAGACCATCTTTGCAAATAGAACCACCTCTTGCATGCTTACATGCATGACTTAGATCCCATTGTTTTATATGAGTGAATTGTTTGGTTGATTATTGGTTTGGAATGCTAGTTGATATTGTGTTTGCTTGATTGATTGTAGTGAAGTTAGAAAAGTGTGAGACTAGCAAGATCAAGGAGTGAACCAACATTACCTACCAAAAAGGCAAGTGACACTATCATTCAAAGTCCTACTATTTTCATTATACTTAGTGGATTTTGAAAACATGCATGAAAAGAACTTTTATACTGATGCTATGCTAAATCCTAATAGGATTCCCTATACATTCCTTAGTGAAAACAATGTAGTTGTTACATGCTTAGCCATGCTATATTTTGAAAAGAGATACATGTTGAGATTTTATGAAGTTGAGAAAAGGACTTGTGATTTTATATAATAAAACAAGAACTCAATGAACCACCTGGGTGGCCAAGGATACTTTGAGTTTTGGATAAGTTGGCAACAAAAGGAACCATGTCTATGGCAATCACTTTGTGTTGTACTCCAAAGGAAACCACCCAGGAAACTTAGAGATTGAACATGTTTCTCCAATTGTGGCTTTCGTGTGCAACCACATGCTATTATGGCTCTGGCTTAGTCAACTACATTGGGAAGACCCATGCATTGTCTTCAGGCTACTGGACATGAGGACCTGGAATCCTACATGGGTACTTGAAGACAAGCTAGCAATGGTGTATGGGAGGACCCTCTGGAAAGACTTCGTCACATTCTCAATCTGTCGGTACTCCATCTTGGTGAGCACTAATCCAGTGGCCACTGGTGGCAAAAGGATGGGATTGTGACATGTGGGTAAAGTGTACTCCTTCTGCAGAAGATAATAAAATCTAAGTACTTAGCCGTGTCCCCGGTTATGGACAATACTGAGCAACTAAAGTTTGAAGATATGGGAGATCTCGACATTCTAATTTCTAAAAGAAAACTTTTAAAAACTTGATGCACTTGGGGGTACCAAGGAACTCAAGAGACTTTGATAAAACTTGATGTACTTGGGGGTACCAAGGAACTCAAGAGATTTTGATGAAAACTTGATGCACTTGGGGTTACCAAGGAGCTCAAGAGACTTTGATAAAACTTGATGTACTTGGGGGTACCAAGGAACTCAAGAGATTTTGATGAAAACTTGATGCACTTGGGGTTACCAAGGAGCTCAAGAGATTTTGATAAAACTTGATGCACTTGGGGTTACCAAGGAGCTCAATGGATTTTTTTTGACAAGGACTTGAACACTTGGGATTTTACCAAGGAGTTCAAGGGATTTTGAAAAGGAGTTTTGACAAAGGAAAACAAAACCATTTGAAAAGATAGGATAAAGTATTGCTTTCTGCAAATGAGCCTTAAACCATACTTAGCCAAAATGCATGTAAAGATAGGACCCACTCATATTATACTTAGTAGTGAAACTTTCCAATACAATTCAAATGTATTGACCCTTGTGGCTGTAACTTGTAATGTTGCAGGTTTGATTGATTTTAGTGAAGATTGATTGATTAGGATTACAAAGACTGCAACCAACATCTGCCTGTGGCACTTTGAAGATGAAGGACCCATGACTATAGTTATTCCACTGCAATGTAATGTAATAGCCAAATGAGCTATGTAAGATGTAATAAAATTATGTTATTCCTGGTTATAAAGTTATATTATGACCTTTGTTTCTTGATATTACATCTTAACTGTGGATGCTAGCTATTGATCCAGGGACTAGCATTGTAAACATAGGGGACTCCACCTTATATTTGTGTAAAGGTTGGGACACTCCCTCTACAAATGGTATCAGAGCATTGTGTTGCATGTAGGATTTGTAAACCTAGGATTGGACAAAAACGCTTAGAGAAATAGGAGTTGTGTTTGTTCCAAAACTTATTTACAAACAAACTTGTAAACACTTTCCTCAACCATTTTGGTTTCAACTCTACATCTCTTCTATTTCAAACTTGATGGAAAACCTACCCCATGACCAAAGACTACACCATGTGCAAAGGACTTCTTCAACTCTAATGACTTCAACATCTTCAACTCTAATGACTTCAACATCTTCAGCATATTCCCCAAGGACTTCCAACTGGGATACCACTAAGGACTACAAGTGAGACAAGGAACTCTTGCTCAAGATTTGGAGACTAAGGGAATGCAAAAGTTAGAAGGAGCCTACATCATTTGAAGTATTGCAACCAAGAAGTTTTTCTCAAGGAAACCATGATCTCATACAAGAAGAATCATGAAGGAAGGAAAGATCACAAGTGAACCATATAGATGGACCACCATATTTTAGTTAAGACAAACACACCAACTTATGGGGTGTAACAAAAATATTTTGTTGCCTAAGTATGTGCTTGAACTTTGTTGTTGAGTGAAAAGTTGTTTGTGATTGCATGCACATTGCTTTTGTGAATTGTGATGTGTGTGATTAGAATTGATTCCTTAGAAATATCTTGCCTATTCTAATCTCCCTTCAAACCCAAACAGATGACTACTCCAAAAGACTCCAACATCAAGGTTGATGACACCAACACCAACCAAGAGGACAACATGAAAGAGCTCATAGCAACCCAGAACTAGTTGAACCAAGTGACAGCTCAATTCATAGCTAACACTAGTGGAGAAGATCCAACCCTGCAAGGATTTTTGGAAACTCAAGGCCAATTGATGCTTAAGGTGACTGATCAAATGATAAATATGGAAGAAAGCTATTCCAAAAGAGTCTTTGACAACAAGGATGACAGAAATGTTATTCTAGATGGAGCCCCAGCTTGCATCATTTGTGGAGACAAGGATCATACTTCCAAGGAGCATGGAGATCAATGCCCCAACTGTGAAAAGAAACATCCTATTGGACAATGTCCCACTTCTCAAGCTACTTGCTACCTATGTGAAGGAAACAACCATGTTCCTATCCAATGCCCCATCTATTCCATTGTTGAACAAAGGAAACAAGGTGGAGTGAAACAAATGATTGCAAATCATCAAGAAGGATCCAAGTCTACCAAGAAGGTTGATGACAAAGGAAAAGGACCACTTATACCTCCAAACAAAACAACCCAATTCAAAGGACCAAAGAAACCCAAGAAGCAAAAGAAGGACAAAAGCCAGGTGCAATGTCATAAATGTAAAGAAATGGGACACTACTCCAGTGAATGCCCAGAGAACTAGAAGAATAAGGAAATTAGCCAAGTGGTGTGCAACAACTGCAAAGATCTAGGCTACTATGTATCAACTTGTCCACAAGAGCCATATAAAGAACTCAAAGACATCAACTGTTTCAATTGCAAGAACCTAGGACATTATGCAAGCAACTGTCCAGAAAAGATGAAGAACAAGTTGAACAAGCCTATGGAGAAACTCAACCTTGGCCCATGAGTCAAGTGTGGAAACAAAGGACACAATGCAGATGTTTACCCAAAAGAGCTTCCCCAAGATCTCAAGCAAGCCAACTTGTAATTTTTGTTTGAAAATTTTAAGGGTGGTAGTACCCTAGTTGTTTTGAGCCTACTTGTAACCCTAGCCTTCCCAAATCTCGGGACGAGATTTATTTTAAGGGTGGTAGCCTGTCACATCCCAAGATTTTCCAAATCTTGTAATGTGAAAAGTAAATGAATAAAATAAAACTTTGTTTGATTTTCAGAGTGAAAAGAAACTTTTTGAATCCAAATGGAAAACTTCAAACCAATGTGGATCAAGTTAAATCCTAAAAGGATTTAAAAAGATAAACATTTAATAAAAGGAAAATAAAAATATTTGGAATTTCTATTTTGAATCTTTTAATAAAAGGATTTGGTTTTCAAAAGAAAAGGTGGTTTTATAAATAAAGATTATTTTATTATCCAAATTAAAACTTGGCCAAAGCCTTGGAAATAGAATATTTCTATTTGATAAAAATGGTAAAGTTTATTTAAAATAAATTAATAAGGATTTAATATCCAATTTTTTATAAATAAAGGTTTTACTATTTTAATTAACCATCAAAACTTATTTATTTATTTCAAATAAGTTTTCCAAGTATTTTATATTCCCAAATAAAACCTACTGTTTGGTTTTGAAAATATTTAGATTTCAAATAAAGAATTTAAATAAAACAAAACCTATTTTGATTTAATAACCAGTGTCCATTTTATTTAATTATAAATGGACTCTCAAATAAAAATATTATTTTGATTTTGGAATTTTGGTTTATGTTACTGAACAGAACCAAATTCAAAGTTGTTTAGTGTGGTGATTGTTTGAATTGATTTGAATGTTGTTTGTTTGTTTGAATTTCAAAACAGAATTTAGAAATAGAAAAAGAAAAGGTTTCAGAATAGGAAAAAAATAGAATTTGGTCGACCCAACCCAGCAGCCCAACTAAGCCCAGTACCAGCCCACCTCCACTCTCCCTCTGCGAAGCGTTTTCCACCTGTTAACCGACCCGCAGAACCAATGACTGGTGGCCCCAAACCCCTCTCTCTCTCTCTCCCTCACTGCCAGGTAGGCCCCATAACACTGTCATCGTTTCCACCCGCCGCGACCTCTTCTCCCCCAAACCTCGCTGTCGTTCTCTGTCATTCAATCCGCGCGTAAATTCACGAGTAATGGCCGTTAATCTCGCCGACGCTGCATATAAGAGCCCACCTCTCCCCCTCATTTCCCCTCAAAGCCCGTATCCAGAGAGCCACCAGGCTGCCTCGAATTAGCCCTGCACTGCCGCTGTTCCGGCGAGCTTCTCCGGTGAATTCCGACAAACCGCAGCCGCGCCTCACCTCCCTCTGCATGCAAGCTTGCTATCCAGTCCCTGGCGCACCTGCCCGTGTGCTCCACTCGCCCACGCGCGTCCCCTAGCGTCGACAAGCACGACACAGAGCGTCGCCGCCGTCTGTCTCGTCTCCGTCGAGCTCCTCCGATAAGCCTCGACCGCCCCTAGCCTTCCTATTGATTCTCACATCATCTCCAGTTCAGTCCGCGTCTAACCGTACCGTCCATTTGCCTTGAGGTGAACTGCGTCGCCGTCGTCAACCGAGCCGCCAGACTGTTGCAAACTCCGGCGAGCAATTGCTGCTCCCCTGTGCACCTTGCCGAGCCGAACATTGAGCTTCCCAGGCCTCTGCGATCACGGTGAGCCTCTCCTCCTCCTCTCGCTTCCATTCACGCTCTCTGGCCGTGAGCCATATCACCATCGGCCGCCGATTCTTGGCTAGTGGATAGGAACCCTCTGATTTAGATCGAAGAGACACGATTAGATCACTTAACTTTGAAAGGGTATGCAGCGTCACATGCACGATCTATTTAGATCCAACGCGCCGCAGAGCCGATCCGACCGAACCGGTACCAGCGAATAGCGTTGCGACGCGTGGCTAGTTCTTATTTAAAACAGAAGTTTGAATCTTTTTAGAATATGATTTTGAAACTCTTGTAACTTTTGATCCACACGTCCAAAAATTACAAACTTTATATCGTTGGAATAAGTGGAACAAGCCCTAGCCAACCATGAAATTTGTTTAGCAAATAGTATCTGTTAGATTGTTTGTTTTTACAGAAACTTTTGTATGCTTGTTTGGTTTAGAAAAAAATTGTTCAAAAATGTTTTCGAGGTTAAAACCTTTGCAAATTGGTTAGTGGTAAACTTACTGACCCTAGAAACCAACCCATGGTTTTGAAAATGAATTTGGTGAAGTTTAGTATGGATTAATTGGTTTAGCCCATTTCTAGCCAAATAAAAATATTGGTTTTTGTTATGAAAATGTTTTGGAGTAAAAACTTTGGTAAAATGTTTTGGATGAAACCTACTGACCCTAAACACCAAGTTTTGAGAAACAACAACTTATTTGGTGAAAAACTTAAAGTTGTTGCTTTGATAAAAATATTTTCCACCACATAAAATAATGATTGGATTTAAAAATGGTTTATGGACAAAACCCTTTTGCAAATGACTTTGCCACTTAGGAAAATGACCGCTTTGGACCTTACCAAGTTTAGAAGCCTAGTGGAGACCATCTTTGCAAATAGAACCACCTCTTGCATGCTTACATGCATGACTTAGATCCCATTGTTTTATATGAGTGAATTGTTTGGTTGATTATTGGTTTGGAATGCTAGTTGATATTGTGTTTGCTTGATTGATTGTAGTGAAGTTAGAAAAGTGTGAGACTAGCAAGATCAAGGAGTGAACCAACATTACCTACCAAAAAGGCAAGTGACACTATCATTCAAAGTCCTACTATTTTCATTATACTTAGTGGATTTTGAAAACATGCATGAAAAGAACTTTTATACTTATGCTATGCTAAATCCTAATAGGATTCCCTATACATTCCTTAGTGAAAACAATGTAGTTGTTACATGCTTAGCCATGCTATATTTTGAAAAGAGATACATGTTGAGATTTTATGAAGTTGAGAAAAGGACTTGTGATTTTATATAATGAAACAAGGACTCAATGAACCACCTGGGTGGCCAAGGATACTTTGAGTTTTGGAGAAGTTGGCAACAAAAGGAACCATGTCTATGGCAATCACTTTGTGTTGTGCTCCAAAGGAAACCACCCAGGAAACTTAGAGATTGAACATGTTTCTCCAATTGTGGCTTTCGTGTGCAACCACATGCTATTATGGCTCTGGCTTAGTCAACTACATAGGGAAGACCCATGCATTGTCTTCAGGCTACTGGACATGAGGACCTGGAATCCTACATGGGTACTTGAAGACAAGCTAGCAATGGTGTATGGGAGGACCCTCTGGAAAGACTTCGTCACATTCTCAATCTGCCGGTACTCCATCTTGGTGAGCACTAATCCAGTGGCCACTGGTGGCAAAAGGATGGGATTGTGGCATGTGGGTAAAGTGTACTCCTTCTGCAGAAGATAATAAAATATGAGTACTTAGCCGTGTCCCCGGTTATGGACAATACTGAGCAACTAAAGTTTGAAGCTATGGGAGATCTCGACATTCTAATTTCTAAAAGAAAACTTTTTTAAAAACCTGATGCACTTGGGGGTACCAAGGAACTCAAGAGACTTTGATAAAACTTGATGTACTTGGGGGTACCAAGGAACTCAAGAGATTTTGATGAAAACTTGATGCACTTGGGGTTACCAAGGAGCTCAAGAGACTTTGATAAAACTTGATGTACTTGGGGGTACCAAGGAACTCAAGATATTTTGATGAAAACTTGATGCACTTGGGGTTACCAAGGAGTTCAAGAGATTTTGATAAAACTTGATGCACTTGGGGTTACCAAGGAGCTCAAGGGATTTTTTTTTGATAAGGACTTGAACACTTGGGATTTTACCAAGGAGTTCAAGGGATTTTGAAAAGGAGTTTTGACAAAGCAAAACAAAACCATTTGAAAAGATAGGATAAAGTATTGCTTTCTGCAAATGAGCCTTAAACCCTACTTAGCCAAAACGCATGTAAAGATAGGACCCACTCATATTATACTTAGTAGTGAAACTTGCCAATACAATTCAAATGTATTGACCCTTGTGGCTGTAACTTGTAATTTTGCAGGTTTGATTGATTTTAGTGAAGATTGATTGATTAGGATTACAAAGTCTACAACAAACATCTGCCTGTGGCACTTTGAAGACGAAGGACCCATGATTATAGTTATTCCGCTGCAATGTAATGTAATAGCCAAATGAGCTATGTAAGATGTAATAAAATTATGTTATTCCTGGTTATAAAGTTATATTATGACCTTTGTTTCTTGATATTACATCTTAACTGTGGATGCTAGCTATTGATCCAGGGACTAGCATTGTAAACACAGGGGACTCCACCTTATATTAGTGTAAAGGTTGGTACACTCCCTCTACAATAAATTATTGATAATTATATCCTAAAGAGATCCAATTAATACTACAAAATTTTAGAAACGAAATTGAGCTCATTTGGAGCTAGTATGAAAAAGTTATGAAATAAATACAAACACATAAAGATATAAATAAAATGGAATATACAAGGATTTATAAATCCACTACTTCCAAACCTGTAAAAAGATTACAAATTTGATCCTATAATGATCTATTCGATTTTAGAAAAATTTAGAAACAAGAATCATGTCATTTGGAGTTCGTATGCAAAAGATATGAGGAAAATAAGTAAATAGAAAAAGAAAAAAGATTTTTTTCCAACGGGACGGCCCACCCGGACAGAGCCAGCCGGCCAGGCCACGCGTACATGATCGATCGCTTGGTTGCTTTAAAAAGCGTGCAAAATCTGTTTTGTTAGACCTATCTCTACTCAAACTCTTATAACTTTTTATCTACAACTCCGAATCAACTTTTGTTTGTTTCTACTTGTTCCCTACTCCAAAACCTATATCTACACCGTCCCAAACCTCCATATAATCTTGTGGAGCCACAATTGTATGAGTTTCCCTTCTCGAAATCCCGAATCTACACATGCCCGAATCTTATTTCGCTTTTTAACCCATCTAGACTTTGTCGTTTGCCTTCGGTCAAAAAAAGAAAGTTGTAGGAATCGTCGAAATCTTTCAATCCCGACAAATCTCACCTCTTTTCATCCACCACAGCCGTAGAATTTCGTATCGCAATATTTCAGATCTTACGGTGTAAATCAAAGATGTACTCGCGCTCGTTTCTTCAAATCCAAATTCCTTTCATGAGAAGGTAGGAATAATGATTCCCCAGAACTTTCATGTTCTGAGTTTTTCAATTTGACCTACGGATTTGTCTCTCTAACACAGATCTATTTCTTGTCTATTCTGAGTCTAAATCAGGTCAATCTCTTCTTCTAGCCACCGGATCCTATCCAGACGGTCGAGATCCAATCAAACCGGTGTGTGCCATGTAGTCATCCCGGTCAGTTTCCTCATCAACACCACGTCAACATCAGGTCAACATCTAGTCCCAGTCAGCATGCAAAGTCAACCTGTCCAGTCAGCGGAATATTCCCTGGAATATTCCGTTCGAATTTAAAATTGCATATTATAGATCTAACTTGTAAAATTAATTCGAAATTCATCACACGTCCAAAAATTGCGTATAATATATCAAATTGAAGATAATTTTACGTAAAATCATCTTATCAGAATAGATCCAAATTTTACTGTACGTGGTTACTGCAGTAATTTAATTAGTTTTAATGGTCTTTTAGGTTAATAAATTCATAAGAAATTATCTGTAACTCCAAAAAATATGAATAATATATCAAATTGAAGCTACTGTAATGTACTTTAATAATATCTGGTTGTATCTAGCCTTTGCAGATTATTTAACCCGTAGCAATTTAATTAGTTTGAATGGCTTTATAAATCATTAAATTCATAGTAAATTAATTGCTTGTCACAAAAATATAAATGATATACCTATGAATCTGGTTCCATGTAGATCATCAATATGCAATTAGTTCAGCATTTTACTGTAAGGTTTTGCCGTTAAGATTTAAATGGTTTAATGGCCTATTTAGAGTAATAAATTCATAAGAAAATAAATACTATTCAGAAAATTACAAATAATATGTCCCTGAAATCACAATTCCGTGGAGATTACAGATATAATTTTAGTTTGATTTTTAGACAACAGAAACTATATGAATCATTGAAAACCCATTAAACACTATTTAAATCATACAAAAGATCTATAACTCCGATTAGGGTGAATCCAAGTGCTAAGGTTTTGTATTGATAATATCTATACAGAGAAATTGCATGACAAATTATTTGGTACCGTTAAAACAGAAATTCATATAGAAATATTTAAACCCATTGAAATAGTGTTTTAATCATAGGAAAATATCTATAACTCCTTTTTAGGTGATTCAAATTGCCACTGTCTCTAAATTGCATTACCTCTATCCAGTAGCATCTAGTTCACAATTTAATACGACATAAACATATTTAGTTCAATTAAAGTGGTATACACCATATTATATCGATACAACTTTAGTAATAAAAGCTTTAGTGCATTAAATGACTTTCCACATGCATCATGTAATCTAACTATGTTCAGAACTAAAGTAACAACCATTGTGACTTATTAAATTGTCATGCATGCATCTGTTCATCATTGTTTTCTTGTAATGTTGCACTGTTATATGTTTGCAATGTTTTGAATGGTGTTTGTTGTGTTTCCTTCAAACGTTAGATTGCGAGGAGTGCAACTACTATGATTGCAAGTATTGTGGTTATGACGAGTGCAACCACTATATATATGAGGATTGTGAGAATTATCTAATCGACTACATCTACAACAAAGGAAAGTGGTGCTATCTTGGTCATAAATGTCCTATTGTTTTCCTATGCATTGTAGATGTTTTGTAGAATTGCATATGTAGGAATTGATGTGTATATGCTATGCTATGTCCCATATTATTCCCTAGTATTCCTTGTTTATGAGCCATCGTATTGGTAGATTGCTTAGCCATGCTATTTAGACGAGGAAGGGAATCACACCATGAAAAGTTATATGTTTTGAAAGGCTTATGTTTTGCTAAATGACAAACCAACATGATTTTAATGAACCACCTGGGCGGAATGGCATTGATTGGGGCGGAATGGCATTGATTGGGTCATCGAGTGTGGATTATGGTGGGGAATGCCGCCCAGGACACTGAGAAATGATTGGTTTATTTGTTTGGAAGCTTTCATGTGCAACCATGTGCCAATAATGAAATGGGCGGTTGGTTGAACTCAGTAGGTTGTGGTAACTCAAACCTGCGTATCCAGAGATGTAGATAGTGTAGGTTGGACCGGTGCGCGTCGGGATTGGGGAGCTACTTCCCGAACAGTTCCTTCTTGGACTTCTCCCTATCATCACCCAATATGAGAGTGGTGGTACGAGCTGGGCTGGCCAAGTCACATGGGTAAAGTGTACTAACCCCTGCAGGGTGTATAAACTAAGTGCTTAGCCGTGTCCCCGGTTATGGACAATTTGAGCGACCTGATACTGATGCTATGATATTTCTCACTCATCCTTATTTCTTAATTACTTAAAATTTGTTGGGTGAACATAATTGGGTAGGAGCACACAGAGTGAACCAGAGTGTCCTATTTATCGTATTGGAAAACTACTTTGTTACAAATGTTAGGATAAAACTGTTGCTTTATGCAAATGAGCCTGAACTCCAATTGGCCAAATAAGCATGTAGTTGATAGATGTAACTACCTCGGTGAATTACGCTCCTAGTTACAAGCCTGGATGAGCGTAAATGGTTAAAATAGTACGGTGGGGCCCAAATGCCACTCACAGGTAGACCTTTCGGCCGTCCTAACCATTTCCAAACATCAGGACAAGAACGGGCGGCGTGTCGGCGAAGGATCAACTACATACACAAATGAGTATGTATGCAAGCCACCATACAACAGTCCTTAGAGCCATTCCATCTAAAAGAAATAGAAATATTGCAACGCCATACGGCAAGATCCAAATTTCCTAGATAGATATAATAGTTTAGGATATCTCCTCATACATCAAACATCGTATCGGTGAGCGGAAAACAAGATCCGAAATGCGGATAAGAAGCAAATCGGCATAAGATGCCCCATAAATAAACACATCCGCCCACAGATCTCACGGATCCCGTTCGGAATCTCTACACGAATGATCGTTGTCCACATCGTCTGCTCCTCCACCCAGATCCATCTTGTGAGTGTACTGTTCATCTGAATCAAATAATTTATCGTGTGAGACCCTAGGGTACTCGGCAAGTCTTTATGCCTCTAAAGGGGACACAACACAGGTGACACAATTGCAGCAAAAGATAAACCCTAACAATTCTATAGATACTCGCTAACCATCCGCCTAACCAAAGATGAGAGGTCCGTGAATTAATAACAGTTATAACAAGAATATTAGATCCATCCTCCTCCTAAACACGAGGAAGCGGACGAACACCCCCCATCCGTTGGCAGTTTTATTATCCATTCCATGAGTGTTGCACTATTTACTAGTCAGTTACTTAGTCAAATTAAAAGCGGTACTTTAGCTATTCTTGTCTATGATCGAGAAACTGTGCTCCAAGTAGTCCATAACCGCGGACACGGCTTTCAGAAAGTTTTACCCTGCAGGGGTGCACAAATAGCAACACACACTCGATCAACCCCATTAAGCTACCCGCAACGAAGTTGGCCGGCTCCGAGACGGACTCAAGGTTTGTGTGGACGTCTATAAACGACTGGGAACCCGAAAGTGTGATTGGGCTTGTCGATACAGCGAAAACGTGTCACGATCCTAAACAGTACAGGTGCTCCTCGCACAATCATAAATAAAGCAGTAAAGCATGGCATAAGTACAGGATAGTAATAAAGCCCCAAACTAATTGTGGCCCCAAGAAATAAGAATGAATCAAGCTCTGGCTCAGGGGGGTCCCATAAGCCTCCCGGATGTGGATAGCGCGAATATTCAAGGAACATGAATCAAGTACTCGGGGTCCTATGGGACACAAGTGAGCCTGAAAAACCAAATAGCAGATATTGCTCACCGGTGCCACTTTCATTAGTTATCCCATACTACTCAGGTTAAGTTGTTTAGGTACCTCGTTATCCATCAGACACTCACATACCCTACACATGCTGTTCTACGACCCGCATGGCTCAAACAACTCCTGTAGTAATGGCTCATGGGATGGAGGAACAAGCTTCGGTGGGGTTTAAAAGTAAAGGCTATGCAGTACTTGGGATTCAGTTTAATGCGATCGCGACTCAATGATGCAAGAATAAGATAGAGGCAATAGGTACTATATGTATGCAAGCATGTGGTAGTGCTTGCCTGGCAGCTCAATTGAAGCGAGAGAAGGATCTGGGTAGTGCTCCTGGGTTTCTTGATATATCCCCTGCTCAGCGTCTATTCAAAGAAGAACCAAACAAACAAGGGCCAACGTAAATAAAGTGCACAAGCATATGAATAAGATGCGACAAGCAAACAATCATGCCATGATGAATGATGCACAATTTGCATGGCAATAATGTAGCATGGCATGGGTGTGGTGTGGAATACAAGAAATAAGCATTTTATTGAGTTTTGGTCACATTTTATACTCCAAAAAGTTGCTGTATACTTTATATTTATATGATGCATGCTGCAATACAGAACATGGAATGCATAAACAGAAAGGTCTCGTCGAGCTAATCATTTTAGACATATTATTTGTTAAATTTGGAGTTATAAAACAAAAGTTATTAATTAATTAAGGAGAAAGGGCATTTTATTGTAATTTTAATGAACTTGAAATTTAAAGTGTTCAGACAGTATTTTGAAGGGCATATTTGAATTCCTCACATTTTTCTGATTCAAAAACATATATTACATGTTTAATTTGGAATTATGATTTAAAACTTATTTTAAAACAGATTTGGGATTTGAATTTAAATGAATTTGAAAAAGATTTAAATCAAAAGCAAAAGAAATCCTTTTGTCACTCTCCGAACTAGCCAGCAGACACAGGCCGGGCCGACTGGCGGAAGACGCAGAGACCTTTCTTCACCGCATGAGCTAGCCCATGTGACAAATTTGGTGGGTTGAGGGTCCATGGCGCTGCAGCCACCGGCGATGGCGACACGTTGCGGATCCGGGAGTGCGGTGAGGTGGGAACTGGGGCTTATCTGCAAAACGAACGGAGAGGCTGACAGGTGGGGCTTGGTGGTACCGCGGGTTGAGCAGATAAAAGCTAGGGGGTTAAGCGCAAAAGGGGCCATGGCCACTGTGGATCTTCTCTGCGCCTGCGGACGGATCGGTGCTCGACCGACGCGGCGCAACGGGATTGACACGCGCACGCGCTAAGGGAAGGAACCAGCGCGGTAGGCTAACGGATGGTGACAGAGGGGCGGCGGGCGGCTAGATGAGGTTCAAACGTGGGAGCGAGCCAACGCAGTGGCCGACGGCGCGCGCAGAGCGTTCGACGAAACAAACGGCGGAGCTAGAGCGATGCGAGGCGGGCGTGTCGTGAGAAGGAGGTGCTCACCGCGAGCTCGGCGGTGGTGTTGGATCGGGCGGGGGGCGTGGCGGATCGTCGACGATCTGAGCAGCTCCGTGGCTAGGATTTTGTCGGCACGGTCCTGGCGAGCCTGGTGCTTCTCCTCCTCGCTGGCGGGTACAGGGCAAAGCAGAGGGTGGTCCTCGTTCTCCTCGATCACCTCCACGACGAGCTTGACGACCGGAACGACGAGGACGACGAGGTGCTGGCGGCGGCGGCGTCGGCTGTTGGTGGTCGGAGAGGTATGAGGGGAAGAAGGAGGCGACTCTGGGGCGGATCTGGGGACGCCAGAGAGTCGTGGGGAAGGAGGAAAAGGAGGGAGAGGGAGGAGGCCGGCTGTGGCAGGGGGTAGATAAGGTGGCTCGGTTGTCACCTTTTTCTCCTCGAGCACGTGCTCGGCTAGCCGACATGAGCAGGGGGGGGTAGATGGAGGCTGCCAGGTGGGGTCAGTGCGAGGCCAAGGAGGGTAGGCTCGGGTGGGACTGCGGGCGGGGAGAGAGCTAGAGAGAGAGAGAGAGGAGGGTGGCATGGAGCTAGGGTTGGAGTAGGAGTAGTGGCTCGGTTTAGGGCTGGTGCTAGGGTTGGGGCCTGCATGGGGAGGCTCGGCATGGTGAGAGGAGAGGGGGAGGTGAGAGGGCAAAGGTGTAACTAGGATTAGATTAGATGAGGTGAGGTGAGGGAGGTGTGGTTAGGGGTAGATGGAAAAAGAGAGAGGGGGTTTAGGGTTTAGATGAGGTGTGAGGTGATGGAGAGAGGATTAGAGAGAGAGATAGAGAGATGTGGTGGCTTTTTAGCAAGACCAAACTAGATCAAGCCAAAGGAGAGGTAGAGTGGGAGATGGGTGATTCACTCAAAAGATCAAATAAAAACAAAGGAGGTCAAAAGATGGAGATGGTTGCATGGCCCATGCAAGGGTATTAAATGCCATGTCTTAATCTTGTGAAAACAAAATAATAAGCATGGCATTATTCCTATGCATTACCCAAAATGTGGAGCAAGGCCAAGCAAAAGAATTTGTGGAAGTAGATCCATCCTATCTCCCATGAGCTAGATTAAATACCAAAAGAAAATAAAATAAGAGCTCATGGATAAAGGGATGGTGGAATTATAAGGTGGTGGCAGAGAAAGGTGATGGAGTTGAATAAAAGATATGCCCCCAACTCAACTTGGGCATTTAAACAATATATCAATAACCAAAAACAATATCAAGAGCCAAATACAATTAATAATGCATATGAGAGAAGAGCCAAACCAAAAAGGGTTTTATATGATGCTCAAATGCAAGGTGGCATGATGACATGAGCATGATATAATTATGATGCAACAATTATGTATAGGAAGTAGCATTTATATAGACTAGGCTAGTAGCATTGCAATTGTTAGACAATTGGGATGCTACAACTCTCCCCCACTAAACAAGAATCTCGCCCCGAGATTCCTAGGAAAAAGAAAACAACACAAGGAGAGGCGGGTGTTCGAACGAAGGTGACCCTCACGTTCCCAAGTTGATGAACAACGGAATGGTGCGACCACTACACCTTGCAAAACTTGCTAGACTTGTTGCGAGTCTTGCGTTTTGCTTGAGAAACAACGGGTTAGAAGAGTTGAAGGATTGTCGTGAGACAAGAAGGATAGGATGGGCATAGCTCCGGTTTTCCAAGAATCATGATAAAAGAATATAACCACTTGTGAAAGAAAAGGAGAAGATGATGTATCATGGATAAAGAAAGACACACCATTAAGATTAAAGATTTACCGATACGAGAGAGGATGAATCTTTGTCTCGCCGGAAGAAAGGAGCTAGATTGGAGAGGTTTTGAACCACTATTACAATAGCATCGTATCTTCTCTCGGATTTGAGAAAAGAAGTTCGGAAACAATATTGCCTTCAAACAATAGAGTCCCTTGATAAAACAGAAAGATTTAGTTAGACATCGTCGGATTAGATTCTTGTTGCGCCGGTAAGAACCAAGGATCACGCAATTTAGGTGCTTGTGATATAACTTCCAGAGATGGATGTGAAGCGGATCATGGTGGAATCGAGAAGCAAAGAATATGGAGGATCTGGAGTTTATTGTAGAGATACTTATTGCTTTCTTTAGCCTTGAGGCTAACGCAATAGATTTGCGGCTGATGGCATCAACCATAATTGGCTTTACCACAGAAAAAGAATTGATGAAACAAAGAGAGAGATAGTTTCCATTAATCTTGTTTGGGGATATCGAGCATCGGTAGAAAGACGAGGATAGAAAAAGGTTTGCATTTGTTTCCACCAGATAATTGAAGATTTTGATCCGTGTAGAAAGGGTGAGATCACCAACAAGAGATTATTGATTACTTTCTTCGAAAGAGCACTCCGGAAAAACAAGGACGGAAGTAAAAGTATCAAGGGATAAAGGCCACTTCTAACTTCCGTGGAATGAGTGAAATCACATTAATTCACCAATTCAATGTACAAGAGCGAATGATAAGAGTAGTGGTATGGTAGCTACTCCATCCCGCACTCAAAGCATTACTCCGCACATGAATATGAAAATCATGCAACCCAACTACCAAAACAGACTGAAGGTATTGACAAGAAGAGCTCGTGGAACTCCGTAAGAAAACAAAGATTGATGCAAACGATTCACCGGATCCAAGATAGATAAGGGTGATGATGTTGTCGTCATATCATAAGTAACCAGCCACCAGAAAGATATGAAGGAAGATTACGGAGAAGAACTGCAAGATTCAACAGCTACAGAAAAAATAGCACCAACTTGAACGAAAGGAAACAAGATCTGGAAGGTCTTCATGGACTCCGGTGGATTGAGCATAGTCGATAGAGCGAGGTGAAAGAACTCCATGTTCTTCTTGAAATGATTGATAGAGATTTAGCAGCCTTGAGGAAATCTTCAGCGGAACGACGATGATAACTTGCCAACAAGGAACAACTCCGGATTGGTTGAAGATGGAGGATGGAATTCACAATGGACTTGCTGACTCCAGAGTTGAAGTAATGTATTTAGCAGAAGGACGTGGTCGAGATATGTGACTTCAAAAAGTCAGAATTCTCACTTTGAGACTTTGCACACAGGCAGTGCTCACGAAGCTCGAGAGAAAGATACACAGATGATCTTCCATGTCCTTCCATAGATATCGAATAGGCAAGCATATTATCAACATATACCACCATGGATTAACAAGATATTCCCAGAATACCAAGTTCAAGAGGCGGGAGAACGAACAAATGCTCGAAACACTTTCTGAGCTCAACGCTCGTTGAAAGATCAACATTACGAGTAAGGATTCCTGTTGAAGAAGATCTTGTTGTAATAGATTAACTGGTCCTTCGGAAGAAAAAGAGATGTCACCTGGTTCACATTGTCGATCGGATCACCGGTTACAAAGATAAAGAGATCTTGGATAAGAACCGATGATAGCTCATACCTTAAGCAAAGCTATCAGAGACGAAAAGATGCAATTCCCTCGTATCCAGGAGAATTGTGCAGATATGGGGTTCAAAAGGATGTGCAGCATGATGGACAGATGATAGACCGCCGTAGTGCTTGGAGAAACTCTGGATTGCCAAAGATGCTTGAATATGCATAGATATGATCGCGGTGTACTCAAAATCACAGGAGATAACCGTCACCATTTGGAGGATAGTGGTGATTGCATTTTCCATATTCCACTCAAGATAAGTGTCATATAGCTATGCCAAGAACCAAATTACAATCACCAAAGATCGGATCGACACATGTTATGTAATTAGCCCAAGAGAATTGGAGATGAAATGAAACTCTAGGATTAAGCCGGTGACAAAGAACGAGTTAGCATGGACATGCTGATAAAAGGAGATAGATAATGTTTCACACACGATCGAAAAGGAGTGTGGAAGCACAGATGTATCAAAGAAATTTTTCCGCATTTTTCGCATTAAAATACCAATAGATGCAAAAACACTTATCGTAGAGATTAGCAACGATGGTCTCACGTAATGTGGAGTTGCTAGAAGGAAGGACACCCTTAAGAAGATGGCACGGTTAACAAGGAGTCGATAGATCACGCGGATTCAAAAGCCTGTCAAGATGGAATGTACCAACAGTTGATAACCAAAGGCGATAAAGATAACATGTTGGATACAACAGACAAGGAATTACACACACACACACACTCAACCTATGGTACTACGAAACCCGAACACAGAATCCTAGTTTGAATTTTAAGAAGAGGATTGAAAACGTTACACTTCCTTACCGTAAAAGGGTGGGTGGGTGGGTAAGAATAAAAGTGGAAGCAGTCCTACTCTCGCTTTTGTTTTTCCCTAGTATACATAGCTACCAAAATATTTGCTAGACTGACAACGACCATTTGGCTGAGACCCTGAAGGGCGGGATGGCTCTGATACCAATTGTAACTACCTCGGTGAATTACGCTCCTAGTTACAAGCCTGGATGAGCGGAAATGGTTAAAATAGTACGGTGGGGCCCAAATGCCACTCACAGGTAGACCTTTCGGCCGTCCTAACCATTTCCAAACATCGGGACAAGAACGGGCGGCGTAATCGGCAGGCGAAGGGATCAACTACATACACAAATGAGTATGTATGCAAGCCACCATACAACAGTCCTCAGAGCCATTCCATCTAAAAGAAATAGAAATATTGCAACGCCATACGGCAAGATCCAAATGTCCTAGATAGATATAATAGTTTAGGATATCTCCTCATACATCAAACATCAGAGTATCAGGCGGAAGCGGAAAACAAGATCCGAGTGCGGATAAGAAGCAAATCGGCATAAGATGCCCCATAAATAAACACATCCGCCTACAGATCTCACGGATCCCGTTCCTAATCTCTACACGAATGATCGTTGTCCACATCGTCTGCCTCCTCCACCCAGATCCATCTTGTGAGTGTACTGTTCATCTGAATCAAATAATTTATCGTGTGAGACCCTAGGGGTAGTCAGCAAGTCTTTATGCCTCTAAAGGGGACACAACCTGGGTGACGCAATTGCAGCAAAAGATAAACCCTAATTCTATAGATACTCGCTAACCATCCGCCTAACCAAAGATAGACGGAGGTCCGTGAATTAATAACAACAGTTATAACAGTAATATTAACAGATCCATCCTCCTCGCTAAACACCAACGAGGAAGACGAACACCCCCATCCGTTGGCGTTTTATTATCCATTCCATGAGTGTTGCACTATTTACTAGTCGATTACTTAGTCAAATTAAAAGCGGTACTTTAGTTATTCTTGTCTATGATCGAGAACTGCTCCAAGTCGTCCATAACCACGGACACGGCTTTCGGAAAGTTTTACCTGCAGGGTGCACAAATAGCAACACACACTCGATCAACCTCGGAAAACCAAAATCAAAACCCAACGAGGCATTCACGACAAAGCAATCACGATTCGAAATATTTGAGGGCACCCCATTAAGCTACCCGCAAGTTGGCAGCTCGAGATGGACTCAAGGTTTGTGTGGACGGTACAGAACGATGGGAACCCGAAAGTGTGGTGGGCTTGTCGATAAAACGTGTCACGATCCTAACAAAGATGGTGCTCGCACAATCGTAAATAAAGCAGTAAAGCATGGCATAAGTATAGGATAGTAATAAAGCCCCAAACTAATTGTGGTCCCAAGAAATAAGAATGAATCAAGCTCTGGCTCAGGGGGGTCCCATAAGCCTCCCGGATGTGGATAGCGAATATTCAAGGAACAGGAATCAAGTACTCGGGGTCCCACGGACACAAGTGAGCATGAAAAACCAAATAGCGAGATATTGCTCACCGGTGCCACTTTCATTAGTTATCCCATACTACTCAAAGTTAAGTTGTTTAGGTACCTCGTTATCCATCGACACTCACATACCCTACACATGTTGTTCTCGACCCGCATGGCTCAAACAACTCCTGTAGTAATGGCTCATGGGATGGAGGAACAAGCTTGATGGGGTTTAAAAGTAAAGGCTATGCCATTTGGGATTCAGTTTAATGCGATCGCGACTCAATGATGCAAGAATAAGATAGAGGCAATAGGTACTATATGTATGCAAGCATGTGGTAGTGCTTGTCTGGCAGCTCAGTTGAAGCGAGAGAAGGATCTGGGTAGTGCTCCTGGGTTTCTTGATATATCCCCTGCTCAGCGTCTATTCGAAGAAGAACCAAACAAACAAGGGCCAACGTAAATAAAGTGCACAAGCATATGAATAAGATGCGACAAGAAAACAATCATGCTATGATGAATGATGCACAATTTGCATGGCAATAATGTAGCATGGCATGGGTGTGGTGTGGAATACAAGAAATAAGCATTTTATTGAGTTTTGGTCACATTTTATACTCCAAAAAGTTGCTGTATACTTTATATTTATATGATGCATGCTGCAATACAAAACATGGAATGCATAAACAGAAAGGTCTCGTCGAGCTAATCATTTTAGACATATTATTTGTTAAATTTGGAGTTATAAAACAAAAGTTATTAATTAATTAAGGAGAAAGGGCATTTTATTGTAATTTTAATCAACTTGAAATTTAAAGTGTTCAGACAGTATTTTGAAGGGCATATTTGAATTCCTCACATTTTTCTGATTCAAAAACATATATTACATGTTTAATTTGGAATTATGATTTAAAAGTTATTTTAAAACAGATTTGGGGTTTGAATTTAAATGAATTTGAAAAAGATTTAAATCAAAACAGAAAACAGAAATCCTTTTTGTCACTCAGTCCAGAACTAGCCATGAACCACGGACACAGGGGGGCTGACTGGCGGAAACGACGCAGAGACCTTTCTTCACCATGGTGAGGTAGCCCATGCGGCAATTGGCTGGTGGGGTTGAGGGTCCATGGCGCGCGCAGCCAGCCAGTGGCCGACACGTTGCGGATCCGGGGAGTGCGGGCTGAAGCAGTGGAACCTGGGGGTCTTATCTGCAAAACGGACGGAGAGGCTGACAGGTGGGGCTCGGTGGTACCGCGGGTTGAGCAGATAAAAGCTAGGGGGTTAAGCGCAAAAGGGGCCACGACCACTGTGGATCTTCTCTGCGCCTGCGGACGGTTCGGTGCTCGACCGACGCGGCATGGGATTCGAAGCGCAGGCGCACGCGCTAAGGGAAGGAACCAGCGCGGTAGGCTAACGGATGGTGACAGAGGGGCGGCGGGCGGCTAGATGAGGTTCTACGCGACGCGGGAGCGAGCCAACGCAGTGGCCGACGGCGCGCGCAGAGCGTTCGACGAAACAAACGGCGGAGCTAGAGCGGTACGGCGAGGCGGAGCGTGTCAGGGAGAAGGAGGTGCTCACCGCGAGCTCGGCGGTGGTGTTGGATCGGGCGGGGGGCGTGGCGGATCGTCGACGATGCAGACGCTCCGGCGGGCTAGGATTTTTCGTCGGGCGGCGCCGGTCCTGGCGAGCCTGGTGCTTCTCCTCCTCGCTGGCGGGTACAGGGCAAAGCAGAGGGTGGTCCTCGTTCTCCTCGATCACCTCCACGACGAGCTTGACGACCGGAACGACGAGGACGACGGTAGGCTTGGCGGCGGCGTCATTGTTGGTGGTCGAGAGGTATGAGGGAAGAAGGAGGCGACTGGGCGGATCTGGACGCCTTGAGAGTCGTGGGGAAGGAGGAAAAGGAGGGAGAGGGAGGAGGCCGGCTGTGGCAGGGGGTAGATAAGGTGGCTCGGTTGTCACCTTTTTCTCCTCGAGCACGTGCTCGGCTAGCCGACATGAGCAGGGGGGGTAGATGGAGGCTGCCATGTGGGGTCAGTGCGAGGCCAAGGAGGGTAGGCTCGGGTGGGACTGCGGGCAGGGAGAGAGCTAGAGAGAGAGAGGAGGGTGGCATGGAGCTAGGGTTGGAGTAGGAGTCGTGGCTCGGTTTAGGGCTGGTGCTAGGGTTGGGGCCTGCATGGGGAGGCTCGGCATGGTGAGAGGAGAGGGGGAGGTGAGAGGGCAAAGGTGTAACTAGGATTAGATTAGATGAGGTGAGGTGGGGGAGGTGTGGTTAGGGGTAGATGGAAAAAGAGAGAGGGGGTTTAGGGTTTAGATGAGGTGTGAGGTGATGGAGAGAGGATTAGAGAGAGAGATAGAGAGATGTGGTGGCTTTTTAGCAAGACCAAACTAGATCAAGCCAAAGGAGAGGTAGAGTGGGAGATGGGTGATTCACTCAAAAGATCAAATAAAAACAAAGGAGGTCAAAAGATGGAGATGGTTGCATGGCCCATGCAAGGGTATTAAATGCCATGTCTTAATCTTGTGAAAACAAAATAATAAGCATGGCATTATTCATATGCATTACCCAAAATGTGGAGCAAGGCCAAGCAAAAGAATTTGTGGAAGTAGATCCATCCTATCTCCCATGAGCTAGATTAAATACCAAAAGAAAATAAAATAAGAGCTCATGGATAAAGGGATGGTGGAATTATAAGGTGGTGGCAGAGAAAGGTGATGGAGTTGAATAAAAGATATGCCCCCAACTCAACTTGGGCATTTAAACAATATATCAATAACCAAAAACAATATCAAGAGCCAAATACAATTAATAATGCATATGAGAGAAGAGCCAAACCAAAAAGGGTTTTATATGATGCTCAAATGCAAGGTGGCATGATGACATGAGCATGATATAATTATGATGCAACAATTATGTATAGGAAGTAGCATTTATATAGACTAGGCTAGTAGCATTGCAATTGTTAGACAATTGGGATGCTACAATAGATCTGTTGTTAACCACTTTAGCCTACTTGCCATACATTCAATGTATTGACCATTCGTGGCTGCAACATTTCATGTTGCAGGTTATATCGTATCTGAGTGATCGTTCATAGGTCGCGAGACTTCACTCAACAATTGTTCGCCTGTGGCACATTTGAAGGATGGAGATATACCTTGTATTCGTTTTCCGCTGTGTACTTGTATAAATAATTTAAATTCTGGATCATATTCGATGTATTTATGATGCACAGTTATATTTGGTATCATTTTGTACTGTGTGTGTCAGTGAACCGATCCAGGGATTGGCACTATACACATGAACTCAACCTTATCAGGCGAGGGTGTTACATGATGGTATCAGAGTTGTGTGTTGACTGTAGGATCGTGACCTTAGAAATAGATTAGCAATAGAAGACCTCTATTAGGAGAACTATCATATTTTGTACTTATTAGAGTTCTTATATTCCTTGTCTATCATTTTCCAACACCCCTCCTTGTTCAAACTTGTAGATGTCCATTCATTGGATTAGTAGAAGGAGTGATCTACCATAAAAACTACAAGAATTGGAAAATGTTATTAGTAGTTTTCTATAAAGAAAATCACTATATGAGAGTTGGCCTACAATTAAAGAACAAATAACATGACATAAATGAACATCTCACCAAATTTGGGTAGGTCTGGACCACCATATTTTATATCTTTAGGAGATCATCGCTATCGTGTTAGCATATTGTTCTTAACAACTTATGTGGTATGACAATATAGGTTGCTTGCTTGTTTGTACTGAACCATATCGTGTGATGCCTTGTTTAGGATCTGTTGTTTTGGAACTCTAAAGTTGCTGGAGTTTTCGTGTGGTTTTAAAATTATTTTAATGGTGTGAATTGATTGAAATTCGTGGGATTACTGCTGCAGTTTTCTGCCTGACCTGTTGTACCGCGTGATTTTTCATATTTTATTGGTAACTCAGAAAAATCTAAAAAAATAGTATCTGGAGCGTAATTACCTGTAGTACATGCACAAAAATTGGATAATTTTCCTGACGAGTTTATATTGGTATTAAAAATTCGTGAAGTCTGCTGTACCGTTTTGATAGATTTTGTTTATTACTTATAGGTTGCTCTATTTTACTCTAGTATTGTTCCCAATGCTTTCAAACTATTTTGTGGTTATATACTACTAAGTTTAGACCTCTGTATTATTGTTATGCAAGTGCTTTCTTGTGTGTTGATTTCTTATAATTGTTTCCTTGTTTGTGACATTGATTGCTTCATATAGTTATGGGTAGGATTATTTTCTTAGTCGTTTCTTTCCTATAGAATCTATCCTTCCCTATCTTGAACCCTTGGAGATATAATGATGTGTTAAGTGGAAGGTTTGACAACACAATGCATTTAGAAAGGAGAAAGCTTTATCTAATAGAAAAAAAAGAGATGTGGGAGTATGAAGTGTTGAAATGATGTTATGTAGTAGATTACGCAACCTGAAAGTTGAAGTATCGATAGTTTAGTTTTAGTAGTAGCTTTATTGATTGAATACATGGGAGTATACATAGAGCATTAGTTCGTGCCCATGGAAACATTCTTCAAGGAAAGTGAGAATGCCCGAGTGATAGAAAAACGTGATTCACCTATCCTCATACAGGGTAATGATTTGGGTGCAGGATGGATTGATCACCATTCCTACTACTCTTATTATTCGCTCTTGTACTGTTGGCTTTGCGAATCTTGAGTGTATTTTCGACCTTAGCAAAGAGCCGACATTAAGCCTAGACCTTAGAATGGTATATTTCCTCCTTTATAAAAGCACCCAGTGCTTAGCGTAGGAATATACAGTAAGAATGAATCTCAACCATGATTAATGGGTACCGTGAAGTAAACGTTCCCTATTTGCCCACCATGAGAGTTTTGCTAGTTTAAGAAGTGCTTTCTCGAAAACTATCAATCATGATGTTTAGAATGTGCTAGAGACATTGTGCCAATAAATGTCTAAAGGAGAATCAATTGAAGCCAAGTGAATCCTTGAGAAGTGACCTAGTCATATTTATTTTAAGGGCGGTAGCAACCTAATGGATCCCGAACCTTTCTTTCTTTCTAGCCTTCCCAAATCTCGGGACGAGATTTGTTTTAAGGGTGGTAGTCTGTCACATCCAAAAATTCTCCTAATTTTGGAATGTGAAATAAATAAATAAGTTTGATTGATTGTTTGACTATGTTGAAAATTCTCAAAGAGAAGAAACTTTTTGAATAGAAAATCCTCTCAACCTTGAATTCAAAATCTTATATTCTTTTGTTATGACCTAAGTAGCCATATAGGCAAAAGGGCATGGATTGATTATGGATTGTAGAATTGGTGTGCAAGATTTAAAAATGAAAATCATGAAGCATTCATAAGCATTTCATTACATCCATGCAAGGTTCTTACAAACTGAATCCAAATCCTGGTATCTAAATCCTATAGTTGATTCACCCAAATGTTCCTAAGGGTAATTAAATTGACTTATTAAAACCCACTATTGCTAAGGTATAAATTATTGATAATTATATCCTAAAGATATCCAATTAATACTACAAAATTTTAGAAACAAAATTGAGCTCATTTGGAGCTAGTATGAAAAAGTTATGAAATAAATACAAACACATAAAGATATAAATAAAATGGAATATACAAGGATTTATAAATCCACTACTTCCAAACCTGTAAAAATATTACAAATTTGATCCTATAATGATCTATTCGATTTTAGAAAAATTTAGAAACAAGAATCATGTCATTTGGAGTTCGTATGCAAAAGATATGAGAAAAAAAAGTAAATAGAAAAAGGAAAAAGAATTTTTTTTCCAACGGGCCGGCCCACCCGGACCGAGCCAGCCGGCCAGGCCACGCGTACAGGATCGATCGCTTGGTTGCTTTAAAAAGCGTGCAAAATCTGTTTTGTTAAACCTATCTCTACTCAAACTCTTATAACTTTTTATCTACAACTCCGAATCGACTTCCGTTTGTTTCTACTTGTTCCCTACTCCAAAACCTATCTCTAAAATGTCCGAAACCTCCATATAATCTTGTGGAGCCACAGCTGTATGAGTTTCCCTTCTCGAAATCCCGAATCTATACATGCCCGAATCTTATTTCGCTTTTTAACCCATCTAGACTTCGTCGTTTGCCTTCGGTCAAAAAACGAAAGTTGTAGGAATCTTCTAAATCTTTCAATCCCGACAAACCTCACCTATTTTCATCCACCACAGCCGGAGAATTTCGTATCGCAATATTTCAGATCTTACGGTGTAAATCCAAGATGTACTCGCGCTCGTTTCTTCAAATCCAAATTCCTTTGATGAGAAGGTAGGAATAATGATTCCCCATAACTTTCATGTTCTGAGTTTTTCAATTTGACCTACGGATTTGTCTCTCTAACACAGATCTATTTCTTGTCTATTCTGAGTCTAAATCGGGTCAATCTCTTCTTCTAGCCACCGGATCCTATCCAGACGGTCGAGATCCAATCAAACCGGTGTGTGCCATGTCGTCATCCCGGTCAGTTTCCTCATCAACGCCACGTCAATATCAGGTCAACATCTAGTCCCAGTCAGCATGCAAAGTCAACCTGTCCAGTCAGCGGAATATTCCCTGGAATATTCCGTTCGAATTTAAAATTGCATATTATATATCTAACTTGTAAAATTCATTCGAAATTCATAACACGTCCAAAAATTGCGTATAATATATCAAATTGAAGATAATTTTACGTAAAATTATCTTATTAGAATAGATCCAAATTTTACTGTAAGTGGTTACTGCAGTAATTTAATTAGTTTTAATGGTCTTTTAGGTTAATAAATTCATAAGAAAGTATCTGTAACTCCGAAAAATATGAATAATATATCAAATTGAAGCTACTATAATGTAATTTAATAATATCTGGTTGTATCTAGCCTTTGAAGATTATTTAACCCGTAGCAATTTAATTATTTTTAATGTCTTTATAAATCATTAAGTTCATAGTAAATTAATTGCTTGTCACAAAAATATAAATGATATACATATGGAAAGCTGGTTCCATGTAGATCATCAATATGCAATTAGTTCAGCATTTTACTGTAAGGTTTTGCCGTGAAGATTTAAATGGTTTAATGGCCTATTTATAGTAAAAAAATCATAAGAAAAAAAATACTATTCAGAAAATTACAAATAATATGTCCCTGAAATCACAATTCCGTGGAGATTACAGATATAATTTTAGTTTGATTTTTAGACAGCAGAAACTATATGAATCATTTAAAACCCATTAAACACTATTTAAATCATACAAAAGATCTATAACTCCGATTAGGGTGAATCCAAGTGCTAAGGTTTTGTATTGACAATATCTATACAGAGAAATTGCATGACAAATTATTTGGTACCATTAAAACAGAAATTCATAAAGAAATATTTAAACCCATTGAAATAGTGTTTTAATCATAGGAAAATATCTATAACTCCTTTTTAGGTGATTCAAATTGCCACTGTCTCTAAATTGCATTACCTCTATCCAGTAGCATCTAGTTCACAATTTAATACGACATAAACATATTTAGTTCAATTAAAGTGGTATACACCATATTATATCGATACAACTTTAGTAATAAAAGCTTTAGTGCATTAAATGACTTTCCACATGCATCATGTAATCTAACTATGTTTAGAACTAAAGTAACAACCATTGTGACTTATTAAATTGTCATGCATGCATCTGTTCATCATTTTTTTCTTGTAATGTTGCACTGTTATATGTTTGCAATGTTTTGAATGGTGTTTGTTGTGTTTGCTTCGAGGAGTGCAACTACTATGATTGCAAGTATTGTGGTTATGATGAGTGCAACCACTATATATATGAGGATTGTGAGAATTATCTAATCGACTACATCTACAACAAAGGCAAGTGGTGCTATCCTGGTCATAAATGTCCTATTGTTTTCCTATGCATTGTAGATGTTTTGTAGAATTGCATATGTAGGAATTGATGTGTATATGCTATGCTATGTCCCATATTATTCCTTAGTATTCCTTGTTTATGAGCCATCGTATTGGTAGATTGCTTAGCTATGCTATTTAGACGAGGAAGGGAATCACACCATGAAAATTTATATGTTTTGAAAGGCTTATGTTTTGCTAAATGACAAACCAACATGATTTTAATGAACCACCTGGGCGGAATGGCATTGATTGGGTCATCGAGTGTGGATTATGGTGGGGAATGCCGCCCAGGACACTGAGAAATGATTGGTTTCTTTGTTTGGAAGCTTTCGTGTGTAACCATGTGCCAATAATGAAATGGGCGCTGGTTGAACTCAGTAGGTTGTGGTAACTCAAACCCGCGTATCCAGAGATGTAGATAGTGTAGGTTGGACCGGTGCGCGTCGGGATTGGGGAGCTACTTCCTGAACGGTTCCTTCTTGGACTTCTCCCTATCATCACCCAATATGAGAGTGGTGGTACGAGCTGGGCTGGCCAAGTCACATGGGTAAAGTGTACTAACCCCCTGAGGTGTATAAACTAAGTGCTTAGCCGTGTCCCCGGTTATGAACAATTTGAGTGACCTGATACTGATGCTATGATATTTCTCACTCATCCTTATTTCTTAATTACTTAAAACTTGTTGGGTGAACATAATTGGGTAGGAGCACCTGGGAGTGAACCAGAGTGTCCTATTTATCATATTGGAAAACTACTTTGTTACAAATGTTAGGATAAAACTGTTGCTTTATGCAAATGAGCCTGAACTCCACTTGGCCAAATAAGCATGTAGTTGATAGATCTGTTGTTAACCACTTTAGCCTACTTTCCATACATTCAATGTATTGACCATTCGTGGCTGCAACGTTTCATGTTGCAGGTTATATCGTATCTGAGTGATCGTTCATAGGTCGCGAGACTCCAGTCAACAATTGTTCGCATGTGGCACATTTGAAGGATGGAGATCTACCTTGTATTCGTTTTCCGCTGTGTACTTGTATAAATAATGTAAATTCTGGATCATATTCGATGTATTTATGATGCACAGTTATATTTGGTATCATTTTGTACTGTGTGTGCCAGTGAATCGATCCAGGGATTGGCACTATTCACATGAACTCAGCCTTATCAGGCGAGGGTGTTACAGCTTCACTCCCCGACAACGGCGCCAGAAAATAGTCTTGATAACCCACAAGTATAGGGGGTGTATCGTAGTACTTTCGATAAATAGGAGTGTCGATCCCTAGGCCCATAAATGGTGAAGTGTCATGTAGTCGACGTTCACATGACACCACTAGAAGAATAACACCACAACTTAAATACTAAACCATTGAATAATAACTCATCACAGATTCACTACTAACAACATGACTTCTCCCATGTCCTCAAGAACTAAACGAACTACTCACGAGACATCATATGGATAAAGATTAAGGATGATATGATAATGTATAACAATCTGAACATAAACAATAATCCAATAGTTCCACTCACAAGCATCAACTAAAATAGTAATCAACACTGGGAAAGTTTCCCCTAAGAACTAAAGCAATATCCAACACAATTGTTATAGCGGGACGGAGTGGTGATGATGGTGCTGGTGGAGATGATGGTGTGGATGATGATGATGATGATCCCGATGAAGCCTAGCTTGATGACGGTGTTTATGACGACGGTCTCCCCTCTTTGGGAAGGAATTCCCGTGGCAGAAACGTGTCTGCCGGAGAGATCTTTCTCTCTCAGTGTTTTCCGCCCCCCAGAAGTGGCGGAAAACTATCTGTGGTCGCTCCCCGAGCCTTAGGGTTTCGAAGGGAAGATATAGGCGAAGGGGCAGAGTCGGAGGCTGGGCAGGTGGGCCACACCTGCCCTAGGCGCAGGGTCAGGTGGGTCCGCGCCTAGGGGGTGTGGGAACCCTGAGGCCCCACTTCGTCCCTCCTTTTGGCTTCCTTCATCTTCTGGTAAAATAATATGTTTCCATATTTTTCTGATCTTCGCAAAATTGCACCAAAACGCCTTCTTTTCCATCAAAATCCAGACTCCTGCAGTCCATCCTCCAGGAATCATCCAACATGCATAAACAGATGAAAATCCATAAGTAATACCTCATAATAAGAAAAATATCAATGAATAGAGGTAAATTATGATATAGAATGGTGATGCAAATTGGGGTATCAATGATACTCATGTACTTACTATGACAAGAACTTACCGGTGAATAAAGTTGAGTAGCATGAGGAGCGGCCCTCGTACTCAAGGGACATGAGATTGCCAACTTATACTTTGTCAAGCATATAATCCATTTTTGTTCACTTTAACCTTAACCACTTCAAGATGCTTATGATAGGGGCAATGAGATCTGAAAGCTAACAAGTACCATAATTTTTGGAAGCTCTTTATGAGACTTGAAATCACTGCTTCCCTTTTAAGGGCCTTTCTTCCACTATTATATTGAGTCTCCACCTTCTATACTTAGGCACCAATTAAGAGAGCATAGTTGCCATTCTTAGTTCTATGAGCATTGTCCCAAAACTTATTGATTGATTCATTCATATTGTTGACATTGCCTGCTCTTGAACTATTTGTATCTAGTCACCCTTATGAACTTTGAAGGTGTCCTATGCATTTATGTTTTGGTACTCCATGAGGGACAAGCTGAATGCCACTATTGTTGGAGATATGCCCTAGAGGCAATAATAAATATAGTTATAATTATATCTTTGTGTTTATGATAAATGTTTACATTCATGCTATAATAGTATTAACAACGAAACATTAATACTTGTGTGATTTGTAAACTTAAATTGAAGTCCCTAGTAAAGCCTCTTTATAATACTAGCTTGTTGGTTAATAAATGATTGTGGTTTCCCTATCATGAACATTGAGATGTTATTAACAACAAGATCATATCGTTGGGAGAATGATATGGTGGACATACTCCTATAGATAAGCGTAGCATAAAGATCAAGTCATTTTAATAGTTCAATTGCTATATGCTTTCTGATACATAGTAACCTAATTCCTTCGACCATGAGATCATGCATATCACCTTTACCGGATGGACGCTTTGATGACATCAAACACCACACCGTAACTGGGTGGCTATAAAGGTGGCATTGAGTGTTCGGAAAGTATTGGTTGAGACACATGGATCAAGAGTGGGATTTGTCCATCCATATGACGGATAGATATACTCTGGGCCCTCTCGGTGAAATTTCATCCAATTAGCTTGCAAGCATGTGACTGGCTCACAAGGTATCACATATCACGGGAACGAGAAAAGAGTACTTATCGGTAACGAGGTTGAACTAGGTATGCAGAGATACCGACGATCATAACCTCGGATAAGTAAATCGTGAGACAAAGGGAAATTGGTATCGTATGTAAGTGGTTCATTCGATCACAAAGTAATCGTAGACATATGTGGGAGCCATATGAATTTCCAGATTCCTCTATTGGTTATTGTTCGGATAAGTGTCTCGATCATGTCCGCATAATTCACGAACCGTAGGGAGACACACTTAAGGATTCGAGGTTGTTTGAGTAGTTATGGAATGATGAGAAAGAGACCGAATGTTGTTCGGAGTCTCGGATGGGATCCGGGATATCACGAGGAGATCCGGAATGGTCCGGAGAATAAGATTCATATAAGTAAAGTCCTATTTCGGAGTTGGGGAATGGTTCCGGTGTTTTCATCGGGAATGTTCTAGAAGGTTCCGGAATGTCCGGCACTCCGGAGGGGAAGGGTACATGAATGTGTTATATCAAGTTGGTATGATTGCATCATGTACTAAGTGTCATCGTTGAACAAAATAGAGGGTTTAATCAAATCCTTGTTTGAAAAGTCAAACGCCAATTTGAAAGTCAAACAACTATTTTTGGGAAGTGGAGAGGGAGGTGGAAACTGAGTTGGGGAGGAGTCCCTCCTCCACCGCCGGCCCACTTGGGATCCGAGTTGGGGAGGGATTCCCCTGTTGGAATTATGCCCTAGAGGCAATAATAAAGATGTTATTATTATAATTCTTGTTCATGATAAAGTTCTCGAGGAGCTGAAAACCATGTTTCAGACTCAGGCCCGTTCTGAGAGATATGAGATCTCTGAGAAGTTCTTTAACTGCAAGATGGAGGAAGGGAGTTCCGTTAGTGAGCACACCATTAAGATGTCGGGCTGCACTCAACGCCTTGAGCAACTGGACTGCAAGATTCCAGAGGAGCTCAAGATTGACAGGGTTCTGCAATCACTCCCTCCCAGCTACAAGAGTTTTGTAGTGACTCATAATCAGATTGGTTCCACTGATACGATCACCGAGCTCTTCGCAAAGCTGAAGGATACGGAGGTGGACATCAAAAAGGATAATCATGTGTTGATGGTGAACAAGCCCCCCAACTTCAAGAAAGGTAAGGGTGCAAAGAAGCCCTTCAAGAAGGGCGGCGGAAAGCGCGCTGCCCCTGCTGAGAAGAAGCTCAGGTCTGGTCCTAAGCCGGACACTGAGTGCTTCTATTGCAAGGACAAGGGTCACTGGAAGCGCAACTGTCCGAAGTACTTAGCGGACAAGAAGGCTAGCACCATCAAAGGTATATTTGATATACATGTTATTGATGTTTTCCTTACTAGCCCTCGTTGTAGTGCCTGGGTATTTGATACTGGTTCAGTTGCTAATATTTGTAACTCGAAACAGGAGCTACTGAATAGACGGCGGCTTGCGAGGGATGAGGTGACGATGCGCGTTGGCAACGGATCAAGAGTTTATGTGATGGCCGTTGGCACGCTCTCCTTAGTTTTACCTTCGGGATTAGTTTTAAACCTTAATAAATGTTATTATGTGCCTGCGTTGAGCATGAACATTATTTCTGGATCTTGTTTATTGCAAGACGGTTATTTATTTAAATCGGAGAATAATGGTTGTTCTATTTATATGAGTAACATCTTTTATGGTCATGCACCTATTGTGAATGGTTTATTTCTTCTAAATCTCGAAAAGGATGAAACACACATCCATAACATTGAGGCTAAGAGATGCAAAGTAGATAGTGATAATACTACTTATTTGTGGCACTGTCGTCTAGGTCATATTGGTGTAAAACGCATGAAGAAACTCCATTCTGATGGACTTTTGGAGTCTCTTGATTTTGAATCATTTGACACATGCGAACCATGCCTCATGGGCAAGATGATCAAAACCCCGTTCTCCGGTATGATGGAGCGAGCAACGGACTTGTTAGAAATCATACATACCGATGTATGCGGACCGATGAGTGTTTCGACGTGCGGTGGATATCGCTATTTTGTCACTTTTACCAATGACTTAAGTAGATATGGGTATATCTATTTAATGAAACATAAATCTGAAACATTTGAAAAGTTCAAGGAATTTCAGAATGAAGTGGAGAACCATCGTAACAGTAAGATTAAGTTTCTACGATCCGATCGTGGAGGTAAATATTTGAGTTATGATTTTCTCACGCATCTTAAAGCAAGCGGAATCGTTTCACAACTCACGCCACCCGGAACACCACAGCGCAATGGTGTGTCTGAACGCCGGAATCGAACCTTATTAGATATGGTACGATCAATGATGTCTCTTACTGATTTGTCGTTATCATTTTGGGGTTATGCATTAGAAACCGCTGCATTCACTTTAAATAGGGCACCATCTAATTCCGTTGAGACGACACCGTATGAACTGTGGTTTGGTGCTAAACCTAAGTTGTCATTTCTTAAAGTTTGGGGATGCGAAGCTTACATCAAGAAGTTGATGTCGGACAAGCTCGAACCCAAAGCGGAGAAATGCGTCTTCATAGGATACCCTAAGGAAACTATTGGGTATACCTTCTATCACAGAACCAAGGGCAAAGTGTTTGTCGCAAAGAACGGTTCCTTTCTTGAGAAGGAGTTTCTCTCAAAAGAAGTGAGTGGGAGGAAAGTAGAGCTAGACGAGGTTGTTGAACCTTCTCTTGAGTTGGAGAGTAGCGCAGCACCTGAAATTGTTCGGTCACCGCACCAACAATAGAGGAAGCTTATGACAAGGATCATGAAGCTTGGACGATGTCTCTTGAACGTCGCAGGTCGACAAGGTCGCGTGCCCCTCCTGAGTGGTACGGCAACCCTGTCTTGACTGTCTTGTTAGTGGAAGACAGTGAACCTACGAACTATGAGGAAGCGATGATGAGCCCAGACTCTGAGAAATGGCTAGAAGCCATGAAATCCGAATTGGGATCCATGAGCGAAAACCAAGTATGGAATTTGGTGGACCCTCCTAGCGACCGAAAGGCCGTTGAGTGCAAATGGATCTTCAAGAAGAAAACGGACGCGGATGGTAATGTTACCGTCTATAAGGCACGGCTTGTCGCGAAAGTTTTCCGACAAGTTCAAGGTGTTGACTACGATGAGACTTTCTCTCCCGTAGCGATGTTTAAGTCCATTCGGATTTTATTAGCAGTTGCTGCATTTCAAGATTATGAAATATGGCAGATGGATGTCAAGACTGTGTTCCTCAATGGCAACATTGATGAAGAGTTGTATATGATGCAACCCGAAGGTTTTGTCGATTCTAAGGATGCTGATAAAGTATGCAAACTTCAGCGTTCCATTTATGGACTGAAGAAAGCATCTCGGAGTTGGAACCTTCGTTTTGATCAAGTGATCAAGAGCTTTGGATTTGTTCCAAATTGCTACGAAGCTTGTATCTACAAGAAAGTGAGTGGGAGCTCGGTGACATTTCTGGTACTATATGTGGATGACATATTGATTATTGGAAATGACATTAACATGCTTAACGATGTGAAGAGTTATTTGAACAAGTGTTTTTCAATGAAAGACCTAGGTGAAGCTGCTTATATATTGGGCATCAAAATCTATAGAGATAGACAAAGACGCCTGATAGCTTTAAGCCAGAGTACATACCTAGACAAGGTTCTGAAAAGGTTCAGAATGGATAAGGCAAAGAAAGGTTTAGTGCCTATGTTGTCAGGTAATATATTGAGAAAGGCTCAGTGTCCAGCTTCGGTAAATGATAGGGAAGCTATGAGCAAAGTGCCTTATGCCTCGGCCATAGGTTCTATCATGTATGCCATGCTGTGTACTAGACCGGATGTGTCCAATGCTCTTAGTTTGACGAGCAGATATCAAAGTGATCCAGGAGTGGAACACTGGACAGCCATAAAGAACATCCTAAAGTACCTAAATAGGACTAAAGAAATGTTCTTAGTCTATGGGGGTGATGAACAGCTCGTCGTAAAAGGTTACGTCGACGCTAGTTTCGACACCGACAAGGATGATTCTAAATCTCAGACAGGATACGTGTATATTTTGAATGGAGGAGCTGTGAGCTAGAGAAGCTGCAAGCAAAGCGTGATCGCGGGATCTACAGTAGAAGCGGAATACATGGCTACCGCAGAAGCGTCAAGTGAAGGAGTTTGGATCAGGAACTTCATCACTGAGCTTGGCGTGGTTCCAAGTGCATTGGACCCACTGGAGATATTGTGTGACAACACTGGCGCCATAGCACTCGCTAAGGAACCAAGATATCATCCAAAGACCAAGCATATCAATCGCAAGTTTCATATAATCCGAGATTATATAGCGATGGAGATCAAGATTAGCAAAGTACATACAGATCCGAATGTCGCAGATCCATTGACTAAACCTCTTCCACGTAAAACATGATCGACCTTAGTGCCATGGGTGTGAGATTGTTGCCAAATGTAAACTAGATTATTGACTCTAGTGCAAGTGGGAGACTGTTGGAATTATGCCCTAGAGGCAATAATAAAGATGTTATTATTATAATTCTTGTTCATGATAAAGTTTATATTCCATGCTAGAATTGTATTAAGCGGAAACTTTAATACTTGTGTGGTTTGTAAACAACACCGTGTCCCTAGTATGCCTCTATGGACTAGCTCATTGATTAATGATGGTTAAGGTTTCCTAACCCTAGACATGAGTTGTCGATTAATAATGAGATCATATCATTGGGAGAATGATATGATGGACATACCCAAACTAAGAGAAGCAATTAGATCGTGTCATCGTGTTCATCTTTGCGAAGCTTTTCTATATGTCAAATATTGTATTCCTTAGACCATGAGATAATACAACTCCCTGGTATTGGAAGAAAGCTTTGAGGTCATCAAACGTCATCCTATGAGAGGGTGATCATAAAGGTGTCTCTCAGGTGATCGGAAAGTACCTGTTGGGTTGTATGTATCGAGATGGGATTTGTCCCTCCCAAGTCGGAGAGATATACTGCGGGCCCACTCGGTAATTGATATCAACACCGCTTGAAAGCATGTGGTTAAGGAGTTAATCACAAAGTGATATCGGATTACGGAACGAGTAAAGTACTTGCTGTGAACGAGATTGAACTAGGTATGACTCATGACGATCAAATCTCGGGCAAGTAAAATATTGCGAGACGAAGGGAATATATATATGGGATTGATTTAATCCTGGCATCGTGGTTCATCCGATATGATCATCGATGAATGTGTGGGAGTCAATATGGGTTTCCAGACCCCGCTATTGATTATTGATATAAGATCATGTCTGCATGTTCTCGAACCCGAAGGGTCACACACTTAACGTGTCTCGACGCTAGGATAGATTGGATAATTGGTTTATGAGTTTTTGTTCGGAGTCTCGGATGGGATCCGGGACATCACGAGAGGTTCCGTAATGGTCCGGAGAATAAGATTCATATAAGGCAATGCAGTTTTTGGAGTTCGGAATTGTTTCGGGTTAATCGGTATTGTACCGGAAGCTTCTAGAACCTTCCGGAAGGGGACCAACGTGGCCCCACCTTCCGGGAGGGGGCATGGGCCTATGAGGGAGTGCCCTGGCCGCATTGGGCCAGGGGCACAAGGCCCCATAGGGCGCAGCCGGCCGAACAAGGGGAACCCTAGTTTGGAGCTTCTAGAAGGGGGATTACTTGCCCCCCACTCCTCCCTCCTTGGCGCCGGCCTAGGGCTTGGGGGAGGGGTTAGGGCTGGCGTCCACCCCTCTATATATAGAGGGTTGGGGCACACCACCCCCCACACCTTCCTGTAGAGGTCCCAACCCTTAATAAGGTAGATGCCTCCTGTGTTTTACAATGCTAGTCCCTGGATCAATAGCTAGCATCCACAGTAAGATGTAATATCAAGATACAAAGGTCATATTATAATTTTATAACCAGGAATAACATAATTCTATTACATCATACATAGCTCATTTGGCTTTTACATTACATTGCAGCGGAATAACTATAGTCATGGGTCCTTCATCTTCAAAGTGCCACATGCAGATGTTGGTTGTAGACTTTGTAGTCCTAGTCAATCAAACAATCTTCATTTAAAAACAATCAACCTGCAACATTACAAGTTATAGCCACAAGGGTCAATACATTTTGAATTGTATTGGCAAGCTTCACTTTTATGTATAATAAGAGTGGATCCTATCATTATATGCATATTTGGCTAAGTAGAGTTTAAGGCTTATTTGCATAAAGCATTATTTTATCCTATCTTTTCAAAAAGGGTTTTAAGTCCTTTGTCAAATCTCTTTTCCAAGAATACCTTGAACTCCTTGGTAGAAACTCAAGTGTTCAAGTCCTTGTCAAAATCTCTTGAGCCACTTGGTAACCCCAAGTGCAACAAGTTTTATCAAAACTCATGAGTTCCTTGGTAACCCCAAGTACATCATGCTCTTGAGCACCTTGGTAGCCCCAAGTGCAACAAGCCTAACAAAATCTCTTTGAATTCCTTGGTACCCCCAAGTGCATCAAGTTTTTATATTAGAAGTTAGAATGTCGAGATCTCCCATAGTTCAAACTTTAGTTGCTCAGTATTGTCCATAACCGGGGACACGGCTAAGTACTTAGATTTTATTAACTTCTGCAGAAGGAGTACACTTTACCCACATGACACAATCCCATCTTGTTGCCACCAAGGGCCTCTTGGATTAGTGCTCACCAAGATGGAGTACCGGCAGACTGAGAGTGTGACGAAGTCTTTCCAAAAGGTCCTCCCATACATCATTGCTAGCTTGCCTTCAGCCCCCATGAAGCATTCCAGATCCCCATGTCCGGTAACCAAAGACAATGTATGGGACTTCCTAATGTAGTTGACTAAGCCAGATCCATAATAGCATGTGGTTGTACATGAAAGCCACAATTGGAGAAACATGTTCAATCTCTAAGATTCCTAGGTGGATTTCATTTGGAGCACAACACAAAGTGATTGCCATGGACATGGTTCCTTTTGTTGCCATCTTCTCCAAACCTCAAGTATCCTCCACCTAGGTGGTTCATTGAGTCCTTGTTTTATTATGTAAAACACAAGTCCTTTTCTCAACCTTTGTAAAATCTCAACATGTATCTCTTTTCAAAACATAGCATGGCTAAGCATGTACAACTTCAATATTCTCACTAAGGAGTGTATAGGTGTGGCATCCCGCAAAAACCACTACTAGAAAACCGCGTTGATTTTTGCATTGCATCATCATGACCGCATGCTCATGTCATCATGCCACATTGCATTTGAGCATCGTCATCATCTTGCATGTGCTTGTATAAAACTATTTTCGGAAAAACCGGTTCCTGTTTTCTAAACGCCCCGTCTTTATTCAAACGCAAACCCGGGTCGCCGGAATATTTTGTTTGACTAAATATGTTTTGCAAACGATTCGTTTAAATAAATAAAATATTGCATTATTTTTAGTGGGGCAGTCGCAGTTATGGACGACTTGGAGCACAGTATCTCGACCATAGACAAGCATAACTAAAGTTTATTGCTATAAATTTGACTTTATAATGACTAGTAATCAGCTTCACTATAATGGAATGGCTAATTAATACTGCCCACAATTGCTCGTTTTGAGTGTCGCTTGCGACCATTGTACCTGACTAGTAAGTATTGCAACTACAACGGAATGGCTGAATAAAAGTACCAACATCTGCTGGGTTTTGGGTTATCTCATGCTAATTGTATCTGACTAGTAAGTGTGGCAACTATCACGGAATGGTTAAATAAAAGTGCCCACTGCTTATTTTATCAGGATGATTATCTACACCTGACTAGTAATTGCTGCAACGATAACTGAATAACTAAAACTGCCAACTATGTGAGTTCCTCGGTTGACTTCCTCGTTTGGTCTCAAGAGGGAAACGCCAGGATGGGTTTGCTTGATGGTAGTATCAGGTTGGATCCGAATAGGTCCTTCTTACCCCTCTCTGATTGCCGCCAGTTGTATCGAGTCTCTATAGGTTGTTCAATTGCATGTCATTGCCGCTTGATCCACCATACCTATGTAGGCGAGGACCGCCAATTCTAGCCTCGCTGCATCGCCTCGTGATGACGCTCCTATTTTTCCTTTGCCTTTGTCGGCACCCCTTTTGTTTAAGCAGGTTTTGAGATCGACGCCATAGGTAGTTACCCTTCCGCTTGGCACGGCAGGGTTATGGACGCCATTGGTTATTCTTCAGGCTCTTAGCCCCATTTGCATCTTGTCCGTAGTCGGACGCCTATCGCTTTCAAGGTGATTTGGATCTTTGTATTGTATATCGTATTCTTGACTCTTTGAGTCATTTTGTATATATATTCTGCTCGTGGGTCCCATCGAGGACTGTTGTGTAATGTTATTACGCTTTCCACCGCATTTAAAGTGCTGGTGGGCACCTTTGAATCGTTTCTATGCGCGGTTTGGCAGAAACGCTAAAACTTGCATAGGTCCGATTCGAGGGTGTTACAAAGTGGTATCGAGCTCGGCGATGCGATACCCACAAGTCCAGCCTGTAGGATAACCTAGCTAACGGCAAGTAGAGTGTCAAAACTATTTTTGCAAAACGTTGGATAGTTCGATTAGGTCTGATTTTACTCCTTACCCTCCGCTATTCTTTTCTTACCTCTCGTGTTTGAATCCGCCTCTTCCCTTTCTTCAAGTCCAGAATTCGTGGTTGGGTTTCCGTCGTACCTTGTGGTTTCGCTTCCCCTCGATAACGGTGTCGCTACATCCGGTCTTCATTTTGTCCGAGGAATCCTTAAATGGTGTACCATTCTTTGTTCCTTGTTTGTGCCTTCCGGTGTTTCCGACGACATCCTCTATGCCGATCCGATGCGAGTCTCGCATCACTCCTGCTTCGAACCTCGATTGTCGAGATCTTCAGTCTGATTCCGAGAATGGTTGCATGCTTTTCCACTGATTGTGCAGAGTAATAGTTTGGGTGCGTGATGGATTGGCCCCCATGCCGACTACCCCTCCTATTCGCTTTGTACATTGAAGTGGATGATAATGCATCGGTTCCCTCTTTCTATCGAAGATAGAGGTGGCATTATTTGTTGATACCTCTACCTTCGACCTTTTGTTCCCGGAGTGTTCTCTCGACGATCACGGACAACGACCTCTTGTTAGTGGTGTCGCGAGGATCTACACGAAGCGAGAAGACGCAGATCGCCGACCTCCCTTCCGGTACCATGAGGCGGATCTCGAGGGCGAGATCCATTGTTAGTGGTGTCGAATTGTGGCATCCCGCAAAAACCACTACTATAAAATCGCGTTGATTTTTGCATTGCATCATCATGACCGCATGCTCATGTCATCATGCCACATTGCATTTGAGCATCGTCATCATCTTGCATGTGCTTGTATAAAACTATTTTCGGAAAAACCGGTTCCTGTTTTCTAAACGCCTGCCTTTATTCAAACGCAAACCCGGGTCGCCGGAATATTTTGTTTGACTAAATATGTTTTGCAAACGATTCGTTTAAATAAATAAAATATTGCATTATTTTTAGTGGGGCAGTCGAACGGGCCGAATCGACCCGAACGACCACCCCAGAAATTAAATCGGTCCACCCCTTAATCCTACAGCTACCAACCTATCTACCCACACCCACCGGCCACCTCACCCGGACCAATCGCTGGACGCCACGTCACCTCTCCCCTCCCCCCTAGCCTATCAAACTATGCCACCTCACCTGGCCTAACCCACTCCCTCACCAGCACACACACACAAGCCCACACCTCACACACACACGCACGCAACGCACTCAAGCCGTCACCGCCTGCGCACCTGGGCCCCACCCCGCGGGACCCGCCCCCACCAGCCTCCCCACGCGCGCGTCTTCCTCCTCCCCTCCTCTCCTCTCTGGCTGCTCCTCCCATGACCCAACCTCCCATGCTGCCCCGCCTCTCTCCCGGTTTCTCCTCCCTCCTCCTCATGGCCGCCACCGCCAAGCGTCACCTCCCTCTGCCTGCCGTCGCCATCCTCCTCCGCCAAGGCCGGCCATCCTCCTCTCGCCATGGCTGCCTCTCCACTGGCCTCTCACTGCTCCCGTCCGCTTCTCCCGGCTCGCCCGCCACGGCCTTCATCCACCCTCCGACAACCGCTCTTCCTCACTGCGTGGCCCCAAGCGCCACCCCCGCCTCCTCTCCCTCCTCCGCCCAGCCTCTTCGCGCCGCCGAGCTCGCCTCCTCCGGCGAGCCTGCCGCCACGGACCTCCCTTGCCGGGCCGGAGCGCCGCCGCCGCCCCAAGGACCCGCACCAAGCCCACCGCCACAGCCCCTCCGCGGCGACCTCCGCCTGCGGCCCGCCGCCTCGAGCTTCCCTCGCCGCCGCTTCCGCAGCCAGCCTGGCCCACCGAACCTGGCCGTGGTCGAGCCACCGTCGGCCGCCCCAAGTACCCGGCCCGAACCACCTTGGTATATCCAGTACGTTGTTGGAAGCATCTGCCTGTGCCATCTCGTTGATGTGCTGGTAGTCGAACCGTTCCGCGTGTGTGCCCGCTGGTGCTCAAGCGGAAGCCAAGACCAACACGGGACCCCGAGGGACCGCACGAGACCACGTGCGCGAGACTCCAAGACCGTACCGAGCCGAAGGTGTCCGAAGAATCTCCGACAAGAACTTCATCACGGAACATCTAGCACTCCGACAAGGAACCCTGCAGACCCCGGTGTCGAGCCCCAAGTTCGCCTCCGATAACCAAGGTGGTACCCCAAGATCTACATCATATGTGCCGAGACCGAACCCCAAGACCTGCCTCACGGGACCGAGCCCCGGAAGCCCCGATGCCTTCGACACAGAGCATTGAGGATGCCGCCATGGACCCGGGAAAAATCCCTGGACGCCAAGACCACCGACAAGATCTCCTTCTCGGACCCCGATGACGCTAAGTTCTTCGTCGTAGATCAACAAGGCCTTCGACAAGACAAGGAACGCCAAGATCTTCGGCCGAATGCCAAGACCGATCTGGTTCGAGGACCCGACAAGAACCTCGCAACGACAAGACCAACAACATGGCCCGACCACCGCGAATGCGCCAAGCTCTACCCCGTCAACCGAGAACGATCCCGGAGTCCGAACCTCGTTTCCGTCGAACCCTGGACCCTGAGACCGAACCCCGAATCCTCGGAGCCCAAGATCGACAAACCCTAATGTGATTCCCTTCCCGAGCCCTATTTTATAAAATGAAATATAAACTTGTTGCATATTAAATTGTCATGCTTGCATGCATATCATGTGGTTTGGGGGCCTAGGCCGATTCACCTCTTAATTAAGTATGGGGCCCATATGCGGGCAAATCTAGTCTCATATTGGTCCCATTTAACTTGGTGTAGCGAACCGATGATATAATCTTGCCTTGTTAATTCAACATTTAATTTGCGGGGTAGATAAATAACTTGAACCATTTAATTAAATGTCAGGACCCCGGTTCCACTTAACATGACCTAATTGCATCGCATCTTTTCCATGTCATGCATCCTACATGCATCATGCCCGATCTTTTGCCGTAGTATTAAATAGTGCATCCGGTGTTTATTCTAGTGTTTTGCTTCTTCGCGGATAAGGTCGTTGAGTTGATGCGAGTGTCGCCCCGATCTTCAGTTGAACCTTCGACAATGTTTTCAGGCGAGCATCTCCCTCTTTCTACCTATCTTACTTTTATAGTATTTATTCCCCCCTGTTGATCTATTGCTATCTGTGTTGCGTTGCTCTAGTTTTCGTACCCGTGATATCCCTTGCAGCCCTATATTGCCTTGGACACACCCTACTACCTGTTGTTTGGTAGATAGTTGGACCTGCGCGTCTTAGTCGCTTGCTCAAGTGCTGTTGCGTGTCATCAAATGCCACAGTTGTTGGAGCCTTGCCGCATGTTTGATGTTGGAGATGATCATGGTTTTACTTATTGTAACACCCTCAGAATCGGACCTATGCAAGTTTTAGCGAAGTCCGCCAAACCCGCATAGAAACGATTCAAAGGTGCCCACCAGGCACTTTCGTGCGGGTGGAAAACGAACTAATAACATTACACAACAGTCCTCGATGGGACCCACAGAACAGATATATATAACAACGACTCAATGAGTCAAGAATACAGATATATGGTACAAAGATCCAAATCACCTTGAAATCGATAGAGCGTCCAGCTAGGGACAAGATGCAAATGGGGCTAAGAGCCCTGAAGAATAACCAATGCCCATAACTGCCTGGGCCAAGCGGAAGGGTAACCCGCTAACGACGTCGATCTCAAACCTACTTAAACAAAAGGTGCCGAAAGGGCAAAGGAAAAGAAGAGCGTCGATCGAGGCCAAGACACGGCGAGGCTAGAATTCGGCGGTCCTCGCCTACATAGGTATGGTGGACTGAGCGGCAGCGGCAGCATGCACTAAACAACCTATAGAGACTCAATACAACTGGCGATTGTCAGAGAGGGGTAAGAAAGACCTATTCAGACCCAACCTGATACTACCATCAAACAAACCCATCCTGGCGTTTTCCCCTCGAGACCAAACGAGGAAGTCAACCGAGGAACTCACACCGTTGGCAGTTTTATTTATTCAGTTATCGTTGCAGCATTTACTAGTCAGGTTTAAATAATCATCCTGATAAAATAAGCAGTGGATCATTTTAGTTAACCATTCCGTTATAGTTGCAGCACTTACTAACAGATACAATTAGCATGAGATAAACCCAAACCCAGCAGTTGTTGGTACTTTTATGCAGCCATTCCGTTGTAGTTGCAATACTTACTAGTCAGATACCATGGTCGCAAGCGACACTCCAAAACAAGCAATTGTGGGCAGTATTAATTAGCCATTCCATTATAGTGAAGCTGATTACTAGTCCTTATATAGTCAAATTTGTAGCAGTAAACTTTAGTTATGCTTGTCTATGATCGAGATACTGTGCTCCAAGTCGTCCATATCCGCGGACACGGCTTTCAGAAAGTTTTACCCGGCCGGGGTGCACCAATAGCAACACACGCTCGATCAACCTCGGAAAAACCAAATCAAAACCCAACGAGGCTTTCACGACTGAACAATCACAGGATTCAGAAATATTTCAGGGGGCCACCCCTTGAAGTCTACCCGCAACGAAGTAAGCTAGCTCCGAGACGGACCCAAGGTTTGGGTGGACGGCTGTGAACGACTGGGAACCCAAAACTGAGCTTGTCGACACCGCGGAATCGTGTCCCGATCCTAAATAAAGATGTGTTCTCGCACAATCGTAAATACATAAGTAGCATGGCATAAGCAGGATCGTAAATAAAACCTCAAACTAGTTTGTGTCCCCAAGAAATAAGATGAATCAAGCTCGCTCAGGGGGTCCCATATACCTCCGGATGTGGATAGCGCGATAAATCAAGGAACAGTATCAAGTACTCGGGTCCCACGGGACACAAGTGCTCGAAACCAAATATTTTCTATCACCCACCGATGCCTCTGCTTACTTCAATTTTAGTTGTTAAACAGGAATTAAAGTGAACGATAAGTAAAACCATGATCATCTCCAACATCAACATGTGGCAATACATCAACAACTGTGGCACTTGACGACACGCAACAGCACTTGAGCAAGCGACTATGACGCGCAAGTCCAACTATCTACCAAACAACAAGTAATAGGATGTGTCCAAGGCAATATACGGCTGCAAGGGATATCATGGGTACGAAAACTAGAGCATCGCGACACGGATAGCAATAGATCAACAGGAGGGAATAAATACTATAAAAGTAAGATAGGTAGAAAGGGGGAGATGCTCGCCTGGAAAACATTGCCGAAGGTTCAACCGAAGATCGGGGCGAAGCTCACATCAACTCAACGGCCTTATCCGCGAAGAACCAAAACGCTAGAAGAAACACCGGATGCAATATTTAATTCTACGGCAAAAGATCGGCATGCTTATGATATGATGCATGGCATGGCAAAGGTGCGATGCAATTAGGTCATATTAAGCGGCACCGGGGTACCGACAATTAATTAGGTGATTCATGTTGTTTAGCTACCCCGCAATTTAAATGTTGTTTATCAAGGCAGAATATATCACCGGTTCGCTACACAAATTTAAATGAGGCCAATATAAGGCTGGATTTGCCCGCATATGGGCCCCATATTTAATTATGATGTGAATCGGCATAAGGCCCCCAAACCACACAAATGTGTATGCGAGAATGACAATTTAATATGCGACAAGTTTATAATATTATAAAATAGGGTTTTCGGGAAGGGGTTCACACATTTAGGGGGTCTCGACGATCTTGGGGTTTCCGGGGTTCGGGGTCTGGGGTCGGTCTCGGGGTTCAGGGTTCGACGGAACGGTCTCGACGGAAGCGTTCTTGGATTACTGGGGTCGATCTTGGCGTTCCGGGAGGAAGCACTTGGTCTGGCGGCGGGGCGCATCGGGTCCTCTGGGTCGCTGTCGTTCTTGTCGTCGTGCAGATCTTGTCGGGTTCCACGGGTCGATCTTGCCGTTGCGAGGGTCTTTTCGGGCCCGCGCCATCGAGTCGGTGTTGGCGTTCCGGCCATCTTCGGTCCTCGGATCTGAGAGGTTTCGGGGTCTTGACGGGGTTCGGGCGCGCCGGGATCGGTCTTCAGGTCAGGGGTCTCGGCGCCCGAGGGAAGTACTTGATGGTTCCGAGAAGGAGCACTTGGCGTTGCCGAGCGGAAGTTCATGTCGTAACCGTGTCGTTGACCTTGGCGTCCAGGGGAAGTTCTCGGGGTTCCGTCTCGGTGGTGTCTATCTTCAGGGTTCGTGAGGGAGGCCTTGTGGATGGTTCCTGCCCGAAGAGCTTGGCGGTGGTCGCTGTACCTCTGGTAGTGATTGCCCACTGGAAGGGCTCGATCAACCAAACAACATCCATCGGGTCGACATTGCGGAGCTCACTCACACCCCAGATAACTCAAAACACCATCTTCCCGTATCTACACAGATGATGCTGACGAAGGCTGCGGGCGGGGACGACCTTGGCGGCCAACGAGGAGCCCACGGGCGGCGGCCACGGCACCCGACGATGGAGCCGAGAAGCGCTGGGACAGAGCCTCGCGGGCGGCGGCTTTGCTCGACGGGGGCGACACGGCGGCGTCGCGGGCTCCGGCCAGAGGGAGCCACCGGAGGAGGGGGCGGTCTGCAGGCGCGCAGCCAGACGGAGGCGAGGGACGGCGGGTTGGCTGCGACCCTGGCGACGGAGGCTCGACGAGGCAGGCTTGGGGGGCTGGGCGCAGATCGAGGCCTGGCGGCTGCTGCGGTCTGTGGAGGAGAGGGGCGCGGAGGAGGTTGCGGGCGCCGGAGGTAGCCGGGCGTGGCGAGGCGGGCAGACGGGCGGCAAGGCGGGCCGGAGAGGGGCTCGCGGGAGGGTGAGGGCGAGGCGGACAGCGGTGGCCGAGGTCGACGGCGGGGCCGGGCGAGGGGTGGTCTCTGAGCGGCGAAGGGGCGGCCGGGCATGTGGCGAGGCGGCAGGGCGGCGACGAGGCGGTGAGCGGCCGAGCGGGCGTGGAGCTCTGCAAGGGCGCTGCCGACGGCGGCTCGCTGCCGACGCCGAGGACGCGGAGGCGGGAGCGGGCTCGCGAGGAGAGGGAAGAGCAGTGGGAGGCGGGCTCACGGAGAGGAGGTGGGAGGGAGGCCCGAGCGAGGCCAAGGGGGCCGTGGGGAGGAAGGAGAGAGGTTGGGGGAGAGGGACACGCGGGGACAGGGCTGCTGGGGTGGGACCACCGCGCGTGGGGCCGGGGGTTGCGGGGCCAGGGGCAGGGAGAGTGGGGCTGGCGGTTGGTGGGGGGTCTGGTCGTGTGCGTTGAGTGCGTGTGGCGTGCGTGTGTGGCCTGTGTGGCCAGGGGAGGGTGTGTGCTGGTGTGTGGTGTGTGTGTGTCGGTTGGTGGGTTGGGGAGGAGAGAGAGGGAGGTGAGGGAGAGGCTGGGGTGAGGTGGCAGCACATGATTGGCTGGGGAAAGGGAAAAGGGGAGGTGGCAAGCAGCTATTGGGTGGGGTGATGTGGAGGGGGTGTGGGTAGATTAGGTTGGGTAGACTAGGGATTTTTGGGATGGACCGATTTGAAAATGGGGGTGATCGTTCGGGTCATTCGGCCCGTTCGACTGCCCCCGCTAAAATAATATAATAATTTTATTTGTTTTAGATGCACCGGTCGTAACCCGATAGCAGCAAAGAGAAAATAATCCGGAGCCCCGGGGTTTGGCGTTTGAATGAAGATGGGGCGTTTTAGAAACAAAACGGGCTTTGCGCAAATAGTTTTGGCAAACAATGCATGATGATGACGATGCAATGCACAAATTCAACGCGATTTTCTAGTAGTGGTTTTGCGGGATGCCACACTTATCGTTCACTTTAATTCCTGTTTAACAACTAAAATTGAAGTAAGCAGAGGCATCGGTGGGTGATAGATAATATTTGGTTTCCGAACGCCCACTTGTGTCCCGTAGGACCCCGAGTACTTGATACCTGTTCCTTGAATTATCGCGCTATCCACATCCGGGAGGTATATGGGACCCCGAGCGAGCTTGATTCATTCTTATTTCTTGGGGCCACAAACTAGTTTGAGGTTTTATTTACTATCCTGTACTTATGCCATGCTACTGTATTTAAATTGTGCGAGGAGCACCTGTTAGGATCGGGACACGTTTCTGTATCGACAAGCCCACCACACTTCGGGTTCCCGATGCTTACAGGCGTCCACCCAAACCTTGAGTCCGTCTCGAGTCACCTAACTTCGCTATGGTAGCTTAATGGGGTGGCCCCCTGAAATATTTTTGAATCTTGTGATTGCTTTGTCGTGAAGGCCTCGTTGGGTTTTGATTTGGTTTTTCCGAGGTTGATCGAGCGTGTGTTGCTATTGGTGCACCCCGGCCGGGTAAAACTTTCTGAAAGCCGTGTCCGCGGTTATGGACGACTTGGAGCACAGTATCTCGACCATAGACAAGCATAACTAAAGTTTATTGCTATAAATTTGACTTTATAATGACTAGTAATCAGCTTCACTATAATGGAATGGCTAATTAATACTGCCCACAATTGCTTGTTTTGAGTGTCGCTTGCGACCATTGTACCTGACTAGTAAGTATTGCAACTACAACGGAATGGCTGAATAAAAGTACCAACATCTGCTGGGTTTTGGGTTATCTCATGCTAATTGTATCTGACTAGTAAGTGTGGCAACTATCACGGAATGGTTAAATAAAAGTGCCCACTGCTTATTTTATCAGGATGATTATCTACACCTGACTAGTAATTGATGCAACGATAACTGAATAACTAAAACTGCCAACTGTGAGTTCCTCGGTTGACTTCTCGCTTGGTCTCGAGGGGAGACGCCAGATGGGTTTGCTTGATGGTAGTATCGTTGGATCCGAATAGGTCCTTCTTACCCTCTCTCGATTGCCGCCATTGTATCGAGTCTCTATAGGTTGTTCAGATTGCATCTTGCCGCTTCATCCACCATACCTATGTAGGCGAGGACCGCCAATTCTAGCCTCGCTGCATCGCCTCAAGATCGACGCCTCTTTTTCCTTTGCCCTTTGTCGGCACCCTTTGTTTAAGTGTTTTGAGATCGACGTTAGCAGTAGTTACCCTTCCGCTTGGCTCGGCAGGTTATGGACGCCATTGGTTATTCTTCGGCTCTTAGCCCCATTTGCATCTTGTCCGTAGTCGGACGCCTATCGCTTTCAAGGTGATTTGGATCTTTGTATTGTATATCGTATTCTTGACTCTTTGAGTCGTTGTTGTATATATCTGCCTGTGGGTCCCATCGAGGACTGTTGTGTAATGTTATTACTTGCTTTTCCACCCGCACGAAAGTGCTGGGGCACCTTTGAATCGCTTCTATGGGTTTGGCGGAAATGCTGAAACTTGCATAGGTCCGATTCGAGGGTGTTACAGAGTGGTATCGAGCTCAAAGTTGCTATACCCCACAAGTCCAAATCTGAGGATAACCTAGCTAACGGCCGAAGTAGAGTGTCAAAACTATTTTTGCAAAAACGGTTGGATAGTTCTGATTAGGTCTGATTTTACTCCTTACCCCTCTGCTATTCTTTTCTTACCTCTACGTGTTTTGAATCCGCCCTCTTCCCTTTCTTCAAGTCCAGGAATTCTCGTGGTTGGGTTTCCGTCGTACCTTCAGGGTTTCGCTTCCCCCTCTGATAACGGTGTCGCTACATCTGGTCTTCATGCTGTCCGAGGAATCCTTCGTCTGGTGTACCATTCTTTGTTCCTTGTTTGTGCCTTCCGGTGTTTTCCGACGCGACGACATCCTCTATGCCAGATCCGATGCAGAGTCTGCATCACTCCTCTGTTTCCGAACCTCGATTGTCGAGATCTTCAGTCTGATTCCGAGAATGGTTGCATGCTTTTCCACTGATTGTGCAGAGTAATAGTTTGGGTGCGTGATGGATTGGCCCCCATGCCGACTACCCCTCCTATTCGCTTTGTACATTGAAGTGGATGAGAATGCATCGGTTCCCTCTTTCTATCGAAGATAGAGGTGGCTTTATTTGTTGATACCTCTACCTTCGACCTTTTGTTCCCGGAGTGTTCTCTCGACGATCACGGACAACGACCTCTTGTTAGTGGTGTCGCGAGGATCTACACGAAGCGAGAAGACGCAGATCGCCGACCTCCCTTCCCATGATGAGGGATCTCGAGGGCGAGATCCATTGTTAGTGGTGTCGAATTGTGGCATCCCGCAAAAACCACTACTAGAAAATCGCGTTGATTTTTGCATTGCATCATCATGACCGCATGCTCATGTCATCATGCCACATTGCATTTGAGCATCGTCATCATCTTGCATGTGCTTGTATAAAACTATTTTTGGAAAAACCGGTTCCTGTTTTCTAAACGCCCCGTCTTTATTCAAACGCAAACCCGGGTCGCCGGAATATTTTGTTTGACTAAATATGTTTTGCAAACGATTCGTTTAAATAAATAAAATATTGCATTATTTTTAGTGGGGCAGTCGAACGGGCCGAATCGACCCGAACGACCACCCCAGAAATTAAATCGGTCCACCCCTTAATCCTACAGCTACCAACCTATCTACCCACACCCACCGGCCACCTCACCCGGACCAATCGCTGGACGCCACGTCACCTCTCCCCTCCCCCCTAGCCTATCAAACTATGCCACCTCACCTGGCCTAACCCACTCCCTCACCAGCACACACACACAAGGCCACACCTCACCCACACACGCACGCAACACACTCAAGCCGTCACCGCCTGCGCACCTGGGCCCCACCCCGCGGGACCCGCCCCCCACCAGCCTCCCCACGCGCGCGTCTTCCTCCTCCCCTCCTCTCCTCTCTGGCTGCTCCTCCCGCCGACCCAACCTCCCTTGTGCCCCGCCTCCCTCGCTGTTTCCCTTCTCTCCTCCTCCCTCTCCGCTGAAGCCGCCACTCAAGCCTGCTTCGCCATGCCATCCTCCTCCGCCTGGCCGCCATCCTCTCGCTGCCGCTCGCCTCACTCACTGCCGTTTCACTGCCTCGTCTGCCCCGCCCTCAGGCCTGCCCCGCCACGGCCTTCATCCACCCTCCGACAACCGCCTCTTCCTCACAAGGCGCGTGGCCCTGCGCCACCGCCCCGCCTCCTCTCTCCTCCGCCACCGCCTCTTTGCGGCCGCGAGCTCGCCTCCTCCGGCGAGCCTGCGCCGGACCTCCCTTGCTGGCTCGAAGGCCTGCTGCCCCCCGCCGACCCGCACTAAGCCCACCGCCGCCACAGCCCTCCGGCGACCTCACCGCTGCCGCCTCCTCGCCTGTGCCCGACGCCTCGAGCTTCCTCGCCTGTCCGCTTCCCGTCCAGGCTCCTCGGCAATGCAGCCCGTCCACCGAACCTGGCCGTGGTCGAGCCACCGTCGGCCGCCCCAAGTACCCGGCCCGAACCACCTTGGTATATCCAGTACGTTGTTGGAAGCATCCGCCTGTGCCATCTCGTTGATGTGTGGTAGTCGAACTGCTCAGGTGTGTGCCGGTGCTCAAGCGGAAGCCAAGACCAACACGGGACCGAGGGACCGTGAGACCACGTCGCGAGACTCCAAGACCGTCATCGAGCCAAGGTGTCCAAGAATCTCGACAAGAACTTCATCACGGAACATCTAGCACTCCGACAAGGAACCCTGCAGACCCCGGTGTCGAGCCCCAAGTTCGCCTCCGATAACCAAGGTGGTACCCCAAGATCTACATCATATGTGCCGAGACCGAACCCCAAGACCTGCCTCACGGGACCGAGCCCCGGAAGCCCCGATGCCTTCGACACAGAGCATTGAGGATGCCGCCATGGACCCGGGAAAAATCCCTGGACGCCAAGACCACCGACAAGATCTTCTTCTCGGACCCCGATGACGCTAAGTTCTTCGTCGTAGATCAACAAGGCCTTCGACAAGACAAGGAACGCCAAGATCTTCGGCTGAATGCCAAGACCGATCTGGTTCGAGGACCCGACAAGAACCTCGCAACGACAAGACCAACAACATGGCCCGACCACCGCGAATGCGCCAAGCTCTACCCCGTCAACCGAGAACGATCCCGGAGTCCGAACCTCGTTTCCGTCGAACCCTGGACCCTGAGACCGAACCCCGAATCCTCGGAGCCCAAGATCGACAAACCCTAATGTGATTCCCTTCCCGAGCCCTATTTTATAAAATGAAATATAAACTTGTTGCATATTAAATTGTCATGCTTGCATGCATATCATGTGGTTTGGGGGCCTAGGCCGATTCACCTCTTAATTAAGTATGGGGCCCATATGCGGGCAAATCTAGTCTCATATTGGTCCCATTTAACTTGGTGTAGCGAACCGATGATATAATCTTGCCTTGTTAATTCAACATTTAATTTGCGGGGTAGATAAATAACTTGAACCATTTAATTAAATGTCAGGACCCCAGTTCCACTTAACATGACCTAATTGCATCGCATCTTTGCCATGTCATGGATCCTACATGCATCATGCCCGATCTTTTGCCGTAGTATTAAATAGTGCATCCGGTGTTTATTCTAGTGTTTTGCTTCTTCGCGGATAAGGCCGTTGAGTTGATGCGAGTGTCGCCCCGATCTTCAGTTGAACCTTCGACAATGTTTTTAGGCGAGCATCTCCCTCTTTCTACCTATCTTACTTTTATAGTATTTATTCCCCCCTGTTGATCTATTGCTATCTGTGTTGCGTTGCTCTAGTTTTCGTACCCGTGATATCCCTTGCAGCCCTATATTGCCTTGGACACACCCTACTACCTGTTGTTTGGTAGATAGTTGGACCTGCGCGTCTTAGTCGCTTGCTCAAGTGTCGCTATGGTCGTCAAATGCCACAGTTGTTGGAGTCTTGCCGCATGTTTGATGTTGGAGATGATCATGGTTTTACTTATCGTTCACTTTAATTCCTGTTTAACAACTAAAATTGAAGTAAGCAGAGGCATCGGTGGGTGATAGATAATATTTGGTTTCCGAACGCCCACTTGTGTCCCGTAGGACCCCGAGTACTTGATACATGTTCCTTTAATTATCGCGCTATCCACATCCGGGAGGTATATGGGACCCCCCTGAGCCAGAGCTTGATTCATTCTTATTTCTTGGGGCCACAAACTAGTTTGAGGTTTTATTTACTATCCTGTACTTATGCCATGCTACTTCTGTATTTAAATTGTGCGAGGAGCACCTGTACTGTTTAGGATCGGGACACGTTTTCGCGGTATCGACAAGCCCAGTCACACTTTCGGGTTCCCAGATCGTTACTGGCCCACCCAAACCTTGAGTCCGTCTCGAGTCACTAACTTCGCTATGGTAGCTTAATGGGGTGGCCTCAAATATTTCTGAATCTTGTGGTTGCTTTGTCGTGAAGGCCTCGTGGGTTTTGATTTGTTTTTCCGAGGTTGATCGAGTGTGTTGCTATTGGTGCACCCCGCCGGTAAAACTTTCGAAAGTGTCCGCGGTTATGGACGACTTGGAGCACAGTATCTCGACCATAGACAAGCATAACTAAAGTTTATTGCTATAAATTTGACTTTATAATGACTAGTAATCAGCTTCAATATAATGGAATGGCTAATTAATACTGCCCACAATTGCTTGTTTTGAGTGTCGCTTGCGACCATTGTACCTGACTAGTAAGTATTGCAACTACAACGGAATGGCTGAATAAAAGTACCAACATCTGCTGGGTTTTGGGTTATCTCATGCTAATTGTATCTGACTAGTAAGTGTGGCAACTATCACGGAATGGTTAAATAAAAGTGCCCACTGCTTATTTTATCAGGATGATTATCTACACCTGACTAGTAATTGATGCAACGATAACTGAATAACTAAAACTGCCAACTGTGTGAGTTCCTCGGTTGACTTCCTCGTTTGGTCTCGAGGGGGAGACGCCAGGATGGGTTTGCTTGATGGTAGTATCAGGTTGGATCCGAATAGGTCCTTCTTACCCCTCTCTGATTGCCGCCAGTTGTATCGAGTCTCTATAGGTTGTTCAGTGCATGCTGCCGCTTCAGTCCACCATACCTATGTAGGCGAGGACCGAATTCTAACCTCGCTGCATCGGCCTCAAGATCGACGCCTCTTTTTCCTTTGCCCTTTGTCGGCACCCCTTTTGTTTAAGAAGGTTTTGAGATCGACGCCGTTAGCGAGTTACCCTTCCGCTTGGCAAGGTGGTTATGGACGCCATTGGTTATTCTTCGGCTCTTAGCCCCATTAGCATCTTGTCCGTAGTCGGACGCTCTATCGCTTTTCAAGGTGATTTGGATCTTTGTATTGTATATCTATATTCTTGACTCTTTGAGTCAGTTGTATATATATCTGCTCAGGGTCCCATCGAGGACTGTTGTGTAATGTTATTATTGCCGTTTCCACCCGCGAAAGTGCTCGGTGGCACCTTTGAATCGTTTCTATGCGAGTTTCGCGGGAAACGCTGAAACTTGCATAGGTCCGATTCTGAGGGTGTTACAATAGGGAATCCTATTTAGGATTTAGCATAGCATAAGTACAGAAATATCTTTTCATGCATGTTTTCCAAATCCACTAAGTATAATGAAAATAGTAGGACTTTTGTATGATAGTGTAACTTGCCTTTTTGGTAGGGAATGAGGATTTACTCTTGGATCTTGCTAGTCTCACACTTTGCAAATTTCACTACAAGTCAATCAAGCAATCATAGTATCAAGTAGCATTCCAAACCAATATACAAACAACATTTCACATACACAAGGCATGGATTCTAAGTCAGGTATGGGAACATGCTTAAGATGGTTTTATTTACAAGGAAGGTCTCCACTAGGCTTATAACTTTGTAAGGTCCAAATTGGTCATTTACCAAAATGGCAAAGTCATTTGCAAATGCGTTTTATCCTTCAACCCAATCATCATTTTATGTGGGGAAACTTTAGTTTTATCAAGTCCATAACCTTTAAGTCTTCACCAAAGGTTTCTAATTCTTAGGACTTGGTGGTTTGGGACTAGTGGGTTTGATCAAAATCATTTTCTTTAAAGTTTTCTTCCCATGGTCATTTCCATAACAAAAACCATTCTTTTTATTTGGTTAGAAAATGACTAAGTCAAGTAATCCAATCTAAATTTTACCAAAAATCATTTTTAACACCAAGGATTGGTTCCTAGGGTTAGTAAGGTCACACAAATCCATTTTGCAAAAGATTTAATCCTAAAATCAATTTTAAACAATTTTCCTACTCTAAACAAGCTCACAAAAGGATCTGCAATTTCAAACAAGCTAACAGATACTATTTTCGAAACTAAGGCCATGGTTGGCTAGGGCTTGTTCTCCTGAATCCAACGATATAAAATTTGCAATTTTTGGACGTGTGGTTTGAAAGTTACAAGGGTTTGAAGTTTGCAAAAAAATCTGTTTTAAACTAGAGCTGGCCACGCGTCATGTTTTAATTGGCCGAAAACGGTTCGCACAGATCACGCACTGCAGGCCGTTAGATCTAAGTCATATCGCACGGTTCAGAGCTAGCGTACCCTTTTAGTTAAATGAATCTATTGCATTCGTTGGATTTAAATCGAACGGCTACGCGGCACTGCAGGGAGGCGGTTAGAGGCGGCGTATGGCTGGCTCTGGCGGTGGAGTTCTGGTTAACACAGGAAGCGAGAGAGAGGGAGGAGTGGCTCACAGTGATCGCAAGGTCGTGGGGAAGCTCGACGTGGTTTCGAGGAGGCGAGGGGCGGTACTAATCGCTCGCCGGAGTTCCTGCTTCCGTCAGGCACGCTCGGTTGTTGTCGGGAACGAGGCTACAAGGCATGCCGGTGCATAAGAGGAGCGTTAGACACGCATTTAGGAAGGGAAGTACGATAGTGTCAACTAGAGAGGAGGCGGTCAGGGTTTACCAGAGGAGCTCGTCGAGTTGACCTAGCCGGTGGCGCCGACGGAGACGAAGGCGAGGCTGTGGGGCATGCGTGGTGACGGTGGCCATGGGCAAAAGTGAGATGATGGGGATCAGTGGTGTGAGCTAGGAGGTAGGAGAGGGTCGGGCTCGCCGAATTTGACAGGAACTCGTCGGTGGCGGTGAGGCTTCGAGCAAATTGTGGACACCTGGGCTCTGGTGGTGTGATGACCGGAAGGAGAGGGAGAGGAGGAGGCGAGTTTGAGCATCATCACGGGCGGAATTAGTGCGTCATTTAGGTGAATTGAACACGAGCAATCGTCTGGAAACGGCCGGAGAGGGAAAAGAATTGGTCAGCATGGTGAGGAGGATAAACAGTAGAGCGGGGTCCATCGTCAGTGGGAAAAGGAGGGAGAGGGAGGGTCCACCTGTCAGCTGCTCAGCGGGTTCTTTCTGCTGTGAAGAAAACGGTTCGGGGCAAGGGCACAAGTGGGCTGGAGTTGGGCTGTTGGGATGAGTTAGGCTAGATGGTTGGGCTGCTCTATTTTTTTCTGTTTGATTCCTTTTCTTTTAATTTATTTCCTGTTTTGAATTTCAAACAAACAAACAATGTTCACATCAATTCAAACAACACCCAAATTTTGTAAATTTGACTTGGTTCTGTTCAGTAGCCTGAACCTAATCTAAAATCCATAATTTTTAAATAATTAAGTCCATTATTAATTAAATAAATGTCCATTGCTAATTATCAAATTAGGATTTGATTTATTTCAAACTCAATTTAAATCCATGTATTTTCCAAAACCAAAATAGTGGGTTGTATTTGAATCAAGGTATATTTAGAAAGCTTGTTTAAAATAAATAACAATTTTGTTAAAGGTTCCATTTATAATTTAAATAAATGGATCATGGTTTATTAATCAAATAGGGTTTGATATAATTAATAAATTCCCCATTTGAAATCCAAATATTTTCAAAAACAAATCAAGGGTTTTATCTGAAAGAAAGGAATGTTTGGAAACTTGTTTAAAATAAATAACATTTGATTTTAGGCTCCATTTTAATTAGATATAATAGACCTTTATTGTTAAATCAAATAAGATTTGTTTTATTGAGATATTTATGTTTAAAATCTAAAATGAAGCAAAACATTTTAGTAGGTTTTATTCGTGAATAACAAATATTTGGAAAACTTATTTTAAATATTTAAATAAGTTTTGATGTTTCAATTAAATTGGTAAAACCTTTTATTTGTATAAAATTTGGTTATCAGATCCTTATTAATTTATTTAAATAATCCTTTGTTATTTTTTACTCAAAACAAAATGTTTTAATTCCAAGCTTGGCCAAGGTTTTAATTTGGCTTTATAAAATATTCTTTATTTATAAACTCATCTTCTCTTTTGAATACCCAAATCTTTTGTTAAATGATTTCAAAATTAGTAATTTCAAAAACATTTTTTAATTACCGTTAATTAAATGTTTAACTCATTAAATTCCTTTGGGATTTATTTAATTCAAATGGGTTTGGGGTTCTATTTAAACTCAAAAAGTTTCTTCTGGCTCTGAAATTTAAACAAAGTTTTATTTTATTCATTTATTTCACATTACAAGATTTGGAAAATCTTGGGATGTGACAGGCTACCACCCTTAAAATAAATCTCGTCCCGAGATTTGGGAAGTTTTAGGGTTACAAGCAAGTTCAAACAACTAGGGTACTACCTCCCTTAAAATATTTCAAACAAAAATTACATATTGTCCTTCTTGGGATTCTGAAGAAAATTTCTCATAGCAAACACTTGCATGGTTTCCTTGGTTTCCATACTTGACTCATGGGCCAAGATTGAGTTTCTCCATAGGCTTGTTCAACTTGTTGTTCATTCTTTCTGGACAGTTGCTCGCATAGTGTCCTGGGTTCTTGCAGTTGAAGCAATGAATGTCCTTGAGTTCTTTACGTGGCTCTTGTGGGCAAGTTACTACATAGTGGCCTGGTTCTTTGCAGTTGTTGCACCACACTTGATCAATCTCTTTATTCTTCTTGTTCTCTGGGCATCCACTGGAGTAGTGTCCCATTTCCTTACATTTACGACATTGTGCAAGGCTCATGTCTTGCTTGGGTTTCTTGGTTTTCTTTGATCCTTTGAATTGGGTTGTCTTGTTTGGAGGTATGAGTGGTCCTTTTCCTTTGGTAGACTTGGATCCTTCTTGTTTCCTTTGTTCTACCATGGCATAGATGGGACATTGGCCAGGAGTATGATCACTTCCTTCACAAAGGTAGCAAGTAGCTTCAGAGGTGGGGCATTGTCCAACAGGATGGTCTTCTTCACAATTGGGGCATTGTCCTTCATGCTCCGTGGAAGTATGATCCTTGTCTCCACAAATAATGCAAGCTGGGGCTCCATCTAGAATAACATTCTTGTCATCCTTGTTATCATACACTCCTCTAGGATAGCTTTCTTCCATGCTAATCATTTGATTAGTCACCTTAAGCATCAGTTGGGATTGTTCCTCCAAAAACTTTTGCAGTGCTGGATCTTTATCACTATTGTTGGCTAGGAACTGAGATGTAAGTTGGTTCAACTGATGTTGGTTTGCTATGAGCTCTTTCATGCTGTCAGCTTGGTTGGTGTTGGTGTCATCAACCTTGATGTTGGAATCCTTTGGAGTAGTCATCTGTTTGGGTTGAAGGAAGATTAGAATAGGCAAGATATTTCTAAGGAAATATTTCTAATCACACCCATCACAATCCACACAAGCAACGTGCATGCAATCACAAACCAGACTTTTCACTCAAACAAGGTTCAAGCACATACTTAGTCAACAAAATATTTTTGTTACACCACATAAGTTGGTGTGTTTTTGACTTAGCTAAAATATGGTGGTCTATCTATATGGTTCACTTGTGATCTTTCCTTCCTTCATGATTCTTCTTACTTGAGATCATGGTTTCCTTGAGAAAACTCTTGGTCACAATACTTCAAAGTTGTTGATGGATCCTTCTTATTTTGCATTCCCTCAGTCTCTAAATCTTGAGTAGATTTTCCTTGTTTCACTTGTTGTCCTTAGTGATATCCAAGTTGGAAGTCCTTGGTGGAGAGGCTGAAGATGTTGGAGTCATTAGAGTTGAAGAAGTTGAAGAAGTCCTTTGCACATGGTGTAGTCTTTGGCCATGGGGTAGGTTTTTCCATCAAGTTGAAATAGAAGAGAAGTAGAGCTGAAACCAAAATGGTTGAGGAAAGAGTTTACAAGTGTTTTTGTAAATAAGTTTTGGAACAATAACAACTCCTATTTTTCTAAAGGGTTTTTGTCCAATCCTAGGGTTTACAAATCCTACAGGCAACACATTGCTCTGATACCATCTGTAGAGGTCCCAACCCTTAATAAGGTAGATTCCTCCTGTGTTTTACAATGCTAGTCCCTGGATCAATAGCTAGCATCCACAGTAAGATGTAATATCAAGATACAAAGGTCATATTATAATTTTATAACCAGGAATAACATAATTCTATTACATCATACATAGCTCATTTGGCTTTTACATTACATTGCAGCGGAATAACTATAGTCATGGGTCCTTCATCTTCAAAGTGCCACAGGAAGATGTTGGTTGTATACTTTGTAGTCCTAGTCAATCAAACAATCTTCATTTAAAAACAATCAACCTGCAACATTACAAGTTACAGCCACAAGGGTCAATACATTTTGAATTGTATTGGCAAGCTTCACTTTTATGTATAATAAGAGTGGATCCTATCATTATATGCATATTTGGCTAAGTAGAGTTTAAGGCTTATTTGCATAAAGCATTATTTTATCCTATCTTTTCAAAAAGGGTTTTAAGTCCTTTATCAAATCTCTTTTCCAAGAATCCCTTAAACTCCTTGGTAGAAACTCAAGTGTTCAAGTCCTTGTCAAAATCTCTTGAGCCACTTGGTAACCCCAAGTGCAACAAGTTTTATCAAAACTCATGAGTTCCTTGGTAACCCCAAGTACATCATGCTCTTGAGCACCTTGGTAGCCCCAAGTGCAACAAGCCTAACAAAATCTCTTTGAATTCCTTGGTACCCCCAAGTGCATCAAGTTTTTATATTAGAAGTTAGAATGTCGAGATGTCCCATAGTTCAAACTTTAGTTGCTCAGTATTGTCCATAACCGGGGACACGGCTAAGTACTTAGATTTTATTAACTTCTGCAGAAGGAGTACACTTTACCCACATGACACAATCCCATCTTGTTGCCACCAGTGGCCTACTGGATTAGTGCTCACCAAGATGGAGTACCGGCAGACTGAGAGTGTGACGAAGTCTTTCCAAAAGGTCCTCCCATACATCATTGCTAGCTTGCCTTCAGCCCCCATGAAGCATTCCAGATCCCCATGTCCGGTAACCAAAGACAATGTATGGGACTTCCTAATGTAGTTGACTAAGCCAGAGCCATAATAGCATGTGGTTGTACACGAAAGCCACAATTGGAGAAACATGTTCAATCTCTAAGATTCCTAGGTGGATTTCATTTGGAGCACAACACAAAGTGATTGCCATGGACATGGTTCCTTTTGTTGCCATCTTCTCCAAACCTCAAGTATCCTCCACCTAGGTGGTTCATTGAGTCCTTGTTTTATTATGTAAAACACAAGTCCTTTTCTCAACCTTTTTAAAATCTCAACATGTATCTCTTTTCAAAACATAGCATGGCTAAGCATGTACAACTTCAATATTCTCACTAAGGAGTGTATAGGGAATCCTATTTAGGATTTAGCATAGCATAAGTACAGAAATATCTTTTCATGCATGTTTTCCAAATCCACTAAGTATAATGAAAATAGTAGGACTTTTGTATGATAGTGTAACTTGCCTTTTTGGTAGGGAATGAGGATTTACTCTTGGATCTTGCTAGTCTCACACTTTGCAAATTTCACTACAAGTCAATCAAGCAATCATAGTATCAAGTAGCATTCCAAACCAATATACAAACAACATTTCACATACACAAGGCATGGATTCTAAGTCAGGTATGGGAACATGCTTAAGATGGTTTTATTTACAAGGAAGGTCTCCACTAGGCTTATAACTTTGTAAGGTCCAAATTGGTCATTTACCAAAATGGCAAAGTCATTTGCAAATGCGTTTTATCCTTCAACCCAATCATCATTTTATGTGGGGAAACTTTAGTTTTATCAAGTCCATAACCTTTAAGTCTTCACCAAAGGTTTCTAATTCTTAGGACTTGGTGGTTTGGGACTAGTGGGTTTGATCAAAATCATTTTCTTTAAAGTTTTCTTCCCATGGTCATTTCCATAACAAAAACCATTCTTTTTATTTGGTTAGAAAATGACTAAGTCAAGTAATCCAATCTAAATTTTACCAAAAATCATTTTTAACACCAAGGATTGGTTCCTAGGGTTAGTAAGGTCACACAAATCCATTTTGCAAAAGATTTAATCCTAAAATCAATTTTAAACAATTTTCCTACTCTAAACAAGCTCACAAAAGGATCTGCAATTTCAAACAAGCTAACAGATACTATTTTCGAAACTAAGGCCATGGTTGGCTAGGGCTTGTTCTCCTGAATCCAACGATATAAAATTTGCAATTTTTGGACGTGTGGTTTGAAAGTTACAAGGGTTTGAAGTTTGCAAAAAAAATCTGTTTTAAACTAGAGCTGGCCACGCGTCATGTTTTAATTGGCCGAAAACGGTTCGCACGGATCACGCACTGCAGGCCGTTAGATCTAAGTCATATCGCACGGTTCAGAGCTAGCGTACCCTTTCAGTTAAATGAATCTATTGCATTCGTTGGATTTAAATCGAACGGCTACGGCGGACCGACTGTGAGGCGGCGGCGACGGCGGCGCGGGCTCTGGCGGTGGAGTTCTGGTTAACACAGGAAGCGAGAGAGAGGGAGGAGTGGCTCACAGTGATCGCAAGGTTGTGGGGAAGCTCGACGTGGTTTCGAGGAGGCGAGGGCGACTGTACTAATCGCCGGAGTTCCCGCCCGCTGTGCACGCCGGTTGTTGTCGGGAACGAGGCTACAAGGCACGCCGGTGCATAACAGAGGGAGCGTTAGACACGGACGAGGAAGGGAAGTACGATAGTGTCAACTAGAGAGGAGGGGGCGGTCAGGGTTTACCAAAGGAGCTCGTCGGAGTTGACCTAGCCGTCGGTGGCGCTCAGACGAAGACGAAGGCGAGGCTATGGGGCATGCGTGGGCGAACGGTGGCCATGGGCAGGTGCGTGAGATGATGGGGATCAAGCTGGTGTGAGCTAGGAGGTAGGAGAGGGTCGGGGCTCGCCGGAATTTGATAGGGAACTCGTCGGTGGCAGTGAGGCTTCGAGCAAAATTGTGGACACCCTGGGGCTCTGGTGGTGTGATGACTGGAAGGAGAGGAAGAGGGGGGGAGGCGATTTTACGAGCATCATCACTGGGCAGAATTAGTGCGTCATTTAGGTGAATTGAACACGAGCAATCGTCGCTGGAAACGGCCGGAGTGAGGGGAAAGAATTGGTCGCGCGGGTGAGGAGGATAAACAGTAGAGCGGGTCCATCGTCGCTGGGAAAAGGAGGAGAGGAGGGTCCACCGCCACCGCTGGGTTCTTTCTTTGTGAAGAAAACGGTTTGGGGCAAGGGCACAAGTGGGTGGAGTTGGGCTAATGAGTTAGGCTAGATGGTTGGGCTGCTCTATTTTTTTCTGTCTGATTCCTTTTCCTTTAATTTATTTCCTGTTTTGAATTTCAAACAAACAAACAATGTTCACATCAATTCAAACAACACCCAAATTTTGTAAATTTGACTTGGTTCTATTCAGTAGCCTGAACCTAATCTAAAATCCATAATTTTTAAATAATTAAGTCCATTATTAATTAAATAAATGTCCATTGCTAATTATCAAATTAGGATTTGATTTATTTCAAACTCAATTTAAATCCATGTATTTTCCAAAACCAAAATAGTGGGTTGTATTTGAATTAAGGTATATTTAGAAAGCTTGTTTAAAATAAATAACAATTTTTTTAAAGGTTCCATTTATAATTTAAATAAATGGATCATGGTTTATTAATCAAATAGGGTTTGATATAATTAATAAATTCCCCATTTGAAATCCAAATATTTTCAAAAACAAATCAGTGGGTTTTATCTGAAAGAAAGGAATGTTTGGAAACTTGTTTAAAATAAATAACATTTGATTTTAGGCTCCATTTTAATTAGATATAATAGACCTTTATTGTTAAATCAAATAAGATTTGTTTTATTGAGATATTTATGTTTAAAATCTAAAATGAAGCAAAACATTTTAGTAGGTTTTATTCGTGAATAACAAATATTTGGAAAACTTATTTTAAATATTTAAATAAGTTTTGATGTTTCAATTAAATTGGTAAAACCTTTTATTTGTATAAAATTTGGTTATTAGATCCTTATTAATTTATTTAAATAATCCTTTGTTATTTTTTACTCAAAACAAAATGTTTTAATTCCAAGCTTGGCCAAGGTTTTAATTTGGCTTTATAAAATATTCTTTATTTATAAACTCATCTTCTCTTTTGAATACCCAAATCTTTTGTTAAATGATTTCAAAATTAGTAATTTCAAAAACATTTTTTAATTACCGTTAATTAAATGTTTAACTCATTAAATTCCTTTGGGATTTATTTAATTCAAATGGGTTTGGGGTTCTATTTAAACTCAAAAAGTTTCTTCTGGCTCTGAAATTTAAACAAAGTTTTATTTTATTCATTTATTTCACATTACAAGATTTGGAAAATCTTGGGATGTGACACCTTCCCCTCCAACCCTAGCCGCCCTGCTGCCCTCCTCTCTCTCTCCCTCCCGACTGCGTGTAGGCGAAGCCCTGCTGCAGAAACTCTCCACCAATTGCACCGCGCCGTCGCGTTGTAGATCCAATCCATCTCTCCACCATACTTGCTGGACCAAGGAAGGAGGAGACGTCGAGGTGCTGCACGTGTGCATCTCACGGAGGCATCGCCACTTGTGGTGCTAGATCGGATCGGATCGCGGGGAGGAGAAGCGAGTACGACTACATCACCCACGCCCGTTAACGCCCGTTGTGCGAATCTTCAAGGCTATGAAGATCTAATCCAATCTCTCTCGTTGTTTGAATCTCCTAGATTAGATCTTGGCTTCCCTCTGTTCGCATCCGTAGAAAATTTTGATTTACTATGCCGCGAAACCCTTCATCCCCTCCCCTTGGTCGGCGCCTCCCTCCTATAAGAGGAGGGGCAGGGCTCCCCTCCTAGCACACAAGATTGCCCCCTCTAAACCTAACCCTAGTCGCCGCCCACCATAGCCGCCGCCACCTAGGGTTTCTCCCCTAGCCGCCGACTTGGGCACCTCCAAGCCCTAGCCTCCGGACCAAGCACCCCCTCCTTGGTGTGTCTAAACCCTAGATCACAGAGGGCTCTCTCATAGTCCACCATACTCGCTCCGGCTTAAGGCGAAGCCCTGCGAGATCTCCCCTCTACTTTCTTGACCACTGTTGTCTTTGCCGGAATCGCCAGAGAGTGCTACAACCTCCGCTTTCTTTGGAACAAGGGAGAGGAAGGTCTTCGAAAGTACCGAACGTGTGAACGACTACGGAGCGCCTTGAACGCAGCGAAAGGATCGTCTGCGATCTTGAGATCGGAAGAGTACGACTACATCACCCACGAGAATCCGCCTCGTTAAACACTTTGGAATCTTCGAGGGTGAGTTATTCCATCGACTCGTTGCTACAAATCTAGTAGACAGATCTTGGCTTGTTTGTTTGTATGCGATAGAAAATTTTTGTTTTCCATGCTACGAATCCCTACAAAGGGTATCAGTCGTGTCTATATGTAGATCACAGACGAGTAGAACACAATGGTCATTGTGGGCATTGATGCTTTATTGTCGATTGCTTCTTGTGTACTTTGCATCTTGCGGGATGTTGGGATGAAGCGGCCGGGCTAACCTTACATGACATCGCTCATGAGACTTAATCCACGCTTGACATGCAACTTGTATTGCATAAGTGGCTTTATGGTGCTGTTTCTCCTAGCATAGTTAAGATTCAATTTACAACGGGTGATTAACAATGCTAGTATCAATGTTGTGGTTCTTGTTCGTAAGTTAGAACGACACTTATTGAAAGCCCCAAACCATGTAAAACATGCAAAGAAAGTAGAGGCGTCTAACTTTGTTTTGCAGGGGTGTGCAGTGATGTGATACGGCCATGATTGTGATTATATTTGATGTATGCAATGTTCCTTATTGTAAGTTGGCAACCGGCAGGAGCCATATGGTTGTCTTTAATTTATGTTAAGACCCGCGTGTCTATTCAAAGTAGTTGTAATAGTTGAAGTCGGTGGACGACAACCATGGAGAAGCGTCATTGACCTTGATGCAATTCCGGTGATGATGGAGATCATGTTCGTGCTTGAAGATGGAGATCGGAAGCACAAAGAAGAAAGGCCATATCATATCACATATTATGAATTGCATGTGATGTTAATCCTTTATGCATCTTGTATTGCTTAGTTAACGATGGTAGCATTATAAGATGATCCCTCATGCACATGAATTTCAAGTCATAAAGTGTTCACCCTTAGTTAGCACCGTTGCTAAAGCTTGTTGTTTCGAAGCACCACGTGATGATCGGGTGTGTTAGATTCCGCAAGTGTATACAATGTGAGAAAGCCAGATTTGCTCATGCGGAAGCTTAGGTTTGATTTTGACGAGCCAAGAATGTACAGACATGGTCTCGGAACACGGATCACCGAAAGGTAAAGCATGAATCATATAGTAGATATGATGAACATGTCGATTGTTCGCCATTGAAACTATATCAACTCTCGTGATGATCGGTGTTGATGTGGTGGATTTGGTTCGTGTGATCACTAAAATAATGTGAGGGATATTGTTTTGAGTGGGAGTTCACCTAGATTAATTTAACTATTAATTAGAACTCAATTTGTCATAAACTTAGTCTAAACTATTGCAAATATGTTGTAGATCAATGGCCCCTACCATCAATTTTAATGCGTTCCTAGAGAAAGAAAAGTTGAAAACAATGGAAGCAACTTCATGGATTGGTTCCGCAATTTGAGGATTGTCCTCACAACGGTAATTTGACCTATGTTTGGATGCACCATTGGTGACCGCATTGCGGTGATGTCGCCGAAAGTAAAGAATGTTTACCTCGCCGGAAGAATCAAGACTCCATAGTTCGATGTGCTATCTTGTATGGTTTAGAATCTGAGCTCGTAAAGGTTTGATAATTCAGACCCACATGATATTGTCCGTGATCTCAAATTGATCTTTGAGACTCACGCGGCAATTGAGAGCTATGAGGCTTCTGAAAAGTTCTTTAACTGCAAGATGGAAGAGGGCAGCTCCGTCAGTGAGCATGTGCTTAAGATGTCTGGGCACGCAAACAAACTTCAAAGCTTGGGTATAGTGATTCCTAATGCTTTGGGGATTTACCGTGTCCTCCAATCACTACCACCAAGTTACAAGAACTTTGTGATGAACTACAATATGAAAAACATGAACAAGCAGTTGCCAGAACTGTTTGCTATGTTGAAATCTGCAGAAGTGGAGATCAAGAAAGAGCACCAAGTGTTGATGGTCAATAAGACCACCAAATTCAAGAAAGGCAAGTCTAAGCAAAAGGGACACTTCAAGAAGGGTGGTAAGAAAGTTACCATACCGAAAGAAGACCAGGCTGGACCTAAGCCCGACATCGAGTGCTTTTACCGCAAGGGAGAAGGTCACCGAAGGAATTGCCCAAAGTACTTGGCGGATTTGAAGAACGGAAACATCAAGAAGAAAGGTATATCCGATATACATGTTATTGATGTGTATCTCACTAGTACCGTAGTAGTGCCCGGTATTTGATACTAGTTCGATTGCTCATATTTGTAACTCAAACAAAAGCTTTATAAACGGAAGCTAGCTAGCGAAGAACGAGGTGACGATGCGGCGTGGGAAACGGATAAAGGTTGATGTGATCGCGGTCGCACGCTACCCTTCATCCACCATCGGGATTAGTTTTATACTTAAATAATTGTTATTTGGTGCGTTAAGCATGAACATTATATCGTGATCTTGTTTATTATGACGGTTACTTGTTTAAGTCCGAGAATAATGGTTGTTCGATTTATATGAGTAATATGTTTTATGCACATGCACCTTTGATATATGGTCTATTCTTATTGAATCTCGATAGTGGAAATACACATATTAATAACATTGAGGCTAAACGTTTGAAATCGAGCGATAACTCGACCTATATGTGGCATTGTCGTCTTGGTCACATTGGAGTGAAGCGTATGAAGAAACTCCATTCCGATGGACTTCTTGAATCACTTGATTTCGAATCACTTGATAGATGCGAAGCATGTCTGATGGGTAAAATGACTAAGACTCCATTTTCTGGTATGATGGAGCGAGCTACGGACTTATTGGAAATCATACATACCGATGTGTGTGGTCCAATGAGTGTAGCATCGCGCGGTGTTTATCGTTATGTTCTTACCTTCACGGATGACTTGAGTAGATATGGGTATATCTATTTCATGAAACATAAGTCCGAAACTTTCGAGAAGTTTAAGGAATTTCAAAGTGAGGTAGAGAATCAACGTAACAAGAAGATTAAATTTCTACGTTCTGATCGTGGAGGTGAATATCTAAGTTACGAGTTTGGCGAGCATTTGAAGAAATGCAGAATACTTTCACAATTGACACTGCCGGGAACACAGCAGCGTAATGGTGTGTCTGAACGTCGTAATCGAACTCTCTTAGATATGGTTCGTTCTATGATGTCACTTACAGATTTACCGCTATCATTTTGGGGTTATGCATTAGAAACAGCCGCATTCACTTTAAATAGGGCACCATCTAAATCCGTTGAAATGACACCGTATGAATTATGGTTTGGGAAGAAACCTAGATTTTTGTTCCTTAAAGTTTGGGGTTGCGAAGCCTATGTAAAGAAGTTACAGCCGGACAAGCTTGAACCCAAAGCGGAAAAATGCGTCTTCATAGGATACCCTAAGGAAACTATTGGGTATACCTTCTATCATAGATCCGAAGGCAAAATCTTCGTTGCCAAGAATGGATCCTTTCTAGAGAAGGAATTTCTCTCAAAAGAAGTGACTGGAAGGAAAGTAGAACTCGACGAGGTTGTCGAACCTTCTCTCGAACTTGCGAGTAGCGCAACACCGGAAGAAGTTCCGGTGGTGCCTGCACCAATAAGAGAGGAAGCTAATGATGATGATCATGAAACTTCGGTTGTAGTTGCTACAGAGCCTCGCAGGTCAACGAGAACTCGTACCACTCCTGATTGGTATGATCCCGTTATGAGTGTCATGTTGGTGGACAACACCGATGACCCTGCGACATATGAGGAAGCGATGATGAGCCTAGATTCCAATAAATGGCAAGAATCCATGAACCGAGATTGGATCCATGTACGAAAACCAAGTATGGACTTTGGTGGACTTACCGGATGGTAGCCGAAGGTCACGAGAACAAATGGATTTTCAAGAAGAAAACAGATGCTGATGGTAATGTTACTGTCTATAAACTCGACTTGTCGCAAAAGGGTTTCGACAAATTCAAGGAGTTGACTACGATGAGACTTTCTCACCAGTAGCTAAGCTAAAGTCTGTGAGGATTATGTTAGCAATCGCTGCATATTATGATTATGAGATATGGAAGATGGATGTCAAAACAGCATTCCTCAATGGAGACATTGATGAAGAGTTGTATAGCATGCAACCCAAAGGTTTTGTCGATCCTAAAGATGCTAACAAGGTATGCAAACTTCAACGGTCCATTTATGGATTGAAGCAAGCATCCCGAAGTTGGAATCAACGTTTTGATAAGGTGATCAAAAGTTTTGGTTTTATACAAACTTATGGAGAAGCTTGTATTTACAAGAAAGTGAGTGGGAGCTCTGTAGCATTCTTAATACTATATGTAGATGACATACTGTTCATTGGGAATGATGTAGACCTTCTTAATAGTGTCAAGGAATATTTGAATAATAGTTTTTCAATGAAAGATCTTGGCGAAGCAGCTTACATATTAGGCATAAAGATTTATAGAGATAGATCAAGACGCCAAATATCATTATCACAAAGTACATATTTGGACAAAGTTCTAAAGAGGTTTGGAATGGAAGATAGCAAGAAAGGGTTCTTTCCCATGTTGCCCAATACGAACTTGAGTAAAACTCAAAGTCCGACATCAGCAGAAGATAGAGAAAGGATGAGTAAGACTCCCTATGCCTCAGCCATAGGATCTCTAATGTATGCCATGCTATGTACTAGACCCAACATTGCATATGCTGTTAGTTTAACTAGCAGATATCAAAGTGATCCAGGAGTGGATCATTGGACAGCGGTCAAAAACATCCTTAAGTACTTGAGAAGAACTAAGGATATGGTTCTTTCTTATGGAGGTGATGAACAGCTCGTTGTTAATGGTTACACCGATGCTAGTTGGAACACCGATCCGGATGATTCTAAATCACAATCTGGATACGTATTTATTTTGAATGGTGCAGATAGCTGGAGGAGTGCAAAGCAAAGCGTTGTGGCGAGATCTTCAACTGAATCGGAATACATGGCTGCTTCGGAGGCTTCACAAGAAGCGATATGGATGAAAGAGTTCATTACAGAGCTGGGTGTGGTTCCTAGTGCGCTGGACCCAATGTCTATCTGTTGTGATAACATGGGCGCCTTAGCCAATGCGCAAGAACCAAGGTCACACAAGAAGCTGAAGCACATCAAGTTATGTTTTCACGCTATTCGAGAACATGTACAAGATGGGGACATAAAGATTTGCAAAGTACACACAGATCTGAATGTGGCGGATCCGTTGACTAAACCTCTCCCAAGGGCAAAACATGACCAGCACCAAACTGGCATGGGTGTTCGGTATATTACTATGTAATCTAGATTAGATGACTCTAGTGCAAGTGGGAGACTGTTGGAGATATGCCCTAGAGGCAATAATAAATATAGTTATTATTATATCTTTGTGTTTATGATAAATGTTTACATTCATGCTATAATAGTATTAACAAGGAAACATTAATACTTGTGTGATTTGTAAACTTAAATTGAAGTCCCTAGTAAAGCCTCTTTATAATACTAGCTTGTTGGTTAATAAATGATTGTGGTTTCCCTATCATGAACATTGAGATGTTATTAACAACACGATCATATCGTTGGGAGAATGATATGGTGGACATACTCCTATAGATAAGGTAGCATAAAGATCAAGTCATTTTAATAGTTCAATTGCTATATGCTTTCTGATACATAGTAACCTAATTCCTTTGACCATGAGATCATGCATATCACCTTTACCGGATGGATGCTTTGATGACATCAAACACCACACCGTAACTGGGTGGCTATAAAGGTGGCATTGAGTGTTCGGAAAGTATTGGTTGAGACACATGGATCAAGAGTGGGATTTGTCCATTCATATGACGGATAGATATACTCTGGGACCTCTCGGTGAAATGTCATCCAATTAGCTTGCAAGCATGTGACTGGCTCACAAGGGATCACATATCACGGGAACGAGAAAAGAGTACTTATCGATAACGAGGTTGAACTAGGTATGCAGAGATACCGACAATCATAACCTCGGATAAGTAAACTATCGCGAGACAAAGGGAAATTGGTATCGTATGTAAGTGGTTCATTCGATCGCAAAGTAATTGTAGAAATATGTGGGAGCCATATGAATTTCCAGATTCTTCTATTGGTTATTGTTTGGAGAAGTGTCTCGATCATGTCCGCATAATTCACGAACCGTAGGGAGACACACTTAAGGATTCGACGTTGTTTGAGTAGTTATGGAATGATGAGAAAGAGACCGAATGTTGTTCGGAGTCTCGGATGGGATCCGGGATATCACGAGGAGATCCGGAATGGTCCGGAGAATAAGATTCATATAAGGAAAGTCCTATTTCGGAGTTGGGGAATGGTTCCGGTGTTCCCATCGGGAATGTTCTAGAAGGTTCCGTAATGTCCCAGACTCGAGGGAAGGGTACATGAATGTGTTATATAAAGTTGGTATGATTGCATCATGTACTAAGTGTCATCGCTGAACAAAATAGAGGGTTTAATCAAATCCTTGTTTGAAAAGTCAAACGCCAATTTGAAAGTCAAACGGCTATTTTTGGGAAGTGGAGAGGAAGGTGGAAACCGAGTTGGGGAGGAGTCCCTCCTCCACCGCCGGCCCACTTGGGATCCGAGTTGGGGAGGGATTCCCCTCCCCTTGGTCGGCGCCTCCCTCCTATAAGAGGAGGGGCAGGGCTCCTCTCCTAGCACACAAGATTGCCCCCTCTAAACCTAACCCTAGCCGCTGTTGTGCTGCTGGAATCGCGAGGAGAGTGCTACAACCTCCGCTGCCTGCTGGAACAAGGGAGAGGAAGGTCTTCGTCGAGTACCGAACGTGTGACCGACTGCGGGAGCGCTGCCGGAACGCAGCGTCGGAAGGATCGTCTACGCGATCTTGAGATCGGGAAGAGTACGACTACATCACCCACGAGAATCCGCTCTCGTTAAACACTTTGGAATCTTCGAGGGTGAGTTATTCCATCGACTCGTTGCTACAATCTAGTAGATAGATCTTGGCTTGTTTGTTTGTATGCGATAGAAATTTTTTGTTTTCCATGCTACGAATCCCTACAACTATGATATGTTTTCTATATGTGAAACAAACAAACGTCTTTCAATGCATTGTTATTCATGAATCTTTGTTTGTATCCTCTCATGTTCCATGTATAGTTACTTTGTCTTATTGTTAGAACTTCTTATTTCATGCTCATGTTTAAAGTTCTTTGATCCCAGCTTTCAATGCTTGGAAATGGTTTGATCTTGATTGTGATGGTGCATGTCGCCTAAATTTTTTGTCTTTTTATCACTTACCTACTCGAGGACGAGCAGGAGTTAAGATTGGGGATGCTTGATACGTTGTAAACGTATCTATAATTTTTGTTGTTCCATGCTTGTTTAGTATCCACTTTGCTTTGCTTTTTCTACACTTAGAGGTATTTTTATACGTCTTTGGGACTAACCTATTAACAAGATGCCACAGTGCCAGTTGCCTATTTTCTGTTGTTTTTGGTTCCAGAAAAGCCAGAAAATGAATATTCTCGGAATTGGACGGGGCAAAAGCCAAAGTCAATATTTCACCGAGGGGAACATGGTGCTAGAAGACAAGACGGAGGAGGGCCACGAGGGGCCCACACCCCCTGACCGCGTGGCCAGGCCTGACCCGCGCCTGGGGGGTGCCACCGCCTCAGGCACCCCCTCGGTCTCCCCCTTCGCCTATAAGAAGCCCTTGATACCTAAACAAGTACCCGATTAGATCTCCACGAAAAAGTCCGTAGCCGCCGCCACCATCGTCCCTAGATCGGGGGGATCTGAAGCTCTTCCCGGCACCCTGACGAAGGGGAGAGATCATCCCGGAAGCCTTCTTCATCACCATGCCAGCCTCTGGTATGATGCGTGAGTAGTTCCACCTTGGACTATGGGTCCATACAGTAGCTAGATGGTTGTTTATCCTCCTTTGTGCTACCAGGTTTAGATCTTGTGAGCTCCGTTCATGATCAAGATCATCTATTTGTAATCATGGATGTTGTGTTTGCGGGGATCTGATGGATATTGAGATTACTATGTCAGACTGGTTAATGGTTTTATCTTATTGATTCTATCATGTCTATGTTGTTTGAGATCTTACATGCTCTCCGTTTCCAGTAGCTATCTTGGCCAAGTAGATGCTAGTGACTCCAAGATTGAGTATTTATGCTCGATAGAGGGTTCATGCCTCTATTGAATCTGGGAAAGTGATAGAAATCTCTAAGGTTGTAGATGTGTTGTTGCTACTAGGGAGAAAACAACGATCTTTTGTTCATGGAACAATTGTATTGTTTACTTTACACACTTTGCTTAAAGCGGTTATCTGTTGCTTGAAACTTAATACTAGAGGGGGTTCGGATGATAACCTGAAGGGGGATTACTAGTCATAGATGTAGTTGGATGGCGGTCTATGTATATTGTTGTAATGCCCAATAGAATCTCATAGGATCATGAATGTCTAGTATTGCATTGTTATGCCTTGCTTGGTCCTGTCAATTGCCCCACCATAATTTATTTACCCAACATGTTATGTTGTTTATATTAAAAAGAATACCTGTAGTGACCTGTGGACCCCTGTCCAATCTTTCCATTGATACATCTTCCACTGTTACTGTTTACTTTCTACAAGCCACCATTACCTTCCACACCATACGTTTAATCCTTTGTTTTCAGCAAACTGGTGAGATTGACAACCTCACTATTCATTGGGGCAAAGTCTTGAGTTTGTGTTGTGCAGGTTTCCAAGTTGCTAGCAACATATTTGAGTCGTTTATTTCCTCCTACTGGTTCGATAACATTGGTTTCATACTGAGAGAAGACTTACTGTTGTGCTCATCATACCTTCCTCTTGGGGGTTCCCAACGAAGCTCTACAGTGATCTGAGCCGCATCAGACCCCAACTACCAGCCTCCATAGCAGTGTGTCAGCAATGCTGCTATGAAAACCTACACCAACAATCCTTGGATCATGGATTCGGGGACGACGGATCACCTGATGAGCGAGCTGGCACGTCTTCGGGCTTACGAGCACTATGGTGGAAATAATCGGGTGCAAGTGGACAATGGTGCAGGTTTGTCAATTTCGCATATTGTTCATTCACTTTTAGCTGGTTCATCACTTTATTTGAAAAATATTCTTTATGTGCCTGATGCTTGTCTAAGCCTCCTTTTTGTTTATCCTCTTGTTTGTGACAATGACGTGTTTGTTGAATTTCAGTGTCATTTTTTATGTAAAGGACAAAACCATGAGGAGGGGCCTTCTTCTCGATAGGAGTCAAGGTGGTATGTATACCATCCCGTTCGTCAAAGCTTTGTCTTCGTCATGTCATGCATCGGCCGATGCCACTTTAGTAGTGGCATCAACGCGTTGGTCATCCATCGAATAATGTAGTTCAAAACATTGTTAAAACCAATGAGCTTTCATGTTATCCTTCAGACAATAATTCTTTAGTATGTGATGCTTACCAATGTGCCAAAATTCATCAGTTACCTTACACATTGCCTTCTCGTGTTTCCACTATTGATTCACTATGATGTTTGGGGGCCAGCCAGTGTTTCCTCTAGGAGGGGTACAAGTATTATGTTAGATTTGTGAATGACTATTGTCATTTTTGCCAGATATATCTTCTAAAACACAAGTCTTTTATGCATTACAGGCTCATGTTGAAATTCTTTTGAACGCCAAGATTAAGGCAGTTTAGTCTGATTGGGGTGGGGAATATCATCGTCTTCATCACTATTTTGAGCACACATGCATAATTCATGGTGTCTCATGCCCCCACACCTCTCAACAAAACAGGATTGCTGGGTGCAAACACTGTCACTTGGTCGAGACAGGTGTTGCACTTCTTGCACACTCATATATCCCTCTACATTATTGGGATAAAGCTTTCCTTACTGTATGTTTTCTCATTAATCGTATTGTCAACACCCGGATTTTTAATCCCAGATGCTTGTTATGTCGTACATCGCAATCCCAGGATTACCTTTTTTGTGAGACATAACAGAGTTGATAGCATAGTACATCATCCATTACAAACCATAATAGTCTTACAAATAGTTGGTCTCATGATCAGGTCTGATACATATCAAAGAAGCGGAAATAATAGTAGAGTAGTAGGGGCTCCATCTTCAGGGTCACGGGCAATGCTGAGAATGGGAGACGATACTAGTTATCTAAGGCGTCCTGCTATCCATCCTCCTCATACTCTCCTTCATAGTCTGGCCATGGGAATAGCCAGGGACAAAGCCATGAGTACTTTTAAGGTACTCGCAAACTATCACTAAAGCAGTAAGACCATTCTAATTGGAATCCTAAGCTCTAGGTTTGTTTGCAACAAGCCAATTTTATTTCACAAGTACTTAGTCGTAAAGACCTAACTTTAGTTGTCTAGATTTCTTAACAGGGAACCTAGCTTCAAGTCCACATCCTTGTGGGTTCAAGTCAAAGTCATACTTCAAGTCACAAATCATTTTGAAAACATCTGACAACGGAACAGTATGGCCATCCAACTGTCCATAACCATGGATGCAGCTATTCGAATAGTCTGACACTCTGCAGAGGTGGTACACTTTCACCACAACATTCGACACATCCGCCAGGGATAACCCTGAATAATCATACTTGGTATGCGGATAATCAATCCTAACCTTTCAATTACACGCCCTAGTATAAGCACCTCCCCTATGAGTTTGGCCTCCCAGCCATAACCATCTGTCATCCTGGGAACTGCATAGGTGGACATTCACATTCACAAGGTAGCCTCAGCTCACCTCGTTCCGCGAGGGAACCCATACTACGACACATAAACTTCCAGTTAAGCCCTACCCAAACTCGGGTATTGTGGTTGTACGATAAAGTTGGAATGGTATCGCATCCGAACCCAACCATCAGTTTTTATCAAAGTCAGGGCTCATACTTCATTCAACAACATCTTCATCTCATTGTGTCCATAACACATGTCAAAACATTTCAATAGAATGACTCATAATTCCAAGGTTTTCATAATCATCTATTCCCATCTATAGTGATCCAGATTAGTTTAGCACTAGCATCTATCAATGAGGGTGTCACTAATTTGGGGTCCTAACCAAGTGTACTACCTACACCAAGTTCCAAGCTCTTGATGGTATCTTTCCTAATTTTCCACTAATCACCAATTAATTAACTACTTGAGCAACTTTGATAAAAAGGGAAAAAGAATAAAGCTTGCAAGTAAAACTTGGGATTGATATAATCAAGTGGTATCACAATGGCTTGCATGGTGAAGCATGCATGGTTTAGCTTAGCTTTCCTTGGTTGATAAGGTGGTCGTAGTTCTCTTCCTCTTCTTCGTAGTATTCTTCCTCCTCGTAGCCCGGATTGATACTAGCGTTTATAAATAAATACGAGGTACACAATCACCAAACAATATTTAACTACTTCTAGTTACCACACAAGGATCCACACTAGATGATCTAGCATCATCTCTATCTCTACAAGCAAAAAGGGTGACAAGATTTGATTTATCTTATTTTTGGAAAAGTAATTTCTACTCATTGAAAAACTACTTAAAATTTAATATTCTCCAATTCAAATATGGGATCATATTGACACATGTCATCACCACATATTATAATACTTGGGAAAGTGATTTAAAGTGGTTGGCCTAATTTACAAAGTTTAACAAAGCCATTTAATAATATTTATGTGACTAGAAATGACTATAAAGTCATTCTTTAATTTTTGTCCAGGACTACTATATGCAAAATTATATATTTTTACATATTCAGATAAATCATGGCCAATATGATTTTTGAGAGTTGGAACCAACTCAAAAGCATTTATGGTTGATTTTAGAAAAATGTTTGAAGTTGTAAAAGCTATTGTCTTGTTATTTTTACCAAGGATGATCTATAGTTTCAAACTGTTTGAATCCTACGAGAGTGAGTAGAGATTTCCATCTACTTTCTAACAAAATTGGTTTCATTCAATTTGGTTCAGTGAATCTTCCTGAATTGATTTTTAAAGTTACCTATAGTATATGGTTTTTAAATAAAAGAAAAATATATGTTTGAATATGTGGGCTACACGAGGGAATGCTAACGGGTCGGCCCAACTACGCAGTGCGCGCGCAGCGAGCGGCACCGGGGTTGGTCCCACATGCCAGCGGCTCAGTTAAAATGAAAGGGTATCCTCTAATCTGGGCCGCACGATTAGAGCACGATCGACAGCTCCGCGTCGTCGTCTCCGTCGCATGGGGCGCGGGAAACTGAACCCTAGCTCTACGGAGGGGGTCGTCGAGGGCTTACCAGGGATCTAGCTAGGTCCGGCGAAGTGGGCGAACGATAAAGTCGACGACGGCGGTTTGACTGGTGGTCGCAGCAGCTCCTGCGGTGGTTCCTAGCGTTGGTTCCTCTTCTCCACTGCAGCAGTGGGCTCCGGTGAAATTCCGGCGAAATGGTGCTCGCCTTGCTACATGGACGGGTCCGAGAGGTTGCTAGGTGAGAGTGGACTGGAATGGTGTGCATTTTAGGGCAGTGGGAGGGCTCTATTTATACTGCAACGAAGGGGGCACGGCGGCATGGCTCGGGCTCATCGGCGACATAGTTACAGGGCGCTATCAGCATGGCAAAGGGCATAGGTCGACGCAGGGCTTCATGGCGGTCGTCATGCGCACTGTGGCACGGCGAGGCGTGGTCTCCATCATTCTAGAATTTCCATGCTCTGCGGCGGTACCGTCGGATTTCTTCACGGCGTATGCTAGTCACGGTACTCGCGGGGTCAACATGTCTGGGTGGTCGCTGGTGTCGCGACGAACTTATTAGCGCAAGGAGGGAGCGAGTCATGGCGTGGTCGGGCGGGATTGCTCGGCGCTCTGGCGCAACGAACAACATGGTCGGGTGTTAAATGGGCGAGGCTGTGCCGGCGTCTCCGCGGGCGGTCGTTGGTCGAGGCGTGCACAGGCAGTGGCGGTGAGGTCACGACTACCTCCTAGACATCATGGGCGAGGGCGGCGCGGTCTGTGGCAGCATGTCCGCGTCGAGGTGACATGGGTGAGCTCGGGTACAAAGTGCACTGGTCAATATGGCGAGTGAGAGGAGCTCCATTGCACGGGCTGGTACTGGGTGAGTTCAGGGCACGTCGTGGAGGCTCGGTGAGGTCACAAGGATGATCACAAGTTTGATCAAAATAGTAGATAGTTATTGAGGTTGTATTGTGATCACCAAGTGTTTGATTTAATGGCCGCAAGAACTCAACTTTGGAATTTTCCAAATATTTTTATTGGGTGCGCTGATCTTAAGCTTGGTAGTCTCTGGGTGCTAGGGTTAGCTAAGTGGTGAATGTTTTGATGGTATTCCAAAAATGACCATCTTGATGCATAAGATAGATTCAATTTTGAATTGCCTCTCAAATGGATTTGGAATTGTTTCTGCAAGGTTTGAAAGCTCCATAGTGTTTAGTGTCACTTGGTCTAGCAAGGTGAGAAAATAAATGGAATTGTTTCTGTTTGAAATCCTTTGTTAGAGATGCTCAAAGTGAGCTACTCCCTCCATTTCAAAATATAAGATGTTTTAGGTTTATGAATAAAATGTATCTAGACTTATTTTAGTTTGTAGATTCATCCTAAACTTGAGTGAACCTATATACTAGAAGCAGTCTAGATACATTTGCTTCACAAAGCTAAAACATCTTATATTTTAAAACGGAGGGAGTAGGTGTTAACTTTTGCAAAAATGACCATTAGGTCACATGCTTCATATTTTATTTCTTTAGTTTTGATATGGTTTGGAAATGACCTAGATGATATGGTTTTGATATTTAAACCATTTCTCATCATTTACAACAAACAAACATGGCATTGCAAATATTCATACACCAATCATAACACACATGCATTAATATAATGTTTAATATTAAAAGCTTTTGTTAACCCTAAATTTGGTTAATTATAAATTGATCATCATTAATATTTTTTAGATGTTACACGTATGCCTACTCATGTCATCAACAAGGAAACATCTCTTTATAGACTCATGCATATTTAGCCCGACTACTCTTTTCTTTGTATTTTTGGGTGTGCCTATTGACCTAGTCTTCGTAAATATAACTCCCACAAATTAGAATTTCATTATAATATGTGTGTTTTTCTGGGATATATTCATATGAATAAGGGGTACAAGTGGTTGGATAGATCCACGGGAAGAATTTATATCTCACGTAACATTGTGTTTGATGAGTTCGTGTTTCCATTTGCCACTCCCGACGTCTCTGTTGATGTGTCCACTCTTGAACAAGCTATTCATTTTTTATCTGATGAACCAGTTACTAGTGAACCTATGCAAAGTTATGACCTAACCTATTTGTCTAATGATCCACCAGTGCAAGGTGATTGTGTTGCTGTGCAGATACCGGTGCTTCCTTTCGATCGCTCCCTGGAGCCTGCGGTCGACGTACATGAGGAGCATGCGATCGATTTACACGGGGAGCTGCGATCGCCTGCTGCTGCCCCGGTTCCGTCTACAACCGCTCCTGGCCAGCGCGTGTCTCCCACTGATGTGGCTCGGTTACTATAGAGCCTGTTGGGAAACCCCAAGAGCAAGGTATGATGAGCACGACATCAATTTTTCCCTCAGTTGTGAAACCAAGGTTATTGAACCAGTAGGAAAAAGGAAACAACTCCCAAGGTGTTTCTAGCAATGTGGAACATGCACAACACAACCATAATACTTTGTCCCAACTTATAGTGAGGTTATCAAGCTCACCGATTTGCTGAAAACAAAAGATTAAACGTATAGTATGGAAGAAAGTAATTGCTTATAAGTAATTTCAAAAAGTAAACAGTATGCGGTAGATTGAATATCAATGAAAAGGAATGGACCGGGGTCCACAATTCACTAGAGGTGTTTCTCCATAATTTAAATATCATATTGGGTGAACAAATTACAGTTGGGCAATTGACAGGATAGAGAACGCATAACAATGCATGTACATGGCATGATGATCACTATGAGATTCGTTTGGGCATTACAACATAATACATAGACTGTAATCAAACTACATCTATGACTAACAATCCACCTTCAGGTTATCATCCGAACCCCTTGTAGTATTAAGTTGCAAGCAACATATAATTGTATTAAGCAAAGTGTGTAAAGTAAAAAAATACAATTGCCCTTGGACAAAGGATCCTCGTTTTCTTCCTAGTAGCAACAACACATCTACAACCTTAGAGGTTTCTGTCACTCCTCCAGATTACTAGAGGCATGAAACTACTATCGAGCATAAATACTCCCTCTTGGAGTTACAAGCAAGTACTTGGCCAGAGTAGCTACTAGCAACGGAGAGCATGCAAGATCACAAACAACATATACATGATAGAATCAATAATCAATCTTGACGTAGTACTCAATATCCATCGAATCCCAACAAACACACATACAGGATTACAAATAGATGATCTTGATCATTATAGGCAACTCACAAGATCTAAACATGATAGCACAAAGAGGAGAAACAACCATCTAGCTACTTCTATGGACCCATAGGCCAAGGATGAACTACTCACGCATCACTCCGGAGGCTGATATGGTGATGAAGAAGGCCTCCAGGATGATCTCCCCTCTCCGGCAGGGTGCCGGGAAGAGCTTCAGATCCCTCCCAATCTAGGGACGATGGTGGCGGCGGATATGGATTTTTTCGTGGATTTCTAATCGAGTATTTATGGGTTTCTCCTCGGGGAGTTTATATAGGCGAAGGGGCAAGGTCGGTTGAGGACCAGGGGGACCACACCATGCCCTGGCGTGGGCCCACCCTTCATCACGCCACGGGGTGGTCTGGCCGCCCTGTGGCGCCTCTTCGTCCCCCCTCTGGATTACGTCTTCATTACAGTAAAATATTGACTTCATCTTTTGTTTCATCCAATTCTGAGAATATTTCTTTACTAGCTTTTTTGAAACCAAAAACAACAGAAAATAGGAACTGGCACTATGGCATCTTGTTAATAGGTTAGTTCCAAAAAATGTATAAAAATACCACAAAGTGTAGACAAAACATAAGATAGTTGGTACAAAACAAGCATGGAGCATAAAAAATTATAGATACGTTTACAACGTATCAAGCATCACCAAGCTTAACTCCTGCTCGTCCTCGAGTAGGTAAGTGATAAAAAGAATAATTATTTAGGTGACATGCACCATCACAATCTTGATCAAGGTATTGTAAAGCATTGATAGTTGGGATCAAAGTACTCTAACATAAGCATGAAAGACATAGCAACTATGTTGCAACATGAAAAGTTTCACAAACAAAAGAGCAATGCATGAAAGACATTTGTTTGTTTCACATATAGAAAACATAGCAAGAGCGGTAATCAGCTTGTCCTTCATGGAATAGGAAAACATAAATGCATAGGACACCTTCAAAGTTCATAAGGGTGACTAGATACAAATAATTTAAGAACAAGTAATACCATAATTACGAATCAATGAACAAATTTTGGGACAATGCACATTGAACTAAAATGACAACTATGCTCTCTTAATTGGTGCATAAAGATAGAAGATGGAGACTCAACAAAAAGTAAAAAGAAAGGCCCTTCACAAAGGGAAGTAGGGAATTCAAGTTTCATAAAGAGCTTCCAAAAATTATAGTACTTGCTAGCTTTGAGCTCTCATTTACCCCATCATAAGCATCTTAAAGTTATTAAGGTTAAAGTGACACAAATATGATTATATGCTTGACCAATCACAAGTTGAAAATCTCATGCCCCTTGCGTACGAGTACTGAACCTCATGCTACTCAATTTTGTTCACAATCAAGTTCTTATCATTGTAAGTATATGTGTATCATAGAGAACTGCCAATGGGGTACCCCTTGCCCCATGACACAGGAGCTATCCCATATCAAAATGACAAGGCACCAGACAATAAGCATCTCAGCGATCTTTTAGTTGCTATTTGCATAGGTTTTTATTGAGAATGCTTCACATAATGCTCATTATGGTTATGCTGCAAGTTTCCACCATGATTAGGCATGGCTTAGGCTAGCCGCCCAGGCGTTTCTATAACACATATACAAACTCAATGGACTTACAATCTCCCATTTTATTTCACATCGCCGGGATCCATAAACAAAAGAACATGATACCAACTAAATAGAATAACTGCAATGTTGAAAGCGTTCCCCATGACAGCATGGTTTTGCTAACTCCCAACTTATAATTTGCAAGCATATAAGCAACATAGATAGGCACAATGGTTCAAGTTTATTAAGTGCAAGAAAATAAAGTGTGCCATTGAGTTTGTGAGAGCTTTAATCACCAATTTTCACATAACAAAAATTTAATTTGGAAGATAGGTAAAAACATGAATATACTTGGAATGGTGTAATACACCATGCATAGGAATTTATACTGGACTCTTTGGAATAAATTGGTTTCTTGGGAGTTGGATTCACGGGTAGAGCTCATACTAAGTAAAGGTGGAGGCTAGCAAAAGACTGGGAGCGACCAACTAAGAGAGCCATAATGGCCATAATCATGTAGAGCGATAAAACATTATTAATTAAAGCATAAAGTGATATCACAAGTCAAAAACTAAATGATCATAGAGGCTAAGGTGACTGGTTCATAGTCGTAACATGGTGTAAGCATGTGCCAAGTCAACCCAAATAAAGCATCAAAGGAGAATACCACAATATTATGATTTTGTATGCTAAAACAACGCATGATTCTTCCATGGCACATTAAGCAATCTCAATTGTTTGAAACAAGTCATGCTACAATAATAATCACTAAGCATATGGTCAAAGCAACATCTAACATGACATGATAAAGTCTAAGCCATAGTCAAAACAAGCTTCTTTTTGTACCACTATAAGCATGAAACTTCCTACTCTCTTCCAACACTAATCGACTTATTTGAAACAACTCACAAAGATAATTATCAATAAAGAACAGAGAGCTTGTCTGACCTAACTACAAAGAAGAACTAAAAAGTTCTAAGAAAAAATATAAGAAAACTAAAGCTAAACGCAGTGCTAGCAAAAGAGAACACTCACAGAACAATAAGAGTGAAAACTAGAGTGTTCTAGGCAATGAAGAACTAGGTGTGACTCCTCCAAAATAGGTATGCCGGGGTATGACCAACTTATTGCAGCAAACAAAGTAAAAGAAAACTAAAAACAAAAACAAATACGCTCCAAGAACAACACAATAGCGCATGAAGCAAAAGAAATAGTGTTTTGAAAGAAAACCTGAGATTTTTATTTATGAAGAAGGAGATGACTTGGGCATCCCCAAGCTTTGACGCTTGCACTTATTGAATATTTTTTTTGGGGTTATATGGGTGGCATCCCCAAGCTTGAGCTTTTGTCCATACTTCATCTCATCACATCATTCTCTCCCTACACTTGAAAACTTCCTTCATACAAAACTTCACACAATCTTCATTAGCAACATTAGTGTATTCAAGATAATAAGCCTTTGGGTTTAGTTTCAACTCAAGTAAATCACCCATTAAAACATAAGCTACTGTAGCAACTCATTTAAAAATCTCAAGTGATAAAAAAGAACTAAAAAGAAACCGATTAAGAGGCAACTGCACATAATGGCCGAAATCTGCCAAAACAGACCAGCAGGTAAAAACCGATTTTTTCGAAAATCTTGTGTTGATCAAATCGAAAAGTGCAAAACTAACGAAAGTTGGGTAAATACCAGGAGAGCACAAAAAAAATTTCAGCTCAATCCGACGTACTGGGATTTATCATGATTTTTTACAGTGAAGCACAGAAATCTGTTTCGGGACACCAACAAATCTTACTTCCCTCTCATTAGAGGCTATTCTTGGAACAAAAACCCCATAAAAAGGATAAAGAGAGGTTATTACAGAGGCAGTAATTTCCAAGACTCAACAAAATAAAAACTTACTGAAATAAAAATTGGGTTATCTCCCAAGAATGCTTTTCTTTAACGCCTTTGAGCTAGGCACAGAAAGTAAGAATCAAGTATTTTCGAATGAAGAAGCATTAACATAAAAATTTGTTCCAATAAGAGAATCAAAAGATAGCTTCTCTCTTTTTCTAGGGACGTGTTTTTGTCACATCCCAAGATTTTCCAAATCTTGCAATGTGAAAAATAAATGAATAAAATAAAACTTTGTTTGATTTTCAGGGCCAGAAATAACTTTTTAAATTTAATTGGAACTTCAAACCAATTTGAATCAAATAAATCCTAAAGGGATTTATAAAGATAAACATTTATTAATGGAAATTAAAATGTTTTAAAATTACTATTTTGGATCTTTAAATAAAAGGATTTGGTTTTCAAAGGAAAAGATAGATTTATGAATAAATATTATTTTATAAAGCCAAATTAAACCTTGCCCAAGCTTTGGATTTAAAAAATTTTGTTTGGAATAAAAATAGCAAAAGTTGATTTAAATAAATTAATAAGGATTTAATATCCAACTTTATTTAAATAAAAGGTTTTACCAATTTAATTGAAACATAAAAACTTATTAAATTATTTAAAATAAGTTTTCCAAATATTTGATATTCACAAATAAAACCTACTGAAGTGTTTTGGCTTTATTTTTAGATTTCAAAATAAATATTTTAAATAAAATAAATCCTAATTGATTTAATAATGAAGGTCTATTGAGTTTAATTATTAATGGACCCTAAAATAAAAGGTTATTTTATTTTATTTTAAACAAGCTTTCCAAGTATTCTTTACATTCAAATAAAACCTACTGATTTGGTTTTGAAAGTATTTGGATTTCAAATGAAGATTTTATTAAATAAATCAAACCATATTAAATAAATAAAGGTCCATTTTTATTTAATTAATGAATGGATCTTAAAAATGAATAAAAATATAATTTTATTTTGAGATTTGGTTTATGTTGATAAACAGAACCAAAAACTCATTACAGTTGTTTGAATTGTTTGAATTATTTGAATGCTTGAATAGTTGGATGAAATTCAAATCAGAAAATATAAAATAGAAAAAGATAAATCAAAGCAGACAGAAAAAAAATAAGAGTAAAACAACCAGCCCAGCTAAAGCCCACCCCAGCCCAGTCTAGCCCACCTGCCCCTCTCCCCCGAACCGTTTTTCCTCACCGCTGAAACCTCCCGCTAAGCAACTGACTCGTGGACCCGTGTTTCCCCTCCCTTCTCTCACTGCCAGAGGAACCCACGCCACGCCCCCCTTCTTCCCCACCCGCAGACCACGCCTCCCCCCTCGCCGGCCGTTGCAAGCGAAATTAAGCGCGACGTAATACGCGTTAACCACACCATTACTCGGCCCCTTGACCAAGCAAGTTAAAGCGCCCCTCTCTCCTCTCTCGTTCCCCTCTGTCACCACTCCCTCTCTGCCCCAGGGCTGCTCGGATTGTTCGTGGCAAGCACACTACTCCGACGAGCTTTCTTCCCAAAATCCGGCCAGCACACACCACCCCTTGCCTCCCTGAGCACCCTAGCAACTTCCCCACTCCTCGACACATCTCCCAGCACCCTCCGTTCAACCGCGGGCGCCCCTGAGCATCGGCAACGACGACACCGAGCGTGCGCCGCCGTCTGCCATTGCTCCGTCGAGCATTCCAGGTGAACTCCGACCACCCCGCGCCTCCTAGATCACGCACACAGCATCGCCTTGGTCTTGCGCATCTGATACTGTCTTCCATTTGTCCTAGCGTGCATCGTAGACCCGTCTCCGACGACGCCCGAGCGAACCCGACGCCAGCAGGAACTCCGGCGAGAAATCAAGCCCAGTCCAGAGTGCCCCTTGTCGAACCAACAACGCCTTGAGAATCTCCAGGCTATTGCGAACCAGGTGAGCTTACTCCCACCCTTTCTTGCTTCCTGCCTCGCCGCGCCATCCGGCGCTCGCGCTCGCCGCTGACATTGCGCCCGAGTTTGGCGGCGATGGCGACCGCTCGATCTAGATTGAGCGAAAGGGATTAGACCACTTAACCGAAGGGTATGCGTTCTGGATCGCACGATGTGATTAGATCCTACGGTCTGCAGCGTGATCCACACCGAAGCGGTACCAGCCAGTCGTATTGCGCCACGTGGCCAGGTTTAGTTTTAAAAGCAGATTTGAATCTGTTATAGATTCAATTTTCAAACCTCTATAACTTTCAAACCACACGTCCAAAAATTACAAATTTTATGTCGTTGGATTCAGGAGAACAAACCCTAGCCAACCATGCCCTTAGTTTAGCAAATAGTATCTGTTAGCTTGTTTGAATTTGCAGATACATTTGTATGCTTGTTAAGGATGTAAAAATTGTTTAAAATTGAATTTGGGGTTAAAATATTTGGCAATTGGATTGATTTGAACCTACTGACCCTAGGAAACACTTTGTGGACTCAAAAATGTATTTGGTGAAATAAAGAAATGATTCTTTGATTTAAAACCATTTCTAGTCAAAAAAGAAATGTAATTTATTTATTGAAAATGATCTTGAAGGAAAACTTTTGCAAAATGGTTTGTTGTGACCTTACTGACCCTAGGAACCAACCCATGATTTGGAAAATGGATTTGGAAAAGTTTAGAATGGATTAATTAGTTTAGTCCATTTCTAGCCAAATAAAACTATTGTTTTGTTATGAAAATGGTTTTTGAGTAAAAACTTTGGAGAAAATGTTTTGGACCAAACCTACTGACCAAAAACACCAAGTTTTGAGAAACCTCAACATATTTGGTGAACCCTACAGATTAATGCCCTAGTAAAAATATTTCTACACCACATAAAATGATACTTTGTTTTGAAAATGGTTTTTGAAGTGAAACCTCAAATGACTTTGCTACTTGACAAAATGACCAATAGGTGTTTTCAAATGCTTATGACCCATTAGGAACCACTTTTTAAAACAAAACAAATCTTGGCATGCTTGCATGCATTACTTTGACTTTGTCATTTTATGTGTTGTTTTGCTTGTTTGGTAGATTGAGTTGGTGCCTTGCTTGATTGATTTGTAGTGACTTGAAGAGTGTGGTTGTTTCAAGGACAAGGAATGAACTTATACCCTCTACCAAAAAGGCAAGTGATGCTTCATACTTTTTGTCCCATTACTTTCACTATGCATTAGTGATTTTGCTAAGTAAAACTTGCATGGAATTTATGCTAAGTATAGACCTTGCTATAGTAAAACCTAGTAGATGAATCCTTAGTAGGATTTTCCTAAGTTAAGATTCCTATTACTGTCAAGCTTAGCCTAGATAATAGAAAACATGGGTGGAAAATATATTCACACTATGGAAAAATCTCTAAGTCTGAGGACTTATGTTTTTGTTTAATAAAACAACTAAGTTAATGAATCCCCTGGGTGGAATGGGCTTGCTTGGTGGTTTTTGGTTGAGTGGTTCACAAGGCCCATGTTTATGGTTGACCTTGTGTATCTCACTTGTGGATGGCCACCCAGGAACAAAGGGATTTGAGATGTCAAATGTTGAGAAGCTTCAAGTGCAACCACTTGGCAATATGGGCTCTGCCCTGATCAAATAGGTTGCAAGAACTTAGCCATATGGACAGAGGGTGGTAGTGTTTGATAGGTTGGAACGCGTCCATTTTGGTCTAAGGGAAAACTTCTGAAAGATCTTGTCTTGGGAAACCAAGTCTTGTGGGGAAAGTGCACCACCTCTGTAGAGTGTAGAATCTAAGTACTTAGCCATGTCCCTGGTAAAGGACAATTTGAGCATCAAGGCATGGAAGAAATCAAGAATCTCATCATTCAAATTTCTAAGTTAAAATCTTGTGGTTTGAACAAGGGTTGTTTGAAATCTTCAATCTTTGATTGAGAGATGCCTTGTAAAGGATCTTCAATCTTTGATTGAGAAAAATGATTTTATCAAAGCAAAAACTCAGTATTTTCAAATGTTAAGGGAAAAATCTATTTTGAGCAATGCAAGCCTCAACTCCACTTAGCCAAATGCATATAGATGATAGACTCCACTATACTACCATAGTATCACTTGCCAATACAATTCAAATGTATTGACCCTTTGTGGCTGTAACTTGTATGTTGCAGGTTTGATTGATTTTAGTGAAGATTGTTTGATTAGGATTACAAAGTCTACAACCAACATCTGCCTGTGGCACTTTGAAGATGAAGGACCCATACTCATAGTTATTCCGCTGCAATGTAATATAATAGCCAATTGAGCTATGTTTGATGTAATAAACTTATGTTATTCCTAGTTATAAAGTTATATTATGACCTTTGTTTCTTGATATTACATCTTAACTGTGGATGCTAGCTATTGATCCAGGGACTAGCATTGTAAACACAGGAGGAATCTACCTTATTAGGTTGAGACCTCTACAGTTTTGTACCTTTCTTAAGTGGGAATTGATATTTAATGGTGCCTTCCTTCATATCAATAATGGCACCAACAGTTCTAAGAAAAGGTCTTCCCAAAATAATAGGACAAGAAGCATTGCATTCAACATCCAAAATATAGAAATCAATGGGGACCAAGGTATGGTTAACCATAATAAGAAAATCATTAATTCTCCCCATAAGTTTCTTTTTAGCGTTATCATCAAGATGGACATCCAAATAACAATCTTCCAATGATGGTAAATCAAGCATATCATAATTTTTTTAGGCATAATAGAGACACTAGCACAAAGATCACATGAAGCTTTGGAATCAAAATCATTCACTTTCATATTAATGATGGGCTCCCAACCATCTTCTAATTTCCTAGGAATAGAAGCTTCATGTTTCAATTTTTCTTCTTTAATTTTCATGAGAGCATTTGTAATATGTTTTGTAAAAGCCATATTCATAGCACTACCATTAGGACTTCTAGCAAGCTTTTGCAAGAACATAATTATTTTAAAAATATTGTAACCATCAAGATCAAAATCAAAATTATCGTTCAAGGTAGTAGAACTTTTGTCTCCCATATTTCGAAAAATTTCAGCATTTTTATTGGAAAAGGTTCCATTGGGTTTAGGCAATGTTGCAAAAGGAATGGGGACTTTAGGTGGCTTGCTAGCATTAACATTACTAGTGGTGGTAATGGTACAAACTTCAGTCGTACTATTATTTCTACCAATTAAATCTTCTCTTTCCTACCTAGCATGCAATTTAGCTATCATCCTAACATTTTCATCAATCCTAAAATGTATGGCATTAGTAGCAGCAAAGGGATTTTCCATAGTTTCTGGTTTAGCAGCCATTTTGTTAATCAAAGAAGATTGTGCTTCAGACAAAGATGAAATATTTTTTTCAGCATTCAAAATTTTGGCTTGCAAACTAGGAATTACCCTATTTAAATTCTCAAGTTGACAACTAATATTTTTTAAAATGGCAGATTGTTTCTCCATGGTTTTAGTGAATAACTTATTATGCTCATATGCATGAAGTTTTTAGTGGATCTTTCAACTTCCAAAATCTTTTCTTCACCAGGCATTCTAGAGTTACCATGATAACTATTGCTATTATTAGGAGGATATGGCCTATAATTATTATTACCAAAACTATTCCTATAAGCATTGTTGCTAAAATTATTACTTCTAATAAAGTTCACATCAACTTGTTCTTCTTGAGAAACCAAAGAAGCTAAAGGAACATTATTTGGATCAATATGAGCTTTTCCACTAACAATCATAGACATAATAGTATCAATCTTATCACTCAAAGAGGAGGTTTCTTCAACAGAATTTACCTTCTTACCTTATGGATCTCTCTCAGTGTGCCATTAAAAATAATTTATCATCATATTATCAAGGAGCCTTATTGCAGCACCCAAAGTGATAGTCATAAAGGAACCTCCAGCTGACGAATCCAATAGATTTCTTGAAGAAAAATTTAGTCCTGCATAAAAGTTTTGGATAATCATCCAAGTAGTCAGTCCATGAGTGGGGCAATTCTTCACTAAAGCTTTCATTCTTTCCCAAGATTGAGCAACATGTTCATTATCGAATTTTTTAAATTTCATTATGTCACTTCTCATGGATATAATCTTAGCAGGAGGATAATGTTTTCCAATGAAAGCATCTTTGCATTTAATCCAAGAACCAATACTATTTTTAGTCAAAGATAGCAACCAATCTTTAGCTCTTCCTCTTAAAGAGAAGGGAAACAATTTAAGCTTGATAATATCTCCATCTACATCCTTATATTTTTGCATCTCACAAAGTTCAACAAAATTATTAAGGTGAGCAATAGCATCATCAGTACTAGCACCAGAAAATTGCTCTTTCATAACAAGATTTAGCAAAGCAGTTTTAATTTCATAGAAAGTAGCTTCAGGAACAGGTGGAGCAATAGGTGTGCAAATGAAATCATTGTTGTTTGTGCTAGTGAAGTCACACAACTTAGTGTTTTTAGGAGTAGTCATTTTTGCAAGAGTAAAGCAAGCCAACAAACATAGCAACTAAAGTAGGAACTAATTTTTTTGTGTTTTTGATAAAAAGAAGCAAACCAAACAAAGCAAAAGAAACAAAGAAAAACAAAAACAAAGTAAAGAGATTGGTTTGAGAGACTCCCCTTGTAGAAATCTTCTTTCTCCTAGAAAATCTTTTTGACGGGGAGGAAGAAATTGAAGCTGTCCTCTATCTCCCCGGCAATGGCGCCAAAAAATCTTGATGTGGCGTGGTTACTGTAGAGCCTGTTGGGAAACCCCAAGAGCAAGGTATGATGAGCACAACAACAAGTTTTCCCTCAGTTGTGAAACCAAGGTTATCGAACCAGTAGGAGAAAGGAAACAACTCCTAAGGAGTTGCTAGCAACATGGAACCTGCACAACACAACCACAATACTTTTCCCCAACTTACAGTAAGGTTGTCAAGCTCACCGGTTTGCTGAAAACAAAGGATTAAACGTATAGTGTGGAAGAAAGTAATTGCTTGCAAGTAATTGCAGAAAGTAAACAGTATGTAGTAGATTGAATATCAATGGAAAGGAATGGACCGGGGTCCACAGTTCACTAGAGGTGTTTCTCCATAAGATAAATAGCATGTTGGGTGAACAAATTATAGTTGGGCAATTGATAGGATAGAGAACGCATAACAATGCATGTACATGGCATGATGATCACTATGAGATTTGTTTGGGCATTACAACATAATACATAGACTGTAATCCAACTGCATCTATGACTAATAATCCACCTTCAGGTTATCATCCGAACCCCTTCCAGTATTAAGTTGCAAGCAACGGATAATTGCATTAAGCAAAGTATGTAAAGTAAACAATACAATTGCACTTGGACAAAGGATTGTTGTTTTTTCCCTAGTAGCAACATCACATCTATAACCTTATATGTTTCTATCACTCCTCCAGATTACTAGAGGCATGAACCTATTATCGAGCATAAGTACTCCCTCTTGGAGTTACAAGCAAGTATTTGGCCAGAGTAGCTACTAGCAACGGAGAGCATGCAAGATCACAAACAACATAAACATGATAGAATCAATAATTAGTCTCGACGTAGTACTCAATATCCATCGGATCCCAACAAACACAACATATAGGATTACAAATAGATGATATTGATCATGATAGGAAGCTCACAAGATCTAAACATGATGGCACAAAGAGGAGAAACAACCATCTAGATACTGCTATGGACCCATATGCCAAGGATGAACTACTCATGCATCACTCCGGAGGCTGGCATGGTGATGAAGAAGGCCTCCAGGATGATCTCCCCTCTTTGGCAGGGTGCCGGGAAGAGCTTCAGATCCCTCCCGATCTAGGGACGATGGTGGCGGCAACTATGGACTTTTTCGTGGATTTCTGATCGGGTACTTAGAGTTTTCTCCTCGAGGTGTTTATATAGGCGAAGGGGCAAGGTCGGTTGAGGACCAGGGGGCCCACACCATGCTCTGGCACGGGCCCACCCTTGGCCGTGCCATGGGGTGGTCTGGCCGCCCTGTGGCTCCTGTTTGTCCCTCCTCTGGACTCCGTCTTTTTTACGGTAAAATATTGACTTCGACTTTTGTTTCGTCCAATTCCGAGAATATTTTTTTACTAGCTTTTATGAAACAAAACACAACAAAAAACAGGAACTGACACTATGGCATCTTATTAATAGGTTAGTTCCATAAAATATATAAAAATACCACAAAATGTAGACAAAACATAAGATAGTTGGTACAAAACAAGCATGGAGCATAAAAAATATAGTTACGTTTACGACGTATCACCCACTATCGTACCACCAGTTGCAACAACCCTGGCTGGCCCATCTACCGAGCCTCTGCATACGATGATCACTCGCCATCATGATCATACCCATCACGAGAAGGTATACACCGACGACATAGTCGGTTACGATCTGCATCGCCGCGTGTTCTTTGCTGTTCCATCATCACATCGAGAGGCGCGGCTCGAGCCGGCTTGGCATGCAACCATGTCGGATGAGTTTCCTGCTTTGCAGCAGACTGGCACATGGACCCTGGTTCCTCGGCCACCTAGCGTCAATATCGTTGGCATCAAGTGGATCTTCAAAACTAAGCACCATCCTGATGGGTCTATCGATAAGCACAAAGCGCAACTAGTAGCTCATGGTTTTACTCAGCAGCATGGGATTTATTATGGTGATACTTTCAGTCCAGTCGTGAAGCCATCCACGGTTCGCTTGGTATTGTCTCCCGATAGGTCGATGTCAGCAATGCTTTATTGCATGGGTTGCTGGCTGAGGATGTCTACATGCAACAACCACCGGGCTTTGAAAATGTAAGGTATCCTTCTCATGTTTGTAAGATTCAGAGATCTATTTATGGCCTGAAACAGTCTACACAAGCTTGGTATGCGCGACTAATTCAGCTTCTCCATCATCTTGGGTTTGTTTCCTCCAAGGCTGATATGTCGCTCTTCATTTTCTCCCGTGATGGGGTGCAAATATTTATGCTGGTCTATGTGGATGATATTGTTATTGTTGTCTCTACTCAAGAGATTGTGGATTGTCTAGTTCGTTGTCTCTCTGACATTTTTCCTATTAAGGACATGGGATGACTAGAGTACTTCCTTAGATTGGAGGCATCATACAATTCAAGGGGATGGTGTTGACTCAACGGAAGTATGCTCTTGATCTTCTCCATCGAGTCAACATGGAGAATTGTAATCCTGCCACCACTCCCCTTGTATCATCTGAGGCCTTGGATCGGGATTCAGGCACACAACTCGGTGTTGATGATTCATTCCGGTATCGCGGTGTTGTCGGCGGACTACACTATTTGACTCTTAGTCGTTCGGATATTTCTTTTGTGGTAACAAGGTTTGGCAGTTTCTGTTGCAGCCCATTGATGTATACTGAGAGTCAGTGAAGCAAATTCTGCGATATGTCAAAGGAACATTGCACACTGGCTTGAGTATTTTCAAGTCATCATCATCTGTTATCAGTATTTTTATGGACACGGATTGGGCAGGGTGTGCGAGTGGGTTTGTCATTTTTGTTGGTCTGAACCTCATCGCTTGGAGTTCGAAGAAGCAACCCACAGTCTCGAGATCTAGTACTGGGGCAGAGTATAAGGCATTGACTAATGGTGCTGCTGAAGCTATATGGGTAGACTCTCTGTTTAAGGAGCTTGGTGTGACTCGGCAGTGTACCCCCATATTGTGGTGCGATAATCTTAGGGCTACTTACCTGACGGCGGATCCAGTCTTCCATGCTCAAACTAAGCACATTGAGATCGATTTCCATTTTATATGAGAACGAGTAGCAGCTGGTGAACTGGATGTTAGGTTCATCTCCACTCATGAACAATTGGCTAATGTATTCACGAAACCAGCCACACGACAAATGTTAGATAGATTTAAGTCTGATCTTAACTTCATATGTAGCGGTTTAGATTGAGGGAGAGTGTTAGAGTTGTACTCAGACTAACCCCATCTATCGTGTATCAAGTATACGCATATAACTTGTATGTGGTCATGACTATATAAGTGGAGCACGTGCTGGACTTTAAACCCACGCACAAAACCCAAAAATCTCTTTTCTATCTATCCTATCTCGAGAGGAGGAAAGAAGAGGACAAAAACTGTTCGCTCTGTGCCGCTCGTCCATGAGCGATTCGTCCACGAATCGCTTGGGTTGGATCTTGCACATCAGTGCATGAAGGCAATTGCATGTAAATATAGCGAATATTAGGGGTAACCACATATACCATTTCGGTGGAGCTGCGGGTGGTCACGGGAAACAGGGGTAGGGCAGATTCCGCCCACTACACAGGAATGGACGAAGCTGGCTGTCCGCAACAGCGACTTAAAATCAAGTTTTTTTTGTCTGAGGCTTAGTTTCACCTTTAAACTATCTAGAAGCTCCAAAAGTACTGGGCCTTTATACCCACCAGATTAAGCTCAAAACCGTCCATTTGCACAGAATTCGGTAGGAGTTGACGAGTTAAAGTTACCGAACAGGGAGTTTACCTTTCTCGTGCGAGGTGAAGGCCTCGGGCAGAGTTCCGACTTGGGAGGGTGTTGCGCGGAACATGCGACCGGACGAGGTCGGGGAAGCAGGTACTCATCACTGGAGAAGGTCGGGGTGGCTAGAGGAGGTCGAGGTGGAAGGGTCCAGCGTCGGCAAGGTCGGAGGTGGGACAAGGTAGGAGAGATCGCACAAGAACCGAGCGACCTACTACAGGGATGGTGGGCAAGGTAGGAGAGGCGGCGCAACACAAAAGAAGGAAACCAACGGTGGTTGATGGAGGAATCACATGGCGGCGATGCTCTATCGCGTGGATTTGAGCCGAAGAGGGAAATTTCGATAAGGGGAGGCGATACCGAACAAGGTCTTAGCCTAATAGATTTGAACACTTAATTTGAAATGGAGGAAGTACCGCAAAACCACAACATAGCCATGTTAGCCCCCTTTCTTTCCGGAAAAGAACATATATTAATATCATAAGATACCAATCACACCCAGCCTCTGCAACAACGCATTGCCCTATCGGTTTTATGGATGCACACAACAAAAAAAAAAGAAATACAAAAAGAAAAGTCCGGCTATAGTGATCCATTTGTTAAAACAACAGTACTATCACCACCAAGACATCACTAGAAGTCTAGCTTCTACAAAAGTGACGCCTCCAAGAAAGGAACAGTGCACAAACACCGTCATCACAAGATCAGAGATCTTAGGTTTTTACCCTGAAGAAAGTTCACGTTCTAAAAATAATGCCTTCAATAAGGCCATTGTCAGACACAACCAATTAAGGCCAGACCCTGTGTTATCACCCTAAAAGGTAGGACTATGAACCTATCATGTGCAGCCGCCCCCACTTGCCTCCCACTTCTCTAAGTCATGAGTCACCAAGCCAATTCCTCATCACCATTTAGACTCGAACCACCATTGTCAGTCCTCAAATCTTGGTCTCCATGCCATTCTCCGTCAGCAACATGGAACAAGAACATGCCCCATGATATTAACAACCAGCAGAGATTCAAAGCTCTCCCTCTGAACCCAAATGGTCAGAGTAAAACATGGGTGCGTAGGACCGAATCCCACCAGATCCAGCAATCTCTCGGCATGAACGCACTATGGAGTTCACCGGCGGAGCCTTCCAGAACACGACACAGTAACTAGATCAATGTAGACAAATATCAAGCGAATCTTCGTCTTAGCGTTAGAGGAATCCTAGGACCACCTCCTTTATTCAATCTGATCCAGAAACCCCCAGGCCACCAGCCGGAGGTAGAGGAGAAGATGCTCCAACCTGTCATCGAAGCAACCGCTAGAATCCAGCAAGCACCTGCCTCCGCAGCCACATGCTCTCAGATCGGATCCGGGCCAGACCCGATGCAACCGCTGCCCGCCATGGAGGACGCACGTCGGCATCGCCGAGGAGGTCCTCGTCGAATCATCCATAGCAGCCACCACAACATCTCCTCCACCAGCCCACGATCCGTGCCGCCCAGAAGACGACGGGCCTAGGCGGGCGCCCTAGGCCGACGGCATGCCGCCGCCGCCGCCCGCAAACAGCAGAAGCGGGCGCAAACCACCGCTGCCTGGCCGAGATCGCCGCCCTGACCACCGCCCACGACCCGTTCCAATGGCGACGCCCCAGCCGCCCCTTCGAAGGAATCGCACATCCTTCCACCTCCGAGTACCTTAGGCACCAGGGGCCGCCGCCACCGCGACCAACGCCGACGGCAGCGGCAGAGATGGGGGGGGGGGCACAAGAAGGTTTAGAGGCAACGACGCGAGATCGCCCTGTGTCGCCCTGGGGGATGGCACGGGAGCCCTACCCTGGGGGACTGCACGGGGCCATGTTAGCACTTAGCACCAGAAGAAACGTCTTCTATACATGAGAACCCAAAAATGGAACGGTCGCGGGCTCCACTTGCTTGGCTGCACCTTGGGCCTACTCCCCGCCGATTGTGAGGAGTCGCCCACCTCCGTGCCTTCCCTGGGGCCTCCTACGCCGGCGCCTTCGCAGGTAGAGGAGGAAGGCAAGGAGGCCGAGCAGCAGGACGAGGCTGCGGAGGCGGTGGCGCCCACGGCCTCTTCGCTTTCTTGTCTCGCGCGGCTGTTGTGTCGGTGGCTGGAGAGGTTCATCGTGGCCAGGGCGCTGCCGAAGAAGCCCCCGTTGCTGGCGCTCCTCCGCCTCTGGTGGTCCGACCGGCTTCTTGGACATCGCAGCTTATAGGAAAATCCGGCCCCGGGCACGATGTTATATTGCACTCTGCCGCGCTGCATGTTTTGGAGAATGCGAGGGATGAAGCAGAGCGGCCCGCAAAGGGGATGATCTGAAGGGCGCGAACCATGGCTGGCACGTGCCGTTTGTTTCAAGTCTCAGCAAGGAATCGTGATCCAGCGATCGATCGATGTCCAAACTTGATCTAGGATGCTAACTCGAACCTCGAGGGACACCGAGATATATGGATGGACGAAAGCCATTTTATCCGTGGTGGATAACTGGATATGCATGCATGTTCAATCACGAAAATACATACACTACTCCGTACAAAGGCAGTACAGTACAAGCAATACAAACTAATTCAGTAATTTCAACGGAATTCATCAAGCAAGTAAAATGAAAAATCACAAGCTTCATTGTTCAATCATTACATTCGGAAAAACACGACGGAAAAAGCAGTTAAGATTCGGTCGACATGCATCCGAACTTCGAACCATGCACTGCCGATCCTAATCCTAGCACGGAACACCGAGCAACGCATGGCTTTCCAACGTTGCCCGACACACGAACGACGACAAAAATCACCATTCACCAGCAGACACCAGGTGATTTATTCTGAAACCAAACGTAGGACTACTTACTACTGATAACGTAGCAGCAGCTAGCGGGCACGTTGACGTATATCGGTATATAGGCACACACGTAAGTGTGGAAGCAGAACCAGCTCGCATGCAGTAGAGTGCTTCACTTCTTGCAGACCAGCCCGGCGCTGCCCTTGCCGCTGCCGCACATGGCGTCGGCCGGCTCCTGGACCAGACCGACCTCCGCGGCATCCTCGCCGGCGAAGCGCGCCACCTCGCAGTCCGTCCCGAAGATGCCGGACACCTGGTACTTCCCGGCGCCTCCCATCACGGGGATCTTGGCGCCCATGTCGACCGCGGCGCTGACGTAGTCCTGGCGGTACGTCTGTCCGAGCACGCCGTGCACGTCGGCGGTGATGGAGTGAAACTTGAATGCGACGTTGAGGTGCGCGAGGCTGTCGTCGGCGGTGAGGCCGTAGTCGTGTATCCTGGACTCCTCCTCGGTGACCGGCACCGCGTTGGCGACGATCCGGAACCGCCCGTCCAGGCGCACCACCACGCCGTTGGCCGCGCCCGTGCGGAAGACGGACAGGGCCGGCGCGGAGGCCGGGCTCCAGCTGGCGCCCGGGGTGGCTTCCAGGTCGACGGGCACGCCGTCGAAGGCGATGGCGAGGCGGTCGACGGCGCCGTCCCAGACGACGGTCCGTTTCACGCCGAGGTAGAGGCGGTGGCCGCCGAAGCGGATGCCGAGCGCCTGCACCCAGGTGAAGTCCCGCGCCGCTGCCGCCCGCGCGTTGTTGGGCTTGCCGATGAAGTGCGCGTTGATGTGCAGGTTGGCGTCGGAGAGGAGGCAGAAGTCGGCGTCCCTGCGGCCGTGGAAGAGGAACTTGTTGCCGTCGCCGCCCACGAAGCGCGGGTCGTAGCACCCCGTGCCCGGTCGGTCGCACACTGTTTGTTGATCGCGCGGACACGATTGATCAGTCACAAAACTTAAAACTGCCAACGCCAAATGGAAGTTCTATAGTAGTACTGTATATGCTTACTGCAGACGAGCTTGCAGGTGGGGCAGTGCACGTAGCACTGGTCGGGGCAGCCGGAGGGGCACTGTTCCCCCAGGATCCTGCACGCGGGTTCCTGAGCCGACGGGTTGTTATAGCAGCTCACCCAGTTGGGCGGCTCGCCGGGGACAATGAAGACGGGCACCCAGTTGGGGTCCGACAGTCTGGGGTCCAGCGGCCTGCCGCTCGGGTCCGCCAGCTGGGCGCCGACCGCGGCGACGAGGAACGCGGCGGCAAGGGCGAGCAGCGCCACCGCGCAAGGGCGCCGGACAGACGCCATCCTGCTGGTCTCTGGGCGATCGATCTAGGTACGCGAGCGCGTGGACTGAAGAGGATGGGAGTGATGATGTGGTGCTGCCGGACTGCCGGCGCGGCACGCCTTCTTATAGCCCCGGAAGCCGGGCGCGTTGCCGCTGACTAAACGGCGAGTGTCGTCGGAACCACGCATGGCTTTCCACCTATCAAGTCAACTGCCCTAGATGGCTCCGTCGCTCGGCCGGCTGCCCCCGCCACATGAAACGATTCCACGCTTGCCATCCCGGCTAACTCAACGCCGGTGAGGGTGAACGGTTGATCAAATCTGGAGGCTTGTTCTCGATCCTGGTGTCGAGTGTCATCCGCTCTACGTTATGGCACAACAGAATCTAATTGGTCAGCTTGGGCAAGACAGCTGAACGACCCTACAACTCTTCACTAAGAAAATATAATTAAGATTTAACATGGTCATTGACAATCTCAGGATACCAGCGAATCTTGAGTAGAACAAGCCATGAACAGGGTGTAATCTTCAGGGAAAGGCGTAAGGCACACCTCACAGGTACATGCTAGAGTTCCACGAGGCGTAAGAGTTTTCCGTATGGTTTTTCCGTAACTCTAGCATTTCTGATGTTAAACAGAAGTTCTAGTGGTTATCTTGAGTTGCTCCAAGCTAAGTTTTGATTCGTTCCGTTACATCTGGATGAAGCCTACCCATAGGTGCTTCTACAGTATAATCCCGATGGAGTGCATCGGCAAATTATCCCATTTATGTAAACAATACAACCCAACAGACTGTCGTTAACGTACATCTGCACAACAGAGGGGGAAAATCTAGCACATCATTTCGTAGGTAACTACAAATGATATCTTCAAGGTTTCAAGTCCATGTATTTCAATAAAATTTAATTCAAACATGCAGCTGCGTATAGGCGAACCCACTGGTTTAGCAGACTGAGGTGGACCACGATACAAAGAAAGACTTAATGGAATTGCCATCGATCGTACCATAAGTTACAATGCTTCGCACGTCAGAAAAATATGTGCTAACGTACTAAAGGAACCACCTCTTCTTAGCTGCAGGTGTTGCCGCGTCTCCCACTGGACCTGGAGAACTTGGGCCCTCTCTTTTTGCCATCCCATTGTTCAGCGCTTCCAATCTTTTCCTGCACAGCAAAGTATAGCAATTTGATAAGAGAACACTAGTTGAACACACACAAAAAATGGAAATAAAGTTCGTTTTGCCTTTTAAATAGTGGATATTTTAGTTCGACCAAGCATTGAGACACTTTCTTAACCCTAACAGTATACAAGAGTGAGCAGAGGATGACCTGCACGTACAGAGACGCAGACCAACACACCGTTAAGTTAGCGTTTTCTGGAGACAACAAGGAAGCAGACCTCTCATTTTTTACATCAACAGTAACATAATAGATATTTTCCACATGGAATATGTATCTCCTCAACTGCAAAACAGATGTTTTTTCTTCGCTAAAAGTCATGACACCTTTTCTTGGAAGTATGCATTTTCCTACTTACATCCATCATCTGGATTTGAGTTAAGAAATTATTGGAGTTTTTCTGTTTGAGCAAGAAACTAGAGTTTAAATGAAGTATGCCTTGTATTAATAAGAAAGATGTAAGCGCCATGGCACACTAGGTCCTCCATGTTCACTGTTCATTTGTACAAACAAGTTCTTTCAATTGTTAAACAGGTACCTTGTTTGCTGAAAAAAGGTTACCTTGTATCGCCCAGCTGTCCATGCAAGCTCCATCTTTGGCGAAATCCTTCCATACCCCCAAGTCCAGTAGCAAGAATCATACGCCTAAAATAAAATTACAAGATCAGATGCAAGCAAAACTAAAAAAAAATGCATGAATAAATTATCAGAAGAATCATGTGAACGTATTGCCGGATGATTCCCTTTGTCCAGGCAATCCAACAAAATAACTGAATCTTGGCAACAAAGAACTGTACTTTCAGCAAAGAGATGTAAATCCATTCAGTATGATGCTATATGGTCAAGGTCATTTTACAAGTTCCTTCCTTTTGGAGAACTAGTGCTGCCCACAAGTCAGTGGAACACCACAACAAGCATAACTGACGGGAATCGGGAACAAAGTCTGTTAAGCAAGAACAATGTGCTATCTAAAATGTCACAGAACATGCCTGGAAGCTCAAGGGCTATAAAATAATCAGCATAGAAGACTACAAGTACTCTGTCAAATAGGTCCAACTGTCCAAGACTCCAAGCATGCTCATAAAAAATATTTATTCAGTGTGCTAGACCATATTACTTCAAGGGACGAAATTTAAACTAGAATATCCTTAGTTGCCGAAGAACCACAATCCATGAATCGATTATTTCTCAGTTCTATCAATGCGGGGACTAGTACTTACAGAAACTATCATGGCAAGTTGGCAACAGCGTCAGGGACGGAGGGAAGGGGGGACGAGCAGGGGCTAAGCCACCCCCAATGATTTGATTTTCTTAAGAAATGTTCTACTATTCATGCTTATACTTAGTGACTCTAAGCAATTTTGCCCCCTCCAACATGATTAAGCCCCCTCCAATCCTAATAGCTGGCTCCGTCCCTGAACAGCGTGTCCAAGTAATGCAACCCCTTCTATAGCAATGACATCAGAAAATGAGATATAAATATGAAGACTGGATTCGATAATAGTGAAGCTCTTAAAATCACTATCCACTTTAAACAGTAGATATACCTAAAATGGTATACTAACTGGGAAGCATTTTATCAGTAATGAGATGAGACAAAGCTCTTGCCTCCGTTAAAAAGGAAGGTATATGATAAAGGTATGTAGGGGACAACAGAAATCTTCCAAATTGTTCACTCTTTATCTAGCTTCTGATGTAGATTGGGAAATACCACTGAGGGTAAGATAATGTGATGTATGTCCAGGCTGTGGATCAGTTTTCCACAGTTTGTAAACTTCTAAAGTAAAAAATAAACCTTGAAGGTTAATCTACGAACTTGAAAACAAGTCCAGTAACACGCTTCTAGTAACAGGATATGTCATGGTAAATATACACAACAAAGACCATCAGTACTAAGGTTACCTTTCGAGCAGTGTGAGTTCTGATTGGAGTTGAGTGACTCTTTCCTTTGCGTCTTCAAGGGGCATCGAGAAACCCAATTTATATTCACTATCCTGCAGCCGCTCCCTTATTTCCTTATCCTATAAAAAATTAAGAAGAATCTGACACAATTGGTTAAAGAGGAAAAGGAATCAAGCTGCAGCTTCAGATGGTTTCGAGATAACTGACCCTTCTCTCAACACATTGTTTGTATAACACAATTTCGTCTTGACAAAATGGCTCGATATCATTGATCTGTAAGCCTAGATCACAAAAAATACATACATTTTCTTCATACCTTTTTACATATGGAAAGAAAGACAAACATATTGATATTTCAGAGTAAACAGCTACTCACATAGGAAAAGATTCTTGAGGATACCATCACAAAGCTCAACACCTTCAAGGACATGCGATGCAATTTCTTTTGGAACTACAGGGGAAGGTGGCCCACGCATAAGATCATCACCAACGAGAATGGTCTCTTCCATCGTTTCTTGTATATCGACTGTTGAAAAAAGGCATGGCACACTGACACCATGAGCACAAGCAGCAGCCACACTAGAAATGGGAATACAATTCTCACACAAATCAACCAAAGTAGCATCCTTATATTAACTGAGCTTTACCATCTTTCAATTTGTTTAATTATTTTAAAAAAGAAAAATTTGTTCAATGTGCTGAAACACAGCGTGAGCGCGGTTCCCTTTTCTTTCTCGTTCAGCAAAATGTCAGTACTCTGCAGCTCTACTCCCATTGTCCTCAGAGTTGAGGTTTCTTCCTCCAAGATGAACTAGGCTCGCCTCGAAGATACCACACCATAAGGGCACCCATCAAGATTTGGCACCATAACTTGCCTTTAAATCAAATTAACAATCATCCTAGGCCTACACCTATTCCTCGATGGCCATCCTCACTAAACAACAATCTACCACAAAATTGAAACGTAATATGCACGGAGAGTGATAATAGATAAGAAAAAGGTAGGAGAATCAGCACACACATACCATCCATGGTGGCCTAGCAACTTTTCACACCAGCAGAGAAGTCCAAGGCAACAAAAATACTGATCAACTTCCTGCAGCAACCAAGCAAAAGAAAAAAATTAGGCTCGGCAAATCAGTACAACGCTAAGAAGATATCACAACCAGTACCCACGTTTGCGCCCGTGAAATGAATCAAACACGGTTGCGTCGTGTGCAGATGAACTGGCCCTCGGAGCTGCTAAGTATCTACCCTCCTGCCCGGACGCCCGCCTAAAACACCGTGGAACGAGCGCCTGCTTCCTCGGCCTGTAATCCGCCACAACACCCACCGACATTATTCCGTCGAACACCTCACGTGCACGAGCACACACCTCCCGAATTGGGGCACATCTCAGGAAAACCAGGGGAAAGCAGAGAGGGCTCTCACCGCGTTACCTCCGTTGATGCACCGCCGGTTGGTTTGCCTGGCCCCGGAGCTCGTCCTATTGGTGGGTCAGCCTCTTTGTCGTGGCAACCAACGGCGCGCCGGGACACCGAAGGGGAGGACCAGGAGGAAGAAGGGTTTATTTCTCAGTGCCGGTCGTGGGCTTTCTCCTGCATCAAGCAGACATGCCGTAACGGTTGCTAAGCTTTGGCAGATCAGGAGGCCCATTAGAAGTTGTAACTAGGCCTTACATTTAGTAGACGACGTAGGAGCACACAGGCCCATTATTTACTCCAAGGCGTCGGTCAGATGAGATCAACGGCTGAGACGGGAAGTGACGGAGCTAGGGCATGAAATCCGCCTTCCGATGGCAGATGGACGGCCCTGATCGCAGCGCGACCCGAGCGCTAGCTGTATAAATAAGCAGCCCGGCCGCGCACACGAGAACCCTTCCTCGCAGAAACCCTAGAGATCACTCCAGCGCCCCGCCGCCGCCGCCCAGCTGTCAGGTCTCTCCCTCGCCGATCCAAGTAAGTTCGTGCTAATCCCGCCATGTAACACCTCCTTGTTACGATCTTGCTGGTAGATGGGAAACTTGGTCTTTCTGAAAGTCATCAATACTAGTTTTGCTATTGATTCAGTTGGTTTGTTGTGTTAGCTCTATGATTTTGCATGTATCATGGAACGAGGTACCTCGTTTGGCCTTTGTGGTGTAGTTGCTTTAAGTTTGTTATCCAATATGTACGGTAAAATGTTTGCGTGCTATCATTCTAGATCTAATACTCAGGCGCGCGCCGCTTAGATTCGATATGCATCGCGCTATATTCTGTGGTTGCACTTACCCTGGAAAGTATTTTGGTTGGTTGGTTTAGGATAAATATATTGTTCGGTTAGGTCTGTAGGATGTTTCTTTGCACACTTCTGCATATTATACCCAGTTGCATCATGATCATTCTTGCTCAAGCCATAACATTATGTAGTGTTTTATTTGGTCATGTTAAAGTCACAAGTGCTGAATATGTTTCTTTCATATTTGTTCAGGATGAAGTATATCGCTGCCTACCTGCTTGCCTACCTGTCTGGCAACGCCAGTCCCTCTGCAGATGACCTGACGTCTACTCTAGAGTCAGGTAATTTCGTCAAACCAACTCTATTGAATTGAGCACTCAAATGTTTAGTATCTGAAATAACTTCCTGCATTCCAAATTTACCCTAATGCCAAGAAATTAGCTTTTATATTGTCCACTGTTTCAATGTAATGTCAGACATCACCCACTTACAGAAGTACGTATTTATAGACTTTTTACATAAGCTCACAGTACTACTTGCTTTGACCAATGACTAGTCATTTATTTGGTTTACAGTATACGTCATTTCAACTCCATTACACGAAAATGCAGCAGTTTCTACTATGAGGATTCAAATACAATTGCATCATCTAATTTTCATTTGGTTCTATGCATGTCAGTTGGTTGTGAAATCGACAATGAGAGGATGGAGCTCCTGCTGTCCCAAGTGAAGGGCAAGGACATCACTGAGCTCTTGGCTGCTGGTAGGGAGAAGTTCGCTTCAGTTCCAAGCGGTGGTGGTGGTGGTGTTGCTGTCGCAGCAGCTGCTCCCACCAGTGGAGGTGCTGCTCCTGCTGCTGAGTCCAAGAAAGAAGAGAAGGTCGTTGAGAAGGAAGAGAGCGATGATGTAAGAACACTGGTCTCTAGTTTTACTATTTTTACCAACTTCCCATCATCTTATATGATAATCCATCATCCTTAATTTGGAATTGTACTTGTATTATTCTGTCTGCACATGCGCCTAATTTGGTTAGAAGATTTCTAACAGTTTGTATGCACATCTGTTTGCAGGACATGGGCTTCAGCCTGTTCGACTAAGTGGTGGGCATCTTCTATCTTCAGTATCGAGCTTTGGCCATGAAACTAGAGTCAATGATGTTTTAGTGTTCAATTTAGCTGAGTTGTGAGACACTGGAAGACTGTTTTGATATGTAATTCAGCCCTAGTTTGCTGGTTGTTTTACTGGTGAACCATACCATTTTGCTATCCAAATTTCGTGGTTTCTCAGCTATCTACTGTTGCTGCCAAAATTAATTTCTTACATTCTTATCTGGAGTTCTTTGTTGATTGCTTTATTGTGCTAGTTGCAAGTCAAGTTCTGGCTATCATGGTGCACAAACTTTGTCCTATTTTTTAGTTGCTCTTTGTCTGTATAGATTGCATGACTTTCTACAGCCCAGGTTTTTTCTGATGGCTCTATTTTAGAATTGTTGTGCTCCTAAATCGTAATTTCAGCTTATCATAATATTATTGTCAGTTGCATACTTGTGATTTGTTGGTATGAAGTTGCACGGCAGTTCTGTTGGTATAAATTTGGTGCAAAACTCTTGGTAGTTTGCTCTGCATATCTTCTTAGGAAGAAGTTGCACGGGAGTTCCTGTTGTAGGAAGCTAAGATTAAAGAGTAACTTTGGTATTTTCACAATGAAAACGTAGTTCACTGGTTTTTTTTTGAGAGAGAGCAACCACGTATTTCATTAATAGAAAATGAAGTTACATGGTTTGTGACTGAATGAGCCTATTAGCTTTGCTGGTTAGAGCATGCTGGGTTACACGAGATTTGGACGTGTGCGCTTTGGGCATCTAATAACTTCCTAGTATGGCCGAATAAATTGTGGCATGGACGAATATATTGAACAAATTATTTTGAACTTTTCTCACAAATTACAGAAATTAGGCTTCTATCCGTGATCAGCCATAGGTCTAATTTTCTTTTCTGATGTTCGGGCGAAGTGGACAAATTCCTTGTGATTGTGAGCAAATAAAATTGCTAGAATAAGGTCAACTTCGGACTTGGCGAAATTAAAAAAAATCTTACCATTCCATTATTCAAATTGCGGATTTTACCATGGCAGGAGATTCTAATATTTTTTCTGACGTGCGGGCGAAAGTCAGCTGGGATGTAATAGACTAGAGGTGAATTCAGACAGTTCTGAGGTGATCGAAGTTATGCAACAAGGAGGCAACTCACTCGAGCCGGCAGCAGCAATGTATGGTTCACAATCGACTGTTTGGATTGATGATCCTCGTCCCTTTCGGGCGCGCTTGATGTCTGGGGAAGGAGTGTTCGAAAGGAATGAGCTGACAGAATGATAAAGACAACAACTAACAAACAGACTCCTGGCTGGGTTGAAAAAAAAAACTAGGCCCTTCACTAACTAGCCTGGATAATCCCAATCAAGTTGATCAAAACCATCGATCTTTTTTTGAACAAGTACAATCTGTGATCGCTAATTAATAAAGCATGCCATACTGGCTTTTTCTAAAAAAAAATAGAAGTAAGACGCTATCCCACAGCCCTGTTGCATGTGTTGCTACCTTATCCTCATACGCAGCCTCTGAACAAACGCAGGCCGGCTATGAATCATCAAGTCATAAACCTAGTGCTCCATCACTTGTAGATATATCTAGAAAAATACTTCCTCCAAGTCACTTATTTTTGGAGGTAATATTTTTCTAGATGGTTGTAGATATATCTAGAAAAATACTTCTTCCAAGTCACTTATTTTTGGAGGTAATATTTTTCTAGATGGTGGGAGTACTATAACCGCGGGTTTTGCTACGGCAAAACAAGAGACTGATCTCCCTATATAAGGGAAAGGGAAGGGGAAAAGACTCGAGCGGAGAGTTGCGTCCATACGAGTGCGAGATAGTAGGCTGGCGCAACCACTATAGGAAAATTACATCCCAACAAGTAACAATCTTATCCTCATACCTTCATGTGAAGAACATAATGCAACCTGCCATATGAATCGTTATGCCAAGTCACAAACTACTTTTTGCAAACCTACTTAGCGGTAGTACCGCCCACGTCACCTGTACTAACCATCGCCTACGTGGAGAAATGTATTTAGCCATGTAATCTCATCCATCTACCTGTTCTTTCGCACCTAGTACCATATAAATAGCTCCTTGTGGTTCACATGTGAGATTAGAGCTAGATGAGACGTGAGAGTTGAACTTTGGCACCCGGGCACCCCCTTTCCCCCATGTGTGTGAACCCCAAGACCTCCTTGGAGATGAATCTGTTCTTCGTAGCTACTCTTTCAAATTATGGACTCTAGTATGCATGTTGCCAATCTTCACTATCAAGGTTTTAGTAGGCCAATCTTCGAGAGTTCTATTGGTTGCTATTATTCCTTGCTAGGATTCTATTGGATCGGTGGACCAGCCAATAAGAAGAAATCGGTTTTAGTTAGAGCATTTTGGCTTGTCTTTCGAGTTCCCGAGGTTGTTCCATTGGGGTTATATTGTTGGGATTGATTCTATGGGGTTGCCTCAATATTTATCTCCATGTGTGTGTCTTCTTGATACGTTGGAAACGTATCTATAGTTTTTGATGCTCCATGCTTGTTTAGTATCTACTTTGCTTTACTTGTCTACATTTTGAGGTGATTTTTACATGTTTTCTGATACTAACCTATTAACAAGTTACAACAATGTCAGATGCCTGTTTTCTGCTGTTTTTGGTTATAGAAAAGTTAGTAAAGAAATATTCTCGGAATTGGACGGGACAAACGCCAAAGTCAATTACTTTCCGTGGGGAACAAGAAGTCCAGAGGAGAGCCGGAGGGGCCGGCCAGGGGGTCCAGACCCACCCCAGGCGCGGGGCAGGTGGGCCCGCGCCTGGCTACGGTTTGGCAGCCTTGGTCGCCTTCCGGTCTCGCCCCTTCGCCTATAAGAAGCCCCCGATGCAGAAACCCTGAGCACCCGATCAAAAATCCACGAAACCGCCTGTAGCCGCCGCCACCATCGTCCCTAGATCGGGGGGGGGGGGGGGGGGGGGCTGAAGCTCTTCCCGGCACCCTGCCGGAGGGGAGATCATCCCGGAGGCCTTCTCTCCGGTATGATTCGTGAGTAGTTCCACCTTGGACTATACATCCATGTAGTAGCTAGATGGTTGTATCTCCTCCTTTGTGCTTTCATGTATAGATCTTGTGAGCTCTATTCATGATCAATATCTAATCTATTTGTAATCATGCATGTTGTGTTTGCGGGAATCCGATGGATATTGAGATTATTATGTTGGTTTGATTAATGGTTTATCTATTTGATTCTATCATGTCTATGTTGTTTGTGATCTTGCATGCTCTCCGTTGCTAGTGGTTATCTTGGCCAAGTAGTTGCTAGTGACTCCAAGAGGGGGTATTTATGCTCGATAGTGGGTTCGTGCCTCTAGTTTCCAAGGGAAGTGATAGAAATCTCTTCGGTTGTAGATGTGTTGTTGCTACTAGGGAGAAAATAATGGTCTCTTGTTCATGGAACATGTGGACTATTTACCTTACACACTTTGCTTAAAGCAGTTGTCTGTTGCTTGCAACTTAATACTGGAGGGGGTTCGGATTATAACCTGAAGGTGGACTTCTAGTCATAGATGCAGTTGGATGACGGTCTATGTATATTGTTGTATTGCCCAATCAACCTTATAGGATCTTTCTGGCTAGTAATTGCGTTGTTATGCCTTGCTCAGTTCCTGTCAATTGCCCCGCTGTAATTTGTTTACCCTTCATGCCATGTTGTTTATCTAAGGAGAGCACGTCTAGTGAACTATGGACCCCGATCCAATCTTTACCATTGATACATCTTCCACTGTTACTTGTTTACTTGTTGCAAACCATTATCTTCCACACCATACGTTTAATCCTTTGTTACAGCAAACCGGTGAGCTTAACAACCTCACTGATTCGTTGGGGCAAAGTCTTGAGTTTGTGTTATGCAGGTATCCATGTTGCCAGCAACACCTTTGAGACGTTTCATTCCTCCTTCAGGTTCGATAACCTAGGTCTCTACTGAGGGAAACTTGCTGTTGTGCTCATCACACCTTGCTCTTGGGGTTCCAACGAAGTGTCCCACGTCAACACTGGGTGCACGCATCAAGATTTCTGGTGCCGTTGCCGGGGAGGCCAAGGACGTCTTCACTAGGGGAGTCCTTCACTTCATTTCTCTTTACTTTGTTTTTAGTTTGCTTTGTTTCTTTTGCTTGGTTTTGTTTGCCTCTTTTAAAAAAAAACCAAAAAAAATAGTCTAGTTTGGTTTGCTTGCCTTATTCAAAAACACAAAAAAATTAGTTCTTGCTCTAGCTGTTGCTGCTGTTTTTGGCTTTCCCACCTTTGCCAAAATGAACTCCGCTGAGAACACTAAGTTGTGTGACTTCACTAGCACCAACAACAATGATTTCCTAAGCACTCCTATTGCTCCACCTGCTCCTGATGCTACCTTTTATGAAATTAAGCCTGCTTTGTTGAATCTTGTGATGAGAGAGCAATTTTCTAGTGCTGGTTCTGATGATCCTGCTGCCCATCTTAATAGCTTTGTTGAACTTTGTGATATGCAAAATTATAAGGATATAGATGGAGATATTATTAATATTAGGCTTTTTCCCTTTCTCCTTAAGGGGAAAGCTAAAGAATGGTTGCTACATTGCCTAAAAATAGTATTGATTCTTGGACTAAGTGCAAATATGTGTTTATTGGAAAGTACTATCCTCCTGCTAAGATTATTGCTATGAGAAGTGACATTATGAAATTTAAATAGCTTGATAGTGAACATGTTGCTCCTGCTTGGGAAAGAATGAAATCTTTGGTTAAAAATTACCCTACTCATGGACTCACTGCTTGGATGATTATCCAAACTTTTTATGCAGGTTTAAACTTCTCCTCAAGAAACCTGTTGGATTCTGCTGCTGGAGGCACTTTTATGGGACTCACCTTGGGTGCTGCAACAAGGCTCCTTGATAATATGATGGTTAACTACTCTGAATGGTATGTTGAGAGAGCTCCACATGGTAAGAAGGTAAATTCTGTTGAGGAAACTTCCTCTTTGAGTGAAAAGATTGATGTTATTATGGCTATGCTTGTTAATGGGAAAGCTCCTCTAGATCCTAATAGTGTTCCCTTAGCCTCTTTGGTTGCTCAAGAAGAGCAAGTTGATGTGAACTTCATTAGAAACAACAATTTCAACAACAATTCATATAGGAATAATTTTGGTGGCGACAACAATTATAGGTCTTATCCTACTAATAATGGCAATTCCTATGGAAGCTCTTACAATAATGCTAGAAGTGCCCCCTCTGAACTTGAAGTCATGCTCAAGGACTTCATTAGTAAACAAACCACTTTCAATAAGACTATAGAGGAAAAGCTTTTAACTGTTGAGAAAAATATATCCTCTTTGTCTGAAACTCAAACTTCCTTGGTTAATAAAATGGCTGCTAAACCTGAAACTATAGAAAACACCTTTGCTACTGCTCATGCCATACAAGTTACTGTTGATGAAAATGTTAGGCTATTAGCTCAACTTCATGCTAAGTGGGAAAGGGAAGCTGAAATTGATAGAAACAATTGTGTGTGCACTATCACCACTAAACCACAAGTAGCCCATATTCCTCCTCCTACTATTCCTACCACTAGTGATGTTAAGTTTGACTTTGATATTGATGGTTGCAATATTTCTGAAGTGATTATGTTCTTGCAAAAGCTTGCTAGAAGTCCTGATGCTAGTGATATGGATGTTGCCTTTACCAAACACAAGACAGATGCTCTTGTTAAGATTAAGGAAGAGAAGATAAAACACAAAGCTTCTATTCCTAGGAAAGTAGAAGATAGTTGGGAACCCATTATTAATATGCAAGTGAATGACTTTGATCTCAAAGCTTCATGTGATCTTGGTTCCAGTGTCTCTATTATGCCTAGGAAGATTTATGAAATGCTTGATTTGCCACCTTTGGAAGATTGTTATTTGAATGTCCCACTCAATGATAATGCTAAGAAGAAACTCATGGGTAGTATTAATGATGTTCTCATTATGGCTAATAATGCTGATGTCCCTGTTGATTTCTATGTTTTGGATGTTGAATACAATGCTTCTTGTCCTATTACTTTGGGAAGACCTTTTCTTAGAACAGTTGGTGCCATCATTGATATGAAAGAAGGCACCATTAAATATAATTATCCATTCAAGAAAGGTATTGAAAACTTCCCCACGAGGAGAGAGAAGTTGCTTTTTGCTCCTCCTTTGAAAGCAAGGTTTGATGTTAATGCTTCTTCATTTGAAAATACTTGATTCTTCTTGCTTCTTGTGCCTAATTTAAAGGCGTTAAAGAAAAGTACTCCCTCTGTCCCAAAATAGATGTCTCAGATTTGTCAAAATTTGGATGAATCTAGACACTATTTAGTATAAAGGTTCATTCAAATTTTGACAAATCAAAGACATCTATTTTGGGATGGAGGGAGTACTTGTTGGGAGATAACCCAAGAGTTTCCTTGAGTCTTGGAAGTTATTACTTCTGTAATGACCTCTCCTTATCATTTTTGTTTGCTTTTTGTGCCAAGAATGACCTCTAATTTGGGAAGTAAGATTTGGGGAGCTGCTGTCCCAAAACAGATTTCTGTCCTCCACCAAAATAATTCGTGAGGAGGCTCTATAACTCATATTGAGCTAAAAATTTACGAATAAATCCCCTAGTATGTTGGATAACTTTTGTTAGTTTATCACTTTTTGATTTGAGCAACAAAAGATGTCCTAAAAATTCGTTTCTACCTGCTGGTCTGTTTTGACAGATTTCTGCCATTATTTGCATTTGCTTCTTATTGATTCCTTTTTTAGCTCTCTTCAGGTAAATTGAGTTTCTTTGAAGGAGTTACTATAGTATCTTGTGTTTTTAGTGAAAAGCCTTGCTGTTCCAAATCTTTGCCAGTGGTCTAATGTCTTTTGAATAAGCTAATGTTGCTAATGAAGATTGTGTGAAGTTTTATATGAAGGAAAAAAATTTAGGTATAGAGAGAGAATGATGCAATGAGATGAAGAATGGACAAAAGTGAAAGGATAGAGATGTCGCCTAGAGGGGGGGCGTGAATATGCAATTTCAAAACTATTACGGTTTTGGCTTGATAGAATGCGGAATTAAACTAACGTTTATTTTACAAGCACAAAACCTAAATACACTAGGCTCAACTAAGTGCACCAACAACAAATGAAGCTAAGCAAGATAGCACAAGATAAATATACCACAAGTGATAAGCAAGATATAAGCACTTCAAGCTCGATGGCTATCACAAAGAAAGTAAGCTCGGATATAGAGATAATCGAGGCACGCGGAGACGAAGATGTATTCCCGTGTTCACCACCTTTGGGAAGGGGGCTACGTCACGTTGGAGAGGTGTGAGGTTCCACGAAGGATTCCTCACGCGCCACAAAGGCTCACCTTCTTCTCCGAGTCTATCCCACGAAGGAATAGGCCCTTTCCTTATGGCTAGCTTTTCCTCCACTCCGGAGATGGCAAGCTCCACAACCACTTCACACGCTCCACGAAGGAGAATCCCGGGTCTCTTCACAATCTTCCACGAAGAGAACACCGCGGCACCAACCGCCAAGCCAACTAGGAGGTCACCCTACAAGAGTAACAAGCTCACGGTCTCTCACTCGAACAAATCGTAATGGAGAGCTCAACACTTATGCAAGAATGCAAAGCAAGACCACCATGGGTGCTCAAATCCTTCACTCTCAAATCCCACCAAAGCAACAAGTGCTAGGGAGGAATTAGAGAGGAAGAACAATGGTGGAAGTCAACAAATGACTCCAAGATCTAGATCCAATGGGTTCCCCTCACTTAGAGGAGGAATTGGTTGGTGGGGATTATAGATCTAGATCTCCTCTTCCAAAGCCCTCAAAAAGATGCAAGAATCATAGGAGGGAAGGGGGAGGAAGCAAGCTCAAGAGGTTCAACAATGGAGGTCAATTTCGTGGTCAAGAACAACCTAAAATTTTGGGGGAAGAACCCCTTTTATAGTGGAAAGCAAATATGGCCGTTGGAAGAAATTTGTGCGAACCCGGTTGAAAGTTCGGTTGGACCGGCTCCAGAACCGGACGGTCCGGTTCCTGGACCGGAAAACCGAACTTAAAACCGGAATTTGGGTCAGTACACAGTCTCGGATAGACTCGGTATAGAAAAACCGAAAATCCCGGTTTCAGATCCGATTTTCCGTCGACACCGACCACCCGGATCGAGCCGGTTGAACCGAATCCACAACCGGGATGAACCAGGCTTCACGAAAAACGCAATAACTTTTGCATCCGGACTCCGATTTCGATGATCTTGGGCTTGTTTTGACGAGGACAACAAGCTTTACAAGATTGTGCAGAGAAACATCATAGACCAACAAAGGAGGATAGAACCAAATGAAGAAAGGTAAGAAGCCTCCCTAAATAAGAACTGATAAAACCTTCAAACTCGAAAACGCCATAGAAGATGCATACGAATTCCGTTTTCGATGAACTTGGGATTGTTGAAGATCTAGAAACAAGCTCAAGAACCTCACATGGAGAAACACCAAGAAGCAACAAAATAGGAAGATGCAAAGTATGCAAAGGATTGAGCTCCCTATGACGATGTGATCAAGTTACACAACCGAAAGCCCCTCTTGATAGTGTGGCTATCTATCCTATAACCCGGTCTCCCAACAACCACCTTGAGACCGGTAAAAGGAAAACCTAGCAAGGCCATAACTTTGCCTTGCGTATACCGCTTGATCTTGATGACAACGCTTCAAGCTCCACCCAAGCCGGAATGCAACACTTGATCATTGTTGCTTCGTGAAGACTCCTAATTTTCTTCCCCATACAGCACTATGGGATAGCTTCATTAATACATGTCTTCACATGTCCATTATCACCAATATGGACGACAAGCTTCAAGCAAATGATCTTCTCGAGATGCTTATCTTGAACTTTCCCTTTCAACCTTGATGACGATCACCACTTGATGTCATCCTCTATAATGTCATACCACAAGACCATGTGGTACATTCTTTATGCTTCATGTGTTGACCAACTTGAAATCAATCTTCACTCTTTGTTATTGGTCAACTAAGTATCTTCTCGTGCTCCATCTTAATATCTCGTGGTACATAAGGAACTCTTCATTTGATTACATGCTCTAAATCTTAGTCAACCATAGCTCAACTAATGAGGCTATCATGACACTGACTTAGAGCCATATCTTGAATTCTTCTATTGAGATCACACTCTCAAGATCTTGATCATATCATATTCTTCTCTTCAACTCGATGATTTTGATGCCAATACTCAAGGTATATCTTTATCTTCATGGCATCCATACTTGAATCCAACACATGGACTACAAGCATGATGTCACATCCCAAGATTTTCCAAATCTTGTAATGTGAAAAATAAATAAACAAAATAAATTTTTGCTGAAAATCAGGGTGAAAAGAAACTTTTGATTCTAAATGGAAACTTAAAATCCCATCTTGAACAAACTTTGGTAAAAGTTTGAATCCAACAAAAATCCAAATCAAGGGAAATGCATTCCTCAATGAATGTATTTGGAAATTTAAACACTTGGAAAATAAATCCAAACCCTAAACCCAAATGGAATAAAATCATTTCCAAAGTTATCTCCAAGTCTATGGATTTGATCCATATAAAAATTTATCAACAAACATTCACAAATGATCAAGAAAGACAAATAGAAATAATATAAGACCATAGAAATTGGTTTCACTCAATTTGGAACCATAAATAAAAACTTATGAATATAATAAGATAAGGAAAGTAATTTCCAAAGCTAATAAAGAACCTATCTATAAATCCAAACCAATTGGTGGGCAATTAATCCTAAAAGGATTTAAAAGGATAAACAAATATTAAATAAGATTTTATAAATTGGAATCACCAAGTTTGGATCTCTAAATAAAAACATATAGATATTATAAGATAAAGAAAGAAATTTTAATTAAGGGATATTTAAAGACCAAATCAAATCTTGGCCAAATCCATAAGCAAATGAAATGAATTATAATCCCAATCCAAATAAAATAAAAGGATAAAGAAATTTCCAAAATAAAATAAAATGGCATAAACCAAATCCTATTGGAATAAAGACAAATCCAAATTATAAATGATTAATAAAACTTATTAAAAACTTTTCCAAATAATTCATTTAAGTAAACAAAACCGACTGAAAGGATTTAGAAAGTTAAAGATTTTAAATGGAGATTTAAAAATATTATTAAATCCTATCAAATTAAAAACTAGAGCCTATTTTGAATAAATAAAAGACCCCAAAAAGAATAAGGTTTTATTTCAAAAATTGATTTCAGAATACAATACTAATCAGTATCTAAACCCACACAAAATTTGGCAAGATTTTGAATTCAAATAGTTGTTTGAATTGATTAATCAAAATCAAAACAGATAAATAGAAAAAGAAAAGGGAAAAACAATCAGTACAAAAAAAAATGAAAGAAGCCAGCCCAACCTAACCTAGCCCAGTCCAGGCCCAACTAGCCCATTTATTTCTCCCCCGCAGGAAAATGATTCGCACCAGAGTTTTAACCCGTAGAGACACTGACCGCTGGACCCCACACTTTCTTTCTTTCTCACGCTGACGAAATGACCCCACTCGCCAGACCTTCGTCCTCACCCACGCGATGACCACGCCGACCGTTTCTGCTTGTTAATCCTCGGATCAATTCGCGTAATCACGCCAGTAATTCCTCCCCTCGTTTACTCTCATTTAACCAGCACCCTCTCCCCCACATTTCCCCCCAACCAGCGCCACCAGAGAGCCACCAGGCTGCTCTAATTACCTTTTGCACCGCCGCGGCCTCCGGCGACTCGCCATACGGTGAGTACACGCCGCCCTCCCTCTGGTTCACGCTCCAGATCTCCATCACTTTGCGCATCCGACCCCAGCCACACTTCCTCCGGTGACCCAGTGTCGGCAACCACCTCGACCGAAGCGCCACGGTGCCTTCAACTCTAGCGAAAAGAGCCGACAAACCAGCGCCCTTTCCCTCCGTAAGTTCTTTCACAACCTAGGAAACCTTGCGCACCCTCCCGACACGCTACTTGATCGATTGCGACCAGACGCTTCGCCCGACCACGGTCGTGCGTACGCCTGCAGAGCAACTCGGCGAGATTGCCGACCGACTGCGCCTACCCTGCGACAACCACATTGAGCACCAGTATGTCGTGGCGATTATGGTGAGCTACTCCTCTGTCTCCCTTGCTTCCTAAATCACCGGCGACTGCACCGTCTGACCGCGCCGCCGCCAACCACCGCCGCCAGCGCCGCCACTTTGTGGTCAAATAGATCAGGGCCATTCGATTTAGATTGGACGCGTAGAAACATGCGACTTAAGAGAAAGAGTAAGCACTGATATGTGCCGCACGATCTCATTTTAATCCAACGCCTCACAACGCTTGATCCGCACGAACCGTTATCGTCCAATGAGAAACAGCCACGTGGCTCAGACTTCGTTTTAAAAACAGAAACTTTCCTATTAGAAGTTCAAATTTGAAAATCTATAACTTTCAAACCACACGCCCAAATTTTGCAAACTTTATATCAATGGAATCAGCAAGACAAGCCCTAGCCAACCATGCCATTTTTTTAGTAAAAAGCTTCTGTTAAAATGTTTGTTTTTGCAGAAACTTATGTATGCTTGTTTAGGATATAAAAATTATTCCAAAATGATTTTGAGGATAAAATCTTTGGCAAATGGTTTGTTGTGAATCTACTGACCCTAGGAAACAAATTGTGGTTTCAAAAATGTATATGGTGAAACAAAAGAATGAATCTTGGATTTAAACCAATTCTAGTCAAATAAAAATATGGGTTAATTATTAAAAATGGTTTTGGAAGAAAACCTTTGAGAAATGTTTTGGAAATAAACTCTCTGACCCTAAACACAAGATTTTATGGTTTGAAAACATATTTTGTGAACCCTATAGATTAATGCCTTATTGAAAACATTTTTACACCACATAAAATGATACCTTGTTTAAAAAAGGGTTTATAAAGTGAAACCTATTGCAAATGACTTTGCCACTTTATAAAATGACCATTAGATGTTTTCAAATGTTTGTGACCCATTAGAAACCACTTTTGAAAATAAAACAATCTCTTGCATACTTGCATGCATTGTTTTGTTTCTATAATTTTATGTGATGAATTGCTTGAATGGTAGATTGAAATATTGTTTGCTTGATTGAATTGTAGTGATTTGAAGTGAGTGAACATTTCAAAGATCAAGGAGTGAACTTATACTCTCTACCAAAAAGGCAAGTGATGCTTCATACCTTTGTCCCATTATTTTTCACTATGCATTAGTGATATTTCTAAGTAGGACTTGCATGGAATTTTGCTAAGTATAAACTATGCTATGGGAAATCCTAGTAGATGAAACCTTAGTAGAAATTTCCTAAGTTAAGATTCCTACTACTATCATGCTTAGCTTAGCTAATAGAAAACAAGGGTGGAATATATAATCATGCTATGGAAAATTTCTAAGTCTGAGGACTTGTGTATATTTAATAAAACAACTAAGTGAATGAATCACCTGGGTGGATTGGAAGGAATGGTTTGTGTTGAGTGGTTCACAAGGCCCATTTATATGGTTTACCTTGTGTATCTCACTTGTGGATGGCCACCCAGGAACAAAGATATTTGAGATGTCAAATGTTGAGAAGCTTCAAGTGCAACCACATGGCATTATGGGCTCTGCCTGGATCATATAGGTTGCAATAACTTAGCCAAATGGACAGTTGGTGGTAGGGGTTTGATAGGTTGGAGCGTTTCCATTTTGGTCTAAGGGAAGGCTTCTGAAAGATCTTGTCTTGGTGAAACCAAGTCTTGTGGGGAAAGTGCACCACCTCTGCAGAGTGTAAAATCTAAGTACTTAGCCATGTCCCTGGTAAAGGACAATTTGAGCATCAAGACATGGAAGCTATCAAGAATCTCATCATCCAAATTTCTAAGTTAAAAACTTGTGGGTGAACAAGGGATTGAAGGATCACCAATTTCTATTGGGAGATGCCTTGGGAAAGATTTTGTCAAGCAAAAACTTAGTGTTTTCAAATGATAAGGAAAATCTATTTTGAGCAAAGCAAGCCTAAGCTCCACTTAGCCAAATGCATATAGATGATAGACTCCACTATACTACCATAGTATCACTTGCCAATACAATTCAAATGTATTGACCCTTGTGGCTGTAACTTGTTATGTTGCAGGTTTGATTGATATTAGTGAAGTTTAATGATTAGGATTACAAGTCTACAACCAACATGTCTGCCTGTGGCAATTTGAAGATGAAGGACCCCATGCTATTGCTATATTCTGCTGCATTGTAATGAGATAGCCAAATGAGCTATGTAAGATGTAATAAATTATTTTATTCCTGGTTATAAAGTTGTATTATGACCTTTGTTTCTTGATATTATATCTTAACTGTGGATGCTAGCTATTGATCCAGGGACTAGCATTGTAAACACAGGGATCTCTACCTTATTAAAGGTTGGGAACCTTATAGATGGTATCAGAGCCTTTTGTTGCCTGTAGGATTTGTAAACCTAGGATTGGACAAAAACCCTTAGAAAAATAGGAGTTGTGTTTGTTCCAAAACTTATTTACAAACAATCTTGTAAACTCTTTCCTCAACCATTTTGGTTTTAATTCTACATCTCTTCTACTTCAAACTTGATGGATAAACCTACCCATGGCCAAAGACTTCACCAGGTGCAAAGGACTACATCAACTCTAATGACTTCAACATCTTCAGAATTTTCACCAAGGACTTCAACCTTGGATATCACTAAGGACTACAAGTGAGACAAGAAATGTTACTCAAGACTTGAAGACTAAGGAAACACAACTTAGAAGGAACCATCATCACCTTGAAGATTTGAAACCAAGATGCAAGAAATTCTCCAATGATACAAAGATTTTGTTCATGAAGAATCAACCAAGAAGGATAGAATGATCTCAAGTGAACCATATAGATGGACCACCATATTTAGTTTAAGTCAAACCCACCAACTTATGTGGTGTAACAAAATTATTTTGGTTGCCTAAAAATATGCTTGAAAACTTGTTGTTTGAATGGAGTGTTTGTTTGTGATTGCTTGCACATTGCTTGTGTGAACTGTGATGTGTGTGATTAGAATTATTCCCTTAGAAATATTTTGCCTATTCTAATCCCAATCCAACCCAAACAGATGACTTCTCCAAGAAACTCTAACATCAAGGATGGTGACAAAAACAACAACCAAGAGATGCACATGAGAGAACAACTACTAGCAAACCAAACCCAGTTGAGCCAAGTGACAACTCAGCTTTTAGCCAACAACAATGGACTAGACCCAGCCATACAAAGGGTTTTGAAAATTCAATCCCAATTGTTGCAAGGTATGGCCACTCAAATGATCAACATTGGAGACAACTCTTCCAAAGGAGTTTATGACAACAAGGATGACAAAGATGTTATTTTAGAAGGAACTCAAGCTTGCAATATTTGTGGAGACAAGGATCACACTTCCAAGGAGCATGGAGATCAATGCCCCAATTGTGAAGAGAAACATCCAATTTACCAATGCCCCACATCTCAAGCTACTTGTTACCTATGTGAAGGAAACAATCATGTACCTATCCAATGCCCCATCTATTCCATAGTTGAACAAAGGAAACAAGGTGGAGTGCAACAACTGAATTCAGACTATCAAGAGAGAGCCAAGTCTACCAAGAAAGATGAAGACAAAGGAAAATCTCCACTTGTACCTCCATGCAATATGACCCAATTTAAAGGACCAAAGAGGAGACATATGAATTATCCAAGGAGCAATAGAATGTCAAATAAACCAGTAAACATTCCTACCTATGAGATAACATATGAAGAACATGAACTGGAAGCACTCCTAGCTTTGGAGAGAACCAAGAAGAAGAATAAATGCCCCAACCCAAACAAGAAGGATATTACCCAAGAGCAATGTTACACTTGCAAAGAGATGGGACACTATGCCAATGAATGCCCAGAAAAGAAGAAGAACCAAGGAAACAAACAAAAGGAAATGATACCAAAGGAAAATAAAGATATCAGCCAAGTGATGTGTTTCAAATGCAAAGAGCTAGGCCATTATGCAGACAAGTGTCCAGAGAAGTTTCAACAGGATCCCAAGAAGGCTAATATGTAATCTAGTTGGGAATTTTTTTTAAGGGTGGTAGTACCCTTGATGTTTTGAGCCAACTTGTAACCCTAGCCTCCCCAAATCCCGGGACGAGATTTATTTTAAGGGTGGTAGCCTGTCACATCCCAAGATTTTCCAAATCTTGTAATGTGAAAAATAAATAAACAAAATAATTTTTTGCTGAAAATCAGGGTGAAAAGAAACTTTTGTTTCTAAATGGAAACTTAAAATCCCATCTTGAACGAACTTTGGTAGAAGTTTGAATCCAACAAAAATCCAAATCAAGGGAAATGCATTCCTCAATGAATGTATCTGGAAATTTAAACACTTGGAAAATAAATCCAAACCCTAAACCCAAATGGAATAAAATCATTTCCAAAGTTATCTCCAAGTCTATGGATTTGATCCATATAAAAATTTGTCAACAAACATTCACAAATGATCAAGAAAGACAAATAGAAATAATATAAGACCATAGAAATTGGTTTCACTCAATTTGGAACCATAAATAAAATCTTATGAATATAATAAGATAAGGAAAGTAATTTCCAAAGCTAATAAAGAACCTATCTATAAATCCAAACCAATTGGTGGGCAATTAATCCTAAAAGGATTTAAAAGGATAAACAAATATTAAATAAAATTTTATAAATTGGAATCACCAAGTTTGTATCTCTAAATAAAAAGATATGGATATTATAAGATGAAGAAAGAAATTTTAATTAAGGGATATTTAAAGACCAAATCAAATCTTGGCCAAATACATAAGCAAATGAAATGAATTATAATCCCAATCCAAATAAAATAAAAGGATAAAGAAATTTCCAAAATAAAATAAAATGGCATAAACCAAATCCTATTGGAATAAAGACAAATCCAAATTATAAATGATTAATAAAAATTATTAAAAGCTTTTCCAAATAATTCAAGATGAATTATTTGACACCTTTTTAAGTAAACAAAACCTACTGAAAGGATTTAGAAAGTTAAAGATTTTAAATGGAGATTTAAAAATATTATTAAATCCTATCAAATTAAAAACTAGAGCCTATTTTGAATAAATAAAAGACCCCAAAAAGAATAAGGTTTTATTTCAAAAATTGATTTCAGAATACAATACTAATCAGTATCTAAACCCACACAAAATTTGGCAAGATTTTGAATTCAAATAGTTGTTTGAATTGATTAATCAAAATCAAAACAGATAAATAGAAAAAGAAAAGGGAAAAACAATCAGTACAAAAAAAATGAAAGAAGCCAGACCAACCTAACCTAGCCCAGTCCAGGCCCAACTAGCCCATTTATTTCTCCGCCGCAGGAAAACGATTCACACCAGAGTTTTAACCCGCAGAGACACTGACCGCTGGACCCCACACTTTCTTTCTCTCTCACGCTGACGAAATGACCCCACTTGCCAGACCTTCGTCCTCACCCACGCGATGACCACGTCGGCCGTTTCTGCTTGTTAATCCTCAGATCAATTCGCGTAATCACGCCAGTAATTCTTCCCCTCGTTTACTCTCATTTAACCAGCACCCTCTCCCCCCCCATTTTCCCCCAACCAGCGCCACCAGAGAGCCACCAGGCTGCTCTAATTCCCTTTTGCACCCCCGCGGCCTCCGACGCACTCCGGCGACAAATACGGTGAGTACACGCCGCCCTCCCCTCTGGTTCACGCTCACTGGATCTCCATCACTTTGTGCATCCACTGACCCCAGCCACACTTCCTCTGGTGACCCAGGGCCGGCAACCACCTCGATGGCCACGCCGCAGTGCGCTTCAACTCCAATGAGCAGAGCCGACAAACCAGCGCCTTTCCTCCGTAAGTTATTTCACAACCTAGGCAACCTTGCGCACCCTCCTGACGCGTTTACTTGATCGATTTACCGACGCCGACCACGGCGTGCGTGCCAGAGAGCAACTCCGGCGAGAGATTGCCGACCCGTCCGTGCGCCACCTGCCCTGCGACAACCACGTTGAGCACCAGTACGTCATGGAGATTCTGGTGAGCTACTCCTCTGTCTCCCTTGCTTCCTAAATCCCCACTGCCGTCGACTGGCCAACCGCCCGCCACGCCGCCACTTTGTGGTCAAATAGATCAGGGCCATTCGATTTAGATCAGACGCGTAGAAACATGCGACTTAAGCGAAAGGGTAAGCACCGATCATGCGCGATCTCATTTTAATCCAACGCCTCTGGCAGCTTGATCCGCATTTAACAGTTATCGTCCAATGAGAAACAGCCACGTGGCTCAGACTTCGTTTTAAAAACAGAAACTTTCCTATTAGAAGTTCAAATTTTAAAAATCTATAACTTTCAAACCACACGTCAAAATTTTGCAAACTTTATATCAATGGAATCAGCAAGACAAGCCCTAGCCAACCATGCCATTTGTTTAGTAAAAAGCTTCTGTTAAAATGTTTGTTTTTGCAGAAACTTATGTATGCTTGTTTAGGATATAAAAATTATTCCAAAATGATTTTGAGGATAAAATCTTTGGCAAATGGTTTGTTTTGAATCTACTAAACCTAGGAAACAAATTGTGATTTCAAAAATGTATATGGTGAAACAAAAGAATGAATCTTGGATTTAAACCAATTCTAGTCAAATAAAAATATGGGTTAATTATTAAAAATTGTTTTGGAAGAAAACCTTTGAGAATTTTTTTGGAAATAAACTCTCTAACCCTAAACACAAGATTTTATGGTTTGAAAACATATTTTGTGAACCCTATAGATTAATGCCTTATTGAAAACATTTTTACACCACCTAAAATGATACCTTGTTTTAAAAAGGGTTTATAAAGTTAAACCTATTGCAAATGAATTTGCCACTTTATAAAATGACCATTAGATGTTTTCAAATGTTTGTGACCCATTAGAAACCACTTTTGCAAATAAAACAATCTCTTGCATACTTGCATGCATTGTTTTGTTTCTATAATTTTATGTGATGAATTGCTTGAATGGTAGATTGAAATATTGTTTGCTTGATTGAATTGTAGTGATTTGAAGTGAGTGAACATTGCAAAGATCAAGGAGTGAACTTATACTCTCTACCAAAAAGTCAAGTGATGCTTCATACTTTTGTCCCATTATTTTTCACTATGCATTAGTGATATTTCTAAGTAGGACTTGCATGGAATTTTGCTAAGTATAAACTATGCTATGGGAAATCCTAGTAGATGAAACCTTAGTAGAAATTTCCTAAGTTAAGATTCCTACTACTATCATGCTTAGATTAGCTAATAGAAAACAAGGGTGGAATATATAATCATGCTATGGAAAATTTCTAAGTCTGAGGACTTGTGTTTTGTTTAATAAAAAACTAAGTGAATGAATCACCTGGGTGGATTGGAAGGAATGGTTTGTGTTGAGTGGTTCACAAGGCCCATTTCTATGGTTTACCTTGTGTATCTCACTTGTGGATGGCCACCCAGGAACAAAGAGATTTGAGATGTCAAATGTTGAGAAGCTTCATGTAACATCCCTAAAATCATGATTTCAATGTTTGCATATCATTCATGCATGCATATAGTTTTGAGATCAATTTCAAACCAAATTCAAGAAAACAGAAGCACATAGTGCTATCATTTTATGTGAGCAAACTTAAATCAAATGGCCATCCCCATTTGAGAGCTTGAATGTTTTAAACCAAGTTTGTTTGTTTCCCTTGTTTATTGGTTTGAGTGTGGAGTTTGTACAAAATTTTACAAAATAAAAATGGCTTCAAAACCATTTTCAAAACATTTGCAAATCTAGTGCTATGGCACTGTTTATTTTGTTATTTCAAAATATCCAAGCTTGAACAGAGAGACCACTTGATTTTATGTCCTGAAATGTGATTGTTGCACACTGCAAAAATCCCAAAAAAGATTTGGATTCAAATAGAGTTTGAATTCATTTGAAACTCATTTCAGAAATTCAATTTAGAAAAATGAAAAGAGAAAGGAATTAGAAAAGGGCCGGTGCCAGGAATTGAGCCCAGCAACAGACGCAGCCCATTTAGCCCACCCGGCTCCCCTCTCTCCCTCTCTCACGCGCAGACGCACCCAGCGAGCCGCTGACACTCGGACCCCACTGCCCCTCTGTTCCATTCGCTGACAAGCGGTCCCTCTCCACGTCACTCCTTCTTCCCCAAATCGCGCCCGCAGACCACGTCGCCGCTGTTGTTGATGCCGGTAATGGCGCGGCGTAATTAGCCTTGATGCCGCAAGCGTTTCCTGTCGCGCTTTAGCCTATTTAAACCACACACCGCCGCGGCCATTCCCCCCCACGCAACACTCTCTTCTCGCCACCAGGCTGCCCCTATTTCGCGTTGCACTGCCGCAGCTCCGACGATCTCCGGCGAGATATTCTGGTAAGACCCCTTCGCCCCTTGCTGCCTAAACTTGCCAGTACGATCTCCGCGACCATGCGCATCTCCTGACCCCTCTTGTGCATGCTAGGAACATCTAGAGCCTCGGCAACGTCGACGACCACACGAGACAGACGACCCCATCAACTCCGGTGACCAATTGCGGTAAGCTCCGAGCGCCCCTTGCCCCCTCTTGCATACGAGGTTGTTCGCCACTGTCTTGCGCGTCTCCTAAGCCATCTGGTTCGTGCTAGGGCGACGCGAAACCTCGGCAACAACTTCGACAGCAACCACCCTACACCGTGCACAGCTCCGACGAGCTCCAGCAGCCACTGTCGTGCGCCCCTTGCCAAGCCATCGCCACGTTGAGCTTCACCTCGTCACTGCGATTCTGGTGAGCACACTCTCCCCTCCCCGGTCGACCTAGACCGCCAGCACCGCCACTGGCAGAGAGCTCACGCCGCCGCCGCTACCGCCGTAACTTGGTCGTTTGATCAAGAGCCGTTGGATCTAGATCCAACGCGCGTAATAGAATCACTTAAGCAAAGCGGTACGTTAGATCTGAGCCGTGCACGTTCACTTAGATCCAACGATCTGCGTCGATCAATCCGCCCGAACCGGTACGGGCCAATAGGAAACAGACGCGTGGCTAGGGTTTGATTTAAAAACAGAATTTGAAATCAGATTTATATCCAAATTTGTTTTAGCTATAACTTTTGATCCACACGTTAGAATTTGACAAATTTTATACCGTTGGAATCAGGAGAACAAGCCCTTTCTGTTTATGCAATGTTTTTAATGTTTAGCTTCTATTAAAATGACTTTATTTGCAGAAACTTGTTTAGGACTATTTTGAGTATATGAATTGTTTAGGAAATTGTTTTAGTGTCAAATAAACTTGGTTTAACAAGTTTTTGACTTGTTTATGATTCAGTACTATGCAATTGCTTGGTTGAGTTTCAAAAATCATCACTTAGCATCTTGCATGCATGCATATATATTTTTGCTCGTACATGACTTGTATGTGATTTGTTGCTACCATTCTTTGTGTAGACTTTGGTGCTAGTGATTGTGATTGTGAAGAGTGCTACTCTCCCAACTACCAAGGCAAGTGGTACTTCATGAATATTTCTATCCCTATATTTTTATACAAGCATCAGAAATATTTTGCTAAGTCTTGCATGTTACTATTTTTTGTCAAATGCCTTGTTGGGAAATCCTAAGTAGTTGTAGAATTGCTAGGAAATTTCTAAGTTAAGTTACTATCTATGCCATGCTTAGCCTAGATAGTAGCAAACAATGGTTGGTAAAATATACATGCTATGGTGAAAATATTTCTAAGTCTTTGGACTTATGTTTTTCTTAATAAAACAACTAAGTCAATGAATCACCTGGGTGGAAAGGGACTTGATTGGTGGTTTTTGGTTGAGTGGTTACACAAGGCCCATGGCTATGATTTACCTTGTGTATCTCACTTGTGGAAAGCCACCCAGGAATAAAGGGATTTTAGAGGCCAAGTGTTGAGAAGCTTATAGTGCAGCCACTTGGCAATATGGGCTCTGCCTGGATCACATAAGTTGCTAGAACTTAGCCATTTCGACAGTTGGTGGTAGTGGGAATGATAGGTTGGAGCGCGTCCATTTGGTCTAAGGAAAGGCTTCTGAAAGGTCCTGTCTTGGGAAACCAAGTCTGGTGGGGAAAGTGCACAACCTCTGCAGATGGAAAAATCTAAGTACTTAGCCAAGTCCATGGCAATGGACAACTTGAGCATCAAGACATGGAAGCTATCAAGAATCTCATCACTCCAACTTCTAAGTAAAACTTGTGGGTGAACAAGGGTGAAGGACCTCAATGTCTATTGATGGTTCCCTGGGAAAAGTTTTGACAAAGAAAAACTTAGTGATTTTAACTAATAGGCAAAACCCATGTTGAGCAAAGCAAGCCAAGCTACACTTAGCCAAATTTTCATATAGTATATAGGCCACCTAAAATTTACTAAGGTATCACTTGCCAATACTATTCCAAAGTATTGACCCACTGTGGCTGTAACTTGTGATGTTGTAGGTTACTCTGATGAGGATTAGGTGTCATGAGTCTACACTCAACATGTTTGCCTGTGGCACATGAAGATGAAGACTTATACTTATTTACTTATTCAAATTCTTGTATTAGGCCTGTGTCCTTGAGTTGTAAAGACTATGTTTATCTCTGGAATGGATGTAATAAATGACCTTTTTATCTGTGTACTTCATCTTAAACTGTGGATGCTAGCAATGATCCAGGGACTAGCATTGCAATCATAGGGATCCCTTTCCTTTACAAAGGAGGGATCTTACAGATGGTATCAGAGCACTGTGTTGCATGTTGGATTATGACCCTAGGATTGGAAACCACTAAGGAAAAAATTTCAACTTCTACACTTGTCTATTCTTCTCGTAAACTTTTCTAATCTTCTCTCTCATATCTATTTGTAGATGAACTCCATCAACGAAGCCGTGAGGAAAGGACCACTCATGACAATGACTTTGGAGTGTGAGACAGAATTTCCCAAGGCTCTCAAGGACCTCATGGTTGCATTAGAGATACAAGGTGCAGCTGTGTACAAAGGTTTTCCAGTGATGGATGAAGGAGTGGAATCTTGGTGCAACTTCACTTGTATAAATACAAGGAAGACAACCATCAGGAAAAAGGATTCTGCATGTTCACCAATTCAGTGGTGCACCCTACATTCTTTGAATCAGCAAGGGATGCAGCTTGGAAGACCATCAAAGAACTTGGTGATAGAGTCAAGTGCAGAATGCTCAACCTCCAAAATGATCTAAGGAAAGAGAAGGAACATACCCAAGAGTTGGAAGCTACCAACCAAACTTTAAGAGGAGACATTATAGACTTAGTGATGGAATCATGTGAGCAAGATAGGCTGATTGCTTCTAGAAACATTGTGTTAGCCAACAGATCCAGTGAGATAGGATTGTAAACGTACTTCGTTAGTTGGACCACCACCTATCACCCTATTTTCCAAAATGTTGCCTTAAAATAAGATTGAACCTTGGTTAATGTAATGGTTTCATGTATGCATGACTTGTGTGTTTTGCTTTCCAAGGATATGTATGTGATGTGTTGACTTTTGTTTTATCTTGAATTGTGTTGTTCTAACTTTTCTGTCTTATAAATAGATGCCTATTACCATCAGCACTGTTGAGGAGTTCTAGGTTACCCGCTTTGGTCCTCGTATCGTTAAGCTTACTACTTTGCTCAATCTCCCTCTTCCCACCATCATGGTGCATCCCCTCACCAAGTTCGAGAGGAAGGACCTCTGGGGCTTCAAGGTGAACCAGCCCGGACGCCAGACAGAGCCTACTACGGAGGCCATCATCTTCAAGCTTATGCGCGATGACAGGAAGAGAGGCCTTGAGGTAGTGATGCAGATCTCGATGGGGACGCTAGGCGACACTCCCGACAAAGTTAGAGGCACCACTTCCACGCCTCTTGGAAGACGTGATGAGGACGGAGAGTCCATCGACTTCAAGGACGATTCGAGGACGCAGCAGAGCCGATACGCTGCATTCTCCGTGAGTTAGAGTCTCTCATTAGGCACGTGGACACGACAGACCAACATCATGCTCAAGAATGACGAGCTCAGTGCAGTCATGAGAAGGATAAGCTCTTCACAGCAGACGAGATAGTCAAGGAAATGGAGGCGAAGTTCGAGACCCAGGACAGGAAGTTCAAGAGTCAGGAGAAGCGTGTCCAGGATAGGAACAAGAAGATCCGGGACATGACTGAAGAACTGCAGTCCAAGGACTTCGAGCTAGAGCAGCAGCAGTCGGTGATAGAGAGGCTTCGTTCCTAGAAGAGGGCTCTCAAGGCCAAGATAGAGTCCTTGACCAATAGCATCGAGGAGAACAAGGCCGCGATGGAGAACGCAGGTCTTACCTTTGTCGAGGAGGAGATTGATGCCGATGAGTAGACTTGACTACTCGTTTATCTTTCATTATCATACTTGTTTTTTTTTGAGAACTTGTTATTGGACCATCCGACATGTGGATGGCTTGCTACTTGGGTGTTTTACTTTGTGAACTTGTTATTTTGTTGAACCTTTATCTTTGTGTTGTATTCTTGTGTTTGCTTATGTGATGTAATGTGCATGAAAGCATCTATGGGTATCTCATTCTTATCTCTATTTGAACAAACCACAGATGCCTCCCCGTCGTGCAAACCCCAACCCCAACAACAACATCACTCCAAAAATGCAGCAAATGATGACTGCTCAAACACAACTGATGCAGATGATGACAACGTTCATTCAGAACCAAAACAACAACAACAACAACAACAACAATAACAACAACAACAGCCCACCGGGTTTCGATATGCTCACCAGGTTCTTGAGATTGAGGCGAGCTAAGTTCTTAGGGACAACTGATCCCATGGTGGCCAACGATTGGCTACGTTCTGTGAACAAGTACTTAGTAACCGTGGGCTGTACGGATGCTGAAAAAGTCAGATTTTAAGCACATCTACTGGAAGGGCCAGCCGCCACTTGGTGGGACAACTTCCAGATCACCACTCCCATAGATGAAGTGACATGGGCTATCTTTGAGGATGGCTTTCGCACTGCTCATATCTCATCAGGAGTGATGAGCCTGAAAAAGAAAGAGTTCCACAATCTGAAGCAGCGCCACCGCAGCGTGGCTGAATACATTGAGGAATTCAACAATCTGGCGCGTTATGCACCGGATGAAGTTGACACAGATGCCAAGAGAAAGGAAAATTTTCTTGAAGGCTTGAATGATGAGCTGAATCTGCAATTGGCTGTGGCATATGTTCCCACTTATCAGTCGCTTTGTGACAAGGCTGCTATTTTGGAGAACAAAATAAAGCAAGTTGAGAGTAGAAAAAGAAAGCACTCCGACAAGCACAACTCGGGATCGTCTCACAAACGATCTCACTATGATGACAACGGAAGCTCAGGATCCCACAAGCATGGGAAATTTAACAAGCACCATAACCACAACCGTCATGACAACAAGCATCACCGTAGTCATGACAATGACAAGTACAAGAACCACAAGAGTGGACATAAGAACCACCACAGTGGTAATGGAAGTGGAAGTGGAAGTCAGCCTGTTAAAAGAGACATCAGTCAGGTTGAATGCTTCAAATGCAAGAAGATGGGGCATTATGCAAATGAATGCCCTGAAAAGAAAGTTGAAGGACCCATCAAGCCCAATCCTTTCCAAAAAGGACAGGTGAACCACATCAGTGTGGAGGAGATCTATGAGGATCCTGATGTTGTTGCTGGTAAGTTTAGACTCAATTCTATTCCAGCATTTGTTCTTTTTGATACTGGAGCATCGCATTCATTCATATCAAAAGCATTTGTTGATAGAAATGGGTTTCCAACTGAAAACATTGGGTGTCCAATAAAAGTTAGTTCTCCGGGTGGAGATATGATAGTAAGTCTTGGATGCCGGGATTTAGTAATAGAGTTTGGAAAGCATAAATTTCCAGTGAGTCTGATAATCCTAGATTCCCAAGGACTGGACGTAATATTGGGAATGGATTGGATGGCTAAGTATGAAGGAGTACTAGATTGTGCCAATCGTACTGTTGCACTCACAACCCCGGAAAGAAAACGGATTAAATTCAAGTCCAACTTTGAATCTAAAGGAAGTAAGCTAAATTCTCTTAAGGGGGTTAGCATGGACAGTGTGCCAGTAGTAATTGAGTATCCGGATGTGTTTCCGGAAGAATTGCCGGGAATGCCACCAGATAGAGATGTGGAATTTCTGATAGATTTGGTACCAGGGTCTGGACCAATAGCAAAGAGACCGTATAAAATGTCAGTTGATGAACTGAAAGAACTCAAGAAGCAACTTGGAGAACAGTTGCAGAAAGGATTTATTCAACCAAGTTCTTCATCTTGGGGAGCCCCAGTTTTGTTCGTGGACAAGAAAGATAGAAGTCAACGAGGTAACTATCAAGAACAAATATCCTTTGCCTAGAATCAATGACTTGTTTGATCAGCTAGAAGGAGCATGTGTGTTCTCAAAGATTGATCTAAGGTCAGGCTATTTTCAACTCAAGATAAGAGAACAAGACATACCTAAAACATCGTTCACCACAAGGTATGGATTGTATGAGTATACTGTGATGCCTTTTGGGTTGACCAATGCTCCAGCATACTTCATGAATATGATGAAAAAGGTGTTCATGGAATTCCTTGACAAGTTTGTTGTCGTTTTCATCGATGACATCTTAGTCTACTCCAAGAGCAAAGAAGAGCATGAAAGACATTTGCGTTTGATACTTGAGAAGTAAAGAGAACATAAACTTTATGCCAAATTCAGCAAGTGTGAGTTCTGGTTGGAGGAAGTTGGATTTCTTGGTCATGTTATGACAAAGGATGGTGTAGCAGTTGATCCTGCTAAGGTTTCAGCTGTGACTGAATGGGAGTCTCCCAAGTCCGTGAAAGAAGTTCGTAGTTTCCTTGGATTAGCAGGTTACTACAGAAGATTCATTGAGAATTTCTCTAAGGTAGATAAGCCCATGACTGAATTGTTAAAGAAAGACAAGAAGTTTGCTTGGTCTGAAAGTTGTGAACTCAGCTTTCAGGAGTTGAAGAAGAGACTTGTGACAGCACCAGTCTTGTGTCTGCCAGATTTGGAAAAAGATTTCCAAGTATATTGTGATGCATCTCATCAGGGTTTGGGTGCAATACTAATGCAAGACGGTAAAGTTGTGGCTTATGCCTCGAGACAACTCAAAACTCATGAAGTGAACTATCCTACTCATGATTTAGAGTTAGCCTTGGTCATCCATGCACTAAAACATGGAGACACTATCTTTTGGGAAAATGATGTGAAGTGTTCACAGATCACAAAAGTCTGAAGTATATATTCACTCAGAAGGAAATCAATATGAGACAAAGAAGATGGCTAGAACTTATCAAGGACTATGACCTAAGTTTGCAATACCACCCCGGTAAAGCAAATGTTGTAGCAGATGCTCTAAGTCATAAGGTTTTTGTGAATGGCCTTACCAAAGGAGAATTGCAGATGATCTGTGTACCCAATTTAGAAAACTCAGATTGGAGATTGTGCCTGAAGGACATCTCATGTCTTTGGATGTTCAACACACTTTGTTGGACAAGATCAAAGAAGCCCAGAAGATTGATAAAGAAATCGCAGATATTAAAGAAAAGTTTGGCAAAGGAAAGGCCAAAGGGTTCCATGAAGACGAACAGGGTACTTTATGGCATGGGAAACGTATCTGTGTTCCACAAGATCCGGAACTGCGGAAACTGATTTTGCAAGAAGCACATAACTCTCCGTATTCCATTCACCCGGGTAACACCAAAATGTACATGGACATGAAAGAAAGATTTTGGTGGAATAATCTCAAGAAGGACATCGCCGAACATATTGCTTTGTGTGATGTGTGTAGTAGAGTGAAAGCGGAGCATCGTAAAGAGGTTTGATTCAACCACTACCTATTCCTGATTGGAAGTGGGACAAGATTGGTATGGATTTCATTACGGATTACACCAAGGACCGGTCGGGTATGATTCCATATGGGTAGTAGTGGATCGCCTAACTAAAGTGGCTCATTTCATACCCGTGAAGACAACCTATACGAGTGCTAAGTTAGCAAAAATTTACATGAGTAGAATTGTATGTCTACATGGAGTGCCCAAGAGTCTTGTGTCTGATAGGGGAACTCAATTCACTTCCCATTTTTGGAGACAACTACATGAGTCATTGGGAACGAGGTTGGAATTCAGTACTGCTTTTCATCCTCAAACTGATGGACAAACAGAAATGACTAATCAGATTCTTGAAGACATGTTGAGGGCGTGTGCCTTAGACTATGGAGCCAGTTGGGATGAAAGTCTGCCTTACGCAGAATTTTCTTATAACAACAGCTATCAAGCCAGCATTGAGATGGCACCGTTTGAGTTTCTCTACGGAAGAAAGTGTACCACCCCATTGTTATGGAATGGTGTGGGAGAGAGAAGTTTATTCGGGCCAGATCTTATCAAAGAAGCCGAAGAGAAGGTCAAGTTGGTTAAGGACATGTTGAAGATCGCACAGTCCCGATAGAAGAGCTACGCAGATCCTAAGCGTAGAGAAGTCACCTACGAAGTTGGTGATAGAGCCTATCTTAGAGTGTCACCACTTCGAGGAGTGAAAAGATTCGGAGTCAAAGGAAAATTAGCACCAAGATATGTTGGACCATTCAAGATTCTGAGTCGCAAAGGAGAAGTTGCCTATGAAATTGAACTGCCAGAATCTCTATCATCTGTCCATAATGTGTTTCATGTGAGTCAGCTTAAGAAATGTCACCCATAAATGGAAGAAACTTCTTTGAAGGATACTATACCTTTGGAGGAGGTTCATTTGGAAAGTGATCTCACCTATTAAGAGAAACCTATCAAGATTCTTGAGACTGCAGAAAGAGTCACAAGGACTAAGACTATCAAGTTCTGCAAAGTGCAGTGGAATCATCATTCCGAAGAGGAAGCAACATGGGAAAGAGAAGATCATCTTCAGAAAGACCACCCTCACCTATTTGCTAGCCAATCCGAATCTCGAGGGCGAGATTCATCTTAAGGGGGTTAGATTTGTAACATCCCTAAAATCATGATTTCAAAGTTTGCATATCATTCATGCATGCATATAGTTTTGAGATCAATTTCAAACCAAATTCAAGAAAACAGAAGCACATAGTGCTATCATTTTATGTGAGAAAACTGAAATCAAATGGCCATCCCCATTTGAGAGCTTGAATGTTTTAAACCAAGTTTGTTTGTTTCCCTTGTTGATTGGTTTGAGTGTGGAGTTTGTACAAAATTTTACAAAATAAAAATGGCTTCAAAACCATTTTCAAAATATTTGCAAATCTAGTGCTATGGCACTGTTTATTTTGTTATTTCAAAAGATCCAAGCTTGAACAGAGAGACCACTTGATTTTATGTCCTGAAATGTGATTGTTGCACACTGCAAAAATCCCAAAAAAGATTTGGATTCAAATAGAGTTTGAATTCATTTGAAACTCATTTCAGAAATTCAATTTAGAAAAAAGAAAAGAGAAAGGAATTAGAAAAGGGTCGGCGCCAGGAATTGAGCCCAGCAACAGACGCAGCCCATTTAGACCACCCGGCTCCCCTCTCTCCCTCTCTCACGCGCAGACGCACCCAGCAAGCCGCTGACACTCGGACCCCACTCCCCCTCTGTTCCATTCGCTGACAAGCGGGCCCTCTCCACGTCACTCCTTCTTCCCCAAATCGCGCCCGCGGACCACGTCGCCGCTGTTGTTGATGCCGGTAATGGCACGGTGTAATCAGCCTTGATGCCGCAAGCGTTTCCTATCGCGCTACAGCCTATTTAAACGACACCCCGCCGCGGTCATTTCCCCCCACGCAACACTCTCTTCTCGCCACCAGGCTGCCCCTATTTCGCGTTGCACTGCCGCAGCTCCGACGATCTCCGGCGAGATATTCCGGTAAGACCCCGTCGCCCCTTGCTGCCTAAACTTGCCAGTACGATCTCCGCGACCATGCGCATCTCCTGACCCCTCTTGTGCATGCTAGGAACATCCAGGGCCTCGGCAACGTCGGCGACCACACGAGACAGACGACCCCATCAACTCCGGTGACCAATTGCAGTAAGCTCCGAGCGCCCCTTGCCCCCTCTTGCATACGAGGTTGTTTGCCACTGTCTTGCGTGTCTCCTAATCCATATGGTTCGTGCTAGGGCGACGCGAAACCTCGGCAACAACTTCGACAGCAACCACCCGACGCCGTGCACAACTCCGACGAGCTCCAGCAGCCACTGCCGTGCGCCCCTTGCCAAGCCATCGCCACGTTGAGCTTCACCTCGTCACTACGATTCTGGTGAGCACACTCTCCCCTCCCCGGTCGACCTAGAACGCCGGCACCGCCACTGGCAGAGCGCTCCGCCGCTCGCCGTCGTCGCGCGCCGCCAGAACTTGGTCGTTTGATCAAGAGTCGTTGGATCTATATCCAACGCGCGTAATAGAATCACTTAAGCGAAGCGGTACGTTAGATCTGAGCCATGCACGTTCACTTAGATCCAACGATCTGCGTCGATCGATCCGCCCGAACCGGTACGGGCCAATAGGAAACAGACGCGTGGCTAGGGTTTGATTTAAAAACAGAATTTGAAATCAGATTTATATCCAAATTTGTTTTAGCTATAACTTTTGATCCACACGTTAGAATTTGACAAATTTTATACCGTTGGAATCAGGAGAACAATCCCTTTCTGTTTATGCAATGTGTTTAATGTTTATCTTCTGTTAAAATGACTTTATTTGCAGAAAATTGTTTAGGACTATTTTGAGTATATGAATTGTTTAGGAAATTGTTTTAGTGTCAAATAAACTTGGTTTAACAAGTTTTTGACTTGTTTATGATTCAGTACTATGAACTTGCTTGGTTGAGTTTCAAAAATCATCACTTAGCATCTTGCATGCATGCATATATATTTTTGCTTGTACATGACTTGTATGTGATTTGTTGCTACCATTCTTTGTGTAGACTTTGGTGCTAGTGATTGTGATTGTGAAGAGTGCTACTCTCCCAACTACCAAGGCAAGTGGTACTTCATGAATATTTCTATACCTATATTTTTATACAAGCATTAGAAATATTTTGCTAAGTCTTGCATGTTACTATTTTTTGGCAAATGCCTTGTTGGGAAATCCTAAGTAGTTGTAGAATTGCTAGGAAATTTCTAAGTTAAGTTACTATCTATGCCATGCTTAGCCTAGATAGTAGCAAACAAGGGTTGGTAAAATATACATGCTATGGTGAAAATATTTCTAAGTCTTTGGACTTATGTTTTTCTTAATAAAACAACTAAGTCAATGAATCACCTGGGTGGAAAGGGACTTGATTGGTGGTTTTTGGTTGAGTGGTTACACAAGGCCCATGGCTATGGTTTACCTTGTGTATCTCACTTGTGGAAAGCCACCCAGGAACAAAGGGATTTTAGAGGCCAAGTGTTGAGAAGCTTATAGTGCAGCCACTTGGCAATATGGGCTCTGCCTGGATCACATAAGTTGCTAGAACTTAGCCATTTCGACAGTTGGTGGTAGTGGGAATGATAGGTTGGAGCGCGTCCATTTGGTCTAAGGAAAGGCTTCTGAAAGGTCCTGTCTTGGGAAACCAAGTCTGGTGGGGAAAGTGCACAACCTCTGCAGAAGGAAAAATCTAAGTACTTAGCCAAGTCCATGGCAATGGACAACTTGAGCATCAAGACATGGAAGCTATCAAGAATCTCATCACTCCAACTTCTAAGTAAAACTTGTGGGTGAACAAGGGTGAAGGACCTCAATGTCTATTGATGGTTCCTTGGGAAAAGTTTTGACAAAGAAAAACTTAGTGATTTCAACTAATAGGCAAAACCCATTTTGAGCAAAGCAAGCCAAGCTACACTTAGCCAAATTTGCATATAGTATATAGTCCACCTAAAATTTACTAAGGTATCACTTGCCAATACTATTCCAAAGTATTGACCCACTGTGGCTGTAACTTGTGATGTTGCAGGTTACTCTGATGAGGATTAGGTGTCATGAGTCTACACTCAACATGTTTGCCTGTGGCACATGAAGATGAAGACTTATACTTATTTACTTATTCAAATTCTTGTATTAGGCCTGTGGCCTTGAGTTGTAAAGACTATGTTTATCTCTGGAATGGATGCAATAAATGACCTTTGTATCTGTGTACTTCATCTTAAACTGTGGATGCTAGCAATGATCCAGGGACTAGCATTGCGATCACAGGGATCCTTTTCCTTTACAAAGGAGGGATCTTACACTTCAAGTGCAACCACATGGCATTATGGGCTCTGCCTGGATCATATAGGTTGCAATAACTTAGCCAAATGGACAATTGGTGGTAGGGGTTTGATAGGTTGGAGCGCATCCATTTTGGTCTAAGGGAAGGCTTCTGAAAGATCTTGTCTTGGTGAAACCAAGTCTTGTGGGGAAAGTGCACCACCTCTGCAGAGTGTAAAATCTAAGTACTTAGCCATGTCCCTGGTAAAGGACAATTTGAGCATCAAGACATGGAAGCTATCAAGAATCTCATCATCCAAATTTCTAAGTTAAAAACTTGTGGGTGAACAAGGGATTGAAGGATCACCAATTTCTATTGGGAGATGCCTTGGGAAAGATTTTGTCAAGCAAAAACTTAGTGTTTTCAAATGATAAGGAAAATCTATTTTGAGCAAAGCAAGCCTAAGCTCCACTTAGCCAAATGCATATAGATGATAGACTCCACTATACTACCATAGTATCACTTGCCAATACAATTCAAATGTATTGACCCTTGTGGCTGTAACTTGTTATGTTGCAGGTTTGATTGATATTAGTGAAGTTTAATGATTAGTATCACAAGTCTACAACCAACATGTCTGCCTGTGGCACTTTGAAGATGAAGGACCCCATGCTATTGCTATATTCTGCTGCATTGTAATGAGATAGCCAAATGAGCTATGTAAGATGTAATAAATTATTTTATTCCTGGTTATAAAGTTGTATTATGACCTTTGTTTCTTGATATTACATCTTAAATGTGGATGCTAGCTATTGATCCAGGGACTAGCATTGTAAACACATGGATCTCTACCTTATTAAAGGTTGGGAACCTTACACATGACCTATGGAACATACCTTCATATAAACCTCAGTGAAAACATTAGTCCATAGGGATTGTCATTAATCACCAAAACCACACTTAGGGGCAATTACCCTTTCAATCTCCCCCATTTTGGTAATTGATGACAATCACAACAAGAGGGTTTATATAATGAATATTAGAAACAAGTACGCAGCTTATCCAAGAATAAGTTGTATACAAGAGGTTGTATTTGAAATGGTTAAGTAACACAAAGATACTAGCCCATATCAAAACCGATTCTACTCACATAAACTACAACTAATTCAAGAGATGTGAGTAGAGCCAACATATATAGAGCAAACTCCCCCACAATATATGCACGTGTGATGATCTTGAATTTCATTGCATACATTGTCAAGCATAATCTTTGGGAGAGTTTCCACTATATATACAACCATGCAAAACATAATAAAGATGAGATGCATGAAAGACAAACACTTAAGAACAAACCAATCTTAAGTAGAAAACCATTTCCCTTAAAACCCTTTAAACTTCTCCCCCATTGACAACAAGTGCCAAAATGGATAACAAGGTTAGAAGGGCAATATAGTAGGAGTTCCTACACAAGGTGTGCATTACTCGTAATATGAGTGAAATCACATGCACATAACCAATGATGAACACTTGGAGGAAATCAAACTATATTGAGGATCAATGATTTCTAAAAGGATAACAAGGTGAAGGAACTTCAATGGATGAAGCAAGCAATCAAAAGATCCAAATAATCAAATGGACAAATAGTGCTCTGAGTGAAATAAGGAAGCTCTCCAAGGTTCATGCATAAATTAGTTGTTTCATTTGAATACAATATGCACAAACATGAAATCCTCACTCCCTCTATATTATTTAGAACACAACCAAGATACTGGGATTAGATATAAACCAATACACTTGTCAAGACAATCTTAAGTCCAAGAGAAACCAAATATGAGATATGAGTGCATGAAGATGAAATAAAAGTAAAACAAGCACTCATAAATCAAGACCATACCAAAACCATTAAAAATCAAGAGGATAAGAGTGATGGTCGGAAAAGAGCGAGCATATCAAGGGGAGAGATTAATACTCTTGTGTATATAAGTTTATAAGGGGAAAACATGAGAATAATCCACAAAGAAACATCCACACATAAGAGGTTAATAAAATGAATACATGATATCCAAGCAGAAGTCATGAGATATACCAAAAAGTATACTTTGCTTAAGTGCATATATAGCCCATGGATCTATTTTATCTTATGGTATATCAATGAACTTCACCAAAGAATAAACAAAAAATCTCAAAACCATCACAACTAACACTAAGGGAATTAATGCTAGTTGGGATACTTTGAGAAAGGCAACAAGTATCAAAAGGAATGATTCAATGCAATTTCAACAATATTGCACATGAGAGTACCTTAAGGAGTTGATATGCAATAAATTGCTAGAAGGCATATTTGGAATTGGTGAATCATGAAAATGATTTTATATACTCCCCATTATATGCATCATCTCAAATTACTCACATAAGCAATAAGGATACAAAGTCTTTCAAAGATAATTGCAAGAATCGAACACTCACAAACAAATAAATTCATGCCAAGATGCAACCTACAAGAGATTGGATGGAAGAATAGTATGCATGAATAAGATACTTGTTACCGAGATAGCAATGGTATGATGTAGTAGATAAGAATTTTTAGATCATCCTAGCTTGGCTCCAATTAACATGTGGTGACAACACTTTCCTTATAGAAGAGACAAGCATCCATTGCATCTTCAATGTACCTAAAACAACATTCAAGTACATCTTGGTCCCCAAACTTATTGGGTCCAAAGTGGTTAGAATAACCACAACACATAGGATACACTCCATAAAAATATGTGCATATTCAGAGATGAAATTTGAATTTCATGCATATCTTAGCCGTTTAAGGATTTGATGGAGTATACCCTATATATTGGATCAAAGAAAGCAAAACATGATATAAGATATACATTTAGTAAACATGCATGCGCGATACTTTCAAGATCCAATGAAGATATACTTTGGACAAATCACCAAAAATATTCAATAAGGCATACAAGGTGTGACAAAACACATTTGTTGTCCAAACTATATCAAAGAATCAAATCAACACAATATTTGTTAAAAAAAGTTCAACAAATGAACCGAGCAAAAACTATTAAGCATGAAAGATGAAATAAGAACACAAATGCTCAAAGATTTATCTCATTCAAGAAAATAAAATAGAGAATAAAGAATGAGATAACAAACTCCCAGAAGAGCAAGGTTTCAACAAATAAACCAAACCCTTAACACTTTTCACAATGGCACAAGGTTCCGAGAATAAAATGTTTGTCTTCCACTAAAACACATTTGATAATAATCAAAAACATCATCAAAGAGATGTTCAAAAGCCAAGGAAGATAATGGGAGCCACAAAATTTGGAAAGAAAGTAAGGCAATAAGAGGTTAACTCCAAAGTGAAGATTATCCACAAATGCTACCACACACAAGTATATCAATTGTCGAGGACAATGAGTGTATTGGAATAGATTTCCGGTGGTATATTGCATGGATATTAAATATAAATCTTCACAATAAAAAGCATAGGATAGAAATAAAAAGATTAAGCACTATGCAAAGATAGATATTCTTGATAGCTTCAACTAGTCACACAATCATGCAAAGCAATGATTAGAATAACTTGAAGCAAATGGTATCCCAAATAAGATATATAGATGTGTATTTGAGAAATACCGCACCAAGAATTTCTTACTCAAACAAAGACCAAAAAGACGAGCAATAAAATCTTCTAACAAAAATAGGACCTTGTTTGAGCCAACATGCCACCTAGAAACAAGATAATCAACAATATCAACTCTAAGTGGCACTACCTCATATGTTCACATTTCCTAGGATTGTGATATGCAAAAGAAGCATATTACTCCCCCATAATGTGATATTCATTTTTTTATAAGAGGAAAAACAACCTCAACTAGAGATAATTAATGGACATTTAGAATTTGAATTTCTCATGAGTATGATACACCACATAGTGACTATATAATCTTGAAATATCAATACTAAGTGGTAGTACTCATGTACACATATTTTAAGGTTTGAGAGATGCGCGAGGCATGTCACTCACCCAAAATGGGATTTTCCATTAACCACTCTAAAAGAGCCAAATAAGATATCATCAAGATGCATTAGAGGCTCAAAATAAAACACACGAGTAAATGATGTGCCAAACACCTAGACATACTTGAATACACAAAATAATCAAGAATTACGCACACCAAATACAAACACATACTTGGTACAAAACCAAAACATGTAAAGGGGGCAAGTAACTTACAATATAAATGAGTTAAGTACAAGTTACCGCGAAGAGGCACATTGGATAATATAGGGAAATAATAATACTTAGGACTTGGCTTGATCAAATATAAAATATGAAGATCCCTTAATTCTTCATGAGTTAGCCAAGTCTCCATTGCCCTCCAAAAACACCTATTGATCAAGTTTGAGCTAGTTGGTACCCAACCAAGTTGGGTCCTAAGAGGTTAGTCACAATAGGCTTGGCAACCCAAATGGTTCTTTTCTTGAAACCACTTTGAGTTCCAACAAACTTGGCAAACACATTGCCATCCTTATCCTTCCTAATATAATCATCATCAACAATGATAGGGTTAGATAAGGTACCGTTTGAACATGAAGCGGCAAAGTTCCCCTTCACACGACATATGTAGCAACAAGTGCTCCCCTTTCTCTTCTTCATTGATTTCTTGGCTTGGGGAGCATTATCTTGATTTTTCTTCGGAAGTGGCCTAACTTCAACTTGGGATTGAACATTAACTTGTGGCCGCTTCCCTTGTTGCTTCTCACTCAAGTGCTTTTTCTTCAATGGACAAGATCTTACATGATGTCCTTCAACCTTGCACTTTAAGCAAATAATCTTGGCCGAATTCTTGACTTGGTTTTGGCCCTTATTCTTGTTTATATTGG